>OU026114.1:18750000-20000000 GCA_907269095.1 Blastobasis adustella
GTTTGAAAGACGAGTCAGCTTGTGACTGGAGCCTGGACATAACTTCTGCATGTTTTTACCCAGGCTCGTGGTCAAGGTCCAGAGATTGAACACAAGAAAGTTGTGACTGGTGCGGAAACCAGTCAAAACTGTTTTGACTGTGTGAGGCTGTATTATCAAAAACATTTTAATTTAAATTTATAATTTAAAGTATGGACATTCATTAAAGCAATTTTTAATATATAAAAAGCCTGCACTTTAAGAATTAGTTACTTTTGCCTAAGGGACAGCTAACATGCCATTCTTTTAGGCAATTCCATAAGTGGTAATGCACTTATGAGCGCGACTGTACATGGAGAAAAACCAAGCAGACGTTTTCACTGCATGTGTATTTTTAAATTTTCAACGGAAGTAGCAGAATTTGCTTGAAGTCGACAACCCCTAGGTAATTTCAAAGTGCTGGCAAAATGGCCCTTGACCACCGGCGCGTCTGCTTGAAGAATTTTCTCGTCCTTCTTAAAAGACCAAATACTGCCAAAAAAGGTTTCACAACTTTCTTGTCTTCAACCTCTGGACCTTGATCACGGGCCTGAGTCAAACTTTACAGGAGGTATGTTCAGGATCATGTATAACGACTAATCGAAACGGCAGACGGTTTACAGACCAGTTACACTGACTGTCTTTCGAACGCCTCTCCTCCTGGACCTTGACCTGAAGAAATTCAACAATGATATTTCGCTATCAAGGACTATGGGGAGCTCCATAGCTATAAACAGCACGCAAAATGGAACCATGACATCCTTCAATATTTTCAAAATAATAAATTATTAATATGTTTTATTAAATAGTCAATAGTCAATAAAACTAGTAAAGAGAACTAGATAGTTCGCTTCTTGTGGAACCCTCGTAGAGCGAACGTCTTATATAAACATTTAATCGAACCAACACTGGTAAAATAAAATAAATTATTGAACACAAATTGAATTACAAGTAAATCTTGCAAGTAGCAATTTAGTTTTCATTGCACAGAAGACATCGTTATCTCACTGTCAGCCTTAAACAAAATTTGGCATATAAAATTGTATTGTTCTTAAAGACGTTTGTCACGGAATACCGATAGCCTGGGTTCAAATCTCAAACATTGACCATGTTTTTAAATTTATTTAAAAAAACGGATGTGTTGAATAGTTCATATTTTAAATGGATATAATCCATATTTGCCTATTTACCTATCCAAAACAGGTACTTACGTAAAAGGAGCGGCGTTATTCGTCGCAGTAGGTAAGTGACAGCGTAGTAGTAGCGAATCTCGACTCGATATTCCTTCTAGTTTACTTATGTATTATTTGCAAATATTCGAATATTTTTGCTGGTGATATTCGAATATTATTCAAAATATTGTGAATTCTGAAATCGGTATTATTTACATTTTTAATGTAAGTTTGTGCAATTGACCGTTAGTAAATGTATCCAAATGAGCGTGAAATGGATTTCTAAATGTTAATAATATAAAACAAAGCAATGAAAAATAAAAATCACAAAATGACAAAACAACGCCATCATACGAGGCGTAGCCGAAAATTTAAAACCGTACGATACAGCTGTAATGAAAATAGTATGGAAAATGCTGTTACAGAAAGTATTTTTTTTTTAATTTTATGAACTTTTGTGAAAAAAGTGTATCCTTAAACAACTGTTTTCGAATATGTAATAGGAACATTACATTATGAGTGTAGATAAATACATTTACTAGTAGTAAACACTAAATTTTTTATCTAGTACGCAAATCGAATCCTCTTAACTCTCGCGAGGCGAGAGTGTAACGGTGAGTGCGTTTACAAGATCCGTTTCATTAAACACCATAAAATTAAGACACGTTTACATAAATTCTGATTGTTTAAAAATATTCGAATTTTACCCAAATTACTGTTCGAATATTGAAATGAGGCGAATATTCGAATATTCGACTTGCAAGCCCTAGTCGCCACTTACTGCAGCCGATTTTTTCATTTTGAATGGATGGCTTCTAAAGCTATAAACGTACGTTGCGTAGTACAAGTGTGCACGCCTCTTCCAAGTCGCATGGTGTACGTTGCGTACGTGGGATAGATATGTTTGTATTCCAGCTTAAATAGGCTGTGTCGGACACCATTATTTTAATGCATATTAAATACCCAGGGACAAAAATGTATGGACACCGTCTCCAGAATGTAGCACATTCTTACCTAGCTTGGATGAAAGACCTGATCATTCTGTTTATTGTCTAACATATTTATGTTATTTATGTTTAGAGTTAGGGTAAAGTTATGTCAAATTAAAATATAGACACATTTACCTTCAAAAATGTAAAAGATAGGGTCCAAATCTGTATTCAGACCAAACTAATTTGTCCTAGACTAAACTAGTATTAAAATAACAAACACATAAGATTGGAGATGAAATTAAAGATCAAAAATGTAAACACACAGCTGTCAATGTCAAATAGGGGTATAAAACCTTTTTTATTGTATGTATTTATTTACCAAATTGTTATGTATCACGCACACTTTTCAGTGTGATTTACAATGGCTGGTAAACTTTCGAAAATGAAACAAATCGATTAACATCCATTTATTCAATTTATTAAAAATGTAATAAGTAACTCGGAAACTATTAGTGCTAGAATACTAGTTAGAAAACTTCAATATTAGAAAGAAGTGGCCGCCATTTTGAATCTTGTATTATTTTATGTATTATTATTTGAGAAAAGCAGTATATATGTCTCGGCGTCGGTCAGTCTCTCACATTCCAAGCCTTTGCAATAATGTACCGTAACAACGAACCAAATGTTTAAATTTCTCACCATTGCCAGTGGCGTAAATGAAAACTACACATATTTTATTGAATTAGCACAAATATGAAACAAAAAAAACATTGTTCCCTATTTAATTCAGTAAAATATTTTTAATATTCATATTGAATGTTTATTATATTATTTTATTACATTTTTAATGTAATAATTTTAATCAATATTTCAATTATTTTAAATAATCCACCATTTGGGTAATTTTTTTTATAGTAGCTACCCATTTGTTTACATTTTTGATCTTTAATTCGATCTCATACCTTAGGTTAAAATAACAAACAAATAACAAATAAAAAAAAAAATTTAATTTTACAAGTCAATTAAGCAGTTGTTGAATGCGCGAGCAGGTATCTAAGCGATTCCTTCTCCTCTTCCCTCCTCTCTCCTTCTTCATAGGGTGTTTAATGAGTAAACATACTAAAAGTCCTCTCCTGTAGGAGGTGAGTCGGAGTGGGCAGAAGGCTCCAAATTTCTTACTTTTGGGCTTTTCGCTAATATCCATAAAATGGTACATCGTAGAGAAAGTGTATAAAACTCTCTACTTTTGCCTTAAACACTTTTTCAAATTCCTACCGTTTCTTAGGAAATCGTATGAGAAAAGTAACATAAAATGTGTTTTTAACATGTATTTTTTTGACATATTTGTACAAATTAACAATCATGGTTTGTCCCCTTTACTTTACTTTAACCTTGCTTGTTGTCAAATTTCATTATTGTTGGTTATCGGTAAGTACCCTATAAGTTATGATAAAGTTACTCAATGAGTACTCACAAAGCAACTTTATCAAAACATACATTAAAGGGTATTTACCGATAACCTATAGTCATGAAATTTGGCCACAATGAAGATTATATAGCTCAAATAAAGGGGAAAAACCAAAACTGTTAAATTGTACATAATAGGTACCATGTTAATGTTACAGGAAATATATGAAATCCGTCATTACATAGAATTCCTGAGAAACATATACAATCCCTAAAATCGGCCGGAAATGTGTAAAATATTTTATTTTATTTTATTATCGATATATCGAAGCACTGAAGTGTTTGTACGAAAACGCCACTATGTCAGTTCGTCTCCAGGATAAGACCGCAGATCCTATTCAGCTGCAGCGAGGTGTTAGACAAGGTGAAGTCATATCACCTAAGATGTTCACCGCTGCACTGGAGGATATCTTTAGGCTTCTGGACTTGGCATCAATATTAACGGCGAGTACCTCCATCACCTCAGATTTGCTGACGATATCGTACTCATGGCTGAAACCCTGGGAGACTTGGGCAAAATGCTCGATGACCTCTGTAGTGCCTCTCAACAAGTAGGTCTAAAAATGAACATGGACAATACGAAAATAATGTAGAATGTCCACTTGAAGTTGTTCAAGGCTATACATACCTAGGGCAAATAGTTCAGCTAGGTAGGTTCAATTTCGAGAAAGAGGTCAATCGACTAATCCAACTCGGTTGGGCAGCGTTCGGGAAGCTACGCCATCTATTTTCGTCCCAATAACCGCAGTGTCTCAAGACGAAGGTCTTTGACCAATGTGTGTTGCCAGCGATAACCTACCTACCTACCTAGTGGCCGCTCACTGTGGGCCTTATAAGAAAGCACACTGGTGCCCAAAGGGCAATGGAAAGTGCTATGCTCGGAGTCTCGTTGCGCGATCGAATCAGAAATTAGGACATCCGTAACCGAACCAAGGTCACCGACAAAGCTCCTAAGGATTTCCAGACTCAAGTGGCAGTGGGCAGGGTACATAGTTTGAAGAACAGATGGCCAATGGGGCAGTAACGTTCTCGAGTGGCGACCACGTACCGGAAGACGCAGCGTCGGTCCACCTTGTGTGGCGAGCCTCCCACAAGGTGGACCGACGACCTGGTAAAGATCGCTGGTACCAGATGGATGCGGAAAGCATAGGAACGGCCTTTGTGGAAATATCTGGGGGAGGCCTATGCCCAGCAGTGGGCGTCTTCTGACTGATATGATGATGATGATGATAATGATGATAGTTTCGTCAAAGCGTCAATCCATCCATAGCCGGCCTCTCTTCCCTTGCCTGTCCATGGCGACATGGCCATTGCATGACCATTTCACTTATCGTTTTATTTTTTCACAACCATGAAGCCTCTTTCAAGCGCTGTTTATCGAAGACGCAACCGCTGACAGTCGACAAACCAACTATTTTCAGTGTGGGAGATGTCAACTTTCGAATACATACCAAAACTGTCAATGTCCATATATTTTTTCACAACAATGAAGCTTCAAGCGCTGTTTCTCGGGAATACAACTGCTGGGACTGCTGAGAGCCGGCAGACCAACATAATTCAGATCAAGGGACCACTGCAACCCATAAAAAGAAATAAATTTTCCTGTCACCTCCTAATCTATAATCGCTTAGATCTTCTCGATGTCCATTTGTATGTAATTTGTGAGTCTTCTCGCACCAACATTTCAGTAGTCTACACATTTTCTGCTGTTCTGCTGTTGCTACTTCACTTCTTTGATCACCGCGCCAGGTTACATCTTATTCCCTTATGGAACAAGACACCACGTGTACCTACACTTTTTACACCTTTCTTTTTTGGGTGGATGGACCCATGATAATTTATTTATGATTTCTCTTCTACGTTTCATTGGTCTTAGCTACCTATCTATTTTGATACTCACCAGAATCACCATACATCAATCTAAAAAGCCCATTTATAACACTACGTGGTAATATCTTTTTTCGGATACCTAGGGCTAACATTAAAAATTAATATGTACTTGCGCTACAAAAACGGGAACGTTATTGTTTTGAGTTTTAGGTATCTTTAAGTAGGCCGTAATCATGTCCTCAGTGGTCCCTACTCTCCACAATAGCACGATAGTAGGTATATTGCAAGTTCTTTTGCGGGTTTTTTAAGCCAATTCAAAAGCTCAATGTTTGTTATTGCATTGATTAATCTCTATCCACCGAATTGCTTTATGCAACCACGGTTACAAACCAAAAATGTGCCGATGTGCTTGATGCAACTGCAGTTGCATAGTGCATTATACTGTTACTAATGTGAATCAGAATATAAAACGAAATATTATCTAATGAACCGTAAACTACACTACAAAATTCCCGCTACAGCGAACTGTTGTTTGTTCCATATCACGTATTGAAATAAAATATTCATTCGTGTCGCTCTTCGTAAATAAACTTGTGACTCGGAACGTATATACGTTCGGAAACACGAAGCTCAAATCGATCGATTTGCACTTGCGCAGGGCACAGCTCTAGTTTTCACAATCTTCTGCCCGCATGGAACCGATCCAACATGGCGGCTTTTACTTCACAGTCACTCGGAGCATGGCTGCGTTAATTTTTTAACAATTTTTATTAAAGTGTCTTTTTTAAGTCTAAATAACTATATTTAGCACTTTTTAGTTTTAAATTTTTATTTAAGTTTAAATATAGTACTGTGGTTTAAGTGAAACGAGTGCTGAAAGTCGGACATTCTAGATCCTAGAGTGACCTTTTGGGTACCTAGACTTTCTTTCACCATATTGCCACATTATCGAATCGTTTATAGTTCTGTGAAATTTTACTAAGATATTCCGTGTATTGTAGGATCTGTGATATAATCATAATTATCAGTGCCACATCGCAGTCTGATATTCAGGTACCGTGTAAGAAAACTCCCACGTGGAAATACCTCACGTCTCTATTTATAGAATTCGAACTTGGTTCTTTCATAAAAAGGTATAGGCATTTGAAACCGACAAAAATTATTCAACTTTTCATTACTACGTAGTATAGACATTTTGTACAAAAGTCTGTGAAGACATTGCGCACGTAAGACCTAGATAATTCGATTCTGATCCCAGTCCCAGACTTACCTACGTACATATAAATATATTACCTGTGCTAATGCATAAATGCCACATTTCGTGGTATTTTACTGTGTTAGTTCTTTATCAGTTTGTTGTAGTGTAGAATCTATCACAATAATTGTTGAATAAAGGCTTTAATAGACTTCTTAGTCAAGAAACTGCCACCATTTTATAGATAAAACTGGTGCTGATTTCGTGAAACATTATTCTTGTTGTGTGTTATTATATATATTTTAACATTGTGTGTGTTCTATTATTTTTCTTAGTGTTTTATAGTATATAAATATGCTATAATATACATCTTAACAAAAGTTCCTTTGATTTGAGACAAATATGTCTTGTGAGGTATTTAAATAAAATTGTACATATTGTAGTATAACTGTGTATATATCTAATTAATAAAATCTATTATTCAATAAAATTTATTATCTTTTACAGTGATTAGTTCAGTTGATAGTGTGTCAGAAGCTATCAGCCAGACGACTAGTCAAAGTAGTAACACTACAGTAACAGAAAAAAAACAAGCTGCCAGTAAACAATTATCGCCTGCTCCAGAGACTGAAAGTAATTCATCAGGTTTTACACAAATTGAAGAAGCAAACGCTACAGTGACAATACCCACTGCGACACAGTTGTTATCTGCAAGTATTGAAAAGCTTGCCAAAGAATTACCTTCTAACACTGAACCTATACCTGACAACAAAGAAGAATCAATTGCTATCCAAGCACAAGCCAAATTAACGCAGAGCTTAGCTAGTTGTCTTCGTACTAATCAACCTGAATCCAAAATGAAAGATATTAATCTTAATAGTACTACAGGTTTGAAATATTTCATTA
Organism: Blastobasis adustella; assembly: GCA_907269095.1. Taxonomy (NCBI): domain Eukaryota; kingdom Metazoa; phylum Arthropoda; class Insecta; order Lepidoptera; family Blastobasidae; genus Blastobasis; species Blastobasis adustella. Next base: position 18,757,521 of record OU026114.1, read on the forward strand.
TAATAATATAAGTTGACTTAAAATAATGGTGCTCTTATTTTTAATTATGCAATGTAAATTGTTTTTAGATCCAGATGCTGCCAACGGTAATAATGCTGAAAATGTTGAGACTGGAAAGGAAGATATAAATAAAAATGAAAAAGTAAAGTCATCAAAAAATAATAATAAAAAATCAAGCAATAAAATGGCTACCACTGAAACTAAATTAAAAGAGAAAGAGTCATTTGAAAATGGTAAAAATGAGACTGAAAAAACAGAACAACCTGAGGATCATACTACAACTGATACTGCAGCTGTGCCTGCCCCAGTTGATGGTGAGACTGTAGCTCCTGCCGTTATTGTTCCTAAATACAACTATAGTCCAGGTTGGTTTTGCACATAAAAGTTAAGTATGACATATTCATTTAAAATTGTAGTTTACTAAAATTGTATTTTAATTTTTAGGTCAATGGTCTCCAGCAAACCAATCTGGCAAAAAATGTTATGACATTGGACTACTTAAACAAATGAAGGACAATCCTCTGTCTAAGAATAAACCAAATGCTCCAATGTTGGAGGCATGCAATGTTATGAGGGTGAGTAAACTAAGTGTCCATTTGATTGACAAATAAAATTATCATTATCCTATCTGTGTGGGTCCTTCTACTTTTCCTCTTTGACTTAGCCTTATATCAATATTTATATTTTTATAATTACCTAAATATCTAAGTTAATAATATTTTTTTCAGACTACACCAATTCAAGAGTCTATGTCCTTTGCTTCTTTCACCCGGCCTACAACCACTGATGCCTTTTTGCCAACTTTCGCCAAGGGCTCTATGAGTGGCCCTCGAGGGAATACGCCCAGAGATCCCAAAAAAGATGGAAGAAATGTGTCTGCTGGTGGTAAGTTCAATAGTTCAAAGTTCAATAAGTTTATTGGGGATCATGAGCCACATTTTCTAAAATAAATAATAATTATCTTTGTATGTTAATGTCCCAGTTGTGCTCCCGCGCTCGAGGGCCCGGGATCCACCTTGACCATGATCCAGGATTCGGCAGATCAGATAATTACAGTGGAGCACCTTACATTTGACCTTGTCCCTGCTACCCAATCAGGGGAACCTTCCCAGATTGGATCATGGTTACACATTCAGTTGCCTGAATGTACAGGTTTCATCACTATGTTTTCCCTCATTGTAGGAGTATCAGTAAGCATTCAGCTAATGATGTACATTTCTTAGAAAAATCTCATGGGTACATGGCTGCAGTGGGATTCGAGTCGGATACCTTAACCACTCAGCCATCAATGCTCCTACAGCTATGTATCCTAAAATAAAAACATTATTAAATATGGACATCCAATTAGTCTGTCTGGTCTGTTGGCATATCTAGAGATGTCTTTTTGTCTAACCTAATACATATATACCAGCACACCTGACGTCACGCCTTTTTCCCGTAGGGGGAAGCAGAGACCACAGTATACTAATACCTCCTTCTGTTCTTTAATAGGTAAAGGCAGTACCAAATTGTCGTCTACTCCTAGTGGGAGCAGTTCCCATAGCAAGCCAATGATTATTGTGTCGCTCTCACGCGGTGAGGATATAAAGCTCAATGAAAGTAAAGATCCGTGGAAGCCATTGAGGTTCAAAAAAGAGGTTATTGTCGAAGATGATTGCAAGACTGAAGAATTGTACAAAAAGTTTAGAGGTATTCTAAACAAATTAACACCTCAAAAGTTTGACACTCTCCTGGAAAGAGTCAAGACACTTGAAATCAATAATCAGAAAAGGCTTGTAGGTGTAATTGACCTTGTATTCGAGAAAGCTATTGATGAACCTAACTTTTCTGAGGCATATGCAGCTATGTGTAACAAATTGTCAACAATTAAGGTATATTGTGGCATAATATAACTAAGCAGCATTTATTTTAAAAATATAGGTTATGTATGTCACATTAACAAAATCAATTCTTATTTTAGGTGCCAGCTGATAATGCTACTAATGCAGATCAGTGTGTTAATTTTAGAGCTCTCATTATAAGTAAATGCCAAAATCAATTTGTAACTGAAAAAGTTGATGAAAATGTAATTAAATTAGAAAATACATTAAAAGAATGTAAAGATCCAGTGAGTATGGTTATACATTGTTGTATTTAACGTTATTTATTGAAGGCGTTTTTACCTAACAATGATACTGTTATAGGCAAAGAAGAAAGAACTTACATTACTGCTAAATGAAGAAAATCGTAAACTTCGAATGAGATCAGTCGGAAATGTTCGTTTTATTGGTAAGTTTGTACAATATTGAGTTCACCTTTCCCTGAATACACATTAACATGACAATAAAATGTTTTTGAGCATTTATCATCATCCTAACGGTTAATCCCAGCTCTGCCAGGGTCCGCTTTCATACTTTTTCCTTCACTTAGCTTGGTCAGATCATTATTAGCAATAATAGCCCTTGACCATTCACTGCTAGACAAGAGCCTCCCAACACAGGACGGATTTGCTATTAGTATCATGCTTGGACATCACAATTTAAAAGACAAAGAGAATATGCAGTTCATTTTCTAGTCTACGGAGGTCCTCGATTGTCCACCTGTTGACATTAAGCGTGTGGCAAGTGTTGGTACTACTTTGTTGGACACCACATGGAGTATTGAGATGAATTATATTAATAATTAAGCTGTAGCGATTATTTTATTTTGTGCTACGCGAAATAATATTGCGAACTTTCATAAAGATCATGTTTTAAAAAGGCAGGAAAAAAGTCCACAACAGTTTGATGGACATAACTTATTTTTATGTGAGATAGAGGCTCTTCATTGGCTCTACAAAGGCCAAACATTGTAGTCAATGAATGGTTTGTTAGAATCAATAAAAAAGAGGAATAATCACCTTAGTGGACATACAATGTATCTATCCATCACAAAAATTAAAACAATATGTCGATCTTATGCTGATTTCTGTGATTCAATTGTAAAATTATAATGGGTTTAAATTATTATTTTGATCCTCTGAACAGTCCATCAATGACGAATATTGTCAATTGCCAAAAAAATATAAAGCTCAACTCCGTAAGCAACTGCGATAGCAGAGCGGTGCGGTAAGGGGTGAAACACGACGTAACAGAATTTTCTTGTGACTGACTAAAATCGACCTGCACCGCACCACGCCCCTATCACAGGGACCTACGGAATTAGCGCTACAACAAAAGTCATTCTTCTTATCGTGTCAATAATTAATAGGTTTAATATAACATAGTAATTATGGCATGATGTATTAGTAATTTTAATGTTAATTTAATTTTTAATTTTAGGTGAGCTGTACAAATTGAAAATGCTTACTTCCAAAATCATGGTGTATTGTATGAATCACCTTATCGATAAATTGGAAGAAGAAAAGTTGGAATGTCTTTGTAAACTGCTTACCACAATTGGAGAGCAAGTTGAAAGTGAAGTCAAGGAGCCACTCGACAATGTGTTCAAGAAAATGCAAGATATGGTGGAAAGAAAATCAAGCAAAATTAATAGCCGTGTTAGGTTAGTAGTACTTAGTTTTCAATTGATCTTTATTTCGCAGCAAATGTCTCTTTGATAAAGATTTGAAAATCCTTTTTTACAGGAATATTATATTAAGTTTTATGTATTTTTCTCGACAGGTTTATGATACAAGATGTCATTGAACTAAGGCAAAGAAGATGGGTTACTAAGAGTGTTGTTGACTCTCAACCCAAAATGATGGATCAAATCCAAAAAGAAGCTGAACAACATCAGCGCCAGATTGAGGTTTGTCATTTTGAAGTTTTAAAAATAATATATGGTTGTTTATACTATGTTATCTCTGAAAATTTGATTTTCAAAGTTGTGTCACTGTTAGAAAGTGAATTACATTTTGATAAGTGATCTATATAAACTTTATTTTCTCGGTAGTTGATTAGCTAACTACATAACCAATTACATTCAATAATACACATTGATATTCCTATTTGTATGAATTAATATGTAATCATTGTAATGGTGTACATTTTTTATATTGTAGCTAATGAATTCGTCTCCGATGGGTGGTTTCCGCCGCGGAGACGAAGGAGGCCGAGGAAAGCGTGGAGAAGGCCGACGGCAAAACTCTAATTCTTTTATGGACAACAACAACTGGAAGACCTCTTCCAGGTCCAACTACATTGTCGACACATCTAAATTTAAAGCTGTCACGCAGACACAGAAGGTAATGTCTACCATATTCTTCCTGAACTTTTCAATACAATACTTTGCTGTTAAAACAACTTTAATTTAACTAATATGGTTTTTTTTTAGAACTTGAGTAATATTAAACTGGCTCCCCAAAACTCGGGCTGGAACCACGGATCGGGCACAAAGAATACGGCTCAAGGAAGCAGTAATTCTATGATTAGTTTAACTAAGAATAACATGTACAGTGTTCTAGAAAATGTTCAAACTGACCCTACATCTCTGAGAGGTATGTATGGTTTGTGCTGTTATCTAATAAAGCAGGTTTTGAATACAATAATTCGAACATTGTTTTACGTTCAAACAATTTGTTTTAGGAAACAAAGACATGACGCCCAGTTACCATTCAAAGGGTGCCTCGATTGAACGCTCCACATTTAATTCCAGGGGTGATTTCAGTGAGTATGAATTACTTTTTGATGCATTACTACTATCATGTTCTTTCTGTTTACGTGCGGTTGTTTTGTATGTTCACCGCACATATAAGATGTGGTGTGATGAGTGATGTGCATGTCGTTGCAGATACAGGCAGTGGCAGCAGGTCCGGCTCGATGGGTGTGGCCCGGTCGAACTCCGGCAGCCGCAGCACGGGCGCCGCCGCGCCGTCGCCCGCCGCGCCCGAACCGCCTGCGCCAGCGCCTGCACCGGCGGTGGTCCCTCAAGAGCAGCTGCCTGAAGCAAAGAAAAAATATGTTAAATCCACCCTGCTTGATCTATGTATAATGAACCCTGACGACATCAAATTGGCAGCTGAAGTTAATCAACTTTTCGCGCCTCAGTATCATGCTGACGTTGTCACTGAGATTCTCAATGTTGCCCTTGAAAAGTTAGTATATAAATATGTATAATACTAGACTATATGATTTTATATAATGACGACTATATGATTAAATATAATTTTGTAAATGTGAAGCTAATTGTCTAAGAAATAGTGCCTAAAATATTGATACCGTTTTCAGAGCTGCAAAGGAAGTCAACATGATTTCGAAATCTTTACTCCATTTAGTATCCACTAACACAATTTCTGCAGAAAACTTAGTAGGAGGTATGAAAGAAATACTGGAATTCGCACCAGATCTTTATATTGACATACCAATGTTGTATGAGAATTTAGGAAAGATTTTGGCGCCACAAATCGAAAAGAAGGTAAGCAATTGTGTTTATTTAACTTTCTAGCTATTAGTAGAATTATAATGGTCCTTACTCAATTTTCTTAATACTTGTCCTCTTTTGACACGTTAGCCAACTAAAGGCACTGATTTGCATGGACTTGTTTCATTTTGGATAGAAATATAATGTCCAACGCCAGTCACGCACTTGCTCGTTCCGCATGATATATCTAACATATTTGGTTCTAAAATTTTGTGCTCGAATTTGTGGGTTTGCGATACGAGGAAAAGTTTGCGCAACAAACGCTCGATCGTGAAACTAATGCTTCTGATGAGTGCTCTCTCATAAATCGTCGGTGCCCAATGCCATGAAATTATAGTGAATAACACGACGCCTTAGAACAAGGAGAAAACAATGTTTTTGAGTTGACCAATTAAATTAAATTTCAAACACATTGTATTCAAATTTGAAACCATAAATATGCTGGTTTTTTCGGTATAGGAGCATTATTTAAGGGAGAGCAGTGACGTCAATCAATACAGTTATGCGCATTTAGATGCATTCGCTGCTTCAGCTCCATTTCACAAGCTTTTAAATTTTCGTCGGTTTCTGGATACGACCTCAATTCTAAACTCTCGTTTGGTCATGTATCCTACAACAGTAATTGATAATCTTCACAAATAAATAGTTCCAATGCATGCCTAAAATCGAACACTTTTGTCAAAAGGGGTTTTTAGTTGGTATAAGAATTATTATAGTAATTCTTGTTATTTCAAGAACTTGTTTTTATAATTGCAGCATATCACATTTGTACAGATATTTAGACTTTGTGAAAATGTTATCTCTTCCAACCATGGTCACTTATTATTAAAAGCGATTATAAGAGACTTGAAAGATAGCATGGGGCCGTCCTTTGTGAAAAGCAAGTGGCAAGAGTCTGGCCTCCAAGTGAAGGAATGGATGAATGAGGATCAGGTTAGTATTTATTTTGTCACAGGTGTATTCAGAGACTTTTTCAGTATAAGCTTCTGTCATGATTTCTATAATTATTTGAGTCCCTTGAATCAATTGAAATTAATGATTTAGATGTAAATGAATAATTATTAATATAATGTTGTTACACAAAGTTCACTTTTAGGGAGATTTGATTAGAACTGCAATATTTGAACTGATTTGACTCTTCTTATATGGCTCTTCTTGATATTATGTTATTTATTTTAGGTGGAGAAATGGTTAGAAGATAACAAATTCGAATTCCTAGAAAGTGGCGCCAAGGCCTCCGAAGAAACGAAAAAAGCATTAAATCCTGCTGAGACTCGAAGCAAATTATTGCAACTTATGAATTCTGATGAGAATTTCGCTTGCATACAAGGATGGGTTCAAGTGAGTATTAATTATTAGGCTGTAGAATGATCACACCACCATGGTAATAGTGTACACCGAATCAACTGCACATTTATATTTTGATTTACGGATTAATCACGAGGCTTACAGTTAATTGTTTTGAATTGTCAACAGGACAACCTTGGAAGCTCCGCAAACGAAGACTGGTTCATGAGGTCGCTTATTCAGGCAATCTGTGAGCATGCGTTGTTTGGCACAGAGGGCCGCGATGTGCCGAATTTCAACCAAGATCGCATGAACAAATACTCTAGGCTTATTAATGAGTTTGGAGAATCCCAACAGTCTAGAGAAGCTAGCTGTCTAGTAGGCATTCAACAACTAATACATAGGCTAGAGCATCCACAAGGTGGGTCTTCTTAATTTTGTACTCTGTTGTTATGCATGACATAAGTAACAAAATTAATATTTGCTGTATTTTTTCCAGGTTTAACATTAGAGATTTTCCAGTATCTTCATGAACAATACATTATCTCTCCCGAAGGATTTATTGCTTGGGAAGAGTCTGAATTGGAGCCGGAAGGCAAAGGTATGTAAACGGTATTACAATAGCAATAAGCAAAAAAATTTAGCGCGGCAACGATAATAATAATTTGGGGAGAGCGTCAGATGACTACTGTTCAGTAGTTTCTCTATTGATTGAATGTTAGTTCCTCTTTACGCCGCATTCAATATTACCATTGCCGTACTCAATTGTTTTGTCTTTTTCCAAACAAAGTATGATTAGGATTTTTCCGTCGGGTTAATATGGTAATAGCACATTAAGTGCTGTCACATGTTCTACTAGCAAAGGTTACTGCAGCTTTCTTGTTATGTAAATTTGCCTAAAGCAATGCCAAATTATAGCTAAAAGACATGTTGGATGTCCATAATGTCATTTAGCCTAATGCCACTTCCTTTTTAACAAGCTTGTTTATATTGTGAGTTCATATTTAAGGGAATCCTGAATTGAGTCTGCTAAAAATACTATATAAATACCGTCACGGGGTGCCAGTCTGCTCCCGAGACATTATTCTATAATGGTTCCTAAGACAGTTTCCCCCTACCTTTTATTGGTTCGGATCTACATATATCCTTTCAGTAAAAAAATAACACTAAGCAGTTTGGTATGAGTTTCTCAGTGGTGAGTTGGTGGTGTTGTCTTGAGTGATGTTGATGTTGTGTTGTTATGGTATCGGCAGGCGTAATGATGAAGGCGCTGACGAGCTTCTTCACGAACATCAAGGAGGCTGACAACGAGGACTCCTGCAGCGAGGACTGACGCGGGCCGAGCGGCCAGGCCGCTCCGCCGCCCCGGCTGCACTTTATGCTCCAGCAGCCACGCTTACGGCCGCCCATAGTGTCACTAACACCCGTTAATAATGTCTTATATATTTTTATATATTAGATACATGGAGCTCATTATATTATGAATATGGTTTAATGCTTATTCTAACAGAAGCTAGAACTTAAAAATAAATTATGTGAGTAACTTCGTACCGGTTTATTACGAATACTGTTTTTTATGATGTCTTGTGATCTATTTGTTTCAAACGTTATGTATAATGGCTTGCGACATTTTTATGTATAATGAATGACTTGCGACGTTTTTATTATTACTGTTCTCTATATTTTCAGGCCATTGAAAACGAGAATTACTTTTCAAATATACAATCTAATAATTTAAAAATTATTAATGCCTAGTTTAATAATTTAAATATTTATTATGAGACCCAAATTCGCGGGAAATAATTAGCGATTGGAACGATTGTTATGGGTATAAATTAGATACAAGGATTGAGGTGGTGCTGGTTGGTACATCAATACCATAGGTTTTGAGAAATACTGTGAAATTGGATGAAAATTAATATGACTTGATAACTAAAATAGTGAATTCACATTTTCCTCTCGAACATGGGCTCATTATGAAAATTTTTTTTTTTAGATTTCACCAGAAATGACACCATAATGACAAGTTATCCACTTAGCTTCTTGGTGGCAACGTGGCATTAATTCAATTTGATAAATGTCTGTGGTTGCAAAATAGTACTTGGACTACAATATTTCAATGAATAACCAAAATGAACCTTTATGAAGGTTATAATTAGTTGTTAATATTGTTGTAAATTTTTGCTATGGATAAATTGATTGCGTACAACATCTCGCTATTAGCCCTCTTTGAGTGATTCATAATATTTGCTCTGAAAGTGGGAACAGGAAAATGGAAATCAATTAAAATAAGTTAAATAAGTCCTCGAATCCTGTAGCGAAATGTCGGTTATTTGTTGAAATAAAACCAAGTACATGTCGGGGGTAAATCTTTTTTTCTTAGCGCAAGGTTCTTCCTGTATATTTTGTCTTCTTGTTATTTCCTCCAAAATCCTATATACACAATAAAGCAATAATAGATATTTTTATACTAATTACAATATAATAGATGCTAGAATCATAGTGATTGGAGACAGTAATTGATGTATTCTCCATATAAGTGTTTATTACGACTGTCGACAATGATGTCATTATGTTTTACGACAGTTTTCAGTTGATGGCAGTGATAGCTAGTTTTGTCTGTACATTCATGTTATATTTTACCAAGTCTGTCTACATGTACAAGTTGTTTGCACAATTTTGATTTTCACTGATATTGTGCGTAGAAACATGATAAATTATTGTTTTAATCGAGTTTGGGCGTTGATTATTTGCGCAAGCAAGTTGCTACTTGTTGATGGACATTTGGTCGACTATTGAGTATCTAATTCAATTTAACAAAAAAATCAAAGCCGACAAAAATCCCTAGCAACTTTTTTATTTAATATTTGTGTTAGTTATTTGATGTTTTGTTGCTACGTTCCTATTTAAATTATTGTAATTATGTATTATTGTTCTTAACTAATAACTTCGCAACAAACTGTCTCTCCTACGACTAGCTTTGCGTCTCTTTCTAAAATATGAGATAGATTGTTGTTGAGCTTTGGTACAGTTGGGTTGCCATTAGCGCGCCGCCATGCGGGTGCAATGTGCATTAATCCTGACTGGCTAAGTACCTGTGGTTAATTTTTCTTTAGTCTTGATGAGTTTCTGCTTTTAATCAGATGGGCTGTCTGCTCACTGTCATATTGTAACATAAAATAGTCGGTTTTAATCAAAGCTTGAGGGATGAATTAGTGTTTTGTTGTTCCATTGACCATGATTATTCCATTTGGTGTTGTTTTGTTTAAAGACATATTTCAATTAAAAAGTGAAATAACGGAGTCAAGATAGAGAGCATGAAATAATGACGTCAATCTGTAGTGTGGTAATATTGTATTAGGACACATCGATCTCAGGTTGATTAATTACTAATTATTAGCGTTCGTTTCCTATATTTTATCCCGGTCTATGGAGATGGGCTATCTAATCGAGAGAGATAGTTCTAATATACTTATAGCAGCGGCTAAATTTACATTCGTATACTTTGCGATAGATTATAGAACACGAGTTTTACGACCACGCTAATAATTAGATTGCGATCCGTCGACTGTCATGTCACAAGTTAACGTGGAATTTTGTGTTGTGATTAGATGCTTTTATATACCTACAATGGTTGTATACAAGTTTGTGCCTGATGACAGTTCTTTTTGTTATGCACAGTGTAGGCACTAGCGTAAGGGTCCTTAAATCGTTTAATAACAAATAACATTTTTTCCCTTAAGAAATGTTTAGTATGCCTATATTCTGCAAGATTATATAAGATTTAATCAGTATATTGACAACCTTTATAATTAATTTTCTTACATTCGCCTTCTGCTCATGTACGTAAATATAAAAAATGTTTATTATACTATATAGGATATTAAATTTGGGGTAAGCAACAACATCCGATACTTAAAATTATGGATTGTAGGTATATAATCGTACTATTTACTTAACATAATGTGGATTATAGATTATACGTATTCTGAAATAGCTGGCTATATACAATTTAACTATACATTTGTAATTCCGTGAAATTGAGCAAATGGGGGTACATCGCCTTCACAGAAAGCGCCTGTGAGTGTGGAGCCTCACCGCAGACCATGGCGCATTTGCTCGTCTGCCCGCCCTGCACCGATTCATACCGCTAGGAGCCTTAATGGGAAAATGTAACCTAATAGATATAGAATTTTTTTTTATACTTAACCAATTTATAATTGACACGAAGTGATTCCAATTAATGCAATAAATTTATAACTGCGTATATATTAATGTATGTGGTCCAGTTAGCACATAATGTCTTCGTAAACTTCTTTTGCGAACCCAACTGTGCTAGTTTAGCTCCGTTGCCATTTCAATAGCTTTGGTTCTCTCCTACCAATAACCCATTTTTCATTTTCTATATTCCTCTGTTTACTTTGTTACTCTTATGTGGAGTTATTTTAAGCAATAATCCTATGTATATTATTTTAAATCTGACAGTACAGACTGCGTAGATACAGAATGATAATTCGGTCTGAGTTATGATATCAACAACTTAATGTTGGAAGTTATATAGTATATCTTTATTTTTCCTTTATATAGGCATATATAGTTAATTACGAACTGATGAAATTTTTTATCAATGTGTTGATCTTTGATAAAACACGAATCTTTTAGTTTGCTTAAAAATTGTAATCGATTATTATTTATCTTCATTTAAAGTCGTTGCGAAAGTTATGTATATTTAATTTCTTTGCAGCAAACTATTTTTGTTTTGTACACAATAGCCAGGTAGCCTTCTTAGTACATCTTTCTATATCAATATCCTTTTTACTTTAATAGATATTTTATTTAGTTTTAATTATATTATAGTATCTCAGTTAGCAATGCGGTTCCAAATTTAAAGTTAATTTAGAATGCGCGCAGGCCGGCCGGCGGCGCCGGGCCCCCATTACGCGCCCGTTTACCCACTGTATCTTCTGCTACTGAGTTTATTTTTTATTATAACTACTATTGTATGTTATGTAAATAAACTTTTTATGAAAGAAGCGAATCTTGTTTTTCTAAGTTTAATTTAAGTCCCTTTTCATGCGACTCTGAGTCCCACTTTAGGGAACGACGAATCCCACATGATTTATTCCGGAGTTGCTCCATATCTTTTATGTAGTACTAATTGCCGTTTTCACGGTTATTAATCGATGGTTTCTTGTGCCCGTTTTCACTTTCAATAGTAATCGCCTAAATCATACGAGGAATTGCTTAAGACAAATACGTTTCGCGAACCGCTAGGAAATAACGCTAATAAATATGAAATATGAATATGAATAACTATCACCGTTAGGTAACGCTTAAAGTTTTGGCGGTACTTAGTCCTTACCAAATAAATTGGGCATAGTGGCTTGGAAGAAGCCCACTCAGCTGAAGTCGCGATCGATATTCTGTTTCTAAAGGGCCGGCTATAAGTTGTTAAATACCCTCTTATTGTCAAATTTGGCTAATTGAGAAATATGACCAAGTATAGCCTCCTTCATCTTACGGAGGCTATGGAGCAAGCCATCCAAGGACCTCCGTAAATCAGAAAATGTGCAGCAGCGTTTTCTATGAGTTGACGTGGACGTGGAGGAGGCTTAAGTCAAACAGTGGACTAATCATCATCATAATCGTGGACTAATATGGGTTGTTAAAGTTGATGGAAATTGCATGAAGATTAAGAATACAGTTTCTTTCTGCAATTTGTATTGTAGAATGAAGCTATGAGGGAAGCTCAAGAAAACGACGAAGATATCCGGGTAATCACCGCTTGGAAGGAACGTGATGCGGAGAGGCCCGCTCGGCTCGCATGGCTAGCGACCACACACGGAGATGAGTCTGCATGGCGCTAAGCAGCCTCTGGGCTGTGTTCCGTCAGAGTACTCCGTGAGCCATTCCCCCTCGTCCGAGTGCTATAATATTGGTATCATATGGGTCCCAGTTTTGTGTTGGACATGTTAGATAGAGGTTTGGGCTTGACAGGTTGGCGCGGGGGCCGCCTGCCAGTTAGTAGGGGACCCTAACCCGGGCATCACTTTTAATCTCCGGCCCGGGAGGCTGTCCCGCCAACTGCGAAAAATCCCGAAGATGTCTGTGTGCCGGGGTAGGAGACCGGAGTGGACCCGGCAGGCATATTCGGGGGGATCGGGGGCCCTTCCGTGCCCCGTGCCAGCTTTTCACACAACCCATCCCTCTGCAGCGTTCAGTTCAGGAAAACGTTATTGCCCTACTGGATACCGATTTTTCAGCACTCCTTTACATCCCCACCTATAATATTACCACAAATGGCAAGGAAAAATAAAAGTAAGGTTCTCTCAGCGGCACCCCTTTCCACACTTCGAGTGGACTTTTGTAATATCAGGGGTCTACAATCTGAACGCCGTACATCACCACCTAGAGACGGCGAAGCCCGCCTTACTTTTCCTGACGGAAACGCAGATATCACCTCCGGCTGACACTTCGTATCTCCACTATCCTGGATACAAGCTGGAACATAGGTTTTTACCTCGCGCTGGTGTGTGCCTATTTGTCAGAGGTGATATCTGCTGTCGACGTCTTAATACTATATTACTAAGTGACGAATCTGTGGTGTGGGTGTGCGTAGAACAGGGTGGTCTATCCCATGTCTACGCATGCCTATACAACAACCGTCACGGCTTAGGTGAGACAAATCGGTTTTTCGATCACATACAATGCGCTACCGACAAAGTCTTTGAGCGGTATCCTTCCGCCGAGTTGGTGGTCCTAGGAGACTTTAACGGTCACCACTGAGTGGCTAGGGTCAAGTCGTTCTACCAACCCAGCCGGGTCCGCCCATGAATTTTCTCTGGCCCATGCTCTCACGCAACAGGTATCAGAACCCACCTACTTACCGGATGTTGTGGGCCGTGATGCGAGAATTCTTCGCGTCGTACCCGTGGATACGGCTTTGCTTTTCCTCAAATGACACCAACATCTGTGCTGCCGCTGTAGCTGATGACATACTGCAGGGAATGGAGTGTTTTATTCCGTCTGTAGTCCGTCTCGGAGGCAAGAATCAGCCCTGGTATGACAGGCCTAGTGCTGAGGCAACTCGCCTCAAGCAGGATGCTTTTCGTGCCTGGACAGTGGCTCGGGCCCAAAAGAACCCTAACACCCACATTTTAAGGAAAAAGTACAATGCTGTATCGAGGTCTACAAAGAGGGTAATGGCCAGAGCAAAATTCAAATTCATCGCCGAAATTGGAGAGAAACTAATCAGCTACCCCTCTGGGAGCCGTGCTTTTTGGTCTCTCTCTAAAGCTGTCGAGGGGAACTTTTGTCGGACCACCTTTCCACCTTTGCGCAAGCCGGATGACCAATTGTAGTTGTAGTGTTGCCCATACAGCAAAGGAAAAAGCCGATCTCTTGGGTAAGCTCTTTGCTCATAACTCAACTCTGGATGATGGGGGAGCTGCACCGCCTACCATCTCACGGTGTGAGGGCATTATGCCCGAGGTTCGTTTCACCCAAAAAATCATAAGACGTGTGCTTCTCTCCCTAGACATCCGGAAGTCCAGTGGACCTGATGGCATTCCGGCTATTGTTCTTAAAAAGTGTGCTCCCGAGTTGTCTCCCGTGTTAATGCGCCTATTCAAGCTTTACTACACCTCAGGAACGGTGCCGTCTTCGTGGAAGTTAGCCCATTAGCATCCGATACCCAAGAAGGGTGACAATTCAGACCCATCAAATTATAGGCCTATAGCGATAACCTCCTTGCTCTATAAGGTGATGGAGCAGGTCATTAATATCTAGCTCCTTGGATACTTCGAGGATCACCAGCTGATCAGTGACCGTCAATATGGCTTCCGTCATGGTCGCTCAGCTGGTGACCTTCTTGTGTACCTAACACACCGGTGGGCTGAGGCTGTCAAGAGCAAGGGGGAGGCTCTGGCTGTCAGTCTTGATATAGCTAAGGCATTTGATCGGGTCACTGCTAACAAAACTCCCGAAGTACGGTATCCCCGAGGGACTCTGCAATTGGGTATCCAGCTTTCTGTCTGGGCGGAGCATCCAAGTCGTTGTCGACGGATGCTGCTCCGATGCCAAGAGTATTAATGCTGGAGTACCCCAAGGTTCAGTGCTATCTCCCACGCTGTTTCTTCTGCATATCAATGATATGCTGAATATCCCCAGTATTCATTGCTATGCAGATGACAGTACTGCAGATGCTCGTTATACTGGCCGTGCGAATATCTTGCGAATTGAACACTCCTTGGAGCAAGTTGCTCACTGGGGCAGATTGAACCTGGTGGAATTCAACCCCTCTAAGAATAGAATAGAATAGAAATATATTTATTTGGAACTCCATGCACACTCATCAACTTATACCTAAACAATAAATATAAATAAATACATCTTAATTTAACAAAGAAAAAAAAGAAATATCACCTAATATATAAGCTGTATGTGTGCGCTGCAGCAACACAAAAGCGTTGTGGCTCAGCACAGTATTACCTAGAAGGACATTTCACTGATTTTCCGCCAAAACCCAGGTAGTACCACAGACATAAAGACCTTTCTATACAGACCTTCTGTATAGAAAATTTTTTCTCTATGGGTAGTACGCGGTATCCAATGAAATCTTTTTTTAAAACATCTAGTGTGTAAAGTGATCCATCTGTGTGTAGTTACATGCTCCACATTTTCAATTACCAATCAACACTAGAAACGCAAAAGTTATGACATATGTCTGTTCGTCTGCTACTTTTCAACGCCCAAAGCGCTCAACGGATTTGAATAAAAAAAAATGTTATCAAGGTGATGGTCAGAAAACCCATAACATGACATTGTGGCCTATGCAAGCATTCCATATGTTAAGTTCCGCTATCGCAAGAAGTGCTCTGGAATACCCTCCTTCTGGATTTCTAAAAGGTCTGCGCATTTTCCGCCAATGATCCTTTTGTCATGGTGCTGCAGTTCCAGGGAACACCCCTCTCCATCTTAGAAAGTATCGCGATCCTTGGTGTCGACATATCAGACGACGTACGGTTCCGAAGTCATCTGGATTGTAAGGCTAAACTAGCCTCGAAAAAACTTGGTGTGCTTAACCGGTCTAAGCGATACTTCACCCCAGAACAGCGCCTGTTGCTATAAAAGGCACAGGTGCGGTCACATATGGAGTATTGTTCCCATCTTTGGGTCGGGGAAACCGCCGACCTGCTTAATCACTTGGATTCCATACAGAGGCGCGCCGTACGAATTGTCGACGATACCATACTGACAGGCAAGTTAGAACCACTGGCTGATCGAAGGGACTTTGGCTCCCTGTGTGTGTTCTACCGGCTGTACAATGTACAACGGCTACCAGTGTTCTGAGGAATTATTTGATCTGGTGCCCACAGTACAATTCCGCCATTGCACCACCCGCCGTGGGCTGGGTAGGTACTCATCCCCATTACGTGGACCCTCTAATGGTGTCCACGTGAAGATTCGAAAGAACGTTTCTCACTCGTACGATTCGGATGTGGAATGAGCTCCAAGCCACAGTGTTTCCTTTGGACTATGATATGGGATCGTTCAAGAGGTATATTAGAGGTTTCCTTAGAGGCGGGCAACGCATTGGTAGCACCCCTGGTGATGCTGATGTCCATAGGCGGCGGTGACCACTTTCCATCAGGTGGCCCGCATGCCTGTTTGTCTGCCGGATAACATAAAAAAAAATCTATTAACAGGAGGACCACCTCGTAACCATTTAAATGACCTCCGTATTGTATAAATGCTAGTACTATGGGGAGGTCAAGCTACATCTCTGGCTCTACCCACACGAATTAGTTGAAAATGGCTTAGATTGTACCCGGGACTTAAAGATACCTGAAGATAGATTTTTGGGATCAATGTTGTCCGCGTTCGCAGGCGAAGCCCACTATGGGCTAGATACTCTACACGTGGTCCCCGTGTAGTGCTAAATGAACAGCACTCTCTGCGGTAGTAGGATTCGGCCGTGGCTGGTCACCACCCTCCAGACGAACGCGGCGCCCAGCGACCCAGCCGTGTTTCGTTGTGAAGTCTAGAGTAGCCATCTAGGAGGATGGGTCAGGACAGTTGTAGTCGCTCTGCGTAACCGTTTTAATCTTGATGACCACCACTCCCGTACCGGGTGCCTGGCTTCGGGCAGCGGGATCCGAAGCACGGTGCCGCCGCTAGCCGACCAACTGCCACCTTCCTAAAACAACCTTTTTCACTCTCAAAATGATGATGCACAACAAAAAGAAAACGTTAAACAGCGGCTGCACTCCCTCCCACTCAAAGTGCACCTCACTTACATCTGAAGCCTGCACTCAAATCCCGATGCAGTCCACTACCACCTTGAGACTAAAAAACCACAGCTTCTGTTCCTCACTGAGGCGCAGATCAGATGTCTATGTCTGGCTGACGCGGCGTACCTAAGCTACTCATGGTATACTCTCGAGCACAGGTTTGTACCTCGTGCCGTAGTCTGTGTGTACATCTGCATTTGGCGTTAAAAGAGCTTTGAGGGGTCTAGTTTCTCTATTTTTATGGTTGCTGGTGGATACAGGTCAAATGCAAATCCTGTATGCCGTATTTATCGCTCGTACAGCGGGGATCAAGAGAGGACTTGCTTATGTGACTATCTCATACAAGTGGCGGATGAAACGATCCGAACGTTACCCCGCGGCGCAGTTAGTCATTCTGTTGATTTTAATGGCCACCACAAAGAGTTGCTTTTTCCTTACCAGGTGACTAATCATACTGGGAGAGAGGCGAGTAAGCTAGCTGTCGCTAGATCTCACCCAGCTGATGAACTGTGCCACGAGGGTACCTGATGTTGACTCCCATACCGCCAATTGCTTCGACCTTCTGCTGATAAGTGATCCGGACAGGCACTCAGTATCGGTTTCTGCACCGCTGGGTACATCCGATCACTGAAATCCGTGTCCGTTTATTCCCCACCCGAGCAAACCCCATGCAACCCCCGAAGGGTGTGGCGACACAAGTCAGCAGATTGGGATGAGATGTGCCACTTCTTTTCATCCCATCCTTGGCGGGAGGCATGCTTCTCTTCGGGCGATCCGTCGAATTGTGCTGAAATGATTACCTTGGTTATGCGGTAGGGTATGGAGTACTTTATTCCGTATTCTGACGTAGCGTTAAACGGCAGGACTCGTCCATGGTTTGGTACTAAGAGCAGTCTCGCTGAAGTGCTTAAGCAGGCAGCATACTCTGCCTGGGCTGAGGCTCGAGCGCATTTGTCTCCGGATACTCGCAAACTGAAGAGAGCATTTAACCACGCCGCCAAGTCTTGCTTAAGGACACTACACAGGGTTCGATTCGACCACATAAGCCGGATCGGCGCCAATCTCCCACCTGGGAGTAAAGCGTTTTGCTCTTTGACAAACCGGTCGAATCTAATTTCAGTCAGTCTTCGTTGCCACCGTTGCTGAAATCAGACGGAACATTCGCTCACGCTACTGAAGAGAAAGCGAATTTGCTTGCTTCTCTTTTCGCGGCGAATTTACGTTTGAATACAGCACCACACCACCTATCTCACCCCGTGCTGACTGCGCTATGGCAGAGGCGCGAATACATCAGAGAGAAATTTAAAAATCCTGCGGAGTCTAGAACAAGGCTAGTGAACCTGATGGTATTCCGGCAATAGTCCTGCGTAGTTGTGCCCTTGAGTTGTCTCCTGTTATCACGCGCCTGTATCGCCTCTCACTTGAGAATGGTATTTACCTAAGTAGTGGGAGCTTGCCAATGTGCAACCCGTGCCCAAAAAAGGTAGCCGCGCCGACCCTGCCGACTACCGCCATATTTCGGTCACTTCCATACTCTGTAAGATTATGGAACGTGCACTGAACAACAAGCTCCTTGCGCATCTTGAAGGTAACAATCTCCTCAGCGATCACCAGTACGAGTTCCGCCGAGGTCGGTCTACTGGGGACCTTCTGTTATATGCCACACAATTATGGAGTGAGGCCATTGAGAGATGTGGCGAGGCTCTTGCTGTGTCTCTTGATATCTCCAAGGCCTTTCACAGGGTTCGGCATGCGGGCCTTCTAAGCAATCTTCCTTCATTTGGTATTCCTGTTGGCTTTTGCACCTGGATATTGGATTTTCTGAGTGGACGTTCAATCCGTGTAGTTATCGATAGCTATGCGTCTAATATTTAGGCTATCGACGCGGGAGTTCCTTAAGGATCGGTACTGTCCGCGACTTTATTCCTGCTGCATATTAACAATCTGCTTGTACCAGGTACCTTTGGATATCTGTCAGAGGCAAAAGCAAACAGCGACGATATTCAGTCTTGTCGTGAGGCCATGGTTGATCGATTGGACAAAGCTCTCAAGGCAGTCTGATTGAGGTAAAGCCAATCTGGTGGCGTTCAACGCAACCAAAACTCAAACGTGTTTGTTTTTCGCCAAAAGGAGTCCATTCCATCTAACTCCAACTTTTTATGATGTTCCTGTGTAAATTACCGACAACCTACAGTTTCTTGGTGTTGCTACAAATCTCAACTTCGGTCAGTATATCGAATCCAAAGCAAAGACTGCACCAAAAAAAATTGGTTTCCTCTCGAAGGTCAGCGGTACTTCACTTGAAAGCAGTTGCTTCAGTTATATCAAGCACAAATCTACTGCATGGAGTACTGCTGCCACCTCTGGGATCGATCAGCCAAATATCAACTGGCGGCACTGGGTTCGGTGGAAAAACGTGCAAAGCAGATTATTTGTGACCCGCAGTTGATTGAAGCTAGGCTGCAGAGCCTCGAGCATCAGCGTAGGGTTGCGCGTCTGTCGGTCTTCTACAGTTTACATTTCAGAGAGTGTGCGAAGCAACTGCACGACCTCATTCCGCTGGCCCCTTTTCCATGCCCATCGGGTGACGCGATCCGGGCGAGCGCTTCATCCTTATCCTTATCTTCCAGCTCAACTATGTGTACCGCTAGGAATGGAACACATTGCCTGCGAGTGTGTTTCCTGATAGAATGAATGGGCTGGTCCTAGACAGGCTTGCCCCATCTTCGGCCGCATCGTCACTTACCACCAGGTGAGAAGGCGGTCATGTGATAGGTTAGTATAATAAAAAAATGTAGATTAGTATGTTAAGATACTTTCGTAAGCCCTTGTAAAATTTTGGTGGACAGTTATACTATCCCTAACCAGTTCTTATCTATATATGTATAGTATAAAACAAGTCGCTGCTCGCCGTCTGTCTAGATCTTTTAAACTACGCAACGGATTTTAATGCAGTTTTCAACAATAGACATTTAAAGTAGTTGTACGCGAACGAAGTCGCGCCGCCACTAGTTTTGTATAAACTATGAAGTGAGTGTTCTCAATAAGAATCCCTTAATAAGAATTCATTCCTGGAACATACTCGTACGGACTCGTACCTATCGTCAAAAAGCTGGTTTCTTTTTCCATGCAAAAAGATTAAAAAGGAGATCGCTGTTTCTTTTACAAATAATTAAATTTATGCAAACGTATTTTTTAATAACGAAGCTTATTACGATAGTTACCCAAAACTACATTTTCATCTTAGACCCATGGTTAACTATAAACGGAACTACAAAAAAATTGCTAAGTAGCTAGGCTAGAAACAACAGCGCCACTCATCATCGATACTAAATGTTAAAACGAAGCGTCGAAGTGGTAGTAGGATGATCACATTTTTCGTAGAACGACAACTTTTGGCGTCATAGAAAGTATTTAGATTTCTGTGATTGAGGCAGAATTTCCTCGATGCCACAACTGCGCAAACGTAGTGTTTGTCGCCTGTCTTGTAGCTGTATGTGGCGACGATGTACGTTAAAGACTGGCAGTAACCGGATACGCAAATATGAAGACCGGAGGCATCAATTGGGGCATTGATGATGAAAAATCAACGAAGTCGGCAGCAAATAGGTACCCAAATCGTACGTCGACATGTCCGTATCAGCAGCTTCACTACCGAATTTCATGGTTTTGATTAAGCCAAAATTAAGTACCTACATATTTCGTATTTAGTGCTAAGGGTTGATGGCAGAAAATGGGCAAACACTTGCGCTGAGCCTTGACCCGTTCACGCTGCTGCAGCATACATGTGAGTTGACTATGGTCTACCCACAACTAGTTATTACTTATTTATATTTTTTTAATATTTATTTGTAAACTTTTATACCTATATCTAAGTAGTTGTACATTGTTATTATTAAGATTTTAAATTTGTATTCAACTCCCATATATGTTGCGTATCGGTATAAACATTTTATCTATCTATCTACTGTATTTGGTGAGTAGAAAAGACATATCTGTATTGCGATTACCAGATTTTAATTATTTATTAGGTACACACAGAATATTGACATTGTCGAAAGGGGAAATGATTTACCTAGGTATATCATAAAAGGCACTATTCATTTTTGCGATAGACATGTTTTGTATTTGCTCCCGTGTGGTATTGTGGTTGGACCAAATATCTAGGTTAGCAGACTCACCAATGGAGTGCAATATCTCGGCTTGTTGCACCATTGAAGCACCATTATAAGAAAATTTGCATTTATAAAATTTTTGGCATATAAATTATATTGATATAATCAGTATTTCCCAGTTAGACTGCCAACTAGACGTCAAATTAGCAGCGTCAGTAACTTGCTCAAATATTATAATACAGTAGCACCATTTACCTATATGATATAGGTAATATTTATCACTATTTCGAGTAGGTACTCTCTTTTGCATAATCAAAACCATGAAATTCGATGGTGAGGCTGTTAACTACACGGATATACGTCGATGGGTAAGACACATATAACTTAATCTAACGGATGATACAAGGTACGGTTCGAGTTTTCATTTAAAGTAAGGTTAGGTTATTGGGCTCCTTTTTCCGCGCTTGAACTCATAGTTGGTCTTTTGTACGTGCTAAGTTCTTTGTAATGCTCGAAAAGGCTTGCAGTTACTTCGGCCGTTCGCAGATCTTTCGGAGGGATCCTCGCGACTTTTGCCTTGTGGTCCTTTAGTCCCTCACGCTCTAGAACTACATGGGCTGCAGTTTCTTCGTCTACTGGGCACCCCCTGTACAAAGGGCTGTTCTGTAGCTGCGATTGCGAGCAGTAGTTTGTTCAGGGCGAGGTATCTTGGATTCCTTCTGTTTGAGATGTAGCAGTCTATTGAGGTATTATCATTTGAGGTAAACACAAAAATGTAATATTTTTTTTTATTTAGGTAGTTCTTTTACTACAAAAAATAATAAAAATCACTATATTATAAATAGGTACAAGGAAATAAATATAAAAGATATAAATAAATGGTCACATCTAGCTTTTATACACGTTGAGGCAGAAGCTGATGTCATATAAATCCATCACGCCAGCAAACTCTTCGGATAAGGCGATCACTACGTTTCGCCAGTATTCGCGCTTTGATTCATCATCTTGAATTTGGATATGTACTTGTTTTAGTTCTGTAACAAAGGTAAAGTAGTAACAAATAATATGTTCGTATAGTTAGCAGCCACACCACCGAATTCCATTGTGTTGATTATGTCAAACATAATGTTTTAAATAGTGGCAAATAGTACCTACCTATCTCGTATAAATAGTGCTACTGTATTTGGGCAGTAGAAAATATTATAGGTATTATGATATAAATCTATTCTCTCTAAATATCTATATAAATTTTTCTTGCTACATGTTTTTCTCCTGTTTCATTGGAATCGTGGTTGGACCAAACACCTAGTTAGCATCCTGACCAATAGAGTGCAATGTCTTTGAATTGAAAGTTTGTATATACGGAGCACTGTTTTGGCACTATTTTTGAAATATAAATTATATTGATCTTATCTATATTTCTCAGTGAGACTGCTAACTAGTTGTCAAGCTAGCAGTCTCAATAAGTTACTTAAATTATAGCACAATAATAAAAACAGTCACAATAAATAATAAGGAATTATTGAGGCCGAAACAATCTTCCTTCGCTCTGGGCAAGCAAATACATTCCGCATACTATCGCAGACGCCACACGCCAGCATGGTCAGCATCCGGCGCAGGTCCACCTCGTCCTCCACCTGCCCCACGTAGAAGAAACGCGTCAACTGAGGCAGCAGCTCGAAAACCCGTCGCAGTGGGAATTTTGCGAATCGCCACTGGTGCACGCTCAATGTTACTGCAACAAGAGCAATTATCTCCATCAAATCTCGTAACGTATTTATACCAAACCAATCAAATACCTACTACTAGGTAATGGAAAGGTTTAGGGTGAATATAGTTTTAATGCGTTTTATTTAGGACGACAAAGAGCATCGTTGGCCTTGTGGTTAAGGGGTCCGACTCGTAAGCGAGAGGTACCGGGTTCGAGCCTCAGCGCCTCTATGTACCAATGACTCTTTTCTGAGTCATCATCTTGGCGTTAATGTCGCGGATGTGCTACCGCGCACGAGGGCTCGGAGTCCGCCTTGACCATGATCCAGGATTTGGCCGATCAGGTAATTACAGTGGAGCGACTGTCATCTTACCTCCGTGACCCTACAACCAGGGGAACCTAACCAGATTTGATCATGGTTACACAGTCAGTCGCCTAAATGTGCTTTCATCCCGATGTTTTTGAACCTCACCGTAAGAGCATCGGTTAGTATTCAACTAATGTACATAACTCAGAAAAGAGTCATTAGTACATGGCCGCAGCGGGATTCGAACCCGGTACCTCTCGCTTACGAATCGGATACCCTAACCGCTCCAATGACTCTTTTCTTATTCATGTACATTAATTGAACACTAACCGGTGCTCTTACGATGAGGGAAAACATAATCGTGTTTAAACTTGCACATTCAGGCGACTCATTGTGTAGGTAACCAAAACTGAGCACAACCGGGACATTAACATCAAGATGATTATTTTTTATTCAATTTGGCCGCTACGTATCTTGATAGTCTTGATTAAACTAGCGAGTAAATACTCGCTAGTTTAATCTAAGTAAGTGGTAGCTGTGCCTACAAATGTAGGCACAGCTACCACTTTAAAAATTCCATTGCGTAAGTATACCTCTTCATAACTTATAAAGAAATGCTACCAAGAGCTAACTCGTACCAAGAGTGTCCGCATATCGGAATGCTATGTGGCGCATGAAGCAGCTGACATCGGAGTCCTGTCGCTGGCGCATCATCAGGTCTACACCGTACTCGAGGTGCGTCTCCCGCAGCGGAATGCTCGGCGTCAGGAACCGCCGCACATCGTCGTAGTCTCGGATGCGTGCTACGCAACATCTCCATGTTAATAGTGCTCAACCATTTACTGTTCAAGGCTATGAATTATGTATTACACCTTAAATTATTTATACAAAGTATAAAACAAAGTACCTTCCCGCCGTTTGTCTTTGTACGCTTGTACGCTTAGGTATCTTTGTACGCTTAGGTCTTTTAACTACGCAACGAATTTTAATGCGGTTTTCAACAATAGATAGAATATCAATAGATATAGATTCAATAGGAAGGTTTACAAACAAGAAAAAAAGTATAGGTTGGTGTAAAGTAGATGTACGCGAACGAAGTCGCGCCGGGTCCATTAGTTATATAACACAACAAACTTTTTACTAAACTCTAAACTCTGATCTGTCGTCATGTTGTTAAAGTGCCGTACCTATATTTAGAAGAGTACCTGGGCGACCGAAATATGAGGTGTGTTTAGCAATTTATGTGCCTGAAAACGAGGTTTACTAAAAATGAAATCTAGCTGTCGACTTATCGGCCCTGAAACGGCCCTGGCCGTTTCCGAGATTCTTATTATAAGGTTATATAATACATAAATCGAATCATGACGAAAAGAGTGGTAGTAAATACTATATGAGTGATGAAATAACACATTAGTAAATCATCTTACAAAAAGCCATGAACACATAAAGATCCGGGCAAACTATGCTGACGGTTTTCCAGGCGGTGTCCGGTATGACGTGTCCTCCAGCACCCAGTCCGGCGTCCGCCTTTCCGGGCACCTGGTTCTCCCGGCAAATCAGCTATAAAAATGTTCACAGTAAATACGCAAACCTACAACTAAATTACGGAGTTTACGGACTTTCAAGGTAGCTTTGGTTTTTACTCAAATGCACATAATGGCATCAGAATGAAATGTACGAGTTAACACTTTGAACGAATTCAATTACACTAGAGTATCGTTTACCTAGGTTTAGTTTAGCCTTGCATTGCTGGACTTGATTGCAGTTTCCAGCAAAGTGCCATATGTGAAAGACATCACGCTCTCCTACTTTTTTGGACACTTAAGTACTTATGTCATCCTAGGGGGCTAGTCTCTCAGCCCGTTATACGAAACTACGGCATTGCAGTTGATTTCTTTCTCAACTACGGCCCCGGCCGGATCTACATAGTATCGAAAAAAGGGCTTAGAAATTAGCCGCCTGTAGGCTATTATTGCTCTGAAAGTTGCCACGTGCTGTGAGTTCTGGAGGATTGCCAAATTGATATTTTGTTAAGCGGTATCGGTACACATTTTGATGCCATTGTTGGCGCCGGTAATGTACCTGAAGTCTGAAATGCGGTTTATTTATGACCGGCAAAAGTGATATAAGTGCTGATCCCGAGGTGTCCGCTATATGAGCGTATTCTAGGGCGAGGATGCGCAGGCGCCTCAGCTCGCACAGGCTCCGAATGAAGCAATGCCTTGTATCTGGCCGTGGTATATATTGGCCACTGCCTGTAAACAATATGAATGTCACATTCACATATATATATTGGTAAGTATGGGTTTTGGTCAAATTACATCAAAAGAGCCCATAGGCATAGTGCAGAGACACTACTATAGTTTGGCAAGAAAGTCGTGAAAAGAATGTTTTGGGAACTACTGCTCTCGCCTTAATTGGCCACACTAAATTACTGCCAAACTCAAATATCTGTGGTCTAACTGACTTCAGCTGTCCCGACATCTAGACATTGTCGTTGTTTTGTTGTTGTTCCGTTTAAGTTTTTATGTGTATTACTAGATATTTACTGTGTGGGACATTTATTTTCACAAATAATGCACGAGAAAAGTAATATTTAGAGTTGTTCAAGAATGTATGGCCGAGATTAGAGCATAGGTATAAGTTTCTGTGCGATTTGGAAGATGTTTTCGGCCGAATAGCAAAATTATCGATACCTAAAATGTATCTCATTTTGAAAATAATGTGATCCTTTGGAAATCATTTGAATTTATGTAAAATTAATGTGTTTTGTAGAATTATGAAATAAATCACTTTTTTACACTAGTTCCACTTTATTATACAATTTTTTTATTAAATTGCAACCGGTTTCAAATTACTCATCTTCAGGTATTGATTTTATATTTTGTTTACAACCTATATGTAGGTACTGACAAATAATAATTTTAAATTGATGTGGGTACCGACAGTATACAATAATGTTAGGATGTCACAGTGCAGAGAAATTTACAGTATGTCAATATAATACATAATACAAATTACAAGTAGTCAACATTTTAAGTAAGTATGTCAATTGTTATAGATTTAAATAAATAGCAAAATTTATAAATTATACAGAAGGTATGCCATTTAAAATAATTTAAAATAGGTGATGTCGATAAGGAAATTTTGTCATTAATTACATTATCCTTCTTCAGTCTGTTCATTTCTATAGCTTCTAGTCCATACAGTCTACGTCCATTTCCAGCTATATGAAGGTATTTTATGCCCTTATCTGGGTTAAAAACATGGGTTTCCTTATTAAGGTGTTCCGCAAAGGTCAAGGTTTGTGTCTTTTTTCTCCGGCTAGCTATATGTTCTTTAATTCTTTTTTAAACTTCCTTTCTGGTTGACCTATTTATATTTTAGCACATGTGTTACATGGTAGACTATGGATTCCACTTTGATTTTCAATGGTCTTCCCCACGTCCACTGAAGGCCGGCGTCCCGCAAGGCTCTGTACTCTCTCCCCTCCTCTATATATCGTAAACAAACGATATCCCCGTCCCCGACAACGGGGTACAACTGTCCCTCTTCGCCGACGACACGGCAATCTACGCCAAAGGGCGAAGGCCACCGATGGCCAAGCACCAAAAGGCGGTGAACAAGCTCGAAGCTTGGTTCAAACTGTGGCGCATCGAAGTGAATCCGGAGAAGAGCTCCGCGGTTTGCTTCGATGTTAAGCTCAGACGGGGTGACAGCGACCCCCCTCCCTCCGCATGCAAGGGCAACTAGTTCCCTGGCAGCGCGCTGTAAAGTATCTCGGCGTCACACTTGACAAGAGGATCACCTTTGGGCCTCATGTCGACAAAGTGTGTCGCACCGCCAGTTTGCCTGCCTACCCTGCAGCAGTTTCTCAAAATGCTCTCCAAGACCTTTTCAAGGCCGCGGAAGAGCATCTCAACCCGCTCGTGCGAGAGGCAGCAGCCTACTCTCCCCGCCCGGTCCGCGGCCACGTGATCCGGAGGCCGAGAAACGTCCTCTCGGACCCCTCTACGACCTGTCGAGCGCTCTGAACCTCCTCCTTGAGGCTCAGGTCGACCCGACACAGCCCTTTCCTGCCGTTTCAACGGCCCCCGTAGGCCCCCAATCCCCGTCCACAGCAGAGGGACCTTCTGGGGCCTCGCTATAATTTCTCCAGTGTACGCTCCGTAAAGAGTGACGCTGAGCGCACCCCGTCCCTACGGGGTGTCGCATCCGATGAAACCTGAAAGGCCTTCCCGGCTACAGGTGCTCCTAGGGGGTGTTTAGTACGTATGCGCCTAGGTCTTTTTTTTGGCGAGTCGTGCATTATCAGTCCAGCCGGCCGGCTGGTACTCATGAGAGTTCACCTCCTCCCTCCCAACCGCTATACCGGAGGGCGCCCATTTCCTTTGCGTTGGGCGCAAAAAAAAAAAACGGACTTTTGCTTCAGAGCCGGCACAGAGTTAAGTATTAGTTTTATTTATTTATATAATCGGTTATTTATTGAATCGTACGTAATACCACTGTCCCATTTTAGAGGATAAATATTTGATTATGTGATCGATATTTGTGTCATTACATTTGGTTAGAATTTTGCATAAATATTGTTTACCTATGGTACTTTGTTTGTTTTATAAAGCCTCGTTTAATTCAGCTAATGTTGTTTAAATATATACCTCATTTTATAATGGATTACATTGCTTATTAAAATATACGTAATATTTAAAGATATTATCTTTAAAAAATAATACTTTATTCTAGATAACATATTTTCTAATAAAACTTACTTTGCTTCTAAATTATCAGCTTACAATTCTGACACACAATTCACATGTCCTTTATTTATTCTAATATGTAATAATATACAACCTTGGATACTTCAACATCATCTGTACGACCAGTCCCGGCTTCTGCCAGGGTCTGGTTACCAAGTGTTACTCCTCCACTTCGCCCAGTCTCCCTTAAATACTTTATAACCTATGTTTTTCCATATATTTCAATTGGGTTTTGGATACATACCCACACTCTGTTATTATTCTGTAGCTTAATGACTAAAATAACAATAAACAATAAATGACAATAAACAGGACCTAAACAGAACTGTCCTGCTTAGTACGAGACAGCGCTATACGTGTCACATAAGCTTCTAAGCACTAAGCTTCTACAGTTCTAAGCAGGGCAGTTCTGTTTAGGTCCTGCTATAAGAGCTTACGGTAAGGCCCTAGATATCAAATTTTCTAGTCGAAGTATACGAGGCACAGACACAAAGAAATTGTACATAGAAACAAAGCAAAGACATGAAAATAGTATTTTTTAATATTATAAGTTCACAGACTGATACAGTACAATGATACCATATTAACGATAGTGGCGCCCACGATTTCCTTGCCAGACTATACCTCACAGAATATCGCGGAGAAATTACTATTTGAAATAGTATTGTGTTCCTGCCGGTGATTACATTAAGTCTCTCTGTCCATGGGGTGGGGTGGCTTTGGCAGTGGCCCCCTTGGAGTACTATCCACTTTCCATCTCTGATGGCCCGCTTACCTGCTTGCTTACCTACCGTATGACAAAGAAATGTATATGTCACAGTCGGATGGTTAAATTAGCTTTAACTAGCTAATTTAATAAACGGCTAGCTTTTTAGGCAATTATTTAATTGAAAATTTGCCAATACATGATATCACAGGCTTACAGCCTTAAAAATTTAATAACATTTGGCTAAATTCAAAAGCAAAAAGCATGAGATCAAGTTCAAAGTGGAATGTATTACACATAGAATAAAGTAAATTTTTTTGTATAGGACCACTTAAATATTGGTTACGCGTCACTTTACCACTTTACCGTATCCTTTTATAATTGTACCGTTTCCAAAAGGCGGGACACAAAATTTCCACTGACTTGTTCTCACGCTTTTTGCTTCAGAATTTAGTCGACTGAATTTACCCAGCTGTAATAATAGTATAGCTTAGGCTTTTGCTTTTTAGATTCATTGTCATCAGCCTATATTAGTCCACTGCTGGATTTAGGCCTCCTAAAAACAGTTTCTAGTAAGCCTATATTTTAAATACCTAGTATCATAATCTCCCTTCTTGATGAAGAGAATTACCAAGATCCTGTTCCACGCCTTAGTTTTCACGCAGTGTATAACAGAGTTGAAGAGCCTTTGTACCTACTTAGACTTAAACCCTACACTTTTATTTTATTTTTAATTATTTTCAATTCGCGCGGCCAATCTTGAGACTTTGTACAACAGAGGACACCATTACAAACAAAATTGTAACGGTCAATTTAATAATTTCCATAAATTCTTTCGCTCGTATTTAAGCTCGCTTCTAAAATAGCTATATCCAAACTTTGAAGTGGAATAACCTGCACCAACCGTGATCCAATCTGTTCAGGCTCCCCTGTTAACAGGAGACTGAGGTCAGATGGTAGTCGCTGCACTGCAATTACCTGATCTGCGAAAACCTCCATCATGGTGCCATTAACGCCAAGATGACCAGGTAGATACCTATCAGCCAATCAAATATATTCAACAAAGACAGTTTATTAGTGACAATACAATGAATACAATCATAAAATACAAATTATAAAAACAGGGCACTCTAAAAGTCATATTATGCAGGTTTAGTCCGAAAAGTAGTCACCGCTTGTGAAGGGACGTAAGTAGTAGCAGTGAAAGATTCGACTTATCTGCGGGCAACGGTACCAAGGCCGCAAAGCTAAGACCAGCCAACCAGATAGCCGGTTCTGGTAAGAAGTTATCTAAACTGAAGTGCTTAAAATTTTAATTAGTGGTTTCTGTGTTAGACTTTGCACTGGGCGTCCCTGGTGCTGGAATCTTCTCATGAGCTTGAGGCAAGATTGCGGTAGCAGTAGAATTATCTATCTTCTTATATTGAAAATTGGGCAAATTCTTTCTGGCCAAATCCACTGTATTTCTGAGAGTTTCTGTGGAGACCGATGGAGCACTGCGACCTTCCTCCTGGCATTCCTTTATTAAATTCTTCATTGTATCGTCTGGCAAAGGCGCCACCACCATAGAGCCCTTGTCGTGGTGGTATTTCAGTTCGATGTCGAGGCGAAGGAGTTTCTCTTTGTTGGAGTTGGTTCTCCACGGCCGTTTGGGGTCAGGCGTAGTTGGTATGACACTGTTAGTGGTCTCTTTCTTTGCCCTGCATGTAAAAAGGGATAGGATTAAGACAGCAACTGCCAGCCGATCAGCCATCTAAAAACTAATTTTTAAAGTAATTTCGATATAATATTATAAAAAAGATTAACACGGATCCGACTCAGTAATGTAAAAGTTCATAATGACAAAACAAATTTATATTATCTCAATAAACATCATAACTAACATTACTACAAATTCAAAAGAAGTGTAAGTTTCTCCTACCTGTTGGTCTCGGTTAGTAAATTCTTCAATTTTTTTGTATTCTCTTCTAACAATGTCTTATCGACTATGTAAGGATTCTCATAGATCTCTTCGATTTGCATCTCTCTTTCTTCAACTTCAACTTCTTCGTGAAATTTTTCGTAAAATACCTTGACTAGATCTGAACACCGCTCTGGGAGTCGAACTTCCTGTACTTCGAGGTCTTCCAGAAGCTTAGCTACTTTCGTTTTCTCATCGTCTGTGGTCATAATAAAACCGAGGAATAAACGTAGGACTTTTCTCTTCTATCGACTTTATGTTTGCGATTTTCTTCTAATAAATAGCAAAGTGCGACGTGGTCGAGCCCTGACACTAACGTTGCTTAGCAACCGCGACCCGGTTCTTTGTGGTGCTTTGTGTGACGCGCGCGGTATGGCGTCCCTTCCAGAAGACAGATCCAGGGTTAAGAAGCTGTTCACACGTTGAAAATGGAATAGTTAGCCAGGATGTTACCAGTCTGAGTCTGCGATGGTTGTCCGATTTTCATCTATCGTTTCTTTATGATATACAAACGTCTTATTAACATAAGTATCGAGTTGGTCTGCGAACTTTTCGTAATAAGAGGAGTAGTATTTGAAGTCGAAAGCGTGTTTCAAATAAGATATCAACCAGACTATAAGTATAATTAATGGTAGAAAGCACAACATAACTTTTGCAGTAGCTACGAGAACGATAAGAAGCTGGAAATCCGGTATCGACATTCTGTGCGATTTTAGTTAATTTTACGACTAGAATTCACAATTACCTATTAATTAATTACTTATCTAAGAATACAGGAATTTAATGATTTCATAAACTTTAAATGTCATTTATTCTTGTGATAGGTAGGCACAGATAATTTTTTTGTTTCTTCTTATTTATGGTACAAAAAAAGTGTTATGAAAGGAGTTCTTTTATCAATAAACTATTTTACCGAATAGCGGAATTTTAAGCATTGTAGGATGAAACCTGCATACTCAGGCGACTGAATGTGTAACCATGATCCAATGGTCAGGTACCGCAACAACAACAAAATTTATTTGTACACTGAGATAGCCAATAGCCCCCCTAATCTGCAAAATCCTTAATCATACCTAAAGCGGACCCCGGGTCCTCGCGCGCGAGATCATAACCGGAACATTTACGCCAAGATGACCATTGTCGATGGGTCCCATATGAAAAAACGAGAAATGTTTAGTGAAACGAAAGAGAATAATTTTAACTGTAATAAAAACTATCAATAATAAGACCACTACTGGTCAGGTAAGGTTACTTTAATTACCTGATCTACCAAATCCTGGATCATGGTCAAAGCGTAGCCTCATTAACATAAAAATGATCATGATGTAATAGAGGAAGGTGGTATAGTATCGGACACATTTTAGTTTTAACAAACATGTCTCGAAATTGGAGGCATGAATGTCCTTTAATGGATAATTGTGCAGTTTAAACTTTTATTATGTGCTCTCTGTAAGAAGTAAGATAACTTAATCGATAACCACTTTATATCAGGCTGCGGGTGGATGCTGTATGCAGTAAGCCGAGGATAGGGTGCATGGTCCGCATTGTCCAGCAGTAGACTACTGTAGACTGATGATAACGATGAATTTATATTTTTTGATGAAATTGTTCTTTTTCTAAAAAGTCGTATAAAAAAACTGATTCCTTACGGGAAAATTGATCAACTCGCAAAAATCGATGTGGTGCACCCAGGGGGTCGGCAGAAGGCCACGGACGGGTTCACCACGTGTCTAGAATGTCATGTTTTGCTTGGGTGTTCATAGATGATGCTATTGTAGTGAAATCGAGATGACATCGACATTGTCCGATACTGTACGCTGTCCGAAACTATACGACCTAAGTAAACCATAACCGTAGATACTGATAATCGTAATGTCGATAATAATTTTTATTATCGACATTACGATTCAGCCGGGAATCGATTTAAAATACAATATGTTGGGTACCTAAAAGTCAGTAGTAAGTACATAGGTATGTCGAACTCGGCGCGTTTAATATATCTAAGTAGGTACTAAGGTGGCCTTTGTTTCAGTTTGATAACCTTAAATTTTGAACAGTGTGCATTACTATTTTTCCCATAATAAAGAATTGCCTATTATACGAACCAGTGATGTAAGAATAGTTGATTAAAATCGGATTTTCATAAGACGAGACGAAGCGCCACAGGAATAGGTACTTGAGGGTGTCGGCATTAAATGAAGCTAGGTACTGGAGCAGCTCCACTCCCTCCAGCCGCTTGCAGCAAAGATTCTCCAACGACACCAACTGCAGATTATCCTGGCAACTGGTGCATTTTAACAAGTCAGCCCGGTTTACTCGATTTGCTATTGGTCTCCTATTCTGATTTTAACTACAGGGGGGCACGAGATGTCTCGCCCTGTTACATCTCAAATTCGACAATTTCTGACCAAAAACTGTATTAAAACGTCACGGAAATTGATCTTCGACAATTTATGCTGTCGATTTCAATGTCATTATTAATGGAGATATGTGTCTAGAAAATTTTTCGAACAGCGCGAGAGTTAGGCCCCAGATCTACGATAAGTGTATCTATCGCTTCTGTAATTTGGCAGATCACTAGCATAGAAGGCAATCGTATCTGATAATCAATGTTGCAAGTTATGGGCGATCAAATAAAAGGCTACACGGTTAACGCTTCATTTTGACGGGAATACATGAATGTCTTCGTTTTTAGAAAGGGGGTGCACACTTTGAACAACTAGCTGGCTTTAGTTGATCAAAGGGTGCACGACAAAAGTTTGAGCCTCATAAAATTGTGTAGCTTTTATTAAGCGGCGATTTCTCGAAAGCTTTAATTGATAGCCAAAAAGTAAGTAACCGCCAACGCAAAGTTCGTTTCGGCGCCTTTCGGAATGTGCCCTTAGCCATGAAATTATGAAGCAATCAATTGAAAAAATGACTGACTAAAAATTGGGTCGTGTAAGGTTAGCTTAGCCTTGTAACTCCAAAACGGCTAGACCGATTTTGATATAATTGAGAAAGATCGTTTCGTTCGTCGTTAATTGAAAAAGAGAGGGACTCTTCAGATTAGTCCTGCGGATTATCCCATGAAGGTTGGCAGCGACCGGTTCAACAGAGAAAAACTTATTTCAATAACTAACAAAAAATACTTTTTTTTTTGCGATGTAGGTATTTGATATGAACTCCGGAATACGAACGGCTGGACCAATTTTGACGATATTTTCAGGGAATCTTCAGGTTAACTCAGCAGGTATTTCCACGAAGTTTGGTAGTGATCGGTTTAACAGAAAAGAGTTCAGTTAGGGGTTCTGTATAAAAATCTATGTAGAAAACGCCAGGGGGTGGGGTAAGAGTTGGGTACGGGTAGGGTAGGGGAAGGGGTTAAGAGCGTCGGTGGCCTAATGGATAGGGGGTCCGACTCGTAAGCGAGAGGTATAGGTTTCGAATCTCAGTGACATGGCGGCAATACCGACGATGACTCTTTTCATTGTTATGTACTAACCGATGCTCTTACGGTGAATGTGTAATCATGATTCAATCTGGTCAGGTTCCTCTGTTAACAGGGTCCCGGATGCTCGCGCGCGGGAATACAACAGGGACATTAACGCCAATATGTTTTTTTTATTTAGTGTATTGAAGGGGTACAGGAATATCCGTCTTGGACACCCGGGAAGGGGACCCAGGTACAGCCGGACTTCTACCGGCTAAAACTCGGCATTTCGGTGGTAAAATGAGTTCGTGAAAGTTAAGGAAGTAGATTAAGATACATGCATCCGGGCGCAAAGGTTTCCTAAAGCTATCTAGGATTAAATATAGTTGTAAATAACTTGATCTAAGTATTAGTTGTTGTCCATGTTAGACTTAATGGCTATAATAATGTGAATTATAAATTATTATTATCTAGGGTGGGTTTCGATGTAGAAGAGGGAAGGGTAAGAGTTGAGTACGGGTAGGGTAGGCGATGGGATAGTGTTATAGTACCGATATGGTATGGGTAGGGTAGGGATTTTACATATATAAACATCTAAAAAGGTAGGGAAAGGGGTAGGGTTTCGATCTACTGGTGGGGCCTGGCAGTAGATACTAGTGGATTGAGGAGTACGTACACGTAGCGTAGGGGTAGAGTTCATTAAATTAAAACCACGCGTACGAAGATGCGTTGGGCAGCTAATTAATGTATTCACGAAGACTGACGACAGTAGCCTGATACTTTCAATCCGTATCTTTCTCTTTGATTTTCTGTGTAGCCTTTTCTTTGTTAGACTGTACCTAATGAAAATATAGTATGTTTTGCAAGTCTAATCGCAAACGAGGTATCAGGCTGGCTTTTTCACGTAGGAGCAAAGTTGGCGCCGTGGTGGTGGCAATGATGATGCGATTGGGAAATGCCCTTTTAAACTTAACGCAATAGCGTTTTGAGGGTCAGGTTGTCTGTGTGCGCATAGGTTTAAGTTAGTTCCGATGGGCGTAGCTTTAGTTGTCACCCGATCTGGATGCAACTACGTACAATGGAGTGCGTAATAAATTGAAAGGGATAGTATCTCATGTAAAATAGGTGGCTTATAGGTTAACACTAGATAAAAGACGATTGATAAAAAGGATGTAAACCTGAAAATATTCCGTGCCATTCGTAAAAACGAGCTCCTGTTATGACGATCAAATTTGTTAATATTAAACAGTTGATCTGAAAGAATGAATTTGCTCATCTGTCTTTGACTGCACTCAGTTTTCTGGAACAACAGAATTTATTAAGTATTGCATATTAATTAGAAAGTAATAAAATAAAATCATAATAACCAGTAGCGACATCATTATACTTCTGTGTAGTTCTTTACGATACTCGGTATTGTGGCCTTTTGTTGCGATGTTGCTCTTCCAGAAGTAGCTTCCGAGGCGCGTAGGCATTCGCAAATTTGGGTACTGGTACGTGAACAGCCCCTTTTCGCAGTGGACGTCTCCCAAAAAGTAGCGCTGCACATCGTGGATGCTCCAATATCGGGAAGGTGTATGCCTGAAAGCAACTAGATACTCGTACACTCACTCCTCGCTAGAAACACTGGTTAAAGATGCCGTAAGTACGTATTTTGAATACATAAACCCTCAACAGGGATAATTAATAATATAACTTCATTCAATATGAAAGAACTCGACATTAGCATCACATTTACTTAAAAAACAAACCAAAACTGGAAATACTCCTTGTAAGTACTTAGTTGAACAAAATGTGTCTCAAAAGTTTACAAGTGTTGCTTAAATTTTCTATTGTATTGGTATATATTTATTTGATATTTTCAGGATACAAAGTTCTTCACTAAACCATGTGTAACTCAATTTTAAAGAGCCTGACACGCGATGCTTGTATCCAAGTTACCGAAGGGCGTAGTGGCCGCGGCCGCCCAACCCAACTTACTAAAAAGTATCTAACACTAATTCGTAACTACATAAATTGACACTTAACTCGTAATGAGGTGCTTCGAGATATAAACTATGTACGAGTATTATTGAAAAGCAAAAATAAGCTTTGCCCAAACCTATGTTTTTGGTTGCGTTTGAATTGAATTTTGATTTCTACGTACAGTTATCGTCTAGGTACATCCATTTCAGCCTATATTTCTAGATAACGATAGTCGACCTTTGGACATACCGTTCCCCCAATGAGCCCCTACCACATCCAGCTTACACCCGCACCCTTTGAGAAACACTTCACCCCACCTAGTGACAGGGCGGCCCTAGATTTCGTCTGCCGAGCCGCGATCTCCACTCAAGAGCTCTTCTACCCAAGCGGTTCTCGGTTCCCACTGCCACTTCAGATAACTGTATGCTATGTCGGTAACTTTGGTTTTCTGTCGGATAACCTCAGAGATACTCCGAGTAAACACCACCGATTGATATCGTAGGCAAATAAATTAACGGCATCGTTTTATGTACAGTATTATCGACTCTAGGATATCCTAATCCTAGTTTGTGATCATTAAACAATAAGTGTTAAACGGCGATTGTCGGTACATCGCAGCATATTGTGATTATTCGTTTGTTAATTGTAGCAGAATACCAAAAGCGCGTAAAATTACCATTCAGCTGCGATTGCGGTCTAATTACAGTTCAATTGAGCCATTAGTAAATTGAAGCCCTGATGGTAAACGGTAACTGTGGCCCATACCGTCCACGATTCATGCATTTACTCCACTAGATAAAAAGGAACGAAAACTGCTTCAAACTGAATGGGTGTAACTCGGTGTGACTCTATACCTATACCGGAGCAAGTCGTCGGGAATTGTCGGGTTCAAATTGTTGCCAGCATCTGTGTGACTACCGTACTTACTTACAAACTGCAGCACGTCACCGTCGGTACTAACCGGAGCACGTCATCATCAGCCAGGCGGCCGTCGTTGCTCTCCACGTAGTGCAGCCAGATGTACATGTCCTGGCGCCAGTCGCGAAGCCCCATGAAGCCCGGACTGGGCGTGTACTTGCGCGGCCATAGCATCCACTTCACAGCCTCCAGGTGACCACCGATTTTTAGACATTTGCACTCGACTGAAACACAGGTCGTCTCTTAGTCCAGCGCATCACTTGTCGTGTACCTAAACAATCGTGTAAATAGGTAAATTGTACAAACATTCTTTATCCTTTTTGTCTTCTTCACAAGTACAACCACGCAATAATAAACGCATTTTAATGTTTTGTCTCCCAAATATA
Organism: Blastobasis adustella; assembly: GCA_907269095.1. Taxonomy (NCBI): domain Eukaryota; kingdom Metazoa; phylum Arthropoda; class Insecta; order Lepidoptera; family Blastobasidae; genus Blastobasis; species Blastobasis adustella. The sequence goes on from OU026114.1 coordinate 18,794,716, forward strand.
TGTGAATAACTTTTACAATTAATTTAGCAATATAAAATCATGCATGTTATTGTATGTTCACCGATTGTAGAACGAAAAAAAACCTGTAAATGGTAAATTATTGAATACTTTGATCGAAACTTTGTGTTGTTTTCATCATAGACGTATCTGTGACGTATTAAGTCATAGCATATATCATCCTGGGCGTCAAAGATAATGGACATCTATGTCCAATTTCTTTACTAGGCATGTATAGTCACAGAGGCGAAGAAATAAAGAAGAAACTTCCATACACATAAAACAGACTAGACACAAATCCCAAATATTCCCTGTTCGCTCACTTTACAATGATTATGAATCGAGCTATCAGAAAGTGAAGCACGCAATGTTTTAAAGGTTCACCATGTTGCCATAGCTCCTGAAGACCAGACCTTTTTTTTAAAACATCGGTGTAAATTTTATATATTCCTAATGAAATTTAAATCAAACCATTTAAAAGACGGTGTAATGTAGTATATACATTTATGTGAAAGCGCAAAGTATGGAAATACACCTGGATTATCCTTTCACCGGTAAGTAAACATTCGTGGTCGCGGCGTTCGGGAATCAATTTTAGAAATTGTGACAAAAAATATGCATCGTAATAGTGATAATTTGTGATAATTAAAATCTTTTCCTTAAAACAACATGCCATTAAAGACAGGCTTAAACATATTGGCAAATTGAGTTATATTTCAGTGTCTAGAAATATTTCGATGTAAACAGGATCGGATTTAGTATGTATTGTATAGAACTTTAATACTCTAATATTGTATAGCGGTCCACATATATACAGGGTGGATTTTTGAGACGGGGCAGTAAGGGCAGGTACCTTAACCGTTGCAACTAGAGGGAAACGTTCTTAAGAGACTGTCCTTAACTGTTTGAGACAGTTTTACCCTCATTTACAGATTTTGAAAAAAATGTACAGTCAGCAAGAAATTAGACCATTTACACAAAAACTTTTTTTTATGTCAATCGATCCTGTTTCTTATAAAGATAAAAAAGTCTATGAGACCAACTGAGCTTAGAGTACTAGAAATGTCAGAAATCGCAAAAAACTTCTCCCAAACATTTTGCAAAAATAAGACTCAAACTAAACATTTAATACCTAACAAAACTTTTTACAATGCATGGATAGACTGGTCGATAAAGATGAGGTACTAGTCGAAAATAATTTTGAATTTCGAATGAAATTTCTTCGAACATTTCTTAAATAGTAATCTGATTCGAAAACAAAAAAACTAGATTTATTATTGCTTTGCTTTGCTCTGCTAACATTCTGAGTCAAAAATGACCTCTAATTAAGAACGTTTGGACTTACTAGAAGCATATTATTTAAATAATGAAATGTTTGTGGCGTCGTCGTCGATATGATATCTACATAGTATTAAGTATTGAAATATACAAAAATAAGGAACTGAAAACGATTAGGCATGTATTCTTAAAATATGATTGCAAAATATGTAGGTACACTTAAGATTACAAGAAATTTTACATAGTTAGGTACCTTTTTATGTTTTAAGATATGAGGTGCTCAAAATGGTTGCCGTTTTGGCGGATGCATAGGTTTACCCTCTTTTCTACTGAGTGGGTACAAGCCGATAATGTACTTGGATTATTTCCATACAGAATAGTTGTTAGTGCCTCTTTCAGCTCCTCAACACTGTCGTAGTTCTTTTTGTAGGCTTTATTTTTTAAATAGCCCCACATAAAGAAATCTAGAGGCGTAAGATCAGGACTCCGAGGTGGCCACTGAATAGGGCCATGTGTTCCTATCCACTGTATCTTAAAACGCTGGTTCAGATTAGAACGTGTATGGCGGCTGTTGTGTGGCGGAGCGCCATCTTGTTGGAAATACACTTTCCTTGATTCAGACAGTGGCAATTCATCTAACTGGTTTTGGAGATTCTCGAAAATTATGTGTCGGTAAATATTAAGTGTCGGAATTCAGGGTGCCTTCATAAAATTCCACCATTACCACTCGGTTTGACATTACACCACACCAGCAATTAAAAGAGAAACGAATCTGATTATGGCTCTCTCGATATCTAAGAGGATTCTCTCTAGACCAATAATGGTGGTTTCGCCGGTTATACATGCCATTGTTGGAGAAATTGGTTTCATCAGACCATAAAATGTAGTTAATAAAATAATTATCTCTACTTATTTTCCCCCCCATCTGCAAAATGTAATTCTGCGAATATCATCTCCAAAATGTAATGCCTGAACTATTCGCCCCTGCCGGTAACATTTATATCCGTACTTCTTCCATGTCTTCAAAACAAGTGAGTGCGATACACCCACTTCAGCAGCGACATGTCTTGAAGATATCTCAGGATAAGCTTCTACTAGTGAAAAAATTGCAATTACCATATCTTCATCCAATACCAAGGAATGTCGTACAAACACTTTCTTGAACGAGCCACATTCTTCGAGATTCTTTAAAAGATTTATAATAACCTTTCTGGTTGGCACTACTCTCATTGGATCCTGTACCACTCCAAAGCGGTTGTTGGGTTTTCATTATTTAAATAATATGCTTCTAGTAAGTCCAAACCAATCCAAAGAGGTCATTTTTGACTCAGAATGTTAGCAGAGCAAAGCAAAGCAATCATAAATCTAGTTTTTTTGTTTTCGAAGCAGATTACTATTTAAGAAATGTTCGAAGAAATTTCATTCGAAATTTAAAATTATTTTCGACCAGTACCTCATCTTTATCGACCAGTCTATCCATGCATCGTAAAAAGTTTTGTTAGGTATTAAATGTTTAGTTTGAGTCTTATTTTTGCAAAATGTTTGGGAGAAGTTTTTTGCGATTTCTGACATTTCTTGTACTCTAAGCTCAGTTGGTCTCATAGACTTTTTTGATCTTTATAATAAACAGGATCAATTGTCATAAAAAAAAGTTTTTGTGTAAATGGTCTATTGTCTTGCTGACTGTACATTTTTTTCAAAATCTGTAAATGGGGGTAAAACTATCTCAAAAAGTTAAGGACAGTCTCTTAAGAACGTTTCCCTTTAGTTGCAATGGTTAAGATACCTGCCCTTATTGCCCAGTTTTAAAATTCCACCCTGTATATTAGGGTTCCGTAGGTACCAAATGTAGGTAACATGACATTTCATAAAACAACTTTAACGGATTAATCGCGAATTTACGTTTATTTTCATTTATTTGTTTTTCTAGGTTTCCTGAACACCAGACATGGTGATGTCTGGGTTGCAAATTGGAAGTGCTGTGTTGTAATCATTATGAAAAACAATATAATAAGTAGATGCAAGTCCCTTCTGTCCTGGTGCAGTACCTACCATAATTATATGAATTCTCTCTGCATATAAAAATGTTTCTCTATGGGTAGAACTTAATCTTGTAATGATCGATTTAAAATTTATGCAGCCACCGCCACCACAGCTTCCTTCAAACATTGGTATTGTATGCCCAATTACTCTTGACGAGGCGAAGAGGTCTCTGGCCTGTATGAAGAACAGAATCGCTATTGGCCATGACCCGGGGACCCGGGGCGTACTCCTGCTCATTGACCTATTCAACACGGGGATTAAGTATACTTCACGCGTGGGCATAAACATAATTACGCCCCAAAGGAAAGAGCAGCCTGCAGGATTGTGGCTACTATAGAGGTATCAAATATATGAGCCACACGATGGCCCTAGTCGAACTTATTATTGACCAGAGACTTCGCCAGCATTGCCAATACGGTTTCAAGCCGGGCTGTAGCACCATGGATCCAATCTTTGCGCTGAAAATCGAGTGAGAATAGGAGTAACCTAGTAACAAAATCTCTGTCAGAGGCGTACATTGGAATCATCCGGGACATATACGCCAACACTGAGGCCTTTGTCAAAACCATCGTAGGCCATACCAATTCCTTCTCGATTACTGTATGCGTTCACCAGGTTTCAGTCCTAAGCTCTTACTTGTTTTGTGTTGTGCTTGATGTCCTCTCATCATGGCTCATTGTGAGTAGGCTTAAGCAGGATCTTGAGACCAGGATAAACATGTGGAAGGAAGCGCTAGAAAACCGCGTTGTACAGCTGAACATTGCTAATATACAGTTGGTAATGGTTAACTGCAGCGCGAATCTTGAAACCATCCACATAGGTAACGAAGCTGTCAATAGAACAGATTAACTCAAATGCCTTTGATCCTTGCTGCACGAGTCCGGTGATATCCGCCCTAATGTCAAGTCCCGTGGAGGTCTCGCGGAAGGCTAAAGAAGCGATAATGACATCGTCGAGCCGGATGCGAGAGCCAATGACGGATGCGAAATTACGACGCGAGGATACCCAAGACCGCGAGAAGTGGAGAAAGATAAGTCGGAAAGTGGACCCTGGCAGAAGCTGGGACTAACCGCTCGGAAGATGGTGATGATGATCATGGATTTGCAATAACTTGTGATCAAAGAAATTTAAAAAAAAGCACAATACCTACCTGACTTTATGTTTATCCCATATACGCAACACGCTTTATGGCAGGACCAGGACTATGTATATGTGTCCCTAGATAGAAACACACGATTGTTGGGTGATATAGGTATTACGTACTTAACTCTGTGAGCAGCAACATTACCCTGTTGAGTACCTATTTCCATGTTTGGGCTTTCGATGCTGTTTGCCAAACGTTGGAGATTGGAGCCACTAATGTGGCGGAAGCTCGAATACAGCAATGGATTCTCTGTTGATGTGTGATTGTGATGTCGTGCTTACGAACAACGTTGTCCATGGCATGATTCACGTCGGAATCGTGTAAAGCGTAAAAGCGTTCGTACAAGTTTATTGTCTGGGGCCCTCTTTTTGAAACCGCTTGCTTCGAGACGAACGGTATTCAATTTTTATTGTCGGCTTGAAAAATTTAATATTTTGATGCACGACACTGCCTTTCCCCATTTTTGGAGCATCGACTTTCGGTGTTGCCAATGTAATTTAAAATACTTTTCGTGGCGAAAATCAAAATTGAAAACCGTTCTACTCAACGCGAGCGGTTCAAAAATAGAAACACACGGGCGTTACAACAATTACTCAAGACGGTGCTCAAAAATTTATTTACGGGTCGGTTTAAATAAAATAACATTTGATATTTAAATTTTATAATTGAAAATATACAAAATTAAACTTAATTTGATCTGTACAATTAGAGAATATTTATAATAAATGCGCCACATACATTAAAATAGTCATAAACCTTTCAAATAGTGGAAAAGTTGAAGTATAACCCGTACAATATTATCTAACTTTTAGAATAAACATCTCAATTTTGGTCTAATTCTAATTCACTATGTATATGTAATAAGAATGTAAACATACAACATTACCGAACTATGAATAAGTCTGGAAGTAATGAGTGTAGCTACCCACTCTATACATCGCGCTTTTCTCAACAGTTGTAAATTAGTCACTAGTTGTTTAAAGTCCACCCAGACCCGAGCCTTCTACAGCTCCACTACATTCTTACTCTATCGACACACACGGTACCCAATGTTTTATACACACATAAGTACCTATATTATGTTTAAACAAAGTCTAACGATCTGGTTGCCACTCTAGAGAAGTATTTGTTATTCTATACTAAATCCGTTAGTAAAAAAAAGCAGTGGACGATATATTATTGTCACTTGGAAAACTTTTACTAAGTAATTAATTTTCAGTCTTCGAGAACCATATTAGATTCGAACAAATGTGTAAAAGATCTGTCGAGACAGTTTTCTTGGAATTTTCGTGATTAGCTATTTATGAAGGGTTACGCTACAGATGAGTAATTTTTTATTTGTTGTCTGAGCTAAACAAGTCTATAGTAATTGGGCCGGTATACAACATAATTAGTAAAAAAAAATCTCAAATGACTAAGTATCTATATAAACTATGAACACTGATATTTCTAAATTGTATTTAAGATACGGATATACTTAGAACCCTGTGTTTCGACAATGGGAATTAGCTACATTTATTTGTCGGAGATAAATGGGTAATTAGGTCTTCATAATTTAGACCTTACGGTACCTATATAAAAAATCGCACGAACAGTCCCAGCGCTTTTTGTGGTACAGGGTGTGGTCAAAACCAGCTCTAATTGTTACACGTTCCTCTGCTGTACGCCGACGCGGTGTATTCCCTCTGTGAAGGGTCTAACAAAAAATTGAGGGAAGAGATGTGATGTACGCGCATATATTAAACTGTAAATAGACTAATCTTATTTCTTACTTATTTCTACCTTATAGCTAAAATAAAACGTAGACTCAGGTGTCGAATTTACTTGATTTAAAAATTTCATTTTAGCATTCACGGACGTATCTCTTCGTAATTCATACATACAAGAAATTCGTAATAAACATTCGTCGGAAAACCAAATCGACCCCAAATATTTTTAATCACAGCCCAAACATAAACGCTTACTGCAGGTATACTGAGATCAGTCTCGCAAGAAGTTTTGTCGGAGTTCTGCACCTAATTGGGTCCTGCCATTTATTGTTTCATTGGACTTGTTCTGTTAAAGTACTGTTAAACCACACGATATTATATTACCTCATTTTGTAAAATTCAAACGCTAGAATAATGTAGATATACCCACCTAAATTACCTACAGTTCTTTTCCTGGCTGTTAAAAAGTAATTGGTTAGTAACTTTTTAACAATGAACATATGAACTGTAAAATCTTAACATTTCAAATTAACTACTCGATACGAGATCTAGCATCAGAACAAATACATAACTGTATACTGTACGTTGTCAACTTTTCTTTAGAACTAATTTCAAAATGAAAAGTTTGTGTGGTTAGATTGCAAGTTTATAAGAGTTTTAACTGTATTTATATTTGTAATTAATTATACCTACAGTACTGTATAAAGACAAGTGCCTACACACAAAGTGCAAGCATGTAATTAATAGACGGCTATAGATAAGTGAGACAAGTATCAGAGGGTGTAGCATTAAACTAAGAAATCACATATAAACACCTATAATAATATTCATTTCGAATATATACAATACACTGCTAGTCAGTAATCTGAACAGCAACTATGGCACACACTTGTACACTAGTCGGCGGCAAATAATGCACATCCATATGTAGGCTAGCCCCAGAACCGGCTGCGTATCGCTGCGACGGAGGGCCGCCCTACGAAGCGGAACTAGCCAATGTGCAATACTTACCGCCATCTGTGATGCATTTACTTCCTACAATACAGTAAACAGCCCTGTCTCCTATTAAAAAATATCGATCGAATTTTCATTTCAAATACATAATTAAGTAATCAAATCACAAAGTGGAGTTGTTACACTGGTTGCTGTCCTTGCACCATTCTTTTGTAAAACACTACTTCGTTGCAATTAGCTAAAAACCAGATTGATACGTAAGTTAGAGTCGCTTTACAATGTTATGGTAGTTGTAACATGAATTAAGACTTTATAACAGAATTTCTATTAATAGAAAGTTAAGTGAATTAACTAAGCAATTCCTTGCAATATGCAGTGATTAACTAGGAACATAATATGAATAAAATTGACAAAACTCCAACACATTCCGTAAGGCGTGCGGGCCCCGCGGCCGCGTCCGCCCGCTGCGTTCGCCCGCTGCGGCGCCCGCTGCGGCGCCCGCTGCGGCTTACAGCCTCTCAATCCTTAGTATACCTTTTCAAAATAGCACCGCCTTTAATTTATATAATAATATCTAATTATAACAATTAATTCAGATTTGGTCACTGTACCGTAGTAATTAGTGTCATAACATACTTAATGAAGTACCTACCTACTACCAATAAAGTAAAAGTTCGTTCAATGAAACTTTATCTAAATTATTATTTACACATTAAATATCCTATGCATATATGGGAACTAACAAGTTGCGAAATCTGAATTATTACTGGACAGTGTATGTTCTTTATGCATATTCTGTTGTATGATATTAAATATTTCATCGAAAAGTTACAGCGAGCAAACATTACACGTAATTGGCGTAATACATGTCTATTTACAAAGTATACATATTTTATATGGATTTATCCGTTGCTAGTTACTGGATAGGAGGGGGAGGGAGGGAGGTCAGTATGCTTAGTGCGTGGCAGCGGTGTGCGCGTGCGCTGTCGTGGGCGCCGTGGAGAGGTGCGTGGAGTCGCTGCGGCGCGGCGGCGCGGGCGGCGGGCGGCGGCGCGCGGGCGGCGGCGCGGCGCGGCGGCCGGGGCAGGCGCCGGGGCAGACGCCGGGGCAGTCGCCCTCGAGCGCGCCCACGTTCTCGTACAGCGGGCCCTCCGCGCCACCGCCGTAGTGCTCCTGCACCCACATCGACACGCTCGTCTCCTTGTAGTCCTCCGCCAGCGCGGGGTACTCGCGGAACCCGAGCACCTCGTGCGGCGTCGTCGCCGGCTCCAGCTTGCATTTCTGAGCCACCTGCCATTTTTTTCTCATCACCCTCTGGAGGTCTTTCAAAAATTCCTTCGGTGGGTTGCTACTGGAGTCGGCCAACTTTTTAGGCGACGACAGTCGCGTGCTCTCGTTTCGTTTGGGCGGGGGCGGCTTGCGGGGCGACGGCGGGGGCGGCTCCTTCAAACTGAATGAAATCTTTCTATTCTTCTTATCGCAAGGTGCGGGGACGTCGTCGGCGAAGTTGACTTTCTTTATGGAGCCGGTGCGTTCCTTGGACTCGTTGAGTTTTCTGGTGATAGAGGGGCTGCCGTTGCTGAGCTTCTTTGATTGAAGCTCGACCATACATGCACCATAGGCGACGTTCTGTTGGCCGTATATACTCTTGTCGGAATGAAGCGAGGAGGACCTCGAGCCGTCGGACTGCACGCTGTCGAGCGAGGGCTGCCTCGGGAAGGGCCGAGCGGCGCGCGGCGCCGGTGGTAGCGCGGCCAGCTGCGCCGCCAGCTCGGCCACTCGCGCGCCGCCCGCGACGCCCGCGACTGCCGCGCCCGCCGCCACGGCTTCGGGCGGCGGCGGCGGCAGGCTCTGCTGCGAGCCGCACAGCTCGGCCAGCGCCTCCAGTGGCGGCGGCGGCGGCAGCGACTCCAGGCTCAGCGTCGAGTTGAACATCGCGTCCACCGCGTCCTCGGCGGGCGGCGGCGGCGGCAGATCCTCGCCGCCGCAGGACGGGGGCCTCTGCACCTTGTCGTATAACGGTGCGTATCCATAAATTGAGGAACCGTTGTCGGAACTGTTTCTAAATATTTTATCCTTTTGCAAAGTGTCGTAGAGACCGAAAGAGGGTGAGGGTGGTAAATGGCGGAGTGGACTTCCTCCGGTGTTGGTTTGACCGATGGTTGTACCGTACACCGGGCTACCTGATGAATCTGAAAGAGAAATTGCACATCAGTCACGGGCACGTTAAGTGACACATTCACGTTGCGTGTTCGGTAGGGTGTGGTTGGCGGACTGACCAGCGGCGTGGTGTCTGGTGAGAGTGGCGTCGGCCGCGGGTGCGCGCGGCCGCCTCGTCAGCGTGCCGGAGTCGCCGCCCTCGCCGCCCTCCGCCTCCGGAGACGCGCCCTTCTCGGCCATCTCCTTCAGCTGCCGCGTCATCCAAGTCAAGGGAATATTGGGCTTCATGGACGGTTTCCTTTTTATCGTACCTGAAGTAGAAAGTTCAAAATTATATGAATAAATTAGACGAACTCAATTAGTCCAATGGTAAATGATAACCGCTGCCTGGGGCTAGACAAGTGAAATTGTTCCGAAAGGTAAATCTCACAACTGGATAATGTGTAAAGATTTAAATGCTATCCACTTACCCATAGGGAACTCGCAGTGGAAGGCGCTCTCGGAGGCGGTGCCGCTGTCGGACTGGCAGCCGCTCGAGCTGGACGAGGAGGCGCGCGAGTGCCTGCCGAGAGACCAGACCAGCTCAGCATAGGGCTCCCACGTGGGATTAAGTGAGCCTTGTGCTCGATAGCATCAACGCATCAACGAATTGCACAGCTAGCACAAGTGGAAGAAGAGTGACGATCTCTGTCATTCTTAGTTTAGCGGCGCGAGCTATGTCGCAAGCACACTTGTGCTAGATGTGCTGAAATATTCTTGATCATCTGGCTTTTGAAACAGGTCCATTAAAAAAGAAACAGATATTTTTGTTCACTTATATTTCTTTTCGTATAATCATCACTTTGTTGAAATATTTTTATCGAAAATGGTTTAATTGAAAATTCTTTTATCGAATGATCGTTATGTCGATATAATTAAATCTAATGATTGTTATACCAAGTAATTTTACACATTGTAGAATATGTAAAATTACTTTCCATAATTAGTTCTATTGCGAGCATGCTTTTTTCAGGCTTATCTATATTAAGCTTGGAAGCTAATAATTTTATGTTTTACTTATTTTGCTTTACCAACAAAATCATAGGTTTGTGCGAGGCTTCACCTAATCTAAAAACTCTTTTAATCTGAAGGATCATGTGGTCTATAGAATACCAATCTAGCCAATCTATAAGAATACCTATTTCCCGTGAGTACCATACCGTGAGTATTCCGAGTCGACGGACTCGTCTACGATTTGGCACAACACTAACCTAGTCTAACCGAATTCAAACCTAATAAACTTATATATTTTTGGGGCCAAAGATTTTATTTTACATCACTAATTTAACTAAATTACCAATTTATAATTTTGAATATACATACATAAATTTATATGAGTATATAACAAAAATAGGTAAACGACTATTTTACCAAACAAGATTAAAGGAATTTTATGGAGTTTTATGTTACGAAATTCGACGAAGTGATCATTCGACAAAATACTTTCGATATCACTTTGTAGATTTTTGATATCTCTTATTTACGGAATAAGTCTGTACATTGTACCTAAAGGTTTCTAAAATGTTAAATAGGAAAATTCGCAAAGGCATAAACGTACAACAATTACTTATTATATATGGAGTGATGTTGGTATATGGAGGGAAAGGAAAACATATTTACTATACTTCCATAGAATAATGAGACCAATTACCCTACGGGAAAAAGACATGACATTCCTATCACGTCCCAATGTAAAAAAATCTATAAGTATAGTATTTCCATAACACAGACAGGCATCAGATCTATAATAAGGCACGCTAAGTCTTAATCACTTATTAGACAAAATAAAATAAAAATCACCGTTTGGCCACTTATGACAAGTTTTTTAAAAGTAATAGAACGTCATTCATAAAAGTCATAACAAACAATTTGATTTCTGTAGGATTGTTTATTTTCGTAAGATATGAAAAATATTATTAAATAATGGACAAAACAATTAAAAAGGAAGTAAGAGTGATAATTTTCAGCATGATTAATAATTTAGTCAAAATAAAAGTACAACTTTAAGCCAAATATCTGAATGTTTACAAGAAGAACTGACAAGGACAGATTATCCCCAGATTATTGCCATATCCACATTTTATAATTTCTACTACTGTCAGTCGATTCGGATTTATTGGGGTCATATTATACTTATCCGATGGCATTATTTTCTTTTATTTTCTTAGACAATTCTTATGTAGTTATTTTACTAGCTTTTGCTTAGCGACTTTAGCGTCGAAATAGAAGCCATAAATATAAAACAGAATTCGCTTTCTATGAAAAGCAAACCAATTAATATTATTTAACGTTAAATCCACCAAACAATCCGCCGCTGAGCAAATACAAATACTGTAAAATAATGATCATAAAAATGACTCCAAAAAGAGCTATAATATGTATTGAAGTGAGACCCACCGTCCGCTGCTGATGTCGGAGTTAACGCTGGCGGCGCACGAGGCGGGGGCGGGGGGGCTGGCGCGCGCGCCGCCCGCCGCCGCGCCGCCGATCGCCTTGCTCGGGATCGACGTGATCTTGGGTACAGAATCATAGATTATAGATCGTCAACAGCTGACAATACTCCACCTGGCCTTAGCTTAACTAGCCGTATATATAGGGTATTTCATTAAAAGCGACGCATTCTGTTCTTTTAATTAACAGACTTATGGGTAAAAACGCTGGACCCAATTTTCCATAACTTGAGCACACAAATGGGCGAAATATCAGGAATTTCGCGTTAGATGTTGGCCTGCAGCTCTTCTAACGTTGCTGGCTTGTTGGCATAGACCAACAATTTAATGTAACCAAAAAAACCTTTAATGTACCGAAGTTTCTTGGACTGAAAATTTTCGTAAACGCACGCAACGTTGTCGCGATACTACGTGACCATTGATAAAAAAGTTAAATAATTTCCAAACGTTGTTCTTCTTCTTTTTTAGGTTGTGGCTTCCGCTATGTAGCGATTTTGAAGCAAACGTTGTTGATGTATCTCTCTATGACTCATGACTGAAATTCAAAATATGAAAGAATTGTGAATCTAACTTCACTCCTATTCGAGAAATGTCAAAAACCAAATGCTTCGTCCCTATTGAAAAATCCGATAGAATAGTGTGATTATCATTTTGAATTCACGTTGTGCCCTATAGAGGCATAGGTATATAAATTATGTCACAGAGCAGCATTGTCATTGAAGTCAACATTATCTAAGTACACCAAACATGGGCATTCATGACTTCATGGGTGCTACATTAGAAGCTAACCATGGCAGGAGGTTTTTTAGCAGAAGTCTCTTAGCGGAATAGCAACTAACCGAGCAAGAGCGCGCGTGTGCCAGATGGTCCAGGTCCTCCTGCGTGAGCTCCTCCACCAGCGCCCGGTGGTTCTCCAGCAACTGCCGCCCGTGCTGTAAACCACAGTTACCTCGCTATTTATATCTGGGATAAACTTACGTGCCACGTTTTTTGAAGAAAGAAAGAAAGAAAGCGAAACGCAATGACAATTGGATTAACAAAAAATTGGAATGTACTCAATATGTGTTAGTTAATCATATTCTTTCGACAAAATAATGTAAAGAATAGCAAAAGCAAAGTGTGAATCATATAAAAACGTTACTTATTTTCATTAAGTATCTAAGTGTGAAATGATGGTGGGCCGTACCTTCGCTATCCGCATGGCGGTAAGCCATCGCTCGAGCGTGCTCTGGTCGTCGGCGCACAGGAACTTTATAAATTTAACACTCTTTGGTTGTTGTAGCCTCGGATGCTTGATCGCAAAACAGTAGTCCGTCGGCGATTTGTACTTCTTCTTCCAATTTAATCCTATGTACACCTCATTGGTATCAAAAGTCGCCAAACAAACCAATTCCTTCAAAGTCTTCGCTTTCTCCTTGGGGGAGTAGTAGAGTCCTATATGTGAACAAACGTAAGACTATACTATATTGCCGCCACAATAAAATAAAAACAATTCGCAAAAATTTCGCTTAGCTCATGATAAGTTAAGTGTGGCCACACATATCGCATAGCGTTTTGTTTTGACGTATACTTATCAGTGGTGTTACTAACCGGATGGCCTCAAAACGAAATGGTATTTCTTCCACCCCTTCTTAGCGTCGCTCTTGAGGTAGAGCGGGCCCTCCATGGGCGGCACGGCGTTGCCGGCCACGCACGGCCCGCCGCTGCTCTGCCCGAAGAACTCCTCCACTATCACTTGCCGGGAGTGCTCGTCGTGCTCACTCGACCACCCTTCAAAATTTACAAAACACAATCATAGGATCATCTCCACAAAGATTTTATATTTTACAGTTTTATGTTATACGCACCTCTATCATCCTCGGACAACAAGTATTTCTCAGGTGTCTGAAATAAGGCTATCTTGTCCGGTCTCTCGGCGAACAAGATTTTGTTCTTCGAGTCCCTCGTCCAAAGCATTAAATTATCTACTAACATTTCGTGATCCTCGTATACACGTTCTGAAAAAAGAAACAAATTTAATTAGAACAGTAATCTATAGTATCCTATCATTTCGTATGTATGATTGTGAGTGTCTGTACCCATGTGAAGGTCGGGCAAATGCTCGACGATGGCCCACTTGGGCTCCATGTTGAGGTGGTTTTTATCAGCCAGCAGCCGCGTCACGAACCCGCACGTCATTTTCTCGTCCACAAGCAGACTTTTGGAGGAACCGTCCATGGAAAAAGCCTTAATAAATAGTTTCTTAATGTTCGCTTCACGCATGCGTTCCAGAGCCAGTTTGATTTTGTCAGCCTTCTGTTGAAATCTTGCATCCTACGTAAGAACGTAAAATACTTTTATTATTATGACTATTAAATACACAGACATTCAACAACTTAGATAACAGGTTACAAACCTTTTGGTTCTCTTGTACATTTAGTTTTAATGCTTTACATTTGGAACTGGCGCTGCTGGAAGCTGAAGATTCGCTTGACAACATGGAGACCTGTAAAAGATAGTTACTATTAAATTCCTAGTTTAGGTTTTTAATGTATTGATTTAGTGAAATGTGTGTGTATACTGACAGTGTCACTGAATGCCGAGTCGTTGTCGGGTGAGTCGGTGCGCGGCAGCGAGGCGGCGCCCGCGCAGCTCGGCCGCGCCGCGCACGGCTCGCCGCCCTCCTCGCGCTCCTTGGGGGCTGGTGAGTAGCCTGATGAGGATAATTACCAATTACAATTACCAATACCATTCACACTTCACATGCTTGTTTACATGTTACCGCATCGAGCGTATTAATAGATAGACAGCTTGTGGTTTACGATAGTGTGAAATATTTATATACTCAATAAAAATAATTGCAGACTATTGACGGACGGACTCGCATAAAAACATAAACAAACTTCCATATTTATAATACTGTCACCACTGTCGGTATACTCGTGTTATGTTCGTATACCGACAGACAATCAGATGAAAGTAGGTACCTGCAGAGAGCCTGGCGATCTCGTCATCGTACTCGGAGTCGAGGGCGCAGAGCTCGCCCAGGATGGCGTCCAGGTCCGCGTCCTGGGTCTCCTCCAGGTTGGCCATCGAGAAGCGGTACGAGTCGATGCGCGGCGCCACGATCTCCAGCGGCCGCAGCGCGGACCCGCCCTCGCTCGTCACGTTCAGACCCTGTGGATGTAACACAACCTAAATTATGGAACTAATCCTGAGGCCCTATTTTTGAATCGTTCGCATCCATGCGAGCGATCGTATGCGCTATCTATCTCTTTAACACTTAAGATAAGCTGTTAAAGGCAGAAAAGACAGGCACTACAAGACGCTCACTCGTTTGGGAATTCAAAAATAGACCTCCTAAAACCACCGATAGATGCTGTGAAAACACCCCTGACCATAAAAGTAAAAAAAATCGTAACTGCAATTGAACTACTAAAACTTTCAAACGCATCGAAATCGGTCCATTGATTTACGTACGGATTCACAGAGAATCCCCCCCTCAGTTTGCGTTAAGGGTCAATAAAATAAAGTCGCCCGCAGTCCGCGGATCCGTTTGTTCACTTGTTCTTCTTCACTATTACACTGATTTAATATCGGTTGTCGTCAATTGGAATGCAACTAAAGTTAAATTTACACTTCCGTAAACTCGGGACGAGTCTCTTCAGCCTACAATAAGCCACTACGACAACGTTCAATACGGAAAGCTTGCGACATTATTCTTATGAATTATGCAAGGGAATGCTCATTAAACAAGCCCTAAGAAACTAATTCCGATCCATAAAAGTGGCAACCACATTGAATATGAATGAGGGCACCATAATACTATTAAACCGGAGGCTGAATTATCCATCCCAAACGTATTTTCGATGGATTGCATTGTCTTAAGAACAATGAACTTTGTTGATTGTAAGTAGGTAGGTACAGTAAGTAAATCATCTCTCTTAATCTGATATATTATTTGGATAAAGTTTTTAAGAAAGTAGAACGAACATGCAAAATCAATTAAGCACTTAAAAGTAGGTACCTGCAGAGAGCCTTACTTTTCTTAAAATAATTAAATACGTACATGATTTATAGTAAAAATGGCTTAACGCTGTAAAACATGTCTTTTTCTAGTTTGGCTGGCAACGTATCTCGTTGAACTCTTCGATATGGAAAAGTTCAAAAACCTATCGCGCGCGTTGATGTCTTTACTATGGCACTTAAAAATATCTCGTTGATGTCTTTTATATGGCGGCAATTTAAATATGCTTAAAAGTAATAGGCAAGCTATCTCATGTATGTCTTGCGTAGTCTCACCTTTTCCGATCAAATAAAAATATTTATTATAGATGTCTTTTGTATGCAATACAATAGACAGACATCTAAATTCATCTAAATCAAATTGTCAATCACATACTATTATAAGTTGGCATTTGCGGTAGGTACATTTGTCACCATCCAAAACATTGACAATTTGAATATCGATTTCTTACAGAGAACATCCTTTAAATCAAAAGAAAATATGAAGAGCGTCAAGGAACTAAATATTTACGTTACGGATATTAGTTACGCACCGTGTTTGCGTCCAAATTTGGATCCATGGGTGTAGTTTGAGAAACCCCACGGGCTAGTTTCTTCTCGCCCGAAAGCCGAAAACTTCTGTTCAATGTCGACAAGAAACCTCTGTGCCACTTGCTCGTGTCATTGGATTGCACGGCCATCGTTTTGTTCACATTGCAACCACGGGTGACTCATAGGTTGACCGCACGTCACTGCACTACCGAATAGTGTCAAAAGCCGGCTAGTACACTTCACTACACAAACGAATAGTTTGTTTGCGTCACCGAAAACTTTACAAACGGCGGAACTCGCTGTTGTTTTGTAAATAGGAACTTGCGAAATCACAAACTTAATTGGAAGGACATCGGAACAATGCTAGCCATAATGCACTAAGCCATGGACTGTACGGGCCTCCGACCACTATAACATGAGCAGGCTGAGATTGTTTTAGAGTTTGTTAACATAAAGTGTTCCGAAATAATAGGGTGTCACGTTGTCGATTCGATTCAACAAAGATCTGTTATTAATGCAACTCAGTTTCGAAGTAAATACGATGCGCGTACTTCGTGCGGTGACTCGGGCACAACTAGAGGCCGAGACGAGAGCACAACAAGTCAGCATTACAAAATGAGCCGTGAGTCGGAGTCGGAGGCAGGGGCGGCGCGGGGGGGCGGGGCGGGGGGCGCCGGCTGTGTGCACATGGCGGCCGCGCCCGGGGACTGCGTGCGCCCGCGCCCCGCGCCCGCACAACACGCGGCCACGCGCGGCCTACTCCCACCACGCACTTTACGATTAAGCTCTCAAGTTCTTGCCCTAAACTTTGCTAAACGTCATCATCATCTTTAATAGCGACTATCCCGACACCAGGGTCTGCTGCTGAACGTATAGACTATCAAGAGTATATATGACGTGAAAAGTACTTAATAAGTTGCAAGGTGCAAGGCTATTTTATATTTAGGTGAAATGTCTGGTGCGATTTGTGTATTTACTAAAAAAATGAATCTATAAAAATGTTTGATTGAAACCATTTTTTTAAATAATAAAAAGAAATGGTTTTGTCATACTTTGCTCCACTTTAGATTAATTCATACTAATATTACAAAGAGGAAATATTTGATTATTTGTCGGTTTGTTTGTATCTTTGCATGTTTGTAATGGATAAACTTAATAATTAGTTAACCGATTTTAATAATATTTCACATATAGAAAGCTACATTATAAGCGAGTAACATAGTCTACATTTTATTTAAAAAAAAATTTACTCCTATTTCCGAACGGCTGCACCTATTTAACTCATTATTTTCCTGTTGTGTTTGTACAAGGCAGGACAAGGTTTGAAAAATGAGAAAAGGGTAAGTAGGGCTAGAAGTAGAGTAGGAGTAGGGTAGGGTACGGTAGGTGTAGGTTATGGTAGTTGTAGTGTAGGATTGGGATAGAATAGGTGTACGGTAGAGTAAGGGTAGGGTATGGGCAGGGTAGGGTAGAGTAGGTAGGAGTATGACAACACGAACATATTAACTTAATTAAACAAAAAATTAATAAATGTTCACTAACCACTCACTATGTGATAGGCCTTAATAAACATGTATTTGTTCCGTGCACTTGCTACAATTTGGCGCATCTATCAACTTAAAGGGAGTGTTAGCATCACATTTTTGTTAAGTCTACCCTGTATTTTTTGTTTTTCTATGATAGACTAAGTCCAAAATGCCAATCGGCGGATATTACTTTGTTTAATTAGTGTTTTCTCTGTAAGTAATTTTATAAGTTTTTGGAGAAAATAAAGTTTCTTAAACCGTAAACCGTAACTCGCGCCGAGCCAACTGATCTCATACTAGCGAATTCTTACATAAAAATTATTTTGGTAAGATTATTAATACAGATGCTAAGCGCGGTGAAAGCGGGAATGCACCGGCGGGCGCGCCGCGGTCGCGGGCCCCGCACGCACCCCGCGATGACGTCACCGCCACCCCGCGCCGCGGCGTCCCGCCCCATCCCTCGGTTACACAAGATGAGGGTGGCGGCAGTAGGTACAGGGTAAAGATCAACAGCCTCGTTCAACAGGCCAGTCGAACTGTACCTACATATTTTGCGTAAATTACATTTACATAAGGCCGCAAAACCGGGATCCTATCTAGTACCTATACTAAACCAAAAGTTTGCCGATCGCCGAGTTCTATTAGTCGATCCATGGGCAATTTTTTTACATTTATTCGTTACCCACACTTTTCTCGTAGGTACCAGTTTAGTAATTATAGGTATTATGGTTTATACTCATAGTAATGTATCAAACTAACGATATAAAGTAAAGCACTTAAATCTAAAAAACCTTGACATCGCTGAGTCGAATGCGAGAGCCAACGGCTTACGACGACAGGATGCCGAAGACCGGGCGAAGTGGAGAAGATTGAGTGTGAAAGCGGACCCTGGCAGAGGCCGGGATAAGCGCTAGGACGACGACGATTTTAATTTAAAAAACCACAATTTGCCGCTGTATGGCATTGTTTTGTCATTTTATTATATTTTTTTTGTATTGCTTTGTTTTATATTGTTAACATATAGAAATCCATGTCGCGGTTGATATGATACATTTAATAACGGCCAAAGAATCAAGAAGAGCGTAGGTAGCCCAGCGGTTGAGTATCCAACTCGGAAGCGAGACGTACCGGGTTCAAATCCCGCTGCGGCGATGTACTTACCAATGACTTTTTTCTGAGTTATGTACATTAGTTGAATTCTAGCCGATGCTCTTACGGTGAGGGAAGGGCTTCCCCTGGTAGAAGGGTCACGGAGGCCAGATGGCAGTCGCTCCACTGTAATTACCTGATCGCCAAATCCTGGATCATGGTCAAAGCGGACCCCGGGCCTTCGGTCTGGAGAGTTCTACCGGGACATTAACGCCAAGATGATTATTTATTACTAACGACCAAAGAATGTACATAAAAGATTACATAAAAATTTGTATGAAAAACGTACCACTTTAAGGAACTTATGTGACCATGATAAACAAACCAAGTTACAGGTAATAGGCAAGTAAGCAATCGTAATCTGGGTATCAATCGCGTGACTTTCACTCTGGTCTATCGGTGCAGTAACCATAATAGAGTTGAATAATATGTATGTTATGGACAATGTTATTTATAGGGCATTATTTATAATGCCCGGATAATATGAATGATGCCCAATATGAGTAGACAATGTGATAAAACTATTGAAATGACTAAATTGACCGGGCATTATTAATAATGTTCGTCACTATAGGCAGAGACTTATTAGGATTGAAAATTTGTCATAAAACTGAATCTATAACAATGTTGTCCTGTCACAGAGGGCTAGCTTGCTATTAGCGAAGCGACAAGCGTGTTAGTTATTATGAATCACCGCGCACGAGCCGAGCGAGCGAAGCAAGCGTGTCGCAAGCGGCCAGCGAGTGCCAGAACCACATCTATTTTTCGGAGTGGAATTTTAAAAACTGGCGTTGCAATTAGGGTGCAACCAGGTTTGTTGTATAATGTATCTTTCTTATCTGACTTGTCTGACTGACTTGTCATTATTCATATTGCCTCATACGGGAATTATTAGTAATGCCCGGATTAATTACTTGGCCATAACATATATAGAAATGCATATGTTTTGGTACAATAAACATTACATCAATCAATCAATACACCTAAAAAAATTTTTTAGTTTGTTAGATAGGTACTGTTCAGGACGCTGCATGCCGCAACACCAAATACTTATTCCCCATACTTATGCAGCCATTATAGGTAGTGTAGTGAGTAAGCTTATGGTCCAATTTCCTAGGTAGGTAGTGAGTGATAGTTCCATCGGGCACTTCACATCCTTAATTTACCCGGCATACAAAATTGTAGGATTAGAAATTAAGACCCCAATATAACGCGAATAGTCGGACGAGCACGTCTTCAACACAACATTTATTTCTATGAACTAAACACAAATAATCTTACGTAGGTAAATAATGGTATATCGCAGTTTATAAAGCAGAGTAAGTTTTAATATCCGGCGAGCAGTGTATGCTTTGATTGGAAGCGGCTGGTAATGGATAGCCACGCAAAAAGCGGCAACAGGTGGTGACGGCAGGTGCGCCCGCGCAGGCGACGCGCAGATGTTACCCAAAATGTATACCTGCATTTATCGATCGACCAATACTGGGACCACTTATAAATCCTCAATTTTTAGGGTACCACACATCATTGTAAAAGGAAACCACGTTTCTCTATAATTATCACGTCCATTTTTTGCACTGGTTTTCAATTTGGACAGTATAGGTTTACTAGTCAGGTTTCGGGTCAATTTCACAAATGATATTTCCAAAACAAGTATTGTAACCTGTGTGCATTTCAGGTTTTTAGGCCAGCCAATCTTACTGCGTTTACAAAATTTATCCTTTTGCAAAACTTATCTCGTAGTGTTCCTTAAATAAATGAGTTTGAATATTATTTGAGTTGCCCTTAATTTAATGCCCACATTTCATCCACATGGCGTTGTAAAATCTGTTTTTTTATTCTCTAAATCTCATATTTATTTATCGGCTTAGAGTGAATGCAGCCGCGGCACACCTGTCTTCGAGTGATTACTGCTTACTTACTGGTAATACCAATGACTTTCAGATAATCACCAATATTAACCAATTTAACAATAATTATGAGATGGTTAAGTATGTTAATAAGTTTCTTCGAGTTCCTTTCAATATGTAGGTATAGTTTGTAAGAACCTACTAACGTGTAAAAAATACAAGGACCTACGTATGTACCTACCAATTATGAACTTAACCTAACTGGTTGTACTTTGAAAATAATTACAACTCCCATTAAAACTCCAGATTGAACTCAGGTTGGGATAGAATAACGGAAGCGTAGTTTCTTGCGCACGTGCGGGGCTATAATTTTGTGGTTTTTGTTCGCTCGCTCGGGGACGCGCAGGGGTTCGCTCCCGTACAACAACGCAGCTGTGATTTATTGTTAACAACAACAAAAAAGTAAATTGTACTACACTGTGTTGTATAAACATTGTCAATACAACTAATAAAGTATAACTTATATCTACCTAAGTAAAACTTCATTTGTTTTCAACAACTTTATCTACTCAAGCAAGTTTAATTATATTTTAATAATTGCAACTGTATCGTAAACATCCAATTCAAATCCGCGCCCTAAATATTATCTACAAAATGCACTAATATACTCGTGTACATATTTTAAAGCGTAGTTAAGTCAAAGATGTTTTGTCTGCCGCGGGTGCGCCTGCGCAGCGCGCCTCGCGAAATCATGGCAGCCGCATATGCGCCGCAGCACCTGTCACGCGCCGGCTGCGCGCACACGTGTTCCGCCCGTCCCGAAAGTTTTTTATCTTTGTTTTTTTCTTTCCTCCTTTTCCGGTTGCTTTTAGTGCATTATTTTTTTATTTAAGAAATACGGACACGCCTCACTTAATAAGGAGTACGCATTTAGTGGAACATTGTAGTGAGGTAGCGATGGGTTTGGTAATCGACTAAAGGATTTCTGTTTATAATAAGGACAGCTTCAAGGTCCACGCACCAGTCCTAGACACAGTAATAAATAAAGTTCTATCACTATTATGAACATCGGCCTGTACTAACCGTCGATTGCTAGTTGGTCATAAGCCTACTCCAACACTGGAGAGCTTATCGCTTCGAGATTTCGCTTGGAAGGGCTGTTATAGAGGATGGAAGAACAAACTCATTGACTATTGATTCTGTTCTCTAGTTAAAATTCCTGCTGTACCCTTACGACTTCGAAAGGTTTTTTTTCTCCATTTACTGTTCAATCTGTCTAGGTAACATTCAACAATACCGTGTGCATTTCTCTACTCATGCAAGGTAAATGTACTATGACATCTCCTTATAAAAACTCCGAAAGGTAGCAAAAATTAGGGCGTTCAGAAAGAACACGAGGGCACATAATCGAAGCCCACAGCAGTCCATCGCTGGACTGAAGCCTACAAGTATTGCAAAGCGAATTTAGTAGTACGACTACTGTCGTAAAGTTTCAGATAATGATGCATAGCGTTCTCAGCTCTGATAACTTTGGCAGGAATTCGTAATTTTCGCTACGTGGATAATGGCTTACCGTAGGTCACCAACGAAATTATAAGTAAGCGACTTTTTATTCATAAATATCCTCGTGGGTCACAATCTCT
Organism: Blastobasis adustella; assembly: GCA_907269095.1. Lineage (NCBI taxonomy): Eukaryota > Metazoa > Arthropoda > Insecta > Lepidoptera > Blastobasidae > Blastobasis > Blastobasis adustella. The sequence continues at coordinate 18,817,194 of OU026114.1, forward strand.
GAGCGTTGGTGGCCGGGCGGTTAAGTATCCGACTCGTCAGCGAGAGGTTCGTTTCTCGCTGCGGCCATGTATCAATGACTTTTTTCTGAGTTATGTACATTAGTTGAATTCTAACCGATGCGCTTACGGTGAGGGAAATAATCGTGATGAAATCTGCAAATTCAGGCAACTGAATTTGTTACCATGATCCAAGCTGGTCAAGTTCTCATGGCAGCAGGGTCATGTAGGTCAGATGCTAGTCGCTCCACTGTAATTACTTAATCTGCCACATTCTGGATCATGGTCAAGATGGTACCCGGGCCCTCGTGTGCGAGAGCACAACCGGGACATTAACGCCAAGATGATTATTATCATTGTGGGTCACAATATTTCTTACCGCAGTAAGCACGGTGAGTTCGCCGAGCCATTCGTTGAGCAGCGCCTCGGGGTCGTCAGCAGCGGCGCTCGCGCCGGTCTCCTCCACCAGCGCCATCTGTAAATTTAGTAGTAAAAGTTTACGTAACTTCTTCTGCTAAGATTATTGTCTTACTAATGTTTAGGAGTAGTGTTGACACAGTTATAAGTAATAAGCTTTCGCCAATAACTTCGTTGGACTAAAATTCAGTTTTGACGTTCCGGATCCGTACTCGCGGGATCCACATTTAATTTCGAGATAAGTTATAGTGCTATTCTGGGCTATAAGCTACATTACTGCAAAATTTCATTAAAATCCGTTCAGTTGTTCATACGTGGAGGGGTAACAAACATCAAAATATCCAACCATCCAATATTGGTCGAACTTGTAAGAATACAAAAAAATTATGCAACCGAACTGCAATTTTGCAGCTGGCGTGCATTTCCATTCATGGCGATCCATTTTACCCTAGCCATAAAAAATTGCCTTATATTTAACCCAATACCCATCGAGGAGGGCTTCTAATCTGTTATTCACGCCACGAAGTATTTATTATTTTCAATAAGCGCCCAGCAGAAAGGGCATCGTTATCACGACGGAAAGCTATAAAGCGTGGCGCAGTAAGCAGCACATTCGTCGCATTCCCGATAAGGAATACGTCGAACGGAATGGGCGAGCACACGAGTCACAGTGCGAACACCCCGCAACATCTTCGACGCGGCAAACATTCAATATTCGAAGTTATAGGTACTATCTAAAGTACCCATTGAATACTATGAGCCAGTCAACACCTCCATTGTGAGAGAGAATGTTTCACGTGTTGGTCGTCAAATAAACTTCCCGTTATGATAGTACACTTATTTTTTGTGACTATTAATTTTTTGCGGGCCACCGTACACAGGTGGCCGTCATGACCTGTCGACGGTCGGTAATAGAGATTTGATGGGCTGACGATGTATTTAGATAGGTTAGTTAGGTAACGTATCGCGCGTATAAAGGTGATGTCTCACACCATAAAGCTCTTCGAACGCATTGTGGACTCTCGGATCCGACGGGAGTATACAATCTCGGAGTGTCAGTATGGGTTTCGGCCGGGTCGTGGGACCATAGACCCCGTATTTGCCCTGAGAACTCTCATGGAGGGATACAGATCAAATTTCCTGTTTCTGGACATGCAGAAGGACTTTGACTGTGTCCCTCGTGAGATGATCTGGTGGGCGTTGTGGTCCAAGTCAGTACCTGAGGCCTATATTGACATTATCCGAGACATGTACCGTGATTCCAATTCCATAGTTAGGACTGCTGTTGGCGACACCAACCCGTTCCCGATTACCGTTGGGGTACACCAGGGCTCCGTGCTCAACCCACTTCTGTTCAACGTGACGTACTGTCAGACAGCATCCAAGACTATCATGAGGTACCTCCGTGGCTACTCATGTATGCTGACGATATTGCGTTGACAGACTCTGGCAAGGGGCGGCTTGTCCAACGGGTGGAAAAGTGGAAGGAGTCGCTTGAGAACGGCGGTCTGAAAATAAATGTGGCAAAGACAGAGTACATAGGCCTTCAACAGTACAGACCCTCTACCTGTCCGCATAGGTGAAGAGGAGGTCAAACTAACGGATCAGGCCAGATACCTGGGGTCGGTACTAAGCGCAACCATTATTAGACCTGTTCTCTTATACGGCAGCGAGACTTGGCCTCTACTAGAGCGACACAAGCAGGAGTTGCGAGTCACGGAAATGAAGATGCTGCGGTGGATGTGTGGGATTTCCCGCAAAGATCGCGTGCGGAACGCCCACATTCGCGGTAGTCTTTAAGTATGTGATATCGCAGATAAGCTACAAGAGTGTCACCTTCGATGGTACGGCCACGTCTTGCGCAGACCGGCAAACTATGTGGGGAACAGATGTCTGGCCATGCCGCCCCCGCAAGGCACAGGAAGGAGAGGCCGGCCCAAGAAGCGATGGCTGGATTTTTAAGAGTGACATGCGTGCCAACGGACTCACCAATAAGTGCGGAAGACCGAGCAAAGTGGACTAGGGAAGGCAGGAACGCGGACCCCAGGCGCGTGTAGCACGGGAGCGCAAAAGGAATTTAACGCCATGATGATGATGAGTTAGGTAACGTATCAAATACTGTTTATTTGATACCTACAGCATGTGGCAAACAAGAATGCAGCAAGCATGTAGATACTTCACAGTTATTTCATTAAACAAATTCATGATCGCGTATTAATTTGTTTTATGAAACCACTGCGTAGTTACTAATATGCATTTGCCTTACTCATTGGTTGGGTGATTTGATTACCTAGATAGATAATATGTACATTCATTTATTATTTATGTCATGTTAGTAAGTAATACATAAATAATGTTTGCGTTTTCAGTGTTTGATAACATCCGTTTCTTTGATTTTACTCAGATCTACGGTTCCAAAGATATTGCAGAGGCTTAGTAATAGGGGTTCCTTTCCCACCCTTCGGATATGGAACACCAAAGAGCATGAAACTTCAAAGAGCATGTTTAACCTGATGCCCTTAAACAGCACTCAAAATTAGAGCAAAAGAAAACAGGTGCAAATAATTTTACATACATAAAAGACATCAACGTTGGCTTCTCTCGCGTAGCACTCTTTCGTATGAAAGTCAACATTTTCTTCTAATAAATTAAGTCCTCGTTTTGGTTATGGAATCAATGCAATAAGGTATTCAATAAAATCTTTCCCCAATAAAAGAAAGTAAAAGTGAGGCACGTTAACTGAATATTCTATTGAGACGTGCATAACAATCGCAAAGATCCTTTACGAAAGTCCAAGTTAAATAACCATCCATCGGAAAGCCATTAGGGGCCGGTGAGCCATGTCGGCCCTTAGCTTTTTGCTACGATACCTTACAAAACGGGAAAGTTGAACTGATGTAATATATTTACGTAATTCACACAACAATAACACATTTACAAGATACTATCTAAGTACCTGTCTACCTACTTAACTTAGGTCGAGACATAACGTTTAGAACATTACCTACGTCGTGGATCTAGATTTAACTTCAAGGCGAAGCTGTGGTGAAGGGAATTCTATGATGTGGGTCGCAAATATATATTTTTATTGGTTTTTTGTTTATGTATTTGTATTGATATTTTCTTTCACGTAACAGTTTTATCGAGATGGATCACTATGATTAGTAAATTATAAGATTTGTACAGTCTAATTTCACGATAAAGTTATCATTGCACGAACTACGTTTGCGCAGACAAAGATTGAAAAAAGTAATGTGCTCCAAGCATGGACACTAGTAAGTCTATGGCTCCAAGTCATGAAAAGAAATTTCATACTTGATCAGTGCTGCATTATCTATGAATGCAACCCTTCTTAACGACGGTCACCTTGAAGTCGCTTACAAAAAACTACCCCGCCTTAAATAGATCCGTGGCCTCTTTTAATAAAGAAGAAAATAAAGCTACTGCGGCTTAACACTAATCTACTATAACATGCATTCTATTAGAAAACAGGATGCATATTATGGTGAATATAATTCATTACATAACACAAAAGAATAATGGCCCCGTCGGTAATTATAACACGGCATGTTTATAAAAACTATTTGTATAATATTTTTCTATAGCATTCCGGAGCGAACTAATAATTGTTGTGTGAATTTGCTACACAGGTATCTACAGGTTGCATTTGCCGTGGTTTATTGTGACGAGACGGGTTACGGACACATGAAAAGGGCTTTAATCACTTTTTGGCCTTCAATAATTAATTTTTTACCATATGAGCTTCAATATAGAACACTTTTAATTAATTTTATAGAGCTTCTTGTATAGAAATCCTATTAAATTAATTAAAAGTCAAATAGGTAAAATTACATAAGGTTCCTAGTTGAAAGATGCATACAAATGTAAAAGCTATTAAATTTTTTCCAATTCAAGACAGCTGCGAGACATGGCGGCGCTGTTAACGAAGCACGCGAACTCCACCAGTTATTCACGGCAGAAGACGATGATGATGGTGATGATGAACATGATGATATGTCATGTACGAGTACATAGTATAGCCACGTGTAGACATCCCTATTACATAGTTGTTTTTGCAATGTTTGTAACTATATGTATGTTCAGGACTAATTTGACCCACTTTCCCGTTCAATTGAGCTGAAATTTGGTATAGCTAGTAACTTGCATGACATTACATTACTAGTTGGAAGGTGGTCGAACACAACAATATAATTATATTGGGCTATTTGTTTGGTCTTGATGCGTACTATACTCCTAGGTGACATTCAAGGTTTGATGATGGTGACGGAAGGTGGCCATAGGAACTGCTGCATGCAACAAGATAAACCCATCGAGTTAGCGCTCTTTGGAATGGCCTTGATGAGTACTATACCCCTATGATATTCCATCAAAATCTGCGCGATAAAAGCTTGTTATGAAAAAATGAATTTCATTTGAGAACTTATTATGTTATATAATTATGTTTTATAATAGGTACTCGAAGTATTTGAAAACTGATACTACTTTAAGTTCTTTTCTGTAAGCTAATTTCAAAAGTTTGTACAAGGCGGTAAATAATGCATCACTAGTTTCGGCTTCGTATTTACTCACACGCGTCCAATGGAGACGTTGTTAATATTTACCGCCGACATCTATGCACATTCTCAATTAAGTAATTCGTACTTATATACTTTAATGTTATGAACACAGAACATCGCTATTTTGAACTACGAGATTCATTATTATACTCCTAATGATCTGAAAGATAAGTATCTACTTAAAGGCGACTTGCACCAAACTCATAAACACATTAAACAAAAAACTTCTTACAAAAAAACATTAAATGCAATTCATAAACGCGTTCAAGAATTTGGTGCAAGCCGGTGTAAGTATATTAAATGATCAATTACAAAATGTATAAAAGTTAAGATAATTTATTTTTACATATAAATTACACAGGATTAGATAATAACTAACAATCTGTACCGCTAGCGAGCTGGTCCTGTACTGTAAATGATGCTGTTCGAATAGCTGTTATGTATTAGACAGTGTTAAGCTTTCTCCGAAAATAAATAGTCCCATTCGGTTAGGGGAAAGTGTACCCGTGAAGATAAATTAACAGCGTCACTTTGATGCGAGCAGCCATCAATAAAGAGCCATGCGGGCCTCGGCGGACCCAGCTCTCTTCCAACTGTAGAGTGATTATAATTTTACTACGTAATATTTGATATGATGATGTCGTGACGTCAGTTCATGGATGTGGAAGAAGCGAGATGTGACAGGACCCTAGCAAGTGGTACCTTGGCTACAATAACCTTTTTGTATCACATTTTTTTCACGGTTGACTGGTAGATTAGGCTACTTTAGGTTTAAGTCTGCTAATGTACCTTTAATTCATAAAGTTTTAATAAATAAATAAGTATGATCTTAGGAAAAATACGTGACGTTATGTACAATTATGTACGTTGATGCCGACTGATATGATGTAACAAATTATACTACAAAGGTTTCATATTTTGATCACGAGCTAAACATAATCGTAATCAATTTCAATTTGCATAAATTACAATAGGCACTTAGATGCCCAATCATAGTTGTCAGTACTCAGAAGTCACTATCCAGTTCGCTTGCTCGCGTACAAATGTGACAATAGTTGCGTCTAACCATTATTGTTTTACCGTTATTTTAGAATTTTGGAAACCATTTCCAACATGACATAGGCATTTCCAGGGGCGCTTGTTAACTTAACACAGTTTATAGGTATACACTCAATCTCAAGTTACACAAAAGTTTTCGCGTTTTAAGAGTAATGAGTGTCTACCTGATGTCTGCATTTGTATAACTACTAGCTACTAGATTAATTACGTACCTATTGGAATTGTTTTGATTGAGAATGACGAACAGCGGTTTCGATGAAATAAAGGTTTTATCTATATCGGAAATCGATGTGTCTTCCAGCAATAATAATAAGTACTTAATTCAGTTTAGCAAAATACTGAATTTGATCGTAATTAACTGCAAACATTTACTTAATGTCACGACGAAAACAAGTTATATTTTTATTTGATGGCAAGTACGCACACTACACAGGCACGGCTTGTATTACTTTGTTTGCCATATCCAGTCACTTTATCAAAATGCAAAGAACATTTGTCATACCTCATCATCATTACATGAGTCATTTTAGACTGAATAGCTATAATTGCAAAACTGACTGAGAAAACGTTTTAATGTAATTTGGTATAAGAAAAATATTAGGTCGAATCATCTTGGAAATCATCCAATATTTTCACAGAGCGTGAAAATCAACAAATGATATCATGACCATGATTCACAATACCGTAGACCGTCATACCTAGTGTAGTTAGGTAAAATTCTAAGAAGTAAAATTGTATTAGGTATTTTAAGTACTTACTATACATATCCACGTAAATAATTATGAACGCATAGTTAGCGATAAGTGTAAATAAACATAATTTAATTATCAGTCTCCTTGACCAGCGGATCCCGTCACCACAATCCCGGGTCTAGTTGGGGGCAGTACAGATAACCTAAATAAAATAAAAACAAAGTACCTAAATCTTGTCTCTATTCTATAGCATCAACGTAGAGATATGTACAAATCTATATAAATGTTGTAAAATGAATATGAAAGCTTTTCGATTCTATCCCGCAAGTATAAAAGTTTGTCAGGATGGATGTTTGTTACTCCTTCACGCAAAAACTACTAGACGGATTTTGATGAAATTTGACAGCAATAGCACAAAAGTACATAGCCTCTACTTTATCTCGAAATTCAATGTGCTTCCCGCGGGAAAGGGTCTGGAACGTAATAACAAAATTTGACGCAAACGAAGGCGCGGGCAAAAGCTAGCTAAAATCATTCAATCGCATCAATTTCTGGACGAATTTAGGCGAAAACATTGTTTTGTAACTTAAGCACCAGAGTAAAATGTAGGCTATAATAATCTCGAATTTTAAAAAACCCGACTTTTAAGTTAAGATGGCACCTAGATTAGCACAAATTCTTCGTATCCTTGGAAGTTACCTCGTGACATTGGTCTCAGTAGCAGCACCAAAGCATATCCCAGCACTGCGGCTTCCGCGGCTGCGACTACGATCCCGTGAGAATGCAGTACATCTTTACGCCTCTGAACGGCAGCACACCAGCAGGGAGCGAGTCCCGCACGCACACATCCAGTCCAAAGTACGGAATGTCAGCACAAACGATATTGCATTATTCGCTGTAGTGCCCGCACCGAGCAACAACTATTAAATGAATGAGCCACTGTAGTGTAGCAGTGACGCGAGCCACATGATAAATATAGTAAAAACGTGGATTACGTCATGTCGTAACATATCCCGCTAATGGAAAAGTGAGGAATTCCATTATAGTCTCCGAGGATACTAGTTGTGTGGTATTGTTTGTAATGGTACAGATACCTCGAATTATATGCAAAAAATCTTTTTTTTATTATTCTTAAACAAGAAAATCTGGTTACTATGAGGTCGCTTGTTGCCTTTTTTTTATCAAAGCTATCGTGTCCAGTGTAGGTACCTATCTTTTATATAAATTACAAATTTATTAAAATATTGTAATTGTGGTTTATATTTGTTTATTGTAGGCGGACTGTGTTTAGTGTCATCAAAGAAGTAAGTCGTGCAAAATTTGCTGAAAATGTAAAATCATTGTCACTATGTTTCACTTGTGGACAAGGATGCACACACTGTAGGGAGGGATAGCAGTAATTGAATAAGTGCAAATGAAGATGGACACTAGATGAACTAGGACACGTTATTGTTTCGTCCTATGAATAGGCCTAGCCCCACGCCCTAAGCAATCTTTACTGTCCTCAATATCTACGTTCGTTGGAATTAATCTAGCAGATAAGACAATTGATTAAGGTAAATTACCTTTTAATCAATACAAATAGTGGGAATTACTTAAACGTAAGTAGGTATAAACAAAAACACATAGTTTTTGAAGAAAAGGAAGTGAAATCTTTTATCTAAAGTATGTAGAAAAATATAAAGCTGTAAAGCCGTGTCTGTACATTGAAGATACTCCAGAAAAAACTGTCGGGATAGGGCACTGAGACGTGTAAGCATGTCCAAAATTGTGAATAAAATCTAATATGAAACACATAAAAGCCTTTAAACATTCACTCTCGTATGGGCACAAAATAGAGAAAATATGGGCCGTTATTTACTTTGTGGTATGAGATAGATATTTCGTGGAACGGGAAACCGACCAATCTTGCGGGAGCCGCCGAGTACGATGGTATTTTAAATTGAAAAACTTTATTTCAGACATAAGTTCATATTCATAACACATCCATAGTGTTAGTATTAATATCGCTTACTCGTACATACTGGTGTTTGTAATTATTAAAGACGTTTGTGTTAGAAACTAGTGTTGGGTGTGGAGCTTCACACAGTGACGTAGCAGAGGGGAATCCCCCCGGTCCTTGAACACATTTAGGAGACTGTTGGTGGTGAAGCGGAGCCGAGTGAGCAAAGAAGCTGATCGCTTTCGGATTATAGCATAAAAGTCCACGAACATCCCGAAAGCACTACATCGCTACTCCAACCCCAACAGTACCCTAAACGCATATTAAACGCGTATGTCGTTGTATACCCGCTTAATAAAGCCGGTCTAAAGGCTGTACGTGTAGAATGACTGATACAAGACTCTGAAAAGAGTTATTTTTCTAGATTCGTACAACGAGCAAACCTCCAGACTAACCATGGCCAACAACCCAAGTATAAGTGACTACAAGCTTCCTAAGACCACCGACATCCACCATCGATGTGACACGACACATGCGCTACTGAGTTATCCGATCAGACGGTTTACGTACAATTTGAAGAGATGGGGCGAGCTCAGCCCCACCCCTGCCTCACCCCGCAGTCCATCTTAGACAAATCAGACCTAGCCTCAGCCCCTTTAACACTGTTTCTTCTGGTACCAATACCGGAACACAGATGTAATTTCGTTCGGGAGCTTCGTCTCGGCCTGCAGCTTATCCCATAGTACCCCAAATGACACCATGTCGAATGCCTTTGACAAGTCCAGAAAAATGGCCGGATTCGAAACAAAATTGGGCATCGTGGAGTTCTATGTGCTTAGCCAGGTTTTGATAAAACAGACTGTCCAATACCTTGGCAACTATCGTAACCAACGAGGCCTGTAGTTGGACACGTCAGAGGCATCCCCCGTCTTGGTCTTTTTGTGTTGATTTTAAATCAATTTAAGCGTCGCCTACTGTTCAATGCAGTCGAGGGATTCATTCACGTCAGGATTATGTCAATGAATAAATATGAGTGTTGTATGCCGTTGAATCAATCTCGCGCGCAAAATTCTTAGAATTAGACGTATTCAAGACAATATTAAACATTAACTTACATATTTTCATTATTTCAGGAATAAATGTCCTGGCTGTGTATCATTTATATACGTGTGTCACATAAGCGTAGGTACTTACTCACCAAGCTAAACACTGGCTAAACTAAACAGGATGGCAATCATCCCAAATAATTATACTAAGTTATGCCAGCGACGTGCCAATGTTATCCACCCGCTTGCTTCATGCAACCACGGTTATGCCGACGTGCTTCATGCAACGTGCATGTATTACTTTTTCGTATCTATTATAAACCTTCCGCAAGATTTTCTCTAATGATAGTGATAACCGCATCAAAATCTGTTGCGTGCTTTAGGAGGAGTTAGCGGACAAGACAGACAATGCTATATTTTATTGATTTCGATTTAGTGATTTGTTAGTCCTTAAATTATTTAGTTTTTGTATTCAGTAACGGAATTCGCCCTGAAGAACAAACCTAAGATACTCAAGGTGTCCTAATATTTTGTATCGAAGTATATATGTACACCACGGATTCGAAAGCTAAATTATTTCATAATGAGTGACGTAGATGTAGCTTAAGTCTACGATTACCCTAATAAGCCTACTTTACTAGTACCTACCCTTTTTTTCTTGCTCTTGAATTACACTACATATTGTCTAAAACCGCATTAAAATCCGTTGCGTACTTCAAAAGATCTAAGAGTAAATATATACGTAGAGACAGACGGCGGGAAACGACTTTGTTTTATACTATGTATAGATCATACTTAAATAACGAGCGCAATGTAAAATACCAATTTAATTGGCTTCTCTCTATATTGCTGTGCCCTTACCTATTTTATATCACTACCATCAATGTACTTGAATATGCAATAAACCTGAATTACTGAAGCGCTTTGAATTTTCAGTAAATTTCTAATTATGAAAACGTTTATTAAACCGTCTATTTATAAAACGTTATGAAAGAGCCGCGTTAAATTTGCAATAGATTTCCACGTATTGCAACGTTCATTACAACCATTTACAGCGAATATTCGAACTAACAAATATTCGATTGAATAATTTCACTCGAAATTTTAACGAGATTCGATTACATGGAAATGCAATCAAATAGCAAGGTCAATGAAACTGCGAGCAACGCAGAAATTAAATGTTAATTTCCAGACCGTAATCTACCAACATTTCAACCAAATCCGTTTATCCGTTTAGGTGTGAAAATGTAACAAATATAAAACGATAAACTATTACTACAGTAGGATAATTCGGACCACTGATTTATAAACCTCACGTTTTGTAAAGGATTCTTGTTGTTACAGCGGTAGTAGGTAGTGAATCAACTCCCATTCGTCTTAAGTTAAATACGTACGTACTTGGACTGCATACATTTCCAGTAGGCATCAATTTACAAAAAATGTGTTTAGGCTATTAAATTACCCTGGCAAGGTGCGCCTTGTACACTCTGCAGATGCAAGACGTAAACAGCGAGCCTGAGCCGGCGCAGGCGCATGCACGCGCATTCACGCAACGCAAGTTATTTTGAGGACGCTGAAATAGTTTACCATAAATCAAGCATAGGAACTAATCAAACACCTCATATATGGCATGATGGCATCTCGCAGCAATTCTATAAGATCAAAAATGTCGTGCGCTTCGGTATTTGTCTTTCTTTCACCTTGGATTCGACTGGACCCGTCGATCGAGATCGAGAGTGCCCATTTTGGGCAAGGCATGTATGGTACAAATCGAAATTATTACTCGATAACCATTACTTGGTTTACGTGTCTGACACTGGTATTGGAGGAGCAAATTAAGCCTTCACTGTCTGCTGTTTACCGCATTTATGTCTACAGGAATATATTGATTTTAGGATTTTTTTACATATGTTTTGAGCTCCGTCACTAAGCCCAATTTAACAATGTAAGAGTACGAGTACAATACTCGTATAATAATAATCATCTAGGCGTCAATATCTCGGTTATGCACTCGCGCGTGATGAGCCGGCACAGAGGACTATAAATCATGGGACCGTCTTGACCATGGTCCATGACCTCCGTGATCCTGTTAACAGGGAATTTGTCCAGATTGGATCATTATCTCCCACCGTAAGAACATCGGTTAGCGTACATACTCAAAAAAAGTAATTTGTTCATGGCGGCACTGGGGATCGAACTCGGTACCTCTCGTCGATCGAGTCGTACTTAACCTCGCTCTACGCTCTACGAAGAGAATAGTACAAATATTATAAAAACCAAAGATGGAACGCTATATGTAATAGGAAGGTACCTGCGTAATAAATTACAATAACTTTCTTTACGAAATGTACGTAGAGTTCATCAGGCAACCAGCCTATAGCTTCGTGCGTTCCAATTTTTGATACCAATGCATTTACGTGTATCATGGCTGTTACTATATCCAAATTAGTGTGTGCATGGCGCCCGAGCATGCACCAAATATAGAACAAAGAGGCGCGAGGCGAGAGGCCGCCCCGCGTCGGCGCGTCGGTGCGCCCGCAGCGCCGTTAATGGCCGACTTGCACGTTGCATATGACCACTCAGTATTCTTAATAAAGTTCATGCTCAATGTTGATGTCTGAATCCAAAGCTCCGACTGGTCCCAACAATTTCCAACTTCATCTACACAGTAACAGTTAAGTTGTAAATTTCACAATTGTTGTAGACGGCAGGGTCATGTGATGGGTCGGCGATCGTCCGAGATCCGAAGTGGCCCAGGCTTTGTCGGCGGGCGGGCGGGGTGCGCCGCCACGTGACACCGCATATCTTAGCACTCCAGTTACGCCTCCGCCCTTAATGCGTGTGTAACATAAAACCAGTCGCACGTTTCGCCCACTAGCGTCGAGCGCCGTGATGTTGCAGAATCCGACGGCTGCCTGGTACTGCTCGGCAGCGGTTTTCATTAAGAGGATGCAGGTGACGCTGTACTAACTAGATAGATGCTTGCGAGGACTTTTGAGTGATGCAAGCGAGCAATAAATAAGGTGTTCCGAGTAACTAAAACTGCAGCTATAATAATATTATGTTTCATTTTATCGACAACAAGACATGGCAAGTTGAAGATCATATAAAATTGTACCTTAGTACTACGAATTTTACTATAGGTAAGTATCTTACATTGTTTATTACAAATTATATGATACTGAATAAATTTCTTTCTTTCTTTCTAATTCAAGCAAAACGAAGCCCCATCTATAGTTACAATGCGACGTACAAATCTTTCGCTAATAGGAAGTTGAGGAATTTGATATTCTTAATTAAAATGAATTCCTTCAAGTGACTCGGGAGCGAGGCGCAATCTTGTGAGCGAGAGCAATAAGATCAAGAATGTTGAACTCCATTCTTCTATTTTACTCTTACAACGTACCTACAGGTACTATAGATATCGAGATTCCTGTAATATCAATATTACCATTACCGGTCTGCATGATTTTCACAACATAATTTTGCAAATTGAGTGTTAATTTTCAACAGCAATAAAATTATTAATTGGCGTGGAAATGAAACATCAGCTGACAGTGCACATTCACCCTGCACGTAGACATGTAAAATAGGTAGGTATTTGAATTCCGCTTAGCTCTTCAATGGACCAAGCGGTAGCTGCGATCCTGGAGAGCCGTACATGCGTTAACCACATAATATGACGTCAGTGTCGTCATAAACTGCGCGTTCTCGCAAAACGAGGTCTCGTATAACCAATTTAACTACATGTATATAATCTGGTGAAATAATCTGTAAGTATACGAGTGCAGCCTACACATTGCAATGGCGCAAGAGCTGGGCTGATTGGTGTTTGTGCGTTCCCGGAATTCACGCTTCATTGTGCGCATTCACGGCAGCCGGCACCGATGGCTGCACCAATTCGATGGCTGCGTTTGTGCCTTTTGAACGTGCCTTTATGTAGGTGTTTGGGGGGCAGTAGGTGATCGATGCAGTCGCCGCACGGCCCCCGCCCGCACTCTGCGCCCCCTCGCATTCGGATGACTCATCCTCGGTATTATATTACATATTCTTTATTAATTCTGTAACTACCTACGTTCCCTTCAGGACTAGAGGTCGCATATTTCTGTCAATGTTGCCTTACTGAGATAAGATACCTATAAAAATGCTTAACTGCAAGATTTAAGTTTTATTTAATGTGATGAAAATAAACACCAACCCAAGATGACTCACACACTTCAGTAAATTGCTTCAGTGCAGTTGAATTGTGGAAGGCGTATTTGTTCACATGAGCCACGATAGAAAAATACTGCATGATGTTATCTGGAAGGCACACCAACATTTGATTATTTGTGCAAATTGGGTACCTACTTGTAAATTTAGTTCAATATTTCGGTTTCAGTCGTTCAAAACCTTCAGCTGGGTAGGCGTAACTACCGCACAGGTGTTTCGATTACATTTCCGTTAGACATAGGTAGCTATTGCTGCATTTCGCAACGTCTCAACAACTGAAACTACATCCGGCCACACAGAAATATTGGCATTAAATCATTTTATTTCTTTCGAATATACGAGAAGAACCATTGGTATCTCCCTTACCCGTTTAGGCAGACAGATTCAGAATGCGAAGCTTTTTTAAAAATAAGTGATAGAAATTAATAATATTCATGCTCGGAATCGAACGCGACAGTCTGCTTCACGGCATTGAGGACTTATGCTAGATATTTAGAGCGCCAAGTCTCCTAGACAGTAACCTATGCACCATCTTCATCCGCATCGTCACATGACACATCACCAGGTGAATAGGCAGTTGAATAACTAGCTAGTTCCAAAAAAAAAATATATCGCCAAATAGCTTTTCATAACGCAGGGGAGTTACTCGAAGTTTTGCCTCGGATCAATGTATAATTTTATAACTTTCACGAAACAAAAAATCTTGATGTAGATAAATAAATTATTAAATGCTTATATTGATGGATCCAGAGACCCGAGCCGATCTCCATAAATAAATAAAGGTCGCCCGTCACCTATCACCCGAATTTTCCAAAACAAGCAAGAGATGAACGCTAAAAGCGAAGCGCACACACTGCTAAAGTGACTACAATCGGACTGGCATCAATTAAAACCGGCCTGCATGCCAATTGGGGGATTCGTAGCTTGTGAATTCGTTGTTCACGTGCAAGATAACATGCGGGGGCGGGCGCGGGGCGCGGGGGGCGTATCGATCGCGCGGTGGCTCCCGATCCTAATGCAACGCTGCACCCCGGAATGCCGTACGAGCGCCCGTACGCTACCCGCTGATCCGCCCACTGTACCACGCACCGGCCTGTCACCAATCAGTTCGATATGAATAATAACGTATTGATACTATGTAAAACCAGTATGATTGAGGCTTTGAAACAGTATACTCATTAGTCGGTAGCTACTGGCGGGCTTTTATAGTGAAAATTAATTCCCAACATGAAAGGCCTTTGGAACTACGTTGAGACTTTAAAACAGTAGTTACTCATTCTACGTACTAGCGGGTTTTTATATTGTGCTGCCAGCATAATAAAAAAATTCCAACTTTAAAGGTCTTCCGAAGTAAGCAACAAAATGTTGAAATAAATTATTGTTCCAAGGCAGCCACCTAACAGACCATTCAGAAGTATTGACGTAGTTTTAAAGCTATAAGTATTTGGAAGGGCTTCATATTTTTTCCGTAGCGAACTTCTAATTTTTGACTTAGTAGGCAAGGGATTTAATTGAAATATTAAGATCTCGATAAACGGGACAGAGACGAGCTGTAATCGACTCCGACGAAGGTACACGGCTGGACGATTCGTAGATAGGTCAGTAGTCAATCGGCAATCACCAGCGCTCGGGCGCTCGGGCTGTCGGGCGCTCGAGCGCTCGGGCGGCCGGCCGCGCCGCAGCGGCCGCAGCGGATTAATATTGATAGCCCCCGCTGCAGAGGCGCGGCTCGGTCACCGTGAACTGTGAAATTAAACGAGCTCGTCGCTTTGTACCACGTTGATTGGATTTTGACTCAATTATAAATATCGGGTTCACGTTGCTGCACACGCGCTGATATTCAGTACTATATTTTCAACCCCTTTACACGATGCTTCAGTGGTGACGTGCAATTTATAATTCACCTCAGGTTCGTGGTGTTAGAAAAATCAGCGACGAAAAAGCTACATACATGTACTGGGTACTTTAACGTCCGAAAACACATCGAAGGCATCTCGCCACGTCGATGCAAATGATGGGGGCCCGTTTGTCATGCATGTATTAGGTAGTGTTGGATATTGAATCGGCATCGTACGCGCGGGTTCACGGCGGGCGGCGGGCGGCGGGCGGAGGACGCGAGGAGAATGGGAGGAGGAGCGGTCTCGGCCCAGACCTTCAACTAACGGTGCTATTGACCTGCAAACAGATTTTGTAACCTCGAGTAAGCGCAATCGGGCGTTAACGAGAGACGTGCAACTTTCGGCCGCGTGCTAATGTTATGTAGCGACGTGCGTTATACTGCCGCTTCATCTTATTCTATTCGTGCATCTCCGTTTATTGCATTGAATCAATTGCATTGTATAGTGCACAATGAAACGCCACTGCTATACGTATATTTTCGAAACTTGTGGGAGCAACGGTTCCGCTGGCGTCGGCCACGGTGCTCGTGGTCGTGACGGCTGTGGGCGCGGAGAGAGCGCCGTCAGCCCGTCACCGAGAGTGGTGCGAATCGGCCCGCTGTTCCTTCCGGCCTCCGGCAGTGCGCACAAGGTCTGGGTTCGCCGGGTCGATGCCCGCCGCCCCGCGCCCCCGCCCCACCAGCTGTCTCCACCCAGTTATATTTAGACCGGATGGCGAGCTCTCACTGAAACAGTTTCTCCCCTCTCTGTTTGCATAGCGCACCGGAGTGACACCGTGAATCGTACACTGATTGCTACCAATAGCTAGTCCGATGGACCTACTTCTGCATTTTCGACGAGAACTCTCTCTCAAGCACTTCGAAACAACGTATCAGTCGTGAACCCCTGACTGGTAAAACATCAAACAAACCTGGATGGAATGGTCATGCGACTCTTGCCACATTATACAACGAGCGTACACATTTTTGTCGCGATATTTAATCAATTGAACGCCTGCTTCCATACTAAAAAGGGTGACATACCGTTACTAGCTCGAATGCAACCAGCGAGATGCAAACGAAGCTCGCGGAGTCCGGGCGAGAACAGTTAAACACACAATAACGCTTCGGTGTGAATCTCGCATTAAGATAAGTCTCCAAAGCACATTAGAAAGAGCAAATATGACACAACGGTAATGAAATAACCAGTCCATTTAATAATTTGCTGTGTGAAATATCAATAATTTGGAAGTATGCGGTAGTTCTAGTTATATTTTGTACCCACTAGCACCATGCTGGATGTCGGTAGAGAGTTAGAAACGTACCGAGTTCAGTCATTAGGAATGAAATGGTGAGCAATTAGAGATAGGCTTTGAGGTAGTTTCGACAGAGTGCGTCCACCCGCGTGGCCGCCTGCGTGCCCATGTCGACACTCCATTGGCTTCAAGTCGTTAAAAACACCATGTAGGCAGGTACTTATTACTAAATATGTAAGTTTGAATAAATTCTGTATCATCAAATATAAAAATGATATACGAACAATATATTGTTCTTTAACCATTTTATGCGTACCCGACTCCAATGGCAGTCACTGCATCATCGATGGGATCTAAAACAAATAAAAAAAAAGTTTACTTAATATTACCATTATCATCTTGGCGTTACTATCCCGGTCGTTTTGTATTGTATTGTTATGCTCTCGCGCACGAGGGCTATTGGTCCGCCTTCCTATTTTAACTTTTAACATACCTTAACGGTAACTAAATAAAATTTAAGACAATCATTACCTATTTTAACGATTTTCAAATCGAATTGAAATATAAAATTAATAATTATCAACTACATGCGGTCGTTGTTGACGGACGCGGCGCTGCGCCGGCGCAAAACAGGAAACGTCAAGCGCAATGAGAGCCAAGACGAGATACTTACTACTAAACTAACTTGCTACTAGCACTACTCGTACCTATCATAAACAGTAGTCTATGCGCGAAACTATAGTTTAAGAGGAGGGAAAAGGAATATGACATGGAAAAGCAGCGTTTTATTGTAATTACCTACTTATTGAAGTTTTTTTTAATAAGTAGACATAATAGTGTTGATCTTTTTAACTCTTTTTAATTATGGATAGGTCGAAAAGGAAACCGGACACGGATAGGGCGTCGCCGCAAAACGACGCGCAGGGGGATCGCCCTACTCCTGTGTCAAGTCGGTTAGGGCTACCGGGTCCAGGGCGGGCCCGGTTAAAGACGCTAGCCCACAGAAAGGTCAGCTTCGCGTCGTGGAATCTTGGGACGCTGACCGGACGGGCGCGTGAGCTGGCCGATGTGCTCGCCAGGCGGAGGGTGGCAGTGGCGTTCGTGCAGGAGACTCGTTGGAGAGGCAACAGGTCCCGCAACATCGGGAACGGCTACAAGCTTATATACACGGGCTCTCCGAGTGGGGACAACGGCGTGGGGGTAGTGCTCTCTGAGGAGTTTCGGGACAGCGTCTTGGATGTGAAGCGTATAAGCGACCGCCTGATGGTTGTAGGAGTGCTTGTCGAAGGGGTCGTGACCAACTTGATAAGCGCCTACGCTCCACAGGTCGGTTGCGGCGATGCGGATAAGGCGCTGTTCTGGGAGCAAGTCGGGGAAGTGCTACGAAACATTCCGTTATCACAGGGTATTGTTGTGGGTGGCGATCTGAACGGTCATGTGGGTGAGAAGTGTGAGGAGTTTGGCCGTGTACATGGCGGTTTTGGTTTTGGGAGCCGTAACGCTGAAGGGGAAGAAATTCTTCGGACGTGTGCGGCTGCCGATTTGGCAGCCGCACACGTCACACGGCACATCGTAAACACGTTTTTTCAAAAGAAATCCGAACATCTGATCACCTACAAGAGTGGGAGGAGCGCTACCCAGATCGATTACTTTCTCACTCGGAGAGACGGTATTGGCAAAGTAGCCACCTGTAAAGCTATACCCGGAGAGAGTCTCACTGCCCAGCATCGGGTCCTTGTGATGGACCTGCGCGTTAAGCCTCGAGGCAAATACCGGGAGCAGTGCCGACGCCAAACCCGGTGGTGGCTGCTTGAAGTAACCAAGTCCCACGAGTTCGCCGCTGCTGTCAGCGACCTTAGTGTTGCGACAGACGGTGAACCCGTCCAACAACTCTGGGACAGAACTCAGGCAGCTATCGCACGGGCAGCGTGGACGGTGCTGGGTGTGTCTAGGGGTGGTCGCAGGCTTGACAAGGAGACCTGGTGGTGGAACGATACAGTCCAGAGGGAGACCAGGCTGAAGAAAGCCCTCTTTAAAAAGTGGCAAGCGTCCAGATCTCCTGAAGACCACGCTGCGTACAGGGATGCCAAACGTGCCAGCAAACGAGCGGTAGCCAGAGCCAGACGAGACCACTTACGTCCTTTATACGATAAGTTGGAATCGTCTGAGGGGCAGAAACTCATTTTCAAGTTGGCACGATCGAGGGTTAAAGCGGCACAGGACATTTCCACGTGCCGCTGTGTTAATGACCCTAGCGGTAACCTGTTATGCGATGACCGCGCGGTGAAGGAGAGATGGCGCTCGTACTTCCACGAGCTGCTCAACAAGCAGCACAAAGAGGTGCAGCCCCCGAACCTCCCTCGGAACCAAGGACTTGTGCCACCGATAACGCCTGAGGAAGTCGAGACGGCTCTTCGCCGCATGAAGAATCGGAAAGCTGTCGGGCCCGATGGAGTCCCTATCGAGGCGTGGAAATCGATGGGCTCTCGTGGTGTGAGCATCCTAACCGACCTTTATAACCGCATTCTCCGCACCGGGAAGATACCAGACCAATGGAGGCTAAGTATTATTACTCCAGTCTATAAGGGCAAGGGCTCGGTGCGGGAGTGCACCAACTACCGCGGTATAAAGGTGATGTCTCACACCATGAAGCTCTTCGAACGCATTGTGGACTCTCGGATCCGACGGGAGTGTACAGTCTCGGAGTGTCAGTATGGGTTTCGGCCGAGTTGTGGGACCATGGACCCCGTATTTGCCCTGAGAACTCTCATGGAGGGATACAGATCAAAGAACACACCCCTGCATTTCCTGTTTCTGGATATGCAGAAGGCCTTTGACTGTATCCCTCGGGAGATGATATGGTGGGCGTTGCGGTCCAAGTCGATACCTGAGGCCTATATTGACAATATCCGAGACATGTACCACGACTCCGATTCTATAGTAAGGACTGCCGTTGGTGACACCAAACCGTTCCCGATTACCGTTGGGGTACACCAGGGCTCTGTGCTCAGCCCACTTCTGTTCAACGTGATATTAGACGTATTGTCAGACAGCATCCGAGATTATCATGAGGTACCTCCATGGCTGCTCATGTATGCTGACGATATCGCGCTGACAGACTCTGACAAGGGGCGGCTAATCCAACGTGTAAAAAAGTGGAAGGAGGCACTTGAGAACGGCGGTCTGAAGATAAATGTGGCGAAGACAGAGTACATGGCCTGCAACAGTGCAGATCCCCTACCCGTGCGCATAGGCGATGAGGAAGTCAAGTGCACGGATCAGGTGAGATACTTGGGATCTGTGCTTAGCTCAACCGGGGACATCGATGGCGACGTCAAGGCCCGAATATCCGCTGCTTGGGCCAAATGGCGGGAGGTAACAGGTGTCATTTGTGACCCCAAAATGCCGATAAAGTTGAAGGGACAGGTCTATAAGACCATCGTTAGACCTGCTCTTCTTTACGGTAGCGAGACTTGGCCCCTTTTAGAGCGACACAGGCAGGAGCTGCGTGTCACGGAAATGAAGATGCTGCGGTGGATGTGTGGAGTTTCACGGAAGGATCGGGTTCGAAACGCCCACATTCGGGGTAGCCTTGGCGTCCGTGACATCGCAGATAAGCTGCAAGAGTGCCGCCTTCGATGGTATGGCCACGTCTTGCGCAGATCGGCAAGTTATGTGGGGAACAAGTGTCTGGCTATGCCGCCCCCGCCGGGCACGGGAAGGAGAGGCCGGCCCAAGAAGCGATGGCTTGACGTTGTCAAGAACGATATGCGTGCCAATAAGCTCACCACGAGATATGCCGAAGACCGAGCGAGGTGGGCCAGAAATAGCAGGAAGGCGGACCCTGGGCCCTCGCGTGCTGCGCGGGGACGAAGCCGGGACATGACGCCAGGATGATGATGAGTAGTGTTGATCTTTTTTATTCAGCAAGTTTTGTTTTTATTGTTTATCAGAGTACTAGCATCAAGAATCTCTAGACAGCTTTCATGATAGATACTTGGAATGCAATTCGAAAGAGCCTATTCGCGCCGTTACCATATCGGGCAAATCACATCCGAAACTGAACGCGTGAACATACATATATGAGAAGATATTATTTATGCAATGACATTCGACTGTAGAATAGGCAGTCGTAGCTTGAATTTCTAAATGTAACGTACTTCCGTCTCCTCTTCGAACGTACCTCTACAGTACCTAATGCAAAACCTAATGTAAAGGATGAATGAGAAATTTAACATTCTGAACTACCTTTTCTTCAAAGATATATGGGAATACTAGACTGTTTCTAGGGGCCTTTTACACATTACTGTTAACATTTGACCCAGCATTGAAATACGTAATCAAGGTTAACATGAAAGGATTTCCTTTGTTGGACATATCGTTCGATATCACCGTCCGGCCGGTGACGTTGTATGAATGGATATAGTGTAATTATCTGTACAAGGAATCCGTATTTGCTAGGAATCCAATCCAATATCAATGGCCAGAAAAAGTGTATGGTTTGAAGAAGACATCGTTATAATTTTTTTTTATGTTATACGGTAGGCAAACAGGTAAGTGGGCCACCTGATGGAAAGTAGTCACCACTGCTAATAGACATTAGCAACACCAAGAGTATCGCCAATGCGTTGCCCACCTCTATAACACGTTGCTCTGACAACAAAAAAGCAAATGCCCTCTGCCAAAGCCAAATCCCTACCCCATGGAGCACTGGAGACCTTGCTCACCGGCAGAAATACAATACTATTTAAAAGAGTATTGTTTAGCTGCGGTATTCTGTAAGGTGGAGGTACTTCCCCAGTCGGGCTGCCCTACCTCTCTTAATATGGAAAGAAATAAAATATATCTATAGACATTTGCGTCACAACAATTTTAGGTTTGAAGAGTCCACTGTCTAAGGTACCAGAGATGTTGATCGATATTGCTGCCAAGATATTGTGCCCCGGCTTGATTGTAGTTGCAGGCACGAGGCATTTAGATTGTCCTCTCAGTGACAGGAATTTGCAAGATGAAACAAACCGCTTTCCAGTCGCCCGGTTACAATATTCAACGCACCGTCGTCGGTTGAAAATACCGAGCCGCCATTCGTTGATAACAAGTGAATAGAATTATTATTCTATGACAATATAGTAATAATAAGTCAATAAAATTATGATTCCATTGACTAATGATTCCATTTATTCCACAGCTATTAAGATCCTATTTTTCAACAATAACGATAACGAACTATTCGTTGGGGAAACGGAAGTATTTAACTTCCCGGTTGACACAAAGTCAACATATTATTTACAATACCGTAGTGAACATACTGATCTGCCTTGCAAGAGGTCCCGGATTTGTTTCCCAGGCGAGCAGAAATTGAAATTATGAATATGTTTATTAACTATGTATTAAAAATTATGTATGTAGTAAATCAGTTTTCTAGTATAGTACAAGCGTTGCTTAGTTTGGGGCCAGATGGTGCTGTGTGAATTTATTTTCGATTGTTTACTATGTCCGTTATTATTGACTATAATCCTTCCTTATCAGTCACTCAAGTATGTAACAGCTAAATTGCCTTTCAACCTTTATTTTAGGTATTTACTTTACTTACCTTTGTGCCATCCTTAAGACACCCACTCGTTTTTTATTTTTATTTCTATTAAAAATCGATTTTTAAAAGTGTTCGGTTACTTTTCTAGGTTAAGCTTCAAGTAAATCCTTTGGAATAATAAAGAAACGTTGAATAGTATTTCGATTTTTCGTTGTGAAGAATATTTGTAGGTACTAAGTTTAGTAAATCCATTATAACAATAAAAAGTTAACCTAGTTACCTACTAACTTTAATCGGATTTCACCCCGTTAGGAAACAAATTTCCAAGAATCTTCCATGCAGTTTCCATGCAAAACTTCTATCTTACACCATACCGACATTCTGTGACTGTACTGTCCTGTCAGATCCAAAAGTCCATAACGCGTTCAAAGGGCTTCATTGTGTGAGCCATCACCTTTATACTGCGATAGTTGCTGCACTCACTTCATCAAACGTTATCTGTGGCAAAGTCCTTGATTCGGAGTGAGGTCCGGTCATAGAAAACAGAGTCAGCGAGTTAATAAATTTGTGACAATCAGACGATTTCAACTTGTCATTGACAGCAGCACCAAACTCATGGGGCTTGGTGAGTAAGTAATCGATCTGGGTGGAGCTCCTCCCACTCCTGTAGGTGATTTATCTTGGAAAACATACATATTTCGTTTGGAAAACCCACACGTTCGGAGAATTTCTTCCCCTTCCGCGTTACGGCTCCCGAAACCAAAATAGCCGTTGGTGATTCCTCTCGTATTAAAAACGTCCTTAGGCTGCGGTGACTGCTTACAATCAGGCCGGTCTTAATCTTGTTTGCCATTTTAGAGGTAAAAGAAAGTATATAAAAAAAAGAAGAACATGGCCAAACCATTCACAGGTCTTACCCACATGACCATTCAGGTCGTCAGTCGTCATCCTCAAGAATACGCTGCGACAACACCTCGTCCGCATCGCTACAACCTGTGGAGCGTCGACGTTTATCAAATTGGTCACGCCCCCTACGACAAGCACCTTAACCATAAGGCATTCGCACACATTTTACGTCTATGTCGCTGTTCCAAAACTCCTCAGAGATCACTACTCAGAGAACAACACCACACAGAAAGCTAGTAGCCGTTCTCGATGTTTGGGGAACAATTGGCTCTCTTCGAGTCACCTACAGGAACACCGATACCACCTTTCCGTCTGGCGAGTAAGGTAGATACATCGAAAATTGCTAAAATAAAAACTAAAAAATTTAAGTAACGTAAGTTAATAAAATGTAAGTAGCGGTAGGAGGGAAACTTCGCTTTTATTTTGTAATGAAAAAAATTGGTAGCTTAAGCGACATTCATTCAAAAAGCATCTAAATACTGTGTACCATTTTTCAGATTGCTAAAGTACTAAAAAGTGCTCTTATCCCTTATCTCTAGATCGACGTAGAAAAAAAAATAAAACTCATTATTTTTATTAGCGATTTATCCATTCCACTGACAAAACACTTATGTTATTATGTCACGAGTAGGGTGAAAGGTGAGTGTTGGTATCCACAGTGTACAATGTCAAAAGTGGGCTTGTCGGTCTGACGATATAGGTATGGCTCGGGACAGTGGTAGCGTGGGGCAAGGGCCGCGGGGCGTGGGGCGCGGGCGGGCGTGGGGCCCGTTGACGGCACCCACGCCGGGCTGGGCAAACAAACTTGACCCACTAAATATTGAACGGCACGGAAAACGCTTTTACAGATATTACCACAAACTGGCTCGGGGCTAGTGATTTCAATTTAGTTCCCCTTTCGTCGATTGATGTTTACTAAATATTACTGTAATGTTATTTGGTTAAAATGAAATAATTTAAACTTTATTTGTAAAAGTAATTATATTAGGTTCATCATTACATCATCCTCAGCAATAGCCCGTGCCGGAACAATCCACTGTTGGACTAGGTAATAACATAGTGTACAAAATACTTATATTTGACAGGATAAATTTGCCTGTTATAAAAGTACAATGCAAAATTTCTTTACATTTGAACAAACGTTCGCATTTATAATATTGGTAATAATAAACATTTACATACATAGGATTTCATTTTATTTACTTAATGCCGATTAACGTGAAACAAATTCGCTAGGTATTTCTGTCATACAAAAATTAACGAGGTAATTTTTGCGGTATCAAAGGAATCAATGAAAGGGCTTTCATCAACATAATCAAAGACATCAAATTAAATTCATCTGAGATGATTAGACATATTATTAGTCGTATTAGACATATTATATCGTAAATTTTTGGGAGTGCGATCTTAAATGACGGTGTTTGATTACAATTTCAGTTTGAATTAAATAACATTACTAGATATCGACTGTTGCGCCATCAAATGTTTTTATTGTTGACTTTACAGGCGTAGTTATGCAGATTTTATTTGACGAAATAAAATATAACAAAAATAAAATAAAATAACTAGTTTAGTTTTCAAAACAGGGGTCCGTTTCATAAAATATAATACAAATTTATCTAATATTATAGAATGCGTTTAATATAGTAATAGAACGAGGCGCGTACCAATATTATCAAGAACTGTTAAAAAGAATACCGTCAACTCAGGGCCCTAAACTGTTCAACAAGTCTCCGGGTCACCATCGGGTCGATATATTTTAACGAAAATCTGACAAAGTACAGGCATAAATATTGGTTTGCGGATCACGTCTACAACATTTAATTAACGTTGATAACGTAATATTGAAAACATTATCAAACTACGTTTATACAGAGCGAACTCGGGAAACACTCAACAGCCTCAAAGTACGTTGTTATAAAATGGTTTATATGTGTAAACGGGCCCCAGCTTTGTTTTTTATTTGCATTCTGAAATAAGCTTCTAAGATTCTCTCAATAGTAAGTTCTTCTAAATGTAGGTAGTTTTTGATTAATGGGTATAACGTGAAAAGAAACATCGCGCTCATTCGGCAACGTAGCAAAAAATACCCACTTACAATTGCTAATTTGCGGCATGCTTGTTAGTTTTCTAGATACCACGCTTTTTTCACTATGAAGTTTGACATAAGCATGCTTGTAGGTGTACCCATATGCTATACTGAAAAGCACTTGCTAAAAATTTCACGCTATCGTATCTGAAATAAGCATGTGTAACTGGGGCTTAAGAGGCCTGGGGTTAGGCCGACCTTAAGCAGAGCATACGTCTATATCGACGCAGCCTATGCGACTCTACATTCGACAAATCGCTGCTGGACTAGAGCGGCCTCCATATTTATTACTTGAAAGTATACTCTTTGTTGTATTTTATATTTTTCTAGTCGCCTCACGGCCACTGTAGAGTCTCCAGTACTGAGCATAGTCTTAAGGAGTACAAATTTTATACAGTACTCTGCGGGCCCGAGGAGCTAGAGCTAGGTGGAGGGCACTAGCGGCGCCCGCGGCGGCCGCGGATGACGTCATCCGGCAGCCTTTGCATAATGCAGCAGCCAAGACGTACAGCCACGTCCACTTCCGGTACACAGAGAACAGAGTCGTACATTAATTACAATGTTGTTTTTAATTTAAACTAAACATTTTTACACAACTGCGGTGAAGCCCAAAAGAGAAGGGTTAACTATATGTTTGACCTGTATTTGTATGTATGTCTGTTTCGTCGTTCCCTCGTAACCGGATGAACTGATTTTGACGCATGGAGTTTACGTCTCGGAAGCGCATTGATTTTCTTGTGAATTCAATTTTCGAGAGACATTCCGGGCATAATCCTCTAAATTGCACTGTGAGCGACTTTGAGCATTTACGAGGCCTTTTGGTGACGACATCCGGGATTAAACTTTCAGAGGGGACGAAAACATGTTATCTAGGTACCCGTAAGCACTTACATCAATAATGCAATGTGAGACAAGACAATAGCAGTATTTTTCCATATCTCTCCGTATTACTACTTGTGACGATTTCATGATGACTGAATATTGACAAACCGCTGGCTGCAGCGAATGTTGACTGATTCCGCCTTGTACTGCTTAGGTAGGTACACGCACATACGTGACAGTAAATTGTTATATGTGAGCAGGCGGATAAACAATCACAGAGATATAACTATAAACAAATTGGTCTTGCGTGTTTGTAGTAATTATTATTGCAGATTGGCAGACCATCAACCTTTGCTGCATTTTGGATTACGTTCGAGCACGCATCGCCGACGTTACCCTTCAGGGGCCCCGCGACAGACGGCAGCTCTTTACCGAGAAACAATCTGTAATGCTTGACATATTGTGATGTGCGCATGCGTGTACCAACTCGGAATTATGGTCGTGTGTTTCATCGGGCGACCACAAGTAGCCATGTGATTATAATTCCGTGTCGCCCGTCCTTGTAACAAATACTGGCAGAGCGGTTCAATTGAGTGTGTGGCGGTCACGCGTTTTTTAGCGCGGAATAGAAGCAGATGTCGTCCGCACACTCGGCGCGCGCGCATCGCTCGCCGCTACCGTACGGGTATCCATCTCATCCACTTCATTACATTACATTAGGTTCATTAATATAGGTTTATTATAAAAAAAAGGTTGCACCCTACCTGTTGAACTCTACCTAGGCATTATAAGGAGTGCTGTTAAAGGATGCCAGTTTAAATTACACAATACCAATTCCGTATACAACCAGGAACAACAAAGGAGGTTAGACAGTACATCGGCATGAAAATCATATGATCGTGAGGAGTATCGCCATTAATGCCATTTATTGCAGTCCGAGCACGTCTTTAACTATTGTCAGGCTCCGAAACCGCCGGAAGGATGTCCCGGAGGCGCGCGCGTGCGCCGAATCGCATCATCGTCATTATAGACTATCACTATTACAGGTTTAGGGTACTCTGGCCTGGCTATTAATTAACTCAACGATAATCTTTTAAATGCTACATAATTAAAGCAAAGCGGCAATTAAATTTCTTCCTGAAAATAGGACCTTTCTAAAATGAGACCAGATATTTTAGGCGATGCTGTAAAATCGCATTTTGATTTGTATGCTATCGGACGGCGACAATATGGCGGCTGGCGCAGGCGCTCGGCTGTTATCGCCATATTCATCAGCGTCACGACGCCGGGCGAACGGCGCCGCGCTCCGGACCGAATTAATTTGTGAGCGTGAAATGCGTTGTGCGGCGGACCTATTGTGGGCACAATGCGTTCAATAAAGCACGCAAAGCGATCGCAGGACCATCGAGATTTTTCAGGAAGCGATTTGCTGAGCGAACCTTAAGTACTACGAGTAGGTCGGCGCAATCACGCCTGTCAGTCAGTACTAAGTAGGAGGTCGGCAATTTATATGTACCTACCTAGTAGGATACTAACTCAATACACTGTCGAAATCGTATCGCCTCCAACTGAAACCGCAATTGAGTGGCGCCCACGTGAGATCGTAAAGGCAGTGTCGCGTCGGCGGGCTGCGCGCGCGGCTGTTGGCTGCCTGATGGGTTCACCGGCGGCGGTTGGGTCAAAGACGCGCAGTCGGTGCAGCGGCGCGCGCGCAGGGTCCGACGGGTCCTCCCACGCGCCCCCACGCGGCTGCTGCCCACCGACTCCCTTTCACATCGCCAGAGTCTCTCGTTTCGGACCCGGGTATCTCCTAGCGGCCGTTTATTAGCCAATTATTGGTTTATTAGTGGTCACTGGACCACCGACATATTATGCCTACTACCTATTCTAACACTGAAAATATTTTCAGTTGGTTATACAAACAACTTAAATGTTGAATGATGGTATCGGTTGGTACCTCGCCCCTTATCAGTATCAGTGGTGAGGTGTTTTCAAACTAATACGATTGTCCGGTCAATGTAAACGTTCTGTGAAAATGTAAGACAGTCTTTCTGTGTCACAGATTAATCATAACAAAATATTCCTATCGATTCACTTTCAGTATCTATCTACTTATCTGTATTATTGCTTCTCCAATATTCTCTGAACCAGTACGAGCGCTAGATGTAGGCTGATACCCGACAAACGCGACTGTTTATCACAAAAGAATAGACTAATGACGTTATCGGATACTAATTGTCCGGCGACCGTACTGGTGAAGGATTTATGTTCTCTTAAAAAATAAACAAAGACAATTATTGGTATCTAGTTATTGTTGAGGCTGCTGATTGCGTAAAGCTGATCACGCCGCGGCGAGCTCGAGTTCTATTCGATAATGAAGTTGGTCTAGTTTGCGGAAATAATTTGATTAACTAACTAAAGCAAGCAGAAAGAATAAAAACATTTTCAGTTTTTCCGACCAAGCACTCCGCGAGTAAAGAGGAACATAATAAAATACAGGCTTACCTACAGCTACTAGAATTGGGTGCGCCGTGTTGGATCAGCGCATTGGCTATTGACTCGAGGATCGTTGCGTTCAAGATAGCGAGTAAGCAAAGTAGGTGGCAGCCGTTATCGGGCAGGACTATCGGCGGCCTGGTTCGCGCCGCGCCGCCCGCCGGTCGACGCCCTTGGCAGCCGAGGGGCGCAAACTAGCTTATCTACTGACCAGCTCATCGTTACATAATTGATACTCTCGCTCGGGACGGTACAGTTTTTCTATCAGCGCTGTAACTTTATTGGGGTTCATTACGTGTATTACACAAACCTATTAAAATTATAAG
Source organism: Blastobasis adustella (assembly GCA_907269095.1). Taxonomy (NCBI): domain Eukaryota; kingdom Metazoa; phylum Arthropoda; class Insecta; order Lepidoptera; family Blastobasidae; genus Blastobasis; species Blastobasis adustella. Next base: position 18,846,440 of record OU026114.1, read on the forward strand.
TAGTATAAGTTACAAAGGCACGTCAATACTGGCCTACCTATACAACAAAAGAGAAATCGCCCTAAAATTGGGACTCGGCTCAATTTATTTTTATCAACGCGAAATCTAGCGGAGTGCAGATGAGGGAGGAAGCCCAGTTTAATAAATGATTGGATTTACAGGATTTATCTGTACAGGTATGTACAAAAATTCATTTACCAGCCGTCAACGCCAGCCGAGCGCGAGCGCGGTAGGCACAGTACCTACACCCGGCGCAGCCGGCAGTATTTTATTTGACTGTCTTTTCGATTTTCATTCTTACGTCTTTGGCATAAGCAAAGTACAAAATCCACAGCGGATAGCTTAACGTATTGGCTGGCTTCTGTACAAAAGGAATGAAATCCACTCGCGGCGGGTATTGCGAGCCCACTCCGCCGCCGCGGACTATTATAAACAGTTCCCGATTAAAATAGACGCAGTTTCTTGAAACTTCCGCTTTGAAAGACCCCTCTTTTAAAGTCCCTACCGATTTATTTTTCGCATAATCTTTACCTACAGCGTACGGTTAAATATTTGCTTTGGTGTGGTAGTGTTGTACTTAGATTATTTAGTTTTTATTGCGAAATGGAAATATAATTATTTGCTGATTAAACACTTAATCAAAAGTAAGCAACATACTTCTACGATTAAGTAGTTAAAAAAATACGTGGTTCGCAATCAGTCGAACATGGCTAAATAAATACAAACACAGTTCCACAAGCAGTTTAGGTCTCGAATAGGTTTTTATTAATCACGATGAGCGAGACTTGCACGCACCTTCGCCGCATTCTTGTGATATACATCCCCTTATAACGCTCGGCTACAGATCTAAACATAAGTACACGATGTAGGTATAGCACAGCATAGCACATCCTAGAAACGACGGCGACGCTGAGTCACGCGCGTAGCGACACGCGCGGCGGAAGCACTTCCGCCAAGGAACCAGCGACGTGGATAAAAGAACATCTCTACCTACGTTCTCTATCCTATATTCTGTCGCAATAAATTGCTATTTTCAAACAATATAACGGAAGGCTTGTAGCTTTACAAAGTCGCTTATGCGTATCTGGAAGGAAAATGTCATGTGGACCTCATCGGAGCATCATGACAGATTCGCGAATGCATCGCAACTGCAAAGATTCGCATTTGGACAGATTAGACTACTAACTGGACAGAACACGTTCATGCATATTCATATATCGGATGAAACTCGACGACTATTATATAATATATTAGCATCCTCGTATCTTCAATCTCAATCTGTACCCAACAGTACCTATATACCTATCTAATTAGTAACCGCCGTAGCCCGCGGGCCACTTACCAAACCTTATAAGTGGAAATTAATGCTAGATATTAATTTCATTGTTTATTTGGTAGTTATAATTTGGTCTAAAATATTGGTAATGGAAATATACAAATAAGTATTTTAAACCGGACGAGACGATAGTAGAGTTGACTTTCGCTTGTGAATTTCCTACACTAGGATCTCTACGACAGCAAAGCGTGGAGATTACGGCGAAACTGCCCGGTCACGGGGCAGCCATCCAACAATAGACGGTTACGACGCAGAATAATTAATATACTATGCGCAGGAAGATAATATAATACCTAAAGTTACTGTTATTGTTTGTTGAATAGGGCTGGTTCTTCGTCTACGGAGCTGGAAACGATGTAAGAAAGATGTAAAGAATATTATAGCTCAAAGGAAAACGTTGACCTCTGCGATTGACATTATGTAATATAATTTATAGGCAAAAGTCAACAAATTGGACACTGTTTTTATAGGTATATGGTAGGTATTTATTTGGAGCGAATTTATTAGAACGTCGGTGGCTTAATAGTTGAGGAGTCCAACACGTACCCCGAGGTACCGGGTTCGAACCACAGTATCAATAACTCTTTTTTGATTTGAATATTAACCGATGCTGTTACGGTGTGCGAAAATATCGCGATGAAATCTGCACATTCACGTGACTGAAGTGTAACCATGATCCAATCTGGTCAGGTTCCCCTGTTAACAGGGTCACGGAGGTCAGATGGCAGTCGCTCCACTGTAATTACCTGATCTGCCAAATCCTGGATCATGGTCAAGGCGGGCCCCGGACCCTCGCGCGATATTACAACCTGAACATTAACGCCAAGATGATAGTAGGTATTTATTAATCATATTTTTTTAAACCAATGTAGGTATACATTAATTTATTGTGGGTATGAGCACCAATTTAAACTCAATGTAATCGGATTTGTACCTCGACATAAGCTTTAATTAACAATGTCACTGGGAATTCGTTATTTTCCGGGATGAAAAGCTATTTCCAAGCGCACGAGTTGAATTCCAATTAGCCTTTGAATCGGTCCATGTCATTCCAGATTCGTGTCAAAGCCTCCTCTTTAATAGAGGCTGGCGAACCAGCAATTGAGAGCGTAAACACTCATAACACCCTTGGGACTTTCCGTAGATACGATGCCGGAGTTTGTAATTTTAGATTTATACCCGATTGCACGATTGATAGACTTACGCAAGGCTTAAGTTGGCGCCTTAAGAAATTCCTTTAAGCTAAGCATTTGGGCCTCACAAAATCAGTGTCGTAAAGTTGAGAGTTAAGGAGTGTCCCTCGTAGTTTGCTTTTATTTTTAACCGACTTCAAAAAAGGAAGGGTTCACAATTCATCGGAATTTTTGATTTTAGTTTTTACGTGTGGTCCCCGATTACTCGAAGACGCCTGGACCTATTGGAAACAATTTTTTTGTTTGTTTGAAGTTGTAACTATACTTCCCAAGAGGTCCCATGGTTACTAGGTCAGGATCTGGTGATGATATCCTGAAAAAATGGAGGGCCTGTATGGGGTGTTTGTTACGTTAACATATCCTACTCAGGTGTTCACTTCCAAGTGTCATCATTTGATGATCCTCTGATTATGATGAAGCCATCGAACTCTTTAACGATTGAGAGTACTACAATTTGTCCTACCTAGGAGTACCACGAAAGCATATAACAAACAGCGCAAATACGGAACACATTATATTTTATTAAAAAAACATAAATCCGAATTCACATCACAAGAAAGTAAAAAATAAGCTTTATGTCATACAATACGAGTATCTTTATTTTTTGAGTCATTACCATACCGCAACCCACCCCTCCCCCAAAGGTTTAACCCCCTCCCCTGATTACTGTGCTGGGGCGTCGACTCCAAAAATAATGATATCTAACTTACTCGTATTGTATGATATAAAGCATATTTTTTTCATTTAAATATGAAGACGGTTTTACTTCTTTAGTTAATTTTATCTAAAACTAACCAATCGTCGCCAATGAATAGAATAGAATAGAAGCCAATATCTAAGCTATAGCTGTTGTTTGTTAGATTTTACTTTTCATTTAAAGTTGATGTTGATGCAATGCATTTTATTGGAATATTTGAAATAAACTTAGGCGTCGTCTGTAATCGGGGCTTTGTAAATGACCTGGTGTAGGCTCGTTTAATGAAATTCCAATATCATAACCTCTTTACAATATGTTATCATCATTATCATAATCCGAGCGGTTCATCCCAGGATTCTTTTCTTCTTCATTTTGCGAGATCTTCGGCATCCTCGCCTCTTTACAACATGTATAGCGATTCAAAGAATGGTATAAGTACCTGCAAATACTTTTAAAGTTATACATGCATTAAGGTCGTCGCCTAACTCCGTCGTAACAATGTACTATATGCCATATTTCAGTAAATTTACAACACAGCAATCGCCGGCGGAAATGAAAGGGCTCTTTCGTTGTCACCTTAGGATTGCTTCGCGACTATCCATCACGGCGGGCTGACGTTTGGCTCGCGTTTAATGTACGATGTCCGGTTTTCTATGCGCAGTCGCATCGCCCCGATTGCGGAGGCTCCGGCGCGGGTCAAGGGTGGCCCTTGCATTGTGGGAGCGATAACACGGGCTCGCGTCACGCGCCGCACTGCGGCTTAATTCTGGGGCCAAACCCAGGGGCCTAATTCTGTGACATCTCGAACTCGACATTTTTTTGATAATTAATTGTCTATTGCCGCCAAAAAATATTTTCTAAACTATCTTCGACAGTCGTATATTGTCGAAGATCAATTTCAGTGACGTTTAAGACAGTTTTCTGGTTAGAGAAAATGTCGAATTTGAGATGTCACAGCGCGAGAATTGCCCCCCTAGCTGGGCTAATTCCTAACCTTTTATAGACCATAGATTTTTTAATATATATCCAAACTTAAATCAACTTAAGCGTTGCCTAAAGATTTGCGCTTAATTGGACGTACGTGTACGTGCGACGTTAATTTCACTAAGTACACGTAAGTAATTATAGTAGGTATTAATTAAATTACATCACTGTTTGTTACAATGGGACGATATATTATTAATTAACAATTGAATCACAAATGCCTTTGCGTACGCCCTAAGCACCTTAAACCCAATTGACTGAGATGCTACGTGAGGGGGTCTGTCGACGTTGCAACTACAACTACTACAACTGCGCACGCATAAGTCACGGTACTGTACTATGGTACTATGCTGTGATGCAGTTACAATCTGTTTACTGATACAAAAGTGATAGGCCATTTGAGCCCTGCGGGGTCTTGGCCTGCCGGAGTGGGACAGCGGAAGCTAACCGCGTGCGGGCGCCGCCCCCGTCCCCCGCCCCCGCCCGCTGCCTCCCGAGGTGAATGAACGTCTACACTAAGCCACATTCGAGATGGGACTACTATGGAATAGGCTACCTCAATTAATAAATGCGTTCAGACCTACTTACTACCTACTTATATATCGGTAGCATCTAGCATTGATTCTGGTAAGTATGAATTGATTCTTATGAATGGTGCTTTTGAACCGATGTCGGCCATAACATAAAAATAAATATGGGTGTACCAATTCACACCGCGCCATCTAGCCCCAATGTAAGCAAACATTTTGTTATGGGTGTTAGATAACTGCTAACTACTTTTAGTATACTTTTTTTTAAAACAAATTCTTATTATGCACTACTATATACTACACCCAGACCCGTAACAAAAATTAAAATTCATCATTTCAATTTCTGCCTTGGCGGGAATGGAACCCGGGACCTTTGCGTGGCGACCGGCATGTTAACCAACTGAACCACTCAGGTCGTCCATATGCCTACCTATGCGGCTGTGGATGTACTTTATGCTGATTAGGGATGTTCACCTCTAAGCTTATCTCACCATAGATACCAGTGAAGCTTATGATGCAGCTTAAGGTGCTGTAGGTTAGATCGACAGTTACAAGCATTTAAAATTTAGAAATCTATTTAGCTAGATTACAAACATTATTTCTGAAGAGGCATCTGAAATAAAAGATAGGTATGTCTATAAAAAATAATAGTAAAATAAAAACATTAGTTATTTAGCTATTGTCAGAAGAATTAAACTCAGAAGTATGGTGTTATACTTTGAATATTGAAAAAAAAACCATACTATTTATAACTATTTATTATTCTTTGATCACCAGAATAATAAGGAACCAGATACAACGGTTACACGTGCTTTTATAAGCACCAGTTGCCATTTTGAGCACCTCCGAATAGATCACTCCATTTATTTTCTACAGAATGGAATGCTCTTTATAAATGGCAACACCAATCACAAATGTCAAGTTTGACGTTTATTGTTTATTTATTAACTATCGAGTAGATTCAAGATTTCATCAATTTAAATAGAGCAGTAAAACAATTGCAAACATCGGATCAGCTGTTACAATAATAATTTGTAGTATGTAGCTGTACTGTTCATCGTCAAATATCATTTGTGAAGGTTTGTCTTATTTTTTTACTTTTTTACACTAATACTATACTTTATAGACAAAAGAAATATTTCCAGAAAACTTTCTAAATAGGTAAGTTATTTTATTAGTTCCCCTCAGACAGGAATACGAACGAACAGTAGATATATATTATTAACTATAGGCCATATCTAATGAATTTAGATCTGGCGGCGACCCCCGAAACGGCTCGCGTGGGGTGAGGCCGTGACTCATCCAGCGAAGGTTCATAATAAATTCACCACTGAGAAATGACTCCACAAAACATGCTTATAAAAGGCCATTTATTTTGAGAAATTACCGAGTGTTAGAGAACGGCAACGCGACTTTGTTGGTATGCGAATACAATTGGCAACTAATTGAGAACGTAACAAAAAAGTACGTACCTATACGGTTTATTTGTGTGGTAGGTACTTAGCCAATTAAATTGGTGAATTTTTTTTTAATAGGAAAAGGGTATTGTACTGAATGCTGTGTAAAGTTAGTAAGGATGTTTGGATGATTGTTATTGCTACTCCTTCATGCAAAAGCTACTGAACGGATATTGATAAAAATATAAAAATAGGTATAATTTATCCTGAACTTCAATGCGATTTTCGCAAGAACAATTTCGTAAAATAAAAATCGAATTTTAGGCAAAGTCGCAAGCGATAGCTAGTACATAAGTATCTTAAAAGCGCAAATAGTAATTACATATAAGGTATTTATAATGTTTCAAGTACGTATTACTAATATGTGCTTCCGTCATTCATAAATGCATTCCATTTACCTAAGTAAGTATATACAAGTTATCCTTTACGTGTGGCCTAGTGCTAAAGGTATTTGACTCGCAAGCAAGAGGTACCGGGTCCGAATTCCACTGGCGCCATGTCCCTACGCTATGTTTTTTTATTTATGTACATAAAACAAAAACAAAATTTATGTACATTAGTTGAACACTAACCGATGCTCTTACGGCGAGGGAAAAGATCATGATGTAACCTGCACATTCAAGCGACTGAATGTGTAACCAAAATCCAAGGGTGAGGTTAGGTTCACCTGGTAGCAGGGTCACGGAGGTCAGATGGCAGTCGCTCTACTGTAATTACTTGATCTGCCAAATCCTGGTTTATGGTCAAGGCGGAGCCCGGGCCCTCGTGCGCGAGAGCACAACCTTTATATTAACGTCAAGATGTTTTTATTTCTATACAAGTTATCGTTTACGCACGTTTTCATCCGCGAAGAACTCGGAAACGGATAAAACTGGTGCTTGTTACTGTTACCAAAAAAAGCTTTTCAAATATAATTATATTATCGAAGGTTTAAAAGAACCTAATTAGGCTCCGCCGTTCAGCTCAGCTTAAGAACTTCTTGAGAAATACCTACCTCTGAAATGTCTTTAATTTTGTTTAGTATTACTAGTCTTCACTTGTTTATCCCAAATTTTAGGAAAATAGTGCTATTTATTTTCTTGTCACAGGGTCAAAAATTTCCTTTTGTTGCATTGTCGAATAAATTATCTTTACATTGAGATTGTAGTAGTATATGGGCGCATATACCACAATCTTCTAATATACACTTGTGTTACTACATTGACCCTCTATGTATAACTATTAGATACAACTTATATCCCTTGGGAGGTTCAACACTCGACTGGTTATCAGCGGAACTAAAACCAACTTCTCATTTTACTTCAATATTCAAATTGTATACTATTTAATGATAATTTTTATTCAAATCTTTATATTTCTATCCTTAGTGTCGTCTGGAGTATGATCCAGAGGCCTTGTGATGCAGACAGGCTTTACTACTGCCTTGGTAGAAAAAAAATACTTTGGACACTGTGCTCATACTCCTAATTATTATAGAGCTCACTCAACTGACAGTGGTATGTACTTATGTTCATAGAAGTAGGTAATAATCAATATTTCCTTTTAACGGACACACGATGCTTATGGCCATCTTGTTAGAGGAAATTACGAAAGTCTTTTTCGAAATATTACGTACCTACTTAATTGACATTGATATGTGGGAATTTGCGATGGCGCATCGCAACATTTGCGTCGCTATTTAGATTAATAAATAAACGTTTAAGATAAATATTAATAAGTAAATATAAGAAAAAAGGTAATTATAGTAATACGTGGGCCGTGATGAACACTTCCGGTGACACGTTTCTCGTTTACTTAGTTATAATGAAAGAATGATAACACAAAATGTTTATTACTGGAATCCTTTATGTTAAAATCATTTTCGACTAATTCAATGGTTGCCAAATGGATACCGACATCCGAAATTCTGCTAAGACGTAAGTAAAGTACGTCGTAAGCATCCAATTGAGTACGCGCTTTCTAAGGAAAATCCCTCGTGAGTAAAATGTAGCCCTTAACCCTTGGGCTAGGGATTTGCTTACATTTTATAGTTTTGGCTATATACCCATGTCATGTTACTTTCAGGGTGGGCCAAAAGTAATGACACAATTGAATTGCCTGTCATTTCTTTTTTAAATAAGTTCTCAAATGAAAATTTTTTTTACTGCAATTTTTTATTATGCTTTCTCTGTGATCAGCCTGTGTACTTGTCAAGACTAATCAAACGAGCCCAAACGACATGGATTTGTCATGCGTAGTTTGGGAGTTCCTATGGGCATCTTCCGTTTCCATTTTTAGTGTGCAAAATTTCAGCTCAATCGGAATACGGAAAATGGGTCAAATTTAACTTGGAAGACATAAGGACATGTGAAAATAAATAAAACCAACTAGACAAAAAATTATATCGGTCAAATGACCACATCCTGACCTCATTTCCAATGTTCGCTCGCATAACAAGTCTCGAAATCTCCACAATTGCCCGAGCTAAGTACGTGGTTGCAGCGTCCTGGAATCAACTTGCGCCAAGAAAACTCGTTCAACATTATGTCTGTAGCGCCATATTGTGTGCATCGTTGTTTCGGCGTCTTTTGTAAACTCTCTCGAAAGTCCACAGCCCCAGTAGCGATATTATCGGCTGAATGGGCAATACGAAGGCGGTCACATCTTACGACATCTTTAGTGAACCCAGTTTGCACAAAACGCTGAGACAAACCCTTCGCGTACATTTTGCAGGACGACGAGGAAAAACGTCGACAAAATTGTCACTGCTTTAGAGCAATATACTAGAAATTAGTCAAATAAGCAGTAATAACTCCGCGTTCTTCGGGTGTGTATCGCTCCATTGCTTGTTATCAACTAATCTCCCATCTGTCTACAACAGACATGTTAAAGAACAATCAAGACATGCTATTTGCAGGAAATATGGCTTATTCACATTATTACATTACTTTTGGCCCACCCCGTATATTATATTTAATAAGTAGGTACCAATACCAACACAACGGAGCACCAAAGAGCTTTTTCAGTAATCGCGGGAAATCAATCAATCAACTGTTGTTGTTTCTTATTTATCAATCACAAATAAATTGTACCTATTTCTTTTTACGTCGTAAGTCAGTTCTCAGTAGACCATCGCGGGCATTTCCCCTTGGCCAATTCTTTGAGTAGTTATGATCTATTCATGAGATAAATCAAAATCACACATACAGCCCCCGCACCCCATCATCATTACGCGCACGTGCTTGGAATCACCGTCAATGAAATACGTACTTTTACGTACGTAATTACGTACTTAGGCTCTGACACTCGTCTATGAACTGCGTTGTTAACTAGGGAAGAGTTTGCGAGTCATTATCACACTGAATAAGCGCGGTTGTAAAATGTTAAAATACGTCTGTCCGCCCACAAATTTTCTGCACAACCCAAAGTAAGATAAGTACGTAGCTATGTACCAGTTTATAAGCAGTAATTTTGTTTGACAAACATACCTCTAATAGTTGTGTCTGTGAAAGTGATATCTTAAACTCGTACACGATATCATGTGATGTCGCACGAGTAGGTAGACAATACGAGTATGCCAATTAATATCATTGAGGTAGATTTTTTCCATTGGGTGAAACCTGGAGCAGTGATAAATAACGCCACAAAAAAATTCTGTTCTCTAGAACAAATACGTACTCCGTAGCGCGATATCATGCGCAAAGTGCGCAAAGACAAATCAATATAATAAATTATGCGGCGACGATTTGGTTTTATAATAGCTGTATGGTGATTGTGCAGTGCAGCGGTCACGCGGCGGGCATAGCAGACTGCGAATCCCAGGTATCACGTTTCGGATCAGATGTCGTGCGGGGTTTCATGGGCACTCGGAGTCTCGGATACAGATTACGTCGCGGCAGGCTGAATGCTTAATGAGTATTCCTTGCCAATCATTCTCCATCAGTTAATTACTTTATTGTGCAATAGGTCATTAGTACTATGAAGTAATACTTCCTCCATTTCGAATAAGAGAGTGCTCCATTCTTTGTTTTTTTATTCTTGCTTTTGCCCGCTACTACATTTGCGCAAATCCTTTATGAAGTAGCTTGAGACTCCGTTATCCGAGATTTTTTCTTAAAAGAAAAACGTTGTATTAGCGCTGCTTCGACGAGACAAAACGTAGTTAGCAGAGTTATTTTTGCATTTACAAAATTGAAGGGTAGGCTATGTGACTATAAAGTTTGTTACTCGACTAAGAGAATGTTAGAAAACAGAGTTTATCTTAAATGTCAAAGCCCCACGCGGCGGCCGCGTGTTGTTTCAATCAAACGTTTAAGAGGCGCCGGGCCATTTAGAGCGGCTTTACAATCAGTTATTTCTGGACTAGGGCCTGTATGGCCCTCTTAATTGATATGAATTACCTATTTGGCGTTGTAATTTGTAATGAAACCAATGCGACAGTGTTTCCTTACATGTTAGGAGACATGTTCACGTCGCAAGTGCTGACTCCAGTTCTGGTACTTAAATAAACGAGGCTATTTTCGAGGTAAATTATTGTGTGGGGTTCATGTGGATGGTTTAGTATGTCCTCTGCTGATGTATGGAGACTCATTTGCGACATTTGGCGACACTACCCAGATGTCACTGATTAGTTTTGCAGAACCCGGACGACTGTAAGCCTGCCGCGAGGATATTAAGCAACAGTTGCTGGTTACTGCGATCAAAATATCTATAAATATAGATAAGCCTGTAAGCAAATACTTACGGCCTTTCTAGCGTGTGAACAGCGATTTCGTATGCGCAGACTTCGACATAAAGTAACCTTGCCGCCTTGCAAATTGTACTTACAAAAGCACTTCGAATTTATAATATTAGTGGAGGATTATCCCGCCCCCCAAAAAGCAGAATAAAATTATACTCACATGCATAATGTCTAACTATTTAGTAAATCATTCCTACACGTTCATAAATACAAAGGTGTCCAACTAAATAAGCAAGGCGTGGGTGTAGCAATAATGATAATGTACTAAACAAAATACTTGTTTGTAATGAAATGGATGAATCTAAATGAATGAAGCGGTTCGTGGAACTGGAACCAGGTTTGCCCTTTTGGGTAGCAACTCCACGCTAGGAAAACGAGTGCTTATTTTAACACTACAAAAGTTACGGTTACAAATAAGTTATCATAATACAACGTTTTAACGCGCATCGAAAGAACGTGACCAACAAGAGATCTTTATCTAAAAAAACTTTCAACCTGATTCAAATAAGGATGTTTGTTTGTGAACTAGTTTGTGAATGTGAAAGAGTGACGTTAGAGCCCGTGTAGAGTAGGTAGAGCTTGAAAAGAAGTAAAAAATGGATTATTTACTATTGCAGCTCTCTCAGTAGGTTTGCAATATTTCATACTTTTATACAAACTTCTAAATTCCAAATATAAAAGTTACACAACATAAGCAGTCATTGACTTAGACCAATACTAAAGCAGATTAGGCGTATTAAATTTCTCATTGGGTAATGGTCTGACCTAAGCGAGAGGTACATACCGATTTCGATTGAGTGCCGCCATGTACCTACCAATTACTTTTTCAGAAGTTAAGGAAAATATCAGGTCAGGCGGCAGTCGCTCAATCGTATTTCCCTCATCTGACAATTATTGGATATTGCGGCGGAAGGACATCCGTGATATTGATGCCCACGCCAATACCATTAAATTAATTTTATATTGTCAGCGAAGACCTGTAATTGGCTTTCTGTTTCGTAAGAATATTAATATTATGTTGTTGGATAGCTGTTGATCTTCCAATTAAAATAAAATATATAATCAGAGTGTCAGTGAAATTATTGTGTCATCAAATTGTTATATTATAAATTAAGTACATTTGTTTAACAAATATAATTAAGGTAAACATTTATTAATTTTAGCCGTTTCTGTCACATTGCAGGTCAAAGGCCACTTTCCGGCAAATCCTTGGAAAAGGAGTCCAACTCGTCCCGCCATCTCCGTTTGGACCTACCGCGCTTCCCCTGGCTATGCATAACGTAAGAAACGTTATGTGGGGTCCAATCGGTCCACAATTCGTTTGGCATGCGTCATACGTGTCCAGCCCAATCCCACTTCAGGTTGGCAGCTTTTAAACCCACATCGGCGATTTGAGTTTTGGAGCGCAGTACACTGCTTCTTATGTGGTGCGACAATTTGACTCCCAAGATACTACAATCTCCATGGCTCGCTGACAAACCCCGAATGCGGACATCAGATGGTCGGTGGCGGTCTGTCAAAGACCAAGTTTCAGTACCGTAGGTGAGGATGGGGAGAACACATACGTCAATAAATTTCTCAACAATTTCCTTCCCTAAGGTATACATAATTTACTAAATAAAGAGCCACTTCCGTTTTTTTAAGCGCAGTTACAGATGCATAATGAACCGGAATCCAATTGACGGTAGAGTCGGCACGCATCGCCTCAGCAGCGTGATGTAGTTCAGATTGCGAAATATTACGGTATACGCACAGCTGTGTTATTATTTTAGCGCCATATGTGTTAATAGTACACGTGTTGTCTGTTTTAAAGCTATAACTAGTAAAAAAACGTTGCGTTACCCTACCCACTCGCAGCTTGATGGTGTTATGCGTTATTTATATTAAAATTTTCGTAGTAAGTAGGTTAAAATGTTTAGAAATATTTTAACTGAATCTGAACACATGCTTTGTATTAAATAACTTCGTTTCGGCATCATAAGTAGTAGAAATTAATATAATGATAGAGATAGGTGCGTGTGCTATATAAATAAACGTTGTATAATAAGTGTTGTGTTAAAACCAGTATAATATTACTTAACAATTACTTATGGTATTTAAGGTACGCTACGCAGAGATAGTTAGTATACAAAACATGATCCGTCGCCTCTACAATCTAATACAATTTAACAACAAGATACATTAAATTGATGTAAAGTCCTATAATAATAAATAATATTATATTTCAGGTACATAACCCACACATGAGTTAAGCACCTAGTTACCGCGTAAACTTAACTACGCTAACATTGAACTGAAAGTTGTTGCACTTACGTTTCAGGAGCCGGTGTTGTTGCAGCGTTTCTACGCGATTATATGGTTCCGCTGCCTGTGCCGGCGCTGTATCATAACACAGAAGTCCAGGCAAGTTGGTGATGGCCACTTTCCACCGGTATCAAAGGGGAATGTTCGGGCACTGCGTCCGCGGTGGTGATCACTGACAGCACTGGCCAGGCCGGTTCGGGCGTCCGGTGCACGCACGCACGTCCGCACGCCGCCTCCGCCGCCCGCAGCGTGATGAGCCTTGTGGTGCTGGCTCAGAACTAGTACCACCTAGTAATACGTGCGCGTGTTCTCACGGAACTAGAGGAAGAGCGCCGGCCCTTCACGCCTAGCGCCATCTAGCGCAGTTTCAGGGTAGCCCGATGACAGATAGCTAACCGACTTGCCGACTTGGGTGGACGTTCCTTGTGGCTCCATCTAGGTGTTTAACACAATATAGTGAATAAGAAGTGCACTCACTTGCCGTAGCAGAGCCGTCAGCGTAGACAAGGTGGCGTTACCGTGTTGTAGGAAACGGGATTATTTTATTAGATACCGGGAAGTACATGCATGGAGGTACCTATAACTGTCGCAGACTATAAGGCCCTATAGGCAGGGATGGGTAAAATAGGAATCTTGAACCCAATGTTAACAAATTTTTGTTTTATTTGATAGTCAGGGCTTTTAATTACGTTTTAAAGAAAAGAGCTAAAACGTACACGGTATTTTATTGGAGCAATCGGTAAATGGGTCATTTAAGAAAAAAAGGGGGTAAAAATTGGAGATAGGAGTGAAAATGCACTCTTTTTGCAGCAGCAAGCAGAATTTTGATATGTTTAACTTTTTGAAGAGCTGCACGGGAAGTGTGTCCGCGATACAGCTCGCGCCGCGAGACAGCGTTTGTTTCCTTATCTGAATATTAAGATGAAAGAGATAGCAGTATTTATGTCGCACCTTTTCTCGCTTATCGCTCACGAAAGTAACTTGTGCTAGCCGTACAGCAAGCTTGAATGTTTGCCGCCCGCGAGCCCCGTCACTCTATCTATACTTACTATAACTAAGCACGTACTCGTATATGAAATTTTCCAAATACTTAATTAGGTAGCGTTCTTTTATTAAACAAAACGGTATAAGTATATCGATTGGACATTATTTTGAAAATATTGTCGCTGAATAAATGCAATGAATGTGGCTGTTAGAATAACAAATATAATGTAGCAACAAATGGTTCCCCTTTGATTTTAATAACAACTTTTGCAATAATTTTTAACTGATATAATATCTGTCGATGAATGAATATTTATTGGTGTAATAATTTAAGCACCACTGACACATAATTTTCAAACCGGTGGTTATAATTTACATAAATATTTATTTGATCTAATATTAGCTTGTCGAATATTCAAATGATAGGTATAATTTTAGTTAGCCTAGTGATTATTCAGTGTACTTATATTTCATCCTAATATTCATGCAGCGTGCAAGCAAACATATAGTATACAAGCAAACATGCAGCATGCAAGCAAGCATACAGCATGGAAGCAAGCATGCAGCATGCAAGTACAAACGCAACGGCTCCGCCGCTTCAACCAGGGCAGCCTTCCGCCCTTGCACAACAAAGTAAACGTTACAAACAAAAAAAAAACCAGCCGGCCGTGCGAGCCGTATCGATGGAGGCTGTTGAGAGGAGGGCGGGGGCTGCCCTCCCTTCGCGCCTCCGGCTCTCTAAAAACACTCTGTAGTTGTAGCGACAAGACTAGGGAGAGTCGGGATTGACAGACTTCGGGATTGGCATCGATTTATTAAATTAAACGCCCCTTAAAATACTAGGGGCTGTACCCCGCGCCCTTTAATTATACCAAACAATTAAAGTAACATTTAACTATTATTCAAAATAATGATTTTGAATAAGAGTTTATGAAACAAGCAATATATTAAATTAGTTGGTGATTATTGTAACAAATGGCTGATAGATCTAATATTGTTGACCCAAATGACTATTATAGTAACTGGACTTGTATGTCAATCAAATTAGACCAATTGAATAGTTATAGGTATCAATCAATCGTAGATTAACCGTTGTTATTTCAAAAGTTGTTATTAAAATCGAAGGGGTCCGCAATAATTCTCAGCGCTACTAAAGCACTGTATTTTTACTTTGTGAAAATAAAAAAAAAAATTGGAATAGGTACCATGTTAGTGTAGAACTTTTTAAATCGATTTCTTACTCACTAAAAACATACAAAAATAGGTACTAGAAACGTTTATTCTTTATAGTAATATAGATGTGTGCGACTTAGAAACTATTTTCTAATCAATTCAATTCAAAAATCAATTAATAATCAGTACCAGGTTCTAAGCCCGATACTGTACAATAGGCTGAATAAAGAACTGAATTTCTATAGTTTACCATTATTTCAGGTCAAAGACAAAATCACAGTGTGGCTACTTTGCTTAGATTATGCAAATACGGAATCTCTACTCAAATGATCTAAAACTCATGCTATTAAAAATAAAACGCACGCACACACATACACACACACACACACACTCACACACACACACACACATACACACGCACACACATGTAGGTTATCTAGAAAGCAAGATCAAAAACAAATTTGAATACTAAAATTTATTTGTCTGTCTGTTCACGGCCTATCAAAATCCTATTTGTAATGTAGCCTAGTTTGTGGGAAAAACTGTTTCCCATAGCACAGGATATTCCTAGTTTGGGAAGCAGGGACTCCACTATATACTGATTACAACCATGTACCTATATTGTATAAAAAAAAAGAAAAAAAACGTGATATCTCGATCATAACATATTGTATTACCTGATATTTCTATCTGTTTTTTTTTTTTATTATTTTGATGTGGTTGTATCCTGATATGTTAATAAAGATTATTATTATTATTATTTTGGGCTTCTGAAAATAAAATGGTGAAAACAGCATCAAGTTAGCAATTTATGAATAACTCAGCTACAAAATTACTAAGACACTCCTTGACCGAAGTTTACCACAATCGCCGACAACTTAAATTGCCTGATTGAATTGTCGAGACTACCAACAAAGTCAGGTTTACATTCGTAGGTACAATAACCAAATTTGAGAAATAGGTACCGAAATAGGAAAAGTGACCGCATTGAAAACAGCTTTCTAATGATATACACACCTAAAGTACGTTAGACTCTATCGTTATATTACGGTGCATACCTAACATTATTGCTCATACAGGCTGGGATCTACTTTAGGCGGCTTGCTTTCATTTTTGAGGTTCCGTACCTCAAAAGAAAAAGACGGCCGGGAATCGAGTCTCGAAGACTTTTTCCGATTATGTTGTAAATGTCGGAGAACATATACAACATAATTAAAGTTAGTCCCCAAAACGTATAATATAAGCGTCTTTAACATTGCTCTAACGTAAAGATAAACTGTGTTGAGGGACAAACTTAACTTTGCCATTGGAAAACTGTTGTCCCCATACATCCAGATTTTTTCCATTACTTGTGCTACATGGCAATGCTTCTTTTAAAATTTTATGGGTCTATTCATTTGCGAGCGTCAAAATATGCGGCATAAACGGCCGTAACCATATTTTGATTGCGTTGACTTAGATAGAAGTTCGATTTTTTTCACTCAAGGGAATCAAAACCTACAGCCAAGTGCATTTGTAACTTTGTTTGCTATCGTTAAAGTAGTAAAAAAATAAATAAATAATAATAATAAGCCTCTTTTAACTACAGAACCCTACACTGAAAGTGGCCCGACACGTCTTGACCGGCTTTTTAATGATAAAATTCTGGGGATAATCCTTGAGGATAAATTATTGAGAGCCTGTTTGACACCTTCTTTCAGCAAATTCAATCTAGATAACAATGTAGGTGCCACAATAACATGTTCGTTGTTGTAGCTGACCCCTTTAAGAACTATTTCCTTTAAAACATACGTGCATTACCCAATGCACGTATGCTTTTTTATTATACCGGCCTATTAGTGTATGGCAGTCGGAAGAGGGAAGAAAGTAAAAACCTAACCTACGTAAGTAAGTAAGAAAAAACTCTTTATTGCGAACATAGATATGACAACTACTATGGATTACTATCAGAAGGAACCACTACCTTGGCACCACCTGTCCAGGAGTAAAAAAACAAATTTTCTTAACTAGTGCGTTCTAATAGTTATATCGGTACGGTGCTGAGATGGTGCGGGTGGATCATTGGTTGAAGGCGTCTTAGCGTGACATGGAAGGTGATATGTGCAGTCTCGGATAAAATCACACAGGATTCATCCCCTAAGTTTGGGGGGGGGCTCCTAACATGTAAAAGTAAAAAAAAAAGTCCCATAAAGTGCTTTAGAGACACGACAGTTAGTGCGATAGATTGACAACGCTAAGTCGACTGCGGGAGTCAGAGTAGATCGAAAGAAACGGAGGAGAAAGCGCACGAAAGCGAACCTTGGCAGAGGCCAGGATTGACCGATCGGACGATGATGATGATGATGATGAGAATCCAAAGAATCCTATCGATATTCGCTCAGGACAATTTGAAGATCGTTAAAAACGTTTCCCAGAAACCAGTTAACCTACTCGATAACAAGTGTAACAATTAAGATAAATGCGAAATTAGGATTTGTTAATTTGTTGCAATGATGCAACAAAGTTTATTGTTGCATAAAACAAAACAGTGCGAGTTTATTATTTAGAATATTATTACTAGATATTCGGCACGCAAAGTCGTTGCGAAGATATCTAAATAAGCATTTGGTTATTTCGCATTTTTGAAGTAGGTACTACATATTTTGTATAGGTACTATGCGGTCACATTATAGTATCTAAAAACCACTGCACGCTTAATTATTTTAAAGGAACGTCTGTCAGCTACCGCGGTTTACGAGATGAAGTCACGTGTTTTCCATAATTATTCGGAAGGAACACCTCGCAATACCTTAAGTAAGTAAGTAATAGGTATCCCTCGATTATCTATCTATTAAAAACTGTCTTTACATCGGCACTCTAACCTTGTAGTAGAAAGCCTAAGCCTCAGATTGTTCAACATCCGTGTCGGGTCACTTTTGAAACATAAACATAGTACGAATTCGTACAACATAGTAGGTACTTCCGGTCATATGTTTTCATGATACCGTACGCAACATCCAAACAAGTTAAATGCTGTGTATCACTGTGTCATAACCAGGTAATCTGATTTTAGTCTAAGCAAATTGCATTAGAGATAACTAATGAAAAACGAATAGACAGATCACCCAATAATTGCTAGATAGGTACTTACGTAATATGGCTACAACAAAGTTTAACAAAATTATTAAAGCAGGTAATCTTAATTATCCCAGACGAAAACGTCCACTGTCTGGCTTAAACATAAAGCGGTACTAGGTGTTTTCGCACATAACAGTAGGTACCTAAGTTAAGTGGCACGACAGCTACACGCGACAAATTTTATCGTGGTAGAAATCCAACATAATGAGTAGTAAAACCGTTGAAACAACAAGCCATAACCATAGCTTAGCTCCATTTGTAATCAATTATTGACTTTGATTGTTAAGACACGGAACTGGCCTTGGCGAGGGACGGATGCGTATTTCTGACGATCGCGGTTGCTCGCCCATAACCTTCTCCTAAGGAGAGGAGAAATCATCTCATCCAAAGTGCGTAGGGCGTCGTGTAGCCGCGGAGGTCGCCGGCGCCGGACGACCGCGGAATGCAGATGAGCTCGCATTTCCGCAAACTGTTTCCAGATATGTGTATAAAGGCACGGATTTGTTTATTGATAGGCTCCACCTGTCGCGGTATAAACAATAAGGCCTCCACCACCATGAAGCGTGAGAGGGACGTTCTAACTAACCTTTGTGTAATTAGAGCCCAAGCAGTATGATAAGGGATGCACTTGATCTTGGCTGGTAATGTATCTGCAGTTCTGTATATATGTAATGTAAGTAGTGGATCTTATAAACGACCCTTATACTGTTAAAAAATCCATTTACAAAGACAAGCTCTCTCCACTGTCTACATGATATATTGAAAGAAGGTACCGCTTTTGCGTTTCATCTCACATATTTATAAGAATTTCAAGGAAATTATAAGTAGGTAAAACTTTTCCTTACCTTATTTACTATTCTGGGTAACTAACACCGTATTTTATAGACTGTACGTTTCGTTTCTCGTAGTGACAAGGAAGTGAATCGCCCACCTGAAGGAAAAATAGCTGTTGTCACTTTAGGGACTTGTCGAATTAAGTACAGCGAATTAGCAGTTCTTCGGGCAAACGCTTCTTATTAGTCCGAGAACTGTCAATTTGATTTACTTCGATAAGGTTCCATCCCATTCTGATTGTTTATTAACTATAGTTATAACTCTTATATAAACTAACGGTTGGTATCTACTTATTAGGCGTCCGCGTAGGTTACATTTGTTCAGCTCAACGTCATTATGCCACTTGCTATAGGTATATAGCCATTAAAGGCAGCCAAATAGAACGCACGCAACAAAGAATGGACTTACATTTTGAAATAGGCGCCATACTTATATCGATTGAGACCAAAATTTGCATCGTGCTTGACGCCTGTAGACAAAACAAACCGTGAATAATATTGTGTTTGCTTCGTTTTGAACATTAGTATAAACATAACAAAAAAAAAGGAGATGAATGCTAACCACTGTGTTCCTGTTTTTTTTCATCCCATCACTCCATGATTTCGAGGTTTGGTACCTATTTGACCGTGGCCGAAGATTACCCCCCGGTAAAGCTCCTCCACCTGACAAGGTGTTTGGCACAGCTATTGAACAAACCTATCAAGCTATCAGGTCTTTCATCATCTTTCGGAGATCGAACTGTCGAAAAGGCAAGATCAGTCACTCAGTTAACCATTTAAACCTGCTCGACGTTATCAGCTTCAAGTTGGCGGTTGGACTGCGTCAGGGGTGTAACTTGTTACTTGGACATCATACGTGGGGCCCTGACAAGCAACAATGCATCCTTTACACTAAAGCCCCCGGACCTGTTAAGTACAAAAAGATAGAAAGGGTCCTGAAGGTATGTCTTTTGTGTCTTGGAAACTGGGTCGCCACATGCGTAGACACTCTAACAGCGACTCATAAGACCATGGCAACATCTGTAGGATCTTGCCATGACGAATACGGTGTCGTGTGTAATTACGGTTATTAGGACTCCTGTTCAAACAACTGTTCAGCACGTTGACACTTTTATTTTCAATTTTTATAGGTATATTAATCGTTTTTATGGGTATATTCTTAGTATGGCCCTTCAGGCTCTGATTGCTCATCATCCTTGCCTGGAAAATTAGTTAATACTGTAAATTCTGACTACGTTGTAACTTTGTTCTACAAATATTTTGATTCGAATCGAACTTCGATTAGAGTATTTTCTTTTGGGGAAATGATCTCTCGTTTCCTAAATATCCAGTTGGTAAAAGTAATGATGGTTTTTGGATAAATACAAGGGTATTGGGGTGTGTGTCTGGATTCCTACCGCTGTAACTTCTTGTCTTCCTTTTATTTAAAATCCAGATCGACCCCCATGATACGGGTGACATTTTTCCATCACATTAGGGTGTTTATTTCGTGGCAAATTGTTTTATTTATATCACATTTTCCAAACTAATGTTTACCTTTTGTTATTTAATTCTTTGCATGTCATATGTTGTCATGCGGAAACATCATCATAGTCGCCAGAGATTTTAATATTTTTTATGCTCTTCTTATTCTAGATAATTCATCATGTCTTCATGGATTATATCCTTGGCTGTCAAACACGAGGTTGTCCGCAAATTAATATCGTCAACTTCGGGAACTGGCTGGTTGACTATGAGTACTGGCCATCAAGACTATATCTTCTTGTGTGCCAAATCGTTCTCGAACGTGTTTAAGTGAAGAGCCGAGCCTTTGTTAGAGAGTGCAGCTGATGAGTGGGCAGAGTTCTCCCAGCCTTTGAACTAGAAGGTGGATCAGTATCATAGCCCAAAAGAAGCTATTTTCATAAACAAAATGAAATACAAGTGACTGGTCAAAAAATGCACATGGCTGCATAAAATCATTATCTTTGAAATTCTCTATCTAACAAAGTGTCGGGTCAGCCTGCAATCTGTACTTTTCGGCCCGCTTTAATGAAATCCAAGTGAACTCAGTGATCCAGCCTGGACAAAAGTTATGTGGAGTAGACTTTCGTTGGAAGTTTCTTGCTTAACTTTTAAATTTCTTTTATAAATACATTCTATGTAGTTTCTGGACTAAACGATTATAAACCCATTACCCTGAATCTTTGTGTTTCTTTATTAACTGAATCTGGCACTGTCCGTGGAACAGTGTTACGTTAAACATAATTGAGCTACTAAAAGTAATAATCTTGGCGTTAATGTCCCGGTTATGCTCTCGCGCACGAGAGCCCAGGGTCCGCCTGGACCATGATCCAAGATTTGGCAGATCAGTTAATACAGTAGAGCGACTGCCATGACATTCAGTCGCCCGAATGTGCAGATTTCATCATGATGTTTTCCCTCACCGTAAGAGCATCGGTTAGCATTCAACTAATGTACATAACTCAGAAAAGAGTCATTGGTACATGGCCGCAGTGGCATTCGAGCCCGGTACCTCTCGCTTGCGAATCGGATACCGTAACCATTCGGCCACCGATGCTCAACATCATCGAGCTACTATTTCAGTTAAATCCTTGAAACGCCGTAAATATGCAAACATCATACGTCGCAAATATATACAAGAAGGAAATAAGTAATGGTTCTGTCATTAATTAACGGAGATTATCCTCTATAAGCTACACTTACATAAAAACACCTGATAGTTACAAGTGCATACAGAGTACTTACCTTTATTATAGTAGTAAAATGGATAAGTGTTCATAGGGCCACGTGCATTGGTAGAGTTCACATTATGTATTATTATTTGACACCAACGCTGCTTTTTAAATATTGACTTCCATATATTTAGTGTGTACAGATACTCCGTAAAATCTCCACTTAGCGATAACAGATTATATTTTAAAACGAGCAACTACATTGTTCTTGGAAGCTCAAGCAAAAAATAACTATTTGCGTAATTTTGTACTACAGTGATCTGGCTCAGCAACGCCAAAAGGCACCATTGTTGTGGATCCTGAACTAATTCATACTTTATGGGCAATAGCATCATGGTTTGGCTTTATTCCTAGTTTGAAATAGATTAGAAGGGAAGACTTTATTCTGAGTTATGTACATTAGATGAACAATAACCAATGCTCTTACGGTGAGGGGAAACATCGTGATGAAACCTGCACATTCAGGTACCTGAATGTGTAACCGTCAGACGCCGGCGCATCCGGGATATTAACGCCGAGATTATGATTTTTATATTTAGAAGTCTTTCGTCTCATGTCCTAGCAAGAGACAAAAGTCTTGTAAAACATTATTTTATTACTTAGGTACTTGCTACTTTGTTTTTTAAATAAAGAGTGACCAATTCATTCCAATTGTGGCGAGCTTCCAAGGAATCAATACTAATTCAAGCAATAAGAGTTCAGCTGCCTGTTTGGCACTCCGCACATGACGCAACACGGACGCGACGGAGACATGCAGGATACATGCAGGATGCATGTAGAACACATGCAGGACGCATGCACTTCGCACATGACGCGACATGCACGCGACAGCGACGCGACACTGTCAACTGACGGTTTACAAAGATCATTTGGCACGTGGCCGGAATCAGAATTAACGCTGTCATCTTGTAAAGCGTCATTTTTGACAGACAGCTGGAGTTGATGTTTGACACTCACGCCCTCATCCAAATGCCAAATGATCCTTGTAACTGTGATGTAATGAGGAATGAAAAAGCTTATTTTAAGAGGAGAGAGCACAATGTCAAATAATGCGTGAATTAGATGTGCTCAAACTAGAAGAACTATACATAAAATTCCATTGCATCATAGTTTATCGTATCTTATACATACACTCAGCAGCACAAAAACGTGTTCAAGTGCTTGTCGCAAATTTATAAAATAACGATGGGTTATTTATGAGATGTTTAGTCGTGCGTATAGATTTGAAACAACTTGTTTAGTTTATCTACTTTGAGCTATGACTCACTTTTTCTAACAATCGGTGCCAGAACTGTTTTTAACGTTAATCCAAGAGGTAAGTTTAATTTATTTTTATCTACTATAATTATTATTTTTTATTTGCCACTTACTGTTACCCAAATTGGTGAGGCGGTCTTCTTAGCCAATTTGGGGCCAACTATCACCCTATGATTTGCACAGAGGTACCCGTCACAATGAACGGTCACAGGTATTTAACGCTAAAGTTGTATAGATAAATGGCTTACTATACTCAATTTTTTTCAACTATAAAGTACTGAGGTGCTCATTGGTTCATTCAAATTCAGTGCGCAAAGGCGGCTTTGACATTGTGGATTTTACCTGCGATTTTTATCTGCATTACAAAAAATAAATATTCGTTTTTTAAAATTCGATACAATAAACGAGGGTGACACTGAGACTGGTTGAACAGTCTCGGAGCCGACAGCAGTTCAGCTCACTGATACCATTAAATTCTACTGGCATTTATTTTAAATGTATGCAAAATTTCAATTCATTTGATTACCGGGAAGTGGGTGGTTGATGTGGACGCTGACTTGTAACTTGAGTTTCATCTTTAAAGTCCCTTGGTTTTAAGCGGAACTACAAACATTAGCTAAGTATATAGCTAGTCCAGAAACAACAACAAAGACAACTGCGTCACTCTCTTAGGAACTAAATGTTGAAACAGATTATACGGAGGGAAGATTATAAAAGTATTCTATACAGATACCCATCGTTCTCAGCTTCTTGTGGCCACTCATATAACTTACGCCAATGTCAGACCATGCCACCCTCGCCAGGCACGGAGAGAAGAAGACGGCCCAAGAAGCGATGGGTAGACGTCTTAAGGACGTTGTCCTTAAGTGTGCCAACAAATTCACCACTAAGGATGCCGAAGATGCAGGAAAGCTGACCCGGGGCCATCAGAAAGCACAACGGGACTGACCCCAAAATTATAATGATGATTTCAGAGAGTATAAGCTTTCGACATTTTTATGCTTTTTCGCATAATGTGATCGATAGATAGTAAGATTTTTTATCGATTGGCATAAGTTGTACGATTTGCCACAAAGTCGTTATTATTTCAATATTGCGAACATGAAGTATTGAACCGGAGGTTATGTAGGCTCTACTTATTTATTATAGGTATATTTTTTTCAGCCGGGTGAGTTAAAAATAATAAAAGTAATTATATTAAAACAGAGAGTGTTCCAAGCCCTTTTCCATAATTTGACTTAAAGATAACTTTTAAGCGTCAAACAAGATTTTACGTTGTCCCGTTCTATTCAACAAGAGGTAACTTCTTACCCAATACCAACAGTAATTTGCAAAAATCTATTATAAGAAGACGCCTTTAGTTTTTTTTTTACTAGACTTGCCACAATGTTTGCGGGGTGTGCGTTTTTTACGTGCGGCGACCCCATTCACACAAAACCAAATTTTCCGCTCGACATTATCCCATCTCGAGCTCCATTATCTATAATAGTGTCAATAAAGTTTTAGATATTCATCAGCTAAATAGGTTTGAGGTCAAATCGAAATTAAAAGATTGGCTACTGCAACTCATTTACGAAGAGACGGAAAACTTATTGCCAAACAGCTCTTGACCGCTGTTATATGTATACATTCACTCACACACACTCTCACGTACACACACGCACGCACGAACGCGCGCACACACACACCCACACACACAAACACACACACACACACGCACACACACACGCACACGCACACGCACACGCACACGCACACGCACACGCACGCGCATACACTCCCTTACTCCTCCGTCACTCGTTATTATGAACATATAGTTGTGATTTAACTTTGTAAGTAAATGTGGTTGTTGAATTTGTATTCACTAACTAGCTTCCAAGGCAGAACACTGACATCCAAGATACAGGCTATTGCCTAGTTAGGATCTCAGGGTTTAAAATTATATTTGTGCAAATAGTTTTTAGAAACCTACACTAAGTGAACCCATTGTAATACTGTTTTTTTTTTTTTTTTTTTTTTTACAAATCTTTTCTGAATAAATATATATTATTATTATTATTATTATTATTCGTCGGAAAAGCCGCTTCGCCAGAGCCTCGTCCATCTGCCAGCAGGAAGACCACTTGCTGGTGAAGGTAGCTTGGGCCCCTGAGATAGTGGTGAGTTTCGATAACCTCCCGTAATGTTGTTAGGTATACTTATCAAATATACGCCGAGCTCTTTAGCTAACAGTATGCTTGATGAGTGAATGTAAGAAGGAATTCGAAAGTATGATGCCTGTAAGTACCATACAGTATTAAATTTGTACATAATATTATATTGATACTTGCATAAATACCCATGCTTATAAATTAATTGTAACGAAATGGTTAACTGTAATGTTACAGTTCCTGTAAACATAAATAAATAAATTATCATTTCACCTGCTTTACATTTATATTCAGTATCTGAGATGTATAATGATGAGAGCGTTGGTGGCCTAATGGTTAAGGGAAAGACACGTACCCCGAGGTATCGGGTTTGAACAGCAGTGCCGTCATGTACCAATGCTCTATATAAGTTATATACATTAATTGAACACTAACCAGTGTCCTCGTGGTGAGGGTAACATCGTGACGAAATCTGCACGTTCAGGCCCCTGAATGTCGAACCATAATCCAATCTGGTCAGGTTCTCCTGTTAACAGAGTCACAGTGGTCAGATGGCAGTCGCTCCGCTATAATCGCCTGATCTGCCAAATCATGGATCAAGGCGAACCCAGTGACCTTGCGCGCGAGACAACAGCCGGGACATTATCGCCAAGATGACCGATCCGAGTTGTATGGTTCATTTTAAATTGTCATTGAAGGATCGATATTTTGTTTATGTTCAGAGGCCCACGCGGATGTAGTCACGGGCAATATTTATTTATTTATTTATTTATTTTACAGTTTTACAGCATATAAAATATAATAGGTAGTATATAATAATAATATGGATAATCAGCTGTCAATCGGCACGCTCATGGCCTACCATCGCCACAAACCATAACCACATAGCCGGTCCTCTGGTTTTATTTGTCATTGCTGGGGGGCTATTGGCTAACAAACTGGAAAACTGAATTTGTCATATAAAAATCTTACACTACTCTAATTTTGTAGACGCTATGGTCAGTGGCCAACGTAGATGACGTAGTGTAGTATTATCTAATGTCAAG
Organism: Blastobasis adustella; assembly: GCA_907269095.1. Lineage (NCBI taxonomy): Eukaryota > Metazoa > Arthropoda > Insecta > Lepidoptera > Blastobasidae > Blastobasis > Blastobasis adustella. The sequence goes on from OU026114.1 coordinate 18,872,956, forward strand.
TTCAGTTTGCAACTGAGTTAGCCAATAGTCCCCCCGTCATGCTACTATATGAACTAGCGTTGAGACGATCTTTCAGTTTTAACTCTAAATTGGAGTTTATATAGAAAATGTATACATTATTGAAGGAATATTTTATATAATAATAATAATGTGTCTCAATACCCTGTCACGACTGTTTTTGACATGGTATCCATTAGTATGTAAAAATCTAATGTCTACTTTCGGCGTAATATTATCTCACGAACCGCTCAATCAAGCCCAGTAAACCAGGGGTCCGGTAATGGAGTCACTCGGCGCCCTTCCAACAACAGTAGGTACTATAAATTTTGATACCTAACTTACGTCAGTCGCCACTATTCATTCTCTGCATGAGTGTGTATTTGGGCCGAAAATTTCTAATTTTCCTCGTTAAAGCCTAAATATCTTCAGAACTGCAAGTCAGATTGCGAAAATATAAAGAGCGTTGTGATTTTCAGAATTAAATCTTTCTAATAGCACTATCATTGTGAGTACCAGAAGCACTTACAAAATATTATAACACCATTCACTTAGTGTGGTGACTAATAATTTGACGAATAGGCACCAGCGCGAAGAAAGAACCTGGGTTCGAACTCGTACCCAGGATAGTAAAGGTACTAAATGTTGTTGTAGGTACTGTCCGCCATTTTGATTGCAAAAATTTCACAATTTCTTTGTTGGTGTTTTGTTTTTGTGGAAATGTGCGTGTTTTAATATTTTGCGTAATTAATTGTAAAAAGTCGCAAAACGCAATAAAATCCCGAGTTGGTGTTTTGCCCTGGTGGTATTGTGCGCCTAATTCGGTCCATCGTTTGAGACTAAAATCAAGAAATCGGACAAGAATGCAGATAATAGCAATGATTAGAAGATAAATGAAACCCCCAAAGCGACTCAAATCAAGCGTACAGGTAGCTTCAAACTGTCATGACTAGGAAACTTTTGGTCCTAGAATACTAGTTTCTAAAGAGAAATGATAGTTCTCGTCGAGATCTACATTTTGGATGTCAGCTGTTACACGTGAAAAGTGTAATAACTTAGAAACTATTGATCTCAGAACTCTTGTTCCTGAAGAGTAATGATAGATCTGTGCCATTCTGTCCATGATTTCATGTCTAAAGGAATGTAATAAAAAATAACAATATATTTAATGTATAATATACGGAGTAAGTGTACGGAGTACGGTCATCATGAGGAGTAATGTGATAAAAGTTCGTAAGGATGATGTGATGACTAGGATTGAAAGAGGTAGGCAGAAAAACAGTTTACGAATGGTATCTATTGTATGAATGTGAATGGAAGGGTCGAAAGAACGCCCAAGAAGGACATTATACAGATAGAGAGCAGGTTAGGAGTTCCCTCGACCGGCGTAAATGCATATAAAGATGTGGAAGAGGCAAAAGAGGTGTGTTAGGATCGTAACTTGGGCACTCATTAGTTCTGCATACCCTGCTATACCTCTGTATGTAATGTAAGAATGTAATTATAGTACCTATACATATATATTTAGGTTTACTTAATTAAAATTGAAAAGCACTCGGGACCAATTTTCATATCAGAAGTACCTTATTTCACACTACATAATATTTAATCGATGAGGGTTTTACATTTGTATACCGGGTCACAGGACAGCTTTCTAGTTTTTAGCTTCAATTAAACAAAAACTCGAACATCCCTAGGAGACACGTATGCAGTGAGTGCCATGTCGTTACGATGTCGTTAGCGTGTGATGTGCGCAGAATAAATATATAATTTTTTTCTCACACGCGACATGCATCCGACGTGCATCCGACGTGTTACGCCGTGTGCGGACTACAGTTGTACGCGACACGTCGGACACATGTATCCTACACGTCGGATGCATGTCGCGTCATGTGCAGAGTGCCTGTATGTGATGGCGATATTATTGAAAGTAAACTTTAATTCCGAGTTGCAGCGGTAAAAATGGGTCATTCGATGGCGATAGGACACCTAACGACACCATTGTATTGTTTAATATTGATAACAAACGCAGTCAAAGACAGTACTAATTATGCAGCATGTGTAGGTCATGATAATATGTAAATCATATTGGAATTTTCCAAAATGTAGAAGTATCCCTCTGTTGTCGCTTAAAATGCCAACTTATTCGTTCGCGAAACATTAGGAACCACTTGATGGTTATGAAATGGTGGCGGAGACATAAGAAACGGTTACCCATCCAGTTCCAGGACTCTTCGAGCGTTGCTTAACCTTGGTTATCGGTCACGCAAGCATGCTGCCACTTAACCAGTGCCGCTTCACGCTACGATTTTAATATTAACATATTTTGCGAATTTTAAGCTTAGGCTATTTTTAAGGCTTTTTGTTCGGGTTTAAAGAGCTCTCTTCTTAGATAAATCCCCATAAATAAATTCCGTATCTCTATTCTTCAATTTAATGCTTTTGAACATGAAACTGAAGATGTACGAGATAGACACGAACATGAATATATGCGTGTGTTCTCGCAAGCAAAAACAGAAAACGCTGAAAAGAAAAACTGAATATCCCAAGTCGCTTACACCGAATACATGGGATATTGAGATAAGTAGGTATTATGTTTACCGCATATCTGATTTTGACACTGCGGATATGAAAATCATGATTAAATTCCGATAGGGGTAATGTGACTTGGGCATTACTGTCGCTGTAACTTTTGGCTAAAGCTTGTTCGATAATATGGAGTTTATAGAACAGAGAATAGAATAGAATATTCTTTACCTACACTCATGGCGTAATGTTCGAATTACATATTCGAAAACAGTTGTTTAAGGATACACTTTTTTCACGCCAGTCTATAAAATTTTAAAAAATTACTTTTCGATATAGCATTTGCCATACTATTTTTATTACAGCTGTATCGAAAAATAACTTTATCTACACTCATAGCGTAATGTTCCAATTACATATTCGAAAACAGTTGTTTAAGGATACACTTTTTTCACGCCAGTCTATAAAATTTTAAAAAATTACTTTTCGATACAGCATTTTCCATACTATTTTCATTACAGCTGTATCGTAAAATAACTTTTCAATCATTATGCAACACTTTTCTTTTTTAAATTTTTGTCGGGCGCCGGAACACGGCTAAATGTAGGCTGAATACCTAAATGTCTTCAACAAATTCAAAATTCAAATTTACTTGTTCATATTTGTGATCAATTCATAGACTGTGGTTGTCATTATGTACATTTGGAATTATTTTCCCGCTAAACAGAATATTTTTTCTAATTGTTGTAATTTGAGTTTGTGAATGTTTTTTCTTATTTGAAGCAAATAAATAGATAAATGTGAAAGTAGTGAAGTGAATTTCCCGCCGCTTGATATTCTCGACGCGTAGATACAACAGAACTGACTCGCAGTCACTTCCAGCAAAGTTGAAAATATTATAGGTACGAAATTTTAACATGAAAATATGAGTGTAGATAAAGTAGTGTATGCAACTGCATATAATTAGGTATTAAAACACTCGTGTCAAACTACTATCATACTCGGCTACGCCGTTTGTTTATCGTATGATAAACAGACACTCATGTTTTAATACCCCATTTTATATGACAGTTGCATAAACTACTATTATCTACACTCATAGCGTAGTGTTCCAATTACATATTCGAAAACAGTTGTTTAAGGATACACTTTTTTCACGCCAGCCTATAAAAATTTAAAAAATTACTTTTCGATACAGCATTTCTCATACTATTTTCATTACAGCTGTATCGAAAAATAACTTTTTAATCATTATGCAACCCTTTTTTTTTTTATTTTTGTCCTGCGCCGGGACACGGCCAAATGTAGGCTGAATACCTAAATGTCTTCAACAAATTCAAAATTCCTGTTTATATTTGTGATCAGTTCATAGTCTGTGGTTGTGATTGTGTACATTTGGAATTATTTTCTCGCTAAACAGAATATATTTTCTAATTGTTGTAATTTGTGTTTGTTAATGTATTTTCTTGTTTGAAGCAAATAAATAGATAAATTTGAAAGTAGTGAAGTGAATTTCGCTTGATATCCTCGACGCGTAGATACAACAGAACTGACTCGCAGTTACTTCCAGCAAAGTTGAAAAAATTATAGGTACCAAATTTTAACATGAAAATATGAGTGTAGATAAAGTAGTGTATGCAATTGCATATAATTAGGTATTATATGACAGTTGCATAAACTACTATTTTAATCATTATGCAACAATTTTCTGTTTATAAAATTTTGTCGGGCGCCGGGTCACGGCCAAATGTAGACTGAATAAATATCTTTAACAAATTCAAAATTAAATTTTTCCGTTTTATATTTTCCCGCTAAGCGGTACCTATATTTTTTCTAATTGTTGTAATTTGTGTTTGTAAATGTTTTTTCCTGTTTGAAGCAAATAAATAGACAAATGTGAAAGTGGTAAAGTGAATTTCCCACAGTTTGATATCCACGACACGTAGTCGTATACAACAGAAGTGATTCGCAGCATACTTCCAGCAAAGTTGAGAAAATTATAGGTACGAAATTGTAACATGAAAATATGAGTGTAGATTAAATAGTGTATGTAGTTGCATATAATTTATGCGAGTTGCATAAATTACTGTTATTTGCGAAAAACATTGTTACGATAGATCTTTATTTTTATATTTCATTATAATATTATTTAGAAGCTATACATCTGAAGCCAGTTTAAAGAGGCATGCGAAATTGGATAAAGTACCTACATGAATTTAATTAGGTTACATTCCATCCATCATCTTGGCGTTATTGTCCCGGTAGTGCTCTCGAGAACGAGGGCCTGAGGTCCGCCTTGACCATGATCCAGGATTTGGAGCGACTACCACCTGACCTGTGTGACCCTGCTACCAGAGGAATCTGACCAGATTGGATCATGGTTACAATTTCAGTTGCCTGAATTTGCAGGTTTCATTACGATATTTTCCCTCACCGTACAAGCATCGGTTAGAAATCAACTAATATACATAACTCAGAAAAGAGTCATTGGTACATGGCCGCAGCGGGATTCGAACCCGGTACCTCTCGCTTACGAGTTGGGTACTCAACCGCTTGGCCACCGACGCTCTAGTTTAATTACGTTACATTGGTGTGTAAACACAGTGATGAATGAGCCACTTAAGTAACTCATTTTTAATCTCTTGTATAACCTATGGGATCCCTATTTAAAATGGAATCAGGAACTACATGACCAGATTTGCCCTCCCTTAATCTGAATTGAGTATACATATAAGCGTCCTACCATCGGAATCGGATTTCATTCTTCTCAAAAGGGCTTACTGGCGTTGTTAGTGTAGTTGCTGGTAAATTGACCTTTCGTTATGCAATTTCTAGGAACTGATTAGTTCTACGTTGTAAATGCCGTAACAACAAGTGTTCAAAGCACTCATAATAACTTTATAAAACACATTTCCTTCATAACTTTAAGGAAGATCATGAACAAATAATGTAATTAAGTAAAAATAAGATGAAATCGTCGATTTAGCCTGCTACCACCAAAATTAAAATAATCTTCATAGTCCACACTAAACATCATCGCATCAGCAGTTTAGCTATGGAAACGTAAAAGACAGACATGTAGATATTTTTTATTTTACGCAGTGACGAACGAGCAGACGGCTACCTGAGTAAGCGGTAACTGTCGCTCATAACATCTACGATTCATGCATTTAGGTTGCAGGCAACAAAAATGCAGAATCGCAGGTGCGTTATCGCTGTGAACATATTTGTTGTATGTTTACTGTCGCATTGTTTATTGACAGCAGATCTAATAAATAGGCGAACTACAAAAGCATGACAGAGTCCTATCGTTAGAGTTAAAGCTTTTTAGATTTACTTTTGTATTAACTATTGTTAGTTAATGAAAATGAGACAACACATAACAATGAACTTCACTGATATTAGACACCAATAACGTAAGTTTCATTTTATTACTAAATATAATAACTATTTCTCCACATGAAGTTTAACTGTGCCAAATGTCAGACCTTTCCGTGCGTTCTTAAAAAGGGAGTTCAGTTTTAACCAGTAGATACTAAAGGCGGCATGCACCATTTTCAAAATACGCATTTAATCTGATACTTAAATAAAAACTTCATACAAAAAATGTTAAACGTCATTCTTAAACGTGTTTAAAAATATGGTGCAAGCCTGGCTAAATATATCATTGACAGTATTTAGTCTCCCACTTCTAATTAATCTCTGTTCGTTAACGCTGAGTACCTATATAAAAAACTCGAAATCCCAAGGGATGAGAGGCATCTGTAAGATATTGAAGCAAATTATAAATGTACACATAAAATAGCGCCATTTCTTATAATTTAAGTTAATTTAATTTAATTTAAGTTAAAAACTTTATTGCACAGCAACACAATTGACGGACTTAAAGTCAATAAGGCTTTATCTTCCAGTCAACCAATAGACCATGCAGATAGTGAGTAAGTAGGTGCTTTTTAAAGCGTGATGATAAAATGAAATTTTAATACATATTAGGTCTTTAGATATGAATTTGTAAAATGTATGAATTTTTTTGGAAACGGCTTATTGCATTACAATCAATTTTGTAGAGGTATAATCAGATAAAATTAAAACCTAAGTTTTTTGTTGTTAATCCCTATGTCATAAAATTATATCTAGTTAAAGATTCACAACTAACGACAAATAAAAAGGGATATTTTCAATTACGTGTAATAACTTTATAAATACTGTTTTTTATAAATTTTGAATGTCTTTGTAGTATTTAGACACACTTTATTTTCGAAATTCATTACTAATCTTTGATGGTAAAAAAATTGTTAAAAAATGTGCATTGCCAAAAAAACGGCAACATAATATTTAAATCCTTAATAAACTACCTACACCTTACTTTAATGAGATGTTACTAAAATATAATATTATTAATTTTTATTTGTTTTATTTATGTATTATTAGTTTTTATAGGTACTGTAAGTATCGTATAGCTAAGATAGTTGTTATTATTGGTTAATAATTTATTAATTCTTGCGAAATCAACATCAATGGCGATAAGCCGTTTAGAGAAAAGTTATTCGCACTCATGCACGTAAGGCGGCTAAATCAAAAACACACAGATTTAATATGTGTCTCTCAACGTGACCTGTCAACAAATAAAACAAAATAGTCAAAATTATACTACATTCATTATATACTAGCTGGCCTTAAATGGCTGGCCAGGCTATAAACCTTCCTCTTGAATCACTGTATTTGATGTTGAGAACTGCATTGAAGTCCGTTGCGTGGTTTGAAAGTTCTGGGCATTCATACTTACATAGGGACGGACGGCGGGAAGCGTCGTTGTTTTATATTATTAATTGTAAAAATGCTATATAACAATTTCGCAGATTAACATTTGTTAATCTTCCTATGTTCAATGAGCGGTCCTTACGCTAGTAATAATTATATTTAAGCACAGAACTCGAAAATTTCCTTGTGATTTAGGTTATGTTGCCTTTACCCAAACATCATGGGGCAAAATCTCACTGTTGCGTCTATAAAATCTAGAAACTAAGTTGGTGTAAATTAATTAGTTTCCGGCCGTGTGGTGTCCGGCAGAGTAGAATAGCACCAACTCCTTACACTCATGCGTAAGTCGTGCAAGGCATCGTGTCGTACAAGGCGACTAATGTTTTCGAGGCAAAAGATCAAGAGTCTCCATAGTCTGGAAAATGGGCAGCAGCATTTTCCATTGTCATATTTAAACACTGCGATATCTAACCCGCCTGCCTGATTATGGCAATAACCTTCCCTTTCGTGGGAGAGGCCCTAATTCCTGCAGTGGACTGTTACGGGCTGTGATGATGAATTAGTTTCATCCCAGCTTACATTTCATAATAAATCCATTTCAATAACAATTATGTACCTTTATATATTTTTTCCCGTTACCTACAATAAGCGCGAGCCATGTCATACAACAAGTGATAGTCCATAAACCTAACAAGTTTATATCCGTGCACCTTGGGACAGAGATCATACTACCAATAATAACTACGAGCTCCATGCTAATATGCCATTAAACATGTAGAAAATAGAAAGAGAAATAAGATATAACACTGAGTCACATTTATAATAATATAAATTATATTTTGTGCAAATGAATTAAAATATATTATAGTAGCGGATAAAATAACCATCTAGAAATTATTCTTAATGAGGATAACAATGACAATGCAAATACTTGTATTACTTATTTGTTTTATTAGGTCACATTGTTTTACATCTGTGGCATAATTAATTCACAATGTCAATATGTGATTGCTAATTGTGATTGGTGTAGGCAGTGGTGACCACTTTCCATCAGGTGGCCCGCATGCAAGTTTGCCTACAGAATGACATAAAAAAATATATATACAGAATTTCTTTAAGAATGTTACTTAATAACATTAATTAATACTTAATTTTACAACTATAGTTGAAATACACTAATCAAACAAATTCAATAAGATGCACGCGTAGCAAAATAAAAATTTCTTATTCATTTCTTACATTTAAATAACGATGAAGAAGGTGTCAGAAAATAAAAGTAGTGATGTCAAAGTCAAAATCAAAGTCAAACATATTTATTCAGTATGCCTATCATAGCCTCCTTCATCTTATAAGCCATGCTGTAGTACGGAACGGCAACGTCGCTGTGAATCGATTTACTCAATGTTTACATGTCAATGTGCGGGAAAATTATGAATTTTATGATGATAAATTAAAAATATATTGATAAAACTGTAAATTAACACGTTTATATGGACCATCTACGAAGGTAAATAAAAGTAAATATATTTATAATTGCGCTAAAATTGGATAAATACAATTTTTAAAAAACAACCCTTGACCATTTTTGTTGTTGTTTTTCACTTATTTCATAAATCAAATTCTATTTGATAATTTATTATTGCATGCATGCCGCATGCACGCCCGAGCATGCCGGAGTCCCACCGAAGGATCTTTACTGTGCAGCAAACATTTTCGTCTTTGATTATCCACGATGATGGAAACGTTGAAAAAGTAGATAGGTACAATAGGTAAGTAAGTAGTTAGTTTGTATATACTTAGGAACTTAAATAAAACTGTTTAAAATGTATTATACCTAATACTTAATCAATTGGGCACTATTTTGACTGGCATAGATTATTTTATTTCATAATAGCTTTTAGCCGCGACTGCGTCCGCATAAAATTCGGCCATAACGTTCCGGACCCGTTCCCGCAGGAATCAGAATAAATTATAGCATATGTGTTATTCGGGGCTATATGCTATATAACTGCCAAATTTCATTAAAATCCGTTCAGTAGTTTTTGCGTGAAAGAGTAACAAACATCCATTACGTACAAAACCAAACGCACTTTATATTTCGCATTTATAATATTAGGATAATAATTTTGCAAGTAGGTAGATAGGTAAATAGTACAGGAATCTACCCAATTTCATATTATTTAACTAATGTTTATACTTATTAATATACTTTATCACTTAAATAACTAATAACATTAAACGATGACGACCGCGATGATAGTTTTACAGTCATTATCATATTCACTAAAAATAAAAAATGCGACGTTGTCAAACTTCTGCGCATGGCTTGTAATATGAAGGAGGCTATGGTATAGGTTATTATAATAACACAAAAAACAAAACGGCGTCAAAACAAAACACAGTTGTAAAAAAAACTACAGTGCACAAAACATTATCAAGACTAGCAAAAAAATCTATCGTATAAGTATTAATTATACTTAATATATACTACAAAATTAGTAATAGAATTAGTCTAATATCACTAAATATCATATTATTACTCATATGTTAATAACAAAGTTAATTCAATTATAATTATCGGGTAGGTATGTCATTGAATATCATTTAATATTGGTAATAAGAATTTGTGTACTTTATGTCAAGTTATTGGCCGTGTGGTGTCCGGTAGAGTAGAATAGCACCAACCCCTTACGCTAATGGGTGTCGTACAAGGCGACTAATGTTTTCGAGGCAAAAGATCAAGAGCTCCGTAGTCTGGAAAATGGCAGCAGCATTTTCCATAGTTATATTTAAACACTACGTTCTCCAACCAGCCTGCCAAGCGTGGAGATTATGGCAATAACCTCCCCTTTCGTGGGAGAGGCTCTAAGTCCTGCAGTGGACTGTTACGGGCTGTGATGATGATGTCAAGTTAATATAATTACGATCAATGAGAAATAAAATTTGAAATTATCATACTAAATTTATGTCAAAAGAGTCAACAACATTTAAAAATAATATTCAACGAAAGCCAAATACGTCAAAATTAGAATTCATGTTACAAACGCAAAAAGGTATTAATTAATATAATTTATCAAGATTTCAGGTCGCAGCAGGATGCTGATTGGGTACAAGTAATGTAATAATAATATAACGAAAAAGTATATAATGGTCATAATATTAAATGTAACATAGATAGAAAGATACACTTTTTATTGCACACAAAATTACAAAAAAAAGAAAATTTAGTAACTGAAATAAACGATGCGGGCGGTTTCGATATTCGTAAGACCACGAATTTTTTTTATCGCGTAAAGATCATCAAATCTTAAAAAACCTTCCAGACAGGATTTCAATCTCATTTTTCTACTGAAGTCTACAGTCGAGAGTAAATCCCAAGATAACGTTGATTCCGTAAATTCAAGTGCTTCATTATGTAGATAAAGTTTCATATTTTGCAATCGTACGTTTGGCATGTAAAATAAAATACTTTTAGTGTTCATTGTATTTAGGAGTAGGAGTATGTTATTCGCTATGTGTGAAGATGGGAAAGTGTACTGTTGTCATCGTCATAATGATCCCTATTTCTATCGACTTTTAATATTAATGATATAATAATAAAAAACAGTACTATTTCATAGTGTTAAACTAAATAAAATGGCATATCATTTATGTAAACGAGTAACATAAAAGGACCTAAAATTGAGCCCTGCGTGATACCCATTTCTAGAGTAATTTTTTCAGATGTCTAACTATTAACTTTTACACTTGTGAACCTTTGTTTGTTATTAAGATTTTATAACTCACAGTCCATTTCCTTTGACACCATAATGTTCATATTTTAGTAGTTGAACAGAATGACGATGGAACAAACCCACAATTACATAAGTTTCAAAAATAAACAAGCGACTAGCCTGGTGTATCCGGTAGTCAAAACAGTATCGAAATTATTAATTACTAATTTCTGAAATACCGGTTTGTCCCATCACACAATATAAAAAGAGGAAAGGGTGTGTCCCATGAGTTTGTCGCAAAGAGATTTATACCAAGAGTGAAGGAATTTTTGTACAAGTTCAACTGAAATGTACCCGTATTAACAAATTTTAAATAAATTACTACCTGTCTCGAATAGGTAGGTTGTTTTTATTTTCAAGTATCTACGAGTTTATTTATTATTAATGAGTATGAACGTGGGTACCTCAGTAACTTATAGGATACAATAACTTTACTGTGTCACAGTATAATAAAATGCAGCATGAATTTTATTAAAATTACAATTACTATGACTTGATATCAACATAACTTAACCATTTATACACAATTGTACAATAATTATAAAATTTTTTGATGGTTAAGTAGTTTTATAATGATTTAATTAATTGCAATATGTACCTACCTGATTAAATTTTTGTGCAAACACCTAGTAAATTTAAAGAATATTGGTGATTATATTAAAAAATATCTAAACCTATACTATATGTCGGTTAGACCAAGGGTGTTTGCGTGCCACCCAAGCATTTGTGCCGTGCGTGGAGACCCGTACGGGGGGATGAAGGGACCCTGGAGGGTGGGTGGGCAGGGTATGGGTTTTTAATATCCGCCCAAACGCAACACTCCTTTTCGGTCTGGATTTTTCCTTAAACGGGCGGTTGTAGGCTAGCCACCTATAATCAATCGGCTAGGCGAGGATACCGGTTTGTAGGAGGACGGACGGACGGATGGGAGCCCTGTGCGACAGCTGCAGATCCCCTGCGGCAGTCGCTTAGGGTACCTGACCAGTTCCGGCCCGACACTCTCTACAAAAAGGGTCTTATATTGAACGTGTTATGCGACTTCATGAGGTCCGCGTTAAAATAGACGAAAGCTGATGTAGTGACCATGACCTATGTATGTATGTTGACAGAGAGGTCCAAGACAGAGATGGTCCAGTTCACACACAAAAGGAATCTGGGAGAACTCTGACTCCCCAAGCTATTCTGCATGAAACTGTACTTAATATACGAGATCAAGTACATTGGGGTCAATTTCATCAACAAGCTGTTATGGAACAAGCATCTCGAACATAAACTGGCTAAAACCAGCATCTCGCTGTGGCCATGCAGCTGACTCCCTGGCCAAACATAGGGAATCTCCCCAAGGATTGCCAAGTGTCTGAATACAGCCGTGGTGAGGTTATTTGTTGCCTATGGCGCTGTGATCTGGTGGGCCAGAACCAACCTCACTTCATCGGTCAACGGTTCCAGAGAATGGCATGCACTGTCATAACGGGCTGCATGCGCTTAACACCAACTGCTGCACTTAAAAGACTACCGGGACTGCCACTAATTGGCCTGCATATACAGCAGGAGTCAATGATGGCAAATATTTATTTAAGTATTTTATTTTCTTTAAAAACTTTATTGCACAATTGGCGGACTTAATGCCATCAAGACTTTATCTACCAGTCAACGAGTAGGCCATGCGTAAAGTGAGTTAGTAGGTGCCCAAAGTGGAACAGAGACCTAAGACCTAAGATAACAACACAATGGAACAATAAACTTGGCTCCCATCAAACCCAAGTGAAAAGTCGCTATCTCACTCTTAACTTTATGACACCGAATTTGGTCAATGGCGTTGGCAAATGCGTCTAAAGGCGATTGTGACGCCAATGTATAGGAATATCTTAAGGCGTCGCTTATGTTTACTGTAATCGGGCATAAGAGAAAGCGTTTTAACTATATTTTGATTTTACAAAGATAAACAGAATTGCGTTACGTGCTGTGACGGTGGTGACATTGTGAACTTGAATTGCTACAATGACATCACTATTTTCTTAACTCGGGCTTTCGGAGTTTAAAGAGACTAGATATTACTTAAGTAGCGCCCGTGACGTGCGTACTTGGTGTGCTGGATTCTCGACAAATTCAACAAGATGTAAAAATTATTGTTGAACTTTTGAACCCTCTGTATACTCAGTACCGTACTTCTTATATCAATTATCAGTATACAACCTCCCTGGATCAGTTCTTTACATACTCACATTTCATAAAATTTTAAAGAGCGTGCGATGCGTTGCGTGGCAACATAACAAAATTATTTTGATTGTACCGTATTTCGTATTTAGACGATGTGTTTCGTAAGTACTAGTAGGTGGTCTACCTTTGGAACACCAACATAAACTAGACGGCCTCTCAGATATATATTATTACGGATTCGGATATATATATCGGATGTAGTGCGTAGGTACATTTGACCGTTGACTGGAGGTGGTCACTGAGCTAATTACGTAACGCTGTTGCCAAAAATTATTCGATTATCATATTATAATTATACGATTCCGTATCATCGATTTCATGGGTTCAGTTGCTAACAAAGTTCCATTGCAAACTGAAACTATTAAATCAAATATACGTAATAGCAAAAGTAACAATTTCTATAATTGAAATCAGAGAATTGTTGGCAACAGTGTTACGTAATTATCGAACTTAGTAAGCCGTTTTTCTTGGTTACAATTAATACAAAGCGATCGTCGTAACCACACTTTAGGTACCTATCCTCAACACCTCATAAGAAAAAAGATTTCACTTAACATGCACCTGCAGGTATGTAGACGCATTCTTATGAACGCGTGGGAGCCAGTCAAAGAACTTAAGCACAAGGTCACAAGGAAGGCTTGGGGTACTGAAGATGACTGCAGCGGAGATGATGATGTTGGCTTAGTCATGATTGTGATTGATTGATTACATCTAAATACTTTTAAACAAAAAAGAGTTGGCCTTTGATTTTATCCTAAAACAAATAGCGGCACAGTTATCCTTTTGTATTCTAAGTGCCTACTTAGAGTTTGACAATGCCTTAATACCGCTACAACTGCATGTTTACATTGGCCCGAGTTCTACCTTGATAACGGTTTGTACAACACGGGGCATCTCTGTCGGCGGCAGGCACGGAGCTAGGACGTAACTGCAAATTTTGAGTAGTTCGTTTAAACGTCGTTTATATTAGACGAGGTGATACCAGCTTAAACAAACAGGGCGGCCAAAAATTTACATTGTCGAAAATGTAACAAGAGATAACGTCACGAAATTTCATGAACAGATGTTAGATGTTAGTTTGTCTTTATTTGGTATATAGCGTACTTGTATTCACTTTGGGCAGTAATTAAATCTAAATCTGAACTGTGCATGCATTTGTCGCGTATAGTTTATTATAATACATGCTGCAGTTATCGTAAAGGTTTCATTTAATTTAACACGGCTTTTCAATGTTATAATGTAGGTTAAGATCGAGATGTTACTAAAATCCAAGAAATTCTACCTTCTATCAAAAGCTTTTTTTTTCATACATAAATAATAGAACTTTTAATGATAGTTTACTTTATGTAGGTACCTATTATTTAATTTTGGTCCTTTTAAAACAATCTGAATATACTTATTTATTAAAAAAAAACAACCAAAAAATTAAAATCCGCCTATGGAACAAATCGGGCTTTGAAAAGGAAAAAATATTTTTAATAAAGGATCGGGATGATTAAAGAATAACCGTGGCCGTGGGTGGGGGAATTGCCATCGCGCCTTAAGTTTTGTACACTCATTTATAAGCAGACGACCATAGTTAATCATTCCCTAAGCATCCCGATCAATTATTGAAAAATATACTAACCTACTTTTCAGAGCAGGATATTTTCCATTATATTTAGTTTATGCAAGCAAAGAAGCGTACAAAAGCTAGTTATATGTTTTTGGAATGTGCTAATTAAACCCTTTCATTTGATACCCAACACGGCACATTTCAGTAAATTAAATTGTAGAGGTTTAATTCTCTGTACACCGTCGAACGATCAAGACGCTTCTATCGATACCTCATTTTCTAAATTATTTTTAGTTACGATCGAACATCCATACAAACATACATACCCACATACATAGACTATTCAATTAATTACCCTTCCTGGCTATTAATATGAAATCGACTCGACGTACTGTGGGTGCAGCTTCTGTCTATCTGATGCTGATGTAAGTATTCCTACTTACCGTTTATCTCTCAACGGTCTCACAAATATTATCACGTTGCTGGATGCAACGGAATACCCATTATTTCGTATAATGTGTATCTGATAAGTATATTTTACTGTGAAACTGTTTATTACAAAGTTCAAATAAATCAATAAAAATACGAAAATGTACTACTAAGAACATAATCATGACCCTTGTGAATCCCGGCTTATGCCAGGGTCCACTTACATACTTTTCCTCCTCCGTGTCGCTCAATCTCCAGTATCTTCACATCATATCACATTTTTGGGCCTTCCGTGGGAGACCTGTACCTCTTTCCT
The DNA here is from genome assembly GCA_907269095.1 of Blastobasis adustella. NCBI lineage: Eukaryota > Metazoa > Arthropoda > Insecta > Lepidoptera > Blastobasidae > Blastobasis > Blastobasis adustella. The sequence goes on from OU026114.1 coordinate 18,888,533, forward strand.
GACACCTGCAGTTTTAAACATTAGAAAATTCCACGTACCACGTGCCTGGAACTACCTAGTACTAGTAAAAACACGAAATATTGTCAGATCGAAATCATTTGTTGAGTTTTCAAATGATCGTTTAAAATGTCCTCCTGATGCCTCTAAAGCACCTCTTACTACATCCCTGGCTAAAAGTTCATACAGTATGTAAAAAATACCCTGTCAGACCAGTGAAGGTATCGTTAAGTATCGATATTACCTCCATTATTTACAAATATTATACATTAAAGTGAGTAAGTTAGAAGCGGCGATGCTTTGTCTTTTTATGGTGTATATAGTCGTAAATAGTTAATAATTTGGATTTTATTTAACTGGAAACAATTTTCTCACAAATTTTAAATTGCGTTTTTACGTAAAAATAGTTCTAATTGATTATGTAACTGAAACACTTTAAAGCCCCTTTCGGATCGGACGGAAATATTACAGCCTGTATATCACATATCAACTGGACGAACAGCTTTGTCACCAACGCCTAAGTTTCTTGACCTTTTATATTTAAGCATTCATTCAAATGAGGATTGTATCTAAGTTCGTTTACCTGCACATTGTTGTCTCGGAAGAATTGAGGTATAAGTATTTAGGAGTAAACAATTGGCTTCTAAAGTTTGCTTGCATCATGTCGAATCTCTTGTCTATAAACTGATTTCCGTTCTCATTATGCTTAGAGACCCCTCCTTCCCAAGAGGTATACCACTCAATTTATGTCGAAGTGGAAACTTAAGTTACCCTGAACCAAGTTATAGGGAAACTATTACGAAGTCACCGAGCTAGCGAACACGACCTGCAGCGTATTCAATTTCCGAGCCTCTCCGTGTAGCGGGAAGGCCACCCCAAACATAATTGTTGCCAATAATAAATTGTCTTTCCCTTTGAGAAGATGTTACCCAAACAGCTCCATGAACTACAACCAACTACACTTTGGTAACTGTATCATGTAACTTTGATAGCGTAGCATAAAGCAGCCGCTGTAACTTTAACTTTGTCATCGCCTGGTACATTGTTTGATTTTCTGGAAGTAAATTTTGTAGGAGCATACAGCATTTACTTCCAATATTGTCTTCCATGCTTTCATCTTAATGAAGAATTTTTTATATGAAATAGGTGAAGTATAGGTAAAAGTGTTATGAACCTACAGCGTAATTAAAATGTTCTTTTACGTTTCTTCTGCACGGTCTGCGTTATTAAATATATTTTGCGTTTTCTTATCTCCGTAGCGTCTTATCAGATCTATATTCAGCTTTTATTTTTTCAGGGTAAATAAAGTAAAACGGAAATTCGCAATATTCTCCAAAAGGTCCGAGCTCGCTGTGCTCGGTTATTTATTGATTTACGTTATTTTTAATTTATTATCTTACATTTTTGCAGTAACAATTTATCAAGTCGTCTTTAACGGAAGTGTATTGCAATATTCTTAATATATATTTGCCTACTTTAAAAGTTTACCATAATAGAAGCTTACTAATAAAAATGTACAAGTTAACAGGTTTCCTAATATAAGTAGGTACGAAAAGTTGAAATAAGTACTTACATTATTTTTGTTTCGTTTAATTAAAAAAAACCGGATGTAATGGCATGTGTGATAAGCATTGGGCATGGGAATCGAGATATTTAATTTTGAAGTTACGAGTACGTAGGTATCACGCGCATTGTTGTGAAAACACTTTTTTATAAAAGGTTATGTAAGGAAGTATCGTTTTTAAAAAAAGAACGAAGGCGAACTGGGCTATTAAATATTCCAAAATTATTGTTTTCTTTTTTATTAAGGCATTGTGTTTTCGCAGTGCGCCCGTAATGGGGTCACGACCAGCGCGAACGCAGCGAGGAGGCGGCGGCATCCTGCTGCCCGTCGCGCTCGGGGAAAAGGGAAACGGCGGCCTGAGCCCTCCAAGAGGAAACATATAAAAGTGAAGGCAGCGGCGTCGCGCGTCTCAGTCGGCGCGCGGTACATCGTCAGCAACGGCCGCCTCCACAGCCGCGATCCGTTACCAGGCCTTCCTCCCGGCCGCGAGTCGCACGCTCAGTGTCAGCACGCCCCGCGCAGGGTGCACCCGCCGCGCCGCCGCCGCCGCCGCCGCTTCGCCGCCGCCGCTCCGCCGCGCCGCATGCCGCCCGCGACTCCGCGAACGCACGCCCGCCTCCGACACCGCGCAACGCACCGAGCTCGATGAGGTGAGTTCATCGACACAACAGACACCTGCCGCGAACACTGCTCTGCGACCATACCATTTAAGATTCCTTCTTTCTGATTACCCATTTATTATTACCCGGTAACGGGATCCCGCGGGACTCCGCAATGCAAAGTCACAAAAACTTCGAAGTTTTCGCGACAGAACTTTGGCGCAACAAGTGGCGTGATTTTAATACGGACAGATCTAGTGTTTTGCCACACCGAAAAGAGAGTTTTTTTGTGAGAGATACGTGTATGAGCTTTATGAAGGTGTTTACGTTATTTAATAATTACCTGTGGAATATACATATTTAAAGTAAACCACAAATAAGGTAATTTAATTTTACGCTTACCTACTTATTACGGTTATCGAAATTTATTTTGGAGCATACATGTAATTAAATGATAAGCCATTTACGTTAGCTTAAACTTATAATAATTATTTACAAAATTATAAGAAACTAGTTCATTAAACATAAAATAATGACTGATTACCCATTGTGTTCGTTTAATTTTATATTCAACTAGCGACCCGCCCCGGCTTCGCACGAGTAGTAACCTTAACAAATTATACCTAAATCTTTCTCCTGAGGCACTCTGGTGGAAAAGTGGAATATTGGTGAAAACCGCATGAAAATACGTTCAGTAATTTTTGCGTATTTCGCGAACAGTCAGACAGAAGAGCGTGGGACTTTGTTTTATAAATATGTAGTGAAAATACCTATTTAAACATTTATGCAAGCAATTCTTAAACGTCTTCCACCAAACTGAATCGAAGTTGTATTCAAATTTATTAAAATGAAAATAATCAATAACAAACATTGCAAAATTACTGCGAAATGCGTGCCGATTACGTATTTGCTGAGCAAAAGAAAACTCATCATTGTGTCAGATCCACCGCTGCCTGCAATTTGTTATCTATACAGAATGGTATTTCGAAAATTGCAAAAAGGTTGGTAAAGTAAACTGTAACTAATGCGCCTATTACATTTGGCTAAATTCAGAAGCAAAAAGCGTGATAGCAAATCAAAGCGGAATGTATTGCTCATAGATTCAGTTAAATTTTTGTACCACTTATATAATTGTTACGCGTCCCGCTTTCCAATAGACGTGATACAAATATGGACCTTGTTCTATGGGCAGTACATTCCACTTTTCCTTGCTCTCCCGCTTTTTGCTTCTGAATTTAGACAGGTGTAATAAGCGCAAAGGAGGCGCTACGATCCGCAGCTAACCAGGTTCCAACCAGGTTCCAACCTGATAAGCCGCGCGAAACCCTTAATCGCATTGCCGTGCGCCAACTTATTTAAGTTTGCGCGCGTTTTTAAGACCAGGTTTGAAATTGTTTTTCGTGTGCAATTTCCATAATGAGTACTACGATATCCAGGTTCAGATGTTCGCGCTAAGTTTCCCGGTCTGCCGAATGAATACAGCTAACCACTTACCGCAACTCTGCGTCGCCTTTTTAGTAATGTTAATTATAATTACAGATGGACATAGGCTATGTTGATGGGGTAAAAAATAGTAATGTTGGTGATATTTGTACGTTGTATTTTTTCTCTGTTATGAGATTTTGCTGATGCATCCAACTTCAGCGTTAAACTTAGAGCTAACGGATTACACAGCTGCTTATGGATCAGTTGACAAAAGTATAAATGCTAAAGATTTTGTTTATACCTAACTCCCTTTCATTGACCAATGGGATAAGACTAAGAGTAGGTACTTCGTTTAGGTTCGTACTACTGTTCAGCGCCCTGGTAGACAGAAACTCCAAGTTCACAAATTATGCAGATGGAGTTCTGATGAAACAAGTTTTGGGTTTACTCGTACTAAGTTAGGCTGGTTTATAAATTACAATAGTTACGTGAGCCGTGATGTTATTGTTACACCGTATACCGTAACCGCGTTGACAGAGAATAATATGCAAATTATATATCTAGGACAATGATGTTCAATGTCAAATTGAAGAGGCGAATGCGAAAATAGCTGATAAATACATCGGCGGCACTCGAGGCGGCGCGGCCGGCGCAGCCTGCGTCATCGCAGCGCTGATCGCGCCGCGGGATCATAAAAATGTCTATATCTCCTGAGAGCAATCCCATCATCGTAAAATAGACGCCGGTAGTAAAACATCCGCGTCCTATAAAGCACCACCTTTCAGATGCATTACGGTTTACAATTTTATCATTGGCAATCAGAGTTCGGTCGCCCGGGGCCCGGCGCCCGGCGGCTCGCGGCTCGCGGCCGGCGGCTCGCCGTCCGCCGCCGCGCCGCTCCGCCGCGTTCAAATCATGAACCTCTGAACGCTTACAAAACAGTTACTAATTTCAATTTCTGGTTCATTCCGACTTATGATACTTATTAATAACATTAAACCGGTTTTGTTTACTCGCTTATCGTTCGTTCAGTAAATTTTCCTCCATATATCACGACAACGCAATGTAGATTTATCATAAAATTAACATTTTAATAAAAACGACGTATTTAATATAAGCCACATGTCGGGTAGAAGCTTTGTACGTAGTATGCAATTGCCCTTTGTAACATAATATATTAGGCGTAGGTAAAAAACTATCGACTTGGCGTCAAAGGCCAGGTTGTGTTCTGGCCGGCGAGGGCCCGGTTTCCGTCTTGACCAGGATCCAGGAGCAGTAGATCCAAATTAGCAGATCAGCTCCAAATGACCTCGGTGACACAGCAACCTTTGGATCATGGTTACACATTCAGTCGTCTGAAAGTAGCTAGCATTGGTTAGTCTTCATCTAATGTAGATACATAACAAACAAAAAAACATTGGTACAGGCGGCGCTAGTGATCGAACTCGGTACCTCTCGGGTACTGACAGGTAATTATAAATGCCAAAAAGTCTTAAAAACTACTTGTCTGTTTTCCACTGAAAATGTTTTTCATCGGTTTTTGTTTGGTGTGGGAATTGGTTACTATTACGCCTACTACACTGCGGGCAACTATTAGCATGAATTAGTATGTCTACGTGTACATATATGGTAATTTAATAATAATATAATAATTGAACATACTCTCGGTTCCAAAAACCTAAAATGTTATTTATTTCTTTGTTTTGTCGTGCCCTAGGTTGCAGTAGTTTGTTTTTGGCAACAGGTTGAGTATCAAGATTCTTTTACCCTTTTTGCCGACCGAAGGGTAAGTATTGACTTTAGGTACTTCCCTGAACCCGATGTGGTTGTTTTTAAACTTCATTTCACCTACAGTGCACTGCCCCGTATGACGTCCATAATAAATACGGTACGGATGGTGTTATAATATAACAGTGCGCGCGCGCCGCCTCGAATCAATTGAACAGCATTGATCAGTATTTGATATTGATTTACACTCCATCCGGTTACTCCTATCCGCGCCAAAGACACAGGCATTACATATTTAGGCGCATTGCTGTTTCACTCGTCCGATGCCAAAGAGTCTCATAAAATAAAATAGCTTTTTATTATTAGCGAGGTTCGTCTACTTGAAATATCGTTTGCAGATGCAGGCTCATAGCGTTACGATTGAGCTTGCGAATGGAAAATAAATACGGTTTTGAGTATAAAATGTACACTCTCATTGTGCTTTAGCGTAGGAACAGGCAAACCCCTTGGCTCTCTACGCTGATGAGGTGTTGGATTATCCTTACCTTATATTTACGCAATTTCACGTTTCGAATTACATTGGATAGGTAAATTGTCATGTTTTAACCATTTGGACAGGATCAAGGTGGAGTTGATGCTGTGGCAATTCCAGTGCTTCCAGTATCTACCGACATGCAGTTTGTTAATAAAACGGGTTTACGGCCCAATTTTTTTTTTATATGTAACATTTAAAAACTAGTATTTGATTTAGAAAATAGAGTATGTCTAATTGCTACTAAGGTATATAAAATAACTTTGAAAATACCTCTTTTTATTTGTCGTCAGTTTTTCCACCAAATATGGCGAATGTTCTCCTGAATTCATCTTCTTAAGATTCCTGTACCCCCGGTCGATCTTGTATTCGATCGTATCAATTTAAACTTCCCGCTTCTTTGACCAGTCTGTCTTCGTTTGAAATCTTCTACGTGAAAATTCTGTCGCATTTGGCCTCTAACAACCTTGTCTCGTTACCTTGAGTCTGAGAATTGCCAGGCCAGTCCTAATCAAGGGCAGCTGATGGTATCGAGCGCATGCAGCCCATAGTGGCAGAGCATGCCATTCTCAGGAACCGTTGCAGCTTGTTTACCGATGTAGTAAGGCTAGTTCTGGTCTAGGTTACCGTCCAGTACACTACAAATAGGCTCACTACGGCAGTACATAATGTTTTCCAAGAAGCTGCATTGCTCCAGCGGGACTGTCACTGGCTTTGGCCGGCTCGTTGCCCGTTGATCGAGGATAGTAGCTCTGGTTGTGCTCTGAGTACAGCATTAAGTCGATCGATCCGGCTATAGAGTCTTTTACTCCATGCTTAATCATGACAAGTTGGATGCAGCCAGTGCAGGGGGATTGCTCGGAATCCATAAAATAGCTCGATGTGATTAAATGATTAGGGTAAACAATTTATAACGATGCATCGGATAGGTCTTATACTTAATACTATACTACTTATACCATAAGTATAAACCTTGGTGGTTTTTCATGTCATTCGCGCTGTATCATGTAATTTTTGTTTTTCTGGCAGTAAATGAATTAAAAAAAAAAACAAATTTATTTCGCGATTCTCTAAACGGCGGTTGTGGAAACTAGTTAACTGCTATAATTAAAAACTTGGTTGATGGCGTCTTCAACGATCGTAAAAGTTTGTAACAACATCAGTTAAAAATTCAATATCAGAGTACGTAGTTTAAACATTTTGATACAAGTTGGATGTTACAAGCGTACCTCGTCAGGAGTGTCGTGTTTAAACTTTCCATTCGCACATTTCACGCTTCTTGAGTGATATCATAGGTATACTAAGTTCATATTCGTAGGTAATGTTTGTTAAACAATTTTATGTCAGAGGTTCGGCCAGCCAGTATCGGGGACCCACAGTGAACTCTCTCGCCTTCATTAGCTATAATCTATTGGAAAGCCGTCAGAAGCCAGCTCGTAGTCAGCAGACGAGCATTCTAAGCGTATGCGCGTCGTATCATGCGCTTTAATGACTTGCACTTATCTCGGCGAGCTAACCGCCACTATCGAGTAAAGTAGGAAACAGCTTATTTAGAAACACATTATTAGAGCCGCACGTAGTAGGTACCTACGTACAGAGCAAAGATTCTCACCGTGCACTGGAAGCCGGAACGTGTCCAGCCAGTCGCGCGCCGTAGAAGGCGATAGAAATTATTGCTGGGAGGAAAACTGAACTAGATCCGCGACTGGTAGACGACTTTCCTAAAATCAGTATTTTCCAGGTGATAGCTACTAGAAGGAGACAGCCTATTGATAGTTGAGTGATAGTTGAATTGGCTAAAGAGGTTCGGCGTTTGTTTGGCCCCAACTGTAGCCACCGAGACGGGAGGCCGCCGCGGCCCGCGCGTGCTTAATGCGCCCACCCATTGTTTCTCTAACGTAATAATTACTGGATATTGCATTCTAATTGCACGACACAATGACCGAGATCAGAAGTACTCGAATGAAAAGGCATTTGCACTTGACAACTTCCTTTACGTATGGTTCTATAGACACCAAATAGGACGATTAATGCAATATCCGTTGTGTTCTAACTTGGTAATTTTTTTATTAATTCATTCTAGGTACAACAAAGACATAATATTTAGTGTGAACAATGTATCGTTAGATAGGTAAAACTACATCAACAGATTGTCCGAAACTCAAACATTAGTATTAAAGCGTTTACCTTAAGGTTTTTACTTGAATATTCATTAACGATGTCTTAATTTGTCCGCAGTGGAGACGCAGAATACACCACAGAATACAACATGAGGAACAATGTGAAGTAAGTGCATATACGTATTACCAAACGGTCACGCTGAACTTTTCGTTTAATTGAGGCATTGTTTAATAGTGGCGGGTGGAGTAACATGCGGTGCTCGTAATTTTATATAATAATTTGCGTGTTCAAGTTACGTGTGTGCCGCTAATTCTGATTTCTATTATCTGGAAGTGCGGTATTGTGTGTGGAACAGCGTTGTGACACGTCAACTCTTTAGCGCGCCGTAGCGAGCTAATAGGTGGCGGTCATGCACGCGGCGGCTAGTCGGCTGAGCACGCGACGCACGGAGCAGCCCTTCCCAGCAGCCGCCTTGGCGACACCAGTACCTAACCGCGAACTGTTCCAACTAAGGATCGTTTTACAAATTATGTTCACGTGGCATTCACACATTCAGGAAACGTTCTTTCCATTTAATTAGACTAAAAAATCTCGTAAACTTTTAAATAAAACATTATTTTGTGTTTATTTTAAAAAGAGCCCCTACTTGATTTCTATAATAATATTTAATAGATTTAGATATTTCTATCCGTAATAGGAATCTACACTCTTCCCTACAATATTTTGGTCCCGGTAAAATATTAGGATCCTGTGGGAAATCAAATCAACCATGTTGAAGTCGTTCTGAAAGTAGACGTCAAAATCGCATTTAATTCCGTAAATAGGGACACCCAACTTACAGAAATTAAACAACAATGTCTGGAACTTCTTCCCTATATTTGGCAGTTCCATAATTAACGTTCTAAATTGATATGTAAAAGCTGTAATTTAAACTCAGCTTGTAACGTCGTAGTAGCATTCACGAATAACCTTATACCCACATACTAGAAAACGAAATATTTTAGTAAATAATTTCTAGAATTCGTCAATGTAACTACCTAAATAACAAAACTAATTGTCATGATGTAACGTAACACTGTCCCACGGACAGTGCCAGGTTCAGTTAATAAGGAAACACAAATATTCAGGGTAATGGGTTTATATTCGATCAGTCCAGAAACTACAAACTACAACAACAAGAAATTTATAAAAGTAATTTGAAAGTTAAGCACGAAAGTTCCTACGAAAGTGTACTCCACATAACCAATGTCCAGGCTGGATCACTGAGTTCACTTGGATCTCATTTAAGCTGGCCGAAAAAGTACGGATTGCAGATTGACCCGACACTATGTTAGTTAGAGAATTTCAAAGATAATGATTTGATGCAGCCGTGTGCATATTTTGACCGGTCACTTGTATTTCATTTAATTTATGAAAATAACTTCGTCTAGTCATGATACTGATCCACCTTCTAGTTCGAAGGCTGGGAAAACTCTGCCCACTCATCAGCTGCACTCTCTAACGAAGGCTCGGGTCTTCACTTAAACACGTTCGAGAACGATTTGGCACAAAAGAAGATATAGTCTTGATGGCCAATACTCATAGTCAACCAGCCAGTTCCCGAAGTGGACGATATTAATTTTCGGACGACCTCGTGTTTGACAGCCAAGGATACAATCCATGAAGACATGATGAAGAATTAGATCCAGCAATTATCTAGAATAAGAGGAGCACAAAAAAGATTAAAATCTCCATATGATGTGCAAAGAATAAAATAACAAAAGGTAAACATTAGTTTGGAAAATGTGATATTTTATGTACAAAATCAAATATTTGCCACGAAATAAACACCCTAATGTGATGGAAAAATTACCCCCGTGGTAACCACCTGGATTTTAAATAAAAGGAAAACAAGAAGTTACAGCGGTAAGAATCCAGACACACACCCCAATACCCTTGTATTTGTCCAAAAACCATCATTACTTGTTACAATTGGATGTTTAGGAAACGAGAGATCATTTCCCCAAAAGAAAATACTCTAATCGAAGTTCGATTCGAATCAAAACATTTGTAGAACGTAGTTACAACGTAGTCTGAATTTATAGTTATAACAAATTTTCCAGGCAAGGATGATGATCAATCAGAGCTTGAAGGGCCAAACCCAAGAATATACCCATAAAAATTATTTGTATAATATAAAAATTGAAAATAAAAGTGTCAACATGCTGAACAGTTGTTTGAACAGGAGTCCTAATAACCGTAAGTACCGAATGGCCAACCATTCGTCAGGGCAAGATCGTACAATGATCACAAGATTTTAGACATAGTTGCTTCAAATTTGCAACTTCGATTGTATATTATGTTCTCTATTGCTCCTTTATGTCCATCCTTTATATTAGCACTTTTTATTTGATACGCTAACATCAAAGTATAACTTTGCGTCATTGTTTTGATGGTACTCCGTAGTTAGTACTATACACTTACTTCTTTATACTTATTTGGTCCTGAAACAAACTGGTCCACTACAAGATGCTTAATTTATATTATTTAGGTACTAGTGTATCGAAGGTAGTGTAGGTGTATATTTTTTAGGACAAGTAAGTATGTGCGCCATACAAATTAATTAGATTAACTAGGTAAAGCTAATCTTATTAAGCTCTGTCTACCCCTACCTACCTCTAGTGTGTACATATATGTAATTAATTAATAAGAAGTAGGTAGGTATCTATACCTAATGCCCGTTTAGTAGTGTAAACTAAGGCAACGCGTAACTTGACGCCTAAATTATTCAATATTTTCATAATAAGAAAAAGCATTGTACAAAAATAAACATTAGGTAAAACCTAAACTCGCTTAGTTTATGACACTTTATGACACCGATTTTGTGCCGCCTAAATGCAAATAAATGCTTGCTTAGGAATATCTTAAAGTTTCAACTTAAGCTTCGCCTAAGTTGAGAGCAATCGGGCATAAGTCTGTAAAGTACGTATTTAGCTACTCACCGTAGCTAAATACGTAAATCTCTGTACGCTACTTATGTTTTTATTTCCATTGCCATTCTAGGTAAAGCTTGATTGATCGATAGAGCTTTACAATTTCATTTTGTATCGGTTTTATTCTAATAAACCTGCAGGTACAGGCGCTTTTGCATCTTTGCATTGAGTAATAAATTCCTAACAAAATTATTCACTTGTTTTCTATCAGTAGTGAAGATGAACAAGGTATACATTTATTTTCTGCTGCAACATAAAAATCTTATATTATTTATAATACCTAGACCGTCTGAGTATTATCTGTTTACATTTTTCTACACAGATTTAAACTAAATTAAATATAGGGTAACTTGTACTGTACAGGCATAGACATGCCATTTTTCTGCGTTAATGTAGACGCAAACAAAGCCTGCCCCATCGCACGTAGGTACGTACGAAATAGCTACGTTAACAATTTGTAGATTCCGCGGGCTCCCCAACTCGGAGGCATGATAATAAACCTTATGAGAAAACTAAACATATTAGGTTACGTCACAAATCGTCTGCGAGAAGCTGGTTATTTTCCTTATTTATTCGTACTACCTTCTGTTCGAGGTGCACGATACGAACTAATATAGGTGTAGCGAATTATCCCGTCGTACTTCTGGTGCGTACTCAGAAGAAGGTCGTGTATTACCTGCTTACGCGCATGTTAGTTATTAAAACTTTGGTGTAAAACCGCTGTCCAGGGTGCGCAAAAAGCTGGTTTTTTTACACTTTGTTCCGGCATTTGTGAAGACCGAATTATTTCTCATCGTCATGTTTTTGCGGCTTTAAAGGTGCGATTCAAATGAAGGTTACGTTTTCTGAACAAAAACGTACAGGTCATAATTTTTGTAGCAAAGAAATAATGTTATTGTGGTTTACGTCAGTGCCAGGTACCAATTATTGTTTCAAACATTTTATCTTAAATTGGCAGGGTCACGGCCATCGCTAAGCGGCTCCCTTGTTGAGGCGCATGGGCATTGGCAATAATGCCGCCATTTATATTAAAATGGCGATAAGCTGCGTTACAAGTTCGTTCAACTGGTACATTGATCGAATAACGGGTAGACCCGATAGCGTCGTCCTGGCGCGGGCGCGGGCCTATCCTGTACCGTTATGGCCTTCGACCGGTAACGGGACGGAACTTCAATTGAATTTTTATTTTACCGAATCGAATAAATTTACTACACGTGTAGGTACTAAATATGTTCTTTTTGGAGAGAAGCCAAACATCGCATTCAATCGTAAGGCCGATGAGCGCCCGTTGAATAATCAAGTGACATTCAGAAGAGAAAGCCTCAAAGCTACAAATTTCAAAGCTTGGTACTATTTTTAATTCAAAACGCCTTCATAATGTGTCAGTTAAGAAATTAACAATAATAAGTTCACCGAACTCAGAGGAGACGATGAACTTGCAACCGAAACCGGTCTTGGATACATGTTTGAATTTCTGGTAGTACCCTGGGCGGCTGTCTAGTTTCGTAACTGCAACGGTGCAGCGCGAGCCGGCCGACGGCACCCACCGCCTGCCTGGACCCGCCGCGGCACCCACACGATCAACTTAAAATATAGATTTAAACATAAAATCAACTTCAGTCTTAGAAATATTATCACTTCCAACAGGTGCGCCGTTAGCCTGTCTATTTGTCTACCTAGTGATTTAAGAAAATCGGCAAAGACGTGTCGGGTTATGTGCAGTGTAGGGTTCCGTAGTTACCTGTCAATATGCATGTTTAAAAGTGGGCTTTTTGATACTATAAATACGTTACAACTTTACAAATTCACCTAGCTCCTATACAACTTGCATAACATATTTGCTAATCCAACAACACTTCATTTCGACGTTATGCAGTTAAGCATAAGAGTTTAGACGAACTGTTGCTCACGGTACTTCTAAAGAGTTTAGACGAACTGTTGTTCCGGGACTACTATTGCCATGGATTTATTACTTACCAGTGGACCCGGCGCGACTTCGTTCGCGTACACTTACTTTACTGCTACCTACCCATTTTTTCTTGCTTGTAAACCTTCCTCAATCGTTAATCAAAGGCTACTTTAGCTTTAAGTCCGCCAACGTACCTTTAGTTTTAATAAATAAAATAAATAAATTGTTGAGAGCCGCACTAAAATCCGTAGCGTAGTGTAAAAGATCTAAGCCTATATAGATACATAGGGACGACGGCGGAAAACAACTTTGTTTTATACTATGTATAGATTATTTCTATGACTATTCCAATCTCTTACGAGGAAGTGATCTATTTGCAACATTTTTATTGTTATTTATTCATTCTAGCCATGTGGTACCTAAATGAACTTGTAATTCTAATAGAACACATTAAGATAAAGTAATATTGAATTAGTAAAAATATCCTGTAATATAAATACGTTTCATGCCATATGAACCGAAAGGAAATTATGAAACTAACCAATAAGAGACCTAGTCCTCGTTCACGAATTAAGAAAAACTAAAAACATGAAGTATGAACATGAATTAACGAGAAACATCAGAAGAAACATTCTGATGTTTCTCGTTGGTACTAAGAAGGTATGTGAAAAGTGTAGGTAATGCGCGACCTAGGTGGAGTGCGTCAATTTATAAATCAGACGTTGACTTCGTCCAGGGCCACGCCTGTAGCACGCAAGGACAAGGGCACACACATTAAAGTAGGTAATGCGTGCGAAATCGTACTTAAAAAACCGGTGAAGTGCGAGGCGGATTCATTGTACTACTTGTAATGTATAAAATTCTAGTTTATAACAGAATAGGGTTTGAAAGACTCACGAAGACTTACTAATAGGCTTAATCTTTTTTCCTACAGGGTTTCGTAAACCATAACACATTTTGTGTCAAACAAAGTAAATAGGTCGTCCGCCCTTGAGCGACGTGTCTGATATATTTATTTGACAATATTATTCCGGGAAGAAAATACATGTGAAACTAACTAAGCCGGCCTAATTTTCTTATCGGCGTTTTATCTAATATAATAATTATTTCGACAGTGCTTCGTACCGTTAACAAAGAGACATTAAATGAATAAATAAATTACTCTATGTTAATTGATTGTAGAAAAAGGTCTAACACTACCTCGTTGATAATGTATTTTCCAATCTAAAAAGGGAAGTCCCTACTTATAGCCCCAAACTAGCAACGCTTGTACTATAGCTGCTAGATACAAAACATTCAAAAAATATAAATTTCTTCCTAAATTACGCTTAGCGTTTATCTTTATAATTAAATTATAGAATTATTTTGTTTTTAAATTCCTCTTTTTATTACCTACACCATTATTGGCGATGTGTTTTGTTTTGCTTTTGTCTATCTAAATTACAAAATTTGTGTTCTACCCAGAATAAATACTGATCTTTTTATTGAATTACTCAACCTTTAACCATCGAAATTAGTTTTTTACCACACGATCGCCGACGTGCGGTCTGAGAGACCGCAATATTATAAAGCTTATTACAAATCAATCGTAAGTTTTTTTTAAATCAGCTGAGTTAAAATATTAAAATTTTGAGATGAATACGGAATTACAATATCAAATTCTCGCACATTTTATTGGGCCAAAACCCAAACCCAAATACCCAAACGAATGATTAACTACTAGTCAAGATTGTCAAGAAGACTCACAAGAGAGTCACAAGTTTCTGATCCAGTGTTACCTACCTACATTTAGACAAAACTCACAATTTCATGTAACAGTCAATAGGTAATTTTGTACAGAACTACATTCATTTGGTTAAAAAGATTCTCCGCTACCTTCATTAAATAAAAAAGCGGAGAATCTATCGATAAGAAGGAAATCAGTACTCTACAACAAAAACGAAATAACACTTTGATGATACATTGCCGGCTAAACACGGTTGTAACTGAACTCGAGCGAGGGTAGGTACTGAGACGTTCACCACAAACATACGGCAGTCTGTTTTAATCTTTCAATTTTGAATTAGAGTGCGGTCTGTGAAGCTGCTCGGTGATAAAGTGTTAACTAAAGCAAATTTTCTGAAGAAAGTAGTAAGGCGTTGTCTAAGTAGCAGACCCGGATTAGGGAGGCGCAGGATTAGGCGGTTCCCGGAGGCTCCGGGCTCCGCTCCGCCGCTGGCCGCGGGAATTGCAGTAATTGGCACTCCATTTAAACGTCGCGGCTAAGTGTTATGTCAGTGACTCGGGGCGTAATTGTTTCGGCGCTTAATTTTCTCGAGTGACTTTTTTGTCCCCTTGAACGTTACTCGCCCGAGTAAACATTCTTGCTCGGATCGGTAAAAGCGGTCTAATGGATAAAAGGTAGATCCAACTTAATTTCAAGGTTATTTTTTATGATAGCGACTACTCGTTAAATTGGTTATTCTTAACATCGTGCAGTAAGGTAATTAGTTGGATAAATTAAATATTACAAAAATAGTTATGCATGATCTTAACTTTTTTATGTTATTGTCTCTGCAGGTAAACACATTTTATGAATACAGCAGGAAGTAGACATCAAAATAAGAAATTATTTTAAATGTGTGTAGTTTTTTCTTAAACCTAATAATTTAATTTATTTTCGAAAGCTTAATTAAAAATGTGGTAGAGTAGAGATACACAGAATAACTAAATAGTCTACATTTATGAAACTTCGCATGTATTATTTGGTCTGTGTTAAATAAAATATAAAGCAATTCTCAATAACTATGCGATAAGTACCGTTTGTTTAAGTATATATTTTGTTTGTTTAAACTAGGTAACCGAACGATTGTTCTTTTAATAGCTAACATACTGACCCCGCAGGAATTATAGAGTACTTACCTAAGTATTATCGTCAAAACAAACCGTAAAACACGGTAACGGCATCCAATGTTATTTGGCTTCAGTGACCGCATTCTTTTTCGCTTCGGTTCTTATCAAAGGAAACCCAAGCCGAGAGTAAAATACAGTAGACAGGCACAGAAGAAAACAAAGATGACTTTTACCCGTTTAGAAAGGCAAAGCTTAAAACTTTCTTATGACTAATTTTATATTCATATACATTTACTGGCTAATGTTATAATAGTTCTGTTAGAGAGAACATTCCAGTCGCACATAAAGCCATTTATTAGGTGGTAGGTTAGGTATTTAGGAGAAACACACCGTAAAACTAGGTACTGCGCCGGGGCGTAACAGGTACTTCGAAGTAATTAAACATAAATACATGGAAACTGGGCAGATCTTAGTTCCGCGCGTTGGCTCGCAGCCGCCAAAGACCGCGGGATGGCAGCGCCGATGTTTGCCATTACATTTATCGTCAGTTTATTATTGCCACAGCCATATTCACTCTTATAAGTTACGACTGTTTTACTGTTTGTCCTCCAGTCTCGTACTTAATTTTGTTTTCTTTGTCTTGCATCATGAGACTCATTGTTACTATTTTAACTCGAAGGGCTAGAGCACGTAATTATCGCCGAGCTGGCGATAAAACTATGTTCTTATTTAAACAATATCTTAAAGACGTGTGAACACGGTTGTTCTCTGCACGAATAATTTTGATAACACATCGCCATCGTGTCGAACTTATAAATGTCTGTCGGTTGTTCTTCGCACGAATATGTTTGATAACATAACGTCATCGTCTTGAACTAATAATGAACTGATCATTATAACACATCAAATGAAAATATAATAATTTTCTCTGTTTCACACCATTTAGGCCACCGCACAGTAACTGTTGACCCAGAGCACAGAGCACGGTCGGATTACTGGATCG
Organism: Blastobasis adustella; assembly: GCA_907269095.1. Lineage (NCBI taxonomy): Eukaryota > Metazoa > Arthropoda > Insecta > Lepidoptera > Blastobasidae > Blastobasis > Blastobasis adustella. Next base: position 18,905,215 of record OU026114.1, read on the forward strand.
ATTGTTAAATAGAGTATAAACAGGATTAGCTGTACTGTAGCAGATAGGATTAACTGTCAATCAAAAGCGTTATATCCAACGATAATGCGATGTACCTATCGCAAACTTCGTTATTTATTTAGATGCTCGTTTAATTATATGTGAATGAAATTGTGAAAAATGAAGTAATTTAGTCCTTAATGCGTACTTATTAATTAAATTATCTAAGGAGGGAGTGAGATGAGGGACACATGAATAAACAAACGCTGCGAGGGCAGCAAAACGTGGTCGCAATTTGTTGGGTATACAATAGTACTTAATAATAACATCACTTATTAATGCGTTGTCGTACCGGAACGCGCGGGCCATTGTTTCTAGCGGCGATGTAGTGAAACGAACTTGTGGTCCTCTTATCGCCTGTACGTTTGCAACACAATCACATGGACACATCGTCATCTAGAATAAATTACTTCCATTACGTAAATGCCCTTGCGTGGATCCCACCCGCAGCCATCCGGGTCTGATGAATACAGCTGTTCATGAACATTTTCAAATACTAAGCACGAAAATACCCTACTTTATCCTAGGCATGGTAAAACATGCAACTTAGCTTTGGCCAGAAGCGCGAACCAGGAACTGCCACGTTAATCTTAACGAAAGACTAACAAACTGCTCCCTAAATAAACTACTGCGTATCATCAGGGCTACAGACGACACCCTGTGCAAGGGATGTTTATTAGCTAAGGAACGACAACACATCTAGTCCTGGAATGTGAGAGACTAACGAAGTTCAGGGATTAAGCCTCACTAGCCACATGATCCCTTCGAGGAGCCTGCGAACGTCCTAAAAGACTAATAGACTTCTGGAATTATCTATGGCGGGTTCTACAGGCAGTATCGTACCTATAAAGAACCGACCTTGAGTCCAACCTAGTCTCTAAATTAAACCTCCTAAAACGCCATGACCTGCTCTATTTGATAGAAATACTAAACCATCGAAACGCTCCATGTAGCGAATGCTATGGTCATGGTCCGTAGTTATCAGCCTGGAAGGCCAATAACGAGTGAACTCCAGATCCCCCTTCGTGTTGCCTCATTTAGACCTCTCTTCATGTTGGGATGGGCATCGGTGCACGGTGCGCGCACGCCTTGCACCGGGTGCATGCTGAATAGAGCTACTGTGCAAGCACCCTATTAATAAGCATAGTATTATGATCAGCCCTCCTTTAGTATCCTTAGTATCTTTGTCTCCTAAGTAATCCGAACAAACTTTCTGCTTTCGAACTTTCCATCTACAATCATAATAGATAATTTCAAACTATTAGTAAAAGGAGTAGTAAAATACTAAAGTTCATTATCGCAAAACCTGCACGATTCCCGTACAAGTGAGTACCATTAAAATTGCTAGTCAGGTACACACTGGGCGCAAATAATTACGAATACCCATCAACTGTCACCGGCTTGAAATTAAGTTTTCGATCAAAGTAGATCGAAGTCATTAAGAAGAAGCACTATCGCGGCGCCGATTGATTGTCTTAATAATAGGCGCGCGCACGTGCCGCTGCCGCGCGCCGCCGCCGCCGCCGACGCCGCGCGCCGCCGTGCGCCGCCGCGGCCGAGCGTTCAGCCAATGCGCGAGCCTTTCAATTTTAAACCGCTTTATGAACAAACTCTAATAAAGGACGCTCCTCTTACATCCCATAAGATTGAAATAGGGCTCCCGCGAGACTTCTTTTTTTCGTTTAGCACCAAGGAAAATTGCGGGTATACGAAAATTGTGTTACCAAAAGAAATTGAAAATTTCGAGGCAATTTTCTCCTTCAAAGAATAACCACTTTGATACTAATTCGACGTTTTCATATGGCATGCCCCGTGGACCTATTGTTATTATGAGGAGACCTCGGGGTTCACTTTTATGTAATGTTATAAAGTAAATATTGCGATCAAAACGCTACCGCTAGCGCTGTTGTTTATTTTGCGTGCGTTACTCGTGTAGGTAACGTACAGGTATATGACATTTGCCTTTGTTAAGCGTAGTGGCTACAGTTTGCATTGTTAATTGTTTGGAACATGTCATCACAATTAGTTTTGTTCATCGTAATTATATTTGTTGCCTTTTAAAATACTGAAGTAGATCATTCAATTCGCCAAAAATATAAATCGAACCCCTAAGGTAAATATTTTTATGCTATTAGTTGTGATATTTCACGATGATGTAGTGTAGTACGGGAAGGGTGTAAGCAGATCTGTCAGCGTCCGCCAGACGGGAGCTGGCAGCTCCAATTACAGCGTAATTGCATCTCAAATTAGAATATTCCATTTTATGTGTATTTTTGCGATTGGTGTTCCTGGTATTTATGCATGTAGATTGTAGGTACAGGAACCATCGATCATGTCGCCTTGTTTGGAATGTCGCGCACAAAGTAAAATATCTATCTATTATGGTAATCTCATAGTTAGGGTATGTCAATGAAATCTATCCTTTTAAAATAATCCTTAAAACAAAATTATGTTTATTATTCTTAGAAATAAACTATTTTTAAATTAGAAAATATACTAGTTCCTACAAATAACTTCAAATTCTATGGAAGTATTCCCGCGAAAAAGTATCTATGTCCATTTGACATTGTCTCGTTTTTGTATTTACGTCATCCCATTGCCTGCGGAACCTTAACACTTTTTATAGCTCCATCTCTATGTATATTATAGGTTTAAACTTTTTACGTATGGTTGTTTATTTCCAAGACATACAATTTCAATGGGGGGTTTTCATGTTCAACTAGAACATTAAAGTACCTAATAGATTATATATCTATTACTTTAGTATTCGCGGCCGTTTAGGCAAACTCTATTATCGATCTACGCCTGCCAAGATATTTTCTCGAAACGTATCGAATTGAAACTAATACCGTAAAATGAAGTCCTCCACCTTTCATGTTTATTTTGCTACAGAGTAAAAAATATATTTCAAAATGTGCCCACCATTTCATTCTACAACGAAGTCTTCATTATTTTCATGTTTAAGGAAATTAAGTTGTTGGAACCGATACTTATAAACTTCTTGCTGCATAATATAAACACGGCATGATACGAAGACAGCCTGAGGCCTTTCTTTGACTTTAAAACTTATTTTTAACCAGAATTAAAGTTATAAACCTTTCTAGAACTTGTTTTAGATTAAGAGTCGTTAAACTGACTTACATAAGTTCGCTCCTCGATCAAAAACTTAAATCGGCCGAAATTGACGAGATTACGACGACTGTGTTACAGTTTTCAAATCAAACTGTATTTCCTCATCATTACAAAGTCTTATTTACTTTAGATTTAGGGATTAGGAGATTAGGGTGATAGCTGTGCTGATACCTGCTGATGTGTCATAACCAAAAATAAGCTATTAAAAAGCGAAGTAGTTCTTAAGCTTTTAAAGATTATTGGTCATCTTTTTCTCACACAACACAGCCTGCTATCGTCCTCTCTATGGCAAAATTAGCAACTTTAAATGCTTATCAATGATCTATACTTAGTTTAAAACAGTCGCATCTATGTCTGTATCGATGTACCTACTCTTAGATCTTTTAAACTACGCAACGGAATTTAATGCTAAGGTTCAATAGGAAGGTTTTTAAGCAAGAAAAAATGGTAGGTAGGGGCAAAGCAGGTGTACGCGAACGAACTGTTTTGATTTTTATTCTTGAAGTAAACATCTGATAAAATTTCACCCCTCTTGCAGCTCTGAGTAGGTATTGATTGAGTAATTCCAATAACTCCCGACCTACATAAAGTTCATCTTTGCATCTGTGGTATTGACTATACGGTTTCAGAGAACTCGACGTCGGGTGGGATTAGTTCCTGGAAGGGGCTCTCTTTTATAGACAGGTAATTGCATGAGCGCTTCCGAGAATAATCTCTCTAGTTGCGCAAACGTCCATTGGCTCCGATAACTAGCTTACCCGTGGGCGCCGGAAGGGGGTGCAAGGGGGTGCACTTCCGCCGCCCTCTAATGAGAAAACGTTGAGGATAATTTTATTTTATTTGTAAATAAAAGTCACTGTAACTACATTGTATGCACCTATCTATAAACAAAAAAATAAAAGTTATTACAAGAAGGATATGTATATTTTTGAAATGTTGTATTTGAAGTTTAAACCCTCTCGTTTGTTACTCCACACGACATCAAAGCAATTTTTTGTAGTTTATGACTTAATGACCTTTAGAGTAGCAACGATTTCTCATTTGTCAAATTATAATATGTAGTTTAGATATTATGAGTACCTACCGATCAAAATCATAACACTCCTTTTTGTATTGCCGTAGTCGGGTAATGGCACGGTTTCTATTCAACTTGGGGTCAGCCTGACTTATCTTTTGTTTTTATATTAGCCTGGCAGTTCACCGCCATCTCGCCTGATAGTACTTGACAAAGCAACTGCGGATCAGCTTACGTAATACTTATATAGTTTTATCTCTATAGCAATACCTACCTATGACGGCCTCTGTCGCGCGCGTTATTATAACTTTATGTCTTGCTCAATTCAATGCAAATCGAAAGACCCAGCAGTTAGCTCGTTCCCTTGCGCACGTCAAAGCCCGTCATGGTACGCCATCAGGACCTGTCTGCTTTAGGATATCCGCTGCATTGCAGTAACTGCACGCTTATGACGCGCGTACAGCTCGCGAGTGTCTCTCGAGCCGACGTACCCAAAGATTTACTTAAAGCTGTACCGATTTACCATTGTTGTTGTTTCCCGACAGGCCATCGTTCTGGGGGGAACGCACGCGCATGGAGAAGCGGCTGATGGTGGTGGCGGGCGTGGCGGCGGTGCTCGCCGTCGCCTTCCTCGCCGCTTTCGTCGCCAGCCTGCTCGTGCGCAGCTCCACCGGTATTAACGGTAACCACTAACTATGCATACACTGGTATGGTCATGTCTTGCGTAAGCCTCAGGGATACGTGGGAAATAGGTGTCTGAACCTGCCGGTATCAGGAAAGAGTCCCCGTGGGCGATCCAAGAAGCGATGGATTGACATCGCTTAGTCGAATTCGAGAGCCAACAGCCTACGACGCGAGGAACAAAATGGAGAAGAATGAGTCGGAAAGCGGACCCTGGCAGAAGCCGGGATAAGCGGTAGGATGATGATGATGACGTGTATGTGGAGATGGTCGCACGTGAGGGTTCACTCGTCGGCGGGGTGTCCGACCGTCGTGCACGCTGTGGCCGTGCTGTACTAATGCACACACGGATATAGTGCGTATCGGTGCTCGGCGTCTTGCCGGGGCGTGTGCATTCGTGCGTGCTGGCCGGACTACATGCGTCACCCTCCACCTGTATGGTATGAGCTCGGTCCTTTTGTTTTCCTTGAGTTTTTGGCGTTTAATAAGGATTAATTAATCCTATTTCAATTCATGTCTTCATCATCAATGGCCCGTAACAGTCCACTGCAAGACTTACGCCACAATCTGTCAGTAGTGGAAAATTTTGAATATTTCTGTTTTTATTTTAAAGGTGATCACATGTACTGACACAATTTTCCTAGTCCGACAAATACTTTCAATATTAGTTAAATATCTTTTATTGACGGAATATTGTCCTATATAATTACACCCTGTACCTATATCATCGCAATTTGGGTGAGCATCGAATTAATAAACTCATCATCACAGCCCGAAACAGTCCACTGCAGGACTTAGGGCCTCTCCCACAAAGGGGGAGGTTATTGCCATAATCTTCACGCTTTGCAGGCGGGTTGGAGATCGCAGTGTTTAAATATAACAATGGAAAATGCTGCAGCCCATTTTCCAGACTACGGAGACTCTTGATCTCCTTGTACGACACCCACAAGTGTAAGGGGTTGGTGCTATTCTACTCTGCCGGACACAACACATTTATAGACTATTAAAAATCCAGTGCCGTTAACCGCATGACGTGACGTAGGTACCTAAGCATACCTTTTACTTAGGGTCAGATTGTAGGTTGAATCACTGATTCACTAATTATTTTAAATCATAATATCGCTAACCCATGTTTATTTTAGTCAATTTATTCGTCGAAATAGGTATTACCTCGCCGAACTAAGGACTCGTGGAACGTTCTTGCTGTTCAACATGAGTTGGGCATACAAAACAACGTTTTATGAGTATGCCCAGCAGCATTCGCTGACTTTGTTGGCGCTATACTTGGAATATTTAATTAGAGAAAATTCGATTGTGAGTCACTTGACCTAAAACTTTTAAAAACATGCAAGGCCACCTACGTGTGCCGTACAGATAAATACTAAATACCTACTCCTGAGGCTAAAAGTAATGTTACCAGTATACAAAGACTATATACTAGCATACCCGTATATGACTGTATATCTGGCGTCCAAGATAATTAACGACTTCACAATGCCAACACTTTCCTGCACCAGTGGTAATATGAGTACCTAAGTAAATATTTACATCTATTTGGAAAATTGATATCTACTTAAAAAATACATTCCGCAAACATAGACCATGACCTGAAATAGGACACAGGTAGGCTGCTTTCACGCGCACAAAATATTAGTTCTGTCATTTAAACGTAGGTAGGTAGGCAATATGTCGTAATGGCGTTTAGTCCCGGCAGCGTTTGGTGAAATTTTTGTGTCACAATTTACCATGTTAAACCTCCACGAACGTTCATATGCGTTCTTTATACTGTGATATAACGGTGGTAATTTGACGGTGAATCAAATTTTTGTCATTGGCGGCCTCCCTCCCGCCCTCACCCGCCGGAAGCCACCGCGAAGCGCACGAGGCAACATCCTGATTGAAATTCGCACATCACTGCGTTACATCTACCTTGCGGAAGATTTCACAAATCAATTTACCTTAGACGACATAAAAATCGCTTGCTACAGCACCAGAGAAAATGTATGGCAAGTTGGCAACGCCGTACGACGGCCGCTGCCTCGGCTTGCCAAACACGGCGCACGGAGCGTGGCGCAACCCGCGTATTGTGCCCGCATGTCCCGACCAAATTCGAGTACTGAAGTCACAAAAGATTGGCTAATAACGATAAAAACTATATTATGAAAAGCTATTACGGTGGCTATTTCACATTAAAAATGGTTAGTGTATTGGAGCGTAACATGTAACGACATTCGCTAGGTACGCTAGGTATTAATTGAAATGGAGTCAGTCGCCGGTAACGCAACGCAGTCGCGTCGTCAGCGGCAACGCGATGGCGCACTAACGAGGAGATCACAGACGTAAACCAGCTTACTGCTAACAATGGTCGTTAAATGTTACTGATTTGTATTTCTGCTTCGGATTACAGTGGGTAGGTAGGTGTACTTTGTTATGGACGTAAATACGAGTTACGAAAGAACAAAACAGTATCAGATGAGGAAAAAGACTGACTGAGAGTTGGAGACAATGTCCTTTCAAGACAAATTAGCCGAATATTTTATAATGAGAGCTTATATTTAGGAGTTACCGACAGACAGAGTCGACTAAGTTTAGATACTTAAACTTTAGTTCGGTAGCTACGATGCCATAGACAGATACACAAAGTCACAGATACACACGTCAAAGTTATCTTACACCTTACGTATCTTATACATCCCTCTTTTTTCGTCGGGAGTTAAAAATCAGCCTAGTTTTACATCTGCGACGGACTTTAATAGAAATATTATGCAAGGCAATATTTTGTTGTGTGTCGTAAGTACCAGTATGTTAAGTAACAGCTGTAATTGAAGTGGCAATGGGCTTGCTACGTAGTTCGCGATGAGACGGAAAGGTTCTCGAGCGTTGACTACCCCACGAGATCTCGAAAAGGTCGTAAGGTGCGGATGGATGCGAGGGTCACTGAGTCGACCGGTGTGAAAGGCGTGGGGGGAGGCCTAAATTCAGCAGTGGTTGTACGTACAACGGCTGGGATAATGATGATGAAGTGTACTATCGTACTTAACGTAATATAAAATATATTTTAATGCAAACAAAGACGCGACACTATAACACTAAAATAATGAATACGAGTACGAATCAAAATAGAAGTACCACGAATAATTCAGCGGATTTATTTAGTCGCGTAAACAAACTTGTACGTAGATAGGTACTTAATCCATTCCAAAAAATAAAATTATATCTTCTTGAAATAATTGGCAGTAGGTACTTATTCTATGCAAGTTACCTACATACCTATGCCAAAGCCGATAAAAGTAGATTGCATATACATTTTACCTAGTGAAGTAGGTACCTTCTTAATACCTCCACCGATATACCTATATCAGCCTGCTCATGTAAATTTCAATCATGCAGCTTTCCTTCTAGTAAATTAAATCTCTACAAAACCGTAGTTTAGAAAATCAATAGTGTGTCCTGCTTACAGATATGCCACAAACAAGTGAGCTGAAACTATCTTCCGCTTCGCCCCCCGCCGTCTTGGTCAAAGGAGATGATGTCAAGATCTGCAGCTCACCAGGGTGTATCCATACAGGTAAGTAACACAGTTGCCTAGATTGAAAAAGATTCAATAGAACTAACAAAAACTATAAGCAGGTAACCATAAAAACTCGAAAATCAAACAATCCTGAAATCCGTACCAGATAAGTTTCGGAACTTCACTTGAAACGCAATTAATACAGAAGAACGCGCTCAAGTAACTAAACAAATTGTTGCAGCTTCCAAGCTGTTACTGAACATGGACAAGACCGTGGACCCATGCGATGACTTCTACGACTTCGCATGCGGTAATTTCGTGAAGAACACCCGCATCCCTGACGACAAGACTTCCGTAAACACCTTCTCCATCATCACCGACGAGCTTCAGGAGCAGATCAGAGCGCTCCTGGAAGAGCCCATCACCGACCAGGAGCCCCGACCCTTCGTACTGGCAAAGACCTTGTACCAGGCCTGCATGAACAAGAGTGAGTACCTACTTCCTTTGCGCGCGTGTTCCAAATTCACTATCAGCATATAGGTCTAACACGTGTAACATACTAACAGTAAATGGGTCGAAGAGTTAGATTGCAGTTAGGGAGATTTTAACTGGATACAGTGCTTAGTTACCCGGAGCTGATACAGCGGCCAACTTCGAACTACGCCGGAGGCAGAGCTCGTCACACGCGGCTGATTGAATAGAAACACATCAGCGAACTCGAACAAACAAACAACTGGGGCATATCAAACTTTTAATAACATTTGTGCGACAATATTGTCTGTTATGAGTGTTCTAACTTGTTATTGTCTGTTCAGGCAACTTCATTACCCCGCTCCTGCCCTCCTGCCGGCATCATTATCTTTACCCATATCATATTTCAAAGTACAGAATATGCTCTTTAGTTTCCGCGATAAGTAGCGCTTACGGTGCATGGGCTAGCACAAAGATATTTATGGGAGACATCTGGAAATATGGAAGATATTTTAACTTATTAACTTAGAGCAACAACCGGATCGCCGGAGACCCCTTGCTCTAAGCTTGTTATTGATTATCGTCGTACCTAATGTGATATTATTACTTCAGCTGTTAGATTTTTACATAAACAGTACCTATTCAGGTATTCTCATGTGGATTATTATGGTCAGGTGGTCGGCTAGTGTTGAATGACGATAGCTATTTACACGGATCGGTCAATCGCAAATGCAATCGCATGTCCGGAGTGCAACATTGCGTGCGCTCAACATTATTACATTTATTTCCTAGAGGTAGGTATAACGCTAAAGACCTACAGCGATTATGGAAGAATAATTACTTTCTGCGTACCTACCAACTTGCCTAAGGATTGGACTGAGTTGCCTAAACCTGTTACTGTTACCGATAAATGCAAGTGAAAGTGAACTAAATTAAAACGCTTCCGCTATTTACACAACCGTGTGATGTAAGTGATGGATGAACAAACACAAAGAAACATGGAAACATGATATAAATTATGGTAGATGTGATCAGCGGCAGACTAGACAGGGAGGGAACGTGCCGACGCATTCAAGGATAATCGAGTGGTCCATCGAGAGCGAGCCTTATTGCAACACGGCTAACACGTTATAAAACAGTTTCCGAAGATCTTTATTTAGAATGGCGTTATGTTGTGCTTAGCACATAACATTACATAATGTTATCTATAGATGTTCTTATACGAGCAATGACTTGACGGTTATGAAGTACATAAATACCTAGTTTTTGTTTACAAATTTTGAACAATTCCCCACTTTAGCTATGTTACCCAGTTATGGCAGTTGTAGGACGTAAGTTGCAAGGGCGTAGCACCCAAGTGACGGTGTCGTTGTCCGCAGGCGCGATCGAGGCGCGCGGCGTGCAGCCCCTGCTGGACATGCTGCGCCGTCTGGGCGGCTGGCCCGTGCTGGAGAACCAAGCCTGGAACGAAAAAGACTTCTCCTGGGAGAAGTCCGTGTACCGCTTCCGCACCGCCGGCTACTCAGTCGACTACCTCCTAGATTTCTCCATCAGTGTCGACGTCAAGAACTCCACGAAACGCATCATCGATGTAAGACCTCAACGAATATAATTTACTAAGTTCAGTCGGCCGGCTGTAGGGCAGGTACACAAATCACGATGGTATTATACAATATTGATTTTATATGATTTCATCCTATTGTTCTTCTCTAAGATTGCATTGCGGATTGTTTTTGTGGCGCGGCGAATTCCATTGTTTTAATTTATTGACATTAACTGATCTATTGTAGACACAGAACCAGAACCACTGAACTGATCTACGAGTATTGTGTTGTGACACGTAATCTATTCTTTGGGATCATCCGATCGCATGGGTTAACGGCGTGTGTCATGTGCGCAGCTGGACCAGGCGACGCTAGGGCTGAGCCGCGAGTACCTGAACCGCGGGTTCACCGACAAGCTGGTGCAGGCCTACTACGACTACATGGTGGACATCGCGGTGCTGCTGGGCGCCGACCGCACGCGCGCGCTGGATGAGCTCAAGGAGTCCCTGCAGTTCGAGATCAAGCTGGCCAACGTAAGTAGGGCTCCGCCGCTGCCCGCGGAGCCCCCTAAATGGCCCCGCGCCGAAACAGTAACGGCTTTATGGGGCTACAAAGAACTGAAAGTTTACGAGCTTCGTTGACTTTGATGTAAAATGAATCATTGCGAAGGCCACCAGAACAATTTATGTGGTTGTCTGGTTGCGAACTGAAACTCATCCCAAGGTCGCGATGTCCGACCTACTTAAGTGTTGGTCACAATGATTGTCGTTCAGCACTCAAGTAGGTCGCGACAATAATTTAAACACCAGCTCCAAATGCAAATTGTAATCGATCACAATTTGTAGTGTCCCTCTTTTTGCAGTGATTTGACTACCGAAACGAACTTTTCATATACCTACCTACCTATTGAAATCACAAACTTTTCACAGATATCATTGCCATTGGAAAAACGTCGTAATGCTACCAGCCTATACAATCCTATGACAATCGCGGAATTGGAACAGAAATATCCCAAGTAAGTATTTATTTTAAAATAACAATTCCCCTACTTAGTGAGCGTACACCGCCAGCATACATATATATGTATATATGTAAGCATCAGGGTCCGTTCAATCTGCAGCCGACTGCATGTATAAGTACATAATATGAACAACATACTACATATCTTATTGTATTGACTGATCAGGCCATTGTTGTTTAGTGCTGTAGATATTGTATAAATAAATATGTAGGTATACCTAAGTATTCTGTATTGAAATTCACATAAAAATCAGTAAGTGCGAAGTACTTTTAGTGTTTCATACAATATACTTAACTACGGACCTTCAAAATGGCGCTCGTCCGAATAAACTTCATTCAGATACAGCTCTTTCACTTTCCGTGTATTATACGTAGGTAGGAAATGCAGAGGTCTGGATGCGGAAGGCACAGGACCGGCCCCAAGCCTAGCACCTGCGATCCTTACCAGGTCGTCGGTCCACCTTGTGGGAGGCCTACCCACGCTGCGTCTTCCGGCACGTGGTCGCCACTCGAGAACTTTACTGCCCCATCGGCAATCTGTTCTTCGAACTATGTGCCCTGCCCACTGCCACTTCAGTCTGGCAATCCTTAGAGCTATGTCGGTGACCTTGGTTCGCTTGCGGATCTCCTCATTTCTGATGCGATCACGCAAAGAGACTCCGAGCATAGCTCTTTCCATTGCCGTTTGGGTAACAGTGAGCTTTCTTATAAGGCCCACAGTGAGCGGCCACGTTTCAGTTCCGTAAGTCATCACTGGCAACACACATTGGTCAAAGACCTTCGTCTTGACTACTGCGGTAATTAGGACGCAAATATATGGCGTAGCTTCCCGAATGCTGCCCAACCGAGTTGGATTCGTCGATTGACCTCTTTCTCGAAGTTGGACCTACCTAGCTGGACTATTTGTCCTAGGTATGTATGTCAACAACATTAAGTGGAATGCCTCCAACTGTCACTGGAGTAGGTACAACATGAGATTCGACATAATTTTCGTCTTGTCCATGTTCATTTTATGACCTACTTGTTGAGAGGCAATACAGAGGTCATCGAGCATTTTGCCCAAGTCTTCCAGGGTTTCAGCCATTAATAAAATAAGAATTATTGCAAGTTCTAAATGATGGATAACACAAAATTTCAAATAATTTCATTTGACATATGGATGTCTCAAATGAAATTATTGCTGTAATGAATCATTTACTTACCTAGAAATCAACTTTTCTAGGTAAGTAAATGATTTTCTAGGCAAATAGAGCGTCGGTGGCCGAGCGGTTACAGTATCGACTCGTAAGCCAGAGGTCCCGGGTTCGAATCCCGCTCCGGCCATGTACCAATGACTGTTTTCTGAGTTATGTACATTAGTTGAATACTAACCGATGCTCTTACGGTGAGGGAAAACATCGTGATGAAACCTGCACATTCAGGCGACTGGATGTGTAACCATGATCCAATCTGGTCAGGTTCCCCTGGTAGCAGGGTCACGGAGGTCAGATGGCAGTCGCTCCACTGTAATTGCCTGACCTGCCAAATCCTGGATCATGGTCAAGGCGGACCCCGGGCCCTCGTGCGCGAGAGCATAACCGGGACATTAACGCCAAGATGATTATTTTTTATTTTTACCTAGAAATCAACTTCTCAGTCCTCCCTAAATGCTCAAAACAAAACAGTTTATCACATAAATAAATGGATGTACCAAGAGATGCTTGTAATCCTGTGGGCACTACTTTGAATTTTGAGACAAATTGTAGCTTGTGTTATTCTGAGCACGTCATATACATCATTAGATTATCCTAATCAAGCCGTAAATTAGTGAAGGCCTGGTTTCAAGCGTCCATAATGTTATAATGCTAACCATCAGGCGGGCCTTAAGCTTGTTTGACACCGTAGTCATATAAAAACAATTTTTATCAATTTAGGTATTAGGGTACAGTAGGCAAAATATCAACGACCCAAATCCAGTATAAGATGACCTAGCATCTCTATGGACACACATAACAATGACAGGTCCCTTTATACTTACTGGTTTTGGGTAAGTTGATGTGTTTGTACCTTACCCTGTGTACACATTGCATTTACTTACTATAATAAGACCACGATAAGTCAGAATCACTTTAAAAAAAATATCTCTGTAGTGCAACTTTTTAAACGTCATAGAACGTCTTTCATAAAAGTTATAAACAATTTGATTTCTCTAGGATTGTTTATTTTTGTGTTATGAAAAAAATTTTTAAATAATGGGCAAAACAATTAAAAAGGAAGTGCGGGAGATAATTTTCAGCATGATTAATAATTTAGACTAACTAAAAATACAAGTTCAAGCTAATAGTGATTATAATAAGACCACGCTAAGTCCACAACACTTATTAAAAAAAAACCTCTATGGCAACTTATGACAAGTCTTTTAAAAGTAATAGAACGTCATTCACAAAAGTCATAACATACAATTTGATTTCCGTAGGATTGTTTATTTTCGTGAGTTATGAAAAATATTATTAAATAATGGGCAAAACAATTAAAAAGGAAGTATAATTTGATAGTGATAATTTTCAGCATGATTAATAATTTAGTCAAACTAAACGTACAAGTTCAAGCCAAATATCTGAATGTTTACAAGAAGGACTGCCAAGGACTGGCAAGGACAGATTATCCCCAGATGATTGCCATATCCACATTTTATAATTTGTACTACTGACTGACAGTCAATACAGACTTATCGTGGTCCTATTATAGTAGGTTTATTGTCTCTACTAGTTTAATAGTGTCTAGGCTAGTAGTGACAAATGAGTGCCACGTTTACTTTTTCCAGGATCCCATGGCTCGATTATATCAACCGCCTCCTAGCGCCGCATGTTACGATCGGTCGTGACGAGGTCGCCATCGTCAACGTACCTAAATATCTGACCGATCTTGAGGTTAGTACATTCTAAAAATATATATTTAGTTTTAATTTTTCTTCCAAATATCTACAATGTGATTTCCTAACTCCTCCCTGAGCCGAAAATTCATATTTAAGAGGGTAAAAGTCGGGCTCATGTCGGGCTACTACCGCTAGTTTTTTTTGTAAATTCGGTGATTTCCAAGGAGTATACCTACTGTTGAGTTGTTATCTTCGTTTGGCTCAAAAATCATTCAAAAACCGTCGAAGTTAACATTTTCGGGTCACCGTGTTTCCGCCGTGACTCCTGTACTCCGGAGTAAGTCGTTCATCGAATTCAAGTAAAAAATGTTGCACTTAACTTTGTAAAAAATTGTTAAAATTCCCACCAATTGCCGAACAGAACCTTCTGGAAGTGACCCCCAAACGCGTGCAAGCTAACTATGTGATGTGGCGCGTCGCCGGCGCGTCCGTGTCCTACATGACGGATAACCTGCGCAGACGCCAGCTCGCCTACGTCACCTCGCTCTCGGGCAAGACCGAGCGCGAGAGCCGCTGGAAGGAGTGCGCTGACACTACTAGCCTCAGGTTAACCTTTAATATACCTAGATAAAAATCGTAATAAAAATGACCTTCCCCAAAAAGATAAGTCAGCAGTACCCTCAACTGTCGTATATGCATGATATGAATGACTGTACAAGAGGCCATGGAGATGTGTTAGGATTCAGGATCTTGTGGTACTCGATAGTCTCTCTCTACCCCCCTAAGGTACGGGTATAAGTGTGTGTATGTAGGAGGTGACCCAGGAAAGGCCGGCTGGTGCATGCGCTGGCAGGCGGACTGGGCCAGACTCGATGACACGGTTGTGTATGATGTGTATCCGTACCTACCTATTTGTTCCCACTGGTTCGATTCAATAGTTCTACCGTTGAACCAGTGAGGGGCTCGCCAGGCAGCAGCATTCGCAGCGTTGGGATAAACAAGTAGTTTTATCAATATCGAAAATTCGTTAATTAATGTTTAGTGGTGGGTATGGCATAGTGAACTACAATACTACTACCTAACTAACTTAAGTTTGGATACAAGTTAAAGTGGACCCAAGAAAATATGGATGGACTGTGTGAATGATGACATGCGGGCGAAATTAGTCAGTAGGTACATAGAGAAAGAGATGATTGTAAGGATCACGTTGCTGTCGTTTTTATTAAAATCAGGAAGTAAAGTTAAATTATAAGGAAAGTTAATTCTGCTCGTAACTTTGTCCGCGTAAAACTCAATTTTGTCATATTCCCTTGGGAACTAGGTACATTGAATTTCGGAAGAAATTATAGCCTATATTCTGGGTTGGCCACAAAATTTCTTAAAAATCCGTTGAATGGTTTAATAACAATAAACCGACTTATAATTAACTAGCTTTTTCACCTCAATTAACCAGTTTAACTGGAGCCGTGCTAAATCGAAAAATTGCATTTTTTCCAAAAATTATGTAAATCTGTTTACATAATTTTTGAAATTGTGTACTTCGAATTCTTGCCATTTTTTTCCATATATAGAACAACACGCAAATTTTAAAATATAATTAATATGTTTCGAATTTGTACGGAGAAGTAGATACACAGGTCGGTTGGTGGCCTGTACTGTTTCAGTGCAAGCGAGGGTTGACATTTGAAAAATGTTTATACACAGATGGATACTTCACTAATTAATCTGTTTCGGAATTCACTGGACCGTTCGACAATTCTTTTTCATACCATTCGAAATTTTGCATGAACCACAGCAACGCCTAATATTCTATAAGCAGCATGTAAACGAATTTTGTTACTTCCAGCATGTCGATTGCTGTTGGTGCGCTCTACATCAAGAAATATTTCAACGAAAACTCCAAAGACAAAGCATTGGAAATGGTCCGTGACATTAGGTAAGACTAAATTCCCTAACGCAGTTATAGCACCGTTTGCAACCAAATATCATGTTAATTAATCGCAAGGTTAATGCCATTGCGACTATTCTTTTAGTGGGTCGGTATGCGTAGGCTGAAACGTCACGCATTTATCACCTAAAAAATTAACAGACGGACACGAAATTACCTATGTGTGGTGTCCGGCAGAGTCGAATATAGCAATCCGAATTTGATCGTCCACTTCCCTGAACGCCCATTTCCCTTGAACGGCCACCATGTACTCTGTCCCGGTGACGAGCGGCGCTTTCTAGCATTGGCATGTCAGTACACATACATTACAAAATGAAGTACCGCCATTTTTCCACAGTTCCAGTTTTGGCCACCGGGTCGGATAGGTAAGTTTGTGGCACTGTAGATATACATTTCAACTGAAATTAAAAGCATTTTCCTTTCAAGAGTAGAATGCGACAATGTCATGGAGGCAAATACAGTTATCACCTCCATTAACCAGAAAATGGGCAGCAGCATTTTCTGTTGAGTATCTACAACATTGAGATGAGTATTCTCAGACACGCTTGGCAATTGTGGAGATTATAGCAATACTTCACTAATGTGGAGGAGGCTCGAATCCAGCAATGTACTAATAAGAGCTGTTGATACTTTGATGATGATGAAATTAACTTTAATGAATTAGAAATAGAATGAATAATGAATTAGAAATATAATAAAACTTTTGGCTCGTACAGACAGCAGTTCCGTCAGACTCTGACCGAGGTGGAGTGGATGGACGAGAAGACCCGGAAGGAAGCCCTGGAGAAGGCCGACAGCATGTCCTCGCACATCGCCTACCCAAATGAGATGCTCGATAACGACAAACTTACCCAATTCTACTCTAAAGTAAGTTAAACGTAACATTTGTTGACAAACATAAATGCTTAAGCTATGGTTCCCTAATGCACGTAACGTTACCTATAACGTTTAAATCGCGATTTAGCGTAAGATATGAGATGATTTTTCGTACACTATGTCGGTTGATTGGATATGATGTCGTCCATAGTCTAAAATGCATTTCAATAAAATAAGACAAAACATAGATCGACAACGATAACAATAAATGTGGCGCACAAAAAAACTAACATGTTTAACTAGAAACTACTGAAGTCAAGGCCCTGAATTTAATCTTAAGGTCTAACCATTGTCAGTTCGCTCCATTCCACCCGAGATGTCAACCCACGAAACGAATGACAAATAAAATATTATGTTTCAGCTGGAGATGTCTTCTGACCAATTGATGGAGTCCGTGTTGAATCTCACTCTGTTCGGCACTGAATACCTGTTCAGCAAACTGCGCGAGCCAGTTAATAAGACCGACTGGATCACCCACGGTCGCCCCGCCATCGTCAACGCGTTCTATTCATCTATAGAAAACAGCATCCGTGAGTTCCTTTATTTTATTATTTACCTACAAACTAGTTTTACTCGTGACTTTCGGAATTCGAAAAATATGTCATAATTTAAGGTTATCTAAATATCGTAAATCATCGTTCGAGCAGGCTATACCGGCCTCGGCTAGGGTTCACTTCTCTACTATTTCTTCCACTTCGTTCGGTCTTCAGCTCCTCCGTTCTCTTCAACAGAGTTCCCGGCGGGTATCCTGCAAGGCGCATTCTTCTCGGCAGACCGTCCTGCTTACATGAACTACGGTGCCATTGGATTCGTTATTGGACACGAGATTACTCATGGCTTCGACGATCAGGTATTTCTTTTAGTGGGAACACTTCTGTTAGTAATAACTTTCGGCGATATGGCATTCGAGCAGTATCAAAATATACGGAGTATGACAATTATAATAAGAAGTGCCGAATAATATTATCTGGCGTTAACCGCGCCCACGCTTATTTGGTTCTCGCCACAAATTGCTGATAACTCCTCCGGGTCTCACGGTATTATTGTCACTATTATATACTCGCTACGTAAGTGCATTGTTGGCATTTTCAACAAACCGAGAGCCTGAGTGAGTAACCTACGAATAATAACACGTGTTTTTACGATTTTAGGGTCGTCAATTCGACAAAAATGGAAACTTAGTGGACTGGTGGCAGGAGACAACTAAGATGAAATATTTGGAAAAAGCCAAGTGCATCATTGATCAATATTCTAACTATACTGTCAAGGAAGTGGGACTAAAGGTGCGTATTACACTTCAAATTGGATAGAAAACATAGGAAGATTGAAGTAAATATCTATCGTTGTTCCGAATTTGCAGTTGAACGGAGTGAACACGCAAGGAGAGAACATTGCCGACAACGGCGGAATCAAGGAAGCGTACTACGCCTACCAGGCGTGGACCCAGCGCCACGGGGCGGAGCACCGCCTGCCCGGACTCGAGAAATATACGCCGAAACAGGTAACGCATTCAATCCACCCAATAAATACTTTACATTTTAATAAAAAAAAGGTCACAAACAATTTATGCGAAATCACTAGGCTACATTAGAATAATCGCAGACCGGAATAAAATAGCGTAACGTTGTTGCAGCTGTTCTGGTTGAGCGCGGCCAACACTTGGTGCTCGGTGTACCGCAACGAGGCGATAAAGCTGCGCATCACCACCGGGTTCCACGCGCCAGGCCGCTTCCGCGTGGTGGGCCCTGTGGCCAACATGGAGGAGTTCGCCCGGGACTTCAAGTGCCCCGCCGGCACGCCCATGCACCCCCAGCGCAAGTGCAAAGTGTGGTAGTAGCCCCGATACTCAGCCACCCTGCGACGCCGCCGCCCGCGCCCCGCGCCCCCCGCGTCTCCTCATCCCTAGCTTAGCACGCGGCGGAGCCCGGCGACCGTTCAGAGTAATATGCACAGTTCCCACGTGCTCGCATCCGAGCCGAGACGCGCGCGCGATTAGTGCAATTTTGTGTAAGTCTTGTCAGATGTTAGATGTCATCTTAGTTCGGTGTTGTTTCAATATTTTGTAAATAGAAATTTTGAATATGATACATTTAATCTATCACGAAGTTATGGTTGAATTTATTATTGTAGAACGATATTCTCAAGCCAGATGAGATTTTAGACTGATCACGGAAAGTTTACTAAAGTAATGTTTCCGCTTGCAAGTACATCACCGAGTACAAAATTCGGCCCGGACTGGCGCGGACCCGCTTCACATCACTTTATCGACTGTCTACCATGTTTATTAGACTATTTCTCTTTTGCTCGAACCGTTTTACGATCGATTTTTTCAATATTAATGACAAAATATGGCTTAGGCTAAGCTTAAAATTAATTGCAAAAGATTGAGATTAATATTGTGACTTTTATACTCTTTAGCACCAAATTGGTTTGAATTTTGGTTACTCAAGTCAAAGAAGGAATTAATTTGACATGAATTTATATTTGGCTAAAACACAATTTCCATTCAGATTGAATAATGAAAGAGTAAATTTTGAAAAATGACACAAGTTCGGAATAATGAACATCGGCACCGGATCAGATTGGCATTGTTTTCTTGAGTAAAACGAGTCCCGTGCTCTCACACGGAATTTATATACTTTATGTACTTGATTGAATCTCACTTCTTGTGGGCTTGGAATAAGCAGTGATAATTTATATTTTAGATTAAGTACCTAGTTAAGTCTAACATTTTTGGATACGATCATATTGTTGTAAAATTCACAGAACACCAATCAATATAAGACCATTTTTATCAAAACTTTCGTTTTATTCTCTGACCGTTAGAATAAGGTTTATAATGAAAATCCACTTTGGAAGAATTTTTCTGGGTCATTTATTTGATCTTGATAGGAGGTACATTTAAGAACTGATTATATTTAGACATATAAGTTACTGTTTAATGAGTATACATACACCGTAAAGACCATAGCCGTATACATCTAGTCTACAACACTGTCCTCTAACAATGAAACATACATTTATATTGACATTTATATTGTCCCATATCGGAATTGAACATAGTCTAATTTTAAACACTTAAAACACTGTAATTAATTATTTCCTTAGATCTGATAAGCACATTAAATAATGCCATGAATCATTAATAACTTGCAGTATAATTATTTAGTCCACCCAGTAAATGAACATTATATGCACGTACCTAATCTACGAAGCAATCTGGGTTCTGATTTAAACATTAGATGGTACAGTCCAACTAAAGATTCGTTTTATTTTTCCTATGCCATAGCATTTAATAAGTTACATACATCATACAATAAAATCTTTGATACATACTTTTTGTCACTAGGATGCAAAACATGGAGCGTGCAAAATAAATAATTAACGTAAGCTTAAACTAGAAAAGTGAGAATATGGCTGCAAAAGAGGATCTTCAGTTTCTGTAGCAAAAACTTGTACAGGTTTAGGTTCTTCAAGGGTAGCATGTACAATCTACAAACACTTTAACAATACGCTAAATATTACTTCTTCCTAAAAGATATGTGAATTTCAGAAATGTGGAGCTTTTATCATAATATATTTATAACAAACAAATACACTCTGCCTCACATTGATGGACGATGTCCTCCTGTTTGACAAATTACGAGCCATTAAATACAACCATTATATGCATATTATATATACTCCTTAAATACTATAAAATTGTAACATTTAATTCTCTTCAGAAATATAAGTTAATATAAATTAAAATACAAAAAATTCGGCGAAACCTAATGGAAGTAAGCAGGACCTTCTGCTCTGCTTCATGCTCTGTTTACACTGATTAGCAACAACTAAATCAGCCACGCCAAGAGATTCGTACTGAGATCATTTTTATAATTACTAACGTTTAGAAGACTCGATATCTATTTCTTATTATTAGAGTACATATATCATAAAAAACAATACTGAATAAAATGTGGCCAACTGTAAATTTAGTAAAAAAAATGATGTAACGAACGACGTCGTCGATACCGTTCTAATATAGAATATAAAGAAAGCACCTCATAATTTAATTTCAAAGCCAAACATTAACACATTAGTGTGTGTCCTCTGAAATATTGTCGTTATTTATTCACTCTTACCTAAAATTAAATCAGTATCATCTATAAACACACATTTATCAATAGCACTGAGATCATAATTGAATACTTGTATGACAGATCTATCCAAGCAATTCGATGCAAAAAATTGTCCAAGCAATACAATAGTAACATAATAAGCCGCGCTTACATCTTATACATATTATAATACTTTTTAATGACAACCTTATACATCAAATGTCTATACGATATACATATAAGTTTCCCCTGACGTCCGTGAATACATTCTGATTTGATAGGACAGGATGCGTGCATAGCCGCCTAGTCGATTGGGCCTAATGAGAAGTCATCGGCGCGCGGTATGACAACTTTGTTCACGTATATGAGGAACGCCAGCAGCTTGTCGTTCTCCGCGTCCGGCCCACTGTCAATCAGAAACACACTTTACTGAGCGAACTGTCGAAGCGTTCCCGCGACACGGGAAAGACGGCAGTGTAATCAAATCATTGCCGCGAGCCTTCAAAGTGCTGTCACGTCAAAGGGTCTAGGGGAGGGGTCACCAAATGGCAAATCGCGGTCCGAATCCGGATAGACGATCTCTTTGTGCGGACCGTGAGTAAACACTTGTATTACTTGTGTACAACGCAGTGTTATGAGACAATAGGTCAAAACTCCTAGTTCACTAAATCATTCATTTTGGCGGTCACCCCAGCTTTTGACAACGAAATTGTCTAAAATCACGAGCTCGCTACGCTCGTTCATTTATTGGTTTCAGATGCTTTTCTTCTCATTTTTCACATTCAGAAAAAAATTAGCTTATTGCAATCGCTCATTCGAATCAATAATTGATTTCATTAAGTAACTTTTATGATATGTCAGTACCAAAATGATCGCTCATTCATTAATTTAATTTTTTATTTCGATTCGATTAGCATCATCACAGCACCTAAACGCCAAAATATCTAAATTCTAATACATATAATGTTCGCTCATTCATTCATACATTTTTTATTAGTTATTTGATTCGATTAGCATCATTACAGCATCTAAACGCCAAAATATCGATAATCTCATACATATAAGATCAGCTTATAAGCCCCAAAATTTAATTCTGCTTATAACTCTTTTTAATTCCGCCATAAAAATAGAAACGAACCTTAAATGAAACTAATTGGTGACCCCTGGTCTAGGGAAAAAGGAACAAGAGTGCCCACAGCACTATACAGCAGAGATTTCAATAACTGCAGATTGGGCAGGATTGGAACACTAATTGATAGTATTATCAGACCTAGACCTTCAGATCTTTTTTTTCCATTCTTTCAAGGGTTTGACGCTTTTTATGTATGTTTGTGCAATTGGCCGTTAGTAGATGTATCCAAAAGAGCATGAAATGGATTTCTACATGTTAATCATATAAAAAATAAAAATAAAATAATAAAATCACAAAACAATGCGGCCATCTAACGGCGAATTGCTATTTTATCGAAAATAAGGTTTTATTTTATATCATTGAGCTATAGAAATTACTTTGAATACATTTGCTAAGAGTATAAACAAAAGATAGATAGATACACTCTTTATTGCTAAATTACAAAAAAAGTAAATTGAACTGGTCTTTTAAACAATAATTCAATTACTTAACACTCAAACAAATGAAAGAATGGAAAAATAAATTTATAATGAAATTCGAACCCCCTTAATGCACCTTTTCAAAAGCTGGTTTTCTTCAAAAGTACAAACTACAAGTAAATAGCTACAGTGGAGAGTGAGTGACGAGGTGGGATATTGGACAACATTGGAGGGAGGACTGGACGATATGGGATAGTTGATCACATGGGCGTGTGGACGAGTCCACGAGATCCACTATCCCAGTGGATAAAATGGATGAGTAGACGAGGTAGGAAATACAAGTGGACAAAGCGTAAGTATACATATCACCGCAGCCTACTGCTGGACATAGGCCTCTCCTACTTGCGTCAACCGAAGCATTCTATGCGTTTAATCTTGCATGACTAGAATTTATATTTCTTTGTACTAAAACTCAATAAATTCAATAATTTATTTCATTTTGTGGAAATTGTACTAATCTTACTTACTCGACGTCAATTTCCACACACACGAAGGTATGATAAGCGTTGTTTTGTTGATCAAACCACCTGAAAGAAAAGAAAGGCAGACTTAATACTCCAGATAGGGTTTGCAGTTTAGTAGCTTGGGGTCCAACTCAAAATCTAAGCCATGTTTCATCTAATTCGGCTGGGATCTTGATGATTTACTTTCCAGAACTCTCGCTTCTAATATTATAAAAATACAACGTTTTGAATAATTGAAATCCATCATCTTTTGACACACTAAATATCATCATGGCGTTAAGGTCTCGGTTGTGCTCTCGCGCACGAGGGTCCGGAGTCCGCCTTGACCATGATTTGGCAGATCAGGTAATTACAGTGGAGCGACTGTCATCTGACCTCCGTGACCCTACTACCAGGTGAACCTGACCAGATTGGATCGACTGAATGTACAGGTTTCATCACGATGTTTTCTCTCACCGTAAGAGCATCGGTTAATATTCAAGTAATGTACATAACTCAGTACATAAGAGTCATTGGTACTTGGCTGCAGTGGGATTCGAACCTGGTACATCTCGCTTACGAGTCGGATGCCTACCTTAACCACTCGGGCACTGATGCTGCTCAACTTTTGAAACATTAAGAAGTACTAAAAAATGCCTAACGAACAGTGCGTTTTTGACAGCCCATGTTTATCAGAAATCAAGAACCCTAATAGTTATTCATGAGTTGACATTCTAAGTAAAGTCTACCAATAGCCCTATTTGTGACAGATACCGACTCAGTTTGTGGTATTCGCACTTTAATTTACTGTTGTATCTAGTCAATGACACAAGTCAAATAAGACAGCCACAGAGTACGTACAAGTCAACGGTGTGCGGAGTGAGTGTCGGCGCCGCGGTGATCCCGCGCGGGCGGCGCGCGGGCCCGTCCTGGCCGCGGGCCGCGCCCAGCGTGTCCCGAGCCACGGGCCAGTAGGCACGACGCCCCGAACCAGCGCCTTCGGTACGCTCCAAGCGCACCCAGCCTGCCACAACATTACAGCTTTAGGGTACAGGGTACAAGTCGAAGGTGGAAGAGGTGAACGAATACTAAACAACTTTTCATATTCTCTAGCCACAAATCTCAATAAAAAATTCACTGAAATCTCTATTGTAGGCAAAAAACAAGAAAATCCATTGCACACTAATATAGCTGTCTGTTTGTGTTCTACAGATTTAAAAATACTGCAAAGATTAGTCGCCTAACTCATTTCAAAACAGTTGAAGCTTAGATGAAAGGCTAGTATGTAAGTAATCACCTGCCAATTGTGCCTGCGCAGCCGGCTGGCAGTTCGGGCAGTAGCACCGCACCTCTCCCCAGGAGACCGCCCTGCGCAGCTCCGGGTAGGCCGCCACGAAGTAAGACCAAAACTTCAGTACCGAGTGGAGGTGCTCACACCTCTCATCGGAAGCCGCCCACACAGACACCAAGCTCTGCCCTTCGGATCCGCCGAGGTCCATGCCCAATATAGCATTCAAGTAATTGAGATTTCCCACCGATAATGATTGAAATAGGAAATCATCGCGCCTCGACGATTCGTCAATCGACGAGGATTGCTCGTCGATGGCCTCTGTTAAATCAGGCAGGTTGCCAGTTTCCAGCGTGAGCGCGTCCACGATCTCGTTGTCGAGGTTGTCGACCTCACTCGCCTCCGGGTAGCAGTCGTTTTGCTGTATGTTGGTGTCGCAGAAGAGCTCGCGCGCCGCGCCCCCCGCGCCCTCGCCCACCTGCGCGCCCACGCTGTGCGAATGCTTTAAACACTTCGACTCGTCACCGTTCGCTTGACCAAAGTTGTGAGTGGACTGGCTCTTCTGAATATGGCGATTCACCGTATCATTTGTGCTAGTTAGCGTTGGAATATTTTCCGTCAAATCCAGACTTTGGTGCAACGGGAGAGCAATATCCCTCTTAAATGTATAAATTTGTGGAAACGAAGCAGTACTCGGACCCGCTATGGCGAAATCGTCCTCGAGTATGTTGTGCATGCTGTAAGCATTAATTTTAGTTCTCTCCGGTGACTCAGTGGCCACAATTGGTGGTTCCGGACTCAGTTGCATATTCTCCTCCTCAGCCAAATCGAGTTCTGCCAGCGTCTCTTCTCGTAAATTTTCATTGATAGCAGGCAGGTCTATAGATGCGCCACTTACAACTGACAGAGAGGGATATGGATGAAGTAAAATCGATACCTAAAATGAACAATATTAATGAATTAAAATTCTGCATAAAAAAACCAATACACGATTTGTGTTAATTACACATCGGAGTCAACGTATGATATAAACATTTCTGGAAGATTTACTTTGTTACTCATTTACTTGGAACAGTCTCGACCGAAAATTTCGAGTGGCAACCAAGGATCGGGCGTTACTTTGTGGGCATACAAGATGAGTCAACTATAGGAATACAACTAAAATGTTTGTAACCAAATTTTTCCGAATGATGACAAAATCGTACGTTGACTTTGATGTTGATAATTATCAGCTAACTTACCTGTTGCACCTTCCCATACAAATCAATAAAAGGATACAGGAAGGTGTAGGATCGCGGCACAAGGCCAATAACACATAAAGTTTTTCCGTCGATATCTACTACCAATTCGTTGTTATAGCGGAAATGCAATGTCAAAACCGATTGCTCAGAGACGTCCTCTAATGGCTTTCCCGTGTCACATACTGTCTGTAAAATTAAAAAAGATGAATGTGAGTTGTTGTTATGAAAATCCCCACCACAGTGTTTCCTTTGGACTATGGCATAGCATCGTTCAAGAGGTATATTAGAGGTCTCTTCAACTTCAGCAGGCGACGCATTGGTAACTCCCCTGGTGTTGCTGATGTCCATAGGCGGCGATGTCCACTTTCCATAACGTGGCCCGCTTACCTGTTTGTCTGCCGTACAACATTTTGTTTTTACTGATAAAAAAACCGTTTAATCAATTAATTTAACATTGACAAAAACGACTTGGAATTATTGCTGAAAAAACCAGATCCAAAAACTAAATTGTTTTTATAAAAAACTTTAAGGCTAATTGTTTTATTCAAAGTCCTTCTTTATTGATATAAATTTTAAATAATACATGAAATATTAATTCACGTTGAAACATTCCCATAAAAATTTTAATAAACAAAGGTTTATGAAAATTAAACGGGAATCTTTCCTGCTTTTTTCAACACTATTTATTTATTTATTTAAAAACTTTATTGCACTAAAATATTACAATTGGCGGACTTAAAGCCATCAGGCTTTATCTACCAGTCAACCAGTAGGCCATGCGTAAAGTGAGTGAGTAGGTGCCAAAAGCGGAACAGAGAGCAAGTATACTTAATTAACTAAATAACAAATACTATTAACGAGAAAGATGATAAATAAAATATTATATATCATTTCCCTACAATAAATACAATACGATACAAACAATATACCTATCATAAATACTATAGATACATATACTATATCGACACATATACTATTTACTGTTAGGCCTTTTCTCTATAAATAATTTCTTTACTAGCTTTTTAAAGGTAAAGCGATTTTGTGATTTTCGAACATCTTCAAGAATTTCATTCCAAAGACGCGCTGCCTGGACTGTGAATGCATGACTGTAGAAATTAGTGCGATGAGGTGGAATATCCAAACGCAAATTACTGGAGGAACGTAGATCACGGTCATGTGCTGTATGTAAGTAATTGAATTGATCTCTTAAATAACCCGGCGAGGAAGGATTGTCAAGAATGGAAAAAATTGTTGAGAGGATACGAGACTTTCTTCTCTCGCGGATGGTTAGCCAACCCAGCTTTTCCCTGTATTCAGAAATGTGGTCATACTTCCGAAGCCCATAGATAAATCGAATACAGTTGTTCAGTAGGCGCTCAAGCTTGTTGAGATAGGCTTCGTTCAGGTCAAGGTAGCACACGTCTGCGTAGTCTAAGATGGGCAAGACTAGGCTCTGCATCAGTAGTATTTTGGTTTTTATTGGTAAGAAAAACTTGAAACGATGCAACGCACGCAGAGTACCCGTGACCTTTCTGCCTACCTCGGCCACCTGAACATTCCAGCTGAGCGATTGATCCATTTGAAGCCCCAGGTTCTTTACGTCCGAAGTGAATGGAATAGTAACACCATCGTATACAATCGGATCCAGGGAACTGACGTCAATTTTTCCCAAGATACGCGTGCTGCCAAGAATAATAGTCTGGCATTTATTTGGGTTAACGGCAACACCGAAACTACGGGACCAGTCGTAAATTCTATCCAAGTCACCATTCAGTTTACTGATGGCGCTCGCCAGATCGTTTCTATCGCACTGGACGTATAGCTGCAGGTCATCGGCATAAAGGTGGTACGAGCAGGAAATATTGGAGGTTATCATATTTATGAAAATGGAAAACAATAAAGGAGAGAGCAATCCGCCCTGTGGTACGCCAGCAGTCAAATTGCACCACTCAGAAGATGTCTGCCCAAGACGAACTAGTTGCTGGCGACCACGAAGATAGCTTGAAAACCAGTCCAAAGCTGAAGATGAGATTCGAAAGTGGGATAATAAGGAGAGGAGGATATCATGATCCACTGTGTTAAATGCGTTTGAAAAATCTATGAGAGCAAGGATGGTCACCTTGGTGTCCTCCATCCCTCTCCTAATATCATCAGTGACCTTTAATAAGGCAGTGGTTGTACTGTGCGCAGGTCGAAAGCCCGACTGATACTGGCTTAAAATATTGTTTATGAATAAATTCAGAGAGCTGTTTATGCGCGACGGCCTCTAGCACCTTCGACAGGAAAGGGAGGATGGAGATAGGGCGGAAATGACTGACGCACTATTATAGAGCGTTACTTCCTGTTGTTAATATAGGTAGTGCTCTTGATCAATTTATGTTTTAGTGGAAAAGGTTGATATGTACCGGAAAAAATTGTCATAGGTAATATACGACAATCATACATGTCAAAATCATTGACGAAAAAGTACTGGGGCTATTCGACATTTTCCCTAGCCACAAATCTCAATAAAAAATTCTCTAAAATCTGTATTATAGACAAAAATCTTATTCTCAACGACTTTTGCCGATCCTTTATAATGACAAAAGAACGTTTTTAATGACATTTTGATTAGAGATATTTAGCAAGAAAAAATTCAAAATTCGGGATGTCACGGCGCGAGAATAGCCCCGTGATCAGACTCTAATGCTCAATTTAAGGTGGCCAACTAGTGAGCAAAAGTTTAAAATGGTAAGTTAATAATGCAAATACGTAAAGATACGCAGTAATTGCAAAGACGGCAGAGCGAGTGAATTATGAGGGGAGATACCGGTCAGAGCAGCCGAACAAATAATCCGCAGACTTAATTCTCCTGGGGCCTAATTCTCGAGTTGTGACATCTCGAATTCGACATTTTTTCTAGCCACAAATCTCCATTAATAATGATATTGAAATGTCTATTGCAGGCAAACATTATTTTCTCAACTATCTTCGAAACTATATTATCGAAGATGAAATTTAATGATATTTTAATATAGTTTTTTGGCTAGAGAAAATGTCGAATTTGAGCTGTCATAGCGCGAGAATCGCCCCCTGGACTAATTCACCTAGGCTAATTTCATTAAATACAACAATTTTAAAAATACTGTTAGTAGACTTAATTCACCTGTTCGTTATTTTTTATGTGCTAGCTTGTACGATGCTAATAAGTGCGGTTGTTCAAGTACAGCGGATCTAACCAAGACGCCAATCGATTGTGACTGTCGATCGGAACTTGTTGACTAAGTTAAATATAAATCTGCTTGGACAATTCACACAGCGCCCGCCATCTAGCTCCAAAGAAAGCAAAGCTTGTGTTATGGGTGCTATGTATAACTGATAAACTACTGATAAACTTATATACTTTTTAAATACATACAATATTATACATGTGATACTCAGACCGATAACAGTAAATAAAATTCATCGTTTTAATTTCTGTTCGGTCGGGAATCGAACCCGGGCCCTCTATGTGGCAGACCGGCATTTTAACCAATTGAACCACTCAAGTTAACTCAATCACTCAAGTTCGGCCAGGCTCGATGTTTTTCACAAATCTACCAGGGTTGGCCAACAGTTCCGATCGCAATAGAATCGTAACGAGCCGATTGTCGTCTTGGCAAAACCAGCAAGTCAGAAATTGCAGTATAGTTTACCACTTTGCCGTTTTCGTAGATCAACTCGGTGGAGATCATCCAGATAGGTGGTTCCAAGAACATGGCGAGGGGCGGCACGATGTCGTCGTCGAGCGGGGCGCCCAGCGCACCGATGGACACGCTGCCGCTCCAATTATCACATACCCTGTCCACGCGAAACTGAAAAAGGAAAGGGACTAATTGAGAGACCAGTCTCACTTGATAGTGTCCACGTATTTAAAAATATTATTGCTATCAACAGTATTGATAACAAGATTATTGTTTATTAGATAACGTACGCAATTAAAAAAAGTGTAAGTGTATTTCTATCTGACTGCCAAATTCGTAGACACAGTAGAACAACATCCTAAACTAGGATTAACACAAATGTAACCTTAACAGAGGCAGGCGCAAATGGTTTGCAATCGCAAATGTAGCAAGAAATAAATACATACTAATACTAGGCATACTATCCGTATAGCCACCGAGTATAAAATCCCGAATTTATCAATATTACTATCCGGATAATATGGATACTGGTGAGTCTCACGACACGTAACTCATTTTTTTTTACAATCCTTTATTATTTATTTATTAAAAACTTCATGCACTGTTACGTACAAAGGCGGACTTAAAGCTACATAGCTTTCTCTACCAGTCAACCGGAGAATTGATAGTATGAGAAATTACAGGGCGGTGCAACATGATTGACACAAATATTGGTGAACACATTATTAGGTGATTAAGAAAAAAAATTGAACTCCTTTCGTAATTTCTAAAAAGATTTCTTGCTTTGTTTTGCATTATGTAAAAATTATAATTCATTTGGTCCCTAAATTTCTCTCATATCATACACTGTAAAGACTCATCTAACTGAATAATACAATCGCCAAGACAAAGTGCTTGTGGCTAAGTGTCAAACCACATAATGCTTTATTTATGAGATGTTTTGATGACCATAAGCTATAAACGACCTAGTAATAGTTAATTTAAGATTAACTTTTGGTATGACTCACTTTTTCTTAAATATTCGTGGACAAATTCACACAGCGACAAACTAAGCAAAGCTTGTGCGATGGGTGCTAAATAACTGATAAACTACTTAAAAAGTTTTTTTATTACGTACTTTTTATACATAGAACACCTAGACCCGTAACAGAAATTAAAATTCATCATTTCAATTTCTGCCCGGCCGGGAATCGAACCCGAGACCTCTTGCGTGGCCGACCGGCATGTTGACCACTGAACCACTCAGGGCGTCCAAAATAGATAGAAGAGTTTTCAACTTAAATCCGCATAGAACATATAACCCTTGAACTTAAGAGATCTTATAAGAATGGACTGTACCCACATCGAGATTTAAAATACGGGTTGTCACCGCCCGCGCTTACCGATTTGTAATATTGGGAAGTGTTGAGAAATCCCTTCCTGCTCGCAATTGGGATCAGCCGGTGGGTTCAAGCGGCACTTGGTATTATTGTCAAATGTGTCCCTATGTGGTGTCGCGTTTGGAACGCGGAACCTAAAAAGCCCTCCCGGCTATAGGTACTCCCAAAGGCAGAGTTTAGCTGGCAGGCGCCTAGGTCTCCCTTGCGACTCCAGCATCACCAGCGTGGCCGGCCGCGCTGGTACACATGAGTGTTCTCTGCCTTCCTCCCTCGGAAGCCCGGAGGGTGCCATATACCCTTTGCGGTAGGCGCAAAACAGAAAAAAACCTTGAGACAAGCGTGAGAGCCAGGGGGCCTATTCTCAC
This sequence comes from Blastobasis adustella, assembly GCA_907269095.1. Classification (NCBI taxonomy): domain Eukaryota; kingdom Metazoa; phylum Arthropoda; class Insecta; order Lepidoptera; family Blastobasidae; genus Blastobasis; species Blastobasis adustella. Next base: position 18,936,395 of record OU026114.1, read on the forward strand.
GCTGTGACATCACAAAATTGAAATTTTCTATAGCTACAAATCTCTATCTGTGCATAGTATAAAACAAAGTCGCTTCCCCGAGACTGTATCTATGTAAGCCGACCTACAATGTTACAATTTTTGAAACTTTTATCTGTTCGATTGTGAGCGCATTACGTAAAATCTACTAAGGGAAACTTGATGAAATTCAATATTATAGCGATAGTGTTCTCCCGGGCCAATATTTAGACTATAAAACATCAAAAATTGCCTGTAAACAATAAACCAAGAATCTCTCTGGTATTTTTGGAGGTCCACTAAACCCAGTAGGATTGATCTAATTTGCAGTACATTTACAAATGCTAGAGAGCTCAGCGTGTTTTTCACAAAACAATACACAATCGGGCCTTGTCTTGCCACAATGCCTAAGGCCCTCAGGGCAGTTTTTTATTTTGTGACAATGCTAATCGATGTCACAATTTAAAAGAAATAGGCATGAAATTAGAAACAACAAATTTTACGCGCCATGAAAATATTCTTCTGAGCAAAGTTTTGGAAATGTACAAAACTGAATTTGCAAATGAACAGTCCGCGGCGTTACCACATTCGTTTGTGTTCATAAAAACAGTTCTACACGGCCTGCAATGCAAAGCAGCTCCTGAATAAATAAGTGATAGCCCAAGACGTCTGCGCTAATTGTTGTCTTTTGTGGCCTTTGAACTATCAGCACCAAGTCGCTGAAGACGTCCTTTGTGCCCAAAGGAACACTGAACCGCACGTGGGAGTATTTGTCGTAGCCTATGCTTCAAGATTTTGTCATATCTATCAGCGACGATACGCTGTACGCGAGCATGCCTTGAAAAGCTAATATAGTGCAGCATTAATGTTCGCGATGGTAAGCAATAACGTCCCAAGACCCACGGTTGAGCAAATAGTAGTCTTCGGTAGTCTTAAGAAGTGTGTATCTTCAGTGTAAATTGTGTATCTTCAGTGTAGTTCCTTGATACACCAAGATGTAGGTAGGTACCGGATTTTTTTTTTATTGGCAGCCTTCTAGTTAAAGCCAGGTGATAAGAAAAAATCGCACTTGCTATAGCATCTGCCATCGCTGACACACTGCTTCATGTCGGTAAAACGTATCATTGCGGAAACGCCTGAGTGTAGGGTGTAGCATAACAGCGACAAAGCTAGGGTGGATCAGGACTTTTGGGCAATGTGGCGTACGAGGAAGCTATAGAAGCTACGGACAGGACGCTTCAAGACATCCGGAGGGTTAATTTTCGCTAGGAGTTGACGATTATGATGTAAGGCCTTTAGGTTCACATGAACCACTATGTCGAAATTTAAGAGTGTAATTAGACCGGTGATGCTCTATGGCTGCAAGACATGGCCAGCGCTGACGAAGTTCTTATCGCAGATAAGATCGAGGAGGCTCGTCTGCGCTGGTTTGGTCACGTGTTGCGTAAACCTCAGGGATACGTGGGAAATAGCTGCCTGAACCTGCTTGTATCAGGAAAGAGGATTCGTGAGGTTCTGAGAGTCGTGGGCGACCCAAAAAGTGATGGATTGATATCGCTGAGTCGAATGCGAGAGCCAACGGCTAACGACGAGAGGAAGCCGAAGACAGGGCAGAGTGGAGAAGAATGAGTAAGGAAGCAGACCCTGGCAGAGGCCGGGATAAACGCTAAGACGATGATGAAAATGATCGACTGTGTCGAAATGTCCACTGCAGCACCAGAACCGATGAAATAAACGCTTGCTTCAAGCATACTAAAATAGCGACTTGCGCAAAATATGCGTGGGCAACTTGGTAACAACTAACATTCTCAAGAGTTTTCAGAGCACTCCTCAAGATGAGAATGGAGATTATTAGAAAGCAAACTGCCTTGGACCAGGGCAGCGTCACAGTAAATCTAAGTACCTACCCTGTAGAATGTCTTAAACTTTTCAACTGCATCCGGGTTCGAAGCACACACATTACCTTTCCTGAATTATCAGTTTACTAGTTTTACTGTTCATTTTCAAGTGGTATTTAGAGGAATAGGTATTTTGTTTATGTTCCAGAGCCCACGCGGATGAAGATGCGGGCAACACGTAGTTTACGTAATAAATCGGATTAAAGGGTTCAGTAGCCCACGCGGACCAAGCTGCGGGCAACATGTAGTTTACGTAATAAATCGGATTAAGGGGGTCCGCGCGGCTACATAATTGAGAAGGTTAACAACGTTCACGTAACAGTTTCACAAATCAGTTTCAAATGATGAACGAACATTGACTCATGGACACACACGCAGAGCTATTTTTTATTATAGAGGGAGGCAATCGAGTATGCAGGCACCTGATGGTAATTGTCACCGCCGCCACCGGACACTCGCAACGCAAGGGATGTGTGACGAATGCGTTGGCGGCCTATTAGAAAAGTGTACACTCGTTTCTCGAAGGCGCCAATGTCGTACCAACTCGGCAACTCTCGCTTTAGGAAGATAAATCATCAACATAAGACCAATTGATCGTACGCGACAGGATGTTAAAAGACGCACAGATGCTAAAAAGCTGGAAGCGATGGTCCGGTATGAAATACCACCTCGCTCTACCAAGGACACCCAACTTATTGGAGTCCAATTTTGCTTTATCCTCGAGCGTAATTGGACGTCACTTGATAATTCGACGCCAAAAATTCCGAAATCCTATTTGGCAATACTTGGAAGTATTGGAAAATAGAGGAAAGACGATGAAGGATAATTTTCTTGCGGTAAACTCGCACACCCGTGTGTTTTTAGAATTAAGCTGGACCAAAGTTCTTAAAATAATGGTCTAAATCTATTTCAATTTCAGACACAAGGTTGTTCTGACACTCGTTGTCGTATGCCCGAGAAATGTTTGCATGGCCAAGGTACGATATGCATGCATCGAGCTGTAATCCGCATAACAATGTATGTCACTGGACTGTAACATACCATTGATATATTGCGTTCACGGATTTGGAGTCAGAGCACAAACCGTCGAACACGACCTTGATTCTACGGAACCGTAAGAAAGCTGGACACCCATATGCACAATTTATCAAGACAACCTATAGAAAGGAAGCTTCGAAAGAAGCGTTTCGTGATAGACCCGATCGAAGGTTTTCGCTATGTCCAAGCTGGCCGATAAGGGATCTATTAAAAAGAAAGCGGTCACACGTTCGGGCATTCCGCGTACGCGCGATCGTCCACCGTTTGTTAACTTTGGTGTATTGAATTACGTCCGATAGATCCCTAAGGCCTGATCCTTGCTCTTAATGGGTACCGCCCATCTGTGGGACAAATAGGTTAATAGATCATCAGCAGATTGACCCCGCCGAAATCCGTACTGGTGATCACTGATGCGCTGATGTTATATTCTACCATCTTACATTATTTCGAGTTATCATAGGTATAAAGAGGCTAACTCGAGCCGAGAAGAATAACAAGAGAGGCCATGTGTCACGCAGTTTTAATAAATTGAGATTAACATCATTTTTATCAATTTATCGGATATTTTCATTTTATAATTATTTTGGATTCTTTATTGTTTAAAATGTTATAATAATTGTGCGTTTAAGTCGTTTTGCGTTTTGGTCATGATAGTTTGGATACGTCGTCGAGGGGGTAATTGAGGTATACGTTTTGGTCAATATGCGTGTAGGCCATTATGCGTTCAGGTCGTTTTGCGTATTGGTAAATTATTGGTTTTAGGTCATTATGCGTCGAGGAGGTATTTGACGCAAGGCTTACCATGAATTTATGATAAATAAACATAGAATATCGTGATCCATCCACGTAGGGTTATAAGGCCCAACCACCATCTCATGGGCCCAAGCCAACCTAGCCTGCCCATGGTCCCCCTGTTGACAGACGGACGAGGTTTTCGAGGAGGACGCTTTTGCCTGACGGATTGTGCGGGCAGGATGGTAGTCGCCGCACATAAAAAGTCAAATACCGCAAAAATTGTAATTAAAAGGTCCGCTGCTAGAAAAGAACACCATTCCAGGGCATCGCGACGCGCAGACATATCGCCCTACACCTGCGGTAAGAAGGCTAAGGCTACCCTGTCACGCGCGAGCAGGGTTAAAGAACTTAGCGCCTAGTAGTACAGGCTTACAGAAAACGAAGTGGCGGGGCTCCATGTCTAGGGAAATCGGGCAGGTGTACAAGCTCTTGTAAACCGGATTGTTAGAAGGGAGGAATGGGGTCGCTATTGTTGAGGGCGACGAGTTCCGGAAAGGCACTTTGGAGGTTAATATGGTGAACGATCGACTCAGGCGCAAATTGAGAGGATAACAACGAACCTCATCAGCGCCTATGCACCCCAATCCGGCTGTGCCGACACCGAAAAGACTGCCTTCTGGAACAGTTTCCAAAATACCCTGCGACGTATACCATCCTCCGACCTCAACGGCCACGTGGGCCAGTGCAGCGAGGTGTACTGACGGGTGCGCGGTGACTTTGGCTATGGTCAGCAAAACAGTGAGGGAGAAGATATTCTCCGAACCCCACTGGCCGCCCACTTGGCCGTGATCATGAGCTTCTTCCAGAAAAGACCCAAACACTGAGGTTTTCGGGTGATGGATTACCGACAACAGTGGCCCGCACCAATTACAGATCAATTTATCTGCTGATCCGAAGACGTGACATCGGCCATATATGCCATTGCAAGATCATCCCAGGTCTCACTACACAGTAACGAGTCCTTGTCATGGACGGCCGGGTAAGTAGTATACGGTCTATGGCAGAACGCTCGAACCGTCTATATGTGGTGGACTCTGACATGCAAGAGCCAGGAGTTCTTGGAGGCAGCCAAATACCTCGATTAGAGCGCGAAGGGCGTAACCTCCAATGAGCTCTGGTGTCATTGCATCCACAAAAACGGACGAACAGACACGGCTTTCGAAAAGTAATCGAAAGGTGGCCGAATAATTGACAAGCACACGAGATTATGGAAAAGGCATGTTTCAAGAAATGGCAGCGCAGAAAGTCGCTATCAGATAAAGAGGTGTACTTGGGAGCAAAGCGGCGAGCTAAAATATCGATGGCAAAAGCGCGGTCGGCCCAGCTGGCTCCGCTCTACGATGCGTTGGATTTTGTGGAGGGGCAAAACCTCGAACTCCACGCTAACGAAATGAAAGGCTGCGGTGTGTGTGCGGAGTTACGCGGCTAGATCGAGTACTTCCGTTGCAGCCTTGGCGTGAGGAATATCGCAGATAAGATCGAGGAGGCACCCCTGCGCTGGTTTGTTCACGTGTTGCGTAAGCCTCAGGGATACGTGAGAAATTGTAGCCTGAATCTGCCGGTATTAGGAAACAGGACCCGTGGGCGACCCAAGAAGCGATGGATTTACATAGCTGAGTCGGAGACGAGAGCCAACGTCCTACGAAACAGGGATGCCGAAGACCGAGCGAAGTGGAGAAGAATGCATGCATGAAAGGAAAGCAGACCCGGGCAGAGGCCGTGATAAGCGCTAGGACGATGAATATCATGAGTTTTATTAGTATTTTTAAATAATACAGCACTTTGTCATTTCGCTGAACGAGCTTGCTTTCAGTTTTAGTATAAACATGTCCCTATAGATCCCTTTATTTATCATGAATTCATATTATCATGGTAAGCATAGGCGTCAAATGTTTATCGCGCCTGTCTGTATTTGTATGTTTGTAATATCTAGGCGTCGAGGCGAACGGCAGTGCGCCTGGCCAAGTTCCGTCATGATGACACACGCAGATTGTATAATTACACTAAACGTTTCATTGACTCAACCAAATTGATGCTTCCCGAGCCTTCTGAGGTACAATGTTTGTTTCGCAAAATGTTCTTTTCTCAAAACATGCGTGTCTGGTCTTATAATGTTTTCTTTCTAAAGATGTGCGCATCCAATAATGTCTTCTTTCCTAAAATGTTTGCTACGCAGCTGGGTCCAAGTAACAACTCGTCTACAATGGATTATCTAACCAACCTGTCTACAAAAATAGCGGGGCTCCGTCGACATAACGCATGGAAAACATACTAGGTTGGAAAGCATATTTTTATAGTGTGACCAAGTTTACAGAAATTACCCCATAAATTTTGAACGAATGATTGCACCCACTACTGGATACTCCTTGACAAGGAAGCCCACGCCACGCTCTCGTCTTTAAAGGCGGAGCCCCGCCCTCGAGCCAAGGAGCACCTCCGAGCTCTACTCTAAGCAACTAGTCTAAGTAACAAGTCGTCATAAGTGCCAACCCGAGGTTGCTGCACCGGTGTAACCACGGCATAATTGATATATACCGGGTCACACAACTTAGCATCTTTTCCATGCATTAAAACGACGGAGCCTCGCTATTTTCATAGACAGCTTACTCTTCAGGCATCTAAAGATACCTAATGAACCTAACATAATTATGGGTATTATGAAATTACCCTCCCTTAACCGGTGCAGCAGTTCCGTGAAACTATAGGTTTGTTGGGTAATCCGTTAACGACGAGTTGCTACTTGAACCCAGCTGAGTTTTAGACGATATAGAATAAAGCGTGATACGCGTGGCAAACGTTTTAATATAGAACACATTTTAAGATGCCTTCATTTTATTAAGAAGACATTTTTAGAACGAAAATATTATAAGAAAGATAACGCATGATTCGAAAAAGCAGAAATTTTGGGGAAAGTACATTTTAGGAAACATACTTTGTACCCCAGGTTCCCGAGGGAGTAGGAACTTGAAATTTGGTATGTAAGTACGTGGTAGGATACAAAAAAAGAAAAAACTCTAAACTGCATAGTTTTACTCGGAACACTATCCAATATTACGTGGATGAAACCTGCACATTCAGGCGACAGACTGTAGCTTCGCTGTATTTACCTGATCTGCCAAATCCTGGATCATGATCATGGCAGACCGCGGGCTATCGCGCGGGAACTCAACCGTAATATTGATGCCAAAAATAAAACATTTTATTCTTGCTAATGCAGTCGAGATAGCTGAAACTTTTCCCGCAGTGTCAAGCTGCGAATTCGTTGTTTTTCGTCTAAAGAGGTATTTTTTGTAATTGGTAGGTAAAATATTCATCCCGATATAAAAAATAAGCAAGAACAATTTGTTAAAAAAGTTAACTTATTAAGCAATTATGTTACAAATTATCCAATGATTAATAATGCCGAAGTTGTTGGTCTGTATGCGGAACAAAACCCCAATTTATTTTCGAGAGTGGATGCAATGAGTATTATTGATGTTAATTAATAGTTAATTTTAATAGTTACTTTATACAAGTTAAATGAGCCTTTATTCCTACGACTGATATAATTATGATGAATATCTATACTTAAACACTAAAAATAACTGTTTACAAAAACGAATTCGTTGGTATTTGTATTGTTTGCAGAAAACAAAAAATACTAGATGGAGCAAAAGCTTGTCCAATCATGGGTGACAATGGCAATTAGTAAATATATTATTAGACTCATGACCTACAGTTAACATACAACTCGCCGCATGCAACATTGTATGTTTAATTACTAAATTCGCTGATAAACGCACATTAAGCAAAACCGCCGGGCGTATTTCAAGCAAGGTCATAGTTTAAAGCTAGTAATTACACAATAATTACGTAGAATAAAAAATATAATTATTCTTGTAGCCTTTGGCCTTTTAAATAAAATATATAACACGCACGAAACTTATGTAGTCGCAGCAACGTATAAGCTCATCAAATATTCACCATCGCAGACTGCAACTATATTTTAATAACAGGCAGTCCATCTAAATTATGAATTATTAAAAATAATAAATAATAGTAAGAACAATCGCCAAGAGATAAACATAAGTGTCGTCACGCCATGTTTCTGTTTATATGTTTGTTTATTTTATTACTTATTTACAGCACCCGGGGTGCATGCCAATTGTTCCCTTTTCAATTCGATAAAGGTGAGTAAAGCATAATCCAGAATCACACTTCGCATGGCGCACATATCCCATCCCACTAACGAAGCGTTCCAACTTCCACGAAATACATTCAAAGGCAACGATGTTCTTATAGACTTCGGTATTCTGATTATACCCGGTCAGATGAGTAAATAATACTTTTCCCATTTCTTCGCTTCTCCAGATTGGCGGCTATATTATGATATTTCTTACAAAAAATTTAGGATGTGCGTGACATATGCACGAGGCGAGAAATTATCTCCCAAAGTTGTAATGTTTTCAATAAAGTTTAATATTTATACTACTACATTATTAATACAAAGATGTCGCTAAGCAAAAAAAAACAAAGATTAACACAGCACAATCGTCAAGTCGCAATAACGTCATAGGGCGACAGAGGAATAGTACAGCCGAGAAATTTGAATGTTGAGCCATCTGCCATCATATGTAATTTGGCAGTGTAGTGTGTAATACATTGGACACTAATAAACACATGGATGATCCATGTTTCTACAAAGTAAAAGAGTTTACAATGTTATACTTTAAAATTAGATGCGGCAGATTGATAAATATTAAAATATCCCGATAATACAAACTTCTCAACGATATTATTCGTCGGGCCTTTGCTAGCGCCAAATGTGCGGCCGGTATTAGAACCTGGCGGCCTCATGAGTGACGATGGTAAAAGGCCTGATGGAATGACCCTGGTTCCGTGGAAGTTGGGAAGGCCTTTGGTGTGGGACGCTACTTGGGTCGACACCTTTGCGCCTTCACATCTTTCTAGAACACAGGGTAGGGCTGGAGCGGCGGCGGAATCCACTGAAGCCCTCAAAAGGCTCAAATATAATATAGTAATCTCGACAGTGGTTATTTATTTGAGCCTTTTGGGGTAGAGACACTGGGTCCGTGGGGACCGGGGGCCCATCGAATTTTCAAAGATGTCTCAGCACGTCTCGTCGAGGCAAGTTGTGACCAAAATGCTGGTCTTTATTTAGCACAGCGTTTAAGCATTGCCATTCAACGTGGCAATGCCGCCAGCATTTTGGGCACCTTGCCTAATGGCAGCGCTTTATTAGATTAGTTTATTAATTATTATTAGTATAATTATTATTTTTAGTTTTAGTTAAATTTAGTTTTAGATTAACCTAGTTTTAATTAGTTAAGTTTTGTTATATTTTAAAAAATTTAATTTAAAATATGAAATATAATTTATACAAACTTCGTATATTTTGAATTAATTAACATTTTCACCTTTTACTAGACTTCACACAACCCTCCACGTTGAATTTTGACATAAGATCCACAAGATATCAGCTCATAGAATTTTATAAATCCATAAGTAAAAATAAAAAGTTGATTACGTCGGTTCTTATGAAACATCAGCTTCAGCCCGCAGATCAGTCGTAAAATTCTGTTGAAACCTAGTCCCGTCCTTGTATCAAAATTCGTTTAGTAGTTACTGCGTGAAGGGTGACCAACATCCCTTAGGGGGATGTTAATTAACTTTTATTAACTTGCTTTCTTATTTCGTGTACTTTTTCTGATTCTATATTACAGGCTTCCTTATCGGGCTTTCCTCGTCTGAAGTCCGTATTCATTCAATAACACAACCAAAAACCACACCTTGAAAATATTAAATACACACTTTCGCACTTTTTATTTATTAATTTATATTTCGCTGTAGTTCATTAGTTATGTTTCGCCTAGAGATTCTGCATATAAATTAATAAGTAATGATGGCAAATCGCTCTGCTTTCATTTGTGAAATTGAATAAACAGAATTCGCAAAATTGCTATTATAATTTGGAATTCTCACCGCTATTGTCACAAACATGAACATTCGCATATATTTTTAACAAAGTTAATTATTATAGTATTTAAAGAATTCGTATTATGTAGGTACCTTTGCTAAAACAAAATAGATATACAAAGGCGCAAAGCACAAAAAAGCATAAATACTAACTAACTAGTATTTCCGTTTCGAGTGCGCTGTGTTGAATTAGAAATGAACCAGAGCTCTGCCGATAGTAACCGAGGTACCTGTGGACGGGTAAACATGGCAGACAGGAATACAAAAGAATACTTACACTGAAGTTGTGGCCACGTCGGAGCGGCTTGCTGACCACTGCGATGCCATTATTGTATCCTCTGAACCGCACGGCTACGGTATCTGCCAGGGTAAAATTATTGTTAGTTATCGTTACTAACTAGCCGTTAAAGCCACAGCTTAAATATAGATAAAATAGGTATCCTGACCTGAGCTGCAAAATCTGATGTTATCTCCATGTAAGTAGTGGAAGGTGTATGGCAGCGGGCGTTGGTTGCGGCGCGGGTCAGCCGATGGCTCGTCGGCCGGTAGTGGGGGTGGTGGTGGTGGTGGTAGTGGTGGCGGCGGCGGCGGTGGGGGTGGAGGCGGACGCGGCAGGGGGCTAGGCTCCCTATACGGATCCTGGTCCGGCGGTTCGTAGTCGTGGACAGCCGCCAAACTCGGATTTTGCTCAGTTTGCTCAGATTGCTCAGTGCCAATCGCTGATGCTGTCGGTTGCTCTAATCCCAGAGCTTCTAGACTTGGGGGCAGTAACACTCGTATATTAAAGTACAGGTGATCTCCCGACTCAGTTCCCGGTATCAGTTCCTGCACGTCCAGCGCTGTCATATTATCTGCTGCCGCCAGCCCTGTCATATTATCTGCTGCCGCCAGTGCTATCATATTATCTGTTGCCGCCAGCCCTGTCATATTATCTGCAGCCGTCATCCCTGTCATATTATCTGGAGCAGGCCAGGTCTGCTCTGGTTTGTGTTCCGGGGCGGTGTCGCGTGTAGGGTGGTCCGAGAACAGGTCCAGGTCCGAGTCCGCTTCGAGGTCAGACTCCACGTCGGACTCTATGGCGACGTCCGTCTCGTCCGGCTCCGCGCTCGGCTCGTCGGCCGGGGGCTCGGGCGTCGGGTTCATCATTGCATCCGCCATGGCCATCATGGCCATGCAACAAGCCTCCATCTCCATGGCCGCAGCCTCCGCGGCCGCAACGACAGCGGCGTTGTTCTGCTCGTTCGAATTGTTGTCCATCTTTTTCTCGCTATCATCCGCCGATGCTGTGTGCATACGCATCTTATTAGAAAAAAATATGCCTATCCCAAACAATTAAACGTCAGCATAACAATCAAAAATCGTCAGACAAAAATCTTAGTATAACTATACATAAAATAATTAACACAATGTCAATAAAGGCTTCTTCCTAAAAAGCTACAACTACATTTTAAATAGCTGCACTTACGTGAAGGCTGGTGCAGTGTCACCGTCATGGCGTCACTAGCACTAGGTACCGCTTGAATCTTGTAAACGTGTCCGTACAATTGCATTACCGCATACACTTTCTGTAACATCAATTTAATATAAGCTATTCGATCTTCAAATATATATAATATATGTATGTCTGTATGTTTATTACTTAATCTTGCAACAGCGGCATCATGGATTTGGATGAAATTTTGATAGTCTAACACAGGTAGTCTGGATTAACACGTAGGCTACAATTTATCCCGAAATTCAAAGCCCACGCGGAAGAAGTCGCGGGCGAAAGCAAATACAAGGTGTCTCAAAAGAAAGTTTATATTTAGTGGATCGATTAAAAAAAAAGTAAGCCGTTATCGAAAAAATGTTTATTGATTATTAAAATACACAATTTGGGAATTTATTTCTTAAAAATAATATCGTCCAAATGTAGCGTACCCTCGCGTTCGCGGCACTCATTTAATCCAACGGTAAAATTACTTATGACGGCTCGGCAGGTGGACTCAGTGATGGCTGCCATTTCGTGACGGATATTTTCTTTCAAACGCGCCAGGGAAGTCGGTTTATTGGCGTAAACTTTTAGATTTAAGATAACCCCATAGGAAAAAGGTAACCCCATAGGGGTTAAATCAGGACTGCGTGGAGGCCAATTTATGTCACTTTTCCTGGAGATCATTTTGCCCGAGAAAATTTCACGAACTCGTGGCAGAGATGTATTGGACGTGTGTGACGTTGCTTCGTCCTGCTGGAACCATGTTCTTTGGTTATAGCCAGGTAAGTTTTGCAGTTCAGGCACCAAGAACGCTCTGAATTCACTGTAATTGCACGCCCATCGCTGCCCATACGGTCACTTTAGGCGAATGAAGGGGTTTCTGATGCTTGCGTTTCGGATTCGTAGCGGCAATTCTGCTTATTTACGTGTCCATTAAGATGAAAATGAGCTTCATCCGAAAACAAAATGTTGGTAAACGTTGAAAAGCGCTCAATTGCCTGATTTACGAAGTAAAGCCTCTGACTGGCATCTAGGGGTTTTAATTCTTGCACCAATTTAATTTTGTAGGGGTGCAGCTTTAGATCTTTGTGCAAAATGCGGTGTAATGATGATCTATGCACATTTAAAGCACTTGCGCGCTTCCGAATTGAAAGGTTCGGGTCATAACGAACAGACTGATTAACACTCTCCACGTTTTCTACCGTGACCTTGATGACCTTGGTCGCCCGGATTTTGGGTTTTCCAGCGTTGAAGAGACCGCTTCAAACTTTTTGACCCATTTTCGAATAAGAGGAATGCTTGGCGCATCATTTGAGTGGCGAAAACCTCGAATACTGCAGAATCTCCTTCGCGCTACAATCGCCGAATCGCCGTTTTTGTAAAACTCGCGCACGCACAACGCACGGTCTGCTCCTGAGAAACGCTCCATAGCGACTAAATTCCCAAGAGCCAGGCTACCGATTGACATAACCCCCGCGCCCCTCGGATTCGTTGCGTTCACGCAGTAAACTTTCACGCAGTAAATATAAACTTTCTTTTGAGACACCTTGTATATAAAAGAATATCTTTTACGATTCCCTACTTGCATATTTACGCAAATTTACTTACATCTGGTACATTTTCGAAACAGGTCTCGACCAATTCCGAGTTGAAGTAGACGAGCACCCTATTATCGCTTGTCTTCTTCAAGCCAATCCGATCCCCCTTCCGCAGCCACTCGAACGAGGGCGTAAACGTGTACACGTTTTGCTCCCTGGTGCCGGGTTTCGAATATTTTATGTTGCACCCTACAAATTGAGAACACGTTACAATTTCCTCATGCTACGCCCGCAGGAAGAGATGTCCTTGGACTGATTCGCCCGATTACAAATATGTAACTAACAAGCAAGTGACGAAGAAGTACCAAAACAGTTTGCAGCACGGCTAACGCAAGTGTCCCCGCGACATAGCTTGCGCCGCGAGAGAGCCTTTGTTATCTTCTCTCAATACTAAGATGAAAGAGATAGCAATATCTATGTCGCACCGTTATCGCGCTCGAGAGCAACTTCTGCTGGCCTGATATATGAATACAATTTCTAACGAAAACCTCATTTACATTACATTTATCTTAAAGATAAAATTAATCCAAGACACCTACTCCTTGCACTTAAAAATTTATGTATTAAAAGTATGTTAGATTTACCGTCAATATAAGCAGTGTAGTGCGACAAGCAACCGATACTAGGTGGCAGACTGCAGTTGATATACACGTTTAGGATGTCTATATCCGTAACACCCATCCGGAAAGTTCCCGCATACCCATACTTGCACTCCGATATCTTAATCTGACAACAAGACACATCACCAAAGTTACACAACACTTCACAGTTACTAAACCTTTAAAAATGCACGATTAATATAACAAAATATGGTACTGAATCACACAGGTGGAAAATCGATACGCGGAAAAGTTTCGAGGGTGAAAATGTGGACGGTTGATGTAGGTCAGGAACACGATTATCGAAGTTAAGCAACAAGTATTAAGTAAAAGCGCTTCGAATGTAAGCGGATTTAGAAAGTTTTATAATAAAGTACTCACAACACATTACAGTACAAACAAAAATATTCAAACTAAAAAAGAGGGGTTTTTTCCTACCGCTTACCTACCCTACATCGAACACAATACAAAGGATAATAATCAGAGCAATTAGGGAGGGTATTTTCTACCCCTTCGTTATCTGAATCGCGACAAGGGAATTATTTACAATGATGTCGATCGTCGACGTCCCTTCCGTGCAACTAATTAGGTCATGAGTGCCTGGACGGCGCTGCGAACTAGGGTTGTTAACCCCGACGTTTACGATTGCGCATGACCGATTAGTATTTATAAATCACGATCTGTGATGCTTCACATCCGGTTACTTTGTTTATTTAAACAACATAAGCTTATTTAAACAATTTTAAATCGGAAATGACTATTAAAATTCGAAATATAAATTATAACATGTATGAAACTAGGGTCTGATGCATTTCATATGATAGTAAAATATATAAGTAAACTGAGTACAAACTCATTATCTTCACACTCACTCGTTCATAAATTATAATTTAAAAAAAATCTGTAACGAACAATGTTTACACGTACTTACATCACATGCTAGAATGAAGCGGGCTTGGGATTAAACACAGCCAAACAATACAACATTTATTTAATACACTTATGTTTCATCAGCCAATAATTCCACCGACGGATGTCGGAAATATATCTGAATTTGCTGAACCGGTTTTAATTAACAAAACAAAGTTATGAAGTATGTCGATTAAACTGGCTTTTAATCGCAATTTGTCCATCCCTTCGGGAGCTACGATGTCACAGCCAGACAAACAGATACACATACGGATACACAGGACCGGCCTTTGAGGAGGCCGGATACACAGGCAGATGCACCGATACAAACTTCAAAATAATCGAAGTGAAGTGAAGTGAAGAAAAGCTGGCCGATGGGGCAGTAATGTTCACGAGTGGCGACCACGTACCGGCACACAGTGTGGTTAGGCCTCCCACAAGGTGGACCGACGATCTGGTAAAGATCGCAGGTACCAGCTGGATGCGGAAGGCACAGGACCGGCCTTTGAGGAGATCTCTGGGGGAGGCCTATGCCCAGCAGTGGGTGTCTTTCGGCTGATATGATGATGATGATTTTGAAGTGGGGAGGCGCGTCTCAATCCGGAATAAATAGGACTATAATGATGGAGCTGTAATGTTACTACTCTCATGCTTACCTCGAACATCTCGCCGACTGCCAAGTGCGCACTGCTGAACACCAGAGTGTCCATCGGGTCTATGAAGTGGCGTCGGGCGAACGCATAGTTGTGCAACAGACAAATATTGTCCCCACAGTATTCGGAGAAACTCCTGTGCGAGAAACAATGGGACTTTTATACAACCGTAGATGACGGGCCCTAATTTAGATTGAACCGTGGATAATAAAAGCCGGACGCACACGTGCGTTTACAATCGCAAAATTACAATTTGCGATTTGTAAAAAGTAGACGAGTGTAGTATAGACGAGTGTACATACCAGTACGGCGGAGGCGGCGTAACTAAATCCCGTTTTAGCAACAAAGAGTTATCAGAGGTGATACCGTTGAAGTTGAAGGTTCTCTCCTCGTTCTGCATTATTGTAACCTACGATCAGAGAGGTCGTTTAATAATCTTATCAACAATATGAAGTAGGAATAAATAAACGGACTTTACAATGTACTGAAAATTTATTCATTTTTCAATTCATTCACTTCATTGAATTTAATTGTTATGGAAAGGTATAACCATTCAATTGTTATATAATATAACTTATTTACCTGAGCACATTGGCCGTAGAGATCGACGACTGCGTAGATATTCAGATGCGTCACATACCACGCTTTGCCCATGTCCATGCCATCCAGATAGTAGTGAAGGCTTCGGTCCGCATGCCACATCATACCTGCGGCGTTTTTACATGTTAATCCAGAAAAACATCAATGTTCTACGTCCTTCTTATATTCGACATGATTGTATATATTTTTAGTAACTGTTTTTACTAAGCAAGGATAGCAAAAACAGTTTAAACCTAATAAATCATATCGAATATTTTTTTATGGAAGTGGGAGGCAAACGAACAAGAGGGCCTAATGGAAAATGATCACCACCGCCCGATATATCATTGGAAAGGATTTTCAATTTTCTACAACTTTTATTACTGCGACAACTCTAATCGCTGTAGGACAGGCGCACCCCGGAAACGTAACCATAACTTGGTAACGTTTCCGGGGTGCGCCTGTCCTATTCTTCATAACTTTTCCTACAGCGATACGAGAGTTGTCCCCATAGTAAAAGTTGTAAGAAAATAAATATATTTTTCAGTGACATATCGTTCAACGTTATTGGTAATATAGGCTGGCGTACTTAAATTTCTATAGGTCATCCTTTTGAAAACTGAACCTAACGCTCCATTAGTGCCATCTAGTAGAATTTCAATTTGGCTCAGTTTGGTTGTCGCGACTCCGCTCTAGAAAACTAAAGCCACCCTAAAGCCTTGGATGCGGATATGGTGAACCTTTTCCTATTCAAGAACCCCAAGTTATAATGCACATTACAGTGGTACCCCGCCATGCTGTACCCACCGACTTTGCTGCCTACGGTCAGCGTGTCGAGATCGAGCGCGTAGCCGCTGCGTACACACTCGCCATTCTTCATGACCGCAGACCCACTAAGGATGTAAGTGTCCCATGTAAGGTCGGTCGCGGTGCCAGCGACCGCGCCCACGCCGCCACCCGCATCGAGATCGTCGGGACGAATGGCCGTCACACCTGCGGGCAAGGTTGGATCGTTTAGGTGCTATTTATTTATTTGGAAAACCTTAAGAGGACGACACAGAAAAATATTCACTGATCAGATCAGTAAATATCTCAAAAAAGCTAGGGTCCGAAGTGGTAAGAATAAAAGGAGATGTATGAAGAGTTGTGGATACATGCGAGACTAGAGAATTGTGGCAGGACAGAGCAAAGTGGCGAGAGCTGCCTACCCCACCTGTGGGACACAGTCGTGGGCTTTGTTGTATTGGTGTTATTTATCTGGAAAATCAACAGTATATGACATAACAATAGCTGCCGACAGTGAGCTATTTATAGGTTTCCACACATAAAAACTGAACAAATTAGTTTGATATGAGCAAAACATGCAATCAACATGAAAACTTAACCTTAGTCGACGCAGTTAGCTAGCTGCTGATCATTCTACGATAGACTACACTTACGTTGCAATTAAATATGTGGAGATCTAGCTCGATTGAAGCATTATTAAGAACTCTTGCAGCCCTGCAAAAGAAGCTATTTCGCCGGTAATTCATAGTATAGCCCGGTTATCCCAGAACTCGACGAACAGGCCCGCCATATCTTACATGAAAGGAAGGGCTATGCAACGGATTGAAAGGGGTTTGTTAGTCAAACAAAGGAGGTCTCCCTTTAGAGGTGGACAACGCATTGTTGATACCCCTCGTGTTGCTGGTGTCCATGGGCGACGGTGACATCTTTTCATCAAATGGCCCGATTGCCTGTTTGTATAACATAAATAAAAGCAAATGGGCAGGCAAACTGAGAACACAAGCGACTGTGACGAAAATCTGTTTTGACGTGACTCAAACCACTCAGCGGACTTTGAGGACACTCGCTTGCGACCTTGTCGCCTCTCTATTGAAAGGCAAAGGTTACTCCTAGCAACTAGATTGCTGCAACAGAGCATCAACGTACCAATTTCGAGGCTCCCGATCCAGCAGTCGACCATCTTGTCGATGCGCAACTCGAACATGTCGCACTCGCGTAGCGGCCGCGAGCTGAACAGCACCGCGTCGTTGAACTCCGAATAGACGGAGGCGCGACCGGCGACCAGCCGGGTGCGGCCGAGGCGAGCGTTGCGCCCATGCACCCGGTGGAAACACATCTCCCTGCACGTAGGAATATACATTTCTTTTTCATTCAATTGCTTTTAACTTACAGTTTAGATCAAGACGTCTGGAGAGCCACTACACTGTATACTACTTGCATTTGTGTGATTAAACCTTAATAAGTATCGTAATGCCGTGCATGCATGCATTAGCCGTGTGGTGTTGTACAAGGCGACTAATGTTTTCGAGGCAAAAGATCAGAGTCTCCGTAGTCTGGAAAATGGGCAGCAGCATGTTCCATTGTTATATTTAAACACTGCGATCTCCAACCCGCCTGCCAAGCGTGAAGAATACTTTCGTGGGAGAGGCCCTAAGTCCTGCAGTGGACTGTTACGGGCCGTGATGATGAAGTATCGACATCGCAGCCGTAGGACGTCCACTGCTAAACATACATCTCCCTCAGGCTTTTATGACACATATTTTCGGGTATGTTGCCACGGTTAATATTGTTTTTAACTCGATATTTCTCGTGGAAAGAATAAATAATATATGAAAAGAATGCTAGAAGGGTTCGTAACACACGAGTGACATGTTATCGCAAACAAAACGTTTAACGTTGACATCTTAGTAGTACAAAAATATATTCTAACCAATTTCAAATTAGCTCTGTCCGATCAACAGGTCAATGTGCGTTACTCTGAAGCAAAATGTGGCAACAATTTTATGGTGACGTGAAACTTACGGATACGAAGTGACATTGGACTCCGTAGATAGAGTAGACCCGGGGGAATATGCTGGCGGGGGCAGATAGGATTCCACGATGGTGGCTTGCGCAACACGCCCGTACAAATCTGAAAGTATTTACATATATACTACCTACTTTACATTTCACATACTACTACTTAATTAAAATTCAAATTCATGGTTCATTGACGTATATGGGAATGTCGGTCTCAAACCAATTTTCCATCCATGTAAACAAACGAAAAAATTATTATAATAATTATTGGTGATTTTCACATAGTTTTAAGTGGTTATTTGCTTACAAAACTGAAGTAAAGTAAACAAAAGAATGACCCATGGTGTAAAGTCATATCCATTCTTTTTTACGTACTGATGAGTACATTTTTCTGAGTTATTAATGATTTTTTACATTGATGAAAAATTGGTTCGAGACAAAGCATCAGGGAAGTAAATTTAATTTATATAAGCATATAGGGGGATAGTATTTTCGAACCGCTCGCCACGAGGCAATTAGTTTCCAATTTTGATTTTCGGCACGAGACGCTGATTTTTCCAAGTTTTTTACTTTCATTGTTACTAATATAATTTTTACTATATTGAAATTGATATGCCGAAATCAAAATTCAAGAAACCGTTCGACTCGAGGCGAGCGGTTCAAAAATAAGCGCGCCAGACATTTCACAATTACTTACCGACAACCCCAAAGATCTGCTCAGGGATATTGAAAGCCGCCGGCCCCTGATCTATACCGTTAACGAAGAAGTGTAGGATGCCCTTTTCTTTGCGCATTACGCCCACCGTCTCTCCTTCCTGCAAAACCATGAATATTAATAAGAGGCTTAGCAATAATATCATACAACGCTTATACGACGCAGGTTGGACCTTGATTGTTAAGTTGACTGGATGTGACTTTTACATGCCACTAAACAAATTTAGTCTCGTTTAAGCCAACGTTTTGTTACAGAAGACTAACTTCCCAATAACTTATAAACGTTAAGGGGCTACGTTCTTCATACATTTTATGTAATATTATTTTCCCATTCTTTCAAGGAAGGGTTTGACGTTTTTAATGTATGTTTGTGCAATTGGCCGTTAGTACATGTATACAAATGAGCGTGAAATGGATTCTTACATGTTAATAATATAAAACATAGCAATGACAGAGAAACATAACGAAATCACAAAACAACGCCTTCTTGCGGCGAAACGGTGTTTTTTTTCGATTTAATTGCTTTTAATTATATCATTAAGCTATAGAAAGCCATTTGTCGCACCTTTGAATACATTTAATTACTAAACACGGCCCAAGAAGCGATGGCTGGACGTCGTTAAGAGTGACATGCGTGCCAACGCACTCACCAATAAGAATGCCGAAGACCGAGCAAAGTGGACTAGGAAAAGCAGGAACGCGGACCCCGGGACCCGCGTGTGGCGCGGGAGCGCAACCGGAATTTAACGCCAAGGTGATGATGATGATGATGACTAAACACATACATAAAAGAATGGAAATCGAATACCAAATAACTGTACGGATACAAATACTTACCACTAATCTATTCAAATTCCTGACGTACTGAGGTATGATCACGGTGCCATCCCTGATGACGTCCTCACCCGTCATGGCCCAAGTGCCTGATCTGTATAAGGGAAAGTTCATAGTAAATTACCCAGTCACAGGAATCAAAATACATAAGTTCACTTATCTTATCAGTGAGTATGTAATTCTGTCGGCATCAGATCGGATCGGCATAGTAACATTTTTGTGGTTTCGTCGACGGAAACGAAAGTGCAGTACGTGGTATTGTCGATGGTTCTCATCCAGAATATATATGCATATGAAAAAAGAATGGTATCTTTAATTGTTTTAGAGGAAAGTCATTTTTAATTATTTCGGTTTTTTTTTCTGCGGAACCACCGAGCATTGTTCAGTCAAACTTCGCACAATTGCACTGCTAGATATAAGTAAATGTAGGAAGAAACCAAGTTATAACATTACAGGGTATTTTTCCTTCTCTTATCCTGGTACGGCCTTTTTGTTGACGACGTACGTAAGAACGAATGCGAGCCGGCCCGATCCTTACCCCATGCCGACGAAATTACGTTGGTACTTGCACAATAGGGCACTTACCATGAGCTCTTATTGTAGGACCTAAACAGACTGCCCAGCTTTGTACGAGACAGCTTGTCTCTTTCCCAACTAAATTGCGCGGAACTCGGGACGGTTTTATAAAGTTCATGGTAAGGCCCCTGTACTTATGTCTGATTGAAAAATAACTCACTTAGTATTGCTCATCTTGTATGGAAATTGTATATCGTTACATGAATGCTGCGTGACCCCAATCTCAATGCTTCCGGCCCACTTGGGGACCACGAGATCGAGCCGCACTTGGAACAGCTCGTTCGTACGTAGAGTACGGTTGGTCATTACTATCCCGTTATTGAAGAATTCGAAAGCACTACAACATTTTAAAAATTGCATTCCCTTAAATTCTCTGTCATGCCACAATTCAATAGTTTAATATTAACAAAATTAGATACTTACTTAGGCCTATGAGCAGTCTTACCATCGTTAATAATAATAACATTCGAATCACGCAGCGTATGAAATAAAAGGCTATCTTCGTCCATTCTAGAGCACCGACCTAAGGAGCAAGAAAGACGTTACGTTATTGAAACAAGTATCAAACGCCTACGTCTTGATTGGAACACGCTCTAGAATACGTACTTGGTTCCGGTGTGGCAATCGGTACTGGCATATTTATATTGATGTTATTACTCTCTTCATCTTCGCAGGGATCTATTATAGTGACCTGTGAAATGAAATTACCGTGAAAGGTAACTTACTTTCAGCAACGGTTTGCTGCCACGCAAACAATTGTTTTTCACACCTCCTGCTCGACAATTATGTATCATGAAATGTCATTGTAAAACATGGCCTTGTTACCCGCAGGAAAATACAATTGTATGAGCTTTGCAAGGGAATAAAGTGATTTTAATTTGGAATGTTGAAATTCATACGAAAACTCTTGCCGTCTATGTCCGCCTGTGTTTCGTGGTATTCTAATTTTCAGTTCAAAATTATATATTTACATTCACCTAAATCAGACCAGCTCACCTGAAGGTAGGCGGTAACTGTCGCCCAATATACATATACGATTCATGCATTTAGGTTGCAGGCAACAAAAATGCAGAACCGCAGATGCGTTACCACTGTGAGGACTAATATGCATGTCTTGAAACCGAAACACAACAACGCGAGCATTGTTACTTAGCGGCAGAAATAGATAAGGCGGTGGTACTCACCCAGGCGGACTCAGGCTTGACAGAGTCGTACCACCTGCTACAGTGGATGAAATACACAAACACTTACCTTGACAGTCATCCCATACAGGTCCACCACTCCCCACACTTGTTGTTCCACTTTGTCTGTTGCCACACCTTGATCTACTCCATTAATGTAATAATGTAACTCTCCTCTTCGTTTCAATAACATACCTACCCTATCTCCTTCCTGAAATTGTATTATGCTGTTAAAATCTACATTTAAAATATAATCAGAGCGAAATACTTATACTCCGTAATATATTGAATCTCTTACCCGAAGTTCATCCAAATTGAACGTCCCATATTCCATGCAAGTTCCGTGGCCATTAAGCAGCACCTTGCACCCTGACATCATAATGGTACCAGAATCCATGTTGGTCATTGTAGAAGGGAACCTGATAGTCGCCGGGTTATGAGTAGTAACACCCACCTGATCAATAAAACAGAAGCATGAAAATACCATATCTGACATAGAATTAATAATATGAAAACGCAGCTAACCTCAATACTACCGCTCCATTTATCCACTAATCTATCTATGCGAATTTCAAACAGTTCATTCTCATATAGCGGCCTGTGTGTCATCACTACACCATTGTTGTAGTCGTCAAGAGGCCTAGCTCTTTCTGCAGCTCTAGTAACAGATACACCAAATTAATTTGTATGAGGTAAAACAATAAATAGTCAATGTTCAAGTAATAAAATTTAAAATACTTGTTGTTAGCAGAGAGTTTCACGAGTATCCCACATCTTGGATGAAACCGCAAGAAATCCTGGGGCACTGAAATAAGATATGATGTTGATAAGGCAATTCATAATAAAGCAATATTAATGTGGTAAAATGATAATATTGTATAATAAATACCAACCAAGTGCGCATGCTCCCTCTGAAGTCATTGGAACATAAACATCTTGTGGTTCCTTCGGACCAGAAGCTTCAGAGCCAGCTGCATCACTCTCTGTTGAAGTCATGCTATCAGCTTCATCTAACTAAAAAATAAAAGGCAAAGATAGTATAAAAGTAAACACGATTAGAGTGGAAAATTGAGATCTTCACTCCAAAACATACCACACTACATTATTTACATATTGCATTTAGTAACAGAAAACTAAAAACTTAATAGAATATACCTATAATAATTCAATTATAATTTGTAAAACATAGCTTGGCCTCTGTGTCAGGCAAACTGTGGCAAACTGTGTCAGGCCACAGCAGGTTGGATATTGCTCGGCAGATTTTGGTGACAATGATGATAGTGACAGTAATTGGAAAATTAATACATTATATATTATGACAAACAGAGCTCAAGCTATGTTTTTAGTTACTAGCTAAAGTACAAATTTCCCTTACCTGCTCTAAGGTGCACATTATTGGTCTCAATAAATTCGTATAAATAATAGATACTTGTACACACTGTCCATAGAGATCAATTACAGCGAACAGTCGTGGTGGCAGGTCTTTAGCGGCAACTCCCAAGCATCTTCCATTAATATAAAACATTAACTCTCCCTAAAATAAAATTAGTGTCATTAAATAACTAACAACAATGATAGTTATTCCTGTGGATTAGTTACCTAAATTTGATGAACCTGTGTGTATTTTTAATTTACTATTAATCAATTTAAGGGTACAGTAATAAATAGATAACTATTTTGGAATTTCTATAATTTTTCATAGATATTATAAGGTTTAAGAGTATATTTCTTACCTTACTAGTGCGTAAAACACCTACACAATCACCTTCCCTTAGTGTGTCTAGCTCTGGACCATAAGAATTGACTAGAGTTGCACCATCTTTGACTATAGAACTTCCTGACATAATCTGGTAAAAGAAAAGAAAATACATTACTAATCATTGTAACATTTATTTTACATATGCATAACATATGCCTTTTTTTAATAAATGTAGGTAGACATTATTCCACTAGCTATAATAATAGCCATTTGTTTCGGAAAACAAACAGTGAGGGAAAATGTGATGAAATTTGCACATTCAGGTGACAGAATGCGTAACCATGATCCAGTCTAGTCAGGTTCTTCTGGTAGCAGGGTCACAAAGGTCACATGGCAGTCGCTCCACTGTAATTACCTGATCGACTAAATCCTAAATCATTGTCCCGGGACGTAAACAGTGAGCGCAACCGAGACATCAATGCCAAGATGATGATGATGATGTTGGTATTCAAACAACCAAAGTTGGTATTCCCCCAGCGATAAAAAATCAAAATGGTGACCTGGTAACCAATCCTATTGATATTGCCAATTGTTTTGCGGAGGAGTTTGTAAAAGCCTACTCTAGGGAACCAGTATTGCGGCCTCATGCAGATCTGCTTAAAGGACCGCGAGTTGAGAATAGCCTAAGTGAAATCAATTTCAGTGTAGGTGATGTGGAAAAAGCCATCTTCATATTGAATCCGAACCTCAGTCCCTGGGCCAAATCAAATTCCAAGCTGTATCCTTAAAAACGTGTTAAGACTTTGTCACCGATATTGTCAGTGCTGATGAATGAATCGTTTCACAGTGGCTGTGTACCTCAAGACTGGAAGCATGCTATTGTTACACCAATTTATAAAAAGGGGGATAAAACCCTACCAGAAATCCTTGGACCAGTCAGCCTTACAAGTAATCCGGTGAAGGTTATGGAGAGAATCAATCATCTGTGACCAGTTGTCACTATTCCTCAATCAAGAGTGCATAATATCCACCAAACAGTATGGTTTTGTTAAGAAAAGGTCAAGTGTTACTAATCTGCTGTCCTGTGTACATTGGTGGTCAACAGAGATGGATAATAGGAATCCAGTGGATGTCTGGACTTCCAGCGCGCCTTCGATAGGGTGCCTCACCAACGGTTGTTGATAAAACTTGATCACTACGGAATAAGAGGCCCCTTGCTCACTTGGATTGGGAACTTTCTGAAGGATAGAACGTTTCAAGTACGAATCGGTAGCTCCCTATCCCAACGAAGACAGGTATTAAGTGGAGTACCACAGGGTTCAGTGCTCTCAGCCCATCTATTCGGCATCTATATAACAGATCTAATCGAATGCATTGAATCCCAATCTGAATTCTTTGCCGATGATGGCAAGTTCTTTAGTAACCCACTAGTCAGCTCTGGGCAGCTACATGACCTCGATCGCACTCGGCGTTGGACAAGGGATTGGATCATCACCCTAAATCATTCAAAGTGCAGTGTTCTACACTTGCGTACAAATAACCTTGGTGTGGGGTACTGTATAGAGGGGACCATGGTGCAACCAGTTACATCACAGAAGGACTTGGGTGTCATGGTTACATGTAACTTGAAATGGGAGGAGCACATATCAACCATAGTGAAGAAGGCCAACTCATTTGTTTACATGATAAGAAGATCATTTCAAACAATTATGACTGATATGTTCCTCAAAATATACAAGACCTACATAAGACCACTTCTGGAATATGGATTCTTGGTTTGGAGCCCGTACTTTCGAAAAGATATTGACCTTCTAGAAGGTGTTCAAAGAAGAGCTACTAAAATAACGACAGCTCTGGTCGTAAATCCTACGAAGAAAGGCTTCGCATACTACGCCTTATTACTCTGAAAGAAAGATGACTATGTGGTGACCTCATTGAAACATACAAGATTCTATCACACCAATACAATCTCCCTCACATTCACGAAATGTTTGTTACGAAAAAGGGCTGCAAGTTGCATAGAGGTCACGAAATGCAATTGGAGCGCACACCATCCAACACCAATACTGCACATCACTTCTTCTCTAACAGAGTGGTATCAAACTGGAACAAGTTACCACAAAATATTGTGACAGCCGTGTCGTGAATGCCTTCAAGAACAGACTGTACGAGTGGTTTAAGTCGAACAAACTGTCTCAAAACATATACTTTAAATTCTGTTAGGTAGTAACAAAGCACCACCCGGGCTCCTCACCTGGGAGCGCAGTACCATTGATAAATTGTGTTAGGATCTTAGAAATAACATACCATCCAAGTGGAATAGAATGTAATGTATATTCACAATTTATAAACATGTTAGGCTATAAATAAATTACAACTTTTCACAATTGTACAGTAACATATACACTTAATAGGAGCCAGCTATCTAGACTATAACTTTAGCAATAGGTTAGCAGGGGAACATTACTGAGTCTAATGGCTTACCCAGGCAGTATTCCTAAGTTTGGTTGCTGTAGCTGGTAGCTCCATAAACTCAGGATCCAATGTAGTAACGCCAATTTCAAGGCTGCCATTCCAAACAGTTACCTAAACAAATGGAATTTAAAACTAAATGGTAAAATAAATTCAACTACTAAAAATTAATCATAACCCTTGGTATTATTGATATCTCATCTATAAAACTAATAATTAAAAGAATGCGTAAGTTTACATACCTTTTTGTTAATAGTAATTTCAAACAGAACATTATCTTTCAAAGGCTCAGAACTTAGGATGAGCCCATGGTTAAATTCTACGAAACTTCGTACTGCAGTTAAACCATCATTTATCAGTGTGACTCTATCGCCACACCTTCTATGGAACTTCATATTTATATACTTTTAATAATATAATACACGAGTGTCGAGGTGAAATGCTTTAGCGGTACACTTATCTCGCGACAATGTAAAACCCCATTCCTAATATTTACATAATTGTTCATGATTAAAAACATGATTCGTTCTTATTTTTCTTCATAGTTCATATTGAAAAACCGAAGTAAAAACCATATATTTAATATATTTTTAAAACTTTCAGATCGCGAGTACAAATGGGCACTATGAAATAAATGTTACAAAATACATTAGAGTCTTGTCCATTTCCAAAAGGTGCACATATTAAAACACTACCCATAACTAAATTCTGGATCAATTTTCCTTGATAAAACCAAGCAATTCAAATGAAAATCATAGGAAGGAAAATCCTTGCGCTAATCTTGCTTCGCAAATCGCAAATCACATCACACACCAAATCGGAATTAAAAAATCATTACAAACCAAAACCACAAAAGTCAAAAAAGAAAGGTTACTAGGATAAGATTATTAGTCTGTAGCATATTTGATTGAACCATGGAAGCTTCAATTATAAAACTGGAAGGTTTACTGTCACAACAAAGATACTGTTTTTAAGAGCTTATTATACTACGCGACATTCACGCTCGACTAATTGACTGTCTTATTGGCTAATTAGAGACGCTCGCTATTATACCGCGCTGAACATCACACGCTTACTCATTCAACGTTACGGGTAAATATTTTTGCCGGATTTCGGGTAAATCAGGCTCTGAGCGGATATTTCATCCTTTATTTAAATATTTTACGAGTAACGATTATAGTGATATCGTTATCTACGTATCCAAATATTTAGTTACCCATATAGCTGTTAAAAAATTATATTTTGGTTTCAAATACAACAACATAGTCTATTATCATTATATCTTGAAAAATTAAGTAATTAACTTAAGGTAAGGTGGGCAGAACCAGGTCGTTAAGCTTTCATTGTCCCTAGAATTGCTCCAGTTGAACAAAATTCAATAATAAAATATTTTTAACTTACTAAAAAAAACATTATTACTTACTACATACACTTAAATTCTAACGAAAACTAAATCAATTAATTTAGCAAAAGCAACTGAATGTAGATACAGAAATGTTTTTTTTTTTAATGGCATTTGCCCGGTTTTGCCAAACTGAGTGGGGGGGATAACCGGGTATGCTTTTTGGTGATAACCGATCGTGCCCCATTCCTATTATCCTTAGAAAACGAAAGTTTGTGGGCTTGTATGTGTGAAGAGATAGCATCTCATTACGTTTGTCTATAACTGATGTCTATGACAGCATGACAGCAGCCGTTGCCTAGCAAGCGTATCCTTGTGAATATTATTTTATTGTGTGTTATGTCAATACCTATATTTAAAATATAATTCATTTAAATGTTCTAAACTTCTATTTTTCCTGATATTAAATGGGCTTAATACATCTTAATATGGTAGCAGAGCGTAAAGAAAAACAGGAAGAATAAGATAAGTATGTCGGTAAAGGTACAGTCCTTAGGACCTGGGGATGACACATGGGTCATTCATGCCAGAGCTTATTTAACGAAAACTAAACTTTGGAAATATGTTCGAGATATACCAAAGTCTAAGATGAACTTGATGATGATGAACTGGCAAAATCAAAACTATTACTTTTAATTTCGCCTTCCGAACTTAAGCAAGTGAAGAATTGTAAATATGCAAAAGATGTGTGGGACACTTTAGAAACAATTTATGCTAGCAAAGGACCGGCCAGAAAAGCTTATCTTCTAAAACAGTTAATTCTGTCAAAATTAGCTGATAATGGGGATGCAAAAGAACATCTAAAGATTTTTATGGATATTGTAGATAAACTGAACGATTTAGGAATAGAAATAAACCAAGAGCTTTTATCTATTATGATGTTGTACAGTTTATCATCAGAATATGAAAACTTCATGATTGCCATAGAGTCTCAAGAGAATCTGATCACCCCCGATAAATTAAAAATTTAAAATAATTGAAGAATATGAAGCACGCCGCCGCGACCAATCTAGCATTTCAGATAAAACTGAGGAAACTTTTTACCCATTTTGCAAAATATGCAAGAAAAAAGGTCATGATACACAAAAATGTTGGAAACGCAATAACAACTACAACAAAAATAAAAATAAAAACAAAAATCCTTCGAAAAATACTGACAATAATGATAAAAACAATTTTAGTTGTTTTCTGTTGCAAGGTAACAAGAATACCTGGATTTTAGATAGTGGGTGTACGGCTCATATGACGAACTCCACTAAACATTTTAAAAAGCTCAATAAAACGAGTAAAACTTTAAAACTGGTTTCAGAAGGCAAAACAGCTAAAATAGAAGGAGAAGGACATGCAGCGATTGAAATTAATAAAGGGATAATTGATATCAAGAATGCCCTGTACGGGTTGGCACCCTTTGCGCAAACCTCCTGTCAATTGGAAAAATGACAGATGCAGGACAAGTTGTAATATTTACAAAAACGAAAGCTATAATTAAATATACTATTAGAGGAGTACAGATGGAGGCTATTAGAGGAAACGATGGTCTGTACTACCTGGAAACTATTAAAGCCAATGCTGCTATAAACTCAAATGAAGATACTTTTACTCCACCAAAGGAGACTAGTATTCAAGAATGGCATAAAATATTAGGTCACATGTGTGAAAAAGATATGAAACAAGCATATAAAAACGAAAGTTTAATTGGATTAGAATTTGATCCAAATTGTTCTCTTGGTGAATGTGAGATTTGCATTGAAGCAAAATTACATCGAACACCATCGAAAACAAACGAAAAACCAACACTCGTACGAACAAAACGTTAGAAATTGTACACAGTGATGTATGTGGACCGATACAAACGCCTTCATTAGACAAAAATAGGTTTATGGTCACTTTTATTGATGATTATAGCAGATACTGCCGCGTATATTTTATAAGAAACAACAGTCAAGTATTTGAAAAATTTGGAGAATACAAGGCTGAAGCTGAAAAGTTTACAGAAAATAAAATAAAATGTCTGCAAAGTGACAATGGTACTGAATATTGTAATAAAGAATTCAACACATTTTTAAAGGATAATGGCATTACTAGGAGGTTGACCGCTCCATACACTCCACACCAAAATGGTATAGCTGAAAGAAAAAACAGAACATTAATTGAAAAAGCAAGGTGTATGATGCTCGAGTCAAAGGCCCCTATGTTTTTGTGGGCTGAGGCGGTATTTACTGATAATTACCTATCAAATAGGAACATAAATCAGAGCATTGGAGGGATAACACCATTTGAAAAATGGGTGGGCCGAAAGCCCTGTATTAATCATTTATATGCCTTTGGAGCTAAAACGTTTGTGCTAAAGAAACATATCAAAGGGCACAAGTTTTCTTCAAAAGCTATGATCGGAATGTTTGCAGGATATTCTGAAATAAGAAAAGCATTTTGAATTTACGTTCCCTCATTTAAACGAATCGTAGCATCAAAGGACGTTCGTGTAATTAAAAAAATGCTTTATGAAGATCAAAATAAGAATTCACCTTATGCAGTAATTGAAATAATAAGACAGTTAGATTATACAAGAAATGAAGAAATTCCTGAATCATCAAGTGACGATGATGAAATTCATATCGAATCTCGTACGCAACAGCAGCAGCGTCGTGCAGTCGACGTTGATAGTTCAACAGAACAACAAAATGAAAATATTGTCGTAACTGATGACGACAGTGTTCGAACTGATACAGAAGTTGAAAGCGATTACGAAGATATTCAACCTGAACCACAACTTGAGCCTGAACCAGAACCTGAATCGAGCTCAAGGATGAAACTGCGTGATAGGTCAAAAATTTCACCACCTGAAAGATACGAAGATTGCATTATGGCAGCTATGGAACAAGATAAACCATCAGAACCTCAGACATACAAAGAAGCCATAGCTATGAATAATAAATCTCAATGGTTGGAAGCCATGAATAATGAAGTAACTGCTCTAAGCGAAAATCAAACGTGGGAATTAGTTGACCTTCCTAAAGGTAGAAAACCGTTACAATCAAAATGGATATAAAAGATTAAAATGAATCCAGATGGATCAATCGAACGCTACAAAGCCAGACTTGTCGTAAAAGGTTTTTCACAAAAACCAGGGACGGACTACGACAGAACTTTTAGTCCCGTAGTACACTTATCACCGTTCGAGCTATTTTGGGACTAGCTGCTCAAGAAAATATGATACTTCAACAATTTGATGTATCAACTGCATTCTTAAATGGTACTGTTAAAGAAGAAATCTACATGTCTCAACCTGAAGGTCTCAAAGATGGAACAAATAGAGTATGCATTATTAAAAAGAAGTCTATATGGTTTAAAACAGGCTCCTCTGTGCTGGAATACCTGTATCTCTGAATATTTAGTTAAATCTGGATTCAAAAAGAGCAATCAAGATACGTGTTTATTTATTCGGAGAGGTGTTCTCATAGCAATCTATGTCGATGACGGATTGGTTGCTTCAACTAATGAAAAAGCTTTAAGAGAATTCCTGAAAGAATTAACAAACCGATTCAAGATTATCACAAAACCAGCGTCGTACTTTCTTGGTTTAGAAATAAATAGAACCAATGATGGTCTTATTACTTTAGACCAAAAGGGTTATACTAAAAAGATTTTAGAAAGATTTTTAATGGCTGATTGCAAATCTGCTCCATCACCAGCGATAAAAACCACTAAAGAGGATGAAAATGAAGCAAATAATCTCGATGGTTTCCCCTACCGCCAAGCTGTAGGTGCCTTGGCTTATTTAATGGTCGCAACAAGACCGGATATTTGTTACGCAGTTAGCGTAGCATCACGAAACCTGGAAAACCCTAGTAAACTCGATGTTTTAAAAGTAAAGGAACAATAAACAAAGGACTTATTTGCAAAAAATGTCGTGAGGATAGAAGAGGACCCAATTTGATCGGATATAGTGATGCCGACCATGGAGGAGATACTTCTACGGGCCACTCAACCACAAGAATGGTCTTAATGTTTTCTGGTCCTGTGATGTGGAAGAGCCAAAAGCAAAATTCAGTTTCATTATCTTCAACTGAAGCCGAACTCATAGCTCTGACTAAAACAGCAAGAGAAACTATTTGGCTGAAAGGAATTTTAGAAGAACTTTCACAACTCACTGAAACTCCAACTATATTTGTTGATAATGAATCAGCTATAAAGCTTGCTCAGAATGCTCCGCATGAGCACCACCGCAGAACAAAGCATATTAAGCTGAAGCACTTCTACATTAGGGAATGTGTAGAAAATGGAGACTTACAAGTAAAGCAAGTGACTTCAGAACAACAACTGGCTGACATATTTACGGAGCCGCTGTATGGGCCAAGACTGAATGCCCTATGCAGCAGGATTGGTTTTTTGGACTTATAAAAAGTTAAAAGACAAAAGTTATGGGGATGTGAAGAGATAGCATCTCATTACGTTTGTCTATAACTGATGTCTATGACAGCATGACAGCAGCCGTTGCCTAGCAAGCGTATCCTTGTGAATATTATTTTATTGTGTGTTATGTCAATACCTATATTTAAAATATAATTCATTTAAATGTTCTAAACTTCTATTTTTATTGATATTAAATGGGCTTAATACATCTTAATAGTATGTAATGACGGATGGAAGTTTGTTACTCTTGCTCTCTTTGCCATAATACTTCCCGCAAGAGCACGGTGTAGGTAAAGCAATTTTATAATAAATAATTTTTTTATTTCACTGAAAAGCCAGCAATTACATTCAATTTGCATTTTAAATCAATTAAGAAAATACATATTTCGCCAATAGTGACATAATATCCCACAATGATACCTGGTATTGCCCCTATACATTTATTGCTAGCCGGTTTTACACCGAACATATAATTTTCAACCAAAAGGCTAAATTTTTTTTTAATTTGACCTAACCATTTCATAACCCCATATAACTGTTATATGTTTAATCTTTGACACACTAAACATTACAGACGTGTACCTAGATGTAAAGTTGAATTACTGTAGTCGAAATCAGTATGAAAATCGGTAACATTTCAAGGATTTTTACCTAAATAAAATGTCTAAGATCAGTAAAAACGGTCTAACTGTTATTCAATTCAGTCAAGTGCTGCTATTCTTTCTCTACATGTTATCGGGTTTATTATCACGGTTAGAATTGTTTTTAACTCGATATTTCAATCTTACATAGTAAGTATCTAATTTGCATATATCTACGATCAAAAATACGTCCATTAGGCTCGGACTACAAGGATCCGGGACAGGACGGGACGGATCGGAACGGAATAAAACTTTGCTCCGGTTTGAATCCGGAGAGGACAGAAATTTACTCAGTCAGCTGAAATGCTTAACATATAGGTACTAAGTAATAATGTTGCTGCTGCCAGTTGCGTGCCCCCGAGTTGTCCGTTTCTCACGCGCCTGTATCGCCCCTCACTTGAGACTGGTTTTGTTTTTAAGTCGTGGAAGCTTGCCATTGTGCAGCCTGTGCCCAATAAAGGCAGCCGCGCCGACCCTGCCAACTACCGCCCTATTTCGGTCACTTCCATACTCTGTAAGATTATGGAACGTGCACTGAACAGCAATTTCCTTGCGCATATTCAAGGTTACGATCTTTTCAGCGATCATCAGAACGGATTCCGCCGTGGTCGGTCTACTGGGGACCTTCTGGTGTTTGCCACACAATTATAGAGTAAGGCAGTTGAGAGACATGGCGAGGCCCTTGCTGTGTCTGTTTATATCTCCAAGGTCTTTGACAGGGTTTGGCATGCAGGCCTTCTAAGCAAGCCTTCTTCATTTGGTATTCCTGTTGGCTTTTGCACTTGGATATCGGATTTTCTGAGTGGACGTTCAATCCGTGTAGTTATCGATGGCTACTCGTCTAATCTTCAGGCTATCGACGCGGGGGTTTCTCAGGGATCGGTACTGTCCGCGACTTTATTTCTGCTGCATATTAACAATCTGCTTGTACCAGGTACCTTTGGGTACACAGACGACGGCACAGTAACGGATAGATATCTGTCAGGGGCAAAAGCCAACAGGGTCTATATTCAGTCTTGTCGGGAGGCCATGGTTGATCGTTTGGACAAATGGAATGGACCCATCTAACTCCAACTTTTCGGGATGTTGCTGTGGAAATTACCGACAACCTATATATCTTCTTGGTGTTGAGCTATCTACAAATCTCAACTTCGGTCAGTACATCGAATCCAATTCAAAAACTACAGCAAAAAAACTTGGTGTCCTCTCGAAGGTTAGGCGGTACTTCACTTCAAGGCAGTGACTTCAGTTATATCAATCACAAGTCTGATCCTTCGTGGACCTGCCACCTCTGGAATGGATCAGCCAAATACATTCCTTCCACACAAACATCAACAAAAATTAGGAAATATTAAATTTCCACCCTCCAACCTCTAACCCCAAAAGGAGCAAGTGTGCAAAAACAATAAATTTAAAGGGCACTTAATGAAGTGCTAGAAGGCTGAAATTTAGCTTAGGTACATGTAGACAAATTTTTTCTCTATGATGTAGACTAGGTACAGCCTAGTCATACTAGAAGTAGATAGATATGAAAAGTCACCAAAACAATTCACATAAAATTGGTTTGACAAGCCTCGCAAGCTCACAACGGTTACCCTGTGAAAAAGTTATCAGATCTCATAAAGAGTAAGCCCGTAACTATATAAAGCCTACATCTAAAAATCTTACATTTACCTCTACCAATATTACAATTTGGTCAGAAAGTATGGCTTGGCCGTTTCATGTATTCAAACTATCAGTGACAATGATCAACTGCAGTGCAGAGCTGATGGTAGCTTGATCTGACCGACGACGTCAACAGTGACCGTCGCGTCGCGCCTGTCGAGCACCGAATCCAGCCTAACGGTTTTACAGCCGTACTTTCTGACCAAAATTTAGGGTTAGTATAGTAGACTTTGTTGATGTACGGACTTCCAAGGCTTGGCATACAAATTTTATATGATACCATAGCTTTTTAAAACTATAATGTTGAAAGTGTCGTGTGCGCACCGATTGCTCATTCAATAATTTAAAGTCTTTTATTACGATCAGCATCGCACTTCTAACAGCAATTAAGCCAAAATGTCAAAATTTTCGAGTTCGCTCCGCTCGCTCATTCACTCTATGATCACCTCAGGCGTTTATAACCCAAAATCTCAAGAATTTCGATGTCGCTCCGCTCGCTCTGAATGAGTGCTTCGTTGATCACATAAACTTTTGCAACCCAAAATGTCAAAAACACTCATTGTTTCCCCCCCACGGTTTAAAACCCAAAATATCTGAAATCATTTATTATTCCCAACTAAAAAGGCAACATTTTTGTTTTATCTTAGGGCGCCTGCTCATTGATTTATACCTATAATTTTGACTTTTGCCCCCCCTGAACCAAATCCTGGATCCGCGCATGTACCTAACCAGCTAACTTAAGGAATCTTTTGACAATGTTCGAATTCAAGTTCTGTGTTTAGACAGCTCATAGAGTTGCCATGGAAAGCCATGATAGCAAGATGGAACCTTGTCGACGTAAGTCGAATTAGTACTTCGCGTCTTCCTTTCCCTTCCGTGTGCGGAAAGGAAAAACCTCGCGCCATAGCTCTGCCGGGTAAAAGACCCAGCACGCGTCAGTGGCCGTGGCTGCCCGGTTCTTTGGTTCTGCGCGGCTCCCTTGGTAGTATTTGGGTGAAATTCTTTCAGTGTAGGGGACGAGGAGCGCAGTCGCTGACTGGGCGGCGTTGAGGAGACGAGATGGACCTACTCCTTGCACGTCTACTATCTAGCGCAAGCTTCGCTTCTATGGTTAACTTGTGGCACCATATGCGGCTGCATACCGGTCTATGTGGCAGCAAAGGTACCGTACCAGATTTCCACAGCACGGACTAGTCTCCGAGCTCAGCGAAAGTGGTAGTTGCCGATGGGTGCCTGTGCAAATGGCGGTCGTCTTCCACACTTTAACGCTTATGCGCCATTTGTCCTGCCACTCAGGTAATTTAACCAATATACGCTGGTTTTAACGCAATATAACTGGACGAGGCGAAATATGCGCTGTCGACGGCGAAGAGCGGACCTTCTTCAAAATCATGCTGTTGTCTTTCCGCGTCGGTATGTCGTCGGTGTAGATCGTATCCAGGACCGGAACAGACAGCTGCCCTGGTGAAGTCTGGCGACGAAAAAAATGTATAGGGATTTAATGCTGTTATTTCTCGACTTTTCTAAGCTTTCGATGGTAGCCCAGCTATTTAAATCTTATTTGCTATAATGTACCTACCTTTGTGTATTATCTTTATTACCCACACCAGTCACCAGTCCTGATCCAATAAAGTTATGGAAGAAGCTATCCTTGTCTGATATTCTTTGTTATAAGAGTAAGTACAAGTACGTGCAACAAAGTAGACAACCGTAGTGACTGTGTCAAACGGCAACGGCAAACGGTTTGCAAGACGGAAGGCCTCTTGTTCGATTCCCGCCGGGCAGAAATTTGTGGGCATTAATTTATGTAATAACACAAAAAGCTGTATATAGGTAACTTACTGTCGTCCATATACTACATACAATCTACCTTGTTTCGCCATATACTGCTAAAAGCTAAAACCTTTGAGGTAAACTATTTCCCGGTGCACTTCGCAGAGAGGAAATTTGATTAACTTTGTAGATTCAAGGTAAAAACAGCTTTTTGTCTTACAACATAAGGTTGCTAATCGAGTGGCAAGCACAAGAGCAAACTGGAGCTTGCACCCCCGGGTGCATCGATTGGGGAAGGCTTTTACTTGCATTTGAGCTCAACGACTGACTGGCTCGGTATGATTTATGGCCTTTCGTCACCGGGCGGGTGTCCGTTCGTGTGGGCGTGCGGTATCGATCAGCGCGCGTCCCTGCGCGAGTTGTCGGGCTCTCGCGGCCGACAACAGACAACACTTTGTCCGCGTCGCGCATTGAAACAACACATCGTTAATCTTGTGAAAAAAATGAGAGTGCAATTCGTACTTGCACTCCTCGTTTTAACGGCCACGGCCTACACCATCGGGTCGCCGACAGGTAAGTAAACGACACAGCCACAAAGGCGCCTCGTGTAGCTCATTGTTAAACATGTCAGGCATATAGGTACCTACTTACGCCAGCCGTCGCTGATAAGGCAATCGCTTCCCCCTTAAATAAGCGGTTTCGCATTTTGTTTTTAACATAATTACTAGAAACACTTTTATACAGACATAGTAAGTTAGACAATTCTTTGTAATGTTAGAAAGCCTTTAGCATATCAACAGTCACTGCGACCAACACCTGTTACGCGTCAATATTAAGTTAGTGTTAGCTACTCTATACAGTACGCTCATTACATGTTTAGTTTAGAAATTATGGTCTTATTTCGGGATATTGTGTTAATTTTTCATGTTAATTGATTATTTTGAAATTTAAGTTTCGAAAATAGAATAATACTTAAGGTCAGTTTGGCATTTGTTTGGCTTATTAAGTGTGTGCATGCTCGCGAGAGTGTATTTGTATGTGTTTTTTGCGACTGTGTGTGTGATTTGTAATGTAATATGCCACAAGGCTGCACAATGGTTACGCAATCAAATATGGTTCCTGGATCAATGTATTGATCGGTTCCGCGCGCAGCCTGCACCCGGATGACCTACATTGAAAGTGCTATAAATATAACACAGGCTCAGCCCCGCCTAGGGAGTACGTGGGATGCATTCTGACATGCGCAATAGTTTAAAACTAGATTGAAAGGATAACGAAAATGATTGGCTAATTTGAAATTAAATGACTTTTTCGCTAGCGGGAAAACAAAAATAGTTAATTAGCTCATTTGCGATTAATCATTATTTAAATAGGTATATTTGATTATTTACTGCAGTCTAGTTTGAATGTCTTCTACTGTATTCACTTCGGCGAGTCGTTCCCTCCTGTTTTTTTTCACCTGACAACGAAGGAGACAATGATCTTTGGTAGATGATGACCTTCACTTACCTACCTATTCGGCAAATGGCATCCACTTTGGAACTCCGGTAACAGTCGCCTCATGTATCTGTGTAACAAAGCAGAGCGTCGGTGGCCTAGTGGTTAGGGGGTCCGACTAGTAGGGGGAGAGGTACGAGTTCGAGCCCAAGTATTAGCTACTCTATACAATACACTCATGTTTTGGTTAAAAACTGGTGGTCTAGTTTTGGAATATAGTGTAAATTATTCATTTTAATTTCAAACATTTGAAATTTGAGTTTTGAGAATCGATGAATACTTAAAGTCAGTTCATTTGTTTGTGCACTTAATGAATGCGTTCTCGCGAGAATGTATTTGTGTGTGTTTGTTTGTGATTGAGTGTGTGCTTCGTTATGTAATAAGCAATAAGGATAGAAAATGGTTAGGCAATCAAATATGGTTCTCGTGTCCATGTATTGATCGGTTGCCCGCGCAGCCTGCAGCTGCAAGCGCTATAAATAAAACACAGCCTCCGCTTCGTCTAGGCAAGGCAACACCTAAAAAATTGCTGTAGCTCAATTTCATTTGATAATAATTTAAGTAGGTGCCTATATTTGATTATTTACTGCAGTCTTGTTTGTGTGTCTTCTACTATATTCACTTCGGCGAGTGCTATCAGGAACACCACGAGGTCATTCCCTCCTGCGCTTTTTACGACCTGACAACGAAGGAGACAAAGATCCATTGTAGATTATGACTTTCACTTCCTACCTACTCGGCAATTGCCATCCACTTTGGAACTCCGGTAACAGTCACCTATAATGTCTACGACTCATTACAAAACGGAGCGTCGGTGGCCCAGTGGTTAAGGGGTCCGACTAGTAAGCGAGAGGTACGAGTTCAAGTTCCAGTGTTAGCTACTCTACACAGAACGCTCATAACATGTTTTGTTTAGAAATTATGGACTTATTTTTATTTATTTATTATTTATTTAACTGTTTATTGTACACAAGAAATACATAGCAAATGACAGGCAAAATGTGTAATAAATGGCACAACAGGCGCTACTTATTTCTAAAGAAATCTCTTCCAGCAGGCCTTTGGGAGTGTGATGTGATCATGAGACGCCGATAGGACGTGCACAATATTACCTATCTAAATAGGCATATATAAGTATATTTATTCTACCTACACACATAAGTATCTATAAATACATACATATATACACGCATACATACATACATATCGACTTATAATACATAAATAATATATACATATACTTATACTTAGAGTGTGTTCTCGCGAGAATGTATTTGTATGTATTCGTTTGTGACTGTGTGTGTGTGTGTGAAGGTAATATGCAACAAGGACAGAAAATGCTTACGCAATCAAATATGGTTCCCGTGTCCATGTAATGATCAGTTCCCCGCGCAGTCTGCACCTGCAAGCGCCGGCAAGGCAAAAGCTAGAGTGCATTCTGACATGCACAATAGTTCAAAACCAGATTAAAGGGACCCTCGCGACGCATAATGTTCAATACTTTGATCACTCTTTAATTGCTCTGGCTTAGCGTCCAATCAAACTCAAAGTGATACCACCCAGGCAGACTACTCAGAACTAACAAAACAAATTCTTCAACTCCATCAAAAATTGAGACTATGGCGTATGAGGAGGAGGCATCAAGTCCAGCAGCGAACTGTTATAGGCTGTTGATGTGTAGTGAGGACTCACCAATATATTAGCGAATATCGAAAAAGTTGCTATTTTTATGGTTCCGTAGTCGACAAGAATTCGACGAATCCACCACAGGATGAACAAGAAAAGGACAAAGGCAAAATCCAGCCACCCCCGAACCGGTTCCGTGTAATGATGTCTCCAAGACTCGGAAAAAGATCAGCAGGTTCCGAACCAGGTTATAAAGTTAATATCCATGCAACATTTTGCAAAGAGTTCTGAAATGAATTCGAGAGGAAAACTAGGAAAATAAATGTGTTTGTATCTTGAATGTCGACGTCCACGAATAGGGGTATTGACTATGGACATATTGGCTGCGAAATTGGGGGCATGTAACATGCAATAAAATACAAAATTATTTTTATACTTTAAAAAAATAGTCGGTACCGCTGTTCTTTATCTTAACGTGGAATCACGCCAATAGAAATGCCGCAGTTGTTTTATCATGTACCTAGTCGCTGGTGGTTGTGAGCTATTCATCACGGAATCAATAAGTTTAGGTCTAGGTTAAGATGGTAAGAATGCGAAGAGGAGCCGAGCGGGCTCTGTCAATTTGTGGCAATTGGGACGGGAAAAGGCGTCACGATATGCTTTTGATTACCTGAATGGTTCAGTTGGTTAGCATGCCGGTCGCCACGCAGAGGACCCGGGTTCGATACCCGGCAGAGCAGAAATTGAAGTGATAAATTTCTGTTACGGGTCTCAGTGTAGTATGTATAATAAGTATTTATTTAATAAAAAGGGGTTATACGTAGTTTATCGTATACGTAATTTTTATAAAGCCTGCCGTACAAACAGAACAAACAAAATCTCTGACGATACCCTCAAACTCATCGAAGAAAGACGCGGAATGACTCTGCAATCCCCTGATGATGTTTCTCAATTTAGGCGACTTAATCGACAGATCTCCAAGTATCTGACTCGCGACATACGCCGCTTCAATAGTACCAATATTGAGGTGGCGATCGAGTGGAACAAAGGGTCTAAAGTCTTTGCGAGAGATCTGTCGATTGGACAGAGCCAGTTAACGAGACTAAATACGGATGACGGCAGAGTTGTTTCGACCTAGTCCGAGGTTTTGAGTGAAATCGAGAGGTTCTATGGATAGTTATACACGACAACACGGGCACCTGTTACCAGTATGGCAAAAGACCCCAGATCCAAGTTAACCCGACACTACACCGAAGATATCCCGGACATCAGCCAGTACGAGATTAGTGTGGCTCTCAAACAGCTTAAAAACAGCTTAATGGTCTTAAGACCCTTCAGAAGCTGTTCAATTCCGTCATCCTCGAGGGAAAAACGCCGGAAGCATGCCACAGAAGCATAATGATATTGTTCTTCAAGAAAGGTGATAAGGTTCTCTTGAAGAACTTCAGACCAATATCGCTGCTGACCCATGTGTATAAGCTGTTTTCGAGAGTCATTACGAATCGTCTCGCACGCAGGTTTGATGACCAGCATCCCGAACAAGCCGGTTTCCAAAAAGATTTTAGTACCATAGACCACATACATACGCTGCGGCAGGTTATACAGAAGACCGGAGAGTATAACCGGCCATTATGTTTGGCGTTTGTGGATTATGAGAAAGCCTACGATTCTATCGAAACTTGGGCGGTGCTCCAGTCTCTACAGCGGTGCAAATTGACTATCGATATATCGAAGCACTGAAGTGTTTGTACGAAAACGCCACTATGTCAGTTCGTCTCCAGGACAAGACCACAGAGCCTATTCAGCTGCAGCGAGGTGTTAGACAAGGCGATGTCATATAACCGAAGTTGTTCACCGCTGCACTGGAGGATATATTTAGGCTTCTGGACTGGGACGGACTTAGCATCAATATTAACGGCGAGTACCTCACTCACCTCAGATTTGCTGACAATATCATAGTCATGGCTGAAAACATGGAAGACTTGGGCAAAATGTTCGATGATCTCTGTAGTGCCTCTCAACAAGTAGGTCTTAAAATGAACATGGACAAAACGAAACTTATGTCGAATGTCCATGTTGTGCTACTCCAGTGACAGTTGAAGGCATTCCACTTGAAGTTGTTGACGACTATACATACCTAGGACAAACAGTCCAACTTGGTAGGATTTTCAAGAAAGAGGTTATTCGACGAATCCAACTCGGTTGGGCAGCGTTCGATAAGCTACGCCATATATTTTCGTCCCAATTACCGCGGTGTCTCAAGACGAAGGTCTTTGACCAGTGTGCATTGCCAGTGGCAGAGACGTAACCGCTCACTGTGGGCCTTACAAGAAAACTCACTATCACCCAAAGGACGATGGAAAGGGCTATACTTGGAGTCAAATCAGGAATGAGGAGATCCGCAAGCGAACTTATGTCATCGACATAGGTCGAAGGATTGCCAAGCTTAAGTGGTAGTTCGCAGGGCACATAGCTCGCAGAATAGATAGCCGATGGGGCAGGAAAATTCTCGATTGGCGACTATATATCGGAAGACGCAACGTGGGTTGGCTTCCCACTAGGTGGACCGACGATCGGAATGCGCTGGAT
This sequence comes from Blastobasis adustella, assembly GCA_907269095.1. Lineage (NCBI taxonomy): Eukaryota > Metazoa > Arthropoda > Insecta > Lepidoptera > Blastobasidae > Blastobasis > Blastobasis adustella. The sequence goes on from OU026114.1 coordinate 18,977,798, forward strand.
GCGGAAGGCGCAAGACCGGCGTTTTTGGAGATCTCTGGGGGAGGCCTATGTCCAGCAGTGGGCGTCTTCCGGCTGACATGATGAAGCTTTGAAATTTTTTTATTGTGACTTTAGCGCTGTGATTTGTGACTATCACTATTGTCGCTGGTGGCCATTTTGGTGCCGGCAGCCGTTGATTCAAATGCCGCCTTTGGCTCTACTTGATACGAACTTGGCGATGTAGGTCAGATTCTCAGGACGACAGATTCTGTTCTGAGGTGGAGTCAGTTTCTTATTCAGATTCGTACTAAGTCAGATTGTTCAGGTTAGGTCATGGGTTCTAGTTTGCGATAGAGACGATGCTTTACGAAGCCGAACTAGTCGATGTATATATTTCCGACGTCTGACCCAAAATTGGGACACTTAGAGCGGCTTACACCAAATTCTTAATCACATTTAAACTTATAGATAAACACAACTTTTCATACAAAATGAAGTTAAACGTCATTCTTAAATGTGTTTAAGAATTTGGAGTAAGCCGTGCTAAGTTCCAGTTTTGGCTACCTGGATCAGATCAGTTTGTGTCACTGTACGCCGGTTCCACATGCTGATTTTGGGAGCCGGCGCCGTCTTCGGGGGGAATTTCCCCATACTCTCTTTGTTCTTAAATCTTAAATCTCTATATGCACAGACAATCAAGTTCGACTCTGTTTGGACGAGTTACTCTTTAGCACAGACAAATTAAGTTAAATATAGTAATTTAGTTAATAATAAGCCAATTACCCATAAGTAGTATCAAATTCAGTACCTTAGCTACTTAGGGAATTAGAGGGTCCAATTTTCTGTAGTCGACTGTACGTATCTACGAAAGCCACCATGTGTTTGAAATTATCTTGCTGCGTCTCCATTAGGATACTATGTATCCATAACTCCATACCACAGTAAAGAGCTCTATTCCGGGGCGAATCTCATTGTGGTTGTCTCAATTTATTCCCCCTTGCTGTGGTTCCGTAGCCCGATCGATGTACAAGCATTTTGTATTTGAAAGGTAAATCTTTGAAGATCACTGTCACTTGGTGCCAATTGGTGGTTGCAATAATTACCTTTTGGCTTGAAGCCTTTGAATTATTACTTCGTCTTGACTTCAACTTAACTATGTATCACCAAAATCTATTTGGTGAGATACATAATCTAGTTTTATGCGGGATGCGTCGTAATCAACGACGACACTCATAGGCCATAACGGCGCAGCGTCAATTTGGCTAGAACGTGTTTACTTAGCCATGACAATATACTCTGCTATTAGCTAGCTAGGCCCTTGTTACGTAAGACGTGATTCCACGATCCACGTCAAAGTAAAAGTAGTGCCCTTGTACTTCCTTTAGTTAAATTGGTATATGTAACGTAGTTGATTTGGGTAGTTTATGTTGTTTCTCCTATTACTAAATGTTGAATTGTCACTTTTAATTATGGTATAAAACAATGTAAAAGCTAAGGTACATATGGGTTTCCTCCAGGTATAATAGCCACTACCGGGTCATCTCATCGGCTGCCGGCTATTGACCCGGCCTTGGCCCCGCCGAAGATGCACATGCAAGAAATACCGCCAAACCCACGCATGGTCCCCGTGCCTCCAGTAGATCCCTTCCAGCTCCTGGCGAACGCGGGCTACGGCCGGATCCCGCGCAGACGGCAACCACCTAACTTGGACTGGATCACTAAGGTGCGTAAGGTGCGTACTTATTACCTACCTGGTAAAATAATTTACAAAGTCTCTGTAAATATTTTGTCTGTACCTAAATAAATCATTTGATATTTGCCATTTTAAGTTCATATTTATAACGTATTTCATTCATTTCTTTATATTTATTTGGTGCGAATAGCAGATTTTTGGATGTCACCAATATTATACCTAATATTTATTTTGTGTAAATAGGAGATAGTGGACATCAACAACATGGGCGAAGTGAATGTGATCAGGCCTTTCCGCACCGACATCATTGACTGGTTCACGTCGGCAGACATTCACGAGCCGGTTTTACTCGAAGCAGACCCAGCACAGTATATGGATGCGGTTGAGAAAATGCAAGACATTGATAAAGTGGAATACTTGTTGGGGTTGCCTCCAGAAAATATTTATGAGCACAAGAAAGGAAAGGCGGGACCCAATGAGGCTACTTCCAAGCCTAAGCTTAAGAATGTTTTTGCACTGACTCCTCTAGATCAAGGTTTTTATCAAAATCCTGAACCTGTTCCGATTAAATGTGAGTACCGTATGAGTACTTTTTGTTGTTACTTAAAATAACTTTTCGATCTATTATACTTAAACCCCAAATTGTTTTAGCGGTCGTGGCTAAGAAAAGCGATCAACCTGAGGAAAGTAAGCCGAGACTGGCAATGATTATGAACATGCGCCAAATCCGCCAGAATCCGAACCTTAGTAAGCAGAAAAATCTTTTGGGACCTGATCTTGGAAAACTTAAGGTCGGCTTGTAAGTATTTTCCCAAAAATATACCTATTCTTTTACAGTGCTGTTTTTATGTCCCCAGGCGCAAGGTAGTCAGTTTGAAAGTTTAATGCATAAAAGGATTTGTATTTGTCGGGAATGAGTTGGCATGTGTTTTGTAAAGCCTGTTAAAAAAGTAAAAATCCTGCTTTAGGGGCGCTACATCCGCTTCATTCATCGCAACGTGACACCGAGCCCTCTGGTATAAAAACTTAGTTAAATTAGATTGCCGGAACTTGCAGTCTTATTTTTCAGGTCACGCTTTAGTTTGATAATGTGTGAATACTTGTAATATTGTGATTCAGTCTCGTCGTTTAAAAATATTTAGCGCGCTATGTAGGTACCAGTACAAATAGATTTTACTCACTCGACTTTAGTAAGAGCTTTTAAAGCTTGCTTCATTTGTAAAACAGATTACCAGTCATATTTGTTTTACCAGTCATATTTGTTGTTATAAATTAATAAACCAAAGCCAAAGAATACAATTTACATACTAGATACTATGGGGGAGAATACAGCTAATACTGAGCACCATATCCGAATGATGTTTAATTGATTCAGAATCAGAATCAAAAAATTTTTGTGTTATGACTGTGTTAAGCAAATCTAAACTAAATAGGGCTAAATAAAACTAAACTACATTATATAGTATTGTACCTACCGATTATGTCCAGCAATAAGTAAAGTCACATAGGCCTACCTGTGGACAATGAAGACGCTTCTAACGATAAGTAAGTAGGTACCTACTTAGTTCAGAAGTTATGAGACAACAAATAAACATTCATACTGGTCAAAATCATAACCCTCCTTTTTGCAAAAGCAAGCACTGCCGATTCACGGTATGTAGAATCGAGAGATCGAAAAGACGGTGGTAGGTATCAGGGCGTGGGTTTGATTCACTAGACACCTTACCTTTTATTATAATGACAAAATTAAATTATAAGTACAAGTTTAAAAAAAAGACGCAGTCGTCAGGAGCCAAATACGCCAACAAGTCAGATTTTGTGTGTACGTTACTAGTAGAAAGTCGTAGCAAAATATAACATCTGCAGATGGGCTGCCTTGTTCCGTCCCTGCATTTGCATTAGTGTGTGTGTGTTATAGAGATGTGTGACATTTTGTCTCGTATTTCAACTCGGATTGTACTATCTGCTTTTAAAAAAAATTCTCTATGGATTTTACTTGAATTGTATCCACAGAATATCTATATAACGTCAGTATAACAAAAGGGTATTTCGTGTATGAAAGGTATTAAGTATGTGTCCTATACAAGAATAACTGGCCCGACAAATATTTTTAAGCGCTTTATGTAGAGCCAATAGCTAATAACTATATATAGTCTTTAGCTGATAACTATATAAGCATATTAGAGTTGGAGTTGATCGTGTGTACTGGTATTGTATGTGCATGACATGCGATTTGAGCTAAGTAGAAAGTGACTTAATTACAGGGCCAATAACCACTACCGTTTACCTGTCTCGTTACTGCCCTCGAACCTGCGCTGGTTGCAAATAAACCAACCGATTGATGACCCAAGGTGATTCATAGATCCCAACTAACTCCAAAAAGCCCTTTCCTGAATAATTTATTGGCTTAGCAATAGAACTGTTATACGTGTAATTAGTGAATTAGGTGCGATTTATCATTGACAATTTCGGATTTTTTATGCCTTTGCACCTCGCAACTTCAGCAGATCGTATGTTAGTCTTCCCATTTTGCAACAGGGTTCGAGGATATATTAAATCATTCATTGATACTGGTTCAGATTTTTGTAAAGTAAGTTCTTTCCTCGAATGTCTGTAGAGAATTTCATTACGGGTCGGGGTGAGGGAGGTTTTTGGGTCTAAAATCGTCGTTGTTGAAAAGCGTCGTATGACACGCGTATACATGCACTTGGACGAATTTCGCTAACGGCTTCGGCTCGAGCTGCTATCGACCCTCGTGCGTAATTACCAACGTAGCATACTCGATTTGACATGATGGTATAATTTTTTATATAAAAAACCTGCCCTTTTTAATCGGATTCTTTCGAACCCTGGCTTGCAGTAGACGAGTTATTAGTTAGTATTTGATTGTCCTCATTATCACACCAACCACCAACTTTAGGCTACAAACTTTATTGGTTAGAACAATATAATTATTCCGATATAGAGCATGTATGTTCGGCTTGTTTAGGTGTTCAATGTATTCGATTAGTTTGTAGAAATGTCATGTAATGCAGGTAAAAGAAGTTTGGTCACTAAAATTGTCCATTGCATCGATAAATCAATAAATACGACAAAGAGTAGAGACTTTGCGTAACTATCGTTTTATTTTTTCTGACCCGTAATATTATATAACGCATCTGACGCCTTGTTAGGAAATCTACTACAAACCCTTCAAATTAGTAACCGTTAATTGTTAGAACAAGCATGTAACTTAGCTACGGTTCAGCTCTACACCAGTTTAATACCCTTTCCGACGCGCGCAGATCCCATGAAGGCGAGGGCGGCAGCGACGTCGGACCAGAAGCAGAAGCGACGCGACCCCGGTTCGTGAACGCGTTCCAAGAGATCGAGGCGGGAGAGCCAATCTACGCCATTGTTATTGTTGCGGCTTTGGGTGCAACCTTCACTATGCTTATATTTGGATTCGTCATGGCTTGGTATACGTAAGTTCACTAGGAAATATGTTTTATATATCTGTGCTAACATTAGACTATCCTGTGGGGATGCTGTTACTTTTCCGTACTCTACACTCGTTTGTGACCGGATCGCGCTGACGAAGACAGACACCAAATAGGTAAGCGCACGTGACAACGTTTACGTGGGCTGGTCCAAAAGTTTTTAGCTGACGGCTTACACCCTATTGTTTTAATTATTATATCGTTTAAAGGTAAATTTTATTACAAACTCCTTGACCAAAAATTAATAGCCGGCGACCCGGCTTCGCACGGGTACGTTCGATTCCGCACACGACCGCTGCGTAGGGATGGCCGCGCGGCACTTTATTTCTTGACATTGACTCCCCTCCCGTACCCCGTGCTGCCTACATAGCCGAGCGGACTGCGCGGCGAACACGCGACTTTTTTCTAATATTCACATTTTTAAACTCGTGATATCTTTCGAATGGAATGTCTGAATTGAATAATTCAAAAAGTTATATAAAGGTATTGAAGCAGTCGTGAATTTGAACTAATTGATTTTGATAAGGATTAATACCGAGGTACAAATAAAGAGCGTTTTTTAGCGGCGGCATTTCAATTAAATTTAAAAAATAAAAGAACACTTATTGTGACATAACTATTATAGTTAGACATATACTGCCGCGACACTTTTTGTAGATAATGATGTGTTCTGCAAAGTCGTAGTACATTATTTTGTTCTATCATCAATAGTTTTAGCAGCACACGCGATGTAAGGAATTTTTTTGTATTTTTTCACACCTTGGGTTACATTATTGGAGTTTTATTAATGATCCGTAATTTTTTAGAAAATATAATATAGCCTATGTCACCCGGGGATAGTGTAGCTTCCCAACGGTAAAAGAATTTTTGAAATCGGTCCAGTAGTTTCGAAGCCTATTTAATACAAACAAACAAACAAACAAACAAACAAAAAATCAAACCTTTCCTCTTTATAATTTTATTATAATATAGTAATATAGTAAAGATATAGATTAAATAAAGCATGTTTGTCCATACAACTCCATACTATTTTGGTAATTGGGAAGCATTTCGTGGCAGATGTATTATGATTATATTATTAGGGTTAACGTTTAAGAAATCACTTGAAAATTTAATCAGCGCATTTAGTGAATTTCCCCTATCAAGTCATGTATTGATTTTATAAGTTAAAACGTGGTTAGGGCGACCTCAAACATGAACGTATACTAAGGCAACCGCCAACTGCCGTCACTTCAGAAAACGTCATCAGGGTGAAGTCGTTATTAAAGTAATGTCACAGCATTAACAAGCATGAGATTCAGGATGAAATGAGGATTAGATCCCAGGTAGTTTCCAAGACTTTACATAAACTTTCTTAAGGTTAAGAAGGTTGTTTCTCGAATAATAGCCCACATTCTCAGAAAAAAGCAGAAAGTTACTTGTGCCAATTCATTATACACAATTTCTATGGTCAGTAAAAATGATGGAAACTACATGGGTTTGAAACTGTATTTCATACTGAATCTCACAGCTAGTAATATTGTGACATTATTTTATCAGCGACTATACCCTGATGACGTTTTCTGCAGTGTCTGGCTTTGGCGGCTGCCCTGGTCTAGGTTCATGTTTCAGGTCGCTCTGACCTCGTTTAAAGTCATAAAATAGACAAACGTCAATAACATAAGCAAGGGATAATTCACTAAAGGGGCTGATAAAATTTTCATGTGCTTCTATGTATAAACGTTAACCCATATTTATAATCAAACAAACATCATATAAAACATACAACAAAATGCTTCCCGCGTTACATCCGTCGTAGGGGTTGATTTATAGCAGACATGTTATTTTTAATAATCGATAAAAAAATAACTAAAAGGAGCCGGCTAGTGATTTTTGGTCAAGGAGTTTGTAACAAAACTTTCTTTTAAACGAAAAAAATAATTAAAACAATAGGATGTATAACAAGCCGTCAGCTAAAAACTTTTGGACCAGCGTAGTAGCTAGGGCATCTCTGTGGCAGTATAACGAGGAAGGCGAAGGCTGCAGCAGACGTAGACTACCCTGCCTACGGCGTCACCGGCCCCACCACCGACGCGTCTGGCGACAGGAAGTTAGCTCAATCGGCTCACATGTACCACTACCAGCACCAGAAGCAACAGATTATCGCCATGGAAAGGTACTGTATAACGATGATACGACTTTACATTAGATATTTTAGCAGATACACAGAATTTTTAGTTGTTAGTTTGGAACTCTCGTGGCGCGAATCCTGCTAAAGCTTTCCTGTTTTTTAACACACCTATGATCAGTCGTATTGTGGTGTATAATTTAACTAGGTGCCCGGTGCGACTTTACTCGTGTAGTTACAATTTAATTAACTCTACCTCTAACTTGCAAATTTCCTAGGGATGTCAAATTTTTTCAATAAAATATAACCCATATTACTCGCTGATAATAAAGCTTTCTATAGGTAAAATCGGTTAAGTAATTTTTGAGTTTATCCAGTACAGACAAACAATTAAAAGTCTCTCTATAATAGTAATTAGTCGCCGACACTCCACCGGTCGGCCTTATATGGTTGCTTTTTTTTCTTCTAAGGAACAGTGGCCTCGGCCAGCGCGACGGCTCCGTTTCCGACCCCGAGTCCGAGGAAGAAAACGAGGAAGGTGATTACACTGTTTACGAATGCCCAGGCTTCGCTACGGTATGTAGTCAAATATATTGTTATACCATGAGGAATGCGTGTTTAATATTTTTATGCTCATATCTTCTTTTAAATTATATTTCATCTTCTTTTTGAATTTTGGTCTGTATGATTTATTTATTTATTTATTCAGACAAAATATTTAACATAACAAACAAATTAGAAGTAAAAGTAACACTAAAACTAAAACCTTAAAAAATAAAAAAAATACATCTACATCACTGCCCCTCGGAATGGTGCCCAGAAAGCTGGCTACGTTACCTCGTTGGATAGCAAAACTTATCCTCTGTCCGAGGAACGAAGAATATTAGTATTAATAAATAGATGGCAGTCCTACGGCAGCGGCTACAGAGTCCTACCACCAGTAGAGGTATTTAATAGGTAACCTTGACGGTATTTTAACCTTGGCGGTATTTCTGCAGACCGGCGACATGGAAGTGAAGAACCCGCTGTTTTCCGATGATCCGACGCCCGCTACGCCCGGCAAGGGAGACGGCCTGTCGCAGCCCAAGAAGTAAACCGTCGACCGTCGGCCACCCCGCGATGCTTCCCCGCCCCGCGCCCGCTACTACCTCCCCGCAAACACCCCTCGCTCAAAGACAAATTGTTCATTTATGTACTCCTACTTAGTTCGATTAAATTATTTTAACTAGTCTTAAATTTCCACAGGAAGGCAATTCGGCCTAACTGGACCAACTTATTTATAACTCTAACATATAGGTAACGCCAATCTACTTGAATATGGCACCTAAAATGTTATTACATTAATGGCCGATTGCACTAAACTTAAACGACGCATAAGTTGGCGCCTTAGGATATTCCTCAGCATTTAGGCGTCACAAAATCGGTGTCATAAGGTTAAGAGTTTAAAGTTGATGTTGGTGAATTGCTTTTTCTTGTATATACTTACTGTCGCCTAAAGTTAATGCAATCGAACATTTATGTGCCTGCGCACACGTTACACTATTTAGTCAAAAAAGTGTCAGTATTTGACACTGGGTATGAGTACCGTTTGCTTGTTTTACAAGTAAAAGTATACTAGGTATGGAAATGAAGTAAGTGCTTAAATTATAAATGTGGAGTTAAAATGACAACAGGGTCTTCCATTTGGCAGCTTTGTTATACTTGAAGGGATGACCTTGTAAAGGTCTAGATAAATAAATTATAAAGAAAATAGGTACTAACGTATTGTATCTCGAAAATTTTGTTTAGTAGCAGGTAATAACCAAATCAATAAAACAGATAAATTCATAAAACAATTGAGGACGAATCGAATCGAATTTACTTACGCTAATATAAAACAACTTTTAAAAAGAAAAATAACTAAAAATTATGTCGTAATACAGTTTTATACTTTTGTGTATTTTATATCATTATATAAAAAGATAAGTAATCCGCTTATTCCTACAACTCAAGCTGTGCATTCGGAACGATAATGTAAACGAATAGGAGAAGTCAACAATACATTTTAATTGTATTTAAATACATTAGTGAAATAGTCAGTATTATATAACCGATAACTTTAATCGTCGTCAGTTACACGTATAATAAATGTTATATACCGGTAGTTGACTACGTCATAATTTATGAGTACTTAATTTAGGACTCGTATGATTAGATTTCAGAGACGTAGTCAAACTATCGGACCCCCGCGTTCATGCATTTATATCGCTGTTGATGTTCTTTGCAGTAAAGTTTGAGTTATACATTTTTAACTATGCTACAATTTATGTTTAGTACCTATACGAAACGCCTAAATTAAGTTATTCTACCATTTTATTCTATAGGCCTAAATAGGCATAAGAATGCATATCGTTCTGTCATCTCACATCGTTATTAAAATAGGTACCAATTATAATCAATATCTCATTTAAATGTCTAACACGAAGCTATGACCTTCGTGTTTTAGGTAAATATAATAAATTTTGGAAATAAGAATGGTAATCAAAGTAAATGGTAAAGTCTTACATATCCCATAATGCTTCGTCGTTGGATTATAAGTATCTAATAAGAAGTTCGCTCAATGACATAAGCATAATATTCTACATCATTACCGTGCCCGATAGATACGTTGGCAGATATTAGTGGCCCTATGTCCACCTTATACCTACGACGAAGCATTATTTACGTATCTGTTCCATGTTATAGCTACAACCCGTCTGGGAGGTATTTGTATGTTTATACCTAGTCCGCAACTATAACGTATACAAATATAAGTATTTCTTGTAGTAGTATTTCAATGTACTTTAAATCTATTGGTGTTATTAAGATAAGGTAGATCCATAATATACCTATTTACACTATTTATAATATGTTCAATTTTCAGGTACAACCTGACTGAACCTAATTATTTATGATTTAATACTAATGAAGATCCGAATTTTTTATCTGTTAGTCAATTAAATTTTGTACTATTTGTTATTTTAAACAAAGCTCTGTAACATAAAAGTAAAGCTTTGGTTACAAAGCAAGCTTTTCTGGAGATTGCCACCGTAGTGTAATTGACTGTGTGTTAGCTACAACCTACGTCGATCCATTATTATTGTCAAACCTCTCTACTAATTAAAGTTTACTTCTATGTTCGTCTAAGCACCGATCATTTTATTACCTGTCCCTTTATTTTTTTACGACAGTTATACCTATCGCAAACAAATTAGAAAGAAAGAAAATAGATTTATTACAATTAGGTAATTTTAAATTTATTTTCAAATATTGGGCACACTTAAAACGAGCCATTGTACCTGTTGGGGTTACAATGGTTTACGCACACGTAAAAATTGGTGTGATCGACACATGGGTACAAGACTATTGTCGTTCTTTATTCGTCGCCGACGCCGACATCACTTTCCTCCTAGGTATTATTTGGTAATGGCATAGATATTCTGTGGTAATGGATAATTATGGGTATGTTAAGTAAACCAAGGAAAAATTAAATATGTATAAATTCGCATGGTTTAGGCTCTCGACTGAGAAATATCCCGTGGGACGTTTTAGATACCGCTGGTTAGAGGAAGTGCTGAAGGACTCTTTAGAGGCACTGATGGAAGGAATACATAAAGACTCGATCGATCGAGTGGCGGTGACAGTGGCCAAACATTGCTGAGCAAGCCAAGTATGTATACGTAGTAAGCTGCATAGGTACGTCAGTCTACAAATTCCAAAATTATGGTAACAGGTGCTCTAAGTACGAGTAGCCTTTATCCTAAATCGAATAATTGTCCTGTGCCTGAACGTTACGAAGTGCAGGTTGTATTTTGAAAAGGGAAATATTCCTAAACCATCTATATTCTGCCATTGAAAGATTAAGGGTGTGCGTTCACTGCATCCGCACGAAAATGCCGATGCAAACTTTCATTGGCAGTGGACGCAGTTTCGGAGTCCATACTTACAAAGCAACAATTCTTCTGCTAAGTACGACCCAATTCCGGAGTGAATGCGCAGCTTCAGAATACTTAGGTACTCGTGGGTGGGACAAAATCAAAATTGACTGGGCTAAATGTACCTATAGTTAGACTATCCTCGCTCTTATGGCCTCGTAGCGCAGACATCACTCAGTATTTGATTGTGTAAGTAGAGAAGGTCGTGCAAGAAATGGCAGAAGAGGAGCTTAAGGAAGGCCTAAATTAGAATATTTAAAACGCATTTGCGAGATGTGGACTGAGCTACCTCCCGAAGACCTTTGCACTACATCTTAGGGTTCTTTAAAAGGCATATCTACAGGTACCTTAAAGGCCGGCACCGAAAATAAATTCGGAACGTCAAAGCAGAGCAAACGTCTCTGCGAAATTAAATTATAATAAAAATAGTTTCGTGGCTCCAGGCTCCATATTTTGCATATCTATGCTTTATTTCAATAGTGGTGCGAAAGTGTGAGTGTAGGCGGTGTTGGACGTGGGCCCTGATTAAAGCCAGTGTACATTTATTTTTGTTTACAAATTTCCAAGAAGCTTGACACGACGCCACACTGTGGTCACCGTAGCAACGCACAGGGCTGCTCGGCAACGGCCGTTGTTTATTGCGCGCGCAGCCCTCGATGAGGGAAAACTAAACCAAGAAAGAGCGCTGTCAACGCGTCTGCTGCTGTGTCAAACCATTCTGTCATCTTTTTATATTATTATTTTTATAAGTTCTTACGATTTTTAGATTAGTATAAGTTTCTAACTTAGGTATATTTATTTATAGTTAATGATGTACCTACTTCCAGTCAACTAGTAGTTTATTTTGAATAGTAGATGCGCACTTAAAAGTTGTATTTATGTGTACCTGATATCCACACTAACAATGATAAACTCCTCTCCTTTTCTGAAGTGCCCACATTGTGCTGACTCGTTTCGCTCTTTTTCACCACATGGCCTAAAGGTGCATATAGGTCGAATGCACAAAGATATATCTCGTACTCCAGTGGCATCACAATCCTCCAACGTCGCGAGTCATCCATTGCAGGTAAGTGATGGTATCGAAGCACTCAAGAGTCTTGCGACTCTTAAGCGTACTGTACGGGTGCTACGACACGTACCTAAGGGGGCACGGAGTCTTGCTGCGGGTAGGCTGTGTCATCTCATTGATGATTGTATTGAGCTCAATGGAATAGAACAATGGAGTGTTCTACTAACATTTGCATATAAAGGTTTGAAGTCTCCAGAAGCAACAGGCCCGGGTACGCTCACCACAAAAGTAAAAGAAAACATCCAAAACTGTTGTGGTTGTTGCTTTTCGGATGGCACCGGTGGTAATAAGTCGCTGACCACAGTGGAGAGGAGGATAGAGAACAAAGTATTTGAGGGTGACCTGAGGGGAGCAGTTAGGCTACTGATGTCTAATGACGCAGTAGCCCCCCCAGGCCCTGAAACTCTTGCCTCCCTTCGCGTTAAGCATCCACCACCGTCCCGCCCGCTGGATTTTCCGCGGTCCCCCGACCGGTCTATCCCGACTTATACGATAAAGGCGCAGGATGTTGCGCAAGCACTCAATACTTTTCACAATGGGTCTGCGTCGGGGTTGGACGGCATTCGTCCAGCTCATTTGAAGGAGCTGACTTCCCCTTCGGCTGGCGATAACGGCCATAGGTTGGTTGACTCTTTAGCGAAGTTATGTAATTTTTTATTTAGTGGCCAGTTGAATACGGAAGTTTGTCCATTTCTTTATGGTGCAACATTATGCGCCTTATCAAAAAAAGATGGGGGTCTGAGGCCAATAGCCATCGGAAACACTATACGTCGATTGGCGGCTAAACTTGGATGTTGCGCAGTCAGGGAGGAGATTGCGTGCTATCTTAGCCCTCATCAACTTGGGTTTGGTACGCGTTTGGGATGCGAGGCAGCAATCCATGCGGTGCGGGCTTTCGCGATGGATCCGGGGCAGACGGGCAGCGTTATAGTTAAGTTAGACATCAAAAACGCTTTTAATAGTGTCGAAAGAGACGTACTTTTGAGCGAAGTCGGGGAGAAGTTGCCTTCTCTTTACCCTTTCCTTTACCAGCTCTATCACTCTCCTTCTAATCTTTTCTATGACGAGACTCTTATTCTGTCCCAGGTTGGTGCGCAACAGGGTGATCCACTGGGTCCTCTAGCTTTCAGTCTCGCTATTCACAAGGCTATATTAGAACTGAAATCCCCTTTAAATGTGTGGTATTTGGATGATGGCACAATTGGCGGGAAACCTGAGGTAGTAGAGCAAGATTTGAAGATCCTTCTACCGCACTTTCGTAGGCTAGGGCTAGAGATAAATAGTACCAAATGTGAATTCTTCTCCTGTGGTTTAGAGTCTCGTTCTTCCTTTCCACTTTTTTCTTCCTTACTTCCAGGTCTCAGGGAATTATCTCCATCATCATTCCACATTTTGGGGTCACCAATTTTTCCCGAGGCCATTCCTGAGGCCTTTGAATTTAGAAGGCAGCTTCTGCTCGTCGCTGGGAGGCGTCTGGAAAATCTTTCGGCACACGTTGCTCTGCTTCTGCTGCGAATGTGTTTCGCTGTGCCCAAAGTCAATTACTTCCTGCGTACGTGTCCCACGTGGTTGTACCCGGACAGCATTGCTGCTTTTGACGAGGTGCTGAGAAATTCGGTTGAAAGTATTTTAAACGTCGCCCTCAACGCAGAGCAGTGGAGGCAGGCGTCCCTGCCTATCAGATGTGGGGGGTTAGGGGTGCGGCGTGTTCGGGATGTGAGCCTGCCGGCCTTCCTTGCGTCGTCGCATGGGGTTGTGAGTCTCGTCACTAACATTCTTACGGTAAATAGTGGCAGAACGAACATTCCCTATGTTAGTGACGCACTGACGGCTTGGAGGGCTCTCAACCCGACTTCGCCCTTACCGGAGGGCCCGGAATGTCAGCGGTCTTGGGATGGTGTTGGCGTCAAGAGGACCCTGGAGCAGCTTGAGAGTGTGGCGATGGGTGTGGACCTCGCAAGGCTGAAGGCGGTGTCGCGGCCGGAGTCAGGTGCATGGTTGCACGCTTTGCCATCACCTCACCTGGGCACTCTTTTAGATAGCGACTCATTGCGGGTGGCTGTGTCTCTTCGCTTGGGCTGCAATGTTTGTGTACCCCATCAATGCATCTGCGGTTCAAGGGTGGAGGCCAATGGTCACCACGCTTTGAGTTGCTGTCGGTGCTCAGGGAGATTTCCTCGTCACCACGCTCTCAACGACATTGTCCGGAGGGCATTGGTTGCGGCCAACATCCCCTGCACCCTGGAGCCTCCTGGACTTTGTAGATCGGATGGCAAGAGGCCTGATGGGCTGACTTTGGTGCCGTGGCAGAGGGGCAAGTGCCTTCTGTGGGACGCGACATGCGTTAGTACCTTTGCGGCATCGCATCTGGCTCGCACCGTTAGAGCGGCTGGGGCAGCGGCGGAGTTGGCGGCCCTTAGGAAAAGGGACAAATACTCCGAGCTGGAAAACAACTATTTGTTTGTCCCACTCGCTGCGGAAACGACCGGGTGTTGGTGTGAGGAGGCGAGGGGTTTCATTAAAGATGTGGGCCGTCGTATGAGGGAGAGGGGGGGCGACCCTCGCTCTGGGTCATTCCTGTTACAGAGGTTGTCCATCGCCATACAGCGTGGCAATGCCGCTAGTGTCATGGGCACCTTTGGACCGGGAATGGCAAAGAGTGGGGCCTCTAGTTTAAGTTAAGACGATGTGATGCAATTACAGATACCCATTTAGTTTTAGTTTTAGTTTTAATTTTGACATGGATTTTAATAAATTGACGTTGTATTATTGTATATGTATTTATTTAGACATAGTTATTGTATGTAATTTATAATAATATGTAGGTATATTTAGGTATTTTATGTATATATATGTTTGGTTGTATTGTGCACGTGTTATCGGCGTCTATAATAACATCTCTCTCTGGTAGGCCTGCTGAAAGAGATTTCTTTCTAGTGATAAGCAGTGCCTGTTTTGTCTTATACTTCTGAAAATAAAACGTGTAATCCCCGTATACTTGACAACTCAGCGTATTTTTGACAACGATTTCTCTACTCAGCATATATTTAATTATCTTGGCGTTAATATCATGGTTATGCACTCGCGCTCGACGGCCCGGGGTCCTCTTTGATTTGACAGCTCAGGCAATCACATTAGAGCAACTGCCATCTGACTACCCATGACCCAGTTAACAGTTTGATCATGGTACCTAAATCGCCTAAAAGTGCAGATTTCCTCATGATGTGTTCCCTCACCGTAAGTGATTAGTATATGGCGGCATTGGGGATCGAGCTCCGGGTGGTAAAAAACGATGTGGACAATTGTGTGGATGCTTACCTACCAAGATAGTGCCTACTCTTGCCTTTAAAAGTTGTTCGGGGAACAGATCCGCAGACCGCAAGCTAAGAGTTTAACTCGTAGATTTTTGGAGCATGTGATAGTCAACGATAGCTTGGGATGTTTGTAATATGTAGAAGCAAAACGTAGAAAAAATAAGACCAAGACAAGCAACCAATCATCCGTCGATGTTCGATGCGTTGCAGCTTTGACACAATTAGTCACCAATGAGCTCTGGGCACGTTTTCTGTCAGCTGGTACCTATTTCGCAGATCCATCCCAATGGTGATAGGAATATTACTTGAGAAAATTATCATTTCGTTATGCTTATATATGCCTACATGTCAAAGATGACTTATGTAGATTTTCGCCCTGGTGTGGCTTACTTGCGTTTGCTGAGCGTTCGCTGGCGATTTACTTTTGTGTTTTCTCTGGTGAGCTCTCCAATTCTTTAAATTAAGTCCTGACAATGAGAGGATACTATATTTGTTTGGATGCGACCATTACTTCTAAATGGTCTAAGAATTATGTATTTCTTTTCGTACCTAAGTTGTTTTGTTTAATTTGTTGGATTTATCTCCTTTTGGCCTTGAAGACTTTCCGCTCTGTTTCCTCTAATTTAAATGTGTTTCTGTTTATATTATTTTATAATAAAACTGGCGTACTGTTATTTTGTGGACTGTCGTTGTCGCAGTGGCCAACCATAGAAGAATGCCACGTTGACGAAGATCATATTCTAGCAAGCAAAAAGGAAGTGGCTGTCATAAATTTTAAATAGATTGACGGCTGCAGGAAAATGGAGATTGAGGACATTCAATATTTTAGTTTTATTGCTTGTGTGGTTTTTCGTGTTATATTTGTGAATCTAATTTCGAAATAAACATCTATCTAGAATTTTATTTGTGAGTCTAAAACCCAGTGTGACTGTATCAAATACATTGTGGCTTTCAAGTTTTAAAGTAAAATTGCCGACTCGATTATTTACAAGTTGCGAAAAATCTTGTCTCGTCTGCCGCAACTGATTAATTTGATAAGAACAAAAGGCTTTTGGTAATAGCACTGTGATTGAAAATACTGAAATATCTAAAATAAACCTATGATAGAATAAACCTTCTAGCCTTAAAATACTGTGATCCAGGACTAAGGTTATGTGACTTTGAACTTTTGTGCCCCTATCTAGTTAATGTTTTCCCTTATAGTGTTTTTACCTAACTATATGTAGTCAATTAGATTAGATTATAAAGGAAAGAAGCATTTTCTGAATTTTCCTTTTCTTTCACTCATAATATAAGCTGAACTTACGCCATTTTCCTAAAATGCTTAGCGTTACACTTACTGATTGTTTCTGTGGTTCAGGTGGCTTACCATGAGCTCTTACAGCAGGACCTAAACAGAACTGCCTTGCTACTAGAGCTCATGGTAAGCCCCCTGGTGTGATTGATGGGTTGATGTTCTTATTGTGGAGATCATGTGAAGACCATAAAATTTTAAAATTTGTGAGAAGTGAACCAAGAGAGATGGTTTTTCATGTGAGACGTTGCTGTGAAGAGGAAAGCAATAATGCGGACCTATGGTTCCATTTTCGCAAGATTAGCGTAAGTATACACAGAATGGCATAGTTTTGCGTGTGTTAGAAAGGGTGTATAGAGTGTACAGATCTCAGGTGTGAATTTAAGTATTTAGAAGATATTAATGATGGTGGCCAAATATTTTATCGAAAACTAAGGGTGGAAAGCTTAATGAAATAAAAATAAGCACATTAGTTAAATATAAAAAGCTATTTATTCAGGAAAGGAGAAGCATATTTAAACACAGGTTAGATCAAATTAGATAAGTTATTTATATTATAGGATAGGCCGTGTGGTGTCCGTCAGAATAGAATAGCACCAACCCCTTACACTCATGGGTGTCGTACAAGGCGACTAATGCTTTCGAGGCAAAAGATCAAGAGCCTCCGTAATCTGGAAAATGGGCAATTTTATTGTTATATTTAAACACTGCGATCTCTGCGATTATGGCAATAACCTCCCTTTTCGTGGGAGAGACCCTAAGTCCTGCAATGGACTGTTACTGGCTGCGATGATGAATCATAGCAAACAAAGTCACATGGGAAAGATAACAATATATTCTGAACAAAATAAAACATTTTAAAATACATAATGGAATATTTATATCCTTAAATGAAGGACAGCGGCAACATCGCATAAGAATTTACACAAATAAATCGATTAAAAATCAGCAATAGGCACCAAAGTAATACAATGCAAGTTTATACTTAACTCAGTGTCTGGCCTGGAGCAAAAAGGTCCTTCCCAGTCTCTCGATTGGGTTTATAACACCAACATTTATACGGAAATCGGAAGCCGTTACATTTTAACCAATGACGGCACGTTATAATAACTCTAATTCATTATCATCACCACAGCCCATAACAGTCCACTGCAAGACGTAGGGCCTCTCCCACGAAAGGGAAAGTTATTGCCATAATGTCCATGCTTGGCAGACGGGTTGGAGATCGCAGTGTTATAAGTATAACAATGGAAAACGCTGCTGCCCATTTTCCAGCCTACGTAGACTAGATCTTTTGTCTCGATAACATTAGTCGCCTTGTACGACACCCAAGAGTGTAAGGGGTTTGTGCTATTCTACTCTGCCGGACACCACACGGTGTATAATTCTAATTAACTATGAAATATTGTGCAAAGATACTAAACAAAGACATCGAAATAGCTCTTAAAACGGAATTTATTTATTTATAAAAGAAATATTTGCATGACAGAAATAAATTAAATAGTGCTAATACTAAATTATAAAATAATATTTACAAATAAAAAACTTGCCTTATGTCCCTTGTTAAAGGAATAGTCCCCAAAAGACTGGCCGCATTGCCTCGCTGTATCGCGAGGCTGATCCTTTGGCCAAGGTATTGACCAGCCTTTTGGTCGTGCGAAGCGTTAACCAGGCGCTTAGACAACTATTTGAAGAGAGTATGAGCGCCTCGACCCCACGGCCCAAGGGTTTCTTCGCCAAACGGCGCAAATAGATGATCTCCGCTGAGACCAGTATATTGGCGCCGCTTGAAATTTTCTGCCGAAGTGGCAGCGGAACCGGCATTGACACTCGTGGATGGAATATGTGACCGTGCAAGGGTATCGACGCAGGTAGAGTCCCAAACCAAAGACCGACCCATATTCCAAGGGACGAGTGTCATACCGTCAGGCCTTTTTCCGTCAACACGACAACCGTGATGCCCAAGTTGCGACACTGCATGGCCACAGCTGCACTCATGACGGGCCACGAAGGGAACACCAAGGCGAAGGGCCGTGGCAACTCTAAATGTAGGGCTATCCAGCAGGGTGCCAATAGTGGATGATGGAAATGACTGAAGCCATAGGCCTGACTCCCATTCGCCGACAGCCAGGCGGCGGGCACGCACTGCAGGATCGGTTGACGTATTAACCAGATTATCCCGCACCAAGCTGCAGAGCGGCTCGTCCCAAAGTTTCTGTGACGAAGGGGTGGACGGATATTCAGTCCTCGGGCAGGCTAAAGTCCATGAATTCCTGGCCTCTGTCATGTATGCCACCTTACACGCGTTGGTAGACGTGCCCAAGATCTTATCTACCAACATGCATGTGCTGTGTACAGAGGACAGGAAAGCAGGTAAGGAAATACTAGAAATTTTTCTGATGCCTAGACCACCAAACCTGACGGGTAGGGAGGCCTGGGCCCAAGCATTGTCATCGAAATTTAAATTTAGGAACGTCGTTAATGAATGTTTAATGGTGCTGTCGAGTCGAAAAAGTAAATCAAGGTGTTTCCATAACTGACAGCACCGTAAAACATACGTAAACTGGGGGACAAAGAGGCAAAATCGTAGAATAACATAGGCCGTGTGGGTAATATGCTGAAGGCGATCCGGCACTGTTGTGAAATTTTGAATTTTACTGTCAACAAAGGAGGAAAAAGATTCGTCAAAAATTGGTGCACCTAGGAGATGAAGCGTGCTCTTGTTGACAAAGGATATGTTTGGCGCCAGGGTATTGAATAATGACGCGATAGTATTTTTATCTGGGCATGTGTCTGGGATATACAACTCACACTTGGCTAAATTTAGCTCTAAGCCAATAGAGCCAAATTCGCGAATCAGGAGTTGCAGGTCCTCCAGCTCTGTTGTCGCTTCACCACCTAGGGTCCCATCGTCCAGGTACCAAACGTTAAATTTGGATTTTAGTTTCTCTAAAATGGGGTGGATCGCCAGACCAAAGATAGCCGGCCCGAGCGGGTCACCTTGCTGACACCCAACGCTAGAATGCAATAAGTGATCCCTGTATATGAGTTTTGATGATTCTTTATAACATTGCCATAAAAACCCATATACAGAGGGTAACTTTGATTGCACTTGGGTCAGCAAAGCGCCCCTAGACTGAGTTGAACGCATTTTTAACATCCACTTTCAGCAGCACTTCACAGTCCCGGTTGAGTAAAAAGGTTCGTAGAGCATGTACCGCCGCCTCACAGCCACCCTTTGACCCAAAACCCAGTTGAATTGGCTGAAAATAAGCGGCCAATTGTTCGGTAGCGCTCTTACAGCAAAGTTTAGCTGCTAAGCGACGGTACGTAGTGCCGACGGCAATTGGCCTGACACCACCTCCTTTTTTATTCAAAACTATGAGATTGGCCCCATACAGGATGTCGGTGATACCATCCGCAACCGAACCAGATAGCATAAGGTTAGTTAGGTTCTCTAATTCATTGAGTAGGCACACTCCGGTTTCACCGCAGCCGCCGCCGAGTAGGTCTTTGAGGTGTTGTGGAGTCAGCCCGTCAATGCCGCCAGCAGAGCCTGTTTTAAAAGCGAAAATAGCTTGAAGTACTACATCCGCCGAGACTACAAGGGCGGGGGCATCCATAGTTTTAGGATCATCAGGTAAGTGCAGAGCTGCTGAAGGTTGTGGATGTTTACTGCGAAGCGCAGTAAGCGTATCTGCCGAATCAGGAACGACTGCATCTGTAGAAAAAAGAATTCGTGCAGCACCCCTAATGTCACCTTCGCTTACTTTTGCTTCCACATGTTTATAAATATTGTAACTGGATTGTGGCCAGGAGGTTAAATAGTCTAAAGAAGCAGGACTAATGCAGTTATCATTTATACGAGATGTGAGCGATTTTTGAGGATTATTATTATTATTTGTAACATGTAAAATTCTATAAGCGAAGGTGAGTAGATGCTCCCAGGAATGTGCAGAATTTTCACGGGTCACGTTTTTTATGTCCTGAATAAGTTTTTGGGCAACAGCAAGTCTTGCGCCACGAGGAATGCGCTTAAGTATTGGTGTTGTACGTTTTAAAATATTTAACTTTTTCCAAAAGGGGGTGTCGGAGTGGGGATCTAATTGTAAATCAGTGGACGAAGGAAGGGGCGCAGATGATGGGATATCTGAGTTAATTGTATGCACTTTTCCGATATGAATGTTTAGACCTCTGCGCCCTTTGAAAAAACGTGCCTGGGGGCATCCTGGGCACTGCACAAAATTACCGGGTGGCTGACTGCTGGATTGTCCTGCATTCTGAGGGACATGGAGCATTTTACTTAAATAAAAACAAGTAAAGAACTATAAACCTAAAGCAAACAACTTGATAACTAAAGAAAAAGTGCTAAGGTAAAACTTTCGAAGATAACACTATAGAACACAACACCAGTACATTTCCAATTCACTAACAGTCTATTGAAGATTAAAATATTCAATCTACTGAAGATTAAAATACTTAAATTCATATTTTCATAAACCAAACTTCATATTCATGTCATAACATAACATCTTGGTTGCCGTGCATGACGTACTGACATTGATGCTAACGTAGCCAATAGGGCAGCCAGGTCTTTGCCAGCGCAATGAAAAGGCCCAGCGCGCGCACATGTCAGTGACATTTATCCAGGCGTAGCCAAGCAACTACGTCGCTTAGTAACGAACAGCGTTTGGCGTCATGTCACATATAAAACATAATATTTATAAAACGGCATTGCGAATAGGAGATGGCGCGCACGAAGTTACCCACAGCTCTGCGCAAAACCAGCGTAGGGAGCCACAAAAATTTAATAATACAAAACTAATAAATTGACAACCATTCACTCTTAAAACTACTTTTAATAATTATAAGATAAATTACATAGGTATTTAGAAACCTAACTTTTACTTAATTAGTACTGAACGTACTCAAACATTAAACATCGTTCAAAAATCTCTTACATTTGTTCAGAAATGTTTATAATTTTATTTGGCAATATTTTATCTTTAAAAAACAATTAAAAATATAGGAATATAGGAATAATACCTTATAATATAACACGTGCGTGAGTATGTTTTTCGCAGGATTCTGTCTTTATTTCCTTTTTGGTCTAAGTGTATCTCATCATTTGCCTGCCCTTATCCTATTCACTTTGGGGTCGGCACAGTATGTTTTCTTTCTCCATTCATCCCTTCTCTGATCTGAGTCTATCTATCTATTTTATTTGAATTTTGTCTTGACAGGAGTATCAGAAAAAACCGTAACCAATATTACCAATGAAGGTAAGGAAAAATATCAAGAAAAAATAGAACCCAAGATAAACTCATTAACATGGACGATTTTGATTATTGTGCAATTCGCAACATAATAAATTGAGTTCTATGTAATTAGGAAGAAAGTCCCAACAATTCGTAAATTGTTGATGGAACTAAACAGCGATATCGACTTTTCTTATAGTCTAAAACGCCTTCACCTCACCTTACACTTTGAGGTGTTAAAAAGGCATTTTGTTTAACTCACTCCACTATGCCACTGTATCTATATCAGACTACAAAGCCGCTACGTCAGATTCGTCACTAACTCTTAGAAATACTTTTAGGTCATCTATAACTAAAAGGCAAATTGCAGTTTTTAGAACGTCTAGAAGATAATGGACCATGATCAGAAACTGAGTGGGTCCCTATATATTTGGGTATAAAGGGAAGTACTTCCCTGACGTACACCAGAACGTGTAAAATATTCCCTAGATTGAAAGCTATTTACATAAACGTATTGCTTGCTGTTACTCAGGTAGCTAGCAAAAAATATTTGCAGCTTTTACATAAATAGTGTAAACTTTTTCAGAAGGATGTCATTGATGGCCAAATAAAAGGCATTTTAAAAATCAAAATAAGCATCGTCAACTTAACTTCCAGCATCCATTTTAGCAGTTACACAATCCAGAAAGTTGATAACATTTGTGACAGTCGACTTACCCTTACGAAACCCGTGCTGACTTTACCTATACCTATGCTGGTTACATACTTGGAGCCGCAGTAGACGATAAATGATAGATTCAAAAACTTATTATACGTTGTTACGGGTTGTTTGTGTATATATTTAAATTTAAGATCTTAGATATATAGGAGTTACCCCTTTATCCTTATATTTTCACTGACTATCAAACAACTATAGGTTACTTGCAATGCTCAATAATTGTGGATACATACCAACATACTAATATCGAACTTAATAACAAAACCACAAATGAATTTCTTAAATGTGCAAAATGTCTGCTCTTAAGCAATATCCAGTAGTCGTAGCAGTGTCTCGCATAAGTCGTTTGTCATACCTTTGAAATATTGGAAATAAAAGGGTAAACTGAACAAAGAAAAAGTACAAAAGAAACAAAATTAAAACGTCACTAGGGAGATTCGAACTCGTGACCTACGTTCACGAGTTGAACGCTTTCCCGGCGCGCCTACCGAGACTTAAAAAGTCCGTTCGAAATTACGATACGCTTGCAAGCTTAAATCTATGTGTAAGCACCTACACAATAAAAGTGGTCGCTCACCTACTAGTTGATTCGAAGAATGTTTAAAATTATAAGGCAGCGTACATATTTGACTAAATACGTAAAACATATTGCGAATTTGAATAATAATTTTTTATTATAGTACCACATAATAACGTATTTCATTTTGCTGATTAAATTTACAAAATTCACGGAAGGTATCGAACTGTAAATATACATTAGACCTGCACGAATTTTATTTTAAAGTTACCTCGTAGAACTTCTTCCATAGTATTTGAGTATGCTTGTAGCGAGGGCCCTCTTCCGTATAACCAGTGCTGCCAGCTAGTGATTCCGGGCGCGGACGGATCTGCATTGCGGGCCCCAAAGTAGCAAAGGTCTCCGTTTGTGTTACAGCTATCCGTTACATGTATATGTTTCCGTATCGACGGTAGGTGGCGCTTTTAAAGGGTTCTGGTTCCCGTGCCGCGAGGCGGGCGCGGCGTTTTTGTTTTTGTTGACGTCTTCCACCTCGAACGGAACGGGTGGTAGGGTAGAAAACGTTCGGTTGCCCCGACAAAATTAAGATGGCGCAGGTTGTATTTTAAAACGCGCTAACGACCGCTACTATCTCAGAATATAAAGCCCTTAAAGAATGGCTAGACATTGTACGATTTGATGGTGTTGGTGTGGGTCGTCTTTGCCATGCAAAGGCTTTTTAAATTTTTGGATGCACTCGGAGTTGTAAGTCTCCCGACGTGCACAATTTATTTATGTAAACAACACAACGTTACAACGAATTGCGATGCGTGAGGTGAGTTAACATTAGTTTATATTAATTAAACTCAGATTGTAGTAGCCCAGTCAAATAAGACTATTCAGTCTATAATAATAAGCATAGATCCGAAAATTTATATCTGTTCATGTAGCGTTCGTCGGGTTTTCGGGGTGAATCCTGAGGAGCCTGAGAAGTCCATAGAATATTCCGGTTAGAAGGATAAGGTAGCCAGCACAATAACTTAGTCCTCACAGTGACATCGCACCTGTGGTTCTGCATTTTTGTTGCCTGCAATCAAAATGCATGACTCTGTCTGCGATTTGTCTCTGCATAGAATTATAAAAAATCGTTACTTTTGGCGCCCAGCGTTACCCAAGCTGGTATCTACCAAAAAAGTCCATCGACTACCCTGCCATCATTCTCACTTTCTATTCTAGGCGGAGGTAAATAATGCACAACGGCTCCTTAAAGCGTGTCTCTGTCGCAATAACTTACTACTATTACTACTTACTTTTTTACCTACTATTTCAAGGATCAAGACAGCATTGGCAGAAAGAAATCGTTTAAGGCTTTGAAGTCTGATTTTAAACTTATAAGTTGATATTTATTTTAACTTGATAGTTTTAACAGTTCCTAAGAAAAATTAGAAATGCAGAAAAATTAGAAAACTTTCCAGAAATGCAGTTTACCAACGGAATAAACAAAGTCCCTAATCGAAACTTATAGGGTAGATTATAATTAGCCACTCGGCTATTCATGCCATACGATAAATAAATAAATAAATAGGGTACGTACTTAGTTTATCTTATCACATTTGTCAGGTGCTATATTTTAGTATCAGCGAGTTTCTCTTCATTCTGTGTAAGCCATTTGCATCGTTACGAGATGTGCAGCGACCTCTTTGGCGACACACGCAGCGCAGGGATGTAGATAACAAGATGATCTGAGTGCATGTGCATATTATATTTACTTACATCTTAGGTCTTGCGTCATTGATCGCAACTCATTTCGTACAAGAATGAAAAAGCTTTCGGTTGAAACTAGTTACGTTTTTAGTCGAAACTAGTTACGAAACCGCGGCTTTGGATCCCTTCCACGGTAGCGAGTACCTCTTTCTAAATACAAAATGTACCGAAAATGAACGATATTAGAGGGCATTTATGCACAATTCCGCAGATCATATTTTATGATTTCGTCAAAACATACACCTTAGAACGTTACTATTTCCAATATCAACGTTATACTAATATTTAGAATTACGTTTTATCCTAAATCTTTTTGGAATAGACCTTTAGGACAGGTTTCTTTTCTAAATTATTAATTATATTTAATAATTAAGTATATCGTTAACTTTTGGAACATACCGTAAAATTAACAAAAAATTTAGCCTGAATTTTACGCGCTCGCGTGTCGTAGATGTGCTACGTGCCGTAGCTATTTCTATTCTGCTTGTGGCTACGGCGTACGTGACGGTCTACGCCCCGTAGCCGCAAGTCATAGGCGAATACTACACGCTTAATTTTTATCGCGGTACGTATGATCGCGATAGTTTTCTGGATAATTAGAAATCCTGTCATCCGTTTCACGAACTATTCGGCATAGCAAACTTTGTTCAATCACGTTTATCAATCGAGAGCCAACGGCTTACGACGAGAGAATGCCGAGGACCGGGCGAAACGGAGAAGATTGAGTAGGAAAGCGGACCCTGGCAGAGGCCGGGATAAGGCGTTAGGACGATGATGATGATGAAGCACCCGTGGGTGAAGTAGGGGCAAGAAAATGGAGGTAAGATAAAATTGACAAGCTGAGGACAGGGTGCATTGGCGCTCATTGGGGGAGGCCTATGTCCAGCAGTGGACTGGTATAGGCTGATGATGATGATGATGATGAAAAATGAAGATTTTCGGAATTTATCGTCCACACTCATCAAAACTTGCTGAAACGGATTTGAGAGGTTTTTTGCACAAAGCCAAACTTATTCAATGGTTTTTGAAGAGCGCATATTCAAGAATTAACCCACCGCCTTATTGATTAGCCCTGAGAACGCCTAGAATGTTTTTACATCAGCAGTTTAAAGACTTTATTTAGACGGATGAAGCGCTGTGTAGGGGCCGGTGGAGACATTTTCAAAAAGTTTATATAATTTTTTTGTTAGTAACCTAAATATTTTTATGTAAACACAAACATTTCCTCGTTGCCTAACGTGTCATGGCAAGTGCACATTTATCCATTTCAGTTCAGGGCGTTCGTTTGATTACCTATTATTATATTATTTTATGATAATTATATTATTATATCTACCTGCGAGAGGCCTTGATGGCCGAGCGGTTAGGGTATCCGACTCGTAAGCGAGAGGTTCCGGGTTCGAATCCCGCTGCGGCCATGTACCAATGACTCTTTTCTGAGTTACGTACATTAGTTGAACACTAACCGATGCTCTACTGGTGAGGGAAAGCATCGTGATGAAACCTGCACATTCAGGCGACTGAATGAGTAACCATGATCTAATCTGGTCAGAGGTAGTAGGGTCATGGAGGTCAGATAGCGGTCGCTCCACTGTAATAACTTGACCTGCCAAATGCTGGATCACGGTCAAGGCGGACTTCGGGCCCTCGTGAGCGAGAGCACAACCGGGACATTAAAGCCAAGTTGATTATTTCTTTATATCTACCTGCAAAAAAGGAAAGCTTGAGAATTATCGACAGAAACAACGAGTCATAAAAAATATGGATCTATATTGTAACATATTCGGGTATTGCATAAGTATTCAATACTTATTATAATATACATTAATAAATAGCTTTGTTCTTTAAAATGTTATTAACTACTAACAAACTTAATCCTAGTACAAAAAATAAACTGTCATTACTTACAGATACAACTGTCATCGTTAACATTTCTAGTGGTGATGTCTAGCGAAAATTGACTAAACGCTTCTCAATTCGGAATTCTACAGTTTTAGTACATATTACGGAAGACTGGAAATATCGACTCACAAACTTTGTACTTTCCACATTTCATTTTGTCAACAGGGCCATCGGTGGGAATTTGCTAGCTACAAAAGATAAGCTACTAGGAACACTCAGCTTTTCTTAATTTAGTAAGTACATACACATTCCAGATGGAGACCAAAATATATAAAATCAAAAGTTAAGGCATAACAACAAGAAGTTAAAAGATAACTTAAATCACTCCATCACATATGATAACTGGGATACGGTGAACAATCAGGCCATAAAATAAATTCATAGAGATCATAGAGAGCCCTTACTTTGCCTTTTCCGAATTGAGAACTACCATATGCTACATTTAAAAATATAAGTATATTTGTTTGAAATCTAAATACATATCTAATGCAAAAATAGTTTAGAAGTTAAATATTAACACAAAACAAATAATTAATAATAATTAATATTTTTATATTCATATCTATTTCTGTTGACCTATTACTTTCAAATAAAAGCCTAATCGTTATTCTTACTAGACTTGTAGACTGCAATTATATCACTCGATAGGTACTTAATGTAGAAGTGTATAGTTAACATTGGAATTACGTAACTACGCAGCCGTGTCAAACACAGAAATCATATTAAGATAATTCAACGTATTTTGATTTCTGTGATATTCTATCAAATAATTTGCTATAGACAAGTATTATCTAGTTAATTACAATAAGAACTTACAGTAATTCAAACGAATTAATTCCTTAATTACCTAATTGTATAATTTCCTTATTTTATTTTCTTGAGGTTGTCTTAGATTAATTTAAAATTGTCTGTTTTAGTGACATTCATAAGTATTG
Source organism: Blastobasis adustella (assembly GCA_907269095.1). Lineage (NCBI taxonomy): Eukaryota > Metazoa > Arthropoda > Insecta > Lepidoptera > Blastobasidae > Blastobasis > Blastobasis adustella. The sequence goes on from OU026114.1 coordinate 19,005,759, forward strand.
AAATATTTTAGGCACTTCCTATTTATGTACAGCAGATTCCGCTATGCAATAAATACGAAAATATCGTGAATTATCAAGAATTAGTATTACCAAGAAATACTATAATAAACTTGAACCATCGTTATTATTATTATACGATAATGATAGCGACGGTCCAAAAGTATTTGTTTCTAGTATAAGCAGGTACATACTTTACATAAATTACATCGTAAAAAGTATACAGGTACTGTTTTCTATTTCAAGTGCCACCGTAAAACCTTGAATTATATAATATATTTGCATTATTGCAATTATTTTATTTTTTATTCCGATATGTGAAAAGGCAATGTCTACTTATACATATAGCATACTTTAAGTGTTGTACAGGCAGACGCCGTCGGCGGCCTGATGTGTATAATAAGGCGTCTGCCATCGGAACTCTGAATGGTCTTAGTAATGGGCTGAGAGCAATTCCCGTCCAATTTAAGGATAATTTCCGACTTCCGAGCATCGCGCTAGTCAATCTCGGGACAGGGCCGCTGCGCGATATTAAACCCTTAGTTACACGTGTTAGTTACAAGCATGAGTGTACTTTCACAAGCATGCTTAGTTCAAGCATGCTTATGTCAAACTCCATAGTGATAAAAGAATGCTAGTTTTCAGCATGCCGCCGAAAACTAAAATGTGTAACTGGGGCCAAAAGGATCGTGCAGGTAATCGGCGATACCGCTCTATCGCCATAACCGGAACCGAAGCAATGAAATAGACGCAATTATTTACTTTACACGAGAAACGACAAATTCAAAATTTAAAATAAGCGAAGTCAATAAACAAGTTTTAATAAGAATTGCTCAGATGGCGCAGCACTGTATTTACTACAAATAAAATAAGCAACGTACATATTTAACGTACCTACTACATTTTTGTACACATAACGCAACCCTACACTAAAACCATTCAACGATTTTCGACATGAGTAGTGGCATTGGTACTTTAATAAATATTGCATCAGTAATCGGATTACATAGGTTGACCTAATGAACTGTCCTACATGCTATCATTTGATAATTCGACATTTAGTGGGCTTCTTCGTGATGGATCTATGTGCACGAGAACATGATTATTTTATGGCTTTCTCAGAGCTTAACTATACCTACTTACACATGTTTACAACAGTATAGTAGTGTCTACTATTTATTATTGTTTAATACTATACGACATCCAGCAATTAAAGCGGCGTTATTGTTGTTGTGAGGCAAGAAATATATGTGAAGCCACAGCCTCTAGTTTGAGAACCATTAATAATCTAATTCAAAGTAGGTACTACACAGCCATTCTCTCCATGATAATAATTTGGTACTTATCAAATATAGATACAGGCAGCTGTGGACTGTACGCACTTATTATACTAGTAAGTAACATCGATTTCAGTTTACTTCTTAATCTAGTAAGTAATGTCGATTTCATTTAAGTTGTTATCATGTGCGTTCTACTTATATACATTACTTATGTAAATGTTATTTAAGTCAACATATTTACTAAACAATTTGTATAACGAAACTTAGCATAAAGCTTATTTACGACATATCCACGCGAATAATACGTGTCATAATACGTAAGAGTCAAACTAAACTTAACATTCAAAAAACGACATTTATAAAAGTGAACAAAACAACACATGTATAAGTAAATACTTAAAATATTACGTAAAAGTTCGGAGTCACGCGCATAGTTCCACTTCTTTCTAACATCGAATATCCGATGGTACAGTCATACATCTAATTAGCTGACCCCTTACTCCATATTGTCATATGGATTAATATAAGGTCGAGGGGTCGACAAATTAATTGAATGACTGTACCTAGGCAGGAAACAATATATAAATCAGGCATCCAATTGTCTCTCTCACACATTAATCTCGGTATTTGATAAAATAAAAATAAATTGGTACGTTACGTTAATAACAAAATATTCCTTTTTCTTATGTATTTCTTTTTTTGGAAATATTTAGTAAGCAAAGGGCATAAAGGCTTAAAATGTACGATGCTACATACATTTGATTTAAATTATTTCATATCTTTTTTAATCATTGATTAAAGGTAATTAATTTTGCACACAGCGACTTGTACTGGCTACTGTTGCCAATGTCCGTCCTAATACTTCTTGCAGTTTACAGTACTCGGGGTTCATCGCAACAGAAAGCGGACAAAATGGTCAAAATAGTCCTTTTTTCGTCAAGGTCGGCATATGATACGTTGTGATACGCTAGAAGAGGCGTCTTTATGCTGCTCAACATTTCGAGATTGGATGCCCTCGTCATGTTTAACATACTGAACAGACTAGAAACTGCTATTTATTATTTAAATACATATGTTCATAAAAAAGTTAATCATTACGAGAAGATGTATTTAAATTAATATTATACTTACAAAAATATGGAAAATTAGTACTTACTTATATAGGTATGTTACAGTTAAAACTCTGAAGTCAAAAGTAGGTAGGTACCTTTACCTGTCCAAATAAGTCAAAAGCGCTTTCGGCCACAGACTCTCGACATTTGTACTTTTGACTGAAATTACGATTAAAACTAGTTTTGTCTAATCGAGTTGGTTAAAATCTCTTGCAAGGTTCTTATCTAAACGAGTTATCTAGAACCCTACATCCACTGCAGCAAAGGAATAGCAATAGCGCCCGGGGCGCGCTGCCTGGCCATATTGCGGAGGACTCCGACGCCAATCACATCGCTGGCGCAAAGGGTACTGAGTTCTCCTTTCCTTATTATCGAGCTGATTCCTGTATTCCCTTTTCCCCATCACATCGATCTCCAATTGTCGCGAGATATTACTTACTAAACAAGAATATATACAATCCACTCATCATCTTCATCACCATATCAGCAGAAAGACGCCCACTGCTGGGCATAGTTATCTTTGTACTAAACCAATTTGTTTACATTATAACCAGTTTATAGTTCTTTTGACTGGACATTTTTGGTAAAAAGTACCTAGTTTTGATTAGATCGTCAGTCAAAACGACTTTCCTTCGAGTCAAAATTGATTTTTAGACAAATCTACTTTCGACCAACACATTCAGTCAAACTACATTTGCCTGTTTTTTTTTCAGTTAAAAGTACTTTTGACTGACTATGAGGTTCGTCTGTAACATGTATTCTAAATTACACATTTTAGTCTTCATAGTTAAAGTTTCTGGTCTGTTTAACTATATACCTACGTCGTGACCCGAACATAATTACAAAAAAATCTATTTACCTAAGCATATTTAATTTTACAATGTTCTAAAAATGATATGAATCAAATATTGCATTATGTTTTGGTGTGATTTATATTGCACTATAATAGTAAGTCAGTGTGTATTTTCACGTATACTTTCATACAATCTCTAACCGCGTTGGCTGGACTCGCGCAATTTGGGTACCTACGAGTACTACTGGATTTACAAGAAACAATAATGTCAGTTGACGCAAAACACACTTTCCTACCTAATTTATAATTGATAAATCAATTTATTGTCTTATTTTAGATTGCTGTTTCTTCATCAATAAAATTTAAAAATAATAACGATAAATACATTTTTAGACTCTGATTCTGGCTTATTTGTGGCAGTTTTGAATTTCGTTTTGAGGTACTTTCTACTTAGTAGAAATGTCAAGTATATTCAACATCATCTATAGACCTTTGTGACAAATAATTTACTGTTTAAAACTGGTAAAAAAATGAGTAGAACATTGAGCGCTTAAAACTTCAATTAATATGATACTTATTATCTAATTTGCAACATGTAGATATTTACTATCTAATTTCAAACTTGTAAGTACTTATTATCTAATTTACAACATGTCGGTACTTATTATCTATTTATGACATACGTAACTTGGTATTAATTCTAAAGCAAAACATAAAAATATCGATCACTCTTATAATCCTTCTATATATTATTTGTCTTTTAACACTCAGCATGCTTTTAAATGGCCTTGTGCAATGTTAACTATTTACATGACGGTAAATAAATGAAAATAGGCATGATCGTACATTCGTTATGAAGATGAACGAGCTCGGCTCGGCAGAGCCGGATCTGAGATCGTGCGGGAATGAATTGAGCGACAGCAGTTAGTCGTCGTTGTCCAGACCAATGAGCTCCGCCTGCAAGCGGCCTTTGGTGCGACAGCACGCCGTCAGGCAAAGAATCCTTAGCGCCAGCCGAAACTGCGGACTCAGTGATATCAGTATCACTATTTTCCAGAACGAGTTCAGTATCCCTAGCCAGACGACGCCGAAATGCAGCATCGGGATCTGGAGTTCCTTGTCGATCATCCATTCGTAGAGCCTCACTCCGGCGTACGGCGCCCAGCTCAGCCAGAATGCCATCACGAGCAGGAAGCTCATCCAGTGGCTGGGGTTGGCCAGGTTCTCCGCCAGTGCGGTAGCGTACTCCTTGTCATGGATCGGCGCGCCGCTGTTGAGTTTCCGCTTCATGGAGAATATGTAGTAGTAGTTGTAGACGATGGAGATCACGCTGGGGCCCAGCACCAAGATCCCGAGCGTGAAGGTGTACGCGGACGTCGTGCCCCAGTCGAGCATACATATGAAGGTCTCCTTGTCGAAGTTCGCTTCCTTCTTGTAGCCAAGCAGCGGCGGGCAGCAGAGCATAGCGGCCGAGACCCACGTGAATACCATCCAGCACTGACTGCGCGTGCGCGTTTGTACCTGCCGGCAAGCACGCCGCATTACACCCGCTCGCGTACAGGAGAGCGCAAAACCATGCGTGATGCATGCCGATTGTGTACTTTTAGTACTTTTCCTGCTATATGTAGCTTTCGAAGTCACGATTCTCATTTAAGTTTAAGCGTAAGTTCGGCATGGTTCAGACATAGCTTTTGCGGCTCGTTGAGTTTCTTTGGAAGAAGAGGACATTTGGACTTTGGTTGCTCTAATTGAAAAGTGACTACCTACCACTATTTTGGGGATTTTAAGATACTTTTGAAGTACATATAGTTATTAAAAAAATTGACATGTTTACCATTAAACAAATACTGTAGGTAAGTTTCTAGTACTAATAGGTAGAAGAAAACCATTTTACATGCTCAGTCATTTTCGTATCAAACATTTTGCAAACTAGTTAAAATTTTCAAAAGGATTCGTTGGTTCGGTAACAAATTCTAATATTTACAGCATTATTTCAATTATCTATCACATGACATCAACAGCCACCACTATGACACCACTGCTGGACTTAGGCCTCCCAGGTTGGCTAGCGACTTGGCGATCTCAGTGCCGTGGGACATTTTCTGGTTTATGAAGGTATACTTAATAGATGGTCTGCCTCTATAACATTCAAGTCAAGGGAGATGGTAATACTCTACCTACGTAGCAATTGAAAGGGATTACTTAACTAGATAGATAATATTCTATAATGGCAATGATGTCGATGAAATGTAAGAAAAAAAGTAACAAAGACGGCATTTTCATTGCATTCAGTTTGTACGGGCAACCCATTTCTAGAACCAATATACCCGGAGGTACTCGTGATTCAACAACTTCATAGAGTGCCCTTTTTGACGATCGGTTCAGTAATTTAAATATGAGAAGTAAGTAGATCAGACAGACATAGTTTTTGTGTTTGACAGCGATTACAAACGCGCATTTAACAAAAAGTAGGCTCACAATAATGTGCATTGAATTGAGAAATATGAGTGATGATGAACTATATAAAAAATGCTAAACTAAAATTTTTTAGCTAAAACAATCGATATGACGTAACGTGCAAGAAACATCTACATTTAAAGCCAGTTCTAAGTGCTACACAGTGACAATGAGTCAGGTGTCTTGGCCCTAGAGCAGTCGGTCAAAGTACTCATCGAACCATTTTGGCGTCTACAACTGGTTACAAAAACTGTACTATAAAAACTGTATAAGGCTTCCAGAAACAAACAACATTCCAGTAGACACTAAAATATCTACCATCAACGAGAATTTTGACAGGCCAGGAACTCGGTGCGTCGACACTCGATCCACATTCTAACACAGCGGGTGATTAGAAATATAAAAAGAGGATAGCTACCGTCGCACTAACCGTCTCATATCGGAGAGGTTTCCGGACGGCTAGGTAGCGGTCCACCGAGATCCACATGAAGGTGTAGACGGAGACGGACCAGAGAGTGACCTCGAGGTAGCCAGCCAGGCGGCACATGAGGTCGCCGAAAATCCAGCGGCCCGTAAGGGCGGGGTACACGGATAGCGGCACCACCAGCAGCCCGCACAGCAGATCCGCCACCGCCAGGGACAGCAGGTAGTAGTTGATCACCTCGTTGGATAACCCTGCAACATACAAACCCTCTCGTAACGACTCGCCTGCTGAAAGACTCTAGGAGTGCTAATCACTATATAGCAAAATCATTGTAGCCATCGGAAAATTAAGTAAAAGACATCGCATCGCAACTAATATTTATGTCAATATTTTACAAATATTTATGACAATTTCGCGAGCTCGGGGAGTTCCTGATGAACAGCTTCTTATAATACTGTATTTAAAACTATATTGTATTCGCTGCTTTACGTTACTATTTTTTAGCTTTGTGGAATCCTTTTACTGGAATTACAAGTTTTACCATGGCTTGGTTCGTGCTAAAACATGGGACGTAACTTTTCAGATAGCCTTCTGGGGAAAAGTAATTTCTAGTAAAATCTGTGAAGCAGTGTTGAAAACGTACTATAAGATATAAATAGAAATATACTTTCGCACATCAGATAATTATAACAAGGATTCGTGAAAACTATACATTAATATATACTTTCACAATTTTCGGCCACATTTTCGCTCGGGCGTACTTAGCAGCCGCACAACTATTGATTCGATAAGACGTGGCCAAAGCACTCAAAACAGCAGAGCGCCTGCAGAAGGGAATATCTAAGTAGTTATTATGTAGTCTCACTTATAACTTTCGACCATCACATTTAATATAAATGACGCGCTTGCGGTTAGTGACGCGGTCGCTGGAGCCGCGCGTTGCGGTATATTTAAAGTGATGCTCGGAAGTGACATAAGTTATATTTAATTCTTACCTGAGTCTGATGGGACTAGACAAAAAGAAAGGAATTATTAAAAAAACTGTTGATATGAGACAATTCTATCATTGTAAAGTCGCACAATCAACGGCTCGGTTAACGAAAAATAGATAGTTACAATACAAAAGCATACGTGCATAACCACCTTAACAATCATATTCCTGTGCATTTGTTAAAAGTTTATATAGTCCATGAAATAAATTTTCATTAAATTAATAATATGGGGGATCAAAGATAAGTTTTTGGGGTCTGGCCAGCTACCAGCCCCATTCTTTCAACCAAATTGATTTGACTTGAACGATGCACCAAACACCCTGTATGTTGCTCTAGCAGCAAAATAGTTTTTTCTTTAAAGTGGTAATGGCCTTATGCTCTCGTACTGATCATTGAGCTACCAAAAAGTCGCCATTCTTACCTTTGAAGTTGAGAAACGCGGCGATGATGAGTAAGTTCGAGATGACGATCGCAACGCCGATAACCGCGATCACGGCGGCCTGCGTGAGCGACTCGAGCGACGCGAACGGGTTGTCGGCGACGCTCACCGCCGGCGCGAGCGCGCGCGCATTCGGTAGCCGCGTCGGCATGATGTCGCCGCTATCAGCTGCCCGTGACTGCCTGCCAGGCCGTGAAATATAAAACGAAAATTCAGCTTGATCACAACCATAGAGAATTGCCATACTACATTTTTTTTCGATCTATTTGATCGTATGGACATAGTCCAATGAGTTGGTGATGGGGTTCTGATTATGGAGCCAGGAGATAAATGGTGAAACTATGGAATGGTCAGGAGGTATACGATGGAATTCTTTTCTTCAATGGTAAACCCATAAAGTGAGTATTGTCTCAAGGAGTGATATGGGATCACGTAATTACATCATATACAATTTTACGTAAAGCCTAATATTTAAAACATCTATAACTTCTATCTATCTATAACTTTAAATAAACTTCTTTCCTGGCATAATACTAGACTTTTATTTGGCCTAAAGTTTGAATATCTTATTGAATATCTTGAAAGTTCTAATTAGTCAAAATTTCAACAAAATTCTATAAGTAGTATACGCGTGAAGGACTAACTAACATCAAAACCAATACCCATCCTTAAAAAACTATAATATTAAAGTAGAGCAGTAACTATTCCATTACATAAAGTGAATTGAATACATGCATAGAATTTGCAATGAAAGCGAAATAGAATCCATCCCGACTTCTTTATCAAATTTCGCGCTCAACAGTAGCTATACAGCTGTGACCTACATCAACATAGCGTTTACGTAAGCAGTGGACGCCCCAGCTACAGTTTAAAACCTCCACTTTTATACTGTGCCCACAGTACAGCTTTTGTTTCGACTGGGGAATAGGCTGATTTACCAGAATACAATAGCGTGATCCAGTTTCAGTACCTATTATCAGCGCAAGTTAATGGACTACTATGTGTCCTTCATATTGTGCCAGGAAATTGTGTTTGATGTATTGTAGTGACTTCATGTTTGTGAAAAAAATGAACACCTAATCGTAGACCTTGTGCGTCAGACCTTTTTATCGGGCTAGTACCTACCACTCATTCCCACCGCTGCAACCCAAGCCAGGGTCTATCGTTGTGACCCGAAATAACTAGGTGTCAATACTCAGTAGCTACGCCCCAGATAGTAGATTTTTATATTTTAACAAATTCCAAATTCTACCTAAATCTCATATTTTTGACTGCGGTACTTTTTTTTCCGCAGACAAAAAACAACCGGCCCACCTGATGGAAAGTGGTCACCGCCGCCTATGGACATCAGCAACACCAGGGGAGACACCAATGCGTTGCCCGCCTCTAAAGATACCTCTAATATACCTATTGAACGATCCACTGGAAACGAAACGAAAGGAAACACTGTGGCTGGGAGCTAGCCATAGGTAGTAGTTGACTTGTGACAGGTGTCTGTGTTGACAGGTCTTGACAGGTGATTGACCTGTGTTGACAGGTGGTGCCTGCATAGACTTTTTATACCGTCAATCACGGCTATCACAAGTGTGTCCTCGACACAGCTCGCGCCGCGAGAGCGCGTTTGTTTGTTTCTCTACATACTAAGATGAAAGAGATAGCAGTATATTTGTCGCGCCTTTTCTCGCTTATCGCGCGCGAGAGCAACTCGTGCTAGCCGTGCTAGTCGCTATTTCAAACAATTTAAAATTAATGATATTAAATTAAGGATTACCATAATTATGGCACTCATATACTCTTCTTCTCTGGTACTCTTCTGCTATGTTTTATATTGGTTATTTTCTAGGTGGCACTTTTTTTTTTATACCCCCATTATGGCAAACAAGCTTACGGTCTGCCTGATGGTAAGCAGTCACCGCAGCCTATGGACGTTTGCAATACCAGGAGCATCACCCACGCGTTGCCGACCCCGTACAAATCTTTAAACACTACCAGCAATATAATTAGTATATATCTCTGATCAAACATAAGTACCAACGTCACTACTACTACTCGTACTCGTGTTGTAGTCGACCTTACCGAATTACCTCTATAGCTCTTCTACCCGATTGCACTAAACGGCACCTAAGGTGATGCCATAAAATAATATAGCAAGCAACACACGCAGAGAGAGAGACAGAAGATTATTGCTTTAACCTTTTTTTTTTTAAATGGTAACTACAAAACATTTATAATTCACTCTATACGAGTAAATTATAATGTTTATTTATAATGTCGAATCTATCTTTGACGAATAAATAATAAAAAAATAAGGTTGGGTGTTGGTGCCACGCTTTTTCTTGTTATACGTCGCTGAAGCTTTCGTGAATTCGGTCAGTCTATTTACATCTACGATATGGTGATCCACTTCGGTCGCTGGCGGCGACATGTTTTAATCGATTTTACAAGAATAACACTTACCATTAAAGTACGAGCGGCAGGTGAGACAATTGTCACTCAATCGCCATAGGCAGCAGATGCCTTAAAAAGAAAATATTTCGTAATTAGTTTGATATATATAGGTTTTATGACTTTCGGGGTTATTACTACATAATTATATACTACACTTTCATTACACATATTATCGGGTTCGAGGTAAAAACAATACTAACCGCGGTAACATGTGTATAGTGAAAGTGTAATTATTGGTTTAGACGGATTGAAAGAACTCGACAGATATCGGGGGAGTAGGTAATATTTTCGGAATTAAATGATGGTATTAACAAAATAATAAAGACTAGAAAATTAAATACTCGAAAGTAAAGCTAAATTCATAATACCGCTGCAATGCAGATCTAAACCACGCAAGTTCCACGTATTACGTAGAAGTAAGCACGAAGTTATTGTTCGATACGAACCGAAGTTGGTGCTCTGTGTGTGACATATAGGTATAAGTTGTACAGAACAGAAGATTAACTTCGTAAACTCTGACAGTTAGAGCAGACTGGAAACGCAATACTTCAATGGCTACAATAAATCCAGGTGACCTAGTTTAGGAGTAAGCTGGCAGCTAAGTTGGATCGCCAGTACAATAGGTAAGCTATTAAGACTTAAATGCCTGACCATTATTTCTAAAAGAAGACCAGGCTAAGAAAGAAAGGCTTTTTTAAAAAATATATCTCTGTATGGCAACTTATGCCAAGTTTTTTAAGCGTCATAGAACGTCATCCATAAAAGTTTTCGTGAGTTCTGAAAAATATTATAAATAATGGGCAAAACAAAAGTACATGTTCAAGCTAATAGTGACCAAATAACTGAACGTTTACAAGAAGGACTGACAAGGACTGACAAGAACAGATTATCCCTAGATTATTGTCATATCCACACTTTATAATTTTTACTACTGTCAATAAATACGGACTTATCGTGGTAAAGACAAAATATTACGGCATCGTCATTGTCATCATCTACCCACTGCTGATTGCGATGTTTCGTATGTTTATAATGGATAAACTCAAAAACTATTGAATGTTAAAAATAATATGGAACTAATTGATGCATTGAAGGTTATATTTAATCAATCTCTAATTCAAAATTTTGTACCTACCATGTCACAAAAATTTACTTTTCATTGAAATGTTTATTCATCGCTTTTATTTAACAAAAAAAAATTGTGTTATAGTACCATACCATTGCTGTTGGCTAGCAGAACGTTGTAGAGAATATAAAGTTTCGACTGTGTGTGCATGTGTGCACAACGTGACTTGACATGTGGCCATTAAAACTTTAGATTAGTTGTAGGTAGAGCTCTGAGGTAGAGCTTTGCGAGTACGCTGCTACTGCCGTAGACGTTCGTAGCAATCGGCTACGAGAAATGCTTTATATCAAAAGGACATGGTTATTAACTTATATATTGGTTTGTATAAAGTTTGTAGAACCTATTAACGTTCTACAAACTATATACAAACTAATCTAACAGATTTTCTTTTATAAAACAGTGACCACGGAAGCAACTTGTGAATAGCAAAAATTCATTCTAATTGTAATTCTTTCCTAACATGATTTGTTTTTAATTTTAATAAATGATTTATGAAATAATTGGTTGGTACACCCTAGTAAAATTATTTTCATAAACTAAATACTATCGAAAAAAATTAAAATGTCTTCATTATAACAACAGCCTTATTTCTTTTTTGTAATGTCCTTTTTGTAACTCGACAAAAAAGGTAACAAATCGTTACAAAAAAGGATCATAATTCTTGTGTCAAATGCTCGGTGCTCGTCTGATTGGTTGATGAGAAACAGGCGGAAAAAGACAATTTATTTATTTAATCCTAGTTACAAAAAAAGATATTTTTTTGTCATTCTGCAACTTGGCCAATCATCTGTTTTGGTCAGTTATTTGGGTTTCAGTAGAGCTCGTTCATTGGATGGACATTCCATCCGGTAGCTCTTTATCATGTTGCGAATCTGGTGCTCAAGCTTAAGATGTATTTTCGCTTCAATTCGCTTCGCTTCGAAGTTCACCCTTACCATTCAAGGCTCAAGCTCATTAGAGTGGTTCGTTAGTTTGCTCTGATATTTCTCGCTAAAGCTGGAGATTTCCTGTTTAACCGTTTTAATGTTAATATCAAGGTAAATGTATTTGTTACTGATACAACGTGGGATGTTGAACATTGCTCACATAGCCTTGGTCTGAAACCTTTCGAGGATTTCAATGTTGGACTATTGAATGCTAGTTATAAAAAAGAAAAAATAATACAAAAGAAAGAAAAATAAGCTTGTATTATGGTATATAAGGTATTATTTACTTGCAAACTAAAATATTACGTTACTATGAGACCCTTTAGTAATATAATTCAGCGAAAGACGTAAATCTATACATATTATGAAACAAAGTCGATTCCCGCCGTCTGTCTTTATGTATCTATATGCCGAGAACTTTTAAATCACGCAACGGATTTTAATGCGGTTTTCATCAATAGACAGAGTGATTCAAGAGGAAGGTTTATAAGCCTGAAGAAAAGGGTAGGTTAAGTAGGTCTATGGTTGATGTGGAGTAGATATAGTGTAGGTGTATGGTAGGTGTACGGCAGGTGTACAGCAGGTGTACGGTAGGTGTACGGTGTGCGGTGGGTGTACTGTAGGTGTACGGTACGTGTACAGTACGTGTAGCTTTTATTTTACTAGTATGTCCTGGAATGTTACAAGCATCATTTGACCCACTTTCCGCTGTCCAATTGAGCTGATATAGTATCATGGAGCTGGTCTGATGATTCAATCGGAAGGTGGTCAAAGGAACTAATGAACGCAACAAGATAACCCCTTGATGAATCTTGATGAATACTATATCGCGCAATAAAAGCATGATAAAATTGTTTTCTGTAAAGAACCTATTTATCTTGTTTCTAATTTATTCGAGCACTTCGTTCCAGTGCTTCACTAGCGAACCTATTTTCTCTCGGTCGATGACTTAGTCCGTCCTATTTTAGACTTGGCGACTCGTAACTTTCACTTCTGACTTCCGGCTATTGTGGAGGCAATAAACCTAAAGCGTTTATTTTCGTGTTACTCAAGACAGAGGAGGGTAGAAATATATTTGTCGTAGTGCCAGAAATTACCAAAAGGAAGGAACGCAACTTCGACATTTTCGAGGCCAAACTTTGAATACATGCTACATCTTCGTCTGCATCGTCACAGGCGTAATTTGGTACTTATTAAAATGTTCTACACCAGCTTTTGCCGGCGACTTTGCCCGCGTAAAATTGAATTAAGTATGCCGATTCCCATGGGAACCACATTGAATTTCGGAATAAATGATAGCCAATGTTTTATTCTGAGTGCCATTAATATTATGAATAAAAAGTAAAATATCTTTATACGTATAAGATACAACATAGCAAAATTTCGCCAATATCCGGTCAGAACTTTTATTATTCATGGAATTACTACCTTAAGTCAAGCATGACCAATGAGATTTAAAAAATAAGTCTCGGAAGGTTGATAGCTAACTTTCCAATCTCTTTGGCCATGAAATACTGGGGACTCCCGAGTATTTTATGCACGAATGCACTAATCCTATTCATGCACGAAGTGCACAGCCACCGCCTTCTTAATGTATCAAGGTCTGCAAAACGAAGTTCAAGTTCTTACAGCCAAGGACATAATGAATATTTTGTAGTGGCTAGGAACACTATGGCAGGGATGGCTCGATGGTGTCGCATCAATAATGCACGTGGATTGCCCGCGGTGGGAACTAGCAGCTTTTCTACCAGACACTTAGTGTCCGACCGAAGCTTCGGCTTCGGCCACCATCGGCCAAATAGTCCGAGGTGGACTTCGGTCAAACCGGTATCCGGCCGAGGCAGAAGGTAACGCCGAAGGTGGTTTTGATTATTTTTGTGAAATATTGTTGCAAAATAATTTTTTTATCATCTTAAAATCAACTTCTAGAGATGATTTAAATTACCTTTCTAAATAAGATAATAAAAATTCAATATTCAATTCTTTAAAAGCTTTATATTATTAGTTGTAGCATGTGGCCAATCTGGAACAAAATTTCTTATACCTTTTAAACCTTCGGCTTCGGCTTCGGCCAGAAATCGACCTTGTCAGACACTACGACACTACTTTTCTAGGAAAAAACATTGCCGTTACTTTAATATGTCAGGGCGTGTATGGTGTTTTGACCTTGTTTCCAACTTTACCACGAAACAAACCAGTTCTGCTTTATTATTTTAACTAATCTGCGAATTCTCGGACTCTTTAAACAATTACCTTCCAATTTTGTTTAGATTACAATTCTTATTTATCACTACATAAAGAACTGTCTCTTACAATTGCCCTTTACAAAGAAACTAATCAATGAAAGGCTTCGCCAATAACCTTCCACACTTTTTACAAAACATAAGTTAACATAAGGTTAACTGTTTGAGAATAATATTATAGTAGAACCAATCCGTATAAAAACAGGGAAACGCGTTGCAAGAATCTAACACATTATTCAAATACACTTGAATCCAAGTTCAATACGTACGTAAACAGTGTAAGCCTAGCCGTTTCCTTTGTGCGCCCAGTGCGCAGCTGCAGGAATACAGGTCGTGTCCTTGGACCCTGAAGGTCGCTCTAACTAACCTCGCTTCACATTTCATAACACAAACAATTCAAACGGATTCCTTGTTAGCCTACTTGGGTATTGCATCGCCTCTATTTGTAAATAATGAACGGCACAATGTTTACAAATACAGATGAGATATCTACCATTAGTAAATTTTGAATTATATAGGTACTTACTCGTAAATAGATAAAAACTAGAACAAATCCAGAGCGACTGTCCGTTTATTAAGGACGATCTTGATTTTAGAAGTTGAACCTATTTTACAAAAACTAATTACCTACCTAATTTGTACCTACATATAACAAAATCAAAAATTTAAATTAAAGTAGTATCACAAATTGAAAAACCATCCCGTATTAACAATTACTAAAATTGTACCTAAACCAATACCAATTTTACGTTACCAAGGTCATCTCTCAGCTCTTTGAATAACACAAAATAAATGCGCACTGCAGATATCACAAATTAATTTAAATCTAAATAGAATGGAAAGGACAAAGCCTGAAAACATTACTCGGTGCATGATAAGTAACCGCTTTTAGATTTTACCAAAAATACGCAGGTGATAAAAGCTTTGTGGAGTTTTGTGTATAGGTAGGTATGTACAGTCCAAGACCATAAGTGCATTACCACTTCAAGAAAACTTTCCTTTGCCGCTACAGCATCATTCTAGGCATTTGGTGCATCTTTAACCAAACAAAATCAGTTTTCTAAAAGAAGGGAGGATTAGCTGCCCTATGGCCCAAAGGACTTGTCCTTTACCCACAGGATATTTTTTATAAAAGTACTAAATAAAAATTAAATTCATTAATGCTATACAAAACCTTTAACAACTTCACAGTAGTGCAAGGAATATAATTGTTAAGGTGTTCATGCACGTATGCTTTTGCATTGTAACTAATCAACAACAAAAATTCAAGAAAAGTTGTTGAAGAATCAAGAAACATTTTATGTGTTTCATGTTTGATTGATGCGCTTAACAACAATTTGTAGTTGTATCTGTCTGCGATAAGTATTTACGTACCTAGGTATCACATTTTTCGGCGGACAAGAAGCACAGATTCTATAGGCATACTGCAGCGTCGTTGTATCAGTTTATTATGATAAAGGATTTAGCTAATTATAGTAGCTTCCAATATGTTCGGCATCGGAACGCCGACTAAGGGAGGCCGCGTGTAGTCAAGGGCAGCCCAGGAGACAGCGCGCCGCGGCCGCGCCGTGAGCGTCAAGGTCGCCCCTGCCCCGCCCTGCCCGCGCGCGTAACACCCCTCCCCCCTCTCAACCGCACCTTCCACCAATCGATAACTATACTAAACACAACTGATTAGAACGCATTCGTTGTTTCCAACATTCATTGAGTTTGGATCATTTGGCATTCCAGCGACGAGAAGTATGACGTAGTATCTAAGTCTAAGCTGATGCGAAAGGAATAGTAGTTAATGCAACTGTCCTATTCCTCCTCCATTCACCTCACGCGGTCCGCGAAATTATTACTGCCGCGATCTAGTTGTGACATCACCAGCCTGGCCGCCACTATGGCACTACCATTACCATACCACACTGACGAGGTTGACCGAGGTCAACCGTGATCAACCATCCTAGTCAACGCATCTAATTCTACGCTTAGGTTACATCGAGTCTTAGGATCCCCAAGTGTGGCGAAGTGAGGTTGACCATGGTCAACCCTGGTCAACCAACCTGGTCAACGATGAGGATCTTAACCTAGACTTAGGCTCAGGTTACAACCAGTCTCAGAGTTCCTACGGTTGACCAGGGTTGACCTTGGTCAACCTCGCTTCGCCATCGTATTAGGAGGTGCACCTAACGAGTAGAGAGCTTGTTGCGTCAAAGTACGAAACGTTCACCCATCCAGTTTCCGTACAATGCGAGCATTGGTTATCGGTCTCGCAATCAGCTGCCATTACACCCAGTACCGCTCTTCCAAAGTTTGGTGCTTGTTTTACTATTTATAATATTAATGCAATAGTCCAAAAAACTAAATACCTCCGAAAACGCCTTAAACTCACGTTACATGTATGGAGATCCCTCGTAATTTTTATTTTATTAACACTTACTCAGTGAAAAGTTCAAGTTTCTAGCTATTGCGATTCCAAAGATACATTCACAAAGAGTACTAGTGTACGGGTAGCGCCATAGCGGCGGCCAGGCTGCCGGTCTAGTGACGTCACAGCTAAATCGCGGCAGCAATAATTTAGCGAAAAAATATGAAAACTTAAATATTCTATAATATTATAGTCAAAAATATCTGATCTATATTTTAACACTATGTCATTAAATACGATACTCCCTAATTAACCCTTAATTTCAAGTTGAAAACTAATAATACATGGAATTTGTACACTTAGGTATTGTACCTAGTTTATTTAATTGCCTGAATTAAAGTAAGTAAGTAAAAACTCTTTATTGCACACACAAAAGTAAAGGATACATAAAAAGAAAAATATAACAATTTACATGCGCGCAAAGGCGGCCTTATCGCTTTAAGCGATCTCTTCCAGACAACCTTTGGGAAGAGGTAAGTTAGCACATTATCTTATAGCAGTGCAAGAGCAAATAAGGGGAAAAACTAAATAATATATAACTAAATTTATAAAGAGAATACCATAAATATATTATTATTAAACTATGGATAAATAAAATTCTAGAAAATATAAATATATATATATATATATATATATATAAACAATAAGAACTTTAATCATTGCAAACAAACAGTTTTTGACAGGAAATATTCATGTACCTTCTTAAAGATTATATTTTATTATTATTATTAAAACCGCAGCTACTGTTCCTTACTGAACCTACTGCAATTCATCTACACAGGTTCATCTATCACGCCGAAGTCTGCATATACGTTTGTGAAGCCATCTGCACCTTTTTTTTTTTTTTTTTTTCGCGTGGAATGCATTACGCACTTTACCCTCCGTTGGGGGACGAAGGGCCTGTGTGGGCCAGGAGCGAGAACAGATCGGTCGTACATCCGTCTTCTCACTCCTCTTCTGCGTCTGCGGAGCGGTGGAGCGAGAGGGTAATCCTCCCTCTCTCGCTCCGCTGCCTCTTTCTGTGAGATTATGTCCTCGCAGAAGGCGGCCACGGCTCCTCAGGCCCTTTCACTTCCAAGCATGGCTTTGATTACGCTTGGAAGCGCAAGGTCCGGACCTACAACCGCATTCAGGACACGGCGCTGCTCCTCCCAGCCAGTGCAGGCCACGAGGGTATGTTGCGCTGTGTCCTCCGTCGCGTTACATTTGTAGCACGACGGGGCTTCCTCTCTCCCGAATCGGTGCAGGAACGATCTGAAACAACCGTGTCCGGATAACATCTGCACCAAACGGTAAGAACGGAATCCATGCGAACGCTCGACCCAGTCCTCGATGACGGGACCGATGGCGCCGAGCGTTCGGCGCCCAGACTGTTCGCAAGCCATGTCCTCCTTCCAAAGACGGAACATGGTCACGCGAGCTTCACATCTTACGACGTTGCGCTCCTGCGGGGCCGGGCGCTCACCTTGCGCCGTCTGCTCCGCCATCCATTCGTAGACGACGGCTATAACCCTAGCCTCCAGCTCTCAGGGGGGAGTGCCTGCAATGGCGCACGCTGCAGCATGCCCCACCGTACGATAAGCCCTCCCCGCACGCTGTGCAATGGCTCTTTGAGGTCTGCGAAGAAGGGGCGCATTCTCCCTCTTATTCAAGGAATCTGCCCAGATGGGGGCGCCATACCTGCCGACACTTTGAGTTTGGTCCCCCTAGGTTAGGGAGGAGTCAGCTGAATGCATCAGCCGCCTTTAGAAGGCGCGGTGATAGACCGCTAAAGTGCCGGCCAAACTGCCACCGACCATCCAATATAAGGCCCAAATGTTTCATTTGAGCCTTAACTTCGACCCTGACACCCCCGACCACGATATGGTAGTCAGTTGGTGCACGCTTCCGCGTACCGGGGAAGAAAAGGGCCTCGGTTTTCTCCAGCGCCACCTTCAGGCCTAGTAACTCGATCCTCCGTGCGACTAGGGTCCCGCCCGCAGAAGCCAGCTGTGCCGCCTCTTTGTATGTTTTGCCCCGGGCTGTGACAAGGGTGTCATCCGCATAGCAGATAACATCCATACCCGCCAAGAGATCACCCCGAAGCAACCAATCATACCCGATGTTCCACAGTAGTGGCCCGAGAACCCTGTGGGACACCAGAAAGCCATCTGTACCTGGACTAGGGTTGCCAACCCTACTATACATATAATATAGTATCCTACTGTTTTAGGTGTCCGCCTACTATTTTGAAATTTTATTATAGTAGGCGAAAATTTTAGTATAGTACTATATTTTATCGCTATACATATACCGTAAAACGGAATGCGTCTTGAATTTTATTTTAACAGCTTATATTCCCAAATATATTTAGCTTATATATATTATATTATTTTTTGTATCTGTACTTGTGTCCTCTGGTGTGCAATAAAGAGTTTTGTATTGTATTGTGTTGTATTCCCAAATAATTCAATTAAACACCATCGTAGACCAACTAACCAGTTACTAATGATCAATTTTATACTAAATCTTGCAGCTAATAAATGGCAAAGTGAGCAATCCTAACCACTTTTCAATCATAAGGCTTGGCAAATACGTGCCAAGATCAAGTCTGTACGACTTGCGTACCGTTTGCACAGCGCAAATCAGGAGACAAATTGGTTGTATAACCATCTCAGATCGAAGAAATTACTGTCGGAGTACGGTTGCGTATTCAATTGCGGGTGATATCAGGCGATAAACTGGTGGTAAATTGTGCCACGGCGGAGCCTAATATTGACTCCTATACCGCCTGTTGCTTTGACGATCCAGACAGACACTCAGTATCGGTCTCCGCGCCGCTGGGAAATACGTATCAGTGCAAACCGAGTAAACCCTTTGCCAGCAATCCTGACGAAGTCAACATATCGCGAGGACATCCGGTACTTCTTTCCGCCCTTCCGATATGCTTCCCTTCAGGTGATCTGTTGGGCGGTAAAGCCGTTACCTTGAAATGTTATTCGTATTCTGTCATGGTGATCAGTGACAATATAAATAGTCTCGCCATGGAGTAGTGGGTTATGTTAGCTGATCGAAATAGTATATGTGTAATCTAGTCATTGGAGCATTGATTACGTCATAAATATGGCCGCCAAAGTATTGTGCTAGGATCAAGAATTAGGTTTTGTGACACGCTTCCACATTTTCCTTCAACTCGAGTAAATTTTTTAAAATTTGTTGTTGTTTTGTAATTATTTCTGAATTAATCATTATCTTACGCCTGTTTGGAGTTGCACGATAAGTCACATTACGGAGTTGCACGATAGGTTTTCACACCAACATCAAGTGGATCCGAAGGACTCCATGCATTGGCTGTGCTTCGGAGACCTCTGGTAGAAACAGAAAGGTTTGTCTGTGAAATACAGCACCAGTCAGTTCGTAATGAGTCGTAACTACGAACTACAAACGGAAGTATATTCCAAAAAATGAGACAGAGTAACCTAACCTAACCTGTATCCAGCCTAGAAAGTCACTCAGGCATATTCCTTCCGGGTGTTTCGTTCTGACCTAAATAACGGGCGTATTGGACATCATGCGGGCAAGTGAAATATTTTTGTCGTTTCATGAGATTCCCGACCTCTCATTTGGCTCGTAATCTGTAGTAGAGTCAATCTAATTTACTCTCTACATTCGTGATCAAACGTTAATATTTATGTTGGGTTGCGTGGGTTGGTGCCCTAATCGACATTTTACAATAATTGTTTACATATTTAATACTTTGTGTCATGCATTCTTAATTGAACTCCTAAATGAACTGATAAATTAAAAACACTTTTACTCAAGATCCACTACTATCAAAATAAACTTATTAACCGGTCTAAGAAATAATTGTAAGGAAATTTAAGGCAATGTTATTAATAACGAAACAACGTTTAAAAATATTAATTGTTGATAATATCGCTTAATAATGTTTTTTCTCGAAACCGGTTGCAACATACTAAGTTAATTTTAATGGTAGTGAAAATTTGTGAAATGTGTTCCACGTATCAATTGATTAGGTAATTAATAAACTATATATCTTCGTTTCCGTGACTAAAAATAAACACTATCGATCAATTTACTACTATTCGTGAGCATTAGAACAACCGCGAATAATCAATAACTATTAGTATAAGAAAATAATCGTCAATCGAATAACCAACATTCGATTAATTTCGATCTTATCACTACAAGACCTGCCAGGCAACAACTGTAACCTCAAAATTTAAGTTTTTGACATGAAATATCTCTTTCAATCGTCAAAAAGGAGGGGGTTAGGAAAATAGTAAGGAAACACATAGGCCCCAGGGCCGGAGCACACCCACCCCATAGGCCCTCGCCCGACATAAAATGAACCTTAATAACCCTGCCAAAAACTACAGCAAGATTAAGCCAATCTACCAATCGACCAATTCAACCATATTTGAGGGAAAAGAGCGACGCGGCCCCCGCGCCACCGCCCGACAGACATTTAAGCGAGCGTGCATTACAGATGCTGCATGTAATAAGCAGCATTCCCCACCCTACTCTGCCCCAACCGCCCCCTATCCTACCCAATTAATTTACTGCATTAGTTAAGTGCTTTTGACCACCACCGTATATGATTATTATAACTAGCTGGTTATTGCATGGAGAATCCATGTTTCGTGAGCTTTGTTAAAAATATATCAAGGTATTAATCAGTAACTAATATTTTACTTAAATATTACGGCGAGCTCTGTAGTGTGCTAAAGAAACATTGATAATTGATAATTAGGCTTAACCACTAATGTGCGTCCTGACGGACGATATGTCCAGCGATGAAAATTTTGTATAATGCCCTGGAACTATAAGCCTACGTAGCAAACAGGACTGCACAACCCTCACGTTACCAAATGGGTAAACCCATAAGTAGAATGGCGATTTAAGGATGTGGGGATATTTTGTTTAATACCCCATTTCTTCTACCAACAGTCACAAAAATATGACACAACAAATAGAAAACTTGAAATACGGTGTGTGGCCTAGAACCGATGCATAAATTAAAAACGAAGACTCTATAGGTCACCAGTAATTGAATTATTATGGTCCCAACTACTTAAAATCGAAACTTAACTTTTTGTTTTTTTCTAACAAACTTAATCGTAATTTCAATGTAATGCAAACAAAACAATAGTTGCGCTCAACTCGATCGAGTTCATTCTGCATCGTACTTATTCGGAGCTACTCGGAACGTCTCGTTGACATTTTATGAGTTGAGTTGGCTGATATTATCTTATGCCCTGTACCACGACATTGACAATGTTAGCGATAGTATCGTTTAGCAACAATCACTGATTATGAATCGTAACTTCAAATTCTTATTGTGTGTAATGCATGGGTTTTGTTTAACTAGAACCTTTTCAGAAAAAATATCAGTACTCTAGTCTCTATTTTCAACATTAGCCCCGGTTCTAGGCCACACACTTTATAAGGAAATAACTAACGATTTACACACATCAACACTATCTAGGGATATTTAACATTTATTGGTGTAACTAATAAAGTATCAATCCATCGAAGGATATTTTAATGTCAAGTTGTTGCTAGTACAGTTAGCTGCAGAGAGAATTGACCCCCCCTTGAGATTGATACCATACATTTAATATATGCTAAGGAGGTAGCTCCAAAAAAAGGAGGTCCAGTCACTCTGCAAAACAATAGAATGTCAATGCACCGACGGTGCTGCAGCCGAACGGAACATTTCGTGATTATGGTAAAAGGCCCGACGGAATGACGCTCACGCCCTAGAAAATGGGACAGCCCTAGGTCTGGGATGCCACGTGCAACGACACAATCGCGCCGTCTCATCTTCTAGTCACCGCGTGTCTAGCTGGGGTCGGTGCCTCAGCTGAAAATGCCAAGCGGCGCAAATATCTAGTCTCGGTGCGGACTACTTATTTACGCCGTTTGGTTTGAAAACACTTGAGCCGTGGGGACCAGGCGCACACTCCCTTTTTCGGGAGTTAGCTAAGCTAACCACAAGGCTGGTCTTTATTTAGGTCAACGTATTAGTCTCGCCAGTCTTCCCCCTGGCCATCTGGGCACTTTTTATAGGACTGGGGGGGAGCTGGGGCAAATTTATTATCTTTAGGGTAGTTTTGTATAATTTAGTTTCGTTTTATTTAGTTAAGATTTGTTTTTCCGTTTTGTTTTGTTTATGTGTAATAATTTAATTCTTTAATAAACGTTATTAAACCGTTCACGTCAAAAGCTATTAAATGTAATTTAATTTTCCCTCGTCATACTTAACGCTCTCATCATACTAATGTGTTATTTTTACCATTAGTTCTTTAAATTAATTTTGTAGGTGTTTTGGCGCTATGCAACGTCGCTTTAACGCGGGAAAAAATGTTACGAGCAATACCTAAGTATGCTAGAAGGCGGCGCGATTAAAAAAATGATGCTGATAGCGTTGGTTCCAGACAAATCGTAATTTCAAGATTGTGGCTTCACTGGGGGTTCACTGGGGGTTCACTGGCGAGATGGCTGAGTGACATCGCTACAGTAATTGGGTGACTATCTCAAGACAAAACCGATTTTTACAAATTACGGCGAGATTTCAATTGATTTTAGTTATGAAAAATCGCAGCCAATATGTGATCAATGTC
Source organism: Blastobasis adustella (assembly GCA_907269095.1). Taxonomy (NCBI): domain Eukaryota; kingdom Metazoa; phylum Arthropoda; class Insecta; order Lepidoptera; family Blastobasidae; genus Blastobasis; species Blastobasis adustella. Next base: position 19,029,035 of record OU026114.1, read on the forward strand.
CGCAGTGCTTTTACTGATTATTAATTATGATTAATTCGTAATTTTAGTGCGCCGTCATTTTTTATTTTGATCAAGGATTCATAAAAAAAAATTTAACTTAAATTGTAATTTCCTTTTTTTTTTTTGTTAAAAACGTTCAAGAAAGTGATGAAATAATAGTTTTTATTGCTTATCCTGTTAGACTTGATCCAGAGATAAACCCACAGACATGTACATTTTTTTCTTTATGGATAGACCTGATCAAATCAATGCGAAATAAAAACGGTGGAAGCGTGGTCATTCAGGCAAGACACTACAACAGATAACATATTAAAATTTCTCAATAAAAAAGAAACTTCCTCAGAGTAGGTTTATTGTTGAAAGACGCTACATCTCCGCCACTCATCACGGTGCCTTCGTAATTGGTATGCCCGCAGTGTGGCCACCAGGAGTGAGAATTACCGATTGGTTTCTCGCTCACCCCGCCCCGCTGCGAACGACGGGGCCCGACCACCACCAACGGAGTAGTCAGTGGGTCTTTGTCCACGGCGTCCGTCTCGCCGGATCCGTCATCCGAGAAAAAACCGGACCAAATAAGGGTCCTTTATGGACTTGTCCACGGGCGTCAATCTGTCTCCGTCGAACGTTATTTAAGTCGCCGAATACTGGGCGAATAAAGTATAAGTCAGAGTTTAGTCCATCGACTCGATAAGAAGAAGTGGGTGTGGGCTGTGTGCCTGTACGTTCATGTATTTTCTTATTTAAAAAATGGATATTAATCAGTGTGATATGACATCCGAAAATGATTGAAATATTTTTTTCACGTTATCATAACTTATCGCATAGTCATACCGTCTTATACATAAAAGTTATTTGACGTTTATTAAACCGAGTTTAGCAAAACTATGTCGTCTTTACTGTCACTGAAATTATTGAATTTGAAAGAAAGTGACAAAACCACAGAGAAATAATTGTTATATACAGAAGCAGAGAGTAGATACCGAGTTTCAATTCGAGGCAAAATGTCACACATTTCTATAACACACACAATAATACAAATACAGGGACGAAACAAGGCAGCCCAACTGCAGATAAGTTATATTTTATCATGAATTTCTACTGCATAACATCCGAAAAAAAATCATCTTGGCGTTAATGTCCTGGTTGTGCTCTCGAGAACAAGGGCCCAGGGTCCGCCTTGACCATGACCCAGGATTTGGCAGGTCAGGTAATTACAGTGGAGCGACTTCCATCTGACCTCCATGGCCCTGCTACCAGGGGAACCTGACCAGATTGGATCACGGTTACACATCCAGTCGCTTGAATTTGCAGGTTTCATCACGATGTTTTCCCTCACCGTAAGAGCATCGGTTAGTATTTAACTAATGTACATAACTCAGAAAACAGTCATTGGTACATGGCCGGAGCGGGATTCGAACCCGGGACCTCTGGCTTACGAGTCGGATACTGTAACCGCTCGGCCACCGACGCTCTAATTTCTACTGCATAACGAACACAAACAAATCTGACTTGTTGCATATTTAAATTGTCATTATAATAAAAGTGCAATGAAGGTGCCGACCTGATCGTTATCGCCGTCGTCATCGTCGGCCTATACACGTCTTAACTACTGGGGTATAGAGCTACCCTCTCATTGACAGAGAACGGGCAATAGTTTACCACTCAGGCCCAATGCGGATTGGCAGACTTCACACGAATTAATCTCTGACATGCATGAAAAATCACGATTTTTTCTTCACTGAAAACCAACTAAATTCCATATTTGATTTCATATAGGAATTTGGTATAAAATTAAAAACCGTTTTCAAAGGTAAGGTGTCTAGGGATCAAACCCACGCCCTGATACCTACCACCGTCTTTTCGATCTCTCGATCATACATACCGTGAATACCGTGCCCTCTAGAAGACATAGTCATGAACAAAAAATTAATATAAAGGATAGGTACATAAATATATCAAACAGGCAGCATATTCTTTATTTTTAGTAAAAATTCATATAATTATGGTAGGTACTGCACCAGGACAGAAGGGACTTGCATCTATTATTATCTTGTTCTTCAAAATGTTTACAACACAGCACTTCCAATTTGCAACCCAGACATCACCATGTCTGGTTTTCAGGAAACCTAGAAAAACAAATAAATGAAAATAAACGTAAATTCGCGATTAATCCGTTAAAGTTGTTTTATAAAATTCATAATGTAATTTTTTACTGAACCCTAATATATATAAAATTGTGGACCGCTATGTACAATATTTGAGTATTAAAATTCTATACAATAAATACTAAATCCGACCCTGTTTACATCGAAATATTTCCGTATCTATTTAGACACCGAAATATAACTCAATTTGCCAATAGTTTTAATTCATGTTGTTTTAAGATAAAGATTTAAATTATTGCAAATTCACACTATTACGATGCATATTTTTTGTCACCATTTCTAAATTTGATTCCCGATAGCCAAGACCACGAATGTTTACTTACCGGTGAAAGGATAATACAGGTGTATTTCCATACTTTGCGCTTTCACATAAATCTGCACTACATTACACCGTTACAAGTAAAAGTAACAGCATAAATTAACAAATGTCACATATATGTTAGTTTAGAATGAATTTAAATGTCAGCTTGTAAAAAGAACAAAATTGATAATATTTGTTTTAGAGCAGATCGTAGCCTTTGTTGATTTTGAATATGAGAATTCTAAGTACATACTGCACTACGTCTATGTGCCATGACAATAGAATTATAATTTAAAATACGAGTTGCTAATAATTTAGCAAGTACGAGTATTAGTTCGTCCGGCATCGGATCGGATCCGGCGCAGTGGACAAACGTAATCAGTCTCTGTCATCCGTCTCTGTCAAAACACCGGAATCTATCATCCGAGTAGAAACCGGACCGTGGACAAACGCTCTGAGCGCCGCGACTGCGAGCACAAACCCGAATAACGGTAATGTGCTCACTTTTTGTCAACAAAACATAAGGTGCATAAACAATAAAACCATAAAATTGGAGGTACTCTTAACAGACGAACATTTTGCGATGCATTGATACTAACGGAATATTGGCTCCGCAGTGATGAATTAAATGCTGTTACGTTTTTTAATTATCCTTTAGCTGTAGATCTCATGGGGCATGGTGGAAGTTGGATCTACGTTCGAGCCGGGGTAAGACCTGTAAATAGACAGGGTTACTGTGATTTGTCCCAGGACCAGATTTTCGATGTGTACCGTGCAATTAGTGGACGAAAATTTGCTTCTAATTGCAATATATCACTCAAACCAGACACGTAATATAGAGTCCCTAAATATATGTAAAAATCTGTTGATAAAAATTACTAACGAGAATATGGATGCCGTCATAATGGGTAACATTAATATAAACTTATTAGAATCCTCTTCGTCAAATAAGCGGCTTATGGACGTGGTTTGCAGCGGCTCTCGGGTCTGTTGATTGGACCACGATTGTAAAGCAAACTATTAATAATTGGGACGTATTGTGAGATTCCTTTATTAACGTTTTAGTCAATAAATTCCAAATATGTTTTCCTAATGAAACGCGTCCTAGCTTTCATAATCGAAAGCTATAGATTGATGATGAAATTATTAATTTAAAATTAAAACTCGTCGACATTAATTTAAATTTATTAATAGACTTGACAAAAAAATGAAATATTATGCTAAAACAGAAACACACGGCCCATTTTACAAAAAATATAAACGATCACTTCTTTAAGGACCTCGTTCGCCGCGATGATGTGTCGGCGTTCTCGTCGAAGGCTCTCTTCTCGAAAGTTCTCGACCCGGAGCCATCACAAACTCCCGGTTCAGCGTTCATAACACGGTCAACAGGGCGTTCGGGACGGCCGCCACCCGCCAACACGCCCGCCGCCACCCGCCAACACGCCCGCCGCCGCCGCCACGCTCGGCGCCCGCACAGCGCCCGCCAATGTGTCACTCCACTTTAAGCCTTTCACATCCGATGTGTCGGTGAGCATTGCCCACAAAATCGTCCCCCATAAAAGCACCGCTTGACGTTTATTAAACCGGATTACGGTTCAAATACGGCTTGCCGTCTAGTTTGTTGTTGAACATTGTGAAAACAACGGGTAGTATAATGAGCCGCATATTTAACCAATGCGCCCGAACAGGCATATACCCGCTGAAAAAGGTAAAAATATCCCCTCTGTACAAAGGAAAGAGAAAAATGGCGGCATTAATGGAGGTAAAAGCTTATTGACATTCTAATAATCCGCGGTTGACTATCCGATCTGGAGCGCGCTGGGCGCGGCCTTGTGCTCGATGTGGTGAAGCTTAATTTACTTGTTATTTTTTTTTATTCCAATTTGCGCTGACTTGGTTTATACATACCACATTATTAACTATTGTATACGAACAAATATATGATAATGTACTTAAATGACCTGTAACTATTGTTATCAATAAAGTATTTGAATCTGAATCTGACTATAATATAAGGTTTATTTTATCATACGGATATCTTAAGTAATACTTTGTATCTTTTTTGTTATCTTTGAAAGACTTGAATATCCCTAAACAGTGTTGATTTGTGTATTTCCATGAAATATTTACCTTGAAGCGAGATGTGTGACTCGTAAAATAGTTTCTCTCTACGTTGAAATGTGTCCAAGTTAATTATTTTTATTTTCTTTTTTCAGTCACTGGTAGACATTACCTATTCCTTGATATTATTAAGTACGATTCTTCAGGTCAGCAAAAATAATCACGATTTGGCCTTCTAAAAAGGTACTCGGTCAGAAATATTATCCAACTAATTGTATGTCACTCAGCTGATCGGCCGAATCCTGCAAGGCGCCCCGGGCCCTCGTACGCGAGAGCACATCCGGCCAAGATGTGCATTTTTTTAATTTGTATGTCACTCAGCCTCACACAACCACACAACAACGATCGCGACGCTGTGCGTGACTGCGCTGTTCCACCCGACTCGTACTTACATTGAATTATTAATTAGGTTAGACCAACCCGTCATCCTTGGGGAGTAATTTATTGTCCTATATGTTTAAGCAATATTAATTTACCTCGACTTACTAATTAGATACACCTACCTGCTACACTTCGACTTCGCAGGTAGGTATATTTATGTAATCAGGGTTAAATTTTTCTTTTCAGTTCACCTTGTTTTTGTGTGTTACAGTGAATACTTTATTAAGTCAAAACAGTATATAAGTCAGTATATATAAAAATTAAAACTACAACTAAACATCTGTAACTAGATCACTTCGTCTACCCTTTAGAATTATATGGATTTACCTACTAAATATTCACCGCCCCTTATTTTAGATACTAGCGTAGCTATGGAAATGGTAATGTACCACAATCCATCCATAATCCAATATTCGTGCGCGTTAGTTCAGCGTAGGGATTTAGAGTGCGAGTCGGTAGATTAAGATAGTAACAGGAACGAGTTATGTAAGTTTCAACCATTTCGCAACGTCATGCACCTCGCATTATTAAAACTTCCATGCAAAGTAAAACTCAATATCTAGTAACGGACACCTTTATTATATTCATTTAATGTACAAATAAATTTTACAGACACCTACATTTGTAAACCTCGTTCAAATTTCCCTAGTCTTCTATCTATATAAACATCAATTTGCAGAATGGACGTTCGGCCCATGAACTTACTAGTTCGCCAATACCTTCTGAACGGCTGCACCTACTTGCCTAGTGATTTGTAATAGTCACGACTAGGTTTGTTTGTAGGGTAGGTGTCGGGTAGTGTAGTAAACTAGGGGAAATAAATGGTTTATTCTTATGGAGGACTAGCTTGTTCCCCGATTTCGTCCACGCAACATTCGGTTCCCACGGAAACCACATTGAATTTCGGAATAAACTGTAGTCTATATCCTGCCTTATTTCATCAAAATCGGTTTAGTAATTTTTGTGAAGGTGTAACAACCACCTATTCTTACAAACTTTCGCATTTACGATAAGTATTTGTAGGATAAGTAGGTAGTTTAACATGATTTTCCCTTTCCATTTAAGGGAAGGTACTTATGTAGAGACGGACCCGAACGGTCGGGGATCAAGACGAGAGGAGGGGGAGGGTTGCGGTTAATCGGCGGACAATCCTGGCGTTCTCCAAAACCGCTCGCTGCAGCTTCGCTATAACTGGCTACACCCATCCCTGAAACCAGGCGCGGACTCAGGATTTGATTGAGGGGGGACAAACGTCAAAATTATAGGTACTTCTAATTTTAGATATTCTCTACGCAATGAGCGAGCGCCCTGAGTAAAAAAAAATTGCCCTTTTTAGTGAATTTTAGGTTTTTAAACCTGGGGGAGAACAACGAATGTGTGAGCTAACGGAGCTCGAAATATTTGACGTTTTGGGTCTTAAAAGCTGCGGTGAATTGAGTGAATAAGCGAGGGGAGTGAGCTTGTAATTTGTGATATTTTGGGTTATAAAAACTTGAGGTGATCATTAAATTAATGAGCGAACGGAGCGAGCTCGCTATTTTAGATATTTTTGGTCTTAACAGCAATGGGTGATCGTCAGAATAGTAATTTAAGGAAATCAATGAATGAGTAACCGCTACGTGCTAGTGAATTATAAGAAAAGTATCTGAAACCTATAAATGAGCGAGCGAAGCGACCTCGAAGTTTTTGACATTATGGGTCGAAATTTAAAATATTTTGAGTTTTAACAGTAATGGGTGATCTTTACAAAAGTGATTTAGGGAAATTAATAAGCTAGCGACCGCAACGAGCTTGATGAAAGGTAAGAAAAGTAAGTGAAACCTATGAATGAGCTAGCGAAGCGATATTTTTAATATTTGGGTCTTGAAAGCTGGGTTGAGCTATAAAAAAATTAGCGAGCGAAGCGAGTTTGGAGTTTTTCGTCATTTTGTCTTAGGTGCTGTGATGATGTGTGATGGTGATCGTAATAAAAGACAATGAAAGAAATTAAAATTATTGAATGAGCAATCGGAGCGCGCACAAAACTTTTAACATGATCGTTCTTAAAAGCTGGTGTGATTGTTAAAATGAATATTTGAGAGTTTTAGGTTTTGATATATTGGTGAATAGTATGACAAAACTGAAGGCAATGAATGAGCGAGTGACGCGTGCTCGAAATTTTTGACATTTCTGTTCTTGAAAAAGTTGAAATGATTGTTAAAACCAAAAAAAATATTTAGCGAGCGCAGCGAGTTTTCGGCCTTTTGGTTCATAAAACCATAGGCTATTGTATCATTGTCAGAGTCGGGGGTGAGGGGGGGGGTGGGCAATTGCACCCATTGCTGCCCCCCTGGTTCCGCGCCTGCCTAATGAATTGTTTCATTCAATAATCATTTTATTACACTAAAGACATTTTAAAGTTGATACGTCCTTAGATGGTTTGAAAAATAAAGTACGTAAACTAGTACCTTATATATTATAATAATAGTATTATAATGGTAAAGCCAAACCTTAATCCAACGTTTCAACTTTTACATTTTTCATTTTTATGAAATGATAGGGACACTTTAATTTGGAAAGCTTCTATCTAATTTGTGTCGTATTATGTACTCGTAGAAATGTACATTGCAAGACAGGTGAAGCAAGGCTATTGGTAAGTTGTAATTATTTATTAGGCAATAAACTACAAGTGGTATTGTGCAGAAAAAAAGAAGGGTTTGGCACTACATTCTACTCTGCCGGACACCGCATGGATGAATTGTTAAAAAATCAATATAGTCATATAATAAGTTAACTTAAATTTAATTAGCCTTTGGGTTAACTATGCCCTGCCCACCAATGGAAATATCTAAAATAAGTATAATTACTATCTGTGTCCCGTAAAAGCTTTAAATTCTCATGAGCGACACCGCTTTACGCCCAGCGTTTTGTTCCTTAGTTTTATCCGCAGAGCATTTACGTAGGACGTCCTGCGCTGCATAGTTTGTACGTGAAGGTCACTATAAAATAAACCACACTATCCTGCAATAACTAACTTAATACATTTCTATGCATAGGTATACTCTACTATTAAATGCCAACAAAGACCAAATTTTTTTTTTGTAAAATATCAGATTTTCTTAAAAATAATTACAATAAGCCAACCCGTACCCTCTTCAATAATTGCGTTAATAAATTGCGGCATGCGGTACGCTAATAAACCAATAACATAAAAGTTACTAAAAAACTTGGTACTTACTAAAACTAATTTCAACAAACTTTTACGCATTGATTTGGCAACGAATTTAGTCACAACTTTCGAGTATTAACCTTTAATAGCAAGTAGTAATTACTGACCCATTTATTAACTACTACCGGAACCCAGATTCGGCTACCGCAGTGATTTACCATTTAATAAATAAAGAAATAAATATTTTAAAATGCTTAACGAAATTCTTAGTTATTACTTACTAAAGTAACAATGGGGCAGCTTCTGAGTGTCGGGTTCTGAATGAGAATGTGGGTGTCGGCAGCGTGTCGGCGGCGTGGTCGAGTCGGCGCGTGGGCGAGCGCGGTCCTCTGCGAGTGAGCGGCAGCGAGCCACTGCTGGAGCCACTGTAGTCGCTCCCGCGCCCCGAGCGTGTGACACCGTGAGTACGTAGAGCGCGTGGAGCGGGCGAGGGCGCGGGCAGCGGGGCGGGGGCGTAGGCCCCGTGCGCGGTGTCGTGCGCACTCGCTACCCATTGAAGCTACCCTTCCCCACCTTACCATCGATTCATCATCTGACAGTGATGGGGAACCCCATCACTGAAATAGGTCAATTGTGACAAATTCCCCGTCAAGTACACAATTAACTGGTAATTTTTTTTACTGAGGTACAAAAATCAAGTATAATATTTACAAAATTCATCATCACTATAATTAAACTTCGTAGTAACATTTACAAATAATAAAAAAAAAAACATATTTTCTAAAAAAAATTCATTTATTGGCCACAAATAATGCCCATCGGCTAGTTTCGGCTTCGTATTTAGTCCCACGCGTGCGACAGACACGACGCTCTACGAAGCCGACCTAGCCGATGTACACTATTTACGGCCGAAACCTGTACTAGTACTCATTAATACCAAACAGCACTGCTAGTACAATTGTGCTCTCACGAGCGATATTTGAGTAAAGGCGTGGCATATATAGTGCTGTCTCTTTCATCTTAGTATTGAGAGAAGGAAAATACGCTCTATCGCGTTGCGGCGTGGGCTGCGGCGCGGGCTGTGTCGCGGGCACACTTGTGCTGGGCATGCAGTACATGTCCAAATACAGTACATGTATTAAATGGTCCCCATTGGCTCGTGTCCCATGCTTGGAAAGGTATGGTAGCTCGATAATGATGTACTACGAGTATACTCAGACTTTTTAGATTTTTCCCTATTTTCTGGAGTAGTCTCAAAATCCTCATTATATATATCCATACACCATGCCGCATTATCTTCAGGGGGATACATGGATTTGATACTAGCTATGTTATCCTTAATACGCATACATGGGAAACTCTGATTGCCTTTATCCATCCGTGATCCCCTAGCGCGTGCGTGTCCCTTCTGTTTTTTCGGCACCCGGCCCTTGTAACAATTTCTTTTGCTTGATGACACTTTCGTGTGGCCAGTACATTTGGGTTTCACCCCTTTTCTTTTTAATTCTTTGAGAGTAAGGAGTTTAACACAAGCAGCACAGCTGGGGTCGAAATCTTTTTGTATGCGTTTGTAATTTATTGTCGTCACCTGCAACAAAAGGTACCATACCAGTTACAAAAGTTTCAAAATAAATACGGTGGTGGGTGGCCATTCCCTCCGTCTCTACTGAAATGAAAGGTATTATTGGAAACTAGGCGACCCAGCACGATTTCGTTCGCGATCACCTATTTTTCCCTTACCTACCCTTTTTTTCTTGCTTATGAACCTTTCTAAGGAATCATTCTATCTATTGTTGAAAACCGCATTAAAATCCGTCGCGCAGTTTAAAAGATCTAAGGGTACACAGATACAGACGGCGGTAAGAGATTTTGTTTTATACTATGTATAAAACATAGATTATGATGATAGAATGAAGTAAAACACAGGATTTTAAAGTACACAGAATCTTTCACGTCAATATTATGCATAGCTGAGGTCTCTAAAATATGATTTACTTATCAATGGTTCAACCAGTCTAACATACCCGTTATGTCCCGGGTCAAGGCATAATCAATCACGTAGCGCATCGGTGGCCTCATGGCCAGCGGTCCGACTCGTAAGCGAGAGTTCGACCCTTAGCACCGCCATGTATAAACGATTTACGTGAATACTCGTACAACACAATGGAACACTAACCGATGCTCGTAAAGGAAAAGATCGTGATGAAACCTGCTTCAGTACATTCAGGCGACTCAATGTGTAACAATTATCCAATCTGGTCAGGTTCCTTTGTTAACAGGGTCACGGAGATGAGATGGTAGTCGCTCCACTGTAATTACCTGATTTGTCTAATCTTGAATCGAGGTCAGGGTGTAGCTGAGCCCTCGCGCACGTATCTCCGTAGCGCTGATGATACGTATCCCCATTGAGAGCAGGTGCCATTAAATTTACAACTTTATTGTCTAAGCATACGGCTTAAATTGGCATAGCAAACTAAAATTACACTTTTTATTTCAAACGAATGCCTAGTAGCAGTTACATTTCGATCGCTTCAAACGGGGCACGGGTCAGCGTTCTAGAAAACTATTTGGAAGCGTAGCAGTGAGCCGATTCCAATAAAGTTTGCTATTTTTATTAATGTTACTCGAATTGTGCGCTCCTGGCAGAAATCAATGAATAGATAAACTAAATTATTGTTCACTCACAAAACAGCATATTTAAAATACCAGGTTGTTAATTTACATAATATCTGTACCTAAGGGCAAAGTGTTGTGCTGAACCTGTTGAGCTAACGCCTTTTCAAGTTCCTACAGAGTAAAAGCACTCTTATTATAATTAGACTAAGCGTTGAAGAAAGGACGGGGCGAGACGCTACCCCGAAAGCAATGCACAGTTCGATGCCGAGAGCGTCGTAGGCGGCTACGATTGTGCTACGAGAGTTGCTACGAATGAGCAGTAGATTGATTTCTGACCCATGAGCGCTACATAGGGTATGCTCCAGACGATTGTACAGTTCATTGTCATTTGGACAATACAGTTTAAATACATCACGCTTGTTTTAGACGTTACCTCTCGCTATATGAACAATAATTTGACATGCTTTGTATCAATTTTATGTATTAAGTTTCTGTTTTGACATTGAATGAAATGAATGAAAAATTATTTATTGCATATACATAAAATAAAACAAAAACAGAGGAAAAAGAAAAGCAACTGGTGGCCTTATCGCTTAAAGCGATTTCTTCCAGGCAACCTTAGACAACTAGAAACAGAGTATAATATAGGATAGGTGGTAAGTCTGTTCTACAGAACATTACTGTGGCATATTTCATTAATACTAACACATTGTTTATTATATTATTATAATTTATTAATTATTTGAAATTGCCTTCTTGTATGAAAGCAATAATTCTAATCTTATAACTTGACGATCTCTTTTTTGGCCTAATGTAATCTATAATAAGAATATTATCATTATGTAAGAACTTTAAGAGAGAAATAAATAAATAGGGGTCTGCAACGCGTGGGTGATGCCCCTGGTATTGCAAACGTCCATAGGCTGCGGTGCCTGCTTACCATCAAGCAGGCCACAAGCTTATTAGCCACTTTTCTGGTATAACAAAGAAAAAAAAAGGTGCAGACGGTCAGATGATCCACCTGATGGAAAGTGGTCACCATAGTTCAGGACATATGTAACCTAAAGGGATGTGAGCTGAGGTACCTAAAGATATGCCTTTTGAATAACCCGGAGTTGTAGTGCAGAGAAAGACTTCAGAAAAGAGATCATTTTACTTTTTCCTGGGTAGTACTCACTTCAGTAGGTTTCTACTCGCTTGGGGCCACTTGCATCCTCCTAGACTCTACAGATCCCTAGTAGACTTCGTTCATTTGTAGTGGTCTCTCTACAAACCCCTATTTAATACTTAATAAAGTCTAACCTTAGTGATGGACAGGACTTGCGCCTGGCCAACTCGTCAACTAACTTTGGCGCGGCGGCGATGCTGTGGCCCCTTTCGTTCGTAGTGGTTGCTCAACAGATCCCTATTTAAAACTTAATAAAGTCTAACCTTAGTGATGGACTTGCGCCTGGCCAACTCGACAACTAATTTCGGCACGGCGGCGATGCCGTGGCCCCGTTCTTTCATTCGTGGTGTCTCTTTACAGACCCCTAGATAATACTTAATAAAGTCTAACCTTAGTGATGGACTTGCGCCTGGCCAACTCGTCAACTAACTTTGTAGCGGTGGCGATGCCAGGGCCCCGTTTGTTCGTTCGTAGTGGTTTCTCTACAGATATCTACGTAATACTTAATAAAGTCTAACCTTAGTGATGGACTTGCGCCTGGCTAACTCGTCAACCAGCTTCGGCGCGGCCGCGTTATGGCGGTCAACCGCCGCGGCCGCGTCGCTGGCGCGCCGCTCGCGCGCCTCGTACTCGCCGTGGTGCTCCTCGGCGAACCGGTTCGCTCCGTTTGGGATTTTCTTTATGTCGCACATGCAAAGTGGAGATACTTGTATGTCCGTGGTGGAGAAGCGGTGCGGGAGTGCTTGCAAATGTAGGTGGTAATTTTTTTTTTTTTTTTCTTCTCAGTGACTAAAGAGCAGACAGCCCACCTGATGGTAAGTGCTGGTTGCAGGTAACAAAAATACAAAACCGCAGGTGTGTTGTCACTGTAAGGACTAAGATGAAATGCCTCATGCCTGTAATTTCGCTGGCTACCTTATCCTTCAAACCGGAACACAACAATGCAAGCATTGTTGCTTGGCGGCAGAAATAGATAAGGCGGTGGTACTCACCTAAGCGGACTCCTCAGGCTTGACAGAGTCCTACCAGCTGATTTAATGCAATGTAAATAATGCACATCAATTATTTTCGGCTTCGCGTTTACTGACCGATGAAGACGACGCCCTATGAAGAACAAGTATCTATTGTGTAGGTGTTATTCACAGCTGCCGATATATGTCTGAAATTGGTGGCACTGCATGCCCTACTCCCGACATATTGCTTAAGGGTAGGTGGCTTGGTTCTCTTTTGTTTATTTACACTGACAGACTAAACTGGAACACGTTGCTCGTAGAATAAGTATTGTCGTATCACGCATTTTAGAACGCGGAGCGAGGTGTACGTGCGAAAAAGTGCTAATATTGATACGTTTTTGCTTGTTATTAAAAAACTATCCCCAAATAAAAGTCAAACTAAGCGAACTTGTCTGTAAATATTTATTGTGTTTAGTTGACTATAATTTTTATGTTATACGGGAGACAAACAGGCGAGCGGTGCACCTGATGGAAAATGACCACCGCCGCTTATGGACATCAGCAACACTAAGGGCGCTTATAATGCTTTGCACGCCTCTGAAGAGACCTCTAATATACCTCTTGAACGATCCCATGTCATAGTCCAAAGGAAACACTGCGGCTGGGAGCTCATTCCACATTCGAGTCGTGCGAGTGAGAAACGTTCTTTCGAACCTCCACGTGGACACCAACAGAGGGTCTACGTAGTGGCGATGAGTACCCAGCCCGCGGCGGGTGGTGCGATATCGAAACTGTGCTGTAGGCACCAGATCATAAATGTTCCTCGGAATATTCCCCATTGTACAGCCGGTAGAATACACACATAAAACCAAAGTCCCTTCGGTCATCCAGTGGTCAAATATAAAATGTCTGTAGTTTAATCATCATATTGAAAAAAGCATTATAAAAGAGGGTAGTTTGGGAATTTTTTTAATAGAGTGAAGCTAATGGATTTTTCAATAGATTAGATCCTTGACTAATACATATATATGTGGAACCGGATATAACTGTGGACACTCAAATGACTCGGAAACGCAACGTCGATCAAAGTGCTACCTCGCGGGTATTCGAACACTGCATTCGACCAGCGACCAGTCAAGAACTAGCAAATCCATTGAAGAGTGAAGAAGTCTCGATTTACTGTCTCACGTCACGTGGCCTTCCTCCGGAAAGGAAAGTGTGAGTGCAGAAGGGACTGCTATAATTTGTAGGGGTGCATATGGAAAGACCTTCTGGCGCAATTCACTGTTTCGGTCGAGGTATGACCATGGGTGGTGGCGGGACTTCAAGTGACCCAAGGGTATCCGATCCCATATTATATAACTATCCTAAATTCATCCTATTCTTTTATTGTTTGCTATTTTATTGTAATATCGCTTTATTACCTCAATACACTGTTAAACTGATCGGCTGAATCTGATGGATCTTTCCTTGCTAGAGTTTACCCTAATTATTATTCCTGACTTATATTAAAAAAAAATTAAAACGCTATTTTGTATGTCTCTGATTGTTTAAATAAAAACCGAAAACCTGGGATACCTGGCCTTAAAATTCGACACGGCCTACTTGGAAATAGGCCACTGGAACATTAATAGACGCCTTACTTTACACTAGGTCAGTTAACTGATTCCAAAATCGAATTGGCTTACACGTAGACAGTTTTCATCGCGTTTATTTGTGCTTCCCGTGCTCACACCAAAAATATGCTAATAACGATATCATTTTTATCTGTTAAGTCTTCAAGACTACTGGACTGGTTATGACTTCAGTACTTATTATTCTAGTGATGAATGTAGCATCTGGACATAACGACATCTTGGTCATTTCAACATTCGATCGTTTTGACAAGCATCTGGACATTTTGAAAAACGAACATTCCAAGTTTTGGACTAACACCTTCCGGAGAGGTAGGTACAAGGTAACTTTTAACCCACCTGCAACGTCTTAAAAGGTCGGTCAATTCATTATACCTACTCTTGAACGTGAAACCCACGTACCCGAAACCGCCGACAACTTTGCAATAAAAATTCTTTTAGGAAATGATGGTAGAGTATTTGAAAAATTTGTATGATCAACTACAACGAAAGTGGGGTAGTTTCAGAGTGGACTTCAACATTTTGGGGTAGGCAACGTAACTCACTTTAGTGTTTATGATAATAATATAGTAATAATCAGGGCTATACTTGATAGCCTTTATCGACGTTCTCTTTGTAGAGAGGTTCTCCTAACTAACTATGGGTACGTAAAAACATAAACAACTCCGCTATGGGCTTTCAAATTTTACCTGGTTCAATGCAGGGCAACTTACCCTACGTTAAATTACAGAATAAATGTTCACTAAAATGAATCAATTATTTTGATGAAAAATTCGATTCACTAAAATGAATCAATTATTTGTGGGTGTGTGATTGTGACTACTAGCGTCACCCCGTCAACTAGATGGGCCCATTAAACGTTCCCTTTGTTTTCCCTGTAGTTTTTTTATTCTTGATAAAAGATTAAGTAATCTTACTTCAACAAGTAAGTATTGATTTTAGAGTTTTGGGTTTAAGTATATTTGACCATCAATGTCTAACTTCCGGCACCTAATGTACCTATACTTTGAATAAACTAGGTTTGCGCCCGCGGCTCCGCCCGCGTGGACTACAATTGGAAAGTCCAAGAATATACAAACAATCAAATACACTTCATGATTGCCAAGTCATAAAAATATATTTAAATTAAATAAAGTCCTAGACAACAACCAAAATTACTTCGAGAATAACTTAATAATTATTAGAATAATTTTTACGTGAACTGTTGTTCTATGAAACATGAAAGTTAGGTCTTCATCGTCGAAAACGGCTGTAATGTGAAAATTCAATACTCAATGTAGTATAGAAATACCCTAAAACGCTAAATACCCACCTTGGTGTTTTTCTGTAGCGCCGGTCCTTCGTTTATTATTTTCAACACAGTTCGTAGAACATCAAATCGTTGCTTTCGTTGGTAAGGATACATTATTATTACCTATACTGTAAAATGAAAAGTTTGCGGAATTAAAAACCAATATCACTTGTCAAAAAAAGGTAGGTGCCTTAGGTACTAGCACAATAGAACTAACAGAAGGTCCACTTCCGTCGTCTTCGAAAATTATGACGTAAACTTGCCGACTCACTAGGGTTGCTACTGTATTTATTCTGGATTTTGAAAAGAACGAATAGAATTTTAAAGATCGTTCACAATAACATATCCCTTGCAAAGAACCAATATCTAGTCATTGCCATAATGTGATCATAATTGCTTCCCGAGCTGTTCAGATTGTGTTAAAGTGTATCAGATTTTCCAAAACAGCTTCAGACATTATGCCTTTAGTAAACGTAATAATAACATACTGTTTATTCACTTTTTAAAAATTCATCGCCACCTGATTACATCATCAGACCCTGAGAATAATCTTTCCCTGCCCTGGGATTTGACCCACTAAATCAATCAATTGAATTGAAAATTTCATACATATGTAAATTGATGAAAATGCAATATTATGGTATTAGCCAGTTGATATGATGATGGAGAAGGAAGGTGGTCAGCGTTTTTTTTTATATTAGACTAGACAGGCCTTTCCGACTAGAAACCATTAAGGTGGCTACTACGGTTTCTAATTCTATTAAAAACTGTCACGCGGTGCCTGAAACTGTTCAACTAGTCTTAGGGTCTCTAGCGGTAGACCTTGGTCAACCTCGCTTTGGCATCGGCATTAGAACTCGTAGCGGTGCTGAAGTTCGACTACCCGCAAAGTCTGAAATAATCACCCATCAGTTCTTGGACTCTGCGTGCGTTGCTTGTATGTTTTAAAGTAATCTTAGTTACGTACAAGTACTTCAATCGTATCAATAATAATATCGTCTCCTCTATCCTCCTCAATATAATATCCTCTCGGGTTCAAGCGAAACACTCATTGCAAATGTGTGGAATTTTATATTTTGGAAAACTTTAGGACTCACCAACTTTATTTTAAATATTAACTTTGTATGCATTGTCTGATCTTGCAGTTTTTTTACATTTTTTGTATTATTCACAGATTCTAAATTTTGATTCTGTTTGAGAGTGTATGACATATTGACGCAAGGGACTGTCATTCCCAATTGCTAAACAAAGTTATATTCTTAAAGTTTCTATTACAAATTAATGATTTCTGTAGCGTAATCATAGAGAAAACATTTTATATACAGAAGGAGAGAGTACAATCCGAGTTTAAATACGAGACAAAATGTCACACATGTCTATAACACACACACTAATGCAAATGCAGGGACGGTACAAGGCAGCCCATCTGCAGATGTTATTTTTTGCTACGACTTTCTACTCGTAACGAACACAAACAAATCTGACTTGTATTTCGCGCCAGACGACTTAATTTTGTTAACTTGTCTTATAATTTAATATTGTCATTAGAATAAAAGATAAGGTGTCTAGTGAATCAAACCCACGCCCTGATACCTACCACCGTCTTTTCGATCTCTTGATCCTCCATTCAGTGAATCGGTAGTGCTTGCTTTTGCAAAAAGAAGGGTTATGATTTTGACCAGTATGAATGTTTATTTGTTGCGTCATAACTACTAAACTAAGTGGGTACCTACTTACTTATCGTTAGTAGCGTCTTCATTGTTCACAGGTTGGCCTATGGGCCTTCACAAATTTAATATGATGCCCTCTAGAGGACATAGTCATGAAAAAAAAAAAAATAATGAAAAGGATAGATACATTAATATATTAAACAGGCAGCATATTCTTTATTTGCAGTAAAAATTCATATAATGATGGTGCACCAGGACAGAAGGGACTTGCATCTACTTGTTATTTTATTCTTCATCACCATGTCTGGTCTTTAGGAAAAATAGAAAAACAAACATTTATGTAAATAAACGTAAATACGCGATTAATCCGTTGTTTCATAAAATGTCTGAACATTTAAAATGTTATGAAACCCTAATATGTATAAAATTGTGGACCGCTATTTACAAGATTTGATAATTAAAATTCTATACAATAAATACTAAGTCCGACCCTGTTAGCATCAAATGTACCTATTAAGACACCGAAATATTGCTCAATTTACCAATAATTTTAAATCTATCATTATTGCAAATTCACACTATTACGATACATATTTTTGTCACAATTTATAAAATTGATTCCCGATCGCCGCGACCACGAATGTTTTATAATACTTACCGGTGAAAGGATAATCCAGGTATATTTCCATACTTTGCGCTTTCACCTAAATTAGCACTAAATTACACACAAAATTACAATCTTTTAAATGGTTTGATTTAAATTTTGTTGGGAAATTATAAAATTAACACCGATGTTTTAAAAGAAACGTCAGGTCGTTAGGAGCGGCAGCAACATGTCGAACGTTCAAAACATTGCGCGCGTCATTTTCCGTCAACGTATTCCAGAAAAAACGGGATAGCAAGATTTATAATCATTGTAGAGTGAGCGAACAGGGAATATTTGTGACATAACAATGTCTGTGAGCGTAATGCAAGGATCAAAGAGATTGGAAAGTTATCTATCTTCATGGTTATGGCAAGTATATTATACAGTTGCGCGAATGGGTGTATCTTTAGAACCTTAACAAACAGATACATGAAATTTTCAAGGGACGCTAAAACATCAGGTATTAAAATTTTTTAAATGTGATATTTAAGGGGGGATCCCCCATTAGTTCGACGTTTGTAAGAGGTGTTTTGTTATTTGTCTATCCTAATAACGGCAAGCACGAAACTTTGCATTATTATATTACTAATACTGTAGATAACAACACACAATAAAAACGGGTCAAGCGTGAGTCGGAATCGCGCTATGTCAAAGTCTCCCATCTTGTAGGTATTAAATAAATAAAATCGTTTATTACACCTATCTCTCACATGGCAAAATACAGCATACAAGAAACAATGAGAAAGGGACAATGCCATCGTTACTTCGTTACCTGTGCCACAAGGAGACATGCAACGGGGCCAAACTCAGCAGCTGGTTTTCAGTGTGCCCCTTAGTGCAGCACGGACGTATGTTATTTCTCATGCCAGTAATAAATGAAAATATAAATCATAAATACTTATCTACAAAATACTATAGGTACATAATATAAATAAATTTTATTTTGTATAGTGGAGAGTGCCTGCGTATTGCGAAGTGTAAAAAATTATACGACTAATATTAAAAGACAGGAACGTCGTGCGTCGATCCGGAACGAGACCATTTACTACATCCATGTACCTACCTACATTTTTCTTTTCCGATCGCCATACACCTATCGCTGTCATTGAAAATTGCAAAAAATTAAAATTATAAAACACATTATACGATACAACATTAATTCTTTTCTATTCTTTTCTTTTCGATTCTATCGACACTACATTCAATGGCAGGATCCTATTTACGTGTAAAATCTAGATGATTACAACGACCTACCTATAAGTACCCGTACAAGTTTGTACAAGTCAAAGCAAAAAAAAGTGCGTAAAATGAATTGATTTAAGAAGCGAAGACCTACCACCGGCACGATTGTCCGTCTGCATCCTTTTGGGTGAGTGATATTTGTTGGTAAAATGTTTTGTTCCTATGGGACCTCTTTTTAAACAGTTGGTACAATTGTTCACAGTAGGTTCACTGAAACGGTTTATCAACAATTGATAGATACACCGACGACTTTACCCCCCCCCCCCCCCCCCCTCTCGTTTGTCTTACTTACAGAACTTTCTCTTGATATCTATTGTTGAAAACCGCATTGAAATCCGTTGCGTTGTATATAAGATCTAAGCGTACATAGATACATAAATAGATACTTACATACACACAACTGTAGTCACTGCTAGGTAAGTTCCTTCGGCAAGGGCGATTATTACACTTCTATAATAGTATGGATATATATGACGGATCCGGACAAAAACATGGAATCATATGGTCAATAGTACCTACGGACTAGTGACACAGAAAACGGAAGTGGGAGTGCGCCGCCTGGTGGGGCATGCTGACAGAGTCTCGACGGCACGACTTGAGCGGAGTGGCGGGCCTTCTTGGTCCGACCGCCGAGGAGTGAACACGTCTTGAAACTGTCTCCACATTTCGTTTATAGAAAGTGTTGTTTACGTTTGAAAATAAAGTAATTTTAAAATAACCTTTGAAATAATAATGTAAATTACCTCAACTGCCTACATTGAAATACCTCCTTCATTTCAAGTAAAATTATAAGTGATATGCAAAAATGAAGTGAAATAAATACAGTGGAGTAAATGTGAACCCTTTCTTTAATTTATCTGTACGAATACGATCTAATATTGATATCACCCCCCTGATGACAATGATCCTGATACACCACTTTCCTTGACGCAACGACATATGTATAGATGTTATGGGCCCCTAGTCCCTTACCAACATCCCACGGCCCAAGTCAAGGAATAAGATAAACTGTGCTTTATTTGCTGCAGTGAGTAGCCACTCGCAACAATGGCGTGCTAGTGCCAGCGCCTATGTATGGACGTTAATGTTGGGTATGGCAGAAAAAACACAAAAAACGAGAAAATGCGGAGCATGTGTAGAGTCACCCTAGGTGATAAAACGAGGAATAGTGTCATAGATTGGAATTCGTTGTAAGCTGAAAGAATTATTATTGAGGTGACTTATTTATTCTGCGAAGACGGCTTATCTATTATGCGAAATTGACTGGAAGGGCTGGCAGAATGCGGCGAATGAGGACTCTAGGCTCAATGCCTGCCTTGACTGTAATGACCAATATAGGAGTGCCATAACAATCATTCGGTAGGAAGTGAAACACCTGTACACCAGCGGGTGTGTTGTACAAGGCGACTTACAGTTTGGAGTCAGAAGATCTAGAGCATACGTAGGCTGGAATATGGGCAGCAGCGTTTTTCATTTTTATATTTGCATCACTACGATCTCAAATACGCCTGCCAAATGTAGAGATTAGTGTAATAGGCAATAACCTCCCTTCTCCTGGAAGAGGTACTAAGTCCTGCACTGGACGTTCGGGTTCGTATTTACTCGCACACGTGCGACAGATACACGCTTTAAGGAGCCGTTGTGTATTATTCTCCTCCACCTAGTATATAATATACATACGAGTATACTAAAAAGTAAGAATGATGACAGGGTAGTCGAGATCCATGAGTTGTTTTCCCAAAATCAAGAGTCATTGGTACATTGCCGCAGCTGGATTCAAACCTACCTACCGCTTACGAGTCGGATAGTCAAGTTGGAGTATCTTACTCTTTATCTTTAGTTACTTCGATGCCATTTCACCTCGTTATTCCGCCATACCGTGTCCTTGTAAATTTTTCCATCTCTCGACATATCCATCATTGCCTCTCGACATGCCGAGTAGGTACTTACTCGTCGTTCGAGTTTTATGATGGTGGATATGTTTCTGATAGTGGCACCAAGAGCATATTAGTGGGTCGGACTTCGTTATCCAATCGAGGCATTCGGTTGCCTCCCTGAACTCTTGGGTCCTACCACTTTATTTACGCCTCGCAACGTGCAGTACAAGGTCCACTATTTACTCGGTCGTCTTCTCGGTACTCGGTACTCGGTGATACGTTTTGCCTTGGATTATCTTGCAATTCTACAGGGTTAGCACGGCTAGGAAAAGTGTGCACGCGACGAAGCTCGTGCCGCGGGAGAGCGTTTGTTTCCTTCTCTCAATACTAAGATGATAGAGATGCAGTATCTAAGTCGCGCTTTCCTTGCTTATCGAACACGAGAGCACTCTTGTGCAAGCTCTGTTAGCAGACCTAAACAAAACAGCCCTGATTTAGAAGATCGCTATACGTGTCACATAAGCTTGTCTTTTTCCAATCTAAACTGCACGGAACTTGGACGGTTTTATAAAGTTCATAGTGAGGCCTCTGGCACGTTATAAGTCTCCGGAGCAAGCTTAACGTATTCGTAGTGTACGTTCCTTAACTTACCTATGTCGCCAGGCATATTAGTGGTTTTGTATGCACATAATATAATAATTATTTTCAGATTGAAATACTTTTAATCGTAGTACTGTCTGGTGACATACCTATTTAAGGAAAGAGACTGTCAAGCGCTTTTACCCACCCCTAGAGTAATGATTCCATGCATAGAGTAGTCATTCCATCGTCTTTATTTCGCAGGGAATATAATTAAAATTGGTAGGTACAAAAAAGACTACTACGTTTTTGTAGGTATACATAAACTTGAAACATCGGATGGGTGTCGTAAAAGGCGACAAAATAATGTCTTAAACCAGAAATGGAGCAGCAGCTTTTTCTGATGTGCATTTTAAACATTGATATTATGGCAAAACCCACCATGTTTGTGGTAGAGGCCCATGTTCGGCAGTGGACGTTTATGTGAAACCATACTTATTACTTGCCCAGTGGTGTCCTGTGGAGTCATGGATAGACTGCGGAGGCACCGTATAGCTTATCCTGCGTCATCGAGTACAAGAAAAATTCCACTTTGTAGTTAAGACGTCATTGACATGAGCGCCCTCAATTTAAATAACTTATCTGTATGGGCTGCCTTGTTTCGTCCCTGCATTTGCATGAGTGGTTGTTATAGAGATGTGAGACATTTTGCCTAGAATTGAAACTCAGATTCTACTCTCTGATCCTGTGTATACAAAAATTCCGCGATCTTGAGGATCCGCCAGCAGTGGTCCGCCTAGCTATCGTTCTGCTGCTCGCACTGGTGAATTATCTCTACCATCTGCCTGGAGAGGACTTCGCCTGGAAATGAGTGGTACTGTTAGGATCGAGGTAATTATAGAGGAGCGCCTGCCATCTGGCCTTTGTGACCCTGTTAACACGGGAACCTGACCAGATTGGAGCATGGTTACACATTTAGTCGCCTGAATGTGTAGGTTTCATGACGATATTTTCCCTCATCGTAAGAGCACGTTAGTGTTCAACTAATATACCTTTAAGGCCACCGACCCTCTTCCTATCCTACATGATAGGATCAGTAATGAAGATAGGTGAGACGGCGGCAATTGTTAGTCTAGTATTAATCCAGGTACCAGGGACGTAGCTACCGTCGTATCAGCCGTATCAATGATACGGGGCCCACGGGCCATAGGACCCCAAACTTGTGTATTACTCAGTTAAACTCTTCCCTACTTCCCGGGGGAAAATTTTTAATAGAAAATTCTAGACCAGGGTCTCTGTCAAAAATAGCAGTTTCAATCAATGGCTTTTAAGTCCGCCAATTGCTGGAATTTGTGCAATAAAGTTTTTAAATAAATAAACAAACAAATCAAGTGATTCAACCCTTCTTTTTAAAAAAACAAAACAACTTAGGACCCTCCACGCGCCGCACTCTTTCATTACTTCATTGAATTTGTGTAAAATATGCAAGATGGCAAAAATGACAAAATTTTGATCTCATATTAAAAATCTCATATTTTCAGCACTATCGGTTGAGTTCAAAGACTTAAGAAACTCCTTACTCCGTGCTTTCCTAAACGGGTGAGATGGACCGAGCTCATAATAAAATCGTCTTCGCCCACACGCCCACAGTTTTTAAGTTAATCGTGAAAAGTTTTGAAGCCAACATTTTACAAATTTCGAGGTCGCTGCGTTTGCTCATTAGTTATCGCGAAGTTATTTTATTATACGATCTCGTCACACCAGAATGTCAAAAATGTCGAGATCACCCGGCGGTATCGTCCATTTACTGATTTTACGTTATTTTTATTAATATCGCGCAAGGTTTTGAGGGTTAATTAAAAAAATTCGATCTCGCTACACTCGCTCATTCAATAACATAAGGCATTTTCATAATAAGTTTTAATATAGCCAAGCTAAGGGCCAATATTTAAAAAATCCGAGCTCGCCTTTTAGAGTAGGTATATATATGTGGTGTGTGGTGCCGCCACTCAGGAATAGCACCACCCCATCTCTTCCCGTGGATGTCGTAAGAGGCGACTAAGGGACTAAGTCAGAGGACGATCAGCAGCATCCGTACTGCGGATCAGTCCCGCAAACTACCAAAAGTCTGATCCGGCGAGGAAGGCATCCCAATGCAGATATGCGAATGGGTTTGGCAGACTCGGCGGTTCAAACAGGCAAGGTGGATGGCCTAGGGCGACGGTAGAGGGCGTATAGCTTCCGTCGGCCAGTCACATCATACGATCTATCCTTCAGTCGTAGCGGTTTTCCGTTCCACTAGACCAAGGAGAGAGGACGAGTGTGTGCACCTGCATCTGCGCGAATGTTGGTGCACCTTAATATATCCTGCGCACTTGACCGCTTCCGTACAAGGGACTCCGATGTCGCTGAAGTCCTGTGGCGATGGGAAGAGGTAGGCAAAAGTCCGGCCTGATACAAGCTGGGCTTTGTCCGCTTTCTGCACATGGGCGATCCTGGGGGTGTGATTACACACCGTGGTCGTTTCTGCATTGAAAGTTTGGGGCGACAGTGCGGATTCGGCAGCACCTAGGATGACAAAGCAGCCCTATTCAGGGAGGCACTGCTTTCCACGCTCAGCCGGGGAGGGGGCTGGAAAAGTTGCCCTAAACAAATGCTCGCACCTATTTGAAAGGTGGTAGCAACCGCGGCGCGGCTGTCATCGCATCACCATAATCGCGGTCGAAAGAAACAAAAATGTACCAAACACAAAATAAAACCTATCACGACTTTTGGCGCGTGGAACGTGAGAACGCTTATTGATAGAGATTGCAATGCCTGCCCAGAACGTAAAACCGCCATAGTAGCTCGTGAACTTCATCGCTATAGTATAGATGTAGCTGCTCTCAGCGGAACACATCTCGCTGATGAAGGTGAGCTGGTGGAATATGGCGGCGGAGCCTAGACGTTCTGGTGTAGGATTTGCAATTAAAACTCACTGAGTAAAACGACTGGAGGAGTACACATCTCAGACCGCGTTGTCACAGTGCGCCTACACCTGGACAAAGACAACTTCCTCAATGTCATCAGTGTTAATGCTCCAACCCTAGACAAGTCTGATGACATCAAGGATAAATTCTATGAGGAGTTAGTACGATGTCTTGACAAAATTAGCGCCAAAGAGCAGGTTTTATTGCTAGGCGACTTCAATGCCAGGGTTGGTCGGGACTATGAGGCTTGGCCTGGAGTTCTTGGTTACCACGGAGTCGGCAATATGAATAGCAATGGTCATTTGCTGCTGAGTATTTGTGCTCAATATCAACTTGCCATATCTAACACAACGTTCCGGCTTCCCGCTAAGCATAAGACAACGTGGATGCACCCACGGTCCAAACACTGGCATCTTATTGATTATGCCATCGTACGTATCATCGTACATAAAGAGACATCTGCCAAGTCCAAGTCACCCGCGTCATGCGTGGTGCTCACTGCTGGACTAATCACCGGCTAATTGTCACCAAACTGCGACTACGCCGCCGCCGACCACGCAGATCCAAGGTGCAACAGCCTGCACCTTTGAATTTAGACAAGCTAAAGGATCGTGCGGTGAGAATGAGACCGACGACGTTGGGGCTGACTGGGGAACGTTGTCAACTCATCTCAAAGAAACCGCTTCAGTTACTCTGGATCCGAAGAACCGACGTAATGAAGATTGGTTTGACAAGAATAACGCAGTTGTCAGGAATCCACTTGTCAAACATCGAGTTCTTTTACAACAGTACTTACGGCGTGGTGGAAGCGAAAGTGGTCAAAGAAAGTGACTTAGAATTACGTAAGCTGTCCCAAAAACTCAAAGACAGGTGGTGGCATGACAAGGCTTGTAGCATGCAGTGGCTCGCAGACACTAACCAGCTCGGGGAGTTCTATACCGAGGTGTGCAAGCTGATTGGCACATCCTACCGAGTTAGATTGCCTTTAAGGTCATATAATTATAACAAGCAAGGAGAACGTGACAAAACGCTCGGCCGAACATTTTAAGACTCTGCTCAATGTAGATCGCTCTGTTGATCTACAACATATCAGCCTGATCATCCAACTCCCTTTGGCAAGAAAGCTGGATGAGCCACTGTCGCGTTATGAGGTTGTCACTGCCATCAGGTAGCAGCATAACGAGCGGGCGGTTGGCATTGACCTTATACCGGGAGAGTTGTTGAAGTATGGCGGTGAGGAGTTACACACACGGATTTAGGAACTTTTTGTTCGAATGTGGGAGGAGGAGCGAGTTCCGACTGAATTTGTAGTGTCTCGCATTAGTGTTCTCTATAAGAACAAGGGCGACCGTTCCGATTGGAACTCTTACCGTGGTGTCTCACTACTTTCAACCCCTGGAAAGGCTTTTGCCCGCCTTCTACTAAACCGTCTGATCCCTATATCAGAGGATATTCTGCCTGAAACCCAGTTTGGCTTCCGACCTGATAGACGCACCTGCGATGCTATATTTTCCGTGCGTCAACTGCAAGAGAAAAGCATAGAACAGGGTCGTCAGCTGTTCCTCTGCTTTGTTGACCTAGAAAAAGCATTTGACAGCCTTCCTCGCGAAGCCCTATGGATGGTGCTGAAAAAGCTAGGGTGCACGGAGAAATTTGTCCGGTTTATTCGACTCCTGCATGACGACATGCAATACTGCGTCACCGTTGATGGCGAACAGTCCGATTTCTTCCCAGTTACCTGTGGGGGGGTTGTACCCACACTGTTTGCCTTATACTTTGCAGTAGTAGTCAAAGAAGTCTTGCAATCAGTCTCCGAGGGAGTGCGCATCCGCTTCCGCACAGATAGCGGCCTTTTTAACCTTGCTAGACTACGGGCACGCACTAAAGTGTCGCATGCATTAATTACGGACATTATGTACGCTGACGTCCTGTGCTTCGTAGCAGAATCCCCAGATGGCCTGCAACAACTACTGTCCGCATTTCACCAAGCCTGCTGCAAGTTCGGCCTGAAGATCAGTGTCAAAAAGACGGAAGTGATGTCCTTGGACACACATGGACACGAGACGCTGGCCATAAAGCTTGGTGAGGACGTTTTGAAGCAGGTTCATAAATTCCGATACCTGGGGAACACTGTAACATCCAAGTGTGACCTTGATGACGAGATCAACAGCAGAGTCGGTGCTGCAGCAGCAGCGTTCGGCAAGCTGTGTACCAAGGTTTTCTGCTCGCACGATATAAAGCTGCCCACCAAAATATCCGTGTACATTGCGATTGTGCAGCCAAACCTCTTACATCCTTCCGAGATGTGGTGCTTGTACCGTCACCAAATACGCATATTAGACCGGTTTCACCTGAAATGTCTACGCAGAATCATGAACATCAGATGGTCTGATCGCGTGCGAAATACCGAAGTTCTGCGACGAGCCAATGTTGGTGGCATTGAGACCTATATAATGCGTCGGCAGCTTCGGTGGTGCGGGCATGTATCCCGTATGGCGGAGGAAAGAGTGGCGAAGCGCATCTTTTACTCTGAACTAGAGGGGGGCAAGCGGAAACACGGCGGACAACTCCTCCGATATAAAGATGTTCAGAAGCGTCACATGAAAAGGTGTAATATTCAGCCCTCTTTGTGGGAGGATTTGGCAGCACAAAGGTCTGCATGGCGCGGGCTTGTACAGAGGAAAGTACGCGACTTTGAGGAGCAGTGCCAAGCTGACCTCGACGCTAAACGCGATCAAGTAAAAGCCTGTACACCCGCAGCCATCACTTACTATTTTATAAACGTCAAATTGACGTGGGAGTTTGCCGCAAAGATTGGCTATGCAAGCCATCTTCGTGCACATCTGCGTAGATCTGATTAGGGTTTGAAGGGGTCGCCATGGCCGAAACCGGTCTCGCTACGCTCGCTTATTTTTTAAAAGTTTTTTTTTTTATTAACATGCGAATTCATGCGAGTTCGCTGCGCTCATTACCACCCCCGGAGTTGGGGGTAGGGCAAACTACGCCACTGGTAGGTACAGTCGAACAAATAAAAGGCTACACAGGAACAGTACGTGTTGTATTTCTTTGATCCCCTTTTGTCTTCTGTTTGTTCGTCTGTACTAAAAACATTAAAAAGAAATATTCTGCGTTCAGAGCCACTGACCACTTGGGAAGGACTTGATGAACTTATCCATGTTCCCGTGGTGCATCCGGTGCGAGTCGGTGAGCAGGTCAAAGTGGCGGCTCATGCACTTAATCGTGCAGCCGACATCACGATCGTCAAACTTGAAATCCTCGCGCCAGAAGTGGAAGAACTCTTTCATCTTCTCCTCGGTGAGCTCAGTCGCGGCTTTTTAATTAATTAGAGGGTTACATACATACACTGCCATCTCCAATGCACCCACCAAGCCTGGAGATTGGGGTAAACTTTCATTGACGTGGACTGGAGTGGAGTGGATTATGATGGAGTAGATTGTTAAAGACCGTTAATGATGATGACGAGGGAAGCTCAAGTCGAGCGTGGTCTGTTACTGGCTTTTTTGGCAAACGTCGTAAGGTCGTATATGTGTCGCAGCCGGATAGTTTGTAAAAAATTTTGTACCACGCTGGAGGACAACAAGCCCTTTATCGTATTAAAAGACTCTTGCCACTCAGAGTTCTACATAAGCTTGACATATTTTTTTAATAACGCATACAACGGCGTTAACAGCGTACTAATATTCGGTACTAACTTTGAATAGTATAAAACTAAACCCAAAAATGAGCGCAACTCTGTGACAACGGTAGACACTGGCGCTTACCTAATAGCGTTAACCTTTTCCGGACAAGTGTGAATGCCTTCCTTGCTGACTACGAATCCCAGATACGTAACTGAGTCGCCCGTAAAGGAGCATTTTTCCTTTTTTATTTTTAATCCATACTTTTGAAGCCTATTGAATACTTCGTGTAACGTTTGCAAATGCGAGCTATCGTCCGACCCAGTTATAATTACATCATCCAGGAAAACCCCAACTCTGGGCATATCTGCAAATAATTGCTACAACTTCCTTTGGAAGATCCCTGGGCTCGACGCTAAACCGTATATTAAACTGGTGTTAATAACGGTATACTTTTTTGATTCATTCGGCATTCGCCTGTGACAAATCTAATTTAGTGAATTTTTTCTGACCATACAATTTCGCGAGCAGGTCATCTACTCGCGGCAATGGAAAGCGGTCCACCTCTAGACATTTATTTAAAGTTATCCTTAAATCTCCACATAACCTCACAGTACCGTCCTTCTTCATGACGGGGACTCGCGCAGCGCGTAAGCCAGCGGCCGCGCGCGCTTAAACACCGGCCGCGCCTCAGGCCGTCATGTGAACCCGACTGTCCCGCCGGTAAACCTCCCAAGTCCGTCGGCAAATACTTCAGAGTATCTGGAACTGAATTTAGCTAGGTTAAAACCACATTCTAAAATTTTTACATTATTACACCTAACAAAAGGCAATTTTATGCGCTCTCCCTGAGCCATTGTCTACCTAGCAGGCTAGTTTTTCCACTACTCACTATGAATTAATCTAGTTTCTTTTTATAACCGTTAAAACATACAAACGGCCTTGTCAACCCTACTGGTGTGACTATTTCTCCTGTATATTATCGTAAAGCTAAATTAGTTGGAATTATCTTGAGTTGGGTAAAAAAATTTACATAACAATGTTTACTTATGCAAGATATAGCACTTCCCGTGTCTATCTCCATAACCAAACTTACATTGTCAACATTAACCTTCAAAGTGTATGGTCTTCATTCCTTGAACCGGTCAGTTCCGATAGAAAAATTATTTACTGCCTTACTTTCACCGTCGCTATCACTCGTGTAAGCTACCTCTTCCGCGATCTCGTTGCTCATGTTGTGTAAGGAAGTCTGTGCGCGCATATTTGGACACACTCTTTTCAGGTGACCCCGTTGGTTATAAATTCGACAAACATAGTTTTAAAATTTTGCACATTTTGTCATTATGCATGCCCACAGCACCCGCATTTCCCGTTTTTATTACAACGATCATTCGCGTACACTCCGCTTGCAGCGTTTGTACTAGTCGCCACCGCAGCGTAGGTCTGTACATTCCCCGGGGCAGTGTGCCCGCTCGGCCGTCGCTCGGCCAGCTCGCGCGCCCTCGGCGGCCGTCGGGCCCGCCGAATCCTCTGTAGGTATTATATGCGCTCGGCTGATACCGACTTGGCGCCGATGTCGTCACACGATGCACCTCTGACGTCACGCCGGCTGCTGCTACGCGGTGTGCCTGCCTGCCCCGACCGTCAACTACCACCGCATCCGACTCGGCCGCTTTCATCGACACCGCTAACTTAAACGATCGATCGAATGACACATCCTCTTCGGTAAATAATCTCTGCTTGATCACTTCGCTGGCCAATCCACAGACGAATTGATCCCTCAAATTTTCTTTCAAATTAGCTTCCGGTAAATTACAATGTTTCGATAAACTATTCATCTCAGCCACACATTCTGCCACGCTTTCGCCATTTCGTTGCATTCGCTGACGGAATTTGTACCTTTCTGCCTACAAGCTAGGTTTCGGTTGCAAATGCGTTCTCATCACACCCACTAGGTCCGCATATGATTTTGACGATGATTTGTTCGGTGTGCACAGGTTAACCATCAGTTCGTAAGCGTCACTGCCTATCACCGTAATTAGTGTAGCCACTTGTAACGCCGGTTTTACATCATTTGCCACGAAGTACTGGTCTAGTCTGTCTATATACAAACTCCAGTCATCTTTACCCAATTTAAATGATTCCAGTTTTCCCACCGACATTTCAACCGCGTTCTGTTCGCACCAACAATCACTGCACACGTGGGTTTATGTTTAATAATCCTCATCGCCACTGTTAAATAGGGAGCTAAATAAGATCACGTCTATCTAGTACAACGTTTATTGCAGAACAAAGGTTATTAGAATAACCCGCATTTGGGTCCAATAATATAGAAAAATATATACTCCTACCTCCGTAAATCACAGTACAGAGCATGAACGAGCTCATTTATATAGCTACGATGCATTACGATCCAAGGCTTGATGGCGGACGCTATCAAGCACCCCTTAATTTAATTACTTATGACGTTTTTGTTTGTGGCTCTCCAACTATAGGTTGCCTATGGTTTAAAAACACATTTGTTATTTGCTTGTCCGGCAATATCTATACGCAACCCGGATGGCCCGCTTCCCGGTTTGGAAATAATATGTGGGTAGGGAAAGGTGGCCTAAAACGGATGGCCTAAGACGGCGGATGTATGTCTACCGAAAGCTTTTTAGAGCTTTTCTTAAAACAAATTAAGATATGTGATTAGTCGAAAACCTTTATAATTAGCACATCGTTTATATTGCGCTTATAATTTAGCGTCATCTAACTTTAAATTGGGACAAAGAGTTATCTCGGATTACCTTTCATTTTGAAGTCTTTAATTACTGTACAAAAACATATGCTATTGGGCAAAACGGGTAGCCCAAAACAGGTATGGTTTTGTATGAAAAATTTAATACAAAACGGATTACATGAAGAACTTGTAATAATGTAGATATTGCCATCTACCTATCTCGTAAAAAGTCCTCAAAGGGGTGTAGGTATTTGGATCTACAACTCCTGTAACTATGAATAGAAAGTTGGTTGAGGATTTTAAGTTTGAACATTTTAACAGTAAACGTAATTTTAAATGCTTACAGTCGAAATGATAAACTATACGTACAGAGTTGATTCCTAAAGTTGGAGATGAAACTAAAGATCAAACATGTAAACACACAACTATTCAGGGGTATAAAACCTTTGGTTTCCATAACCAAATGGTTATGCAGCATGCAGAGTTTTCAATGTGCTTTAAAATGGCTGGTAAACTTTCGAAAACGAAATACATCGATTTGCGGGGGCAATTTACTCAATTTATTAAGAACGTAATAAGTAACTCGGAAACTATTAACCCTAAACCACTAGTTAGAAAACTCCAATATAGAAAGAATTGGCCGCCATTTTTAATCTTATATTATTTTATGTATTGAGAAAAGCGATGTCTCGGCATCGGTCAATCCCTTACTTTCCGAGCCTTTGCAATAATGTACTGTAACAACGAACTAAATGTTTAGAATTTCTCACCATTACCAGTGGCATAAATGAAAACTACACATATTTTATTGAAACAGCACAAATATGTTAGAAAAGAAACATTGTTCCAACACCTATTTAATTATAAAAAAAAAAAAAAAATTGTCTGCTTGAAATGGTTGTCAATTTCTTAGTTTTGTATTATTAAATTTTTGTGGCTCCCTACGCTGGTTTTCCGCGCCATTTCCAGTCTGTCCCTGTCATAGTGCGTGCGCAAAGCTGTGGGTAACTTCGTGCATGCCATCTCCTATTCGCAGTACCGTTTTATAAATATTATGTTTTATATGTGACATGACGCCAAACGCTGTTCGTTACTAAGCGACGTAGTAAATGTAGTAAATGTCACTGACATGTGCGCGTGCTGGGCCTTTTCATTGCGCTGGCAAAGACCTGTCTGCCCTATTGGCTACGTAAGCATCAATGTCAGTACGTCATGCACGGCAACCAAGGTGTTATGTTATGACATGAAGATGAAGTTTGATTTATGAAAATATGAATTTATAATATTTAATCTACTGATCTGTTAGTGAAGTACATTTCCGTACTAGTGTTGTGTTCTATAGAGTTATCTTCGAAAGTTCTACCTCAGCACTCTTTCTTTAGTTATAAATTACTGTAGTTTGCTTTAGGTTTATAGTTCTTTACTTGTGTTTATTTAAGTAAAATGCTACCCCATGTCCCTCAGAATGCAGGACAATCCAGCAGTCAGCCACCCTGTAATTTTGTGCAGTGCTCAAGATGCCCCCAGGCACGTTTTTTCAAAGGGCCCAGAGGTCTACATTCATATCGGAAAAGTGCATACAATTAACTCAGATATCCCATCATCTGCGCCCCTTCCTTCGTCCACTTATTTACAATTAGATCCCCACTCCGACATTCCCTATTGGAATAAGTTAAGTATTTTAAAACGTACAACACAAATACTTAAGCGCATTTGCGTGGCGCAAGGCTTGCTGTTGCCCAAATACTTATTCAGAACATCAAAAACGTGACCCGTGAAAATTCTACACATTCTTGGGAGCATCTACTCACCTTCGCTTACAGAATTTTACATGTTACAAATAATAATAATAATCCACAAAAATCGCTCACATCTCGTATAAAAGATAACTGCATTAGTTTTGCTTCTTTAGACTATAAAATCTCATGGCCACAATACAGTTACAATATTGATAAACATGTGGAAGCAAAAGTAAGCGAAGGTGACATTAGGGGTGCTGCACGAATTATTTTTTTCTACCGATGCAGTCGCTCCTGATTCGTCAGAAACGCTTACAGCGCTTCGCAGTAAACATCCGCAACCTTCAGCAGCTCTGCACTAACCTGATGATCCTAAAAGTATGGATGCCCCCGCCCTTGTAGTCTCGGCGGATGTAGTACTTCAAGCTATTTTCGCTTTTAAAACAGGCTCTGCTGGCGGCATTGACGGGCTGACACCACAACACCTCAAACGACCTTCTCGGCGGCGGCTGCGGTGAAACCGTAGTGTGCCTGCTGTAACGGTCCTTATGTGCCATAAGTACGTTCCAGTAGATTAGTTATTATCTACATCACTATAAGTATGGGATTTTGAAAAGTATTCGTATGTCGTGTTTAAATGCGCATGTTCGGATGACAAAATAATAGCACAAAACTTTAATAGCGGGTTTTATACTGGGGTGCATTGTGATCGCTTTAGCAATTTGGAAATAACATAGAACAAATAAAAAAAAGTAATTTTTTTCTAAATCCCTTTTCCAAAGTTTAACCGACGCCGCTGCGCGCATCTAGGCTATTGTCGGCAACAGAATTTATTAAGATGTTTTGGGCCGGCAATTAACTAAGAAACGGCGCTGACTTCCTTCCTTTACAGCAAGCATATTGTTCTCTAGTCTCTATTGTAATGTTTCTGGCAAAAATGGTACGGGCGTTTGTCTTTATGGCAGGCAAGAGCATTTCTTTACTTTTATGTTACCATTAGCGTTGCGTCGATATATTTTTTAATTACAAAGGCTATAGATAGTCCCGGAAAAAAACAAATAGTGCCGACAAGCGGACCTTGTCATTCATGGAGAAATTGCGTAACACGTGTTGGTCAAAGGGTTAGTTCTTCGGCGAGGGATATTTCCTTGATACGAGGAGTGCGCGCGGGCAGGCACCGCGTGGGATTGTCGAGAATGTTGTCTAGTGTCGATGGTCTACGTTTTGTACTAGCATTAGGTATATCTTGTTTGGTGATTTCATAGTGTTATATATCGTCCAGTATTTTTGTTTATACTCGGGTATGTTGGTGACTTGCGTTTTGTACGAGCATTTGCAGTAAGTCTGATTTTGAATTATATATGTCGGGTGGCTATAATTATATTTTGGTAGGGCCATCACGTAGTTATACTAAAGAGTGAAATATGAAGATAGGCATAGTTTTGTGTTATAGATACTAAAAGTTGTTTAGTCAAATTAAACCGATTACTAGTTATTCTCTTTAAAGACACTGTTTCGAATAATTAAATCCGATACGTCCGTAAAATAAATTCTCTATTTCTAAATATATAAAAATTAATTAACTATCACTTAGAGTACACATATGGGCACAGTTCTGGTAATGTGTTCTGCACCTCTTGCCGAGCCGAACGGCACCTGTTGTGGCCGGGTCAATAAACGTGTCGGGGTTAATTTTCTTGTGTAATTTACTCATTTTAGCTCAATATGATTTTATTGAGAATCAAATGAATAGTTGTTTATACACGTTTATGACTCATCCCGTGGACCACGCTCTGTTGAGTAGGATCGGGAAACTGATTTGTGCTCCATGTACTTTTAGACGGTTTATCACCGTGGGTTTGCCACCGGATCTTGGTATGGCTCTGCCCCTTGTTCGCTTGAAAACTTTGTGCTTTTAATGCTTTAACGACCCTTTTACGGAAGTACGACGAAATGAACGGAATACGTGTGACGGTTTGATCGGAGTGGACAATAAGTCACTGGTTCGTTCGATGTCGAGGTTTCGCTGGACGCATGAGCAGGACATGTGGTCCATATGTGTGGTTGTGTTGGCCTGGTCCATGTGTTGGCCTGGTAAGTAGGTTGGAAGGGAGCCCAGGTTTTTCCTA
The DNA here is from genome assembly GCA_907269095.1 of Blastobasis adustella. Taxonomy (NCBI): domain Eukaryota; kingdom Metazoa; phylum Arthropoda; class Insecta; order Lepidoptera; family Blastobasidae; genus Blastobasis; species Blastobasis adustella. The sequence continues at coordinate 19,064,027 of OU026114.1, forward strand.
TCGATTACGCTATTTCCGAGACCTAAAGGTCCATATTTCACAACTCATTAGGGTCAGGTCTATGTTAGGCAAATGTCGCAGCCATGGGGATAGGAGTCGCCACGAAGAAATAAGAGGTTAACGCTCGGAAGCCTCGACGTGCGTCGATCGCCTGCCATTCATCGCCCGCCGACAAGATATGATGAAGATCAGATCTAGAGCTAAGTTGCATGTTTCTTAATTTATATTTTGCTTGTTTTGTCTACTCATTTAAATTTTGATTGTTTCTTACTTTATGAGCGGAATTTATGTTTCATTTGACTCGCGTATTTTACGCGGTGCATTCATTTGACGAACCTAATTTTTATATTTATATAGTTGTGGTTATTCTCTTATGTTGTATTTGTTTCACGGATAATTTAGAGTTCACATGTTTATCTTGGTTGCGGATTTGATCTTCCGCTAGTTGTACGATTTACTTTTCCGTTCGGTGATTCTATATAACGCATTTCCTTTAAATGAGTTTTCCTTTAATTTAGCGATGTTTATAACCTTAAGGGTGTTATTTCGAAATACGATTTTATCAGACACACAACGTAGAGGGTCCTTGAAATGTATATAAAGCTAGATGATCACGATGTACGGCCAATGTATTTATGTGTAATTTACACGTCTTATAGCTAGAGACATCTCAGTCATGTAAGTAAGTAGGTTTAAATATTAGGGGCAGGGGATGGGTGTTACACTGCTCAATGAATTAAAGGACCTAACTAGCCTCATGCTATCTGGCTCGGTTGCGGACATCCTGTATGGGGCCAATCTCAAAGCGTTGAATAAAAAGGAGGTGGTTTCAGGCCAATTGCCGTCGGCACTACGTACCGTCGCTTAGCAGCTAAACTTTGCTGTAAGAGCGCTGCCGAATAAATGGCCGCTTATTTTCAGCCAATTCAGCTGGGTTTTGGATCAAAGGGTGGCTGTGAGGCGGCGGTACATACTCTACGAATCTTTATACTCAACCAGGATTGTAAAGTGCTGCTGAAAGTGGATGTTAAAAATGCGTTCAACTCAGTCGATAGGGGCGTTTTGCTGACCCAAGTGCAATCAAAGTTACCCTCTGTATATAGGTTTTTAGGGCAATGTTATAAAGAACCATCAAAACTCATATACAGGGATCACTTATTGCATTCTAGCGTTGGGTGTCAGCAAGGTGACCCGCTCGGGCCGGCTATCTTTGGTCTGGCGATCCACCCCATTTTAGATAAACTGAAATCCAAATTTAATGTTTGGTACCTGGACGATGGGACCCTAAGTGGTGAAGCGACAACAGTGCTGGAGGACCTACAACTCCTGATTCGCGAATTTAGTTCTATTGGCTTAGAGCTAAATTTAGTCAAGTATGAGTTGTATATCCCAGACACATGCCCAGATAAAAATACTATCACGTCATTATTCAAAACCCTGGCGCCAAACATCTCCTGTGTCAACAAGAACACGCTTTATCTCCTAGGTGCCCCAATTTTTGACAAATCTTTTTCCCTCTTTGTTGGCCTTAAAATTCAAAATTTCACAGCAATGTCGGATCGCCTTCAGCATATTAGTACCCAAATGGCCTATGTTATTCTACGATTTTGCCTCTTTATCCCCCAGTTTACGTATGTTTTACGGTGCTGTCAGTTATGGAAACACCCTGATTTACTTTTTTGACTCGACAGCACCATTAAACATTCATTAACGACGTACCTTAATTTAAATTTCGATGTCAATGCTTGGGCCCAGGCCTCCCTACCCGTCAGGTTTTGTGGTCTGAGCATCATAAAAATTTCTAGTATTTCCTTACCTGCTTTCCTGTCCTCTGTACACAGCACGTGTATGTTGGTAGATAAGATCTTGGGCACGTCTACCAACGCGTGTGAGGTGGCATACATGACAGAGGCCAGGAATTCATAGAGTTTAGCCTGCCCGAGGATTGAATATCCGTCCACCCCTTCGTTACAGAACGAGGGGACGAGCCGCTCTGCAGCTTGGTGCGGGATAATCTAGTTAATACGTCAACCGATGGCTGTCGGCGAATGGGAGTCAGGCCTATGGCTTCAGTCACATCCATCATCCACTATTGGTACCCTGCTGGATAGCCCTACACTTAGAGTTGCCACGGCCCTTCGCCTTGGTGTTCCCTTCGTGGCCCGTCTTTAGTGCAGTTGTAGCCGTGCAGTGTCGCAACTTAAGCATCACGGGTTGTCGTGTTGCAGGAGCGCCGGACGCTTTTCGCGGCATGCAGAACTGAACGACATTATCCGCCGGGCCTTTACCACTGCTGGTTCTCCCGCCATCCTGGAGCCAAATCGCCAGACTGGCGAGAGACGACGAAAAAGGCCTGATGGTATGACACTCGTGCGTTGGAAGATGGGTCGGTCTTTGGTTTGGGACGCTACCTGCGTCGATACCCTTGCACCGTCACATATTCCATCCACGGGTGTCAATGCCGGTTCCGGTGCCGCTTCGGCAGAAAAATTCAAACGGCTCAAATATGCTGGTCTCAGCGGAGATCATCTGTTTGCGCCGTTTGGCGAAGAAACCCTTGGGCCGTGGGGTCCATACTCTCATGGGCGCTCATACTCTCTTTAAAGAGTTGTCTAAGCGCCTGGTTAACGCTTCGCACGACCGAAAGGCTGACCAATACCTTGGCCAAAGGATCAGCCTCGCGAGACAGCGAGGCAATGCGGCCAGTCTTTTGGGAACAATTCCTTTAACAAGGGGCTTGGGGCAAGTTTTTTAATTGCAAAAAATATTATTTTATAATTTAGTATTAAATATTCATATAATTTTATTTCTGTATACCTGTTTTCTAGACCTGAGCTGTGTGTTTGATCTAGTGAACTACAACATTCTCTGGAACAAACTACTCGGCTCAGAGGTTCCTAAGTATGTCGTTGGTCTGTTGAGGCACTGGTATGGTGGCCAAACTAACCAAGTATCAACGGCCTGATTGGTGAGCTGAGGAGTACCGGCATCGGATGTCATAGCGTTAACAATCTTAGTTACGCAGACGACATGGTGCTCCTTGGTCCTTAAGTCAGGGGATTGACAAAGCTCTTTTCAGTCTGTGAGAATTATGCAAGCTCTCATGCACTGAAATATAATGTTCTCAAAACAGAGATGATGGTTTTTAGGGCGGGAAAGGGTCCGGAGAAGGTCCCAGAAGTACTTTTATATGGTGCAGCGATTCGGGTTGTGGCGAAATTCAAATATCTTGGCCACATAATTAGGGAGGACTTCAAAGACGACCTTGACATAGAGCGAGAAAGACGGGCATTGTCGGTTCGGTGCAACATGCTTGCACGTATTATAGGTAGGTTTGCGAAAAGCAGCAAGGAGGTGAAGGGCACTCTTTTCGGGGCATTCCGCCAGTGTTTTTATACGTCTGGTATAGGCATAAGAGGGTGTCCTTCAGTAAAATAAGAGTGCAGTATAATAATGCATAGATACCGCATTCTTATGAAATTGCCGAGGTACTGCAGCGCATCCGGCATGTTCGCCGAGGCGGCAATGCCCGACCTTTTTGCAATTATTAGGACACGGATAGTCTCCTTTTGGGACAGGATACGTGACAGTAATAATCATATTTTATTGCTGGTAACGCGGGACTTGACAAGAAGCCCCATTTCGAAGCAATGACCAGCGCGGCAGCGGTGCATCGTGACCCAAATAAGAAATAATGAAATTTATTTTTATTTATAATAAGTTAGTAAGATTTTTGTATTTAATTCTAAGGTATTGTATTGTGATTTTAATTGTACAATGGCTTTATTGGCTGAATAAAGAACTTTATTATGATTATATAGCTATGCTTCAAAACCCAGTTCTCTTGTTTAGTATTTTTCCCATTTTACAGTCGCATTTCTGAGCTGAGTTTTCACAATGCCGGCAACAAGTGAGTAACCCCTGATAGTAGGTATTGTGAATTTGCGAGTCTATGGGTGTAAGCAGGTACTTGACAATGATACGCTTTTTATACCTATCGGCACAAAAATAACCAGAACGTGCGTGATTTACATGTAGAGTCGCAGTTTGAGAACCGTTTATATAAATACATTCTGTGTCGATTCAATAATAAATGCATGGTGTCGCGGCTCGTGCCCCATTGTGGCCGACGAATTAACTATAGGTCTCACTACATTATGCCCTAACCTACACATTAACGTAATGTGTTTGATAGACTTGCAATGTAATAAGATGTAATTTTATCTTCCCTTTGTACACAATGTAATGAACGGATGAACTGCGCCTTCCTGTTGGCCGCCAAGCTGTCACTTTGCAAATTGCTGGCTTTGGTGGATAATATCGGTCATTTTGTAATATACATAGGTATATCATACATACAAAATAATAGACATAGGTCTATCTAGGTATGTATATCTTCAAAGGTACCTGATAAACCGATTATAACGAATTGTAGTAATGTAGGTAGATCATTGGCATAACATGCGCTGCGCCAGCGACGCAGATCTTCACTTCACCCGAGTGTTGTTGGCTGAAGAACGTTGCGATGGTCATTGGTGAATGAGAGACGAATAATTTGGGAGTAGTAGGGAGAGAATTCGCGTTGCCCGTGGCATCCACTTTACCCGACTTTCCAGGGTCGTGAGTGGGATTGATATGTATATGACTAGTAACAGACGCTCTGATTTGGCTGGAAGCGACCAACCGGCGGTTGCAGTCGATATTAATTCATCCTTACGACGTAAAAAAAATAGTCGCTTTTGGATTAATTCGGATGCGTGGGCGAGCCGACCTTAGTCGGACGTCCGACCACGTCCGCCGCACCCACAAGAGACTTTATTTTATACAGCGTGAGGATCAGTACCTATCAACTGCAACGGACGGTTGGTCAGCTTCAGCCAAAACAGAATATATGTTACTAGTTTTAGTGATTATGCTTATTGTCATTACGTAGGTAGGTACAGAAGACAGCAGAGCGACCTACACGAAACCAGTATAAAAGCTAACACTGCTATGCGCGTTTATTGAGACTCTAACTCATCTTATGCTGATTCTGGGCAGGACTGTACATATATCAGAAAAAAACAAATTAGTATCAATAGCACTCAGACTAAGTAGCAAAGTCCAAAAATATATCAAACCAACAAATAGGAGCAGGGTAAAACGAACCCAACTCGTTCTTTGATTTCCAAATCATCCAGCGTGCATTAGCGGTGCGTATTTCGGCGGCGTGAGAGTGGATAATCCCCGTAATCTGTAAGGCGGGCTGTGCGCAATTTGTAGCGGTCTACTGTATACGGGGTGTTTGAAGATTGAGCACAGTTGTATAGGAATTTACATCAACCACACTGAAAATTAAAAAGACAGGGCAATTATAGGTGGTTAAGTACATATGTAGTGCGATTTATATTTTTTATAAACATTACGTTCACACAACACGACGTACCTATTGCAGCAGTAAGCGCACAGCAATATTAAAGTACGTTGCCTAAATTTAATTATTTAATTGAATAGGAAAAATTAATATTTTGTAGAGGCTAACTTACATTCATCCACTTTTTCAGACATGCTCATGTGTTTAGGGTACTCTTGTCCTGACCTTTCTTTAAAATATCTTTGATTTGATTGTGGTATTTAGGTATGTCTCGGTCTTACCCTGCCAACGCTTCTATTCACTCCTGCCACATATATATTTTTCGTTAATCTCCTCTCATTTATCATCTCTACATGACCAAACCAACACAGATATAATAATACACAAATATTTCTATCCTGGTATATTCATGTTTTGTGATCCTAGTCACTACATCTTCTTTCACTCCAGCATATTCCCTTATTATATTATTCTGTATTTTATCTGTCATTGACACTCTTTCCATACTTGTTAGCGGTCTCATTTCTATTGCAATTACTTTAATTTCCTGCTTCTTCTGCCACACCCATCTTTCGCTTCCATACATAAATTATGGATCGAGTATCTCTCTATAAACAGCCGGTCAGGCCTATTTAGAAAACTTTTGGCTGTTTATAAATGTATGCTGTGTGGCTGTCTATATCTCCATTCGCGTTTCTCGCATTCACTCTCCTTTCGATGTCACTTTCACAAAAGGGATGTTACTATAGTTTGGCAACTGAAAGTGGAGACTGAGTTTCTTATCAGCTCTGCGACATATGTGACCAGCCTAATGCCACTTCAGCTTACTAATAGGTAGGGCTACCTATGTCCATAAGTTTCTAAAATATAAAAAGTTATATGCTGCATGATGCCCAGTTTGGTTTCGGAACTGGGTTATCAACTGAAACTGCCATATTGAGTTTGAAGCATACTGTCAAGTACTACGCAGATAGACGGACACCGGTCTTTGCATGTTTTATGGACCTTTCAAAGGCATTCGACTTGGTGTCTTATGACGTACTATGGTCGTAACTTAAAGACGAGAAGGTGCCACCGGAGTTGATATCGATTCTGAGGTTTTGGTATCTTAATCAAGAGAACCGTGTGAAGTAGGGAGGCGTCCTTTCGAAAGCCTACAGGCTGGAAAGCGGGGTGAGACAGGGAGGGTTGAGCTCACCTCTGCTTTTCAGTCTGTATGTGAATGCACTGATCGAGCGGCTCAGTGGCATGCATGTCGGATGCTATGTTGATGGAGTTTGTTTTAACAATATCAGCTACGCAGATGACATGGTGCTGCTGGCTCCCTCGATCGGTGCACTCAGGCAACTTATCCGGGTCTGTGAGTTGTATGCGGCCGGGAACGGCCTTATTTACAACACCAGAAAGACTGAGTTTTTGATTTTTAAAGCTGGAACCTAAAGCCCATCTACCATACCTCCCATCGTACTAAATGGACATCCCATCAAACGGGTTTTTAAAATTTTAAATATCTGGGTCATCTGTTAACGGATGGCTTGAAGGATGAGGAGGATATGGAGAGGGAACGCAGGGCGTTGTCGGTCCGGGCGAACATGCCGGCTCGTAGGTTCGCACGATGTACAGACGCAATAAAAGTATAGCTGTTTAAAGCGTACTGCATATCACTCTACTCTGCGAGTCTATGGGTTCGGTATACGCAACGGGTCTATAACGCGCTGCGGGTCCAGTACAACAATGACTTCAGGACGCTGTTGAGGCTGCCGCGTTCCTGCAGTGCGTCTGCTATGTTTGCCGAGGCACGCACATACGGTTTCGATGCCACCTGGCGCAAGAAACTGCGTCGCTAGTGAGCACGATACGAGCTAACGAGCAGCAGTAACAGCCTCCTGAAATGCATAGCTGACAAATTAGAGACTCCTGTCATGTGGGTACTCACACAGCGGACGCTATATAGGCTTAAAATTTTATTTCAGAAAATAATCAAATTGATAATTTTAATTTTAATTTTATTTTATGACATAGGTATTATAAATTTTGCTAACATAGACTAACATTTACTAACAACGAATGAACCACTGTTGTCTCGTCAATAAATATATTATTATTATTATTATATAATAGTAGGTACATAAAAAATTAAACAGTATCATCTCTGTTTATTCCACAAACTTTTAATAATTAATTTTGAATACTGTGGTTATACTGTCCGAGTTTACAGACGACATTTTTTAAATTGCTTAATCTTATGTAAGATCTCTATACTGACGGCAGTTTAGAAATATATGCATATATATTATATATGCTCAGTCTCTACTTCCAGTAGCCAAACTATACCTACTTATAGTAGTAAAACCGGTTTACCTTACATCGGTTTTTAATCGACTTCAGGAAAGAAAGTACTCAATTCATCGAGTCTTTTATTTTTTATGTACCTATGTCCCCCGATTGTGTACTTGTACTGATGGCCTCATGGTTATCAGGTCAGCATCTAATGATGGAAACCCTGTGAAATCGAGGATAAATCGAAATTTGAAAGAAATAACTCTTTTTTTTTCAGATATACTAGGTACTTGAGTGCGTCGGCTTGCGGCCTCCCATGCAGGGCATGGCAGAAATTTAGAAAATATGGGAATGGAACAAATAACACTAATAAAATCTGATTTTCGGAAATTATAGGCCACACTCCTTTGAGTTACGGCAAATACTATATAAAATCCTTTTTCTCGTGCAGTGGTTGAACCAAAAAGTTTGGTATACCAGGGTTGCACAACTATTATTTTATTACTACCTAAATAAATAAAAACGTGCGAAATTATTCGTGGATATTGAAGTTATCAAATTTTTCTTATGTAGCTTTATTAGAAGATGTCATAAAAGAATGAATAATTGATTCAATCATACCTTCTTTATCAATCCTACGACATCAACAAGTGTAGGTTACATTTAACAAGTTTTTTACTATTAATATTCATATGCTCAAGCTTAACAATGTGTATTTAAAATGAATGGGGTCATCTTTAATTAAATAGTATATGTAAACAATTATTATTGCGCAATGGAGTTATATTATAACTATCTGGCTCCAATGATATATCTAGTACAAGCTCATAGCTGAAGCAAAGAAGGTGCGAAATCTTGGCGTAATTGTTGATAGTGAACTGAGTTTCATTGAACATATCGATTCAATAGTTTCTAAGGCTAGGAAACTGGTAGGTTTTCTTAAGCGAATGTGTAAAGATTTTAAAAACTGTCAAGTTATTCTCAACTTGTACAAGACAATGATTCGTAGCATACTTTAATACGGTGCCTGTGTGTGGAATCCTCATTATAAAATTCATATTGCTCGCATCGAACGTAGTCAACGTTCTTTTACCAATTGTTTTGCATATAAGGACCCACAATGCTCTAATAGAGCAGACTATGCAAGCCGTCTGAAAAAAAATTATCTTTCTACTTTGGAAAACAGGCGTAGAATCAGTGATTTGTTGTTTCTGTATAAACTTGTGCATGGCGGCCTTAATGCGCCCGGTTTATTGAGCGAACATCGACTGTGTTCCGAGAGTAATGCCTAGGTTCCCACTTAAGTGTGCGTACGTTCAAAAATTCATGAATGAGAACAAATATTTCTACACCCATGAACCGTCTTGTGGATACGTACAATATCATTGTTGATGACATTGACATGTTTCACTGTAAGTATAGTGTGTATCCGAGATTAATTTATAACAAATATGGTAGTTGTTAGTGACTTTCGTTGTATAGAATAGGTGTGTGCTTCCATGATGTGATATGTTAAGTAGTTTAGGTATCGATAGGTAGCGTGCATGTTGTAAATGCTGTGTATACCTGTAAAGATAGTTCTAGCTGTCTAGAACATTTACTACTATTGTTTTTATTGTACTGTGTTACTATTGATGGTTTATCAAATAAATAAATAAAGATAAATCCAGTACTTATTTGGCGATAAATAATTATGAATAAAATAAAAATGGCCTAAAAATATTTTCAGATTAAACTAACTCGAAAATGTATCTCCAACTTATTAATATAAACTGTTTTACAGCTTTGTTGCTAATTACTACAGTTCACTCTTGCTAACGAGCGTACTTGCTAAACAGTCTGGAGTCTGGAGTCTGGATGTTCCTGAGATGACGCAAAGGCGCCGGCGAGGGGTTGCTGGTATTCCCGTTCTCCACATTAACGTGGAAGGTATTGAGAGAACACTTCGAACAAAAGCTTGAGTAAAATATCTACAGAATATTATCTATAGGTCTCTCTATCTTATTTTGTGTGGCCTAGCCGGCCTGACCACGAACAGCGAAACAAGTGTGCGAGTGTATACACATGTGCTTAAAGCGTACTCCACATGTTCACCGAAATTTTTGCCGGGACTTTGCTCTACATTCTCGCCTATTATTAATGTTGTAGGTGTCAAAATACGTCGATATTATATCGATTCATCGGTGTAATATCGCTAGTCGGGTACCTTCTGCTCTAAACAGGGTCACAGAGGTGATGGCAGCTGCTCTACTGTAATTACCTGATCTACAAATATCCTGGATCATGGTCAAGTGTACCCCGAACATTTTACGGGAAAAAGCGCTAGGAAGATAAATATACAATCGATACATCGGTCATCGTTTACATCAATATTTTTTCTGCGTAGCGTAGCTGTCTATGCATATTGTAGATTTTGTTTGTAGTCGGTGAATTTACTGCTTTGTGATATTTGTACAGTTTTGGATCGACCTAGTAGATTTTCGACTAGAAAGAACCAAAATGATGTGATTCAGCACAAGACGAGACGACAACAAATAATCGAATGAATATCTCTACTTAGTCTATGAAATAGGCGAGACATGCCAAACATGCACGGGACTACACAAATACCTTTAGTCGACGTTCGTAACTGATCTTTGATAACCAGATACGAATATGTAAACTTTTTCTTGCTTGATAATCAGTTACGAAAACGGAATTAAATTGTCGTTTTCGTAACCATATTTCATAACCAGCTACGAAAATGGATTTTTTTTCTCTATTCATAACTGGTTATTAATTAATAATATTTTATCCACTTTCGTAGCTGAGTTTCATAACATGGAAGTAATACTTGCCCCTTAGAGAAAAAAATTTATATACAGAAGCAGAGAGTACATTTCGAGTTTAAATACGAGACAAAATGGCACACATCTCTATAACACACACACTAATGCAAATGCAGAAACGAAACAAGGCAGCTCATCTGCAGATAAGTTATATTTTGACTTTCTAATCTATTTCTACTAGACTTTCTACTCATAACGAACACGAAACAAATCTGAGTTGTATTTCGCTCCAGATTACGCAATTTTTTTTAATTTGTTTTTATAATTTAATATTGTCATTATAATAAACACGCCCTGATACCTACCACCGTCTTTTCGATCTCTCGATCCTACATACCGTGAATTGGCAGTGCTTGCTTTTGCAAAAAGGAGAGTTATGATTTTGACCGGTATTAATGTTAATTTGTTGCCTTATAACTTCTAAACTAAGTAGGTACCTGCTTACTTATCGTTAGAGGCGTTTTCATTGTCCACAGGTGTGACTACACAATAAATTGAATATGATGTCCTCTAGAGGACATAGCCATGAAAAAAAGAATAATAATGACAAGGATAGGTACATTAATATATTAAACAGGCAGCACAGTCTTTGTTTTCAGTAAAAATTCATATAATGCTGGTGCACCAGGACAGAAGGGACTTGCTTCTAATTATTATTTTGTTCTTCAAAATGTTTACAACGCAGCACTTCCAATTTGCAACCATCACCCAGAAGAGACATCACCATGTATGGTCTTTAGGAAACCTAGAAAAACAAATATTTATCTAAATAAACGTTGATACGCGATTAATCCGCTGTTTCATAAAACTGTCTCAAAAAGTCTGAACATTTAAAATGTCATCTAGGTATATTTTTGGTATGAAACCCTAATACATATAAAATTGTAGACCGCTATTTACAAGATTTGAGTATTAAAATTCTATACAATAAATACTAAGTCCGATCCTGTTAGCATCAAAATATTTTCGTACATATTTAGACACCGAAATATTGCTCAATTTGCCAATAATCTTAAATTTATCTCTAATGGCATGTTGTTTTAAGGTAAAGCATTTCAATTATTGCAAATTCACACTATTACGATGCATATTTTTGTAACAATTTCTAAAATTGATTCCCGATCGCCGCGACCACGAATGTTTACTTACCGGTGCAAGGTTAATCCATGTGTATTTCCATACTTTGCGCTTTCATATAAATGTGCACTAAATTACACACAAAATTACAATCTTTTAAATGGTTTGATTTAAATTTTATTAGGAAATTATACAATTTACACCGATGTTTCAAAAGAAACGTCAGGTCGTTAGGCCCTCGAGCAATATGTCGAACGTTCAAAACATTGCGCACGTCATTTTCCGTGAACTTATTCCAATGGATGAAAAAACGGGATAGCAAGATTTATAATCATTGTAGAGCGAGCGAACAGGGAATATTTGTGATTTGTGCTTAGTCTGTTGTGTCTGTGACTTGCCCTCATAATACATACTAACCATGGACATCGAATAAATACTATATGAAAAATACTTACAATGCAACTGGCTGATAAGAATTTCCATCTATTTAAATGTGTCATTGAGATGTCATTTGCCAAAGTCTCCTTCTTTGTGTGTTTAAAAGGAATAATTTTATGGTAGAAAGCCGATATGGAGTCGATTGAAGAAAAATCTATTGAATTTGTGGCAACGAAACGAGGGGGCATTAAGCTACTTTATGATGGTCACATAACATAACGGAACATATAGCACAAAAATAATTTTATCAGTGTTACAATTTAAGAGGCTGTGGAGGTAACGTAACTCTTGAGAGCAAAAATAATTTCGTAAAGAAAAAATCGCATGATAGTAATTGCTTACCTAATTTTGTGAATAATTCAAAAGCCACGAATATAAGCGAATACTCCTTCTACATTCTCGTGATCCCGCGGAGCGACGAACATGTGGTACGCTCAAGAGTGCGGCAACTATCGAGAACTGTCGTAATAAGTGTGCGGCAAGCCAGAATGACATTTATGTTCTGGGTCTATAGTTAATTTACACACAGCCACCTGGAATTTATCCTGACGTATTGACGCGGCTATTCTCGATTCGTCGCTCCCGAAAAACGTTCGGGCTAGACTACTAGAACATTCCAGTATCGGGGCCGGGGTAAATAAACCGCAGCCAAAGTGGCGTGAGAAAGTTCAGTTTAAAAGAGATAGGGCTGGTGGGATATTCCGCTCGATTTGGACCTGCCCGACTGGTTAAGTACCTCCACCTTACAGAATACAGCAGCCAAACAACACTATTTTAATATTTTACTGCCTTTGAGTAAAGTTTCCAGTGCCCCATCGGGAAGCGTGGCTTTGGCACTGGAGGGGCCTCGCTTTCATATTCGTTGTTGCGTGACTGAGTGGGGGCGGTATGTTGGCACGGCGGTCAGGGAGACCTAGTGAAACGGCTGTCCGCTGGCCGGGCAGGCTGAACGGGCTCTCTAACTGAGCTGAGTCTGAACTGCCAGCTTCGCGAAAAGTACCTGGCGTAATGTTCATGCCGAAGGAGAAGACCGGTGTGATCTCGGATGTTATGTCAGGGGGGACTAGGAAAAAAGAAAAATAGTTTGACAGCGGCGACTCCCTCCACATTGAAAGTGGACTTTTGCAATATTAGGATTCTTCATAGCAATATCAACACAGTCCATCAACACCTTGAGTCTGGGCAGCGGGTTCTTCTTTTTCAAACGGAGACACATATATCCTGCCAGGCTGATACCATATACCTAACATACCCCGGACACAAGCATAATTTTATGCGTCGTGCTGGGGTGTGTATGTTAATTCGGGAGGTTATCTGGTGCCACCGTCTACAACGCCTTGAAGACAGGGCCTGACGACTCTGTGGGTTCGTGTACATCTGTATCTACGCAGTATTATAATACAGGTCTCATGGACACAAAGCTACTTTTCGGGCACCTGAAACTGACGACTGATAAAGTTTTTGAGCAGTATCCTTCCGCTGAGTTTGTGGTTTTAGGAGATTTTAATGCTTACCATACGGCTCGGTTCCTGTATATAAAACAGAGTGCGCACACAAGTGCTTTGTACATTATCCGACTCTCCCGCCCCACTGGATGGCGTTTGGCACTATATCTCAACAGACAGGTATGGTTTGCTTGAATTTTACGCAACGTACCCGTGAACGTATTTGAACTTACGTTGGTGATGTGACAAGTTAAGTACATGTTTGTAATTGTATCCGTAAAGTAGTATGTTATAGCTTATAAGAAAAATATTGATTACTTGGAAAGTATCTTGTTAAATTTATATGTGGTGGTTTGTAAATGGCTCATATACAAGTTATTTAAAAAAAAAATGCATTGTAATATTACAGCTATAAACCACCTGAATAAAATAAAATAAAATAAGTATAAAATGAGAATACTCTATCTAGAATCTCCGATTGGGGACGACTAAATCTAGTCCAATTTAACCCCACTAAGACGCAAGTATGCGCGTTCACCGCAACGAAAGCTACATTAATTGTACCTCCTCAAGAGCCATCTCTAAGAGCACACATATCCTAGGTGTTGACATCTCCAGTGACGTCCAGTTTCGCAGTCATTTAGAAGAAATGGTCGAGCTCGCTTCTAAAAAACTGGGTGTGCTTAACATATTGAAGCGATTCTTCACGCTAGAGCAAGCACTTCTCTTATATAAGGCTCAAGTCAGACCCCATCGATGGGCGGGAGCACCGGCATATCAGCTTGATCCTCGTGACTCATTCCAAAAGCGCGCTGTGGGAATTGTCGATGATACAAGTGGTATTGAGCCGCTGAGTCAGCGGAGGGATTCCGCATCCCTTTGTGTATTCTTCCGTTTGTACTCAAGAACTGTTTGACGTGATGCCTACAGGTATAAACATTCTATCATTGCACCGCTCGCCACCGACTGGAAGTTCATCCTCACACCTTGGAGCCAAATTTGTCGCGAACTATGCGGTTCCAAAGGAACTTTTTCCCAAGCACACTAAGGTTGTGGAACGAACTACTTGGAACGGTTTACCCTGGAGAGTCCAAAATGGAGTTCTTCAAGTAAGGGGTGAAAAGGTTTTTACGGGGTCGGCATGACGTAGGAGATACCCTGCCTACCATCCGGTAGTCCGTTAGATTGTTTGTGGGATGTTTACAATGAAACCACAAGCGTTACGTTCGACAGCTGATTTAATACTGGCTTTGACAGATCTGCGACACACAGTTTGCCATTTTAGTGGTATAAAAAAGTTTTACAACCGGGGAGGTAACTTCGAAGCGAATACCGGGCAATAACCTGCGAATACCTGCAACATCCTACGACTTCGGCTATACCTACGGACTACGAGAGAGCTGCTATTGTGAAAGACCAGCTTGACGTGGAATTAGTGCAAATCTTCGGAACCTATCATTAGTGTTTGACTCCAAATAATGAACCCAACCCGTAACAGTATTATAGACCAGAGACTACGCCAGGAATGTTCCTTCTCGGAGTGCCGAAACGGCTTCAAGCCGGACTGCAGCACGCTGACGACATTGTACTGATAAACTAGCTTAGGCAGGATTCTGAGATGAGGACATGTGGAAGGATGTGCTAGAAATCGGCGGTTTGAAGCTGAATGTCGCCAAAACAGAATATATGGCTAGCTGCAGCGCAAATCCTAAAACCATGAGTATAGGGAGCGAAGCCGTCAATCGAGCAGGTACATAAATATTTGTATGTATGTATGTATTCGTATGTATTATGTACTAATGTATCTATTGTGTATGTATTTATACTGTGTTGTTTATTATTAATTTAAGGTGTACGCTATCTGCTTCTCTCGATTTTACTCGCTCTCTTCCATTGGTTGGTTAGAAGATATTTCTTAGGAAATAAGCTAATCCTGATGTGATGTTATCTGTACGTCAATATTGTGTACTATTAATTGTGCACAATAAATTGTAAAATAAATAAATAAAATGTTGGAAACCCTGTCAATTCTCGAACAATTTTCAAGGTTCGTACGGTGTGCTTGTTACGTTATCATGTCTAACTCAGATGTTCGCTTCAAGGTGTCATCATCTGATGCTGCTTTGCTGATGATGAAGAGTCAGAACTTTTAACGAAATAGAGTTAAGGGATAGAGTTAATAGAGTTAAGTACTGCAATTGATCGACAGAAACTACTTAGTAGTATCTAGGGCTAACGTGATGCATGGAAGAGTATACAATCCTGAGGTGGTCTCATATTCATCAGGTTAAGATGTGATTAAGAAATTTCAAAGACGTCGAGGGAAACCCGAGAAAATTAAATGCACAATGACTACCTAACTGTAAAGAAAGTATTCAGGATCTAATAATAAAAACTCTGTAAAATCGAGGGCAACCCTCGGCAATTGCAGGCACGTATGGTGTATTTGTTACGTTTTGTCGTGTCTTACTCAGATGTTCATTCTAGGGTTTCGGGGACGCCAGACCCACACCGATGTTTACAACTATTGCAAACAGTTTCCTTTTGTTTGTTTCCTTCTGTTGGGAACAGTTCGAAACTGTTTGCAATTGTTGGAAACACTTTAGAACTGTTTTCAATGTTCCCAAACCGACAACGTCTGAAGTCAAAAAACTTATGTCTTCACATTACAAAGCGGCTTTTGTATTTGCTCTAAAAAGTATAGAAACACTAATTTGCTCGTATAATATGTGTATGCCTACAAAATGTAGCTAAATATTTAAAAAGTTTTGGAAGTGTTTGTGTGGTCTCTACCACTACGGAAAAGAGGCGTGACGTTGACGGTTTTATGTATTTATGTTTATAAGTTTCCAACTGCTCCTACAGCTTATGTCCATATCCACTTAGGATATATATCCGGTAAATGGATATGTTTCCGGTTAATACCTCGTTATTAACATGACTCTTATCCATAAAAACAATAATTAATCAATAGGTATTATGCATCCTTGGGGGAGCGTTAGTACAGTCCTGGACGATATCCGTTCCCTCATCGCCAAGTTCAGTATCATTGGTTTAGAACTAAATTTTAGTAAGTGTGAGCTGCATTTTACATCTCAGACTCCAAACCAGAAGAGAAACGAGATCAAATCAATTCCAAATTTAACTCCTTAGCTTTCGCTTTTAGAAGCCCCAATTCCGCAGGAATCGATGTCACCTATTATTGAATCAGAAATCCATATATTCGAAAGCGTTCTAGACCGTCTACCTCCATATCGCCATAATTATAATTAGTTTTTGCCAGTTCGCCCTGAAAACCTGCTCCGTTGTAGACCCATGTATGGAAGCACCCGTTCTTCTTTCTTCACTCAACGCAACCATCCAAAACGCTTTATCTTCCGTCTTCAATTGTTGTTTTGACTATCGTTCCTGGATCCAGGCATCTCTGCCCATCCGGTTCGGAGGTTTGGGTCTCTGCGAATTTTCCAGTAAGTCATTACCGGCCTTCTTATCCTCTGTACATAGCACGCACACGTTGACAATAACAATTATTACTCCGTCCTTGGGCGGCGTCGAGGTGTCGTGTTTGTGGGAGGAGACGAATGCCTAATCCATTGCCTGCCCTAATTTTCCCGCCAACCCTAACAACTAAAAGCGTTGAAACAAGCTGATCTGTAAACTGGCGCTTCTAGAAAGCTCGTCCAATGATGCAGATCGAGCTCGTCTACTCGCCGTTACAGAGAAGGAGGTGGGATACTGGCTGCAGGCAATAATATCTCTCTTAAAACACGGGTACCCTCTTAACCGGACCCACGCTTACTCTGTCTCTATGCTTACGATTAGGAGTAAAAACGAATGAACCACATCGCTGCCATTGTGGGCGTGATGTTTAGCAGTTTTTACTAAAAGCGAAGTCGGGGAAACCCCACACAATTGGAGAGCAGCTTATCTTACCAGCCATTGCGGAGGTCCTTAACAATGTATTGCACAAACCCACACATGATATTTTAAAGAGAATACCTTTGAGCAATAACACCGTTCAGAGACGCATAGACGAGATGGGACGCGATGTGGAAAACATTTTATGCAAGTTCTTACAGACCAACAGATTCTCTCTCCAGTTGGACGAGTCTACATTACCCGGCAATGAAGCTCTGTTGTTAGGATATGTTCGATTTATCAAAGATGAAAATATGTGCCAAGAACTGCTTTTTGCTACATATTTAGAGACTGATACCAGAGGAGAATCGATTTTTCAGGCAATGGAACATTTTTTACTGACAAAGCTATTCCATGGAAGAACATTGTTTCTGTTGCGACTGATGGTGCACCGCCTATGGTTGGTCGTCATCGTTGTTTTATAGCTCACTTAAAGCGACAACTGCATGATGTACTGGTCATTCACTGCGAGATTCACAGGCAGCATTTAGTAGCAAAAAAGCTGAGTCCTAGATTGCATAAGTCTTTACAATATGTAATAAATGCTATCAACAAGATTCGAAGCAATTCTTTGAACTCTCGGTTATTTGCTCAGCTATGTGAGGAAAACGACGAAGTCTTTACTCGATTACTTCTGCAAACTGAAGTTCGCTGGCTATCAAGAGGCTCTTGCTTAGAAAGATTTGCACAGAAAGACTATTGACATTTTCCGCATTTGTCAAAATTAACAAAAATGCTTCAAGATGATGACATTTTATTATATGTCACTCACTTGGACGCATTACACAAGGATTTTACGGAGAGGTTTGAGGATCTTTTAAATTTACAAATTCCTCAATGGATAATAAATCCGTACAATACCACAGCCATAGAAGAAGCCAATGTGATAATGCAAGAAGAGTTGATTACCATCAGCACAGACGAAGAGCTTAAGCAGAAGTTCAACCAAGGCTATCAGAAGTTCTGGTTGCAACGCAACATTGAACACACAGTATCCTACATTGTGGAACATTACTGAAAAATACCTTATCGCTTTTCCATTATCATACCTAGTTCGAAAAAGCTTCTGTGTGGTAACAAACATTTTGACGAAACAAAGAAACCGTTTGAAAATCAACGAACGTGGAGATTTAAGGCTGAAACTCATCAATATTGAACCGGATGTAGCTAGATTGGTAGATAGTCACCAGGTTCATCCATCACACTGAATGTTTTATTTTCTTTTTGCGAATTAATACTTACTTTTTTAAATATACTTTTATAATTTCCTACCTACTTAAGATTCTTTAAGTACTTAATTTGTAATAATCATTATAAATTAAACTTGATATTTACTGAATTGTATGTCTTTTTATTTTGTTAAATTTTAATGAGAAAATGAAGTCAACTTTACTCACTTAACCAAGTGCAAAATTTTCCAATTGGTACCCTGGTACCTAGGTATTTTGTATCAATAGGAAAAAACTAAAGATAGTTATTTATAATAGTCTGCTACCTTAAAGCATTGCTAATTCTCACTCTGTCTTCTTCTATTGACCTAAGTCAGAATGAAAAATAACATTCTGTAGCAGCTGTTTTAAGTTGGCGGACCATTAAGATATACAACACGTTGCATTCGCAATCAATTTCAATAACAGCTCCTTTTTTAACCAGTTTATAATAAGTTTTAGCCAAGGATGTTCTAATTTTGTAAACGTCTTCGTTGTTCTTTTTACACATAGATTTGATGAGCTGGCAAAGCATATGGTAACTTTCTTGTATTATTTGATTTATACTACTTCCATCAATATATAACAATGCTAAGGCTTAGCAAACGGGGTCCAGTGCACACGTATTAGTAGTAATTACAATTTCGTTGTCAATTATAAATCTGCCGCCGTTCGAGAGCAATAAAACTTTTCTTTTTGGTTTTGTCTGATGCTTTTTATTTTTATTGTCATCGTTTACCATACCCAGGCCTCTCCAATTCTCTATTAAACTTGGATTGTCTAAGAAAACCGAGTCATCAGTAAATTCCGACACCATTATTTTTTTACCTTTTGTTTTTCCTTTCTGTTGGCTTTTTGGGATTTTCTTTAAATATAAAAATTAGGTACAGTTTGCTTGCTAAATGAAAAACAGAAGCAACAAGCAGCAGATCCTTTCGATATGTAAACACAATTCTCATGATAATTACTTGCTTTTATACTTTTAACAGGTGCTAGGGGTTTTCAGTAAACTTATACGGTATCTTTATTTCCTTGATAGATACAGGATCTATGTTTATAAAGTATGAAGTAAGCAATTGGTAAGTAATGCATAGTCTACAAAAAAATCAGTAATTCCACATAGTTACTATGCTATGGACATTGACCTGCCATCCTGACATCAGAATGGACGGTCAACCTTAAAAGTCTCAATTCTTCTAAAATATGTAGTAAGCAAATCCCCCATAGTGGTAAGTAAATATCAGCAATTGGTAAGCAATTTTTGGACACTATTTCGAAGTTTAATATGGCTTTTGACCGGCCATTCTGACGATCACGAATAAGGGGGTTGATCTTAAAAGTAGGTAATTTGGCCATGGGGGTCTGAGGTAACAGTTCATTTTGGAAAAGGGGTCACTTGTCCAAAATAGTTTGGGGATCCCTGCTGTAGACGATAGAATGAACATTTGCTGTATTTAGGCAAAGCTCTATGTAACTAGCTTGTACCTATGTTTTATGTATTTATTTCATTTAGCATGCATTTTCATTCATACTTACCCGTTACAAACATACATTTTGTTTCCCGATATTGTGTATCACCGTTCGAAAACCCTACTGGTAGCGCCGTCTATTAAAAAGGAATGTAAAACTAATTTTGCGCGCTTAAAATTGATGTGAAGATTTGCGACTGTGAGATTGTGCTTGTAGCTATTACACGAATCTATACCAATTTCTGGCTTTAATAATTATCCCTACGTGTTAGAGTCTGTGAGTGTTCTACAGATGTAAAGAAATGGAAAATTTAAAATAATAATTATTGATAATTTGTAGACCATTTTATGTGGTTATTTACTTACAAAACTGAAGCAAACTTAGTGACTTCGCTCTGTCCATGGTATGAATTCGCATCTGTTCTTGCGTTTTGACGGATTGATGAGTACTTTTCTGTGCGATTAGTCGTTTGTTCACATTTGACACATGGATAATTGGTTTTAGACACAATTTATGTGAAAATTTCGTGTGAAAAGGGGAAAATGTCCTCTTCAGACCCACCCCGGCTTCGCACGGGTAGTAACCTTATTAAATTGTACACTTATATTCTTCCTTATGCATCACTGTCTATTGGTGAAAACCGCAAGCAAATCCGTTCAGTATTTTATTTTATGCTATTCAGTAACAAACGAGCAGACAGCCCACCTGATGGTAAGTGGTAACTGTCGCCCATAACATCTACAATTCATACATTTAGGTTGCAGGTAAAAAAATCCAAGACCTGCTGGAGCGTTGTTATTGTGAGGCCTAAGATGAACAGCTTTTGCCTGTAATTTCGCTAAGTTTCGCTTTTTGAGATCATCGCGAACAGACAGACAAACTCGGTGTGGGACTTTGTTTTATAATATGTAGTGAAGTTATAGTCTATTAATAAAACTAATAAATGCAATAATATTAAATGACTTTTAATAAACATAAAAGACACCATGTGCCGCTTACATACGTAAATTACTAACAGTTGTACAAAGCAATTCTCATACTTTACATCTAGCTACGACATCGCTATCCTATTACCAGTACATTTCTAAACTTGAACTGCAAAAGCGCGTTAGTCTTTACACATTTGATCAACTAATGATAAGTATTATAAATTGTTCTATGAAAGTGACAGTATGACCCAACAAAACCCCGTCTATGTGCTGTTTAGGCAGTCAATACACAACATTACAACGAAAATAACTATGTACTACCTCAGAAACATATTTTACTTCAACCCTTATCAAAATTTCAGTCATAATTATCATAGCCCCAGAGTATATTACTAAAGTTGTCACAATAGTCTAAAAATTATAAACGTAACTTTGGTAATTTTTTTACGTAAGTACCTATAAAAACAAAACAAGCTGTTAACTCCCAGTAGACTCCTTTACAGTTCCTTTTAAGGGACTAATAGAACTTTTTCCCCACTAGTTCCTTTAATTATTTCGAAAGAACTACTTTGATAGGATATACTTTCTCCCTTTAACCCGTCGATAGCACGGGAAAAGTGGGTTTTACTGTGCAGCCACTTTCCACAAGTTCCTTCAAAGGAACTGTCAGAAGGAGCTACTGGGAATAAACGAAACAAACTAGAGAGACAGATGTTATAAAAAAAAACGCAAGCTTACGTACACTCTAATGTTGGTTACAATAAATACCAAACAAACAAATATAACTAAACGATACAATATTCTTATATCATACTAAATAGTACTATATCTAGGCCAATAGAAAAATATGATTATGATTAAATAGCTTTCACCTAAACTACGGTACATATTCACAACGATTGAAGAGTATTCTAAACGTTACAGGTACTATCCGCGTCACCTGTGTCCCGTTCACTGAACCGGGCAGCATGTTTTGAAGATTCCATATATCGGAAGAGTTTAGCAACAACTTGCTTTTCACCCTTCATCTAATTTTAAAAGACCAATCTGATAAGGACACTAATGGAATTTACGGGACATTAGCTTTTTCCCGCGATTTAAGAAAGCACTATTATACAGAATAAATTTTTACCCTACGTCCGTCTCTACTGCCGAATCTCTCTCCATAACAACGAACTCCAAACAACAAATTTCAGCTAAATCAGATGAGCTGTTTAGCAGTCAAAGCGTAACTTGCAGACAGATGCGAGCTACTTTCGCACTTTTTAATATTCGTGTGGATTAGAATTTCGTAAAAATCGTTAAGAAAGAATTTCGTCTCGAATTTCTTTTCGTTTTATTTATTCGAAGAGATATACGTACAATATATTTATTAATCGAGATTGCTTTAATGAATGCATCCGACTTGGGACAAATCGACATTTAAAGCTGCCAATATTAAAAGTTCGTCATCGTCTTGTAAAATTACTTTCATTTAGTTTAAGATAAAATTTGTAACATTGATATGTCATGGCTTATATTATTCATTAATTAAATACGAAGGCAAGAATAGTATTTGGATAAACCAGCCCACAGCCGCTCACCGTTATCTTCAACATATTGAAACATTATCACAATCTATTTACACAAACTTAAAATAGATATTTACTACTTTGAAATTTTAACAATAACGCGATTTTAGTGTACAATTTTAGATAACAAAAGGTACAGCTACCGACTCTCAATTCGTATCGTTTATTTCTTTTACAGAAAGTATAAGGTTACGGGGCCATACCACCATTTCAGGAGCCCAAGCTGAAATCACCTGCTCGCGGCGCCCCTGAAGCGAGACTATTAAAGGATTAAAATGAGAGAGAAAAGAAAGTGAAAGGAAATAAGCAAACGAGACGCCGGGAAAGATTGAATGGTTTTAAATTTCTCAAACACTTGATTTCCGAATAATGCCGTCATGCTTCGGCTCTCATAACAATTATGAATAACGGCGAAACCTTAATTCGTTATTTATTTTGAGAACAACAACAACACGGCAGCAATGAAAAACTATATTCAAAAGACGATATAAGCTAGCGAATATTATGTTGATGTATTCATTTTTTACGATATAATATTACTTGAATGTATTACTTTTGAGAATTATATTTTTTGACACGATTGAGTTAGTGCGGATAGCCGTGCCATATTATTTACGATTTTACCGTGCCACTTCCCTACCACAATGACCTATAGATTACACCAACCCAAAATATGAACGCTTTACATGGGTGGAGTAGGTATGAGATTTTTTTCATATATAATAAAAACTTAATTAAGTATAGGAGAGCATTTTTATTCGAGGAACCAAACATGAGATTTCAATACGCAATTTTGTTCGTAGGGACATAATGTATTAGCTGTGTAACTTATTATTACATAATTCGATGCGAATGCATTTTTATGAAAGATCTACTTCAATTCGTAGCAATTCGTAGCAATAGTATGTGTCATTTCACGATAATTTATTTTCATAATTATTGTTTTTTTGACAAAAAAAGTTTTGTTTAATATTGCTGCTATTCTACACTATTCCTCACACTATCATAACTAATCCTTAGTGAATTTGCTGCTTTTTAATAAAGATAACATTTCACTTGATGCATAATTTCATTTTGAACTTCTACAACAACCTTATCTGTATAATATGTATAATCAACGGAACTTCATATCATTCGATTTTTTTTTAGTAGCTTAGGGAGGCCTAAGCTACTAAAAACTACGCTTACCGAGGCTCTATGGTACCTCGCACACTAGGTACATGACAGATGACATGACACAGATGGTAGATGACAGTGCAAGAGTGCGAATAGTATATTGGCACCACCGGTAGTGTCACACGGTTGCGCCATGAGTAAGAAAGGTTCAGTTTAAGCAAACGAACACTCGTTCATACTAATAAGCAAGCATAGTTCGAACGGCTAATAGCAAAACTGGTAACAGATATTAACATTTCTCTGATATCACAATGATGTAATTGTGTCCTTAATGTGTTAGCAGTAAGGACCATATTTCACCGCTTATTGAGACTGATACACCATTTAATTACGCGTAAACTAAATGTACTATTAGCACCAGTGGATAACTAATTATTTACCTAAATCATTAGCTGCTGCAACAAAGCAAAGCTGTAGATCATTTAATAAGTTGAAATGGTTTCAATAAACAAGTTCACGTATACGGCTCACAATATACAGTGAGTCCGAGCGAGTGGCGATGACGAATGATTGTTAAACAAAAATTAATAACTATTCGTATAATATGGCAAATCAAGCCTTGTCTGCAATAATGAATGAGGAACTTAGGTCATCCTTTTAAAACATTGCCATCGGTTGTCTTATATACATACGAAACGGTTAAATAATCCCGCCAAAGTTAAATTTCCATAAAATTCAAAGCCTCTAATATAAACACTGCCATTTTATTATCGCGAACATCATGTTCATTCTGCTATTTAAAAATTTCACTTCAAAATTAGTTAGCAAAAAAATAATTAAAAGGAACAATAAGGAACATAAACCTCAAACTTTTTATGCTAGCCCTTGTCAGATTGTAAAACGTATTAACGTGAAATCCTCATATATTTTACCGGTTAGTCTAACTATAAAATTATGGGCTGCAATATTACATAGTATGAAAATATATTTACTTTGTCGGTGGATACTGCTAATGCATTCCTAATACAATTAATTATAGGTAAGTAACTAAATTAAATCCTGTAAAAACGTAAAAAAAAGTGTACGTAATATTCCGTACATATGTAACTACTAAATATATTTTCAGATCGAAATAAGAAAATCTAAAAAAAAAATAGTACAAAACGACAAAAATGCCGCACTTATTCGAAGGACATGAGATTGATAGGTAAAGGTTTCACCAAATTGAGTGTCACTTCTTCTATTTTGGTCACCCACTGTTTCGCTGTACTCTCGGAACCAGTCCTGCAACAACCAAAAATACCACCTTCATAATCTTGTAAAACACCGTAAAAGAGAATAGGAAATTACATTCCTAATTACCAATTTACTTAATTACCAGCAGAAGTATCTAGAAGCAATAGATCAGCTGAATATGAGCTTTCACACAAATCTGGGTGTCTAAAAAGGCCACATTACCGTTTCATATAATGATTCATAATAATTTGTAACAAACTTATCTCCTGTGTCGCTGTTGTTGGCATTGACATTCAAAATGGCGTTACTGAGTTCCTGTTTTGGCCACCGGATCAGGTAAGTTTGTGGAATCATAAATGAAACACTCAATGTGATATTTTTAGATAGCATATTCTCATCGACACACGACTCAAAATCGAGTACGAGAAAGTATAGCAAGGAAACGCGATGTGTAAAGCTGTAAAGCGGTGTCGGAGCGTCGGTATTTACAAAATGCCAATAGGATGCGTCCACTGCAATCAGATTATTGCATCGTCATTTTCATTTTTTGTGGAAAAAAATTTGAGCTCCATGAAATTCACAGCTATCTCCAACCTAGCTAGGCACCATCTGCTTAGAACTTTCTACATTACCCCGCATTGCCACATAATTAGATAACGGAAATCAGAATATACAGTCGGGCGATTTCAATGTCTAGCCACCTCATTATACATGGATTTGCATTCGTAGAACATAACCCTAAGAGTAAAACCATATCATATGTGTAACATCGATTCGTTACGATTTCTTGCCACTGTATAATAACGCAAACGGGATTTGAATGTGGAACCGAGCGGCTGTTAATTTTTTTAATGTATACGGCAGACAAACAGGCAAGCGGGCCTGATGGAAAGTGGTCACCGCCGCCTATAGACATCAGCAACATCAGGGGCGCTATCAATGCATTGCTCGCCTCTAAGGAGACCTCTAATATACCTCTTGAACAATCCCATGTCATAAAGCCAAAGGGAAAACTGTGGTGTGTGCGTTTGGCGGAGCTATACATAGGAAACTGTTTTACCCATACATTTATGATCTTGTGGCGACATCTATCGCACTACCGCTCAAATAGGGAAGACTCAACGATACTTACATTACGAGTAACACGAACACAAGCACACAGATGGCGCTGCCTTTCCTACATCGCGCTAACGAAATGTGCCAACTCCGCGGCATATATACAACTTCCGACGATCCAATGTCGGACCCTTGGTCCCCTGGTCACAACACCCGACCAGGTGGGTAATTACCCTTTTCCACCTTCTCACCATCTTCGCTTGCCAACATTGGCGGCTACCTTTTATTCCTTACCACCGCCAAAATATAACTAAAGATTCAATAGTATCTGGTGCTAGCTAGTAGTAGTTGGCGAGCTACACATTCAAATCTCCCTTCTATATTATAGATCAGTCTAAGATGTGTTTCAATATAAAAATACAACAACGTCGGCTGCACCTCATATATTCCTGCCTGCGTAGCATGATGGTTTTTGTCGCGCATGACATAAGTTTGTGTCTCGCTTACTCCACCGCAAATCGATAGAGCTAAAGTTAACTCGCTCTCTCGAACGACAATGCCGTTTTATTCTACGGGGGCAGATCTGACTCTAATTATCAGGGCGCGACTCACTTGAACTTATACAGGTTCCCCGAGCGATGGTTGGCCAGCTGGAAGGCGTCGGCGGCGTCGCCGGCCGCACGGCCCGCCGTCCAGCCCTCTAACGGGAGCACCTTGCACCGCTCTGTGCGAAACTCCGACCGAGCCGTCCTGGATACGCAAATGGATTACAATCATTTGTATGCTAGTTGCAAGATAATCTCCGACTACCCCAGAGACGGCAAGCGCAGTAAAGGTCGCCAACATTAGAGATGGGAGGACGACTTTAAACTTACATCTGGACAGCACTGGAGAAGGGTAGCTCGCGAGAGAATGCAAGAAAAGGTTAGAGGAAGGCCTATGCCAAGCGGCACACTGAACTACTGGACATATTGTAACACTTTTTTGTATTTATGTATCATGTTTATTGTAAAAACAGTTGATAAGAATAAAGGGCTTTATTATTTCTATTATATTGTATATTTGTATGCTAGCTTTGTAGCTTAGGGAATACATGTAACAAGACCGTGATAACATTGGCCGTGTGATGTCCGGCAGAGTAGAATAGAACCCCTTGAACTCGTGGGTATCGTACAAGGCGACTATTGTTTACGAGACAAAAGATCAAGAGTCTCCGTAGGCTGGAAAATGGGCAGCAGCTTTTTCCATTGTTATATTTATAACACTGCGATCTCCAACCTGCCTGCCTTTCGTGGGAGAAGCCCTAAGTTCAATAGTGGACTGTTATGGGCTGTGATGATGATGATGTAACATGAAAAATGAACTATTTAAACTGGGAGTGAAGGACCTGGTGTCTTGTAGTACAGGTTGTATACAACCTATAGCAGGCGCCAGTCTTCACACAAAGTTTCGTGTTAAAAACTTAACTTGTGTTACCTGAAATGTATGATAATTATGATAATTTAGACAGCTCACAAATTCTTGGTCCTTGGCGTACGCCTATGAAGTTTGGTGTTTTTTTTTTCAGTAAAATGTACTATATTATCCGTAGTAAGTTCTATGACAATGAGAATCGATAATGGAATAGATTCATTAACGATTTTACACTACCCCATCCCTACTGTGAGCTGTCAAAATTATCATCCTAAATTTGACAAGTATACATGACTGACTCCTCTGTGTGAAGAAAATAGATAAAGTTATTATTAATTATTATTAATTATTATTATTTAATATTAGGTGAAATCGCCGTCCTCATCATATAGCTGAAATTGGCATAGCAAAATAAAACAAGGTTGATTTTAAATGTTATGCCAAATACTGCCGTTTGCGAAACATATTAAAATGCAATGCGATATCGCTCTCTCCCTCAATGGGGATATGAATCATGGAGGCACGGGATGACTTTTCCATCATGACCTCCACTGACTTAAAAACTATTGTATTGGTGGCCTCGACTACGTACCCTTTAAAAGATTTCGAAGCGTAGAACACCAGAATACTCCCAGATATTTGCAACCAATATCTCTGCCACGACGAGAGAGACACCTTCCTTCCCTCCTTCAAAAGGGTCTTTCTTCTAACAAATCCTTGAAAATCACACTCTAATAGCTCGGAGGTTGTTGAGTCACTGAAAATGAATTACAAAACTGTTAGTATATTCGAGACTTTTACTGGACATGGGCTTAAACTTGTGGTTACAAAGATTTTTACATATACTCTAACTAATGGAAGGTTAATTCTTGAAGCAATGGCCTAATCAGCTATGAAAGCGATGCGTCGACATCGGCTTCAAGTTGCCAGATTGGTTTCCATTCGACAGAGACAGAAAGGGATAGTGAAAGGAAAAGACAAAAATAAATACAAAAGATAAAAATACCACGAACTAACTTGGTCGTAACAATTAACGCGATTCACAAAAAATTATATTGTCCCAGTAATCAAGAGATTAAACAAGCATGCAACCGTCTCCATGGAAAGTGGAAACTGTCGCCCATACAATTTGTTGTCAGTTCCATACAATTTAAATTTAGTAAGGACGCGCAGCATTAAGATGTCGCTACAAGGATCATTTGGACTGAATTAGAAATAAATTATAGTAAAAACGCCTTTAGATCACTTTTCGGTGAGTATGGATTCAACAATTTTATTCTTCATTTTAAACCGTGCACAAAATAGTGTCATCTATTCTAATTACGATGACTACATAAAAACAAATGCAGTATAGATATAGATAGGCTGTAGTACCAATCTGCGCCACAGGCGCTTTTGTGATGCCAACTTCTCTAGTATAGGATTTGCCCCTCCGTTGTACGTAGTTTTTTCTCAGTGTCCATACCATCCCAAGATTCATGCATCAAGCATTAGACCAGAAAACTACATAAACAGTTCCCTGTAATTTGAGATACGAGTGATCGCTAGGAGCAGTAGGCGCACCTGAGAGTTATCTGGTGCGCAAGGGGCGGCGCAGCCCCCGGCGACTCTAATAGAGTGTCGTCCAGCAGATTCACAGACCCCGCTGGGGTTTTCTCGTCCATCTTCTCCTCGGTATGGCTCTTCCCGAAGATACTGAAACCCACGCCGCAATGTAATACAATCAAACGGATTGGCCGTTACTACGGCCTACCACGAGTTTATTGGTTCTGTATTTTACTACACTTACTATTGGCGAGTATCGTTAGCTTCCATCCGTCTCTGAGAGGCGCTGCTTGTGAGCATCCCGTAAAGGAAGTAGCTATCGCTATCGTGCATAGTAAATTACAGACGCCATACTCGAGGTAGGCCTACAGTTCAACTGGTTGACTCTGTAGGATCCTAAGGTGCGCGAGATATAAGAGACACCACGTATGTACCAGCAATATAATTCTCAATGTGTGAGGAAGTGCCAATGAAAAACGCGACATCATCGCACAGTTCTCCCGCACCGCGCTGTTACCGCAGAAAGTTATAGAATTAATCGCAAAACCTAGACATACATTCGCGTGCAAGAAAATCGATTCATACATTTCTGGCGTTACAAATCCGTTTGTAACTTCATAAATACCTAATCGATTTTAAATATATTTTCGGAGTTTAATAGCCAAAGACATGATGCATACGTTTTTAATTAATTTCTTCAACACGATCGCTTTACGCCAGACAGTTTTTTTTTATAGACTGATCTGATTTGCATCTGTTTAGTATGAAAACCGCCTCATAATTGTACCCCATTTAAAAATATACCGTCTAGCGTTAAGCGATCATGTTGAAGAAATCATGTTAAATACAGAGTTAATCACTGTCTTATTGGCTATCAAACCGCAAAACCGTATATGAAATAATATGGGGTAAATCGATTTGCTTGCTCGCGAGTGTAGGTATATATAAATTCATTGCAATGTACAGTAAGCTTTCCACTTTGTAATATGTAGGCAGTTTTTATATTCTTTAGTATCCTACTTCCTCACAGTAGAGTTGTTAGAGTTGTTCGACCTGTTTAAAGATAACATTCATTTCGCTATTTTTTAAAAAACGCGTTATTAATTGAAAAACTTCTTAACTATGTTTCGTCTTGGTCTGCAAACACCTCAACATGTGTTCTTTCTTGTATAAAATATTTTATTATGTTTTGATGATTGTTTACGTTTCACGTGCCTTAAACGAGGATTAGAAGAGATGATGATGAATAAGACCTATTAACTACAAAATGTATGTAGAGAAATGTGAATTACACCATCCTAGTAACTAGCAAAGCCAAGACATGGAAGTAAGTAATGTAAAATTGTGAAAAAAACTACCAGTATTATAAGGGCGAAAGTTTATAACGATGTTTGCTACTTCTATACGGCAAAACTACTTAACTGATTTTGATGAAATTTGTCTATAGTTTAGGCTAACAGGCTATATAATTTATCCCGAAATTCAGTGTGGTTACTGCAGGAACGGGTCCACAACGTAATACCCGCATACTTACTGGTACAAGTTATTTCATAAATGTTGATATTATTTATAAACTAGATTGATTCTAATTCAATGACTACTAAAGTCGAAACGAGGTAATGAACGTTTTACGTTCACTAAGGTCGCACCACATGCACTACTCCTTACCTTAATTTTGCCAAACAGAGCCAATCGAAGTTAATGCAAAGGTTTATAATCTCAATCAATCGTGTAACATTACTCTGATCGTACGCACATGCAATATTTGTACAACCACCGGGTTGTACAGTGAATGTGCAATCAATGGTTACGTCTGAAGCTGAGCATGCAAGCCGACCTTAGTTAAACAAAGACAAAGCTTACGATTATACTTTTTACATTAGAAATGAAGGTACTTCGCTTTAGAATAATTTAAATCGCGAAAAGTTAAAGCTCAATAAAAAAGGTTAAAGTAAATACTACACTAAAACTTTAAATTCATGTTTTCTTAGTTATTACTCCGCGATGTAACTACATTATTATTTACTCTTAATAATATGCGGCGTAGTCTATCAGCTTAATTACACGCAAAATGTATTATACTATTATATGATCTAAGATTTAAAACTATATACTTTGATTATACAAGACTACTGAATTTCTAAACTATCTATTTCTTAAATTAATATTTTAGAGTTCCGTACCCAAGTGTCACCCCATTATACCGTCTATTATCCATACTAGCAAAAAAATTGTTTTAAGGATTCATATATACTATTAACTATGGCTTCGTCTGTCGCATACTCCTTTTATTACCCTGTATGAAATGTAAACCATTAATTTGGCTTCAAAACGGCCTAATATTGTCAAACTACACTAGACTAGGCAAAACTTTGATCTTATAGAATACATAGAAGGAGATAAAATCCGTGGATCAGGCAACAACGTTTCGTCGTATGCGTAAGATCAGATAGCAAATGTAATTTCAATTCGTCATCAAAAAGACTTCAAATAATGATATTCAAATAATTTTTCCAATTAAGCTAGTTTCAGTGATATTAAAAATATTACTTTTATTTTTACTTATATTTAAAGTTGTGAACCTCTAAGTTACAACTAAATTGACTAATTACAAAAACTAACTTAATTTAACATTTCAAGAAAATAACGTATGATGGTTTTCGCGATTCCCAAATCCACTAGATGTCGCTACTGCGACGTAAGGTCTGCTGTCAAAATAAAGCAATATCCAAAAGCATATCAGTATTTTAAAAACAGACCTTACGACGCTCTAGCGCCACCTGAAATTGTGAGGCACGGGCGCTCGGGAGTGAAATATGACGTACCTAGACTAGTTGGCAATCAATAATGCTCATCGGCTAGTTTCGGCTTCGCTTGTAATTGAGTATAAAGAGACGCGGCAATAAACTGACGGCGCTGCACTCTCTCCGGCGAGACCTGTAGTATCTCTTGTCTGATAACACTTATTTTTGTGAACAAAGGATAATGATAGACGAACATAATATGAATAAAATAGATACCAGGAACAAAGCAAACCCATTAGTACACCTTGAGCACGTAACCCTATATATGATGATATGACCCTGGGCTCCAAAACGACTGACTCTTGAAGAATTGGATAACTATATCTTTTATTTCTAGATTTACACTTCATTTTGCTTAAAAGACCTGTTCTTACTAGGTACTTACAACTTACAACAACATAGAAAACGATATATACAAGAATTCGTTAATTTAACATCAATCCAATTATCTACAATTTTATTAAGCATCAAAGGATCGAAGCCCTAGTGAAATCTACAAACCGTAAACTCACTTCAATACAATACCTCAAAATTAAATTAAGTCAGTTAAATAAAAACGCAACATTTACACACTTTACATAAACATAAGTAACACAAAAAACTGACCAATGCAGCGGATTTTAAGAGCGTCAACTGAATTAATAGCAGCAAATATTTAAACCGTCAATAAATATTTAAATAAAATTAAATTGTTGTATATTATCAAACGCACAAAATCCAGACTAGTAGAGTACCGTTAGGATTAAAACGTCCGCAACCTCGGAATCCAGATAGATAGAATATCAAAAAGTTTATCCTTATCTTGTGATATTGCTTCCTTTTTTAGAAAATTATCAGATGGTAAGCAGTTACTGTAGCCCATGGATGGACCTTTGCAATGCCATTTAAATTAATACATTAAAAGGATTCCGACATCAAAACCCTAAGCCTGGGTCCACACTACTATCATTTACGCATAGCATCGACGCGATGCGCTATTACGTCACACGCCGTAGCTGATACACTCCATTCCGTATGGTACCGCGTAGATGCATTACTTTAAAATTATTAGAAACAAGACAATAGCGGCGAAATCGGGGTCCATACTTAAAATGTGAATAATTGATTAGATACGCCTAATTTTGGACTTCAAGATGATGCAGGTGTGGGCCCGGCTTAACGCTACTTCGCAGACTTAGACGTAAATTATTTTTTCAATCGCAATCCAGACTGTTGTCATAAGCTGTAAATTACTGATAATACAAAATAAAATATTTACACGATAGAAAATATCGACCGGCATAAAAATTCGAAGGTGAAAGTAACCAATTATTAATGTGTGCGCAAAAAATCTGCTCTGATGCACTTAAAAGTAATCGCCACATTTTCTTGAATTGCTTGGTATCAGTAATTACTTTCACCTCCCAACAGTTGGGTCGGTATCGGCCGTATGTTGTAATCGGTACAATAAATCAACCCACTCGTATCTAGTGCAATACTATAAATACAATTGTCATATTCGATAAAACGACATAGCAGGTATTATTTTAAGAAGGCATATTGAATATACACAGAAACATCCGTAAAGGGGACCTACAGGAAATTGCGCGTAGAATCCAAAATACCTTCTTAGTTGCAGCACCTATTTACAAATTAGGAGCAAAGCATGCCTATGCACCACCTATGCATGTTTTAAGTACCTACACACCACAATGCAAGCCTCAGTGATCAATCAATCAATCAGAAATCAACTCACCCCACACCAAAATTGACCTTGTGAAAATTTCGCGGCAAGCTCGCGCTACGAAACCTAAGTACCGACCGCAAGAAAAAACAACTGTACATTTAAAGTGCGTAATTCTTTTTTATTAAAGGAAATTATACAATATGGAAAATTAAGTTAAAATAAAATTAATATTCCAAAAGATAGAATTCTCCAAAAATGCAACGCCGTCTAAAATGTCGTCGCATAAAAGGTTACTTAAAGTTTTCTGTTTTACGTCATGAATTTATTTAAAATTTCTGGAAAAGTGGACCATTTTAACCACAACTTAGGTATGCAATCCACACGTAATATTATTTACATGTGTATTTTGAGTACCAGAAAATATTTCATTATTATAATTGACCTGACTGTTAACATGCAAAAAATGAAAACAGTATCTGTTGCCTCGAAATGTATAGACTGTGTATGTGCCGTAGGTTATTTTACAAGGAAAATTCCACTTTGTAGCGATTAGGACATCCACAAAACGTTGGTCTGCCCCTGCACAACCTGGCAAAATATTTATTTTCCTCTTGTGTAGTATCTACAAGTAAAAACACGTCTGCGTCACATCCTCTTGGCAATTTCGCTTTTCAGCCACATTATAGTCACCAAAAAGAAAAGTGACTAATGTAAATAAATGTGTAAATAAAGTGATTCTAAACGTCTACTATCGCTTCAACGTTTTCTTGTTCTCGATGACGTAGGATAACCTACGGCGCCCTCACAGTCTAGTATATCTGTCTGTTACATTTTCATCTGTTTGCACTCAGACATTGCTTTAACTATTTTATACATAAAAAGGTTAAAGCAAGAGCCTATGGCAATTTACACCATAAAGCGACGGAATCGCTTGCTAAAGCAAAAGTTACCTTTCGGATTTCATTAGTTGTTACTTTGCAAGGCATGTACACAGTCAGTCACCATATCTTTTCCGGGATCCAAAATAATATCGACATGACAAATGTTAGTTCGGGAGTATTACGAAATAAGTACAATTACACAAAATTGAGCAATCAGTTCAATCAATACGTACTTTGAGCCCAGGGAACGGCATTTTCTGTGCGTAGGAATGAATTTCGACTGGTAATGTGTGCCGTGCAGCCGAAGCGAGCCGGAATCGAGCCGATGCGAAGGTGACAGCGGAAACTGCGTGATGACGGGCTCCTTCACAGACTCCTTGGACCCCGCGAAGCTGCCGACTGGCGATGGCGGTTCGAGTTTCAAGGACAATCTGAAACACAACAAAGTTGCATTATAACATGTAACAGTAACATTGTAAGCAGTACTTTGACGACCTGAGTGATTCAGTAGGTTCACTTGCCGGTCTGCCACGCAGAGCTCCCGGGAAATTGAAAGTAAAGTTTGAATTTAAAGGGAAATTGAGAAAAAGTAAAATGTAAATAAGTAGTGTATTAGTTATCTAACACCCATAACACAAGCTTGGCTTACTTTGGGGTCTAAATGGCGGTGTGTGAATTTAACCAAGCATATTTATTTACTTAGTGCGTGCAGGTCTTTCAGGACTTCATCCATCCAGCGATATCTGGGTCGTCCGACCGGTCGACGTCCGCTCGGCCGACCCACATATGTTTTCCTTACGGCGCGATTCTCCCCCATCTTCTCCACATGGCTAAGCCAACGCAGTTTTGCGGCCTTGATCTCTCCCAGAATATTGGGTTCGGAAATAAGCTCGATTGGCAGGACATGGTGCAGGATAGGAAGAGGTGGCGGTCTCTGGTGTCGGTAGGCCAAGACCCACTGGATCGCTGAGCCAGCAGAGTAAGTAAGTAAGTATATTTATTTACATTGCTCTATTTAATTGCTATACTTATAGAAACAAGATAAGAGCCAGTCTGTTCCGCGCTCGTTTCTGGTGATAAGTAGTAAGTAGGTAGTAGTCTCTTATCGCCACGCGAGTCAGCGTTCAAACGTCACTGCATCACCGAGTCGCTCCTACCCACCCTGGTGGCATTGTTATACGGGGCAGATGGGTTTATCCCATCGTAGTTTTGTCGAGTCGACACAGATCAAGTTTCATTGTATTGAAAGGTATTTCAACGAAATAAATGAGCCATCCGCCTCGTTAAACGCCTCGGTCGAGACTGCCAAGGCCGATAGAAACTATTCCCATCTGCCCCGTTTGCCTGCTGGGATAGAGACAAGGTACCGACCCGCCCCCACTGAAACCAACTCACTTGTACTGGTCGTCTTCGAGGAACTTTTGCAGCTCCTCAATGTAGCGCACGCTGTTGAGGTAGGTGGCGACGGGCGGCAACGGCGCGATAGCGTACTCGGAGCCCTGGTAGCGCGCCAAAGCCTCCAGCACCATCGCCATCTTGGCCGCGCGGTGGGGCGACCCCGCCGGGTGCGCCATGTCGATGTACACCAGGTCCGTCAGGAATATGCCTGAAAGGAAAAATGTAAATGTCGATGTAAACTCGAGCAGGAAATGGCTTTATTACCCCAAGGTTCAAGTTCAGTCATTGCGCCATGAAGCAACAAGGCCGCAATTATATCAGTCTCAACATTAGTGATGTTTTGGTTTCATGGAATGTTTGAAAACGCGAAGCGGAAATACTGATAAACCACTCTCTTTGCACGACTAAACGGAAAATTATTCAGCTTTTTATTTCCCTGGGGCGCCTGGAAGGCACACGAACAGAAAGTCCATTTGAAAGAAAGTAGTCACTATCGTCCAGTACATCCGCAATGTAGGGGAGCACATACGGTGCCGACATTTGAACTCAAATTCCTAAGGTGCCTATAGACCACGCCTTTTGAAAAAACCCAAGTTGCAGCGCAAGGGAAACTCCTAGAGACGGATCATGCGCGGTAAAAATATTAAAATAGATAGTTAAAACATATCCTTATATCTATGGCTGAAATTACTCACCCAGATACGGTATACATGGCAAGCTTATGGAGTTCAAATATTCTCTTAATGCAATCCAGTTATCTTTCTCGCCAAACAGCTCCGCCAATTTATCGAACTGCTGTTTATCTTTCTTAGACAAGCAGGCCCATGTTTTTGTTAATCTACGACAAAAATATTTTGTGTAGAGTTTATTCAACGATGAAAGTCTTAGATTTCAATCACTCCTGAATAAACTATCAAACGGTATAAAACAGTAATTTGCTGAGATACCACTTTATTTATTACATAATAATAATACGTTACCGATAAATACTGGCACTCCTTAACGCCGACACCACAGCAAACAGAGAGTGCAAATTGTTTATTTCAAGAAGTTTTTTCGCTACTTTTATAAAATGCACCATGGTCTCTGCTCTCGTTTTAGGTGATTGGCCATTTAATATTTCTTGTACAGTCCAAAAGCTAACCTAAAAGTTTAAGAGAAACTTGAGAAAATCAGCACAATATTCGCAAGTTTTTAGTATTTCTTTTTTACTCTACAAGTGTACAGTTCTCCCAGGGGATCGAATCCAGTCAATAGGTGATTAATATATTAGGTTGGGGAAAAAGGTCTTTTCGCATATAGTATGTATGAACTTGTAAACCTCTTTGGCTTTACTATTTGTACCTGGCTGGTTTTGGTATCATTTAAAAGTTTAAATTTAAAGAAGATAATTCCAAATTCAAATTATAAAAATGCGTGATTTTCATTTGTTTTCCTTACCGTCAAGATGAGTGAATCTAATGAAGAAATTAGATACATTTTAAAATTTTACTACAAAAAAGGTAAAAATGCAACGCAAGCCGCAAAAAAAATTTGCGATGATTATGGACCTAATGCAGTGTCTGTGAGAGTAGCACAAATTTGGTTTAAGCGTTTTCAATCCGGAAATTTTGATGTCAAAGATGCACGTCGCTCTGGTCGCCCTGTTACGGATAAAATGGATGCTATTTTTGAAAAAGTGGAGCAAGATCGGCATATCAGTAGTTACGACGTAGCTGAAGAACTGGGAATTGACCACAAAACAGTTTTGGCGCATTTGAAAAAAAATGGGTATACAAAAAAGCTCGATATTTGGGTACCTCACGAGCTCTCTGAAAGAAACCTAATAAACCGTGTACTCATTTGTGATTCTTTATTACGACGTAATGAAACCGAACCATTTTTGAAGAAATTGATAACTGGTGATGAAAAGTGGATCACGTACGAGAAGAACATGCAAAAAAAGGTCATGGTCAAAGGCCAGTCAGGCTTCACAGACTGTGGCGAAACCCGGGTTAACTCGCAACAAGATGACCCTGTGTGTGTGTGGTGGGATTGGAAGGGCATTAATATGAGCTGTTACCACCAGGCAGGACCATCGATTCAGAACTCTACTGCGAACAACTGATAAGATTAAAGCAAGAAGTTGAGATTAAGCGGCCGGAATTAACCAACAGAAGGGGTGTGGTTTTTCATCATGATAACGCTAGACCTCACACATCTTTAACCACTCAGCAAAAATTAAGAGAGATTGGCTTGCACCTTCAGATTTCCACCGGTTTCGGTCTCTTCAAAATTGTTTAGGCAGTGTCATGTTAACATCACGAGAGGACTGCCAAAACTACTTGACGCAGTTTTTTGATCAGAAGCCCCAAAATTTGTATAGCAATGGGATCATATAGGATGGCAAAAAGTTATCGAACAAAATGGTACCTACATACTTTAGTTAAATGTAAATAAACTATATAAAAAAATGTTTTGAATTTTCATATAAAAAGCGAAGATACTTTCTCCCCAACCTATTATAAGTCGCCGCCGGATAGTTAATATAGCCGGTTTATTAAACGGCCAAATTAAATTAAAAGTAACGCCAAAATTGTGAACTTTGAAAGTGGACGACATGCTTCAAGTTTACGGAGTAACTAACCAAACCCAATTAAAACCTAATGCAAACTAATGTTATTGTTTGAAATCGATTAGGTTAGTGTTATTATGACAAAGCATGGATTGCTGATGAGAAGCTTTCAAAGATCATACAATTGGAGTTTAATAAGTAAATAGTAAAGTTATGTTCAATAAGTAAAAGTCAATTTATTCACATAAACGCTTCGTCCAAAATGAGGGTAGACATTTCCATTTACGTCAAAGAGGATAAAAAAGCCAGCAACGTTGCGTTGCGCATAAAGCTTTGTCAAATATTTAAATAATTATTGAAACACCAATCCCTAATTAATTCTGTTCAATTGATTAATTGTGTAACAATCTAGCCATTTCCCTAAACGGCTAGATTGTTACACAATTACCATCCGGCTGCGACATATACAACATTTTGGTTTCAATTATTTATAAGTATAACTATAGTATACTAACCCTGTTAAATCTTTTAGTGAAAGCAACTACATTTGGTGCCACGGTCAACTTATTTAATTTATTCCAGCCACAAGTGGTCAGCTCATCTGGCATTATAGCTTTAAAGCAAGGCAAGTCCAGAAGTGTAAGCTGATTGGCAATATCGTCTGGAGCTATACTTAGCGCCGAACATACTATGTCACCCCATGACTGGTTAATTGACGCGGCCGCCGGTAAGCTACTCGTCTTATACTGGTACACTGGATCATAGGGTCGCGTGCTACCACCATCTCCCAGGCTATATAAAAATAATACAAATTCATTTAAAATCATATTATATTATTAAATAGGTACTTAACTTTAAATGTTAACTTAGTTTGGATAAAATAAAATGGTAAAACAAAACACCAATAAATACATACCCAAAGGTCCTGGGCTCGATTCCCAACCAGGCAGAATTTAATTTCTGTTCTGGGTCTGGGAGTTACTAAACCATTACAAATCAACGTCAAGCCAAGGGTGATAGGCCAAGTAGTGATATCAGTTATCAGAAAAAGATAAAAACTCTTGGCTATGTCCTTTTCGAATGTTCTTCTTGTTGATTCTTATACTGACTGATTAACATAATATATTAAATTTACATTAACATACATACTATAGTGTTACACATTAATCTTATGAATTTAAGAAACTATCACACTTTTTGTTAGCATACCGGAGTTTTTGCGGCCCAGTGTATATTTCCCTAATAACTATCACAACTTGCCGTATCACCCGGTTTAGGCTCGACGTTGATTTCAGGGGCACCCAATATAATATCCAAAATTTGTACCCATTTGGCAACCATAGTTTAAATTAGTTTAATACTAAGGTATTTACTTAATTTGGGACTATATGGTGGTGTCCCAGAATATTGCCATAATATAGAAATGATAAATGTGAGTTTGCAAATCTATCACAACTCCATTTTGTTTTCCATAGTTATTTTAACTAACATTTCAACTTTTCTAAACAATGACTTCAAAATTCTCGCCAAGATAAGAGAAATAAAGGAAAGGTAGGTAACCCTACACTCTTGTTACATAGTTCTTAAAAATCTTAACCAAATCCCATGCATTATTAAATCAGACTTACACTTACCCATAGTTATAATAGCAGACACTATCATCTCTAATGTATGTTTCTTGGCTGTTAAGAGGAATATTATCAAGTTTCTTACTAGTCTGTTTACAGGATTTGTCATCGAGAGGCCAGTTCTCTTCATCTTCATGCTGGATAACAGTATAACAAATTTTAAAAATCCAAGATTTTGTATTGACAAAATCGCCGAGGTTAATCACACCCAACTGAAGTTAATAATTTAAAATGTACAAAATTATGATTGGGGAAAATGTCAAAAAGTACAATTTGAAACAACTTTTAAATAAAAATTGAGCTGTCCTCCTTACAGAGTAAGGAGTTTTTTCGTCTTTAGGTTAAACAGTCTCGAGAGCCGATTGGCATCCTATAATGGTATTTATTTTAATTACCTACTAGTCTTTACCTACAATTTAGGTTATATATAAAATAATTTTTATGACAGTATCCAAGTACTACAGAGAGCCGTGAATTCCCCATTAAAACCCGTTTAGCATTTATGCATGCACAAGCAGACAGGCAAAAAGTCCAAAAAGTGTAGTATTGGGCCTGCCTACATATTACAATGAAAGTTGACGCACCCAAACACACCAAATTGAATGAACCTTTGGGGGCATGAGGAATTTGCTACTCTGAACACAACCATGTACTTCACTCCTGCTCAATCCCAACCTAGGGCTGAGATCGAATCGATAGAATCGCTTGATAATATAGAAAAACCTGCATTGTTTTAATTGTACCAAACAATAATTTGATATTATATAAATAAATATAAAATAACCTGACTGTGTGTTACAGCCAGATCAAAGGCTGATAAGTTGCCATAATTGTGTCATTACTAATGATTCTATAATACCGAAAATAAAACATCTACATAGTTTTAACAAATGTGCATATCTAACCCTAGGTTTGGATTGAGCCTGGCGTAAGTATATGGTTGTGTTCAGAATAGCAAACTCAGCACATCCAAAATGTTTCATTTAATTTGATGTGTTTGAGTACATGAACTTTCCTTGTCAGTGTCCTACCCGACTTTATTATCTGAAATATATTCAATGTACAGGCATGCATTTTACAGTTTACAGATAGATCGATAAAAAACAGAAAGTGTACAACAGAAAACAATAAAATTGTTATAACTGTACCTCAACTATTCTCAAAACAGCTAAGCTATCACTTAAAATATCTCGTGGCATTTCAGTCTATTCTATGGCACATTCTTTTACTTAGTATTTGATGACACCTGAAAAATATCAATAAAATAGAGCATTACCATAATACATAAAACAGTCAAGGTAAATTAAGTTAACAGATAGGCATCTAGAAACTACAATGAGGGTGCAAGTGCCTACCTACCTGCCTAGTGCCTACCCTCTTTACATGCTGAAAAATTCAATTTATGATTGATCTGTAAATTTAAATCAATACTATTAATATCAACTGACCTGCGGCTGATGGTTTGAAACCATTATAGTTCGACAGCAGTACAGACTATGAAGAATTACTGCTAAAAATCACTTTACGTATCAATACCTTTAGTTGGATGAAGTTTATTACGTTTCGATACATTCACAAAACAGTAATAATTTGGTAATGTTTGACGCACGTAATGTAAATTCAATTTCATACACCCCATTTGCATTTACATCATTCTTGTTAGTTTCTGTTTGCGATCAACTAACCAAACTACGACCATTCACGGCTACGTTATAAGATCACAGCAACCACCACTATATTTTATCAATCTATTTCTAATTAATTTCAATAATAATTAATTAGTTGTGCTTGCTTATTTGCTTGCATTACAAGTTGCAACCCATTTGCTTGCTTGTTGCACCCATAACCCATTTGTCATTAAATGTCATCGATAACGTCAGGTATTTTAGTTTTGTAGTCCACCTAACAAAATGAGTGACGAACATATACCCTAACTGGAGTGAGCACATTGTCTATTTTAGCTGCGGTGGCGGACGTCAACCACCCATAAGTGGCGGTGAAGTGCTATTCAACCCACCATGCGCCAGGAGTATTTTTTTTCTATGTCATATAGGTATTTAGTCTTGTCGAGAGGCCATGGTTGGTCGCTTGAACGAAGCTCTCAAGACAGTGTACAATTAGGGCGAAGCCAATCAAGTGTCGTTCAACGCCATCAAAACACAGGCGTGTTTGTTTTCTACTGAACGGAGTCCATTCCATCTAGCTCCAACATTCCGGAATGTATCTGTGGAAATTACCGACAACCTACAACTTCTGGATGTTGAGCTATCAACCAATCTCAACTTTGGGCAATGTGTCGAATCAAAATCCAAGACTGCGACAAAAAAATTGGAATCTTCTCGAAGGCAGTTGCTTCAGTTATATCAAGCACAAGCCCAATCTTGCATGGAGTAGGTACTGCTGCCACTTCTGGGATATATCAGCCATATACAAAATGGCTGCTTTGGATTCGGTAGAAAAACGAGCAAAAAAGTTAATTTGTGATCCGCAGTTGCTTGAAGCTAAGCTGCAGAGCCTCGAGTAGGGTTGTGCGTTTTACGGTCTTCTACAAGTTGCATTTCAGAGACTGCGGAGCAGTTGAACAACGTCATTCCG
This sequence comes from Blastobasis adustella, assembly GCA_907269095.1. NCBI lineage: Eukaryota > Metazoa > Arthropoda > Insecta > Lepidoptera > Blastobasidae > Blastobasis > Blastobasis adustella. The sequence goes on from OU026114.1 coordinate 19,106,436, forward strand.
CCAGCCCCTTTCCGCCATCGGGAGACGCGATCCGGACGAGCGCTTCAACCTTATGTAGTTGATCTTCCAGCTGTCCGCACGAGCCGCTTTAGTTCACCCTTTACAATACAATAAATGTAACGCATTACCCGCAAGTATGTTCCCTGATCATTATAATCTAGACGCCTTCAAGGCTAGAGTGAATACGCTGTTCCTAGACATGCATGGTCGGTCATTGGCCGCATCGTCACTTACCACCAGGTGATCTCCAAAAGCATTATCTCACCCCTCTGGAACGGTACCGACTAACTCCAATCGCATGATACCACCCCTCTGGAATGACGTCACAGAATTCGTACCGCCCGCCGATTAAACCGCCGGCAAGATGAACGAAATGAATGAGCAGTTGGGAGCATAGCAACGATCAGTTTCGCACTTTCGTGAAAATTATGTTAATGTTCAGTATCATCAGTATCAGTAAATCCATTCGGCGCTCTTTTCATATTTCTTATTGTTTAGTTTAGCTAGACTAATATGGTTACACATCAGGTATTCCAGAGGCCTTAGTGTGAGTTTCGCTTCGCATTTACTTTACTATCGCGTTTGCATTTACGTGAAACTTTGTATGGAAAAATGAATAGCGCCGTCTAGTGGTACGTAGACGAAGTTTTTTTCTTTATACAAATTTCGACGAAAACGCAAACGCGATATTAAAGTAAATTCGAAACGATTCTTACACTAAGCCCTCAGTCTAAAAATTAATAATATGTATCCTATGTGTTGCCCAGGCTTAATTTCAACAAACAAAAACAGGCAAAAAAGTTTCATTCAAATCCGTCAAGTGGTTTCGGAGCTTAACGTGTAAAAACCATGTAAAAACCGATATACAGGCAGGCAAACATTTAAAATAATTCTTATCCTATTACTATTTCTTTATCGCCCTGAATTATTTTTGGTAAATGTAGGTATTCAATGCACAGACACATTTTTTTGCTGTTTTATTATATGTATAGTTTAAAAAAAATTTACTTGATATTATTGTAACTGGTCGTACACTGTATAAAATGCTCCTCTTGAGGTCAGGAGAGGGTGAACTCAATAGCGAATGTGAGCGTTCTAACGTAAATTCTATAATAAATGCACGTACATGCATCGCGAAACACCTCAATAGCACCACATTTAAGTGTTAGTTCGTCCGGGATCGCATCGGATCCGGCGCAGTGGACAAACGTGATCAGCGGTAGGTACCGCCGATCTCCGATAGCATGATACTACCCTCTGGAATGACGTCACAGAATTCGTAACGCCCGATCTCAGTATTGGTCAAAATGAACGAAATGAATGAGAAGTTTGGAGCATATTAACGATTCTTTTCGCACTTATTATGGGGCCTATCCGAAATACATGTTGTGACCACAGACATAACAGACTAAACACAAATCACAAATATTCCCTGTTCGCTTGCTCTACAATGATTATGAATCTTGCTATCCCGTTTTTAGATCCATTGGAATAAGTTCACGGAAAATGACGCGCGCAATGTTTTGTACGTTCGACATATTGCTCGAGGGCTTAACGACCTGACGTTTTTTTTTGAAACATCGGTGTAAATTTTATAATTTCCTAATAAAATTTAAATTAAACCATTTAAAACATTGTAATTTTGTGTGTAATTTAGTGTAATTTAGTGTAAAAGTGAAAGCGCAAAGTATGAAAATACACCTCGATTATCCTTTCATCGGTAAGTAAACATTCGTAATCGCGGCGAACCGAAATAAATTTTAGAAATTGTGACAAAAATATGCATCGAAATAGTGTGAATTTGCAATAATTGAAATGCTTTACCTTAAAACAACATGCCATTAGAGATTGATTTAAAATTATTGTCAATTTGAGCAATATTTCGGTGTCTAATTAGATACGAAAATATTTTGATGCTAACAGGGTCAGACTTAGTATTTATTGTATAGTATTTTATTACTCAAATCTTGTGAATAGCGGTCCACAATTTTATATGTATCAGGGTTCCATACCAAAAATGTACCTAGATGACATTTTAAATGTTCAGACATTATATGAAACAACGGATTAATCGCATATTTACGTTTATTTACATAATTATTTGTTTTTCTAGGTTTCCTAAAGACAAGACATGGTTATGTCTGGGTTGCAAATTGGAAGTGCTGCGTTGTAAACATTTTGAAGAACAAGATAATAATTAGATGCAAGTCCCTTCTGTCCTGCTGCACCAGCATTATATGAATTTTTACTGAAAATAAAGAATATGCTGCTTGTTTAATATATTAATGTATCTATCCTTTTTTTTTATTTTATGACTATGTCCTCTAGAGGGCATCATATTTGTGAAGTCACATAGGCCAACCTGTGAACAATGAAGACGCTTCTAACTATAAGTAAGTAGGTAGGTACCTACTTAGTTTAGAAGTTATGAGGCAACAAATAAACATTAATACCGGTCAAAATCATAACCCTCCTTTTTGCAAAAGCAATCAATGCCTGATTCACGGTATGTAGGATCGAGAGATCGAAAAGACGGTGGTAGGTATCAGGGCATGGCTTTGATTCACTAGACACCTTACCTTTTATTATAATGTCAATATTAAAATATATAAGGACAAGCTTAAAAAAATTGCATAGTCATCTGGAGCGAACAACAAGTCAGATTTGTTTGTGTTCGTTACGAGTAGAAAGTCGTAGCAAAATATAACTCATGATGAGTTATATTTTGCTGCAGATGGACTGCCTTGTTCCGTCCCTGCATTTGGATTAGTGTGTGTGTTATAGAGATGTGTGACATTTTGTCTCGTATTTAAAATCGAAATGTACTCTCTGCTTCTGTATATAAAATTTTTCCTCTATGATTATGACGTCATTCCAGAGGGTGGTATCATGCCGTCGGAGGTCGGCGGTGCCGCTGCTGGTCGCATCATTAACGCCACACTCGGCGAAGTGCTATGCTAAATGTAACGCCAAGTGCTACTCGTAGTGCTTGCAGTGTGATCGTCATATTGCTCAAATAAAAACAATTATGAAACATGATATAATAGGATCACGATAAGTCGGAATCAACCTTCTGTATATAGAATTTTATCTCTATGGGATATGGCAATAATCTGGGAATAATCTGTCCTTGTCAGTACTTGTCAGTCCTTCTTGGAAACATTCATAAAAATTTTTCTCTATGATTTCAATTTGGATTGTACTCTCTGCTTCTGTATATGGAATTTTTTCTCTATGTTAGACCCAGACAAATTGGCTTGGATCGACGATCCAACAGCACACCCGACTTGATCGGACCCTTCACTCACTAGAATCTATGGTATCGATGACCCACAGACAATATTGTATAAAAAATCTTCAACTTCCGGTTGCTGTAGAGTCATTTTAGTTCTAATAAATGTTTTCTAACATGATGTACTCAATATTTTAATATTTTTGAAATAAAATGGAAGGTTCATATATATTTCTTTATATACTTTCTAAATAAAGAGTATAAAGATAATTATTTTATAAAAAAGTTGTGAGGAGGTTCCCCTCGAAATTTTATTCTACCTACTGTTATGGCGTTTGTGTTCTCAAACACAACGCATATTCGTATTTCCATTGCAAAATATTACACAAATTGTGTTTAATTGATGTAGTTGATTTCGAAAATAGTCCGTCAATATGGAGTTTGGGTTTTAGTCAGGCTTAGAGACCTGATCGCGTAAGCTTTCGATTAGGTTATGTTTCCATCTTTTATTGGTGGGTTTCAGTGATACGAAGATCAATCGTGGGTTTTTATAGTGAAAATCTCTACAAAGGCTATGTCTGAATGAATTTCTCACGATTTTTAGATATTCAGTCATGGTGGGAAGTACCCAGTATTGCATACTTTTGTTCGCTATTCAGAACTGCGTTCAATCTTTTGGATTTTGACATTGAGGTAAGAAATTATACTATTTCTACAATTAGAGCAACAAATAACATTACGAGAACAATGTTCATGTATACATTTGTTATTTCTGTTCAGGAATTAGAGGAAGCTCTACTAACAGATGGAACTGAAGAATCAGCAAGTTCACTCCTGACAGAGCTTATTGTACGCCTTCTAAATGGCTGTTTGGGTAACAATGACATCTCTGCTTTCAATTATCAGGTAAGTAATATAAAAATAATAAAAACAAACAATATAAAAATGTAATGTCTTGTCATTTATTCCTATTCACTATTTTCCAACATATGGTCCAGGTTCATACATGATTAACATTGCTTCTCTGGCTTTCTTATCTTGGGTTTTTAGATTCTACAATCCAGCAATACATTTATGCAGGGTTCATGCATAGTACTGTAGTTTTTCTCTTGTGATTTTGCTTAACTATCATTGATAAGTATATTGTTATTGAAAGTGTGTGACTTAAATCAAAAATCAATAATTTAACCGACTGTCATAAACTACAAGACCTAAATCGTTTAACCGCATATTATATTAAAAACCGAATTGTTGTTAATATAAAGAAATGTCAAACTATCTCACTAACGAGAAAAAATAAACCAATTTGATTTAACTATAATTTTGAAGGAAGTGACATACAGAGAGTGGTCCTGGTAAGAGGCTTGGGGGTGTATATAGACGATAAATTGAGCTTTGATTTGAATGAGCACATAGATATTATTTCAAGTAAGGCCTACTAAAATTTGGGATTTATAATGCGAACCTGCAAACCTTTTTGCAAAATCATTATTTTTTGCTTATGTTCTCAGTTCTCTCAAATACTCTAGGTCTATTTGGTCTCCTTACTTCATAAAAAATATAGATAAAATAGAATTCCTTCAAAATAAATTCAGCAAATATTTAGACCATAAATGTCAAACCGCTCATTCATCTTACGAGAATAGATGTTTTTATCACAAGGTACTCAAACTCTCTGACCAAAGAATGCTACTGGATCAGCTACTTTTACATGACATAATCCATAACCGCATAAATAACCGTAGTATCCTACGTGAACTCACATTTGGAGTGACCACTCGCCAAACACGGCATTTCTAGTATAATTTGTTCTTGAGCAGTGTCTTCCGAAGTAGATATGCAAAAAACTCAACACTGCCTAGAATCTTATTAAAAACTTACCTGCTAGTTATGAGACCCATGTCAGAGAGCACCCAGTAGTTGTCGTCACAACGACAATAGGCAGTGAGGTTGGGTTGGTACCTACCTACTGTGGATGCAATTTTTTTTGCCAGAGCATCTAATCAATAGTGCAATCATAGTGGATTTAGTTGCCTATGTATATATTTAGCCGTGTGGTGTCCGGCAGAGTAGAATAGCACCAACACTCATGGGTGTCGTACAAGGCGACTAATGTTTTCGAGGCAAAAGATCAAGAGTCTCCGTAGTCTGGAATATGGGCAGCAGCATTTTCCATTATTATATTTAAACACTGCAATCTCCAACCCGCCTGCCAAGCGTGGAGATTATGGCAATAACCTCCCCTTTCGTGGGAGAGGCCCTAAGTCCTGCAGTGGACTGTTACGGGCTGTGATGATGATGATGATGATGATGTATATATTAATATATTTTTTGTGGATACACCAATATGACATCAAACATAGAGTAACATTCCCCTCAAAACAAGATAACGAAACACAAATTAATTTTATATATGATATATTTTGTGTGTATCATAGATACACTAATATAATAGGATTATTTTCTTCTCTTTTTTTTTATAACACGATAATAATATTAATTAGCCAAAAGAACTGTGTGCTATTTCTGATAAGAATACATAGTAATATAAACAGTATGTTTATGCTCCTGTAGATATACTTTGGTATTTGATTTTTGTTACGAAGAAGTACATCTGTTTCTCTGCGTATAGCGTATAGATCTCTAACAAACAATATATTTAAGTTAATTTAAGAAAACCTGTTATTGGCATATGTTTGGTCACGACAAATTGTATACACTACTCTTCAGCGTTGTTGGTTTTCACAATAAATAAATAAATAAATATCTATTACAGATGTATCTGAGAAGACTATTTCGAAGAAAATGTCAAGATACAAGAAGATACAACCCCTTCGATTCTGACATTGATTTTCAGTTCTTACCATTGAGAACAAAAGTTGAAATTCTATATGCATTGTGTGACTTCCGACTGGATGCTTGTGATGTTTTTGAGTTATTCAAAAACCTTGAAGCGGAAAGTTTAAGGGTAGACCCTCTTGGGTGAGTTGAATTTGTAGACATTTTTAATATTTGTCAAACAGCTATCATTATTTTCACTTGTCAAATCTGTGTTGTTTTTACCCCAGCTAATAGGATAAGGGAAGGGGATGATGATTATCATGAAATATTGTGTTGAAAAAGAGTTTTGTTATGATATGTGTAAGATGATTGGCAGTTCTATTGATAGAGAAGTGTCATAGGGTGTGCATAAAATAAAGCCTTTTCTTTGTAAATATTAGCATTTTATTATCAGATATTTATTAGTCATGTTGAATAATACTGGTCTCTTTTTATTACTCAGAATCTATTTTTGTCCCAATGAAGTAAAATTTTTTAAATTTGTACTAGGTTCTATCATGTACCAAATATCTTTGTTTACCAGTATTTTTTTGTAATGAACGGGTTTTTAGATAATCTGCTGGACATACACTGCAAGTCTTAGACCTTATCCTGCCTGGCTGGTTACTTTTTAACATTTAGTCTTGATGACCACAAAAAGTTATCATCATGAAAAATAACAATACGATTTGACATTTTGATTTTTGTCTATTTGTCTGTATCCTAAACACTTCCTTTCGAAGCTCTCTGATACATCAATTTCTTGAAATTATATATTTTATTTATTAACATGGTTTAATTTTAGATGGGATGACAATGACTGTGCTTACTGGTACTTTTATGGTACCAGATTATATCGTGAAGATGTTATAAAAACAAAAGTCAAAAATAAAAAGAAACAAAAGAAACCAAGAGAAAACAGAAAAAAGGGCTGGTTTTATGGTAGTGACTGGCTATATGATGATTCAACAGAAAGGGTGTGGCAAGTGGTATGCTTTACGGCTGATGACTGGAAACATTTGACAGAAAAATTTAGCAAAGCCACCAGCAAAGTTGAAAAAGAGCTTTTCAGATCTCTATCTCAGAACTTTTTGCCGGAAATCCCTAGATTATTTCTAGAAAAGGAAAGATTACAACGTAAAAGGTAACTGAATTCTAATAAAATATTTAATAATTTAGTTTAAAGTAATGGAAAACCAGTGAACTTCTAGTTGGCTGTGAAAAACCACAGTAAATAATAAAACAATACCTGAAGCATTGGTGGCCTAGTGGTAAAGAAATCCAACTCGAAAGCGAGATGTATATACTGGGTGCAAACCCGAGTGCTGTCATGTATTAATGACTTTTTTCCAGTTATGGTTAGTTAAGCATGATGCTCTTACGGTGAGGGAAAACATTTGTAATGACACCTGAACATTCAAGCAACTTAATGTGAAACCACAATCCTATCTTATCAGTTTCCCCTAGTAGCTGGGTCATGGAGGTGACTAATTACCTGATCTGCCAAATCGTGGATCATGGTCAAGGCAAATCCTGGGCCATCGTGTATGATAGCACAACCGTGCCATTAATGCCATGATGATTATTTTTACTATTAATACAACTGTTTTATATTTACTACATACAGAGGCGAATTATATAAATATGCATTATGTGGCATATTTGCGAATTGTAAGTTTCTTAAAAATATTGTGCATTCTGACCTTTTACTTTAAAAGTGATAATTTTATGGAGCCAAAGCTTGTATAGATAGATATCTTGTGCCCGATTGCACTAAACTTAGACGTCTCTTAAGATGGCTTCTTCAGCTATTCCTAAGTACTTTGTGTCATAAAATTAAATGTCTTTTCACTTAAGGTTGGTGTTGGTGCAATGCTTTTTCTCCTTAGGAATATTTTAAATCAACCTAATTTCAATTTAAATTTGTTTGATCTAATATTAGACTTTCGATCTAGTTTGGCTTAGGCAACCAGTTTATCCTGATATGCATGCAACAGTTTTTTCTTATGCATATTGGGTTGTGTTGTTTGCTCTGAAGTTGTGTTACAAATAACTCCTCAAAGGTTTCATTATTTTTTTAATTGACATTCTATTGTATAGTCAACAGAATGTACATTTTGGGTTTTAGTCCACAAAGTTTGTACCTTTACCTTGCATTAATGCAACATTGGACTTGTGGCCTGCAGTACAATCTAGCCTAAGTTATTCAGGCCTAAAACTATCTTGATACGAAAAAATAATCAGACACTATTACTGAACTCCTTCAGTCTCAAGAAATTTATAACTATAGAAAATCTATTGTTCAGTGTGACCCGATACGGAGCCACCTGGGCCTGGACAGATTAAGTCGAAAATGAGTAGTAATAAATGTCCATGAGAAAACGGATGATAAAATAAGTAAGGTTTTTTTATCTATGTTTATATAGGCCATGCCAATGCGAACAGTCATAAAACAAAAATAAATATGTTGCGAAAGTTTCAAAAATTTTCAGTGTCAGTTAGGAAAAGGGCATTCTGTCTCAAGACCAGCTCATCTGCTTGTTTGGAACTGAATTGTAGAAAAATCTTACACAACGCTGTGAGACACTCAAGGTCGAGCGATGTGGAAAGTGTGGGGGGCCTATGTCCTGCATAAAAATTTTCAATTTTTTATTTATTTTATACAACATATTTTATAATATCATCTTGGCGTCAATATTTCGTTTGTGCTTTCGCGAGAGGACCCGGAATCCGCCTTGACCATGATCTAGGATTTAGCAAGTCAGGTAAACGTCCGTGACCCTGTTAATAGGGGAACCTGAAAAGATTGGATCATGTTTACACATACTGATTGTACATAACTCATTTACATAGTCATTGGTAGTTAGTACATAGTGGCACTGGGGATTGAACTCTCGCTAACGAGTCGGACCCCTTAACCATTAGGCCATCGACCTTCGTGATAATATCAATATTAAAATAATAGACATTCCAGTACATTTTGCCAGGCGACTTTATGTGTGCAATCTTTTAGAGAAAGTGCAAATTAAGATGTAATTGGCATTTGTGATTTCTATTTGATTACATGGTGAAGTTATTTCGGCATTGGACATTGTGTATACTAAACTAGGCACATGGAGAGAGAGATGCAGCAAAGACCGGACCTTCGTCTGCTTCGATCCCTGTCGTCGGAAATTAGTACATACAAAGTTTTAAGTTCTATTCCTGTATGGGTTTAGACTTCATGCTAATATACATAACCCAACCTTAATTAATGTTATTTAAGGCTTCTTGAGACCGCTCCTCGACGTACATCGAGTCGAGTACTTCAAAAAATAAAGCAGAAGGAGGAGGAGTCCAAGCAAAGCTCAACAAGAGAGGACGAGGAGGACGATCCAAGGGTCTCATCAAATGTAGCTCGTCATAAGAGAGCTCTTCGCCGAAACCTTTTAAGGTATGTAGGTACTATTGCAATGTGATTGTATTTATGTTGTCATCATCATCATCCTAGCGCATATCCCGGCTTCTGCCAGAGTCTGCTTTCCTAGTCATTCTTCTTCACTTCGCTTGGTCTTCCGCTCGCGATCCTCGCGTCTCGTAAGCCGTTGGCTCCCGCATCAGACTCAGCGATGTCGATCCATCGCTTCCTGGGCCGCCTGCCTGGGTTTTGTCAGAAAAAATTGTTAATAATAGTGTGGTATCCGCCAGAGTAGAATAGCAGCTTTCGACTGGGTGTCATGAAAGGCGACTAATGTCTAAGTCTGCTATATGACGGCGGCATAGTATATCTACCGTCACCCCAACTCTTCTCGTAAGGGTCGTAGGAGGCGACTGAGAGAACCTCGACTAAACATTCATTCCAAGAATAAGGTGGTAGTCATCAAACGCGCGCATTCTCAAGGATAGTTGGCAACAGGCATGCGGCCGGCGTAAACCACTGCCAAAACCCTTTAACAAGCAGGAAGGCAACAGGTATGCAAGCTAGAATTTGGGAAGTATGACAGGTAGAGCAAGATAGTTAACGGATGTGTTGAAGAGAAGAAGGATAAATGTTGCGAGATTGGAAGGAGTCAAAGCCAGAGAAATAGGTGAAGGATATAAGTTTTATTATTGTGGAAGTGATGGAAGGAGGAATGGAGTGGGGATAGTGCTGCATAGCGAGGTTCAAGGATGTGTGAAACGAGTCAGTGATAGGATAATATATGTGAAGTTGGTGCTGAAATACTTAGTTTTAAATATAGTTAGTGTGTATGCACTCCAGATAGGTAGCGATAATAATGATAAAGAGGTGTTCTGGGAAGACTTCGATGATTTGAAGCTAAGTATTCTAGACAGCGAACAATTAGTTATAGGAGGATATTTTAATGGACATGTGCAGAAGGAATGTCGGGTGTAAAAGAGTGCATGGCAGTTGGGGCTATGTAAGGAACTCTTAATAACGAGGGGGAGGCGTTGCTAGCAACCGCAGTCGACTTTGATACGGCTGTTGTAAATACATGGTTTACAAAACGAGACTAGCACCTGGTAACCTATGAAAATGGAAATCAAAGCACACAAATAGATTATTTATGGAGAAATAATAGACATCATCATCATCATATATTTAAGAGCATGACTCTTGTCGGTGGAGCAATCGCCACTCTTCTCACCGCTTCATCTCTTTATAATCCCCGGCGCTCACTTTTTCCTTCACGTCCTTCCAATACTCAAATCTTTGCCTTCCTCTTCCTCTCTTTCCCTCAAATTTGCCTTCTTTTATCACTTTCAAAAAGTTGTCATGTCTTATTAAATGACTCAGCATTTTCCCCCTTCTGTTCTATATTGTAAAGTGATACCAGGTGAAAGTAAAGTGATACCAGGCTGGCTCCCAACACAGACTTTTGCTAATGGAGATCAATGTTCACGTCTGCAAAAACATAGAACGCCCCCAACCTAAAACTAGGTGGTACATGTTAGAGAAGGCTAAGTATGCGCGAAGATTAAGAATACAAGTGGTTGACAAAATGGTGGAAATGAAAGATATGTGTGATAAAAATGTAGATAAGTGTTGGACAGAAATGGCTGAATGTTTATTGTGAGCCTAATAAGGTATAAAAAAGATTGACAAGGAAACCTGGTAGTGGAATGACGACGTACTTACGTACGTAAAGGCTCTGAGAGAAAAAAAGAAACCATTTACAGAATGGCAGAATGTAGAAGAGGGAAATGCATACCGCGGACCTCTTCCATACTTTAAAGATAGAAAGAAGGAAAAACTACAATAAGCAATCGAAAAGAGCTGTTGCCAAAACAGAGCTGAAGTACGAGACAATATTTACAAGGAGCTTGACTAAAGCTAGGGAAAAGAGTCCAAAGAAAAGGGACATTATTCATGTTAAGTGTTTCGTACACTTAACATGAGTAATGAAACTGATAGAGTAATGAAATAAAAGGTTGATGGAAATCATATGTTCATTAATTTATGAATGAAGAGAATGATTGGAATGGGGATTTAGGAAACCCATTGAGTAATATAGGTTTGGTGACAGAGGTAAGCGTAGAAGAACATGTAAGGCTATGCAAGGAATGAAGAACAGAAAATCAGTAGCACCATATTGAATACCAGTGGAAGTATGGAGGGTGCTGCATGCGGATGGATAAAAGTGGCTCACTTTGTTCTTCGGTAAGTTGCTGCATTAAGAGGTAATCTCTCAAGAATGGCGTACCAGTACCCTAGTACCAATCTTCAAAAATAAAGATGCGTCCAGGATTGCAACAATTACCGAGGAATAAAGTACGATGAAGGTTTGGGAGAAAGTGGTATAAAGAAGGTTGCTTGAGGAAAGTGAGGTATCACAGAACCAGTTCGGGTTTATGCCTGGTCAAGGAAAAACAGACGACACCTTCGCCACAAAATAGAAAACTAACAGAAGGTCCACTCCCCTCGTCTTCGAAAGTTATTACCTAAACTTGCCGACTCACTAGGGTTGCTATGTTGTCTAAATTTTAAAAATAGTAGGATTTAAAAGCGATCTTTTAAAGATCGTTCACAATAACATATCCCTTGCAAAAGACCAATATCTAATCCTTGCCATAATGTGATCATAATTGCTTCTCAAGCTGTTCAGATTGTGTTCAAGTGTATTAGATTTTCCATACCAGCTTCAGACATTATGCCTTTAGTATGCGTAATAATAATCTAGTGTTTATTCACTTTTTAAAAATTCATCGCCACCTGATTATATCATCAGACCCTGAGAATAATTTTTCCCTGACCTTTGATTTGACCCACTTCCCGGTAATCAAAAGAATTGAAAATTTCATACACATGTAAATTGATGAAAATGCAATATTATGGTAGTCAGTTGATCTGATGATGGAGAAGGAAGGTGGTCAGCGATTTTTTCTATATTAGACTAGATAGGCATTTCCGACTAGAAACCATTAAGGTGGCCATTACTGTTTCTTATTCTGGTAAAAACTGTCACATGGTGCCTGAAACTGTTCAACTAGTCCTAGGGCCTCTAGCGGAAGACCTTGGTCAACCTCGCTTCACCATCGGCATTGGAACTCGTAGCGGTACTGAAGTTCGACTATCCTCAAAGTCTGGAATGGTCACCCATCAGTTCTTGGACTCTGCATGTGTTGCTTGTATGTTATTAAGTAATCTTAGTTACGTACAAGTACTTTTATTTTATCAATAATAACATTGTAGATATAATTAAATAATATTAAACTGTTTTCTTTCAATTCAAATTAAGTCAACAATGCAACGAATTCTCGCGTTAACAATCGCGACCGAGCACTGCTTGAAACTGCGTGAGAATGCCTGTAAACGTAACGTCAATGTGTGCATGACGGAAATGGCGCATTGTTTCCAGTGGACCTTCTGCTAGGGGCGGGCCGTTCTTTATTTTGTGCCTTCGCACTTCGCCAATTGTGCAAAAAGTACAGACACGTACGCATAAATATGCATACGGTGGTTGTTTTTTGATGGGCTTTGAAAGCGAAAGAAATGCTTGTGAAGTATGTGGAGTTGATCCGTGCGATGTACAGCAGGCAGGATCTGTACTAGAGTCTGTTCGGCTGCTGGAACAACCGACGATTTTGACGTAAGGATCAACCCTTACCTAATCCTGCTAGTTATGGATGCTTTGAAGCGAGACATACAGCAAGAGACGGCCTGGTGAATGCTTTTTTTTATTGCCTATAGAGGCACTCGCCTGATTGAAAGCGATGATAGATGATATCGTCCTGGTAGGCGAGTACGAGGTACAGTGCAGACTGATAAAAAGGCTAGAGAGACTAGAAAGTGTTCGCTTAAATCCATAATTGAGTATATGTTCTGTGATTTCGACATCCTCTCCAACTCTTTTGCCATGACGCTTGACCGCGTTGTTTAACCAATCTGCTCAGACTTTAAATACCTCGGGTCACTGGTACAGTTGCAGGATGGATGAAGTGGCGACAGGTTACAGGGACTATGCCTCAGAGGCTAAAGGGCAAAATTTATATAGCAATTATTATAAGACTTGTCGTCATGTATGGATCGGAGTGTTGGCCTGCTAAGGTAGCATATGAAACAAGATTGCATGCCAGTGAGATGAGGATGTTATATACACTTTCAAGCTTACATAAGAGGAAACTTGAAAGTGGCCACTATTGGTGATAAAATTCATACATATTATATACATAGAGAAGAAAATCATATCACCAAAAGGGTATTGAATATGAATGTGGATGTATACACAGGAAGAGAAAGACCAAAGAAAATATGGATGGATTGTGTCATGATGATATCAGTGAGCAAGAAGTGAGGGTGGAGATGAAAGCGGATCGTGATGAACGGAGAAAGAAAACATACTGTGCTGACCCCAGATGAATGCGATAAGGGCAGGTTAATGATGAATGACTCAGGTCTGCTATCCCTTGTAGAAGTAAAAAAATTAAAGTCCACAAAGTCAACGCAATCAAAAGATTCGGCTATTTATGCTCCGTTTATCATCACAACCCGTAACAGTCCACTGCAGGACTTAGGGCCTCTCCCGCGAAAGAGGAGGTTATTGTTATAATCTCCACGTTTCGCAGGCGGATTGGAGATCGCAGTGTATTAATAATATATAACATAACAATGGAAAACGGGGTTGGTGCTATTCTACTCTGCCGGACACCACACGGCTAGCTCCGCTTATGCCGTGCCAGGAGCGCTTGTCAGCTCCGTTTATGCCGTAAGGGAATCAAAACATATAAGGAATACAAATCACAACAATACTTCCCTTTGACCTACAATCATAAAATTTGACAAGAAGCAATACCATGTAGCACAAGTACGGTTACGGTTAACGGTACAAATTAACGGTTTTCAATCAGAAAACCGTTAATTTATAGTTCGTCATATCAGCCAGAAGACGACCACTGCTGGCCATAGGCTTCCCTCGAAGATCTTCACAAAGGCCGGTCCTGTGCTTTTCGCATCCAGCTGGTACCTGCTGTCTTTACCAGGTCGTCGGTCCACCTTGTGGGAGGCTTACGCTGCGTCTTCCGGTACGTGGTCGCCAATCGAGAACACTCGAGCCGGGTTCCGAAAAGGTTTTAGTACCATAGACCACATACATACGCTACGGCAGGTTATACAGAAGACCGAACAGTATAACCGGCCATTGTGCTTGGCGTTTGTGGACTATGAGAAAGCCTTCGATTCGATCAAAACTTGGGCGATGCTCCAGTCTCTACAGCGGTGCCACATTGACAATCGATATATCGAAGCACTGAAGTGTCTGTACGAAAACGCCACTATGTAAGTTCGTCTTGACGACAAGACCACAGAACCTATTCAGCTGCAGCGAGGTGTTAAACAAGGTGATGTCATATCACCGAAGTTGTTCACCACTGCACTGGAGGATATCTTTAGGCTTCTGGACTGGGACGGACTTGGCATCAATATTTACGGCGAATACTCACCTCAGATTTGCTGACCATATCATAGTCATGGCTGAAACCCTGGAAGGCTTGGGCAAACCGCTCGATGACATCTGTAGTGCCTCTCAACAAGTAGGTCTTAAAATGAACATGGACAAGGCGAAAATTATGTCGGATGTCCATGTTGTGCCTACTCCAGTAACAGTTGGAGGGACTCCACTTGAAGTTGTTGACGACTATACATACCTAGGACAAATAGTCCAGCTACGTAGGTCAAATTTCGAGAAAGAGGTCAATTGACGAATCCAACTCGGTAGGGAGGCGTTCGAGAAGCTACGCCCCATATTTTAGTCCCAAATACCACAGTGTCAATATCTAGGTATTTGACCAATGTGTGTTGCCAGTGATGACCTACAGGACTGAAACATGGCCGCTCACTATGGGCCTTCTAAGAAAGCCCACTGTTACCCAAAGGGCAATGGAAAGGGTTATGCTCTCGTTGCGCGATCGAATCAAAAATAAGGAGATCCGCAACCGAACCAAGGTCACTGACATAGTTCTAAGGATTGCTAGACTGAAGTGGCAGTGGGCAGGGCACATAGCTTAGGGCAGTAAAATTTATAGTTACATCTTAAAAAATAGTCAACCAACTTATAAAGTGTAGTTTTGTTAGCAAATATTTCATACAAGTTGTAAAGAAGCTAGGTGCATTAGTATCTTTGTAATGTGTATATAATATAAAAAAGGCCTCTTTATCGGTCTTGGCCGGTTTTTCAAATTTTGAACCATATGCGAGCAACACACTCTCGATCCTCCCATCTGTTCACACGTTGTATTAGTTGGGCCTTGTCAGTCTGAATATAAAAGCTAGGTACTTTTATTTTAAGTTAAAAAAAATTTGTAATAATTATCATTTTAATTTAAAATTCTTCCTTTTTTATGCCAAATTTTGGGTGTCTAAAATGTAATGTCTTGACATCGACTCGATAAGAAGAATAATAATAATAAACCGTCACATGGTATCATGAAAATTAAATCATCGTCGTCTTAAATCCTGATTGCGCCCCACGCGGCACGTGAGGGCCCGGGGTCCGCCTTCCTACTCGTCTTGGCTGACTTCGCTGTTTATAAAAACAGAGCGAAGTGGGATAATAACGCCAAGATGATTATATTTTGTATGGGGAATAACAATAACCATTATGCTTATAGGACATTATGCGTCTAAGGCATCATGCATTTAGGACAATTCGCTTGGCTGCGTTAGGTCCTTATGCGTTGAGACTTGAGACCAAATCATGCCCGCCACAAATTATTGGCAGCCATGCAAAATGTATGTCAGATTATTACGTACTTTTAATCTCGTATACATTTCGTTTGCGCCAGGCCTGAGTTATCGTTTACTTACCCTATACGAAGTACCTATAGCTGTGTGGCACATTTATTGGTGCTGCCACCTACTTACATATCATTTTGTTACTCATTATTATTGATATCTGAGAATTGAGATACATTTGGTTTGTGAAGAGCCCGAGTTAATGTTTAGCCCATGCAAGGCCCTGTTATTGTTTGACCCATTATGCCAACGGTTTCGGCACTGTCCCTGACTAGTATTTTCATTACTTATAATTATTGTTAGTTTGCTATACATTTGCACTAGAATTTTTTATGAACTTTATCGATCTCTTGTGTTCTTTGTCGAATTATTAGTTCTGATCATCGCATGTGAAATCAGATCTAAAAAAAATACCAGACTAGATCAGACTGCAGGCAGGGTAAGGCAGATGCAGACATAGCGAGATTGAGCGATTGTGGAGTACTTTAGAGGAAGCATCAGCCCATCCATGGAATGTTGTTCTTTGTTGCAGACATATATCTACGTCATCAGATTCTTCAGACTCAGATAGTGAACAAGCAGTAGAGGAGGAGGAGGAAGAGCCGGAAGAAGAGGAGGTTAAAGAGGAAGAAGAGCAAGAAAAAGAAGAGCAGGAAAAAGAAGAGCAAGAAGAAGAAGAGGAAGAAGAAGAAGACGAAGAGGAAGAAGAAGAAGAAGAAGAAGAGGAAGAAGAAGACAAGAATAAAAAGGAAGATACCGAGGAGGAGGACGCAGAAGAAGAGGAGGAAGAGGAAGAAGAAGCAGAAGAAAAAGTTGAGATGCCTCAGAAAACTTCAAAACGATCCAGGAGCGCCGATAAGCGCTCAAAAAACTCGGTGGCCTCCGAAAAGGGAGAGCCTCCACCGCCTGTACTTAAAAGAGGAAGAAAAACGAACAACTCTTTAGCGGCAGCTACTGGTCAAATTGTTATACCGGATAATGACGAGCCAGTCAATAGTACCAGAAAAAAGTTAAAGACATCACAGATGTAAGTACTTTTCTTTAATTGATGTTAGGTTCAGTGACCGCATCATATCATGTAAATTTTAAAAATACAAAGCAAAGTATTTTTGAACAGCTTGCTTTTCTTGTCAATATTTAAAATTTAAATATACATTTTGGAAAGCTTTTTTAACATTGCTTCACATGTTTCCTAGTAGTAAGTTTTATCTTGAATATTGAAATTTTGAGTATTTTTATTGATGATAAAAATTACAGAAATGGTATATTTATAGTAATACTTTTTACTGCAATATGTGGCTGCAACACAGGGTTCGGTATTGCCGTGGCGTGTGGTGTCTGGCAGAGTAGAAAAGCACCAACCCCTTACATTCGTTAGTGTCATAAAAGGCGACTTAAGTTTTCGAAGCAAAAGATCTAGAACCTCCATAGGCTGGAAAATGGGCAGCAGCGTTTCCCATTGTTATATTTATAACACTGCGATCTCATCTTTCATGGGAGAGGCCCTAAGTCCTGCAGTGGACTGTTATGGGCTGTGATGATGATTGCCAGTCATTTTTCCATGTGCTGTTTCAGCCGCACTTTAATCTTGTGGCATATAGTGCGTTCTTTTCTACACGCCATGATGATTACAGTGAGTGAAGAATGCAGCTACGTATTACAGTGAAAATATAGCCCGTTTAGGTGGCTCTATGTTTAAATATGTGCTTTTTTTAGCTTTAGCCAAACTGAAGAGGATATTCAGACAGATATGTACAAGGTCCTTGAACAACTATCAACACATGAAGATGCTTGGCCTTTCATGGATCCGGTTGAGGAGGAGTATGCCCCAAACTACTACGCTGTTATCCGACGACCTATGGATTTGCGGAAAATGGAGGAACGCCTCGATAGTGGCTACTACACTGACTTTTCAATGTTCAAAGGAGATTTCAAACTTATTGTCAACAATTGTCGCCTTTACAATGGACAAGATAATGGTAAGTTGAAAAGTCTACTATGTAATAAAACAAACATCATTATCAACAGCGCGTAGTTTCAAGAATAGCTGCCGAACGGAGAAGGTATACTTGCCGAATGTATGTGTATGCATATTTTGACTAATTCTTATTTTGTTAGGTTTGTAATTGTCAGGACAAGGTTTACATGAAAGTAAAAAGGATAGGTGGAGGTAGGGTAGAGTCCACTGACGTACTGTTGGTCTGCTAAACCTCTACTATGTCCCTACAGTGCCCTCACAGTCTAAATTTACTAGGATGCGGATGCAAAACACGACATTCGTAGAACATCATATCGACACCTACCCTGAGTCTCTAAGGAGGCAAGCACTGAAACATGGTTTTTAGGAGAACTCGGGAAATAGGGTTTAAAGCACAAAATAAATAAAGGCCCGCCCCTAGCGGAAGGTCCACTGGAAACAATGCGCCATTTCCGTCACGAACACATTGACGTTACGTTTACAGGCATTCTCACGCAGTTTCAAGCAGTGCTCGGTCGCGATTGTTAACGCGAGAATTCGTTGTATTCTCTAATTAAATTGAATATTATTTAATAAAAGATAAAATAAAAGTGCTTGTACGTAACTCAGATTACTCAATAACATATTAGCAACGCACGCAGAGTCCAAGAACTGATGGGTGACCATTTCAGACTTTGAGGCTAGTCAGCACTGCTGCAAGTTCTAATGCCGATGGTGAAGCGAGGTTGACCAAGGTCTTCCGCTAGAGACCCTAGGACTAATTGAACAGTTTCAGGCACCACATAACAGATTTTAACAGAATAAGAAACCGTAATGGCCACCTGAATGGTTTCTAGTCGGAAATGCCTATCTAGTCTAATATAAAAAAAACCCTGACCACCTGCCTTCTCCATCATCAGTTCAACTAATTAATACCATATCATCAATTTACATGTGTATGAAATTTTCAATTCAATTGATTACCGGGAAGTCGGTCAAATCCCAGGTCAGGGAAAGGTTTTTAGAAAGTGAATAAATAGTAGATTATTATTACGCCTACTAAAGGCATAATGTCTGAAGCTGTTATGGAAAATCTAATACACTTGAAAACATCTGAACAGCTCGGGAAGCTATTATGATCACACTATGGCAAGGATTAGATATTGGTCCTTTGCAAGGGACATGTTATTGTAAACGATCTTTAAAATTCTGTTCGATCTTTTAAATACTATTTTCAAAATACAGTAGCAACCCTAGTGAGTCGGCAAGTTTAGGTAATAATTTTCGAAGACGGGAGTGAACCTTCTGTTAGTTTTCTATTTTGTGTTTAAAGGCTGCCACGGATGGTAGTTTGGTCAGTGGTCATTCCGGAAACGGACGTAATAGAATTCGTTTGTTTATTAAGAGTTAGTCCATCCAATACCAGGTTGAAAATGCGAGGCTGGCTGCTAAATATTTACTTTTTCAAGCTGAGACGACCTCGGCTTCGTAGAGCGTTTACACAATAATCACACAGCGGCTTCGTAGAGCGTCGCCTCTGTAACTCACGCACACTCATACCAGTGCGACAGATATGACGCTGTCGTAGAGGCTAAAACTTGCCGATGTGCATTATTTACCTCTAAGTAGTGTAACGAACTAGCAATGTACTAAGAGCTCTTGGCCAGTACACATGTAATAGCTTCTTCGGCCTAATTTTATTTGATGATTGATTTCTTAAAATAATATTTCTATTTCAGAATATACTCTGATGGTTGACAACTTACAGGCAGCTTTTGATCGCTTGACAGAAAAGTATATGCACAGACTATCGTCTTCCGATGAAGAAATCGCTGTGGAATATCAGCTGCCAACACCATCAAGAAAACATAAATTAAAATCGAGCGAATCTCCAACAAGACAAAAAAGAAAGAAACGAAAATCTAATTCCGATGCAGGTAAACAAAGTTGTCTTTTCTACGTTATTACTAGTGCAGTAAATATTTGTTAAATTCTATTGCAACTGTCAATTGTGATACATACTTACTGCACTGGCTCAGTGACTCAAGGAGTTTCTTGGCCCCCGACACCAGCGATTGTCACCTCTTCCTATCCTACGCCATGTCTCGCCAGTCATACATACATTGAACCAAAATTTATATTAGATTCAACATCTCAGTGAAGTGTTTATTTTTTTCAAATCGATAAATTAATAAATATTTATAATAAATCCGCATAGTGCCTAGTTCTGAAGTAATATTTATCTATTTTATTTCAGCGGACCCAAAATCGAGTTCATCAGATCTATTGCAAGACGAAGTTGAACAAACAGTTGAAGAAACAGTTAAAGAAACAGTTAAAGAAACAGTTAAAGAAACAGTTAAAGAAACAGTTGAAGAAACGGTTGAAGAAACAGTTGAAGAAACGGTTGAAGAAACAGAAAGTAAAGAGCCGAAAGAATCTCATAAAAACAAAGAAAAGAAAAAACGTAAAGGTCACCATCGTCACGGAAAACATTCCAAGATCCACAAAAAACAATCGCGTAAGCATAGCCACAGTGGATCTTCTAAATTAAAGCACAATAAAAAACACGGCAAGAAATCTAAACAGAAGAAGAAGAAGAATAAGCACCACGAACCTGAACCTGAAGAGGTTGAAATGAGAAGTGCAACACCTGAATCAATAGAAAGCTCTAACAGGAGTCGAAGCGCGAGCCCTTTGCCGTCTATTCACACACCCAGTCCTTCACCAACTGAGTTAGACCAGACTGAAAAAATTGATCAGCTTTCTGACCCAGACTTTTATAAGGATAAGTATGATAAAATAAAAGAAAGAAGGAGACATACTGCTAAAGAAACGTGGGAATCTTTATTTGATATTAAACACAAAGCGGTTGAAAAGCAAAAACAGAATGTTAACACCCCTGAAAAAAACAAAAATCAAAAACTAAG
This sequence comes from Blastobasis adustella, assembly GCA_907269095.1. Taxonomy (NCBI): domain Eukaryota; kingdom Metazoa; phylum Arthropoda; class Insecta; order Lepidoptera; family Blastobasidae; genus Blastobasis; species Blastobasis adustella. Next base: position 19,127,585 of record OU026114.1, read on the forward strand.
AGAAACGATTGAGAAATTGCGTGCGAAAAACGAAAAATATAAAAGCGGTTCGCTTTTTAACAGTCTGTTTGGGGTGGGATTTAATAGATCGAAATTTAAACCAACTTATAAAGTTCGAGATAGTAATCATAACGACAATGTTGATTTGGACGAAGAAAGTGAAGAGACCCATAAAGACAAGTCAGCTAAAAAAAGCGGCAAGAAAAGTACAGCTAAAAATGAATCCGCTTCTGAAGCTTTAGAACAAGCTGTAAAAGACATCAGTAAATGGTTAGATGATGCACCAAAGGGATCAGCGGGAAGTACGCCATGTGATAGTCCAACGCAAACAATTTCCACTGAAGAACATGATAATAGCCGTCTCGATGATGAATTATCTCAAGGCGAAAAATCTATACTCCCTAAGAAGGATACCTCCCGGAAGCGACCTTCATCTCGTGAACCAAAATTACTAAAAAGGAGGGAAATTCAAAGAACAATTGACAGACTACAACCAGGTAAAAGTAAAGGAAATTTATTGACTAATGTGAGTAATAAGAATTCTGAAAAAGTAGAAGAAATTACATCTCTGGGCCCCCTTAACAAGCCACGCGATGTTGGAAAGGGGGAAGAATTAAGTCCCAAATTGAGCCTTGGTTCAGTTTTGCCAACAGTTAAATTCACTCTTGGAAATGATCATAACTTTGGTAATAATGAAGGGAACAAAGTTGAAGAAACGAAAGACGAATCCGAAACTGCCGCTGTTCAAGATCATAAACAAGATGAGATTTCGAATAAAATTAACATAGAAGAGCCAATCACTCGTTTATCTAAAAAAGATGCCGAAGTAGAAACGGAACCACAAATAATTACTAAACCAAGCCAAGAAAAAGCCACCCCGAATCTAAGTGCTTGGTTTAAAGCATTTGGTGCACCTAAAAGTAATTCAACTGGTAGCATAAAAAAGAAAGCAGATGATTGTGATGTTGAAGATAAAGTCACTGAAAATTCAAATGTAAACGTTGAAAAGTCGACAAGTCCTAAAAATACTGCTAAATACGATTCTCCAGTGGATCCCGATACACCCAATCCTGATGAGGGAGATAGCCCATTGCCTAACGTTTCAACTACACCGAGGCAGAGGAGAACCAGTACAGGGAGCTCAGTATCCGAAAGATCGTCATTTAGCCAAGATCTAGACTCTCCTCGTCATCAAATGTCACATACATCACCGTTGCTACGATCGCCTGCCTCTCCGAGAACGGACGATTTTCAGAAAATTACTTACCCCATTATTAATGGCACTGTTCGGGCGGGATTCTATCAAGATACGACATCTGTAAAAAGCAGCCCTGAAAAAAGCTGCAGCCCTCGTGAAGCGCCACAGTCGCCGTATTCCCCATACTCACAACATGTTTACGCTTCGAATAATGTAACGGGTTCGGCTACGCCTAATTATTTTGTAGACCACAACAAAAGTCCACTTCCCACTTATGGTCAAAACTCTACTCCATACTACGACACGTCAAAGAATATGACTCACAAAGCACGAATACAGGACGACTATGGGGCTCTAACATCAGATACTTTGCCAAATAATCAGTACAGTGGCCCTTTTTCGCCAATACAAAGCGCCTATCAACAGCCTCATTCGAACTACCCTCAAAACCGCGAGTCTCCTCGACCGCCACTCAATATAGCGACACCTACAGCAAATCCTATACAAAACATATCCGAACCGAAAACTGCACCGTATCCCGTAAAGAAACGAATATATAATGAACCAGAATCAACATCAGTATCGTTGAAAAAGGTTCCAGAGACTAAAGAAAGACCAATAGGGAATCAAAATAAAATTGATTATCCTAAAATTGGGCAATCACCTTGTCAGCCATTGTCAGCGACGTCAGTGGATGATATAGCATTAGCTTTAAGTGAAAAAACCGAAATAAATAATAAAGTACGTGAGAAACCTAATTCAGATATTATCGATAGGCATATAAGAGAAACCAGGGACAACATTGCTTATGACAATGCTGAAATTGTCCACAATATTAAGAAAGATGCTCGAAAAGGAGACTGGGCAAAGTCAATGGGCATTGTTGAAAGAGATAATGTCGATATGGTGAATATGGGATACATGAATCCAGAAAATGACAGAAGAAATTGTGGAGAACTACACGATATTGATTACTCAATCAGGAGAGATATGCAAAACATGAATCCTCAGCAAAATGTGGCACTTAACTTGGGAATAAACCACCAAATGCATAAAACAGTCTTGAAGCCTACCACCCATCCAGCAAATATAAGTTTATCTCACACCCACGATAGAAGTCATGCTGATGGTATTGGAGTACAAAATATGGTCCATGCTCATCATAATCAATATGAATCTCTACCTGGCAGTCAATCGCTCGGGAAGTTCTCGTTAAATGACATAGAATTAGCAAACAAGAAATTGTTTGCGTGTAACACGCCCAATGCAGCGGCTGCTCTTGATTATGGAAACTGGAAGATGACAAACCAAATGCGGAAACAAGATGTGTTGCCTTCTGATTATTCGAACTCATACAGCAACAATTCCGCAGAAAAATTAAAATCTGACCTGAATAGCCCCACTGCTTATAAACATTTACAGCATCCGTACACGAACTACAACGTGCCCCGGTCGAATATGCAAAGATCGCAAGACTTACAACAAAATTTATCATCAGAATTAAGAATTCCCAACCCCCGAGGACTTCTTAAAACAGATCACATGACTTCTCAAGGAGTTCAAACGGATTTCGTAAATAAAAATATGGACACTCTTACAAAATCTCAAAAAGTAGACAAGCATACACAGAACCACCCACTTGTCAATACAAATCCTTATAAAACTTCTTATAGCACTCATTCTAGTATACCACTTGAAAGTTTGCGAAATATACCCAACATTCCACAAATGCTAGAAAGATACACAAACGAAGAAAGATACCTTTCAAGCTTCGCAGGTAGTGCTCAATCTCTTTATCATGATAAAACTTATCAAATGGCACACATGTTTAACAAAAGTATGGCTTCAGAAGTTTTACCCACAAGCACATCTGTCAGTTTATACTCTCAACCGTCGACAGCAATGAATAAAGAAAGCAGTATATATAAAAGCTCTGCTATTCCCAGTACCACACAGAATGACTCTAAAGTTAAAAATAAACGTAAGAAGGCAACTGAAACAAAACAGACCCCAACAATAGCAAGCCAAGGATATCATGCTTCGACGTGCGCTAGTGACGTCCTAACATCGGTTAAGTCTAGTATGATGCCAGCAAGCCCTTTCAACTTTGGGGCTCCAACGAATATGGCTCTTACTGGTGGTTTATATGGCGATAATGGAGGATTTTCCATAGAAGATATTAGAAATAGTAATCAGTTAATGGCTGCTAATTATATGGCTGCTGCAGTTGCTCATCAGCAAAGAAGTAATGTCGAGATCAATTCCGATAAGCTGGCCAAACCTGCCCATCAAAACTCGAGTCATACAAGCAGCTCTTTTCCATTTATAGGCCATTCCCAAGTCAGATCCAGTTATCCATTTGTTGGCGCAGATCCCACATCACCTCTGTATCAGCAGTACCTTCAGCGCCATCAAGCGGAGGAATTGTTGCGGCAAACTGGACAAATTATGGGACTATATTCACCTGGATATCCGACTAGCCTGGGAGTGAGACAACCATACGACCCCATTAGTCGACCGTCATGGATGTAATTGGTGCATTCGGCAACCTCTCCTCTTGCCGATCAGGTAAATAATCATATTTAATCATAACTTTGATGTTATGTAGTAGATTAATGTATGTCGATGTACACATTACAGTGTAATTTTTATATACGTTTACAGTCCACTCAACGAGACTAAATTGTCGCTTCAGTAAATTGTGTTTTAACATTACTAAATTATACTGGACAGAATCTTCAGGCCAGGGTAAACACGTAAGAAAGTGCTAGAAAACGATAGTTTGAAAATGAACTTCGCTCTATACCAACCAACAAAAGTAAATTCAAGTATCTGGGATTCGTGATGTCCTGCACGTGCCCGGAGATAGTCGCTCCTATGTCAAGTCACACATCTCTGCAACTTGGGCCAAATGGCGGGAGCTCACTGCACTCACCTATGTCCCGAAAATCTCCCTACCGACGCATAAGGACCTCATAATATCTGCTGAATAACGCTCACTGCTGGGCATAGGCCTCCCCTAAAGATCTACACAAAAGCCGGTCTTGTGCATTTCGCATCCAGCTTGTACCTGCGATCTTTACGTGATCGTTGGTACACTTTGTGGGAGGCCTACCCACGCTGAGTCTTCCGGGACGTGGTCGCCACACGAGAACTTTACTGCCCCATTGGGCCTCTGTTCTACGAGCTATGTGCCCTGCCCACTGCCACTTAAGCTTGGCAACCCTTTGGGCTAAGTCGGTAACCTTAGTTCGCTTGCGGATCTAGTCATTTCTTATTCGATCGCGCAGAGTCTCCGGGCCCTTTCCATTGCCCTTTGGGTTGAGTGACACAGTGAGCTTTCTTATAAGGCTTCACAGTGAGCGGCCTCGTCCTTAAGGACCTAAAACAAAGCAACCAAATCTCTCATGCTCAAGAGATTTCTATGCAAGAGCATAACTGGGCCAGTGAAGCTTTATGGCTACGAGAATGGGCCAGCGCTGAAGAAGCACATCCGTGAACTCCACTCTAACGAAATGAAAATTGTGCTGTGGATGTGCGGCTTACACGACTCGACCGAGTCCATAACGAGTAGATATGTGGCAGCCTTGGAGTGTGGACATCGCGGATAAGATTAAGGAGGCTCGTCAGTGCTGGTTTGGTCAAGTACCGTGTAAGCCCCCAGGTATATGTTGGAAATAGATGCCTCAATTTGCCGGTATCAGGAAAGAGATCCTACGGGAGGGCCAAGAACCGATGGATTGATATCGCTTAATAGGATTCGAGAGCCCTCGGCTTACAACGTAAGGTAGCTGAAGGCCGAAGTGGAGAAATAAAAGTAGGGCAGTGTAGTAGAGAAGATGGTAGGGCCTCATACCACTAATAAAAATGTGCTAAATAACTATAAAATGATAAGTTGGCGACGCGCTGGCTTATTGTTATTATACACTAGCTGACCCTACCATACTATATATCTCACTCTATACTACACTCTGCGCTGGCATCGCATCTGATGCTGCGCAGGCGCTAGCAGCGTTCTAACCCTAGAGTAGCAAAGAGGGTCCTTTACATACAGTAACGCTGGGCGCCTGCCATGCCTCCACGTTTTCTGAACATAATACATATTTTTCTTTCCTTCTGTCGTTTTACCCAAGGCCAAATCGTTATTATGAAACTGTAAAGACACATACATCAAAAGTCATTGCGCGGATTGTACGAATATTTAATTAAACTAACGTTAAAATTCATCTATCACTTCTGTAATTTCTTATCCTTGGCTGATGTGTGCCAAAGGTTTCTGGTTGACTCTCATTTTCAGTGTATTAACGTAATTTTATTGATAGTTACAATAGAATACATAATAAGTGGCAATCGATATGTAGGAAAGTGTATTATTATTCTTTGTAGTTATGAGAAAGAAGTTTTTCCGTAAGAAAAGTTTTTGTAAATGCCTACTTCTTGCTTAGCGGATGATACTTTCCTCTTTACTCAAGACATGACAGTTTATATTCGATTTTTTTTATTATTAGGTGCTTAGTATTTTATTAGTGTATGGTGAATTAATCAAGTTTTAGTATATTTGATGAATCACGATCAAAAGAATTTTTATATATTTTAATTCTACTCCTGAAAACTTTTACAATGTTTTAAAATTATTACTACATATGCTATTTTACAAGTTAGTATACAACACAACTTTCTCATCCCACGTAATCATAATTAAATGTATTGAATTATTTAAAAAATATGTAATTAGTTTGAATGTAAGTATTGAACAATAAGTTTTAAGGTCACAATGAATTAATATTTGTTATTTATTAATTTTAAATTTTACGTTACTCTACTTAATTCTTAATGCATTGTTGTGTACATATTTCACTTTTGTTTACAATGACAGTTTATTAGCATTTTACTGGATATATGTTGAATAGATAAGATTAATTAATTTAATTTAAATGTTTAATGATTGTAGTGTTAAGAAATTGATGTAAGGAATATTAAAATATCTCTTCTTGTGTAAAAACAAAAATTAAAGATTTTCAAAATGCACACTTGTCGTTTTATACATATAATCTTAGATGGCGAAAATTTAATTTAAAAAAAAATTGATAGCAGCAGTGCGTGGGGACCTCGGCCCGGTGGGGTCGCCCAAAGAAATAGGAAGCTTGGCTTATGTTCCAAGTTCTGTGGGGCAGACGATCGCTGTGGTAAATTTTGATAGATTGTTGCTACGGAAATTGGGCAGTGCAAGTTTGCAATGTTTTGACGCTCAAATTGCTTCTATGTCTTTTATTTATATGCATATGTCGCACACTATGTTGGATTTTGCGTGACTGATTATGGTGCCTGCGATGCCGCCCACCCCGCACCGATGCGCCCCGTCAGCAGTGTGCGTGCTATACTAAGCGATACACCCGTGCACGTGTTTCTATTTTTCAATTCTCGTTTTTTTATTTCTGTTAACCGCGTTAACAGATTGACTCCATAGTTCTTGTATAAGTCACACAGATAGCAAACTTTCTTTTAAAGTGATGATCAAGTATCGTAAACCTGTTATTTATATTTTTGGGTACTTCTTATTGGTTAAATAATAATAAAAAACCCCTTGGGCGGGACGGCAACCACGAGAAATTTTCAATATGGGTTGCCATCACGCCCTGGGGCGATATGCTATATTTAGCAGATTTTTTTTTGTTTGTGTTATTTTGACCAAAATTCGTGCCAAATACATGATAGAAATATGAAGTAAATGTAGATTGTTTATGTAAAACTAAATTATAAAACCAAACTTCCTACTAAATGTGGCTTCCCGCCCGAGGGCGTGATGGGCACCTAAATTAAAAAAAAAAAAATAACTAGTGTTTATAAGAGTCGAATTTTACACTAATTATCGTGAGTCGTGACATATTTGGCCGCGAAAAGCCTGCGTCACTGTCCATAACGGATGATAAAACATCCCACGTGCAAACAATGCTCTATGACGAATACTCGCCGTACAATGACTCATATAAAAAAAAATTAATAGTAATCAAATATTTTTTTATAGAAATATTAGGGAGCTTACCATGAGCTCTTATAGCAGGACCTAAACAGAGCGGCCCTGCTTAGAACGAGACAAGCTTATGTGACGCGTACAGCGCTGTTTCGCTCTAAGCAGCGCAGATCCCTCCTCCCATCCCATTTAACGCCTCAGGGCGTGATGGGCAGGCAAACGCAATATCAAGCAATATTTTCAGATTATTAAATGTTTAATGTTAAATTTATTTATCAAACGAGATTATATAAAAAGTAAAAGGCATGGAAATTATGTTAGTAGAACAGAACATAAAACTTTAAAATTCATAAAGAGCTACAATTTCGGGTTTGGATTGCCGGTTTTGCCACATTGTACAGTAGGGCGAGGTGTCGAACAGTGACCCACAAAAAAGTTAAACAATCATAAATCAAGTTTATCAATAGAATGAAATGTTTGTTAGTCCAGTCATTGCATAATATATCTGACTCTAATTTAGCATATAAGTTTATAGAAAAAGAGAGAAAAAATTGTAATGCAGATTTTTTTAAAGATGGGAAATGACTCATTGTGTCCACCTCTTGGGACACATTGAACCAGGGGGTTGGTCTACAGCGAACCGGGGAGTACACAGTGAGCCCGGCGAATGAGATCACTATTATTAATGTGTCCTCTTTGTACTTATTAGCATAGTAAAAAAGTTAAATAGTAACACCTACTTTCTTTATAAATGTGTTTAGTTTTATTTACCAAAATAGCTGTGAAAACTATTAATCAACATAAATCAATAACACCATAACTTAACCTATTTTCTAATTTCAGTCATTGATGATATCTTTTAAAGTTGTATAAAAATAAAGAATCAACTAGCTACACTAGAGTTCCTGAGATATATTTTAATCATCTACCGACCGAGAGGTGGTTTGTTAAGGTAGGCGTTCTATATAAAAATCGATGTAGAAAATGGTAGGGGAAGGGGTAGGGATTCGATCCACTGGTGGAGCCTTGCAATGGATCTTAGTGGATTGAGGAGGGTTGGGTACGGGTAGGGTATGGTTAGAGCACGGATAGGGGTAGGTAGGGTACACGTAGAAGTGGGGTAGAGGTAGAGTTAATTAAATTGAAACCACGCGAACCAAGACGCGCCGGGAAGCCAATTCATGTACCTATTCACGAAGACTGACGGCAGTAGCCTAATTCTGCCTACCCGCATTTTTTGTTCGAGTAACACTAAAAAAATAAGCGATTGCTGATTTATATGGATATTTAAGGTTAAATAATTAAGAAAATCAGAATCTTGAGGTTAAACACAGTAGACAGGTGACTCACTGTTCGTGCCGGTGTGGTGGGTCACTATGTACCACACACACCTCTACTGATTTTAGATTAAGCAAAAAATCGTCAAAGTTGGAGTTATGAATGTACGGCTAAACAATGCAAAGAAGTTCAGTACAGAAATACAAAAAATCATTAATTTTAAAATATGCAATTTTAAGTTAAAAACTGAAAATAACTACGTAGGTTTTTTTCGCATTTTTGCCCCGAAAATCACTTAGAACCCCACGCGGGCGTTCTGCGCTGGAGCTCGCTGCCAGCTGGAAAGCAGGAAGCCCGGTAAAAACCAAGTAGGTACGATCACGCTCATTGCACGATCTGACAACGTTGCGTTTTGGAGGTACTAATGGTGGCTAACTGGCTCACTGCTCGACATCTCACCCTACGCCGTGCGGCGCCATGTACAGTGTTATATTGCTACAATGAAATGCTAAACTAACATTTCGGTTCGATAATCTGCAACCGGGAATTTTGTGAGATAAGTATTTTTGCTAAAATATGTTATTTGTAAGGTTAATGTTAGCAGTTTTTAGAGGAAATTAATGCGTACGTGTATAAATCAATGTCTACGACTAATTGTGGTGGTTTAAATTGAGTTATGCTTTCGGAATATCGTGATTTGTGATCGTGTGATGTTTGTTTACTACTTTCAGTTGAGCAACGGTACCGCCTATCTCCAATTGAACGTGGCCATTTTGATTCCAACCTCTGGAATGACGTCACTGAATTCGTACCGCCGAACTCAGTATCGGTCCGAATGAATGAACTTAATGCCATTGGAGAGTATACAGTAACGATCCGCTTCACGATTTGATTTTGAAATATCATCATCATCATCCGAGCGGTCAATCCCGGCTACTGTCAGAGTCCGCTTTCCTGCTTTGCTTTCTCCACTTTGCTCGATCTTCGGCATCCTTACGTCGCAAGCCGTTGGCTCTCGCGTCCGTGTCGGCGATGTCAATCCATCGCTTCTTGGGCCTTCCGCGGGATATTTTTCCTGATACCGGCAGATACAGGCACCTATTTCCCACGTATCCCTGGGGCTTACGCAACACGTGACCATACCAGCGCAGCCGTGCCTCTTAGATTTTATCCGCAATATCTCTTACGCCAAGGCTGCCACGAATGTACTCGTTACGCACTCGATCAAATCGCGTAATGCCTCACATCCACCGCAGCATTTTAATTTCGTTGGCGTGGAGTTCGCGGACATGCTTCGTCAGCGCCGGCCAGGTTTCACTGCCGTAAAGCATCACAGACCTCATTATGCTCTTATATATTAGCCCCTTGAGCTTGATTGGGATTTTAGGATCACAGGTAACCGCCGTCAGCTCCCGCCATTTGGTCCAAGCTGCGGAGATTCGGGCGTTGACATCGGGGCCTATATCGCCGCACTCGTGCTGCACGGATTCGAGGTATTTAAATTTATCTGTTCTACTGACAGCTTCGTTCCCTATACGGATGATTTCAAGATCCGCTCTCCACTTAGACATAAACTCTGTTTTGGCGACGTTCAGCTTCAAACCACCGTTTTCTAGCACTGCCTTCCACGTGTTTACCTTGGTCTCAAGATCCTGCCTAAGCTTGCTCACTAGTACGATGTCAACAGCGCATTTCATAAGCCAAGGAGGCGCGTCCTGAATTTCCGCTGAGAGGACATCGAGCACAATGCAAAACAAGTAAGGGCTCAGCACTGAACCCTGGTGAACAACAACGGTAATCGGGAAGGGATAAGTATGGCCTACGATGGTTGTGACGACGGCCTCAGTTTTAGCGTACATGTCCTGGATAATTTTAATGTACGCCTACGGCACAGAGTTTGATCTCAGAGTCCACCAGATTATCTCACGTGGGACACTGTCGAAGGCCCTCTGCAGGTCGAGGAATGCAAAATGTAACGGTTGATACCTACTGCAGTGGGTCTCCTGGAGGACCCTGAGGGCAAAGATTGGATCCATTGTGCTGCTGCCCGGCCTCAAGCCGTACGTGACATTCCGGCAAGGAGCATTCCTGGCGAAATCTGGTCTATAATACGTTCGAAAAGCTTCATTGTGTGGCTCATGAGCTTGATACCTCGATAGTTGCCGCACTCTTGCACACTGCCCTTTCCTTTATAGATTGGCGTAATAATATTTACGCGCCACTCGTCAGATATAAGCCCCGTAGCTATGATCCTGTTAAATAGTTCAGTGAGCAAGAGTACGCCTCGGGTCCCCATTGTTTTCCAGGTGTCTATGGGTATTCCGTCATGGCCAATAGCTTTTCCGTTCTTCATACGGGCCAGAGAGCCCGATTTATTTGATTTTGAAATATCGTTATTTTAAATTTAATCAAATGCTAGAAAAATGTACTTTATAATAATAATATAATTTCATAATTCATTCTCTTTTCGTGTTATGTTATTTTGAGTGCATCCTAAGTATTCTGCAATGTTCAATTGATTTATAAAACGAGATCAAACTAAAAAAATTGAAAATAATGTTAAACGGAACATAAAATTCACTCCCATGAAGTTAGAGTATAACCGACTTCATATCATTCAAAATCGCACTTTTTAGTCCATTTTACAGGATTAGGCCCTAGTGTAGAGCCTATCCAAAATGCATATTGTGCAATTCAATTCACAGGGTGGATCGGCGGTACCGTTGCAGATATAACGCGTGTGAATGATATAGGAATTCGACCTTGTCAAAGAAAGTTTTACCGCTGATGCCGTCTGCCATAGCCTCCTTCGTCTAAAGCGCACTCCACATGTGGACAGTTCCGCGGGAACACAAGAATGTAGAGGGAGTATTCGCCTACATTCGTGTAGTCCCGTGTACGTTTGGCATGTCTCGCCTATTTCATAGACTAAGTAGAGATAGGTTGTTATCGTCTCGATTCGATCGATTTTATATTTATATTTCCAGCGCTTTTCCCCGTAACAGGTTCTGGGTACACTTGACCATGATCCAGGATATTAGTAGATCAAGTAATTACAGTACAGCAGCTGCCATCACATCTGTGACCCTGTTTACAGCAGATTAGCGATATTACACCGATGAATCGATATAATGTCGACACGTTTTTACACCCACCACATCCCTAATAGGCGAGAATGTAGAGGGTCGACCAGTCCCGGCAAAAGTTTCGCCGTAAGTTTCGGCGGACATGTGGAGTACGCTTAAGATGAAGACTATGATTCTGCCCATCCCCTTTTTCTGATTCTGTAAATTATCGTATTTGTTTTGCTTTCGTGATCCTTTCGTCATTTTTTATCAGTTCATCTCGAATTATAACCAACGCACGTTTGGTTCTAGAACACTAGTTCCTAAAGAGAAATGATAGTGCTCGTTGAGATCTATATTTCGGATGACAGCTGTTAAACTAAAAATAGTAATAACTCTGAATCGATTGCAGTTTCAACGCTTGTTCCAGAATTTGAAAGATAGATCTTGATGCGTACTATCATTACATTTTAGGAACTAGTTTTCTACGAGCAAACTTTCTGAGTTTTTAAAGTTTGAAGTTTTACACACACTGTCATATCATACTTCATGCACACACAGGTAAATATCTGGTTAGATCAATCTGTTCAGTACGGTGCGTCAAATTAGTATCTTTAGATTAAATAATTTATCATCTTGGCGTTAATGTCCCGGTTTTTGCTCTCGAGGACGGGCGCCCGGGGTCTGCCTTGACCATGATCCAGTATTTGGTGATTAGGTAATTACAGTGGAGCGACTACCATCTGACCTCCGTGACCCTGCTACCAGGGGAATATGACCATATTGGATCATGATTACAAATTCAGTTGCCTGAATTTACAGGTTTCATCACGATGATTTCCCTCACCGTAAGAGCATCGGTTATAATTCAACTAATGTACATAACTCAGAAAAGAGTCATAGGTACATGGCCGCAGCGGGATTCGAACCTGGTACCTCTCGCTTACGAGTTAGATACTTAACCACCCGACTGCCGATGCTTTCGAAAATTAGTATCTTTAGATATTCTGTGGTAATATGTTTATTCAAAAAGTAACAGTTATCGCAGTATCCGAAAAATATTCAATGTGATTGAACGAATTGCAATTGGATGTTACAGATCTCGGCACGTATGTCGAGCAGTGACCGTTAATTTAATGCACAGAAATAAAAAATAAGGTGTCGTGGTGGAGTGCGCGGGGCAAACGCACTCAGCATGGGAAGCGCTAATTGGTACCCCCGGTTGCACTACGCCTCCCAGACAGGTACCGCCTAACTCCAATTGAACGCCGCCATCTTCATCCCACCCTGTGGAATGACGTCATAGAATTCGTAACGCCGAACTCAGTATTGGTCAGAATTAACGAAATGAATGTTGAGTTTGGGAGTATAGCAACAATCCGTTTCGCACTTTGATTTTGAAACATCGTACTTTTTAAATTGAATAAAATGATAGAATTATACGTTATAATGAAAAATTTTCAAATTATTTTCGTACTTATTTTACTTGGATTTTAGGTATTCTGCAATGTTAAATTTATTTATGAAACCAGATCAAATAAATACTAAAAGCTTGAAAAATATGTTAGTAGAACGGAAAATAAAATTCAGTCCCATAAAGTTAGAGTATAACCAACTTCATGTCATTCGTCAGTCCATTTCATAGGGTAGTTAGCAGGGTAGCATTAAACAGTCCACTCCATATCGGAGTAGAGCCTATTGGAATTGCATGTTATGACATCATTCCACATGGTGGGATTAAGATAACGGCGTACTATCTGAGATCGGCGGTATGTTTTGTATGGGATCATCGACAATTTGTACGGCGCGTCTCTGCACGGAGTCCAGAGGATTAAGCAGGTCGGCAGTTTCGCCGGCCCAAAGATGGGAGCAATACTCCATATGAGGCCGCACCTGTGCTTTGTACAGCAGCAGGCGCTGCCCTGGGTTGAAGTGTCGATTGGACCGGTTAAGCACTGCAACCTTTTTGGAAGCCAGTTTGGCCTTACCTTCCAGGTGACTCCGGAATCGACACAAAGGATCCCGAAACCTATTGAGATGGAAAGGGGTGTTCCTTGGAACTGTGGCACTATGTCGAAAGGATCTTTTTTGGTGGAAAATATGCAGACCTGTGTCTTCGAGGGGTTGAATTGGACCAGCTTTAGTCTGCCCCACTGAGTAACTGACTTCTGATGCAGATACAGTCACGTTCATAATAATTGCTATCGATCGATTGTTAATTCTTACAAAGAAATTCTTTGTATGACATGCCTACACTCATACCGAGACGGTATTTCTTTTTCTTTGGCGGTCTATCTCTTTTAGGGGTAGGTAGAGACCACGTTGTTCCATTTGCTATGGTTCTGACAAATCTTGGTGACTTCTACTCACATACTGTTAACTTCTTACCCTTCTTTGGCTCCATCGTAATCGGGTAAAAAGTGTCAGTTAGTATTCGAGGAAGACCATTCGCAGAGGTCCAATTTATTTGGATACTGATGATGTCATAGTTTTTAGTTAAAAAAAAGACAAATTTTTTACAAAAGATGTTAAATTGTCGTTCAGAACAATATTATTTTGCGATAGAGCAACCAATTCCTAATTTTTTTTACTATGATGTCATATCTGAACGTCCAATTATTCGGTTGTTATGGGCTATTAAAATAGCTATACCTACTTAGTACTACTATACCTACGTCTAGTTGTACACAGTCATGGAAAAGTTTTTTTCATTTTTGTACATAGTTGTGATGGTAAGCGTAGAGGTTATTTTACAATTTATACTCTCTCTGAAAATTGCAAAATATTATTTGGACGATACTTTCAGCCAAAAAAGTTAGCTACCTCCATGGTTAAAGCGCACTCCACATGTGGACAGTTCCGCGGGAACACGAGAGTGTAGAGGGAGTATTCGCCTATATTCGTGTAGTCTCGAGCATGTTTGGCATGTCTCGCCATCACCTCTGTGACCCTGTTTACAGCAGATTAGCGATATTACACTAATGAATCGATATAATGTCGACGCGTTTTGACACCTACCACATCCCTAATAGGCGAGAATGTAGAGGGTCGAGGTGATGGTAGGTGCTCTACTGTAATTACTTGATCTACTAATATCCTGGATCATGGTCAACTGTACCCCGAACCTGTTACGGGAAAAAGGAATTTAAATATAAAATCGATCGAATCGAGACAACAACGAACTATCTCTACTTAGTCTATGAAATAGGCGAGACATGCCAAACATGCACGGGACTACACGAATACTCCCTCTACATTCTCGTGTTCCCGCGGAACTCTCCACATGTGGAGTGCGCTTAAAGCGTACTCCACATTTCTTAAAGCGTACTCCACATGTCCGCCGAAACTTTCGGCGAAACTTTGGCCGGGACTTTGGTCGACCCTCTACATTCTCGCCTATTTGGGATGTGGTGGGTGTCAAAACGCGTCGACATTATATCAATTCATCGGTGTAATATCGCTAATTTGCTGTAAACAGGGTCACAGAGGTGATGGCAGCTGCTCTACTGTAAATACTTGATCTACTAATATCCTGGATCATGGTCAAGTGTACCCCGTACCTGTTACGAGAAAAAGCGCTAGGAATTTAAATATAAAATCGATCGAATCGAGACGACAACAACCTATCTCTACTTAGTCTATGAAATAGGCGAGACATGCCAAACATACACAGGACTACACGAATGTAGGCGAATACTCCCTCTACACTCTCGTGTTCCCGCGGAACTGTCAACATGTGGAGTGCGCTTAAAGCGTACTCCACATGTCCGTCGAAACTTTCGGCGAAACTTTTGCCGGGACTTTGGTCGACCCTCTACATTCTCGCCTATTTGGGATGTGGTGGGTGTCAAAACGCGTCGACATTATATCGATTCATCGGTGTAATATCGCTAATCTGCTGTAAACAGGGTCACAGAGGTGATGGCAGCTGCTCTACTGTAAATACTTGATCTACTAATATCCTGGATCATGGTCAAGTGTACCCCGTACCTGTTACAAGAAAAAGCGCTAGGAATTTAAATATTAAATCGATCGAATCGAGACGACAACAACCTATCTCTACTTAGTCTATGAAATAGGCGAGACATGCCAAACATACACAGGACTACACGAATGCAGGCGAATACTCCCTCTACACTCTCGTGTTCCCGCGGAACTGTCAACATGTGGAGTGCGCTTAAAGCGTACTCCACATGTCCGCCGAAACTTTCGGCGAAACTTTGGCCGGGACTTTGGTCGACCCTCTACATTCTCGCCTATTAGGGACGTGGTGGGTGTCAAAACGCGTCGACATTATATCGATTCATCGGTGTAATATCGCTAATTTGCTTTAAACAGGGTCACAGAGGTGATGGCAGCTGCTATACTGTAATTACTTGATCTACTAATATCCTGGATCATGGTCAAGTCTACCCCGAACCTGTTACGGGAAAAAGCCCTAGGAATATAAATATCAAATCGATCGAATCGAGACGACAATGAACTATCTCTACTTAGTCTATGAAATAGGCGAGACATGCCAAACATGCACGGGACTATACGAATGTAGGCGAATACTGCCTCCACATTCTCGTGTTCCCGCGGAACTATCCACATGTGGAGCGCGCCTTATGTTGGCAATCTTTTTTTTTCCTTTGTGCATTCTGCGTTTTGCGTCCCACATTACTTAAACACAAAATTTCTTGCGAGATTAAATAAAAACTAAAAAGCATGAAAATTATGTTAATTCTACTCATAGAGAAAACAATTTTTATACAGAAGGTTCTACTAAACCATGAAATCCACTCCTATAATAGGACCACGCTAAGTCCGAATCGACTGACAGTAGTAAAAATTATAAAATGTGGATATGGCAATAATCTGGGGATAATCTGTCCTTATCAGTCCTTGTCAGTCCTTCATGTAAACATTCAGATATTTGGCTTGAATTTGTACTTTTAGTTTGACGAAATTATTAATCACGCTGAAAACTATCACTCTCACTTCCTTTTTAATTGTTTTGCCCATTATTTAATAATATTTTTCATAACTTACGAAAATAAACAATCGTACAGAAATCAAATTGTTTGTTATGATTTTTATGAATGACGTTCTATTACTTTTAAAAAACCTGTCATAAGTTGCCATTCAGAGTTTTTTTTTTTTTAATAAGTGATTCGGACTTAGCGTGGTCTTATTATATGAAGTTAGAATATAACTTCATGTTCCAAATGGTACATTTCAGTACATTAGCATAGGATAGGCTCTATAGGAATGGAGCCTATTCAAATTGGATGTTGTGACGTCATTGTATTGGAGTTAAGCGGTATTACCCCGGATTGCTTTATAAAATCGGATCCCAGCTATGACTCGTTATAAAATTACCGTAGAATTTTTAAAATTGCCGCCTCTTTCAAATGGCTAGTTTGATGGCAAGATTCGACAGACTTGTCGTGGGATGTGTCGTATCTTTGGTCGGATTGGGTCAGAGACTGAAGACAATCCATGCACCATAGACAATTATTTGCTATCTCACTTTGTCCATTGACTGACTCTTTTTTCATTAGCACATCTTGAATTGAATGTGACATGGCGTCCATCAAGATATAACACGGCTTCTTGTAAAACTGTATTCATGACAGTTGTCTCGTATTGCATTTTATTACTGAAGCCGTAAAAAAACGTATATTTGCATTAATGGTAATGCATGCAAGGAAACCGCAGCGAATAAGCGATGGGTACGATATGATTTCAGAGGCTTAGTATTTAACAATCTGTAGATGGCGGTCGCCGATTGATGAAGTTTTGGGGTAATTTACATGTAGGTAATAATCGTTTTTGTCTGTTTCTAGGTACTTTGAGAAGCATCAGACCCATCCATATCAGGTGAGTCCTAGTTATAGTACTTCCACTAGCTACGGGCTGCAATCCTGAAGAATCGCATGGATAGGGGTATCCAAGCTGAACTAGTATTGTAATTGTGTGATAATCGCGCCTGGTGAGGTAAACTGGTTAAAAACTATTGCCCTATAATGTAGAATCTTATTTTATGGACAATTTAGTTACAGGTTCCAAAGGTAAATGTAGATAAATTACAGTACATAATACTAATTCAATTAGTTGTACCTTTGGTCTGAGCAGTTTGCTTTTTGTGATTCTATTGGAATATAATCATTTCAAGCTCATACATTTTAACATCACCTACATGTTGGCTCAGTTTTAGATTTTGTTTATATTTTGAAACATAACTGTATTTACTGTTTTGTGATGGTTCTATTCAGTTTAACCATAATTTAAATGAAATGTCTTGCAAATGTTGGTTCAACTGTGTAAGTAAATTCTTTGCTAGTTTATAGAATGAATAGATCTTTTACTAGATAATCTAGTAGTCATTGGCGTTCTGTTAACCATTTCTTAACCTATTAGTCATGTTTTAGCAACAATATTATAAAATTTATATATTTATAAATAGAAAAAATGACTTAGCAATTACATTTTATATTGTGACACTAAATGTTTACAATGAGTCTAATGACTAAATTTTGTGCCTGAACCGCTAAATGTAGCTGTGGCAGAAATTAACAAGATAAACTTATTCTACTATTATTAATGCAAATATAAGACTATTCAAGTAAATTAAATCATTTTTGTGCAGAAATATTCCAATTCCAAAAGTGAGAGAAGATCTGCAAGCGAGTATGTTTCTTCTGACAACCGATTCGCTCCTCTCCGATCCCCAAATGGCAATGTTTCACATAGTCATGCCAGCCATGCACATGGACATCACCACTACGCCCACCTGGTTGATGACAGAGGATATACAACATCCAGAAATTCATATAAAAGTTCTGAAAAGGAGAGAGATAGAGACTACAAATCCTGTAGAAATAAGTACACAGGTAATGGAATTCTAACTATTATAGATACATATTGTATAGTGTATTTAGTGCAAGATGAGTGCATCATCTTCAAATTTAATAATAACTTCAATACTTTTAGTTTTATTTTAGTGTTTATACTTTTGCACCAGTAATGAAACAGAAAATATTATTCATCACAATTATGGATATAAAAATCTTATACTTCAGAGTTTCATATTATCACATAGAAAAAGTACATAGGAAGTAAGATCTTGATACTTTATTTATATAGATACACCTTGGCTCAATCTTTATGGTGGCTTGGAAGCTAGCTATGAGTGCAATTGTTTGCAGGAATTGTCAAATTGTGGTGCTCTTTGGTGATAACACCTATACACGGACAATATATAATTAATTTACTGTTAAAATATAGTGTTTCTATCGAAAAAGACAAATCAATTGAGTGTGTTCATAATAATAATAATGACCATGAGGGGAGAGTGTCACTTGTCTACTAGTCTTTTCGACAGAATAAGTTTCCCTATTGGTGGAATTTCATTTTTATAAAAACAAAATTGTCTTTTACTATAGAAACATGCTTTAAATTATACATAATTCTTTCAAAAATTTCTTTTAGATGGTGTCAGATCTCCAAAGGAGAAACGTAGTAAAGATTGTGAAAGAGAGAGAAGTAATCATGAGCGAAATGATTCAGAGAAAAAAAGTAGGACTAGTGTCCTGAATGTTAGTGTTAGTAGGAGTAATAAATATGACAAAAGGAGTGCCCCTCCTTCAGCAAGTGTTCCTTCTGGGAGTGAGTGGTCAGAACACATCAGTTCATCTGGGAAAGTGTATTATTATAATTCAGTGTCTGAAGTGTCCCAATGGGACAAACCTAGAGACTTTGACTCTAGAAGGACATCATCCAAAGATTCAGCTTATTCTACCCGAAGCAGTAAGTCATTATTACTTCTTATATGCTTACCATTGAATCTAATTTTTATGTTGTTATCTTTTGAATATAAATTTTCAATTTATTTTGCAATACTACATAGTACTGGACTGTCATTTATTTTGTATAAATTTATTATATAGAGATGATCCTCTATGCAAAATTAAGTACATTTGTATTGTTTTGATTGGTTTACAGATCGTGACAAAAGGTCATCGTCCCGAAGAAGAGAATCAGAAAAATGTAACAAAAGAACAAACCGTTCATCTGATAGGTACTGGAATAGTAGTGGACGAGATGAAGATGCGCCCAATCGAACAAGATCTAAACACAACATGGATTCGCGTGAAGGCAAAGGTATATATTTGTTTCTAATGAAGTAAAAGATACTAATGAATTAGAAAGAATACACTTGTTACTAAATAATCTTGCATATTTTAAAATAAATGCAAACTGGGCAAACAGAAATAAAAAGTAATCTCATCATAGCTTGTTATGGGCTATAGTCAACTATTGTATTTCAGCTATTTTCAACCTATAATAGTACATAATCTATCTGTCCTACACACTTTTTACAACTTCCACATTTATTTACTTTATAGAGGTAACTAAAATATGTAGCTAATGATTTACATTTTTCAGATGGTCAATCATTACAAGACATGGATATATCTCCTGACAGAAGCACACCATTATCAGAAAATTCGTATGGTGCTAGAGAAACAAATTCTTCGGCAAGAAATAATATTGATAACAATGCTGTTCCACCTGTTGTGGTGCTGGATAATTCAAATCAGCCCGTAAGCTTATACTCTTTAAACTGTATACTAGTTTAGGTTCTCCTGAGATGAATTTTTGATACATTCCTTTTGGCAAATCCCAATGACATTTGTGAGTAGTGTAGTTTCCTGAATGAGTATTCTGAATTAGATCTGTACCTTAATATATTCAAACGTTTTTAGGCCAACTAGTCCCAAGGTAAACTATGCAGGTTGTTATAGTATGACCACAACCGAATCTATATCAGTAATAATTATGTAATGATACTTAAATAATGTTCCAAAGACAGTTCAGGCCTAGGCCAGCAAATGATATGAATTTTATCCTCTATTATATCTATTCTAAACTAGTTTGTCCAATAGTTTCTAGGCCAAACTAGTCTAATCTACGTAGGATTAACAAGATTGGCCTAAAATCTGGTTTGGCCAGTAAAATAGATAAAGTTCATTTCATATCAACAAAATTTATCCAGAAAATAAAACCTACAAAATACATATATTCGTCATTTGGGAATAGTACTCGTAATAGTAATTTCCTACCGAAATCCTAGGTTTCATAAACTGCTAATTTGTACGAGGTTAGCCAGAAATATAGTAGTGAACCATGTTGTCTAGCCCACTTCAGGAGACTTCATCGCGTAATGTGCTACAGACAAAGGCAGTTGAGTACATTGCAACGTTTGTATCGCAGAGTGGATCTTTACTGGCTGCGGCGCTCCCGCGGATCGTGGCCCCGGCCGCCCCGGTCGCGGTTGCGGCCAACGCGGCGGGCGGTGTCGCGGCGGCGGCGGCGCCGGCGGCGCCCGCCAACAACGGCGGCGCGTCGCCTGGTTGCGAGCAGCCGCCGCCCGGCGTGCGCAGCCGCTCGGCCACGCCGCTACGGGACGCCGGACCACCGACGCCCACGCATTCGGAAAACATGGACCCGCACGCCCCACCACTACACCTCGAGCAAGCGTTGCCCAGGAAGAGTGAGTGCCTTTTCAATGTTCAGCTTTTTTGTTGTCAGCTTAATAGGTCGCTGCTACGCGTGGAATCGATGTGTAAACTATAAGACACATCAGTCAGATGATCCTTCGCAGTGCGTTCTAGGTGTCGCGGATGCGATATTCACCGTAGTATTCACAGTAGCTTCACCGCCAATTGTGCCGCGTGTCGGTAGACGAAACCAGCTATGGTTCGGTACGCTGTGCTTATGTTTGGTACGTCCTGTGCCAAGGCCTAATGCAGCTAACCTGGCCTGGGCGTCACCACGAGACGGGAAGATTGCGAATACCGCTAATTTTATAAGGAGCCAATACCTACGAGTAGATCTAAGCTCAATCACATGAATGTCTACTAAAGCATCCCTTCTGGGGGTCGCGCTAAAGACGTCTAGGTAATTTCTGAAATCCCTTATCCATCGTGCGCTAACTAGATGGTACAGTCGGCTTACTGGTAAACTCGGTAAAAAGGAAAATCTATCTAATGTACTCTCTATTTTCATCGAATCCTAGCCATGATGTCAGTGAAAACCCACCGCTTAATATCCCGCGGTGTAAGCAGACCATACCTGTGCTTTTCACACACTGCGATACGACGACCATTACTTTCCCTCGGCACGACCGCGACTTCGGGAAATCCAGCGAGCCGCACTCGAAATTCAGCTTAAACTTGTACCTTAAGGACATTAAGTAGCTCCTTAATAGGTTCCGGTTTTGAAGGCTTTTTCTCGCTCTCTTAATCTGTTGGGGAAGTGCCGTCTACGTAGACGCCTCCTACTTCTCAGTCCCTAAGAAGGGTGACCGCACCACCCGTCAAAAACGCTCGGTTCGGTTATCCGATCAACTGGATTACGGAGGAATTTTGTTTGTCCGTAGTTCGGTTGGTCGGACCACGGACAAACGTTCTTAGATCTTCGTTAAGGCTTCGGTAGATTTCATTTCGATGAAGTTTAGCAACCACGTCTGTACAACCAACATGCCACGCGCAGATGTGGTTGGGAGCAGAATGAAATTTGTTACTAAAATCGAGATCTCCCTGCAGCTGGTCTCCGAAAGGGACAGACGAAACCTCGTCCAGCTGAACCCAACAATGACACAAGTTTGTGTATTCATGACGAAAAAGCCCCTATTTAGTGAGTCCAGAATTTACCGATTACCATCTGGAAGACTCCAATAATCCAGGCATCGACTTTTGTTATACAAACCACAGGATCGTCCCCATATGGAGTACTGTTCCTACCTATGGATTGGTACACCCAAATTCCAACTCATTCGATTTGATTCCATCCAACGCCGGGCTATTAGTGTTGTCGACGATCCCGTGCACACAGCAGGGAAAGTTCCGAGGAACTGTTTTATTTTGGTGCCATGCCACCGTCACCCCACATTACGACGATGCGCAATGGGATAGATTGCATCCTGATCATCTTGCATTCAATTAACGTAAGTGTATCGCGAGCCAAGGGACGGTAGATACTTACTGGGAGCACTAAGTGTGATCGACGCACGAGCTCACAGGGGTCCAATGTGTAATCGCGATTTTAAAGTGGACGACCTCACTCGGTTCGACGTTCATTGACTCATGACGGATTTAACTCATAATGCGACGCGATGCCGTCGATTTAGGGGCTATTCTAACTGGTATTTTACATTCCTGACCAGATGCGTACAATTCCATCACATTGTTCCTAAGAGCAACACAAAAAAAAGAAATTGGCGTAAGTGGTATCTCCTAGGTATACTAACTTTGTGGTGGTAACATTTTTCCCGATAAAGTAGTAAAAACCAGAACCATGGACAGCTCCTAAAACCAGCTGACCGTTTAGCTTTGACATTAGCATTTATCAAAGAAAGATTATATTGTCCTGTTATGACTAGAATTTAATTGAATTGACAGTGGAATGTCTCGGGAGTTATTCATCGGTGGTTGGCAACACGAACCAGTCAACGCCCATGATGACGGCGTCGCTGCTGAACCACGTGCGTTCCGACTTGACGACGCACGTCGCAGGGTGGCCCGCCGATATTTTGGAGAAACAGGTACGCCTTTCTTTGCGTTGTATATGAAAGGTTTATCTTTACTTACTATTTTGAAGATTTTATGTCAATACAAATATGTATTTGTTTGTCCTAATAGGCTTATAAATTCGGTGAAGAAGCATACCAATTGGGATGTTTACAATGCACCAGAGTATCCGCCGAGCTAAAGTGTTCGCGTTCGGTCGTGCGCCACACTGAAATTCAAGCTACATTACAAGAGCAGAAGTAAGTACTGGTAGCATTTATAAACTGAAATTTATATAATCTCGATAATCCGAATATGTCAGTTTCATGTTTTGACATTGTTTACTTATTACTATTTCTTGTATACAGGATAATGTACCTGCGACAGCAAATCACTAGACTGGAGGAGCTCAAGTCGCAGAATTCATTTATGTCGGAAGACTAGGATTCGTTTTGGGGTGCGGCGGCGATCACCCTCCCCTCGCCCGCGTCGCCCACCCCATCCGTGTCCGAGTACTGGACGCGGCTCTCCTCGCTGCGCGCCCGCTCGAAGGCTCGCTCGCGCCGCACTTCATTCCGTTAGATGGTGTTGCCGATACTGTGGTATACTGTTCCATTTAGATCGAGTGATTAATGTTGTCATGGGCGCACACAGCGAACTGAGCAGGGATTCTTCCTTAAGAATCAAGTGTTGAATGCCAATTAAAAGCATTACACATTATTTTTTTACGAGTAATATCACAAATAGTGTCAAACACTTAGTCATCATTATTAGAGTTATATTTATTTGTACATATAATAAATATAACTCCTTTCCCCCGGTTACTGTGTGGCTCTGTTTTTTATTTACTTTACTGCTGTCAGTTAACTGCTTAGTTTACAATTCTAAACTAACCTTAATACTTATTATCGATGAATTTAAAGTGTACCTATTAGCTCTTTCCTATTATATTATGCAGTTAAACATTTCGCAGTCTAGAGGGACCGCGTTATTGAGATTCAGCGAAAGTTAGTTATCACAGCATTAACACTTGATACTAAGTGCGTAATTACATCGGTTGCGCGACATCGGTTCGCGGGACAAAGAATTTGCCACATTTTGGCTGTACAACACCAAATAGGATATCTGTTTAAAATTTCAACAATCACAGATTTATGATTTGTCTCGAGAGTTGTGGTGTTAGAGTGCTTCACCAAGCACATTGCATCTGAAACTCGCATGTAAATAGATTTCAGTGAAAAGTTGGCCTGCGTATCACATTACAACTTGCTCCCTAGCATCAAAGTACCTTTTATTTTGAAGATGTACAGAAGGCAGAACATTAAATTACAAAAAAAAAATAATATTCTAAATTGCACAGAAATAAAATCGAATGCAAATGAATAGTTTAATGCGCTGCCATCGTTACATGACAAACTAGATGTACAATCCGCACAGCGAACACCAAAATCTATATTTTTCCAGCTATACAGACGGGCATGGCATTAGAAAGCAAGTCGTAGATTTGCTTTCTTGGCTTGGGTGAAAGCTGAAGCTGAGCGAAATCCTGCGTACGCCCATGACTTTTGTGTTTTGTGATTTCATGATACACCATCCATTTTTACTGTAGCCATTGGTCAGTTTTTTTACTGATATATTAAATAATAATGATAAAATTTTACTTTAATAGTATTTAAAAATATATCTTACCACTACAATATAACATTGTTACGCGAATGTTTCCTATGTATCACGTTATGAATGACAAAATTGGCACCTGAAGCGTGCTCAATGTTTTTGTGTGGTATAAATTGGGGGTACTTCCAATAGCAGAGCCATTACTTGTAGTAGTATAACGCAAATTAGAGGAGGTGTTGCATTTTATTAAATATCAACTTGGCAGACATTTTGTGTTACTTTAGACAACTTTGTACATAATGTAATGTGGACTCAATATTTTTGTACATTGAGTCTGTTTATAAATATATTCATATGGTCAGTTTTAAGGGTAACATGTTTTGTAATGTGTTTGTTGTAAAGAATTAAATTATTAAATCTTTAGTAGAAAACTATTGTTTTCTATGTTTCTTATAAAAATAGGAGATATCTAACCAAAAGTCTATAATATACTTATACCTACTAAAATAACATCACAACTTGCATTGCTGCAGCAACTGAATGAAAAACCACTTATTGCTACATAGTAGGTATTTGTATGTTATCAGGAGATTCGGCAGTAGTGGTTATTTAGTTAATCATTGTGAAATATTGAGACACAGCATCTACCGTCATAATATTCCTGAACGACCCATTTCTGTATATTGTTGTTGGTCATTACCAGGCAGGCACAGATTCTTTAAATGCCTTAATTGTTGTAATCTCGTCTGCTTTGCGGATGTTGCCTAGCGCGGAGGAATGCGGCTGCGCTCATGCTCGCGTCCACTCGTTTAGTACACTGACCAAAACGCTATGGTTGTCAAGTCCGGTCTCGATCCTCTTCTGACTGGGCTACAGTTTTATATAAAGAAAGAATTAAGCGTATGTAGTTCCTAGAACATAATATGATGCGACAAATTGTAAATTGTAAAACAGCTTGTTTGGATATTGTAAAAAAGAACGACAGGCTTGTCATGCAATAAAATTACAAATTTATCTATTACTGCTAAGTTTATCTGTATATATCTAAGATAGGAAAAACTAGCATTGAGCTAAATTTCTGTGATTCCAAAGTCTAATAATAGCGACTTTTATACAACTATGGTCAGGAATCGAAGGAGGTCTTTCGCTCGCTTGCTATGATTCCCATGTGTAAAAAACAAAAATCGTATTTAAAAGCGCACCGCGAAAGTGGGCCGATCAGGAATTAGTAGACCGATGGTTCCGGAGAGCTCACACCTGCTGTGTATACTAAGGACAAAGTATTGACAAAACCAACAATTTCCAAAGTGCGGGCACAACATTAATGTGTGAAAAAAGCAAGGACGTAGACGTAGACGAAGCGTAGACGATAACCATCGCCGTCTAAAAAGTCATCACTAGGTCTACGTTTGAGTTATTTTTGGCTTTGCGCTTTGTTGTTGCTGTACGCGATTGACGACTTGGTTGTGAACTCACCATTTTGTCACAAAATATTCGTTTCAGGGGCTCTACTTACTAAGCTTGTTTAGTTGGAACTCATCCGATGTTTGCAGACTAAAAGCTCAAGCGAAACGATATTCGAAACTACGAATGTTAAGGTATATGACGGCCTTAGAGAATAGAATTCCAGAATAGTAGACTGCCCCGTCATCGCACACAAAACTAAGATCACCTCACAGATGAGTAAAATATTTGTTCGAATTTATGACGAACCAGTCAAACCTTAGTGAACGGGCCGCTAAGGTCTGACTAGTGTTCGCGGGATCGTTAACAAAAGATCCTTCACATAGTAAGGACTATATAAAAAGAATTTCTTACTATAAGCAATGGGAAGATACAATGATAGCCACACCTAGTCAATCCCATTTTATAATATAATCTTTACCAAGGAGATTCGCAATCCAAGATTGCCAAAGCCGAGCCCCACCTTTCTGACCAGCACTGCTATTTCGGCAGAGATTTCCGTATCGATTTATAGATACAGAAAGTAAAAGTGGATCCATTGCAAATACGGCTCTAGATCCAGAGATTTTAGCAATTGTAGTCTCATGTCGTGTTAAAACTAAATTGGTTAAAGAAAGACTTGCCACTTGCGTTTCGTCGGAAGCCGGGAAACCCAAACGGGTGTGCGTTGTGTGGGTATGAAATATGCCTGATTTTCTGTGAATTGCAGTTGGTATAAACAGGGCAAAGCAGTGAGTATCCGAAAGATTTAATTGTACAGTCTCACGCCCGCATCCAACAGGGGTAGGATGAGACTATCGAGAGCCACAGGCTTAGGCTACGATCCTGGTACAATGCCGCATAGAGAATGTAATTATTTCCTGACGTATTTTTATGACCTGTCAATAGCAATAACGACATAATATGTACGACGGATGTGTATAACAGATATCTAAAGATAAAAATTGTCAACGAGTAACTTAGGGAATTATTAGTTAGGTAAAACAAACACCGGTCTAGGTCTTTTTATTTTTCTAATATAGGACTAAATGTAAATAAATTCAAATTATTCGAATTGGACACTAACTTGTATAGTAATGGTTTGTATCTGAAGGGCTACCTCTGATTAAACAATTGTAGTACCTATTTGTAATCTAAAAACGGTCATAGGTAGCCCTTCAATTACACGCGCATATACCTCTATCTACATTCAAATTAACAGAAATACTGTGATAATCATTCACTTTCTCACGTAATAATAGTGTTAATTTTTGAAGGTATTTAAAGTTCTGTGTGGATGTTTTACATGTAATTATTATTATTTTAGGTGTACACTTTTCTAAAGCAGTTATTTTTGGGCTTCATAAACAGTGCGTCCACTAAACTTATCTTTTCGAAACATGCTAAACTGGTTTACCCGCCGTTATAATTGTATGTTTTTAGGTAATTATTCTGAAGCGAGAGTTTGGGGACTTTTTGCACACAGCCAAATCTGTATGGGCTACTTATTGGCTATCTAGCTAGGTTTGCGACTGGCTAAGGTTAGCAAGTTGCCCATTTCGTCAAAATTTTGCCTATGATACAGATGATGCCTGCTATTTAACTAAATTGATCAGCAAATAAAATCATGTTTGCCAGCTGTAGTATGAATTAGTACAATTTTCTTGAGCAGAGATAGCAGTGGTTAACAGATCGGAAAGAATGACGATTGCTCCACCGACAAGAGTATGAGCTTCAATTTATTATTATTATCACCCTTGCTATTGAGAAAAAATGTTTGTGTCCCATATTCAAATATGTTGCATTTTTTATTAGCAAGGTGTTTCAAATGAGTTTAATACCTCGAATGATGTTACCTCGACAATCATTCCCATGATATGGTACATTTCATCGATGTGTTGTTACCTCTGAAAGGTCAGTACAGTATTGAAATGTTAATTATTTGCCCAAAAATAAAGATAATCACGATACTCGTGGCTTTATAAATTATAGAAACTGGCTATTCGTATGTCTGAGAATCAATGGAAATAACTTTGTATAGCTTTATTGTTTGGCTCATAAGTTTGTTACGTCGCCACTATTGCGCACTGCCCTGTCCCGTTACTCTCCCGTGCCCCTGTTAACTCTTCGCCCGCCTTTTATGTTCGAGTTAGATGATGGACTTCTAATAGTCGCACCAGAACTCTGTAGTGGGTTCGCCATTTGCGCTCCAATCGACACCATTCGGCTGGCTCCATGAACTCCTCTGACTCATACCCTTCAAAGGCCAGCATTTAAAAGTAGGGTTGCAAGGTTCTGCAGTAGGCTGACTACACTACTACTTGCTCAGATCAGTACCAGCCGAAGATGAATGAGTTATCTTTAGGGTCGGTCTATGCACGCCGTATGCTGAGCTGATGATATTTATTTGCTGATAAGATTTTAGTAGAGTTTTAATGCCAACAAAATAGTATAGGCCCAAATTACTGAATACTTGCTAACCCTATATACGGGCAGCAATAATTGTTGATACTTCATTTTATTTTTGACATGATAACATATTTTGAATTATTTTTTTCACATAAGATGAAATATTTTTTGAGGTAAGGCTAGAGCAGAATATACCCATTATGAAAAACTTTGTAAAACGAACCAAACGACTATTTCCTATTTACTTTTGGACATACCTACTTACTGTTTTGCTTTAGTCCTTAATCTTGATCATTTGGAAAATCGTGAGCGATGTAGTAGATTGCACCAACTTTAAATTTTACGGCTAATAACGCTATACGTTTGGACGAAACATACTATTAGTAGACGTTGTTGGAAATTAATGTTCATGGTTAAAAATTAAGTTAAGAGGTTTTACACACGTTCATCTTTAGTATAGTTTCGCCAAACTGATAGACAGTGTGTAAGACGCATTATAGCGCAAGTTTGTTTGGAGCAGTACCGCACTCGTATATACTACCTCAAAGATGTAAATAGCTATATTTAAAACATCGATGCTTTCGCGCCATCACATATCGTCGCGGCGTCGCTGCTCGCCGTTAGATACATCTGCACGCGGCCACTACAAGCGCGGTGGTGGTCTAACTCGGAAAACTTAACTAACAAGTTGGTGAAATCTGGCAACAAATGGGATAGAATTTTCGCTTTAAATTAGGATTTCATGAATTTAATGTCCTGTCGATGTTCATTTATAGATTGTATAACAGCTGGACAATAAAAGCTGCATAAATACAGATCCGAGAAGTGCTCTTTCTATGGTATCAAATAATATTGTAATAGGTAACATGTTCTATCTTTATTTCGTTAATTATCTCACTATTTAAAATAAATAGGTATAAGAGAACAACATAGTACAAAGCCTGTTTTATTTCTAATTACTTGTATACCCAGACTGAAAAAGTAAGGTCAGGATTAAAAAGGACATTGTTCTGGTATCTTCTAGGGTCTTACAATAACAGTGTAAAATATTTCAAGAGTACGAGATTTATATAAAAAAAAGTAAGTCTAAAAATGCGACAGTCAACTGCCGGCTAGCCGAGAGGTAACTGACACTTAGGAGCAATCAGCTGATTAATTTTGCACACCTAAACGTTGTGGGATTATTAATGCATGCATGATTTTATTTACATTACGTTTTAATTTTTAATTAAAGAACTAAGTTACGCATTTATCACAAAATAGAAAACGACTCACTAGGGTTGCTACTGTATTTATTTTGAATTTTGAAAAAGAGTGTTTAATAGATCGAAAAGAATTTTTACAATAAAATGTCCCTTGCCATGGACCAATATCTAATCCTTGACATAATGTGATCATAATTGCTTCCTAAGCATTTCAGATTGTGTTCAAGTGTATTAGATTTTCCATACCAGCTTCAGACATTATAGCCTTTAGTAGGCGTAATAATAAATAGTAAGCAACAGTTTATTCACTTTTTAAAAATTCATCGCCACCTTATTATATCATCAGACCCTTGGACCTAACCTAACCTTTCCTTGACCTGGCATTTGACCCACTTTCCGGTAATCAACTGAATTGAAAATTTCATAATTGATAAAAATCACACGTAAATTGATGAAAATGCAATATTATGGTATTAGTCAGTTGGTCTGATGATGGAGAAGAAGGTGGTCAGCGATTTTATTTATATTAGACCAGACAGTCATTTCCGACTAGAAACCATTAAGGTGGCAATTACGGTTTCTTATTCTGTTAAAAACTGTCACGTGGTGCCTGAAACTGTTCAACTAGTCCTAGGGCCTCTAGCGGAAGACCTTGGTCAACCTCGCTTCACCATCGGCATTGGAACTCGTAGCGGTACTGAAGTTAGACTAGCCTCAAAGTCTGAAATGGTCACCCATCTGAAACTGCTTGAGAATGCCTGTAAACGCAACGTCAATGTGTGCGTGACGGAAATGGCGCATTGTTTCCAGTGGACCTTCTGCTTGGGGCGGGCCGTTATTTATTTTGTGCATTTATTTTTAGCGGATATTGTTATGGTTATAAACTTATGACATACTGATTACCTCATAAAAATATCTACACTCATAGCTTAATGATCCAATTACATACACGTTGTTTAAGGTTGAACTTTACACGCCAATCTATCATTTTTTTAAATTATTTTATGATAGGTACAGCATTTTCTATACTATTTTCATTACAGCTATATAATTAAATAAGAATGTAGATAAACTACTATTACACTTATATTGTAAGACCCTTTAAAATACTTGGTTTCGATACTTCAAATAACTTTCTTTATATAAAGTTTTATATAAAGTACTTTATTATTATAAAGAGGTTTCTAAACGGGCAATATTTTTACTGCTATAAATGGCAATAATGGTCCAGCTATGCATTACGTGGGAAATAGGTGCCTGAACCTAGAGGCCCTACGGGCGACCTAAGAAGCGATGGGTTGACATCGCTGAGTCGGATGGGGGCGCCAATGGCTTACGACGCGAGGATGCCGAAGACCGGGCGAAGTGGAGAAGAATGGATAGGAAAGCGGACCCAGGCCGGGATAAGCGCTAGGACAATGATGAATGGCCCAGCCACGATAAAACATTTATAAGAAAAGGATGGACTAGGTAACAACAATAAGAGTGCGGCTGAAACGGTAGCCGGCAATACTGGCCATTGTTTTTCATACACATATTGCAGTAAAAATATTGCCCGTTTAAAATTATATGATAGTTTGTAAGTTGGATTAAAGGTACATAGAAGCAAACCAAAATTTTACGCAGACGAAGTCGCGGGTAAACGATAATTGTATTCTCGGCAGCATTACACGCGCTTGTACATCTTACCTCAAAGGTTTTGACGAAATGAAAACATTAAAAATAATTAAATTTTATTATATAATACTAATAAAACATGATTAATTGAGCACTATGCCCGTTTGGCTAAACTCCTTGTAGGAAATGCAACTTAATCTGTGATTTGCGTCAGAAGTGCAGTGCCGCGTATGATCCAATACGACGAGGACATGTTGGTATTCAGTAAAACAGGAAGCACAAAGTTTGTGCTGTGGCCCGTGGTGGATAATACGCCTGAAACGAGATTTCGTGTATTCAGGGAAGTGATATAATGGATAATAATAATCATCTTGGCCTAAATATCCCGGGTGTACTCTCGCTACTAAGGGCCCGGAGTACGCCTTGCCCATTATCCAAAATTTGGCTTATCAAGTAATTATAGTATAGCGACTGCCATTTGCCATGACCCCGTAAACAGTCCCCTGACCTAACCTAACCTGACCAAATTATAGCACGGACACACATTCAGTCTGACCTGAGTGTGCAGGTTTCATCACGATGTTTTCCCCCACCGTAAGAGCATCGGTTACTGTTCAACTAATATACATAAGACCTTGTCCAGATGGGGTGAATTCGCCGCGAATCGATGGCGAGATGCTCTTACAGGAAAGCCGTAGCTTAACAATATTTGTTTCTCAGAACATTCATCACACATACAGTCAATAATCCACTGCTGGGACTTGCGGCATGACCACCTCAAGAATCTTATTCCTTTGCACTACTGTGCAGTTGTTAAACTGTTTTTATAGCATTCATGAATTAAATTTTTATTTATTATATAAAAAATACCCTGAGGGTAAAAGACAAGTCCCTTAATAGATAAGATATAAGGGACAGCTAATTCTCCCTTCGTTTAGCAAACTGATTTTGGCTAAAGATGCACTAAATGCCGTGAATGTTGCTGTAGCGGTAAAGGAAAATTTTCTTGAAGTGGTAATGCACTTATGCTCTTGTACTGGTACATAAATAATTCTCATAAAATGTATACCTGCTCGCTCAGCTGTTTTGTATAACGGAGCCTCGTAACGTGGATCAGGTTTTCTAATGTCAGTTACAGGTTTAAACCAAAACACCGGCAGGGGTGGATTCATTTGACCTGAAAATAACGAATTACGTTTTGTCTAAAACATTTTGGTCAGTGTCTACGGCGCTGTTTTGAGGTGTCCTATTAGATGGGTGACATCCGTCGTACAACCGTTGCCAATTAGGACAGCGCCTTATGCTGAAGTTGATCTCCGATTCAAAATTCTGTATGAGTTGTTTTACACGTGTGATTTACAAGTCTCATACACACAGGAGGTAATTTGACCCTAGTGAGTGCAACCGAGTGCATTCAGGGGCGTTACTCTACCCAAACTATACGAACTGCAGTATCCTTCCTGCTCACTTACCTTGACATCACTAGGGCCCGCACTAAAACTACTCAATTAAAGGACGATCTTGAAATGGCGAATGAATGCTGTATTTATTAATGTCTATCATACCTACGCATATATTGAGTTTGGAATTTATTTATATCGTTGCTCAAGTGAAATCCTAACTTCGAACACGAAGTAGGTACGATAGGTAAGTATAATATAAGGCCAGTCAATAATATAATAATAGAAGTATTGCTAATTAATAATTTTTACACTTTATTTATTATAGAACAAACCTCTCCTTTTCGGGCAAGACAATTTGGGCCTCCCTTAGTTCAATGCGGTCAAATGGAAGAAGCTGATACCGAGGGCCCCAGCCTAGAAATGGGAACAGTCCACAGCGAAGGCTATGTGCCGGGCCGGAGTGAATTACTGCCTGGCCTTGCCCAGGACACCAGATTTCTTGAGAAATTGACCTTATCCTTGGATGTCATTAGGAAATTGGATGTCATTAGGAATGTCGATGTAGTATCGCTTAAATTTATAGTAGAGGGCCAGAGTGACAAAGTGGTTCTTTTTAGGGGTGAAATCTAACTAAGTTACATATATCTCAATTCGAAGTTTGGTCTAAAGTAGTTTCGACTTCAGACGCAAATTTGTCCCGACACTCATTAAAGTGTCTGCGAAATAATGCTTGCATGGCCGGGATCATCTGCATGATAATGAATGTCACTAGATTGCAAATCATTGGTACACAAAAAAAACAGCGTTGGTGATAAACACAGCCCAGAGTCCCCGAGCTTAGAGGTGGAGCACGTAACATCGACGACCTTGAGGATACGATCTGTAAGAAAGCTGGGGACCCATCTGCGTAATTTCTCGGACAGCCAATAGGAAGGATCGAAGGCTTTCGCCAGCTAGGTTGACTGCTAAGGCCTCTCCTTAGCTCTCATCCCATTCGTGGGTCAGATAAAATATAAGATCACTAGCCGATCGACCCTGACGAAATCCGTATTGACGATCATTGATGAGCTGATGCTTCAGATACTGTATAAGTTGTCGGTTAATAATGGACTCCATTATTTTTGACAGCAAGGTGATGGCGATAGGTCTGTAGTTGTGTTGTGAGGATCGGACGATCGCCATTTTAGGGATTTGGTGACGCGAAAAGACGCGTTAAGACCAGAGCCAACTCAGAAGAGCAAACTTTCAGCACAATAGAAGGGATGCCGTCTGGTCCACTGGAGTTTTGACGTCCAAAGAGTGTTCCACAGATAGATTTTTGAATAAACTGGATATCCAACATATAATTCACACGCTGATCTTCTGTAGGTAGGTCCATTAACGCATAACTTGCCAATGGAGTGGCTCTACCACAACAAATCAGTGTACCAATATCACAATGTACCTTAAACTTCCTAGACACATTCAAATAAACCTACGACAAATAAGCATGTTATAATTTTTTTAGAAACTTAGAGGAACATGTTTTTTTACAGTTCTTACGAACAATCGACCAATTGCGTCACCATTCAGATGATTTTATCATACGTAAGGTATATTGGAATTGTACCTGGTATTGGGTCGACTAGTTGTTTGGCTTCAATATCCCAGCGGCCTGCGTCAATGAACAGTCCGTGGATGTTCACACCATCCTTCGGCTTCTCGAGAGAACCGTAAACGTCAGCGAATTTTTCATGGCTATCCTGAACAATTAGTAATTCAAGCATTGGTATATTTTAGGCACTAGGAGTGAAGATATTGTTGGGAGGTTCAATAATTGATAATGTTGCAAGAAAGCACGCATAAAGGAAGCGATGCAAATATTTCCGGCAGCCAAATAAATTATATGAAGGTATGTCATTTAAAGATTTGGTTTGACCACTCCGGTCCAGGAATGTCCAGGTCAAGATTTAGGTCTAAGTCTACGCACTGGTACACCGAAAAAAATTATAGAATGTCTAGACAATATTCTATTGGCTATAAAGAATGCAAGGTTTCATGGGTTATGGATATTTTCTTATATAGAGAAAATATTTACTTGAACTTCAACAATATTCCTGAAAATATTTATATTTTTGAGTTGTCCAGCTAGACGAAGACCACCACTACGACATAGAATAGGTTCAGATCTTAGTCCATGTTAATGTAATGTTGTTAACCCTTTACCGTGCCTTTACCCACCAAACTTTTTGGAGTATGGCCGATAATTTCCGAAAATCAGTTTTTCTTGGTGTCACTTGTTCCATTCCCATATTTACCCAGTGCTTTATTTGACATGGCGGTTAAAAGGTAAATTATTACTAATTATATCTACCTTCCCAGCGGCTCTTCTTTTATTTTGCTTGTACAAATCGTCCTGAGACAAGTGGAAGGCTATCGGAAAGAAGTCGAACATAAGGGCGTCTATCGGCACGCGGTAACGGCGCGCGTACGATTGGAGTGAGCCCGTGAGCAGCCCTTGGGGAAAGAATAAACCAGACACCCAGTTACTTGGCTGGCCACCGTCCGTCAACCATTTCTGCAACAGGTGATATCTAAGTGTGAGTATTTCCATCGTGTGATATGTGCAAATTAGGTCAAGGTAAGTATGTACTTTTATTAGTGTTCCAGAATGCAAATATTACGACAAATTTGAAGGAGGCAAAACTTGTGTTCATTAAAATATTTATCTATAAGTAGATACCTCCATAAAGTCAACACGCAGTGTAAGATCGTGAATCCAACTTCCAAGAGACTTCAAGGAGTTATATCCCTTTTTATGCCACATAGCAGGGACTTTATTGTTTATAAACGATTTGAAAATTTCTTCGAATGCTTCCGACATGACGACTATACCCTGAAATAGATTTTGTGTAAGTATGTATTTCAGATTTTGGTTCGTAACTTGGTGTTGTAGATTTAGCTACATACTAATTTATACCTTTATGGCTTTTTGTAATTCGTTTAGAGACGAATGTATAAGTGCTAGGAGTGTATTAAATCGATCAGTTTCATGTATAAGGACGGTCGTGAGTGAATTCATCTGGCCCATGTCGTCGAGGACCAAGAGTTCCTGGTTGATGTTGGATTTTTCTATGTGCCGTGGGACCACTGCGCGCGTCTGGTCGCATACGCGCCACACGATCTGGTCGGGCGTCTCGCCGCCGCCGCCGCTGGCCTCGCGCGGCTGCACGTCCACTATCGTTGTTATTAATGTAGTACTTTCCTTAGTCTGGAATAATACAAGGGCAGGCATTGTATCTATTCTTACATTACGCTTTACCTACTTAATTTCGTTACCCAATTGTAAGTCAGCTCACTTCAAAGGCAATATTAGCATTTTCATGCATTCCAAACACTTCTGGATCTTCGATAACTGGCAGCGAATCAACATATTCGCGGTAGGCGTCGATTTTATTTTCTCTAGGGCAGTAGTATATTCCTGAAGAGGAATAAACGTAACCCTCTTCTAGGGTAGGTGGCGAGAAAAATAGTTTCAAAATAGTAGTCAAGCACCGCTGATCCCACATGTCAGTAACTCGGCCGCCGTACGTGATTTGACCTGGTCACAAAGATAAAATATTAGACCAACCTGCACATCATGGTAAATATGATGACGAACCTACATGATTCAGAGCGATTGACTATATGTATAAGCACTTAAGTACAAGATAACGGAACGGAAGCAATAGCATATTTACTTATAATACTCACTGGTAATGTATTCTAGAGCATCCCAAGGGATTTTCCCGCACTCGCAGAACATTTGCAGATTGAGCATTGCGCACTCGCGGTCGCTGTTGTTGAACTCGTAGGTAATGTTCCAGCCCAGCGGGCCGAACTTCTTGCGCTCTTGTATTATCGCATGGAATATGCAGATCCCGAACAGCATGCTACGCCAATCTTGTTCCAGTACTGTCGAGCGTCATTAGATATAGTAAACAGCGGAAAGCTGTCGGATAAATTTTAATGCAATAATTTATGATTAATTATGAGGATTGGTTTAGAACCGTACCTAATGGGAATATGGCTTTTTAACTAGGAGAGTACATAAAAATTTAATTTCAATAGTGAAAGTAATCCTGAAATCGGTGAAAAAGATAAGGAACATAGTCGAGCACATAGCAATAGCCGGGCAATTTAAATAATGACAAGCAAAATCGGGCAATGTAATTAATACTTATTTAAACTTCATTATTTATCATATAGGCCGTGTGGTGTAGAATAGCACCAACCCCTTACACTCGCGGGTGTCGTACAAGGCGACTAATGTTTTCGGGGCAAAAAATCTAAGTCTCCGTAGGCTGGAAAATGGGCAGCAGCGTTTTCCATTATTATGTTTATAATACTGCGTTCTCCAACCCGCCTGCCAAGCGTGGAGATTATGGCAATAACCTCCCCTTTTGTGGGAGAGGCCCTTGGGCCTGCAGTAGACTGTTATGGGCTGTGATGATTTATCATATTGCCCGGTCATTATGAATACTGCTACGTAACTTTAGGCAAACTGACAATTAAGATGCATTAGGCAACAAATTGACCTGGTTGGATTCCAAATTTCTTGGCTAAGTTAGCCTTGTGGCCGAGCGAATGAAGTTAGCGAGGCTCTACTTAACTCATGGTTAAATCTACCTTAAGGTGGTTTGCAAGCATACTAAATTTCTCTTACCATTCTTTCCTTCGTTTGGTGAACAGTAACTATAAATAGAGATACTACCTATAATATAGAAGAATGTAATATTATATTTACCGTGTACTTCAAAGAAGCCGGTATCCATCTCAACCATAGCCCTTTTCACATTTGCCTTTAGACCTTTAGGAGGTTCGTTGGTGACTTTGACGGCATTTTGTAATACGGATACAGGAAATTTGGGCGTAGGCATAGAACTTAGATATAGCCTAAATAAAGGATTGAGCACAGAGTTTTCAGCTCCCAAATTTGCCACAATGAGCTCCAAGTTTAACATCCATGATGCAGCTAAGTGGCAATTCTGCAAATTAACGAATAAGTATGAGAAAACCTTTTGTTTTCTTAAAAAGAATAATCTGTATACATAGTACATACTTAGGTAGGTACTTTGAATGCAACATCTCGAGTTCGAGTTGGTGATGCCCGTTTCAGAGTAGGTACCTAAGTATAGTTTGACGGTAGCAGGATATGGTAGCCGCCAATGTTGGCAAGCGAAGATGGAGAAGGTGGAAAAGGGTAATTACCCACCTGGCCGGGTGTTGTGACCAGGGGACCAAGGGTCCGACATTGGATCGTCGGAAGATCGTCGCATACTCGTAATGTGAGTATCGTTGCGTTTCCCTATTGGAGCGAAAGATGTCGCTACATAGTATATTAAGTCTTTACCTCTCTATCTATATCAACTATAACTCTTTATACCTATAAAATTACAGTTTTTTTTCGCAAAAGTATATGTCAAAGTAATCAAAATGAAATGATATGCACCAGTTAGCTTATTGCCATCTGATTAGGCCTACAAAGTCTCAAGGTAAGTCGGTAAATCGGTTAGTGTTATACGATCTATTTACAAGAAATTGAAAAATTTGCTTGTACGAAAATTACAGCTTCCATTTTCGCTACACAAAACTGCAATTTCAAAAAGGTAAAGACCTATTATTTGCCATAGCCATAAAAAGAAAATGTAATGCACCTGCGATGCGATACGCAGTCCCCGGACCTGCGTTTCGTTAAGCAGCAACCGCGCAAAATACATGATTCAGGTTTCATATATATTTGGACCAAAATGCTGAAAGTGTCGCCATATTCAGATAGAGCATACAATTCTTAACATTTTGTACTACGGCGCCGAACCTGTACGAGCAGGCAGTGGTTAATTTTGTTTTATACTATTAAAACAACAATATTTTAGTACTGCTTTGTACAAATATTCTGTGGTACTGTGCGCCCAGTGGGCGCAACTAACAGCTGGGCGTACAGGTTTGATGCCATAGTAAAAATATATGAACTGTACACTTACTCTATTTTTTCTGGCCGGCACTTTCAGTTTTATCTAGTATTTTTTCTAATCCTTGCTGACCCTTAAGACCACCTGCAGCTGACCGTATGCGGTTTCCGCGTGACGTAACGCAAGCCCAGAGGCGGATTATAATCTTACTTGTAAGAAGACCCAGTCTCCTCTTGGCTTTGCATTGGCTATCATTTTCTCAGCAACTGGACCCTGCCCCTGTCCTAAAGATATAGAATGGACCCGTTCACGCATTCCCATTTCAGTGGCAAACCTTTGGAAGGCTCCAAAGGGATCAGATCCGGTGCTCAAGACGAACACCAGAGGTATAGTGCTCGACGTATCAGCGTACCTGAAAATGAATTAAAATATGTAACAAAACAGGGTTGGTACTCGTTTACAAAATTACCTACATATTAGTAGGTACATCTTTGTTACACCCGGTAGGTTGTACCCATCACCCATCCCATTCTAATAGGTAGATACCTAGTTCTGCCTGATATATTTTTAGTATTAGTAATTTTACATTATTTGTCTACCTATCCAAATTCGGAAGGTTTCAAATAGGAATCGAAACCGAACTACCACAGGAATACTGCACTCTTCGTCTGAAGATGGACTTTGTGAGCAAGACGCGGCCTCTTACGACAGCACTACGTCATATCGAAACAGACTGATTCCTGCACTTAATTCTTCCACCATCCCGAGTCACATGTTAATTCTTGGACATAAGCCGTCTATGGTGACACTAGTTTTCAATCTGTCACGGCTTGATTCGATTCCCGGTCGTATCCCCATACCGCCCCATACCCCAGGCCGCTCCCATACCGCAGGAAAGAACCTATTAAGTTAAGCGAACACCTACTTCGGATATCCATAAGGTTCTGTGTTGTGAGCAATTCACCTTGGGTGACCTAGCAGTTGGTGACGTCTCATCTTTGAATAAGCAAATGATTAATGCGGACCACATTTGTAATCGTATGACCTAGGTATTCAGGCCCTTTTTGTAATTTCTTTTCCCATAAAGATATTCTGGTCGTAGCCAAAGACCGAACTCCTCACTCATCTTGCCCCACTTGTCCCTTGAGGGCCCACGATTTGTTAGAGGATCGTAATGTGTTGTAGGCTGTCCTCGAAACTACCACATAAGGCAACGTGTGGTATGGTGGCCTACAAAGACTGATGATCATAGGTGCTGCTGAGGTTCATTGTTGTCCACTCTACCAGCGCTCTGGTCATCGTGGCGATGATGTCCCGGTTGTGCTCTCGTCCGCAAGGGCCCGGGGTCTGCTTTGACCATGATTCAGAATTTGGCAGATCAGGTACAGGCAAGTCAGTAGAGCGACTGCCATCTTACCTCCGTGACCCTGTTAACAGGGGACCTGATCAGATTGGAGTTACACATTCAGTCGTATGAATGTGCAGTTTTTATCACAA
Source organism: Blastobasis adustella (assembly GCA_907269095.1). Taxonomy (NCBI): domain Eukaryota; kingdom Metazoa; phylum Arthropoda; class Insecta; order Lepidoptera; family Blastobasidae; genus Blastobasis; species Blastobasis adustella. The sequence continues at coordinate 19,167,776 of OU026114.1, forward strand.
TGTTTTCCCTCAATATAAGAATAGAGCATTACGTAGTGGTCAACAAATGTATGTAGGTACATAACTAAGAAGAGTCATTGGTAGGTACCTACATGGCGGCAATGGTGTTCGAATCGGATACCTCGGAATACGAGTCAGACCCCTTTACCATTAGGCCCCCGACGCACCATACCGCTCTACCAGCGCTCTGATCAACGTTAATCAATTGTTCACTTCGCTCACTTTCAAAATGTCTTCATGATAGAGACTTATGTCTTTAAAAAAAAAAAAAAAAAAAAAAAGAATCGATTCGTTTTAGATGGATTTCGTTCGCATGCGCGCACTATATTTGTTGATGATGTTGGCAGCTTTGTCGCGAGCGGCGAGTCTCGATGACGTATAGTATAAGTAGATATAGTTATATATAGTTCATAGTTTGTGGATATAGTGTGTCAGGTCAACTCGATCAACTTAAACTTCACTGTTTTTATTAACAAGTGCATTTATTTCCTTCCTCAAGTGTCCTTATTCCCAGTTTTTCCTGATTTATTCCAAGTTTGCAGAGTTAATGAGAGTTCGGTCGGAGTCAGTCCCGCTCCTCTTATTTGTATGCAGTTACTGGACGGGAGAATTTTTATTTTCTTTCTACTCCAGAATTCAAAACTTCTAAATTCTAAAAGGAGCAGTGAACCAAAACTTGGACAAAAACGAAGGTACAGAAAACCTACTATAACGAAATGGCTTCTCAACTTCCTACTTCGTTTACCTTGAATAATGGGTCTATTATGCCAGCAGTGGGGTGTAAGTAACTTTCATGTATTAGTTTATAACAACATAAGTCATATTATCTTTATGACCAAAAGTACTATTACTTAAATTAATTTGCCTACATTACATTAACATACATACCTATAAAAATATTTATACACAGGTAGGTTCAGTTGAACAAACTTTCATATCACAAGGATGCCTATTAAAAATTTGAGCTACACACACCTTTCACTAAGTGCGCCATAAAGCCACACTCATCCTGCTCGCAGCTAATTTTCATATCTTTTTCAATTGAAATAAAAATGTTATAGTTTTACAGCCCATGTAAATGTTCTTATGTACCCTAGGCCCAACTGTTTTTGATTATTCAATTGTTTGTTAAGAGTTGATGTATAGAGATAGATTCAGGTAACCTAGTATATGTTTTTACTGTGACAACACAATGAGGAGAATGTATTAAACACTTAGATCTTAGTTATCATTCTCATTCAGTATCAGATTGACAGACAGACTTCTTGGAAGGTAGGTGGTTACAGTTGGAGACTAATACAACCTACCTAACCTAATCTTTTGCATCATCAACTGTAACTATTTGTTCATATTTGCTTATGATACACATTCTAAAATTAATAAGCCTTTATTTTTTGTAGTTGGCACATTTAGAATTCGTGATAATGAACTGATTCACAAGGCAGTGGATTCTGCTTTGGATGCTGGATACAGATTATTTGGTATGTACCTATAGAAAGTTAGAGTAAATTAACATTTTAAAATAATTTTTTGCACTAAAAAATATTGAATAGTTGCCTATTTAACTTTGCAGATACAGCAGCAGTTTATAGAAATGAGATGCATTTGAAAAATGCCTTCCATTCTTTGCTGCCCAAGTATGGGCTACAAAGGAAAGATATATTCATCACTACCAAAATATGTAAGACAGAACCAAATTTAAGATTATAATATTGTGTTACCAGATTGTGGTGTCACTATAGTCACTAAATATCCTAACAAAGTAGAAAATTTAAACAACTACTTTTTTTTCAGCGCCTGACGACCATGGAAGTAGAGAAAATGTAGAAAATGCATGTCAAAAATCGTTGAACAATTTGGGTTTAGATTATGTTGATTTATATCTTATTCATTTCCCTGGAACTGCAAGGTATTCTTCAGATGACCCAATAAATAAACAGTTTCGTGATAAAACATGGGCAGGTCTCGAACAGCTTTACAAAAGTGGACGTGCTAAAGCCATTGGTGTCTCAAACTTTACAGTACGTCATCTAAAGGAATTGAGGTATTCAAAATATATAACACACACAATTGTTCCTTCTGTGAATCAGGTAAATATTGATCTATAATAATTCTCTCTTCATTGTATAAAAATCGAAATAAACAATTAATATTCTTTCATGGTATTCATTCTGTTTCAGGTTGAATGGCACCCATACTATTATCAACAAGATTTACTAGATTTTTGTAAAGAAAATAATATACAGCTGCAAGCATATTGTTCATTTGGCGGAACTTCTTCGGCTGACAATTCCTTACTACGAGATGCGACCGTTACTGGTATAGCAAAGAAACTGCGTGTGAGCACCGCCCAGCTCCTTCTGGCATGGGCGTTACAGCAAGGCGTCGCCGTTATTCCCAAGTCCACGAACCCGCAAAGGATCAAGGAAAATATCTCCCTAGACTTTACAATACCTGAAGGTGACCTGAAAGCCCTGAATTCTTTACAAAGAAACATAAAGTATGCATGGGATCCAACTGTGGTTGAATAAAGAAATTCCATCTGTTGTTTATGTTTTGAACAAAAATCAATGTTTTGAACAAGTCCTATGTTTTAAATAAAAATCAAGCCCATAAATTGTTAAGAAATCTGATTTGATTATTTTAAATGTTTATTGTAAGTTTATGTTAAATAATTATTTAAATGAAACCATAATGTTGCAACCATTAAAGGGGCAAATGGTAATTTTGTCGTTAATGTCACGGTTGTGCTCAATCATTAGGCCACCGACGCTAAACAGAAGACAATGATTGTTCATTATAGCTTTTTTAATTTTTTATTAATAAATATTTTGTATTACAAAACAGCTGTCTAATTGCATTATTACTTAATTGTCCTCTGCGTATTAATAATGTGTCTCTGCGTAAAAGCCGTCCTTTTACTTGTCTGCGGAATTTCAACCCACTTAAGTAAATTTGGAATGAGCAATGCTACAAATTAAAATAATGGGCCTAATAACTCTTAAGATTCTAACTCTAATGAATGAAATTAACAAAGGAGGTGAAAATTTACAAGAATTGTATACTTACAAAGTGTTCAATTGCACAGTAGGGCTTTCAATGAACACCTGCCCCAGACTGGTGCATACGTACTGCGCTATGGCGAACACCAACTTTTCTTCCCTGAGGGCTCGAATTATCATAAGCTTTTCTATCGGAGCTAGTCTCGCATTCCAGTCAACTTTCGCGAAAGCGTTCTTTGTGTCGTCCACTTGAATCTCCTGCGTACATGGAAGGTACTGGATTAGTGTAAGTTACTGGTTTATAAACTATTTTGGGTTGCAATGGTTGAGTCAGCAAGATAATAACAAAATACACGACTATGTTTATCTCATGCCTTCATTAAAGCTTATTTTTCTGTGAAATATATTGAAGCACAGAGTTCCTTAGGGTCCTAAGGTGATTCGTCAGCCATACTAAATTTCTCTAATTCTTCTTCCATGTATTTAATTCGTTTGAGGGTTTAGTTGATAGACGGGTTGGAGATTCAAATTGAAGAATTAAGAGTTATCATCATCACTGCCCATAATAGTCCTTTGAAGGACTTAGGGCCTCTCCCACGAAAGGGGAGGTTATTGCCATAATCCCCACGCTTACAGGTGGGTTGGAGATTGCAGTGTTATAAATATAATAATGGAAAACGCTGCTGCCTATTTATCATCCTATGGAGACTCTTGATATTTTGTCTCGAAAATATGAATCGCCTTGTACGACACCCATGAGTTTAAGGGGTTGGTGCTATTCTACTCTGCCGGACACCACACGGCCAAAGTGTAGTGTTAGTGTAAGGTACTTTTTTATAAACCATTTTGGATTGCAATGGTAGCAGATTACTAAAATAACAAAATACACGAATATTTTTATCTTATCCCTTCATTAAAGACAATATTTCAGTTAAATGTATTCAAGCACAGGGTTTCTTAGGGTCTTAAGGTGATTCGTCAGCCATACTAAATTTCTCCAACCATTTCTTACATTCGTTTGAGTGTTTAGTTGACAGCTGGGTTAGAGATCGCAGTGATATAAATATAACAATGGAAAACGCTTCTGCCCATTTTCCAGCCTACGGGGACTTGTAAAAATTTTGCCTCAAAAACATTAGTCGCCTTGTACGAAACCCACGAGTGCAAGGGGTCGGTGCTATTCTGCTCTGTCGGACACCACACGGGGGGGTCTAATTTACGTGTATTTTAATGTATACTACGAGTACAGGTATACCCTCGTAGACATACTGATACGACAAACTAGTATGACTACCATGAAAATGCGGAGTGATCGTAGTAAAATTGTGAAATTGATTTTTATGAGAAACGAACACGCATGCAGGTCACCTGTAGGCTAATTACGTAACTCTGTTGCTAATAATTCTCTGATTGCAATGATTGAAATTGTTACTTTTGTTATTAGGTACGTATCATCGATTTCATAGAAATAGGTCATACATAATCGCAAAAGTGACGATTTCAATCATTGTAATCAGAGAATTGTTAGCAACAGAGTTACGTAATTAGCTTACTGATGGTTATTTGATTAGGTACACTCACCACGTTGTAGGTTCCAACCGTAAGCGGTATGCGCTTCAAGCAGTCATCAACTAGGCCTACGAATGATGGATCCTCATGTTCCAAGTGGTTTGCGCATAACCACATTTGGTCTGTTAATCTATCGAGGAAGGGCTTCTTGGGTGGCACCTGATAATGATGAAGCGTTGAATTGTTATCAAATAAAATCATTTATCTCGTCTAAAACCCAATAACTTATTTTAAACTGGCCGTCAAAATTTTTTTTTTATGAAACATTCTTCCGCGGCGTTCTTATTGTCAAATCTAATGGCGAAATTAGTTTCACTTACTCGTAAATTAAATTAAGTTGTACAGTAAACTGTAAAGTATAGGCACATCAAATATCCAATAATAGTGTAATTTTATATCTATGGTAGGGTGAGATGTCGAACAGTGAACCAGTAAGTAGTACACAGTTAGCCACCATTAGTATCTCCAAAACGCAACGTTGTCAGATCGTGTAGTAAGCGTTATCGTACTTGGGTTTTACCGCGCTTCCTGCTTCCCAGTCGGCCGCGCTTCAGCGCAAAACGTCCACGTCGTAGGTTTATTTGTGATTTTCGGGGAACAAATGCGGAAAAACTTAAGTAGTAATTTTCGGTTTGTAACTTTAAACTGCACCTTTTAAAAGTAATGTTTTTTTGTATTTCTGTACTGAACTACTTTGCATTGTTTAGCCGTACATTCATTACTCCCACTGTAACAATTTATTTTTTGCTTAACCTAAAATCAGTAGAGGTGTGTGTGGTACATAGTGACCCACCACACCGGCACGAACAGTGAGCCACCTGTCTACTGTGTTTAACCTTAAGATTCTGATTTTCTTAATTATTTAACCTTAAATATCCATATAAATCAGCAACCGGTTATTTTTTTTAGAGTTTACCCGAGCAAAAAATGCGGGTAGGCAGTATTAGGCTACTGCCGTCAGTCTTCGTGAATAAGTACATGAATTGGCTACCGGGCGCGTCTTGGTTCGCGTGGTTTCAATTTAATAAACTCTACCTCTACCCCACTCCTACACGTACCCTACCCTACCCCTATTCGTGCTCTAACCGTATCCTACCCGTATCCAACCCACCTCAATCCACTAAGATCCATTGCAAGGCTCCACCAATGGATCGAATCCCCCTACCATTTTCTACATCGATTTTTATATAGAACCCCTACCTTACCAAACCACCACTTTCGGTAGATGCGTAAAATATATCTCAAGAACTCTAGTGTAGCTAGTTGATTCTTTATTTTTATACAACTTTAAAAGATATCATCAATAACTGAAATTAGAAAATAGGTTAAGTTATGCTGTTATTGATTTATGTTGATTTATAGTTTTCACAGCTATTTTGGTCATTAAAACTAAAGGCTTAGACATTTATAAAGAATGTATTATTATCTAACTTCTCTACTAAGCTTATACGTACAAAGAGGACACATTAATAATAGTGATCTCATTCGTCCGGCTCACTGTGTACTCCCCGGTTTGCTGTAGACCAACCCCCTAGTTCAATGTGTCCTAAGAGGTGGACACAATGAGTCATTTCCCATTTAAAAAAAAAATCTGCGTTACAATTTTTTCTCTAACTCTTTTTCCATAAACTTATATGCGAAATGAGAGTCAGATATATTACGCAATAACTGGACTAAAAACCATTTCATTCTATTGAAAAAGTTATGAGTTATGACTGTTTAACTTTTTTGTGGGTCACTGTTTGACACCTCACCCTACCTAATGGGTTTGTCGTAAGAATACTTTATTCTCTAGAAATAAATACGCAAGTAACATAGTTTCTAATTAAAAATTAAAATCGTAGGTAATGACACCTTGCATGCATCTGAAATTAATGAAAACCGTTACTAACTTACTGATCACGTGACTTCTAAGTCTACGCAACGTTTTAAATTCATCAGCTGATTGCTCTCAAATGTCAATGATCTCTTGGCCATCCCGCAGATAATCGACACTGAAGCAATTTTAGACTACTTTTTTATAAAACTTGAATCAGTTTGTCATTTTCGTGCTTCGCTTAAAATAATTTACACTATTATTAAAATACCCCATATATCTATCTACTACTCATTTAACTTCACAAACAAACAATAAGCATACCACTTTGGTGCCAGCAGCCCCGCGCAGTATGAAGTTCCATTGATCCGTACGCACCAGGCCGGCGTTCAAATAGATAGCCATGTTCAGGAGGAAGCTGAACACGAGTTTATGCCTTTCAAAGAGCCCGCGGGAAACATTGCGGTACACCGCCAAAGTTATCTCGCGGTATAGGATCTCCAGTCTTGTGTCGAGGATGTCGCATTTCTCACTCTTCTCGATTACCATATTGAACACCTGAAAATATCAAAATCGAAATTTTCCAAGCGTTGAGATAAAAAGCCTTCACTTGAAAAGGCTAAAGCCCAGAAGCGGTGCCGCCTATCTCCAATAGTACGCCGTCTTTGTTGCAATTGAGTTTAAACAGCTTTGGCTCTGGCTTGTTGCGATTGGTCCTTACTCAATTACATCAAAATGGCGGCGTACTATCGGAGATCAGCTGTTCGGCTGCTGCACTGAAATGTGCTGAGATGGTGCAGTGAATCTACAGACTTGCCTGATTGAAATACTTCAAAGAGAACTGGTACATAGGATCTATGTCCGCGAGTTGAGACACCGCGAAGTAGAGCACGGCACCGCGCGTAGCCACCGTCCGGTACTTCTCTCTGGCAGCGGATATGCTCAACTCTGTGGCTTCCGTCTCTATCAACCTAGCGTTGATGATTTCAGAGGTTTCCTGTGAGCGAGGAAGGCGAGTTACTTATCATATAAATAATTATTATGATTACGGCTTATTACGGATTATGATACACGCCATTACAATATTTAAAACAGGATTTTGAAATGTGACTGTCCATGAAGTCGTTCCTCACGACGTAAATCAGAGATGCAGCGATTTAGTGATGGGGAAATATAGCAAAAAACAGACTTGGGTTCAGACAGGCAGGTTCGATATTTTCTTTCGATATATTTTAAAAAGCAAGTGTTATCGATATGATGAGAATTATTGGCACTTTTACCTAATCTTTTTGTAAAGTAAGCCAAAGCCTCTTGTTCCATCTCTTGCTCCTCTTGCTCGTAAAGTAGCCATTATTGCACCGATTTTTGACACATAATTCCCTAACCTTAACTCAGACTATGACCAAATACCTTATCACCGAAGCAGCGATCTGAAGTTAGATCGATTTGGCAGTTTATTGTGACACAGATTGTCCTATTGCTATCTTGCGGGGATAAGAGTGGGTGACACCGTGACATCTACATCGGTACCTTGCTCTCGTTGAGCGTCTCAATCAGCTCCTCATCATCCAGAATATTCCCAGTGGAGGCGTACAGGAGCCGTAGGATCTTGTCTTCGATCTCTAGAAGCGTTGCCTTGTCTGCGTTGATGCGTAGGATTAGGTCAGTACGGATCGCCTCCAGGTCGGGCCTTTCGAGACGGACCACGTCTCTGTGTGAATGAATAACGATTTATTGCACATTTACAATACAATGAGAATGTGTGATTGGAGGCGAGATTGGTGAGTCAGTTGTGAGCGGCGAACGTTGTAGACTGTGAGGGCGTAGGTGGTTATCCTACGTCATCGTGTACGAGAAAAATAACACTTTGTAACGATAGCAAACGTGAAAATTGACTTCAATATGGCTAAAAGCGAAACTGTAAAGAGAGTGTGAGGCCGGTTTTTTTTACTTATAGAACTCACACAAGAGGATATGTAAGTTCTATCGCTACGAAAAGTCGAAGCTTGGGTAATTTTTTTGTGCCAGTATGTGCACGGGCAGACCAAGGTTTTGTGGATCTCCTTAACATCTAGTCTACGAAGTGGAATTTTTCTTGTACTCGATGAAGTAGGATAACCTACGTCACCCTCACAGTCAATTGTGATCTAACACTTTTAAGCAAAATAGAATCCAAGTTGAACTGAACTAAAAATGAGGGTTTATTCTATTCAGGTCGTGTAGATTCACTTTCGGCATGGATTTGGCTGAAGTTGCAATTTACAAGCAATTCTCCGTTGAAACACTGTCACATGAATTGAACACAAGTCATTGTTATCTACCACATCCACGACTCCAACTTACGCCAACAGCTGGTCCTCCAGCCCGGATAGTGTCACGGTGAAATTGACCAGTGTGACCTGGATGCAGATCTCGGGCATGTAGTGAGGGTTCGCCAGCTTCGTGGTCAGATACAGCCGGAAACTGGTGTCGTACTCGATATCGCTGTCGCCCAGGTGGATAAGGAGACGGCCCGCCTGGGATCAACATTGAATCAATGAGACTTGTGCTCACCAGTTGGCACTACCGCTAAGCAAAGTAAGGTCTTGTCTTTGACAAAATACCGCCGATTATTGGCTAAAATGTACCTGTCAACTTTAAGCATTAGATTCTGATCACACGTATTTTGACACAGGGCCTTACAACACAGCGCGTAACATGGTGGGATTTTAACATGTTTCTACCTGTCCTTACCGGACAGTTGATGGTACCGAATGTCATTTGCCCATGTATAGCATTAAAAATATGACCTACATTTACAGCATCGCATTTGTGGCTCTATCATCTGCCCGCCCCCCACTTTCGAGTATCAGAGAGTTCTCGTCTACTGGCTACCTTATCCTTCAAACGAATCACAACAACGCAAGTAGGTGCTTGATGGCCAAAAAAATCATCATCTTGACGTTAATGTCCCGGTTGTGCTCTCGAGAACGAGGGCCCGGGGTCCGCCTTGACCTTGGCGATCAGGTAATTACAGTGGAGCGACTACCATCTGACCTCCGTGACCCTGCTTATTATACTGCTTCCAAGTTCAGTTGCCTGAATGTGCAGGTTTCATCTCGATGTTTTCCCTCACCGTAAGAGCATCGGTTAGTATTCAACTAATGTACGAGTACATGTAACTCAGAAAACAGTCAAAATGCTCAATAATTATATCCCTATTATGAATGTACAATATAGCGAAGTGTTGTATACCTGTAGGAACATTTGTTTCAGCAACACCGGGGCAAGGGTGGCGTCCAGGGTCTCACCCAGGTCCTCAATCAGCATGGGCCAGCCGAGGCGGATACAGTTCTCCAGGACGCGAAGGAACAAGGGATCGGTCAACTTCGTGATCTGCAGACCGAAGTCGTGCTCCATGTTCTTTATCCACCTGTTTGCCTGTTGAAAATTACGTTTTTTAAGTTTAACATGCTTTCGGCGTCGATCGAGCATGATGGAGGGCTGTAAAGCGCGATAGTGCTCCTGCTATGTTTCTCGCTGTAGGAAATGATGAACTTGAGCGATAGTCAAGGACATGAAAATGCGGTTGCATTCGACGGCACGTAAACGCGACCGCATGCACTCGTACGCAGAAGCACGCGATCGTATGCGAAAGCACGCAATCGTACGTAGAAGCAAGCACGCGATTCCGTGCTGACAGATGAACGTCGACCTTATTGTCACCCTTAATATCTGCGATTCATGCACTTAGATTTAATTAATGTAAAAAAATATATATAAACAGTGCGTTGTCACTGTGAGGCCTATTTAGACGATTAAGACTTCTTCACTAAATCATTCTGTGTCTGCAGTCCTTGGTAAAGTAGAGATCACAACAACTAATAAATAAATAAACAACTCCGACAGGGATCTAAGCTTTTCAAAACAGAAAATTAGCCTTGTTTTTTTGAGGCACACGGACTAACGAAAATGTGTAGAAATGTAACTGAATATAAGTCGCGCTAGAAGATTAGTCAGGGCCGGGCTGTCTCTAATTTACTGAAAGCAAGAGAGCAAGGGGTCGTCCATCAATTAGGTGTTCTTACCACAATAAGGACGCAATTTACTCAAGCAAAATCAAGCGGACTGTTAAAGGCTGATCATCAGGCGAAAACTACCCAACCCATTGGTAGTTTTAGGCTGATCACGATCCACAAGAAAAAGGGGATCTTTTATACCACTTAGGTACCAAACAAACTTACAGCCCGCCTGATGGTAAGCAGTGACCGCAGCCTATGGACGTTTGCAATTCCAAGGGCATCACCCACGCGTTAACAACCCTGTATAAAACTTTTCATCCCTTTCTTGAAGAACTCTATGGTGTACTCTCTAGAGAAAACCTCCAGGTAGTTCATTCCACAACCGCGTGCGTGGGGGGAAGTTCCTTTGGAACTACACAGTTCGCGACCAATTTGACTCCGAGGTCTGAGGACGAACTCCCTGTCGGAACGACTAAAGAGATTCATTTAGTATGCACAGTAACACAGCAAACCCCAAAAACCGGGCGAAGTGGAGACGAGATAGTACGTAAACAGACCCAGACAGAAGCCAGGATGGACCGCTAAGATGATGATAATGATTAGTCACCGTCGGCAATTACCTGCTCTTGGAGGGGCCCTAAAGATGATGATGATGACGAGTCACTGTTGGCAATTACCTGCTCCTGGGGGTCGATGGTAAGCGGCCAACGGCCGGCGCGCGTCACCAGGATCCCGTTCTCCGTAGACATGGCGTCGCGCGGCAGCCCCTGCGAGTTCCACGTGCGCACCGTGAACGGATCCGCCATTATTGTGATCAGGCTGCAATGGAAACGTGTCTTCGCGAGGTGGCACATGGAGTTATGATTGTGCTTTAGCGCTGTGATAGATGTTCATAGAACAGGGGGTCTAAAAAGGCCATATTAGCGTTTTATATTATGATTCAGTTTGTCACAAACTTATCTAAAGCGCGTTGTTGTTAACATTGACATGTTATTCAAAATGGCGTCACTTAGTTCCAGTTTTGGCCACCGGATAAGATAAGTTTGTGGCAATCTAATATTATGAATCATAATATAAATCGCTAATGTGGCCTTTTTAGACCCCCAGCTGTCTGAACATTTCTGTGTTAGCTCTTAGAACATGTTTGTATGAAGCCTAGGATACCTAAGGAAACTTTATTTTGAATAATTTCAAGCTAATCTTTAGACGGAAATCGACAGAGGACATAATTACAAATAAACACTTCCCGTAGCAAAATCTCCTAGTGTGCTGTTTAACTTTGAAGAACTTTGAAATGGAATGTCTCGAACCACTCAGCGCCAGGACTCTCGACCTCAAACCATCCTCCGATCCCGACCTCCCGAGTAGAAGGATTACAAGAGACGCCACGCTCTCAGTCGTGGTGCGCGGCGAAATTGGTCATTGTATCGTGCAATAGTAGACACGCGTTCGAATTTAGTGCAATTTTTTTTAACCGACATTTTTTTAATAGTGCCGATGTTTGTATGTGTTTAGGGAAGGAACAGCATATTTTCTAGAAAGAGCGAATATATTTTGCGTGTTACTTCAATGTTATACATATGTAACACTTTGTGTTGTCACTTCATGATGGAACTCCATTATTATGATTTAAATCACTTTTTTACACTAGTTCCATTTTATTATACAATTTTTTATTAAATTGCATCTAGTTTCGAATTACTCATCTTCAGGCAATAATTTTATATTTTGTTAACAATCAACAAATAGATTAATAAAAAAAAAAAAAAGTGAAACTAGTGTAAAAAAGTGATTTAATTCATAATCAATGTTATACGTTTCATAAGGTAGTCTGGAAAGATAGCTCTTTTAAAAAGCAATAAAGCTGAATTTTTTGATACCACTAAGGTGGCATACAAGCTTACGGCCTGCCTGAATTACATCTTTGTTTGGAGGTTGTTATACAGTGGTGGACTAAAAAATCTACTCTAGATTTGTTGCCCAACTTTTGGAAAAATAACTCAATATGAGCTGATTATAAGAAATATGGTTATCATTTGAAAGGATCTAAGTGCCCTGTTTTCAGTATACTTTTTCATTAAAAAGCAAACTGAAGAGAATTTTTTACAATGCAGGCATTAAATGTATTAACTCGTAAAAAGCTTATAATAATTTTTGTCACAAGTTATGGTAGTAAAATGCGCAACATAGACGACACAGTTAATGCTTTGTATTAGTGACATTTTACTAACTTCTTCTTACTTACTTCCTGCGGCGCTACAACGCTTTGTGGGTCTTGGCCTCCCTAACAATTAACATTTTACTGCCTCGAATTAAAAAACGAACCTTTCTTAGGGAGACATTGCGGTTTTATTTGTACCTATCGGTCTATTAATATCGTATTCCTAATTATCTACGCTATAATCAAGCCTAACCATAATAATTATGTACTAGGGAATTTGTATCTTTCACAGAGATTGTTTAAATAAGTATTAAGTACTTCAACAATTATTCCGCATATTTTGTAACTCTTGTACTTATTTGTCTTAAAATGTGTTACTTACATATTATTAGATATTGACAAAAGTGTATCAATGTCAATTCTCAATTGTCAATTCAAGTCATGGCCGATATAATTGCCTGACACATGAGATTCAAAGGATCGTTTCGCGCTCATACTATTCGGATGTGGATTGAGCTCCCAGCCACACTGTTTCCTTTGGACTATGACATGGGATCGTTCGTCAGGTATATTAGAAACCTCCTAAGATGCGGGCAATGCATCGGTAGCGCCATTGGTGTTGCTGATGTCCATAGTGACCACTTTCCATAAGGGTGTTTGTCTACCATATTAAATAAAAAAGAAGGTACGCCTATCGCTACTGGCCGGTACTCACTCGAAGTGTTCCGAGGAGGGTATCTCGAGTTCCCTGCAGTGGTTCACCCACTTGTCTTCGAGCTCGCGGCGGTAATGTGCCGGGAACGCGCCGAAGTACGCCACGCAGCCGCTCACCACTATCATGTCGCCCGTGGTGCAGCGCAGCCTCTCAGTCGCCGCCTGCGCACGCCACACAACTTCAAATAGCACTCTTCAGAGAGTCTACGAGACGGCTGCGGTACTCATATTTTTAATGAGAATTTACAATAAATGATCTTGTTGGTATTTCTATTTCATACAGTTGAATGATCTTAATAAAACTACCCAAACAACGAACAAAGTAACCCAATGAGGGTTTCCGCGATTCCATAACCCACGTGACGTAAGGTCTGCTTTCATTGGTTGGAATAGATTTGTTATTTCATAGCAGTTAGTTCTGTCCAATAGCGTCATTTGAAATCCGATAAAAATCTACCGGTGTAAAAGAGGAAAAAAAATCACAGATTCACCGGTGGAACCTCGTCGGTGGATCAAAGTTGAATGAATCTAAATGGTCCTATGGTCTAAACGGGTTCTGTTCCAAGAGCCCTGTTTCCGTACCTTGACGCTCTCCTCCCAGCGTGTCTGTTCATCTGCCAGGGCCTGTGTCAGTTTCCCGGCGCGTACGAGTCGCGCCGCAGCCAGGTCTACGTCCGCCTGCAACCGCTCACGTTCCTCTTCCACTTGCTGAGGAGTTCCAGGAAGGAGAGAGTGAATACAACTAGGATTTGAGCTCCCTCCTGCAGTCTTTCCTTAGCATTTACTTTTTTTTTTTCTGTTTTATGACTGTGACATTTATTGTGTTTCATTTTAGTCTGTGACAAACGAGCAGACAGCTCACCTGATGGTAAGTTATAATATCTACAATTCCTACATTTAGGTAAAAGGTAACAAAAATAAAGAACCGAAGGTGCGTTGTTACTGTGAGGACTAAGATGGATGAATAACTTGGATGGAGTTTCCAAGAGGCATGTCTCCGGGTACCTCAGGCCGGCACCGCATCCGCTCCTCTGAGGTTGCAGATGTTCTGAACAACGAGGTAGACCGTCTGACCTAGGCCAAAAAATTGCCCAACAGGGAGTCAAGACGTGTGTGAACCCTTTATCAAGTCAACCTTTGAACGACCTTTGATCAAACGTAAATGAACTGTAATTGATTCAGTAAGTTGTACCTACTGCCCAATTTTAGTAACGGGTACACAGTTTTACGGGTACGGGTACACGGCAGACACCTGTGACCCCAAAATTCTTGTCAAGCTTACAGGAACATTATTAGGCCTGTATGCTTCATAGCTGAGAGATCTGTCCAGCGCTAACGAAGCACGTCCGCAAACTTCACGCCACCGAAATGTGGTGGGTGTGCGGCGTTACATGACTCGACTTAGTTCGGAACGAGTACCCCTTCAGCCTTGGTGTGAGGGCATGAGTTTTACGGGTACTCGGTGGTGCTAGCTTTTACACTTAAAAAAACGGAACGGATTTGCGAGATATGCGGCGGACAGCCTAGTGACTGCATTTTTCTTGGTCTGTGTTGTTAAATGTGTAAGATCGCCACCATATTAACAGCCATTTTTCAAAAATAATATTTTTTTTAAAGGTTTTCATGGTTATTCTTTACACTTTTACTACAAAAAACTATACTAGCTTTTTTAGATAAAACCAATACTGACTGTGGTAACACACCCGATAATATGTGTAGTGAAAGGAATGTTTTTGCTTAAACTTCTCTAAATAGTCTAAAGTACAGTCCCTTTAAGCGTCTGTTCGTCGTTATTTCTGTTAATTTTTCCTAAACCATGCAACGAATTTTGATGCGGTTTTCGCCATCAGTTAGATAATTTCTCTATAGAGGATTATATAACACATGTATATTATGGTAAAGAATAGCCGTGAAAGCCGGGAAGGTGGGGCGGATCGCTAGTTTTAAATAAATTTACCCTCAGTTCATCCAACATCTTAGCCAACTGCGCCTCAATGGCTTCCACTTCCTTCTGCTTCGCTCGCAGCACCGCCATTACGTTTTTCAAGATATGTGCTGCTTCTTTATGTCTAAATTTAAAAAAAATTAATTAACATAAATATAATTTCCATAGAGCAATTTAACCAGTGGAGAGCAAATCAACATAATTTTATTTTAATTACTTGTCACAGCTTTATTAGCTTGGCTATATCCAATTAAGCGACTGAACAAAACGCGCAGCGTCGCTGAATTACGTTGGCCGAAGCTCGGTTGACTCAAAAGCTGCGAGGGATGACTCTGATTGGCAATATATCTTTTCTATATTTCTACTACATATAGCTTCATGTGCGGTCTCACTTTCTCCACTGATTAAATTGCTCTATGATCATTTAAAATACACATTTTAAACATTATCATGACGTTTAGAAATAACTTACGCCAGTATTTTAGGTTCAACGACTCTAAATACTTTGGCATACGTGTCAAT
The DNA here is from genome assembly GCA_907269095.1 of Blastobasis adustella. Lineage (NCBI taxonomy): Eukaryota > Metazoa > Arthropoda > Insecta > Lepidoptera > Blastobasidae > Blastobasis > Blastobasis adustella. Next base: position 19,183,506 of record OU026114.1, read on the forward strand.
CGCTTGAACCCAGAGCACCATGGATCTGCATACCTAAAATAAAACAAGTTGCCATCATAGGTAACACAAAAACATTCAACTTTTTTTATTAAACAAGATATTTATTACCTTCGACACTTTTACCACTGTATCAGGATTAAAATCCTTGTGTGTAAGATAAGTTTTAATCTTCTTGAGTATTGCTTCTGGTATGTGATCTTTATCATACTCCTCAAGATTTTTTATGAAATTGACATCGGCCAACAACTTTTTTGTGCTGTCCCAATCTGGTCTGGAAACGTAATTGATATGTATAAGAAAAATGCTAGTTAGTAAAAGTACCATATGATTTGTTAGAAGAGCGCCGCTTGCTGCAACTATACACGAAATCTGTTGATTGACTTGACATTGACATTACCTGTGATTTTCATAAATAATTAACCAATCAACAGATTTTGGGTACAGTTGCTGGTGGCATCATTACTTCTCAGTTTGTTCTCCTCATTAAATATTGGAGACATAGAAATCAAAACAAATACCTAGAAATGCCATTACACTATCGAGAACGTATGTCGCCACATCGGCCACTACTGCGCATAGCTGTACTAGCGCGCAGGTTTAACTAGCAGGTGTCAGATTATCATCAAAGCCCTTGAAAGTCCATTGCTGGATTTAGGGCCTCTCACACGAAAGGGGAGGTTAATGCCATAATCTCCACGCTTGGTAGGCGGGTTGGAGATCGCTGTGTTATCAATATATACAATGGAAAACGCTGCTGCCCATTTTCCAGCCTACGGAGACTTAGATTTTATGCCCCGAAAACATTAGTCGCCTTGTACGACGCCCATGAGTGTTAGGGGTTGGTGCTATTCTACTCTGCCGGACGCCACACGGCCCTGTGGTCAGGTGTCAGATAGCGTCATCATCTTATTTTGATTTCTGTGATCGGAACACACAATAAATTGCAATCTCATTACTTAGATCCGAGTAATATGCAGACAGGTTCCATGACGAAGCGCACAAGTGCTGGTGGCTTCAAGAAGGCCTTCAACTCGTTGATGTCTGCCTTGTTGAGTGCTTTTAGGGCGTCCTGGGCGGCCGCCATCGCGGGCATGGCCAGAGCTAAGTCCGCCTTCGCCTCGTCAGCGATCTCACGGACCTCTTCTGCTTTCACCTGTGGGAGTATCGGACAATATCTGGTAAAAAAAGGAAAACGTGGCATGCTAAGGTCCGACGGACTATAGCAACCACCAATCCGTTACAGCCAGTAGCAAAACTGGAAAACCAATGGTCAATCCAGCCGGTGGGCGTTCTAATAATAAATAGTTTTATATAAGAAACTTAAGTCTAAGATTACACCGTTAAATTTAAAAGTAGATACCTACCCGAATTAAAATTGGAGTAAAACAATTTCAAGTTATTTATAACCCTAGTTAAAGCTAAGTAAATTAAGTAGATACATGTTATCATCATCTTGGCGTTAATGTCCCGGTTGTGCTCTCGCGAACGAAGGCCCGGGTTCCGCCTTGACCATGATCCAGGATTTGGCAGGTCAGGTGATTACAGTGGAGCGAGTGCCATCTAACCTCCATGGCCCTGTTACCAGGGGAACCTGACCAGATTAGATCATCGTAACACATCCAGTCGCCTGAATGTGCAGGTTTCATCACGATGTTTTCCCTCACCATAAGAGCATCGGTTAGTATTCAACTAAAGTAGATACATGCTATATTTTTCATTAACTAGACGTTGAAGTCCTTACCTTGGCTTCAGCCTCGTCCTTCATCACGGCCCGTTTCACCTCATCAGCGGCCTGCTGCTCGATCCGCAGCCGGTTGACGAGCGCGATGCCTTCATCAGCCTTCCTCGCCAGGATCGGCTCCATGTCGCGTACCTGCTGCTCCATTACGCCCACCACGTCGTACGTCTCGTATAGTTTCTGTGGGTTTTTTTTTTGTGATAACGGCAAGCAAACGAGCAACCATGTTAACTGTTGGTAAGTGACCACCGCCGCCCCTGGCAGTCGAAACTCCAAAAGGATCGTAAATGCGTCTCCGGATTAGGAAAAAAGGTGTAAGATCGTTTCTTGTAGACACTCTGCGTCCTTATTCTGGTCTACATAGATTTGAAGAGCTACTTATTTGTTTAAGGGACTAAGTTGCTATATCTTTTTTTCATCGGCCTATCTGTAGATTTAAAGTACAAAAAATCTTATCATATCAGCCAAAAGACTGCTCCCCGCGAGATTTCCAAGAAAGATTTGCATCCCCGAGAGATCTCCACAAAGGCCGGTCCTGTGCCTTCCGCATCCAGCTGGTACCTGCGATCTTTACCAGGTCGTCGGTCCACCTTGTGGGAGGCCTACCCACGCTGCGTCTTCCGTACAAAGTATCTATTATCTTTTTTCTTTATTTTGTTGGGTGTAAAGTATTTTCTATGTATTGACCTTTAAATCAATTTTAGCAACTACTCGAATTTATTGTTTCTTGCATATCCGTCTTCGGAATTCAACAATAAACTTTGCCATAAATGATCATGAACACTGTTCAGGTACCTAGAATTAGTAAAATAAGGATAGCAACTACACATCAAGTAGGTACAATTACCGTCAGACCACACGATATCCTGTCTCTGCCACGTATGATTTCCTGCTGCTTTTTGTCTAACAATTGCAGGTAATGTTTTACCAAGTCCAAGTAACTGCTGGGCGTGGTGTAGAAGTATCGTCTCATCTCTTGGTACAACCTATCCGTCATGATATCGACATCCTGTAATGAACACGTCATTATAAGTGAAAGGGTTAGTCTTGATGATCGCAAGTCCCATTAAGTAGATATAAGACATTGCCTCGTGCATTCCAACGCATAAAATGGATAGTTTCTCTATTATCCTGTCGTCGCCGAGGGGATGCAGGCATTGTTCAGCCACAGAGAGCAGCGCCTCCGGTGGCCATTTGGTGAACCAATCAATGGTGCAACAGTTCACCAGCGAAGGGAACATGCGACAACGCCGTCTGAAGTCATCAAATCAGTGTATTAATAATCTGGAATCGTCTATTTTTAAAAGTGTGCAGAAGGAAAGCCTACGAAGGACACGATGTTAGTCTTACAAAACATAGATATAAAAAGGAAGCTATAAATAATTTGCTCAGTCATTTGTTAAAGTGCGACAAAAACTTGAATATAATAGCAAAAGAGGTGCAAAGATAGAACTGACTGTGAAGTAAGGATAGGAAATTAGGAACCAAAAAAAATATCTGTAACAAAATTTTAGAATATTCGATTATTCGATTCGAGTTTGGGATCACTATTTCTATAGATGTCAGTGTTGACCGATGAATAAGACTATCCTGTATCTAAATAGTATCTACTTATAACGTAGGTACGTATAATATAGTGAGTGAATAATAAATAAATAGGCTTGGACAATTCATACATAAATAAATAAATACAGCGCCATCTATCCCCAAAGTAAGCAAAACTTGTATACTTTTAAATACATACTAATGATTAAAATCTGACCTGAAGGCTTCCCCAACGGGGCTCATGCAAATGCAGAGGTGCAGTTGGGCGCGCACCCGATTGATGAAGAAGTAGTAAACGGCGTCGCGGTCCGAGGGGGAGATGCCCACTTTAGCGGCTTCGGGGCGCGTCAGTGTCTGCACTTGCTCGTATGTGTCACCCTCGAACAAGTTGGGCACTTCGCCTGTAGATAACGTTCCATTCCATTAGACATTCTTCGTACGTCATTCTTCCTCCACTTTGTCCGGTGGTCGGCGTCTTCGGGTCGTAAACCATTCCGATCCACTGATTATTAGGTAATTACAGTGAGAGGATAGATACTCAAGTTCGGACGAAGTGGAGGAAAGTGATAGTTTGGAAGAAATACACTCGGCGGTAATCAAAACGATTTACCCCATATTTTTCCATATAAGCTCATATGTTTCTAACGCGATAATTAGTCACAAATCAGTCTATAACTTTATATACCTAATCGATTTTAATTAGGTTAACGCGGTTTTCTTTTTGACTGAATAAGACAATGATCTTTGTATTTAAATTACTTCTTCAACATGATAGTATTGCGCTAGACATTTTTTTTAATAGGATCATTATTATGAGGCGGTTATAACAGCTGCATGCATGCATATGGAAAAATATGGGGTGAATGGATTTGCTTGTTCGCGAGTGTAGATGTATTTAGTATCTATTTAAGGTAGTATCGTAGCAACTTTTTAGCCCGCGTAGCTAAATGTAAATAGGAAACCTTAAAATCAATCAAGGTGATTTTTTCTAGTTTCACATTGCCAAAAACTTCCTATTTACTTGCATGGGTAAATGCATTCTAGTTTGGGAGACCATTGGTGAATAATATATATGACCGTTAATATCTACGCGCCCTACAATGTCAGTCTTAATAGTGAAATGTATATTGTTATAACCACCATCATAAATTGACACCAATACTCACACACACCCACTCACCACACACACATACACACCCATACACATACTCACTCGCACACACAGACACACACTAACACACACGCACTCAGCCGCAAGTCACGTTTATTTTTATTTGATTTTGCTATTATTATTTTGTTTCTTAATGATAATATATTATACTCTGCTGTACATGCCTACTGGTGAACTGGTATTCTACACCGGATAGTATCTAGGGGAAGACCTGGCGATCTGTGCTACAGGTTTGATTGTCAAATCTACTACAGACGTTCAGTTCTCTCACATTTTGTGTATATTATTTGAGTTGGTTATTTGGCAGTTGTAAAGAGAAAATAAAGTTTTTTTTTTATAATGTGCATTGCAAACCTGAGTTGAGCATATTGTTGATGTCTTCCAAGAAGCCTTCCTTAGTGATCTGCGTGTCCGTGAACAGGAATACGGTGTCTTCGTTGGCGCCGGCGCGCATGTACATCTTGCGCAGGTCGTCGTGGAACTCTGGCGTGTCGTAGTTACGCTTCAGCTCCATGCCCATGCACCTGACCATTTGACAATGCTGATTACATGTAGGTGTGGATCCAGTCACATAAGAGCACTGGCCGTATTTTAAAATAGAAGGCAAAAATATAAGAAATTGGTCGTAAGGAGGGGGCAAACGTATCCCTCTCCATTGCCCCTCAACGTTCCTTTTACGTGATGGAATATATCCTCTGCTCTTAAGGTGAGAGAAAAATCGTGATGAAACCTGCACATTCAGGTGACTGAATGTGTAACCATGATCCAATCAGGTCAGGTTCCCCTGGTAGCAGGGCCACGGAGGTCAGACGCCAGCCGCTCCACTGTACTTACCTGATTTGCCAAATCCTGGAGCACGGTCAAGGCGGACCCCGCGGGACATTAACGCCAAGATAATTTAATTTTGACACCTAATATTATAATAGGTAGAGCTGTCAAATCTCTACTTTATATTTTTTACTAATCTATTTGTTCATTTTCTGCAACTTTTACTATGGCGACAACACTCGAATCGCGGTGGAAAAAAAATTCATAATAAATTAAAATAAACTTCACTTTGTTCTCAAAAATTCAGTCTATAAGACCAATAACGTTAAACGATATGTCATTAGAAAGCATTTTTAATTTTTTACAACTCTCATTACGGTGACAACTCTCTAATCACTGTGGGAAAAAAGTTATGGTCACCTTTCCGGGGTGCGCATGCCCACTAACTATTATCCCCCATAACTTTTTCCGCAGAGCGATTCGAAAGTTGTTGCATTAGTAAAAGTTGTAGAAAATGAAAAATTCCTTCTAATGACATATTGCTAATACTATTGACTTTAGACTACTCATTTAATTTCATTATAATAATAATTATTTATATTATGACGAAATCTCTGTGAATTGCGTATATAAATTGTGTAGTATAATGTAATTTTCATTGATTAATAAATGAATCTAATCTAATCTAATCTATAGGAGCCAACAAATATGAAATAAACTGAAATCCGCACCAACGACGAATATAATTATAACATTTAAAGACTAAACTTGTGCTTCATTAAAATAGTAGAATCTACGAAGTATAGAAACTACAAAATTGACGTTTTTTTTGCTAATAGTTGTCTAATGGAATTAATGTGAACAATTTAAAACCAATTTCGTTTATGTATAAGAAATTGTCACTGATCAGGTCAGTGACAATTTCGCCACATAATGTTTATAAATAACTCAAAATAACTTCCTTCAACCACTTATGTCGAAGTTTGCCAGTTGCCAACCGTGTCAGTCGTTTCAAATTAAGAAAGAAATTATGTCCCAGTATGGAGCAATTTAATACGTGAAGAGCGTGGCGGTACAGGTTCATTTAATTACCTGTTACCTATTTACGACGGGGGAGAGATAAGCGTCACTAAATGCTATAAAAAAAATTCTTCGCATGAACTGAAAACCACTAGCTTTCTCCACGCACGCACGCACACAATCTAAAATATTTATTTGCAACGGATGCAGGAGGTTGGGAGCCTGGAGATCTGAAACACAGGTTTTCATTAACCTACTACAGACTCCAGTTCTCAATAAGGATTCGAATCCTATGTACTATGTCAAGTATCTAAATACCAATGTAACCTTATTGAGAGAAATAAATGTTTTTGTATTGTATTGTATAGTTTAAATGGCTGTATGTGTATGTGTGTATGTGTCCCATCGACCCACTTGCACTCATTGACGTGTCCGGCCATGGTGGCCACTGATCGCCTTCCCGAGCCGCCCGGCCCGACCAGCAGGCAGTGGCCGCGTTCGGCCCTCAGCACGCGAGCCACTCGCACTATGTGCTCCACGCAGTCCGAGAATAGCACCAGGTGCATCTCGGCGCGAGCGGTCGAGTTGTACTCTTCTAGGTATTCCTGTACGGAGATAGACAACATTACAAAGAAATATTTGTATGTTAGGACCTGTTTCGTCATCCGTTGAAGTTCCAGATAGTCTATTCGGAAGTTATCAGTAGACTAACGACGTAAGTCTGTTGCAAACAATTATCTGATTTCAATTATTGAAATTGTTACTTTTGCGATTACGTATGATCGATTTAATAGTTTCAATTTATTGCAATGGAACTTTGTTAGCAAATGAACTCATGAAATCGGCGATACGGAGTCGCAAAAGTAACAGTTTCAATAATTGAAATCACAGAATTGTTGGAAACAGAGTTATGTAACTAGTCTACTGATGGATATTCTATTTTTGTTTCACGGATCTTTTCCAGACATTCTCAACAAGTTCAACACATCTTCTGTCAAATACAAAAAAGATATATCTATCAGATATCTTCTGGACAGGCTATCTGGAACTTTATTTGCGCGTGGTGAAACCAATGAAATTGGGCATAGAGGCATAGATGCAGCCTACTCATAGCTGAAGTCACAATCTATTTTTTTTTTTTTGCTTTTTTGATTAAGCATATAACGTGTCCAACAGGGATGGCTATAAGTTGTCAAATACCTCTCCATAACTACTGCTCTTGTAAAATTTGGTGGCCCTGGTCACTTTTATATTCTAGCTTTATGTATGACGTTGAGTCAGTTGTGACAGAGTGACAGTGTAATTATCTATAGGTCGAGGCTCCATCTATGCTCTATGTCAAATATATTTTGATAACAGGTATGTCAAATTGCACAAAAAATCCATAATAGTCACTTTCACATCAGTGGGAAGAGTGATCACACTGATACTTTGCAGGTAGGTTGGGAATGACAATGTATAAATTACACAAAGCAAAACGCCGTTGCCCCTTTTCTGGTCTATAGAGGTCCTAGCTGGTCAGCCTAGAAAATATTAGTCACCTTGAACAGATTTCCTGTTTAGCCTGTTTAACCTGTTTAGACTTTGAACCGTCCCTGGTTTGAACGCGTATCGATAGTGATGGTAGCTCATTTTATATTGGAGGTGGGTAGGTGGATGCGCTGACTTCTGTTCGAAGGGTTTGGTGCATTACTCTCTGCCGGATACCATTCGACCCTTCTTTCACATTAATGTTATAAAAATAGGTACCTTCAGAACGATGAACAGCTTATCAATTTGATTTATTTCAGTATATATCCTGTTCTCCTTTGGAATTGCAGAGTTAATGAAATCTCCAAACAACAGCAGTGGCGGATGTTCTATAATCTCGTCCTCGGGTAATTCCAGAATTGGATCCTGGAACTTTCTGTTGCATACGTCATGCATAAGGTGCAAGAAGTAGCTCTTATCTTGGATGTTGATCAACCGGTCGTGGAACACCCGCATGCATTCGTGATAGAATAACCTAAAAATACATTATATTAATATATTGAGTTATATATTACATTGTGGGCCTTATAAGAAAACTCACTATCACCCAAAGGGCGATAGAAACTCATTGCTCGGAGTCTTATTACGCAATCGAATGAGGAGATAAGCAAGCGAACTGTGGTCACCGACCGACGATCTGGTAAAGATCGCAAATACCAGTTGGATGCGAAAGGCACAAGACTAGCCATTGTGGAGATCTCTGGGGGAGGCCTATCGTAAGAAGTGGGCACCTTCGGGCTGATATGATCATGATGATGATGATGATCAATTTAAATTGTATAGTAAAATGTATTAATTAGTATTTGTTTTCTCGCTAGCAAATAGAGTTATTTCATTAAAGTCACCTACTTGCATTTTGTCATACTTGCGTCAGTTTTACGCAAAGACTAACAGACCTAGGAATAAAAAAATGTTGCCACAACACATTAATATGTTAAGATAAGACTCGCTTGCTATGTTAAGGGCATAAACTTCTTTGGTTTTTACGTAATTGCAGTAATGTAAGTTTATAAAAAATGTGAAAATAATAAATGATTTAAAAAGAAAAAAAATCAAAATCAGACAATTAATGCGAATTGTTTTCGTTGTCCCGTATTGAACATTATGCATCGCGAGGGTTACAGTATCCGACTCGTAAGCCAGAGGTCCCAGGTTCGAATCCAGCTGAGTTATGTACATTAGTTGAATACTAACCGATGCTCTTACGGTGAGGGAAAACATCGTGATGAAACCTGCACATTCAGGCGACTGGATGTGTAACCATGATCCAATCTGGTCAAGTTCCCCTGGTAGCAGGGTCACGGAGGTCAGATGGCAGTCACTCCACTGTTATTACCTGGACGGCCAAACCCTGGATCATGGTCAAGGCGGACCCCGGGCCCTCGTCCTCGAGAGCAAAAACCGTGACATTAACCCTAAGATGATTATTATTACTAGAAAAATATAAGGAGAAATGTTAAAATTATGATTACCGGAGCATTGCTTGTGGCATGCGCATATAGCCAGCATCAGACTGTAGCACCCCCTGCATAGTCTTGGATAAATCGCGCAAGTTAAACACATAGTGCGATTTAGCGGGCGTGGGTAGTAACTCCGCGCATATTTTCAAGTAGATCTCCACGGCCGCGTCCACCATGGGTTCGCCCAGCACATTTATTTCCGTTACGAAGTCCTCCAAGTGACCTTTCAGGATGGCCTAGTGTAAAAGTAGATAGTTAGTGCGCGGCTTGAATAGAGTTTATGCGATTTCAAAATCCACCAGATGGCGTCAATGAGACGCGAGGTCTGCTGTCAAAATATAAACCCTATTTATTTATTTCTCTCACACAAGTGAATACTTTTATATTACCTATAGATAGGTTTTTGAATGAGTAGTTCGTCACCGTCGTCATAAAATACGTTATTAGATAATAAAATTATTTCGCAATGTAAAGCGTGTCAATTGCAAAATTGCATGTCAAAACAAATATCAAATAATTCTAAAAAGGATTCTGAAGTTTTATTTCATAAGTACTATCCAGGCATTTAACCGCCATCTCACCTGCGGGGCTATTGGCTGTCTCAGTGGGCAGCTAACACTACTCTGATTTTGGTATTAACTATGGTCAGTGGCCAACGTAGATGACGTAGTGTAGCATCATCAAATGTCAAATGCAGTTGCCTACTGAAATAGCCAATAGCCCCGCTGGTGGTAGGACTGGTAGGTGATGATGCGGCCGAAGATGGAGCAAGTCATCTAGAATCCAGATTATAATGATCACGGAACACACTCGCTGGCATGACCTCGCGTGTTAGTAGCGCCACCTGGTGTATTTTGGTATTTCATTTCAATCGACGTTGCCATTAATGTTGTGGAGTCTTACTTTGAATATGGTCTTCATGGCTTCGGAATTGGGTGGCGATATGAAATACATAGCGAAGTGTCGCACGAAACGAGCGGTGAGTGGGTTCCGGCCGCCGCCGGGCGGTGCGCACGCGCACGACAGCACCACGTCAAGAATATCCTTCCAGTATAGCTTGTCGCGATCGTACAGTCCGCCGAAGTCCAAAAATTGTCTGTCCGTACGAAATAAATATTATTGGTTGAGTTTGGAAAAGTCAAATCTAGTCGTATATTAGAAGCTTAAACCTTTCCACATTTTAGCAGTATTTTAGTCGACTCCAAGACTTTCAGAACACCGGTCAGGCTCAGTGCTGAAATACGGTTCTTTACTGCTTATAAATCTAGACTTTCGACTGGTCCAAGTAGGTATAGTTTGTCTTCTAATAGGATAGACTAAAATGACTCTAGCCAATTAAAGTAATTGGAGCGACTCTTGTCACGCGTTTTATTACCTATCTGATGCAACAGTTGGGGGGATTATGGAGTCGTCCTGATGGCAGAGGGACGAGGCTCCGGTAAACCGGCTTCCCCTAACGGGTTGTGCGGGTCAAAAAGAGCCAAAACACCAAATAATGAATTAGGGTAAGTAGATTAAAGCAGTAAATCTGAAACCTTATAATACTATAAGAGCGGACCCGGGCTTCAGCTGCTAGGATGAAGATGTGATCTAGTGGAAAAAGTTAGTATGCGTTTTGCCACGTTTTGGTGCAATTACCTTAATAACTCGATGGTGGGTTGTGCGCCGTACAAGTCGAGTTTCGGCATGTTCACGTCGTCAATAAATATCACCACCTTCTTGCCTAGGGGCGCGCCTATTGCTTTGCGTGGCCGCTTGTCCAGGCGAAGTTCTATGACTTCCTGCAGCACACAGGCAAGATGATATTTATTACTAATATAATTTTTTTTACGAATAGAGGAGCATTAAATACGGCCCTTTTGGAAGGAATAAAATTATCTGGTTGTCGGTCTGTAATAATTTAAGCAATAGATTTTTCTTTTACTGAATGGATGCACATAAACGAGACATTCTGACTAGGTACCAGGCAAAATATGTTTGTCATGGAACTCCGCCTCTCACTCGTGTGACTTTCATACTTCATCATGACAACTTACCCTCATAAGCTGATGCTGACAAGTTACTTCAGTGACTTACTTGTGTCCGCGTGCTGCTGGTTTGTGCCGAAAAGTTTAACATTACTGGTATGTACGTGCCCGAGACAGCCATCTTTTTCAGTACTTCCGCCGCAATAACAGTTTTACCAACGCCTGTCCCATGTAAAGTAAAATTGTCAAGCCAATTGTCCAAGGTTTCGTCTCAATATAACAGAATTTTACCTATCAAGTGTTGCTCTAGCATTAACCTTGGTGTTTACCTAAGAATTCCTACCGCTGAACCTTCGTTCCTTAGGCCTTCTCTGCATCGTATCAGTGGAGGGTTTTGCCATTATCTCCACGGTCGCTGGCTTAATCTTCTAAAATTTATACCTATACATTTAAATTACACACTTACCAGTATTACCCGTAAACATGACAGGTTTATTAATACCCAGTAATTTCTCAAACATGTACCCGTAACGCACAGTGTCTATAGTGGGTACCAATGTCTCGAAAAACGGTCGATCAGAATCGTAAAGGAAATTAGGGATAATATCCTCCCATACTCTAAGATGTCTTTGTTTTGTATCCATATACATTTCGAAGAACATAAATCCATGAGGGAAACTGGAAAATAGTACATTGTTTGCATGATAAGTCAGTACAGTAGCTACGTACAATATAACTAAAAAAAATCTAAAAAGACTGACGCTGTTAAAAAACTGAAACGCGAGAAATAAGCAGATTGTTGCAAGTAACTATTATTTCTTTTACTATATTTTCTAAGGAAAGTGTGTCAGTAGTCTACAGAAGAAAACTTACTACTCGGCCTCTTCGAATTCCTCGAACTGTCTTTTGATGATTTCCTCGAAATTCCGTCTGTTCTGCTCATAGATGTTGCCGCCGATGCTCCACACGTAGCAGAATATAAAGCAATGAGCAATGTACAATTTCACGGCGCTCTTCTCCGGGAACCTCTCACCGGGTTCTATCAACAACGCGTAGAGAAGGTTGCAGAGGGTCATGACTTTACTCACATCCACCTGTTAAAGAATATTAACATTAACATCCATATCGGACTCAATTTTATCTTTATACAGAATTATATATGGGCAGTCAGTTGGAGAAACTTCTAAGAACTCCCGACCAAGTATACATATACCTACTTCAATATTTTAACCAATATTTATAAGACCCATTTCGATTATACTGGCTCTCAAACATAGAAATCGGTCCATCCGTTCGGGAGCTACGATGCTACAGACAGACACACTCATACACTCGTACATAGAGCCACAATAACACACGTCACATTTGTAACACCCTCCCATTTCGTCCCAGGTTGAAAATAATCATAACTTACTTAATGGAAATACAATGAATTAAATAAATCAATAATATTAATATCTTTTCTATGGCCAAATACACATAAAGTAGACTGAAAGTACTGCCCCAAAGTTATATTTTTTAAAACATAAGAAAGTCAATCATTGATTTCATGAAACCAAAACCAAATGAAAAAGTGTTTAAATTGTAATAGATAATATTTCGAAAAGCAGTAAATATATTACTTTACATGTAAATTGTTTTATTAATGGGTCCCGCAAAACTTTCAGCTACCCCACGTCGTAGTGTCATTGAAAATACAATGGTTTGTGCATCTTAAAATTTACCTGTTTGATCCCTACAAAACATTTCTCGTTAACATAATCTAAGGCGACATGGATCATTTGGAACATTTCGTATAAAAAGTCTGCGTTCTCTTGGTTGAAGAGGTTCTTCTCAACGTTTTCTTCGAGCCAGGAGCGCACATAGGGCAGGTACCCCAGTTCGTCAGGGTCGATGTACACCATGCCGCAGCGGGATACAGTCGCGGGCGACGCCTGCGCAAGGTCTGCAACCTGGGAAAAATTGTGGGATATTATGAGGACTAGTGTTATAATATCGCTGTAAGCTTCACTCATTCGTCGTGTGAGGTATCAATCTTTTTGTCTGAATTTAGAACCGCCCAAGGGATGATATAGGCATCTGCATTGAGTATCCCTTTTTTTAACGCTAATGAATCAAAGGGGGCACTGGGGGATTGCTCTCAATCAATAGCAAATGGGGCCGACGTCTTAACGTGACCAGCGAAACACGGAGCACGTGATGAATCTATGACCTGTACGTATAGATTAGAAAAAATCATTGGTACTGGTTCCCGAGTGGGATTCGAAGCTGCATCGCCCGCTTACAATTAAGCTTGGTGATTGCGATTGAAAGAGTTATGCTATACCTCACGTGAAATAGCCGTATGTTCGTGAAAAGGGCAAAAAATAGGTATATTATTCTAGTTCATTTCATTCAACGAATTCTGCTTGATGTATGTGTACATGTATGCCACCTTATTTTCTTACCTCAAAAAGCATGTGCACATATGGTGTAAGTTTAATTCGCTCGGAGTTTGATAGACATAACATCTTATTATCGTCCAACACAGTGTTCATGTTCTCTATCCAAACTGCGTCTACCGGTCCATCACAAATTAGCCATTGATGGTCAGGTCTCTCGCACTGAAGTATAAGAATAAATATTACAACGTAACCAGGCAATGCTCAACGAAATATTTAGCAATGAATCCATCTTACCGTGACGGCAGTTCTCAAGCTAAGCGGTAAGATGCCGTCATGCCACTCTAAGGTCTGCAGATTGACTTCACCATAAAGTTCGCCTATAGTGAGACTTTTTGGGTTCATTATGTACTTATGCACCATCTGATTCGTAGGCCCGGGGACCTCACGTTCACAGAGTGTCGCGTAGGTGTCACCTAAAACCTGGCGATGATAAATTATTTATTACCTTAGGCGTATCTTGTCGAAGATTGTATTCATATTATAATTGATTTTATATCACGAGCAGACGTCTACGTATCTTAGAAAACGGTATTATAGCCTTAATATCAAATATCTCCTTCAAGACGTGAAAAAAAAACTTGTGAGCCAAAAATGAGCCACCCAAACAGACTCCTCAAAGTTATGGACAGTATCCAGCTACTTCTTAGGAAGCTGCATGGACGCACAAACAATCGTGTCTCTAAGTAAGTAGTTGCTCCAATCTAAGTACATTGTGCTCGTGCAACTTATTTAAATCATCATGGCGTCAAATCACAGCTGGGCTCGCGAAGGCTCCGCCTTGACTATTACCGAGGATTTAACATATCAGGTAATTACAGTAGAGTAACTGCCATCTGTCCTCAGTGACCCTTTTAACAGGGGTGCTCGTGCTAACTTATAGAACAAAACAAAAATACTACTAAATCACAAAGTTACGTGTAAAATTGTAGTCTTTCCTCCGCCGGTCGGCCCCACCAACATTACGCCCCATCTCACTATCATTGTTTCATGCAATTGTATAACTTTTTTGATTTGACACTTTTCGATTTGCCTTTTCCTTTTTAACAAAACTTCACCTGTACCCGAGAACAAATGAGTGGATTAAGATTTTCCGTCTATTACACATTATCAAAACAGTAAACCTACTCTCATTGTAGGAGCAAAAGAAGCAGGGGAACTCACAGATCACTGCCTCCATAACTTCGTAGTCCCTGTAAGGTAGCTCACCGCCAGGGAACAGGTCGGACAATATCCCTGCGAACAAGATCGCATCGGCCGCAAGGAACTTGGGCAAGTTGCTGTCGTTAAGAGCGCATAGCAGAGTGATCTCTTCGTGCTGGTCCGGACTGGCTCGCTTTAACGCACCAGCCATTACCTTTCATAGCGAAAATATATGTTAATTTAGTCAATGAGACTATCGCACCAAAGACTCGTATTTCACGTGAGTGGAAACATATGGATAATCTAATCTACTACTACGTCATGCAGGGGAAGCTATTTACACAAAGCAGAACAAACTCTTTACTTTCTAAGCAGTCAAATTATCTACTGAATAAGTGTGTATATTTTACTTCTAGGCATCTAAATTCATATTTAACACTTTGTAATGTCACTTCATGATGGAACTCCATTATTATGAATTAAATAACTTTTTTTACACTAGTTCTACTTTGTTATACAATTTTTTATTGCCTGAAGATGAGTCATTCGAAACCGGTAGCAATTTAATAAAAAAATTTATAATAAAGTGGAACTAGTGTAAAAAAGTGATTTAATTCATATCTAAATTCAAACATTCTGTGAAACAATATTACCAGCACACTTTTTACTGCTCTCATGCCAAAGTCATAGTGGTCTTGTTTGGACAACTGCTCACTGGCCAATTTGTACATTTGCACCATTTTCTTAGCTAATTTCCTCGAAGATTCAAACCCTTCTGAGTACAGAATCACTTCAGCGATGAGTGCTTTATTTTGAGACAAAATAACATATAATTAGAAACAATACTCGACGTATTGAGTAACTTATTACAACCTCAGACCAAAGAAGAAATAAAGATAAAATCCTGCGAACAACATACTAACGCCGCAAAACGATACCATGGACTGTGTACATACACGGTCACACGCACACATTGACAACCAAAACTACCTACGCT
Organism: Blastobasis adustella; assembly: GCA_907269095.1. Classification (NCBI taxonomy): domain Eukaryota; kingdom Metazoa; phylum Arthropoda; class Insecta; order Lepidoptera; family Blastobasidae; genus Blastobasis; species Blastobasis adustella. The sequence continues at coordinate 19,199,286 of OU026114.1, forward strand.
TTGGGCGATTGACAACCAAACTACGCCAAGCACACATGTTTATGAAACCGGCTTCAAGTCACTGTTGACAGCGCGCCATCTTTATTTCCTATTGATCTGAGATTACAACCTAATTCACATACCATAATCAGGCACCATCATTGATATAGGGCGAAACAGTGCTTTTAGGTTATCCGGCAGCTCAGTTCTGCCGGCGTATCCGGGGTTCATTGTAATAAATGCTGCACAAGAGCGCACAAGTTTGATCTCTCGCCCTTCAAACATGAACCTGTTAAAGAACCACGATGCTGATAGTAACTTGACACACACACCCGTTTCCCACAGGGATAGGCAACATATTACTAACTAAACGTAACATAAATCAAGGCATCCATATGACACAATCACGAGTACGATGTGTAAGTCAGCAACAATTGCAAGGTTTCAGATCCAAGACGTCCAGTAAATTGCGAAAATAAGAAACTTGTCTCCGAAAATGCACAGCAATGCTTACCTACTCTGCTTAGCCACCTTAGCGTTTCTAATGGTGATGAGTTGTTGCGCGATCACGGACAACACCTCAATGTCGATACGGTTGAACTCGTCGAAGCAACACCACGCGCCCGACGTGGCCAGCCCGGAGAAGAATCGACCCATCATCTTGTAATCCAGCTCTAGGGGCAACGTTACAAATACAAAACCGCAAAGGTACATTATCATGTTTTAAATGATAACCATTAAGAAACAGGCAACAAAAAATAAGGGACAAATTCAGTAATTACATAATTATGGGTTTTAGATAACTGATAGACAGACTACTTTAATCCTTTTGCTTTTTAAATACATATTTATTAGATATACATAACAGACCCGTAACAGAAATTAATATTCATCATTTAAATTTCTGCTCTGCCGGGAATCGAACGCGGGACCTCTGCGTGGCAAATGTTAACCAACTAAACCATTCAGTTCGTCGAAGTAGCTAAGCAATGTTCAGAATTATCTGAAAATTAAGCCGGGTTCTAAATCTAAAAAATAACATTTCTCGTGGACAGCGTGATGCGTCCATACCATATCGAAACGGACTTAATGTCGTAGAAATAAGGTCTATCATCTTAGCCGCTCAGATCATTCTTGATGATTCGGTATGGATGGTTCTTAACTGTTATTTCTAAGCTACTTATGATGCTGTAGTTTAGGTACATAGCAAAACATTCGCCATCACTTTATTAGCAATACTTTAAGTTATTGACTCCTAAACCTTGTCTACATGACGAGACAGGACACAACACATCACGGACTAAACTACGTTGTCTCCCTATATTCACTGACCCTCTGAGCAGTTGAAGACGACGCACTGTATAGCGAGGGACTTGGCGAGGTCCTTAGTGGTCTCGGTCTTGCCGGTGCCGGCGGGCCCGGCCGGCGCCCCGCCAAGGTCCAGCTGCAGAGCGCCCATGAGGCACAGGTAACAGCGATCGGTCAGCGGCGTGATTACCAGCACACCTGCGCGACAAATGCCGGATGTAACAGAAACCTCCCTCCCCATGAATGGAGGGAATGACCTCCCTCCCGAAGTTTTTGAAACATGGGGTTCTTCAAAAAGCATGTCTACAGGTACCTCAAAGGCCGGTACAGCATCTGTTACCCTTAGGTTGCAGATGTCCTGGAAGACGGTGGCCACTTTCCGTCAGGCGGACCGTCCGTCCATGTGCCTCCCTAGGCAATAAAAAAGACCTCTATGCGAGCCGAAAGGAACGTGTAGGTGTCCCAATCCCTCAGTGGGGAAAGCTAGGCACCACACTCACCGACATTGGTGTTTAGTATATGTAAAGGACTTTTTCGCCGATCCGAATCATCCAGGCGTCAAGTAGGCATTCAGCACCTTTGCGCTTTGGCCAACTTAATTTAGCGACTAAATAAACATCTTTCGCGATTGCAGTCATTTCCACAATATCCAACAGATACAAAACCGCTCGTAATTTTCTTATCGTAACGCAACGCCTTTTTCCCGTAGATCACATTTTTCCACTTCCTACGGTACTGACATACATTTCTCGATTTTATCGTGATACGATCATGGTACGTCGGTCTTCCCCTCCCAGCAAATACATTCAATCCCGCTGTATAATTAGATATATCTCCTTACACTTAAGACCGAACAAACTAACCATTCTGCTCTCTATTCTAGTCACTAATCTCCTTTCACTACGATTCTTTCTTATCTTACAGACATCTCTTTCGAATGGAACCCGCCCGACTGGGGAAGTAACAACTTGTACTACATAATACACCCCACCCCCCAAAATAGTTTTCTGTTCCGGGTATGGTCGCCAGTACTCCGTGAGGGCGCAGGGGACCCTGGCTTTGGCCCTGGCTATTTACTGCCACAGCAACGTGTTTAACGGGGTCGGCAACGCGCTTGTTACGCGGTAACATCTTATGGGGCGTTAATTAATTACATCAGGTGAATTTTTTCCAAATTTGCATCCCCCTTGGTAAGATTGTTAAATAATTAAATTAATTATATATTTTCCTGTATTTTGCTTCATATTACTTTAATATAACTTATAAGCATTATGAATACTTAAACGTTATCTATATACTACATACTTTCATTTATTCTGTAAAATTATCTTTTTTAATTATATAATAATGTTTCCCCCCTGTTCATTTGGTGAGATTTTACTGGACCCCTCCCCAAATGATGGGATCACGTAACTAATGGAAGTCCCCGTACCATCCGACAGACCGAATGCTTGTTTGCCACCGTAGTGGTATTAAAAAACTAACTCAATACCGTGAAGCACAACATTTTTATGTTTACTATACACACCTCCAGCTCCCAGATACTCGTGACCGTAGATATACATTGCACTCGACATCCGAGCGACCACATTATCGATGTTGTCTTCCCAGTAATAACGGATCATCTTCAACCACTCGAAGTCAGTTCTGAAATTATGAAGTCCACTTTTAATAGACTCTCGTTCATAATGGCAACTATCTCCCGCGGCCTCGAGCCGAGTACCTCGTGACGGTATATTAAGAAGATTGACCCCCGAGCGCGCTCCATACAAACTTTCCATACAATTAACAATATTACGCTATCAAAGCCAATTAAATTTTGTAGACGTGAGCCAGACACCAATACATCGTTTCAAAGCAACATGGGATATAAGATTTCCATATAAATTTTAAATCCCGTGCAGCTTTGAAACGACATAGTTTAACGAAAATCCGACAAACTACAAGCATAGATATCGGTTCATGGATCACATGGGCTTTGATAGTAGGTACGCTACACAAACGTAGTTTGATAATATAGAAAATATGATCAAACTACGTCAGGGGACACTAACCTTAAGAAGTATAAAAAACCATAAGCATCATGTTGGGGTAAATATTTAAATACTTACGCACGCTGTACGTGTCTTTCTACCAATAGAGTTATGGTGTCTCTAGCGTGTACATCAATAGTAATAAGAGCACACAAGACCTGAAATTCAACGAATGGGTTTAAATTTGGCTTTTACTTTTTAGTAATTATTTTTTTATATTAGCGGGAGGCAAACGACACCGGTAGGAGCGTCGGTGGCCGAGCGGTTAAGGTATCCGACTCGTAAGCGAGAGGTACCGAGTTCGAATCCCACTGCGGCCATGTACCAATGACTCTTGTCTGAGTTGTGTACTAGCTAGTGTGATGAATGCTAGCCGATGCTCTTACAGGGAAAACATCGTGATGAAACCTGCACATTCAGGTGGCTAAATGTGTAACTATGATCCAATCTGGTCATGTTCAAATGGTAGCAGGTTCACGGAAGTTAGATGGCAGTCGCTCCACTGTTATATCCAATACCAAATCCTGGATTATGCGCGAGACCACAAACCGGAAATGAACGCCAACAAGATTATTTATAATAGTGGGAGGCAAACAAGCACGAGTGTCACCTAATAATTATGGACAAAATTCACAAAGCGCCATCTAGCCCCAAATTAAGCAAAGCTTGTACTATGGATGCTAGATAACAGATGTACTACATACATAGAACACCCAGACCCGTAACCGAAATTAAAATTAATAATTTCAATTTCGGCCCGGCCGGGAATAGAACCCGGGACCTCTTGCGTGGCAGGCATGTTGACCACTGAACCCTCAGGTCGTCAAAGACGCCACCAAAATAACAATAAATCCAATATGCTTAAACCTACGTACGATTTACCTTTCTAAACAAGTTGGAGAGATCTTGGCGTGTCAATGCAGCTAAGTCATTAAGATCGCTAACATTTTTCTTTTCATAATTAATTAGCCCTATATCAATTTTGATACCGGCTTCGAGATCAAAAATTTCATGAACACCTTTAGCCCACATTATTTGTGACACTGTCAGCACGACCTGTCAATGAAACATTATTTTATAGTTAATAAAAGGTGTACTTTACGTACTCTTAAAAATGACCGAATCTCGAAATCTCGAAATTGATTTTGACGAGCGACCATTTTAAATGACCACCATAATGTATGAAAGCTAGTACTACGGAGAGGTCAAGCTGTATCTCTGGTATACCAACCGAATTAGATGAAACATGGCCTAGGTTTTAAGTTGGACCCCAAAACCCCATCAAAATCCGTTCGGCGCCATTTTTATATTTCTAATAGATTAGCTGGTGTATTATGGTTCTAAATGAGGTGTTCCAGTTTATAAACTCAATAATACCGTTTTGTTGCCCAGGCTTAATAGCTACACAACAAAAAAAATTTACAAGCAAATCCGTCCAGTAGTTACGGATTAGCGTATACAAACCGACAGACAGGTTTTTTTTATTCTTAATCTAATATAGTTTCTTTTTCGCCCTCAATTGTTTTTTGGTAAATATATTCAATGTACAGACACACATTATTATATGTATAGACAACATGTAAATGTTACATACCTGGTTAGGGTGTAATTTAACCCACTCAACTCGACGGCGGGACATGAAATCCTTGAGTGCATGCTTCATGGACCGTTTCATCGAAGCGAACATGGCCTCCTCTACCTTCCCTAGCCAATCTTCAACATTACCACGAGCTTTCAATCCCTGAAAATGTTTATTATGCGAGAATAAAATTTGAATGAGAATAGGAAGTGAAAGGCAATTGTGCCTGTTTGGCAAAGGTTTCCGCAACTTCGAAAAAATCACGTTTAGACGGCTACTTATAAAATAAGCCAATATCATTTTGACCCTGTCCTTATTCTTTCATTATCTAAATTGTTATCTAAAATAACATTTAGGTATCATTGCCATAGAACACCACATCACAATACAATATACATATAAGTACAGTACATATAGTTACCGATACATAATGTAATAAAATAAAAATACATAATCTGAATCGGTTCGGAACTGCTGGGGTGTGGCACCTCCTGACAACAAACAAAGGATCCTCACTCAACATGAGCTGCGGCGCTCGTCTTTCGCGAGTCCCGCGGAGTGAGGTCCAGATCGTTGTGCCCTGAGCTCGAAATCCTTACATAGTATAAAACAAGTAAGTAGTACAGAAACTAAAAACCCCGACTGCTATTAAAATATTACAAAGGAACAATTTTTATTTGCTTAAGCGTACCTACAAGTTGTCTATATTTTTTAAATCGCCTTTTGAATATCTTTATTTTAAGACCCCTTTTCGACAGTCACAAAATATAACAAAAAATGTGAATTTATTAAATTTTGATATACCCAGTGTCACACGAATCTAACAACACCTCTTAAGTTACAATCCATTGTTGAGCCGTTAGGGCTGTAGCCCGTGACTAAGAAATAGATATACATATTATATAGATGATACATACACTCAAAAACATAACCCTTCTACTGACGCAGTCGAGTAATAAAGTCGCTTGCCGCGACTGTCTGTCTGTCTGTATTCTGTAGGTCCACTAACTCCTAAACCATGCGACGGATTTTCATAAGGCTCTCTTTCGCAATTTCTTCTTTCTTAAAAAAAATTTCTTCCGTAAGGTTTATAAATGTATTATATGCATATTACAATAGAGAAAACCCGAGAACCACCCGTACGAAGCCGGCGGGGGGATTTGTAGGTATTTTATATTGTATAAGTGGCCACTGAAATGTTTTTTTTTTCTAAATTACTAATCCTCCACATAAAATTCCGAGAGCTAATTTCGAGTCAAGCTCATCGGTACACCTCCTTCGTAGCCTAGATCTACAGAAGCGACTCAGAGACCCCGAGTTAACCACTTACCTTCCCCAGATTGACTCTCTCCTGCTCGGGCGACAGCATTGCGATGATGTCAGTGGTCAGGTCCTCCGGCCGGGCGCTCTTAGCCAGCTTGGCTTGCAGCTCGTCCCGCGTGTTGAAAGACATCTCCCTTTCAATCAGGTCACCCTCTTCCGTCACAATCATCTCGGTTTCAGGAAGCTTCACGCCGAACTCGAGCCTCGCGATGGCGTCGAAACACTTTCGTAGGTGGGGCTGCACCGCGTGTGGGTTCCGGGTCTGGTATGGAATGAAGCTCGCTTTAAAATAAAGTGATAGGGATGTTTCCTGGTACTGAATACGTCATACTTTACGACACCTACGAATGTGAGGGGTTGGTGCTATTCTACTCTGCCGGATACCACACGGCTATTTATATTTATGAAAATAGTCCTAATACAAAAATCAAAAAACCTCAAAAATTTTTACTTTTTGCAGTTTTTACTAAAAGTTCTAAACCTGCGGCCTATAGCAAAACTGTTCTTACGCGAAGGTAATCTACATCAAATTCACTACAACTTTTGCTTTATACACTTTTTAAATTCGAAACCGTTTACGAGCAAAACAGTATCAGTTGCGGCGGTAGGTAAACTATCATTGTTTCGTGAGTACTTCGAGTGTGATGTATGTAGGTCAACATACATAACTCAAGAGTAAGGCTATTGTTCACATCGCTTACCTGAGCTAATATTTCCAAAAGCTCATCGTTTGACAAGAAGAAAAACCTCGGGAATGCGACTCGTTTAGTTTCTAGATAAGCTTCCAAACATTTCATTATTTGGTCCAACATGTCGTTATTTTTCAAGAATTCTTCATATAAATTTGGAGAAGTAGCAGCTGGCATCGCCAATGGAACCTATAAATACATAAATATTTCATTTCAGAAGCGGCACTGCTATAGTGGCAGCTTGCAATGTGCGGGAACTGGATGGGTGACTGTTTCATACTTTGAGGCTGGTCGAACTTTAGTAACACAGCGAGCTCGCCACTCATTGGTGTATGAGGTTGACCAAGGTCTTCCGCTGGTGACCTGGTGGCTTGTTAGGGACCCATGACGGTATTTATTTTTCACACCAATGACAATGTCAACAACAACTCGACAATGTCCAATAAAGCATTGGCTTGTTACCGGCAGGGAGTTAATATTGTTGTTTCAAACTCCCAAGGGTGTAAAACAATTTCAATTTAGAATGTTAAAATTCGTATGATAACTCTTATAAGCATACGGGCTTTGTAAAGAGACTTTATTCGAAAATACGCACCATTATTCTTTTTTTTTCCTACAAAAAGAAAAACAAAAAAGGAGTATTTGCAAAAAATGTGTTGTAACAATTGTTGGCAACAGTGTTACGTAATTAGCTTACTGATGTAATAACATTTTCTAAAGACTAGCGACATTCCATTGGTTCACTCTCCAAGGTTAAAACGAAAAATTACAAATATTTTGACATAAACCATTGTTAGATTCCCGCATGTGTACAGGCGCTTATACATCTGGCTGAAAAAATTTGTCACTCACTTTGTGCACTTTCCGCATTATATCCTTCCAAGACTTATCTACCAATGAGAAAAGCCTGGTTTCATTGGGCAATTGTCTCTGAATATCAGGCGCAGAGAAAATTACTTCTAAATAAATCCATGTTTGTTGGCATGTATACCATTGGTCCTGAAAGCAAAAATAAGTAGGCAACCACTGGCAGACCGAAGGAACTTTGGCTCCCTGTGTGTGTTCTACCGGCTGGAGAATGGGGAATGTTCTGAGAAATGTTATGATAAGGTGCCTACAGCACAATTCTGCTATTCCACCACCCGGCGCGAGCTGGGTACTCATCGCCACTACGTAGACCCTCCGTAGCTGTTCACACGAAGGTTCGAAATAACGTTTCTCGTAACGTTTTTCGTACGATTCGGATGTGGAATGAGCTCCTAACCACAGTGTTTCGTTTGGACTATGACATGGGATCGTTCAAGAGGTATATTAGTTAAGCAGTCCCCTGGTGTCGCTGATGATGTCCATAGGCGGCGGTGATCACTTTCCATTAGGTGGTTCGCTTGCATGTTTGTCTGCCGGTAACATTACAACGTATGTATGTATGTAATGTACTTAGAGATTGGTTGAACAGTCTCGGGAGCCGATTGGCACTGTGAGGGTATATTATTATCATCGTTGGTGTTGCTACGAAAAACGCTGAACTAGCACCCCGTTTGACAGTTCAGCTACGTTCCTGGTCTAACTTAATATGTAAAGGCGATTCTAGTGAATATGGAAGTTTACCACAGTCCGTGAGAATAGATCCAAAGCTTTAGCCCACTCTTCTACACGACTTTTAATAGGTCCGCAGTTTCGGGAGCTTAGGATGGTGCTAATATGAATGTTGCTCTCGTCGACGGCGGTCATGATTTCATCCAATCCGCCGAGAATGAACACGTCTCTCGCATCTTTGTGGTTGACGACAGGGAACTCTAAAGATGCCCAAATTTCTTCCACCTACATGGAAATGCAAACGTAAATATGGCTGGATAGAAGATTTTCCTAAAAGTCAACGACTCTCACTAGATAAAAGTTATCATAGTTGTCATATGCATTTTGTAAAGTAGATTACTTACTTTTTTCAGTAAACCTTCTAATCCAGCTTCAGAGCTCGCTTGGCCGGCCACTTCCATTAATTCGTCAGCGTGCTGGAACGCTTTGAGCTCTTCGAACATTATCATATTCATAACAACGTCGGGACTGAATCGGGTTTTTAGAATTTCTTCGATCCTCACCCAATGGCGCGCTCTCAGCGCTGGACTTCGAAGATATGTTAGTACCGGAATCTGTAATTTTAATATTTTAGTAGACATCAAAGCCGCTGATCCGCCGATACATCAGTCAATTTGGAGTGATGTAATGTCAAATTGTGTACATGGCTTTGGTGTGTATTGGGCACTAGAAAGACTTTAGGGCGTCCGTTGCGTTAAGATGGAGCCACGCCCGGATTCTAATTCATTGCAGGTTTAGGTGGCCCGCGCGATGGAATGAAAAGGCGCCCAAAGCGGATGACAAATTCACAAGTCTGAAGTGTGCGCAAGACTCCATAAAATTTACCGCGTTCTTTTTTAGCTTTTGAAGCAAATACCATAATAATTTCAAAACTTACCTTTTCCTTTATTAGATCTATTGTTGCTTTGCACTGTGGCAAAATTTTGTTAGGGGGTAGTCCCTTGTCAAGTTGATTGAATATTTTTCCGAAGTTAGCGGTTATGGTTTGCATTTCCTCGACGTCCAATGTGTTGAACGGCTGTTCATGCCTAAATTGCACAAAGATTTAAAAATACAACATGAAAGTAAAACAAATTTGATTAAGTATGTAGAATACAGCACTGTATTACCATGTATGGTAGAGATCCATCCATTCCTTGGACGACTTCCAAAGCATTTGCCTTAATTTCACATCATTAATAGCTTCATCCAACTGTTCAAACCTAGCAGGTGGTATCTACGATCAAGTGGAAAATTTTATTAAGACCTTAGGACGTGGCGTAAGGGGGGTTATGGGGCTGTACCAGCAACTCAGGGGCCCAAGCCAACCCCACCTGTACGTGGTACCCTTGCGGGCAGACGGACGAGCTCTCGCAAAAGGGTTGTACGGGTCAGATGGGAGTAATCGCACGTAAAAATCCAAAATACGGTATAACAATACGTCAAGTTAAAAGATCGAAACCCGACACGTGCCCTTGATTACGTCCATGGGCCCTACTCCTACGTTAGGAGGGTTAGGGCGACCAGGCCAAGGGCGGACCGGTTAAAGAAACTAGTCGAAAGCTATGCATTATTTATGGCCGATACCTGTAATTTGCTGTTTGTATGCTGTACATGCACTTTCCAATTAATATTAGTAATATGAGGAACATAATGTATTTGTAGTGGGTATTTGGTAGGGTCTGAATTGGATTAATTTAGCTTTGCTTAGGTTTGGTCTGAGATTATGTTGAGTTAATAATGCAGTAGAAAGAGTTTAGGAGGTGGAACAAATTGTAAAATAAATTATTATTGCGACAAATGGTAGGTAATACGCTTCGAATCAACATGTATATACGGGAATGTGGTCCATTAATAAATTAAATCCTCTAAAAATTTAACTTTACACGCTTTGTCCAAATTCATAACAGTTTACCATTGTATTATTATTGAAAATGGTGTCAAGCCGGTGGTTGTTCGTACACGGGACCACAATCGATGTCGTCGGCAAACAGCGCGCATTCTGCGTCTATATATTTCGGGAGTTCATTTATATAAACGAGGAACAATGTATGTAGTAGCAGACCGCGTGGGTGACGTAGGTAACAATGATTTTTGTGTCAGGTGGTACACGGGCAGACCAATGTTTTGTGGGTCTCCTAATCGTCTACTATCGCTACAAAGTGGAATTTATCTTGTTTCGATGACGTAGGATAACCTACAATGCCTTCACAGTGTACAGGTACTGCATTAGCTTCATATTTGATTTAAATTTGCGCTTACCTTAAATATTTTTTGCCACTCCCGTATTTGTTTGTCTCTTGCCGAACAAACCTGAAGCTTTTCCGTCAATACATCGAGAGTCTCTATTACTTTTTCCATGTCAGACTTTGCATTGTAAAGCCATGGTTGCTGTAAAACAATAACTGATAGTGAGCGATATTCATAAGCCTTATATATAATACAAATAGAGAAAACCTAGAGCAAACTAGCTACTTGTCCCAGAGACTGCTCTAACGAAAAAATTCTCACTACACTCAGTATCGATTTCTGTTTAAAGTATTCACTTTTTTCATTTCAGGGATCCATCAACAGTCCCTGTCGTCTATCTCTGAACTTTAAATCTTTGTTTTTGGACTACAAAATAAAATTTAAAAAATATATGGTAAGGAGAAAAAAATATTCTCTGATTTAAGACCAGACTTTAAGTATAATCAGACGGAAACGGTATCAAGTTTTAAGCTTAAATGGGCACAATGCATACCAAAGTCAAACATCTAAAGAACAAGTATTTACCCCAACTTCCTCTCGAAGTTTGTTGACGTCCACCATCAGCGACATGATGTCCTTTCCGATTTGACTGGCGAACATACCGGCCAATTTATGACGAGCCTCCAAGCAAGCGTCCACGTTTGTACGCAGACCACTGAGCGCGATACTCAGACCTAGTTGTTGAAATCAAATTGTTGTACATGATGTCGGCTCAGCTCACATGTCACATCAGCTAGCTCAGCTTCGTAGAACGTCGCCTCTGTCGCAGACGTGTAAGTAAATACGGAGCCAAAACTAGTCGATGTGCATTTTTTGATGCCGAGTACTGCAATGTGCTACGAGTCACGTCAAGTGCGATTTGATTAATTATGATCATTCTGGCCAATTAACTTACTTTTTAATAAAACGTACTTAGGCTAAGGTAACTGCTAACCCAGGCTTGCGTGTTTGTCGTCATGGCATAAAAAACTACTTACTTAATCTAGGAAAATCAGTTACACTACACATATCAAAGTACACCTTCCCGGCTTCTGCCAGGCTCAGCTCTCCTGCTAATACTTCTCCACTTTACCCGATCTTCGGCATTCTCACGTCGTAAGCCGTTGGCTCTCGCATCCGACTCAGCAACGTCAATCCATCGATTCTTGGCTGTCCCGCAGGACACCCGCTTTCCTAATATGTTTAGACACCTATTTCCCTTACATCTCCTGATCCGAAGATCAATTACATCACTGCCGTTTATTGAAGCATGCCCTTACTGCTTTCTGTACCTCTCTATTCAACCATCCCGATAAAAGTTCACCAATCTCTATTAAAGGATGTAATAAATAGACCTAAATTGTTGTATGGTTTCGGTGTCGCAATAGCATATTTTGATACAAACCCATGAATTCCGTTGTATCGTCCGGCGGTATGGGGCAGTTAAACTCTCCCATGAGATCGTAAAGCTCCCGAAGATACTCGGTCCGCTCTTCAAGGTACGCCACACGCTTGTCCAGTCTGTCAAGCATCATGTTGTAAGCCACGAGTTCGGCCGCCGTTGATGGCTCCTTGTTAATGTCTTCTGATATTTCATCGATCCCATTCAATATTTCTTCTATGCAACTGTGGCCGATTCTGAATAAATACAAAACAACGGTGTAGTAGATTTGAATGTGTTTTTTATATTACTACTCAGTGACAAATGGGCAGAGTTCACCTGATGGAAAGTGGCAACTGTCGCCCATTACATCTACGATTCATGCACTTAGGTTTAAAATAACGAAAGACAAAAAACGCAGGTGCGTTATCATTACAGTGAAGACTAAAATCTGATGCCAAATTGTGCTGGCTACCGTATCTTTCTAACTGAAAAACCTCATAGTCGCTTTCCATCAGGTGAGTTGAAGTAAAATGCAAGCCTCACTATTGGCAATGCAAGCATCACTATATATATTGATAAAAAAAATACAACAGTGCAGTGTGACGACAAAGTGGCGGCACCCATCCCGGCGGACTACTTAAGCTTCACAGAGGCTTACCACCGGTAAGTTTAGTAGCAAAAATTTATAAAATTCTAAAAGTTTGCGAACAATATTACATATAAATTTTTTTCAGGTAGAACAGAAATTTAGTTTAGTATACTGCGTAGATATACTTTAGCGTGTACTTACTCCGGTGTAACATTAACGATTACATTGAATAAACGTCTCGGTTCTGGTCTAAACAGTTCTTGGAATGGACACAAGTTCAGGAAGAACAAGCCCAATGGTTGGTAGCTGACAACTTCTTCGATTTTTTCTATTTGATATAAGTATTTTTCGCAAAGTTTTCTGAATTCCATTAAACTTCGCTCTTGTTTTATGGTTTCAATGTCTGTCTCATGCGCCTCCCTGTAGTTGTCGGTGAAGACCTTCATACGAGCCAAGAATGCCCACAAGGCCTTGACGCCAATTTGTACTGATTTTGGAATGAACGCCATGTCTTCCAGTAGTTGTTTATCTTGATTCATGAGGAAGTAGAGACTGGGAGACTCTCCTGCCGACCACTCTACCTGTTTACCCATTACGGTGGGCTGAACAAATATCTGCAGTGAATCTTCATTTAAAAAGTTATGGAATCCCCTTACAAACTCATCCCAATAATTAGTCAACTTCTCCAAATACGAACTTATTACTTCTTCACTTGGATTAAGTTCAATTTCACCGGATGGAATTACATATGCGTCTATTTGAAACAGCGCCCACTGAAAATTCATGTTTACTTTTGTTAGTGGCCTGAAGATTATAAATAAATAAAATAACTAAATAAACCAGTGACTAATTATGTGTCCTCAGGAGCATGTTATGGTGTATGTAGGTAGTCAATTATTATTAGTTTTTTCAATTTTATTTTTCGTATGTAATCCCGAATAGTGCTTATCTAACCTATTACTTAGAATTCTAAGTCAACTGCTCCAGCTTGGAAGAAAGTGTCACATTATGCCGTACAATGAATAGACAATTAATATTTCGTCCAACTTTAACGGACTGTACTGAAAAAAAAAGTACTACGCCAGGTTGGCAAGTAGCACGAAAAGTTGACGCATTTAATAAGGATTCTAAAATGGTATAATACTTGCTACATTATTTCTTTGATTACGGGGGAAAAAAATTCCTTCAAGAAACCCAGTTCCGAAAAATTTTTCATTACCTACTAAAAATTATTCTAGTGCGTTCAAAGCTTGCCTAAGACCGAGTGAGACGGAGAGTCATTCATGAAGTGTGAGTGAGACAGTTAGTGACGCTTTCGAGTCAAATATTCTAATGGGTGAGTGAGACAGATAGTGACGCTAATGAGTCAGATACAGAGAAAGTCATTTTATGAAGTGTGAGCGAGATAGATAGTGACGCCACTTTTTTAATATTGGCACACGCAATACAGATCAGTACGTTACGCTCCATCGTTTACTACGCATCTTTCCGTATTCGTTCGTGTTATTTCGTACTTTCGACTTTTTGCTTCGTTTATTGGACTTGTTTGTTTGCTTGTGATTTGGACAGTTTCGATCTCTTTACAACGACCTTTGCTTTCTCCTGGACTATCGTGTGATTGTGTAGTGCCACCATGCCTGTGTACACCACTCAGGAATATGCCAACATGCACTTTATTTATGGCGAATGCAGAGGGAATGCTAGTGCTGCGGCTAGACTGTATCGCGAGAGGTTTCCAAATGCTGATCGTTATCCAGATCACCGAGTTTTTACAAATGTGCACCGTCTACTCTCCACAGAAGGCATACTTCCAAACCGACCACATGGTGAAGGAAGAAGTTCCTTGCCTTACGAGGACGTAGTACTTCAAGCAGTTGAAGAAGATCCAAGTATTTCGGTACGTGCAATCCAGCAAAGCACAGGAGTGCCCAAAACTATAGCTTACCGAATTTTACAAAAACATGAGCTCCACCCATACCATGTACAGCGAGTACAAACCCTGCATCCTCAGGATTATCAACTTCGGGTTGTGTTTTGTCAAACGATGCTACAAAGACACCGGGAAGATCCGCGATTCTTAGAGAAAATTTTGTGGTCGGATGAATCGACATTTAGAAAAGACGGTTACATGAACCTACACAACTTACACGAGTGGCACGTAGAGAATCCGAATTTAATGAGACAAGATAGATCTCAGTATCGTTTTAAAATAAACATGTGGACCGGAATTTTAAATGGAAGAGTCATAGGACCTTTTGAGTTGCCAGAGATCTTGACTGCTGAAGTTTATTTAGATTTTTTACAAAACAGTTTACCTAGTTTACTGGAAGACGTGCCACTCAGTATTTACAGAGAGATGTGGTATCAACAAGATGGCTGCCCAGCGCACTATGCCCGCTTAGTTAGAGCATTTCTCAATGAAGAATATCCGGGCAGATGGATAGGTCGGTCTGGTACGATCTCGTAGCCAGCCCGTTCACCGGACTTAAATCCATTAGATTTTTTTACTGGGGAGCAGTGAAAGAGAAAGTTTATTTTAAGCCAATCGAAAATGTAGCTGAGCTTCGGCAAAAAATTACGGAAGCAGCTTAATTTGTCAACAACAGAAGATTTGCCCGTGTGATAATCCGATCTTTTTTAAGAAGATGTCGAGCTTGTATTGCAGTTGAAGGAAGGCAGTTTGAACATCTTTTGTAAATAATAAATCTTTGCATCTAATTGGTGTTTAATTATAAACTTAAGGAAAATTTGTCCTAAATTTAAAAAAAATTTAGCATCTCTGACTTGAAAGCATCACTACCTGTCTCACTCACATTTTATGAATGACTCTCCGTCTCACTCGGTCTTAGGCAAGCTTTGAACGCACTAGAATAATTTTTAGTAGGTAAAGAAAAAATTTTCGAAACTGGGTTTCTTGAAGGAATTTTTATTTCCCCGTAATCAAAGAAATAATGTAGGAAGTATTATACCATTTTAGAATCCTTATTAAATGCGTCAACTTTTCGTGCTACTTGCCAACCTGGCGTAGTTCTTTTTTTTTCAGTACGGTCCGTTAAAGTTGGACGAAATATTAATTGTCTATTCATTGTACGGCATAATGTGACACTTTCTTCCAAGCTGGAGCAGTTGACTTGTAATTCTAAGTAATAGGTTAGATAAGCACTATTCGGGATTACTTAAGAAAAATAAAATTGAAAAAAAGTTAAGATTTGTAGCAACAGGAGTTAAAAAACCATCACAGGGTGTACATTTTCTCGAAAAAAAAAGAAATGCCTATAATTTAAAAAATTCAAGACTTAGATTTTATTTTTTATTTTTCTAGTAACTATTATGATTTGGACTATCACCCGATTCCGGCTTGACGTCGACTTACGGGACACCCTGTATAATATAAGCTCGCGCACTCTAACTGCTTTATTGACTGGAGTATATCGAGACTAAACATGATATGTGTGTATACCTAGTTACTTACTTTGCAACTATCAGTTGGTCTGGGCAGTTCTTTCTCGAGTACTTCATCCGCATCCGGGCCATCCAAAAGGGTATGGTCTGGAATGTAATCCACATGAATGCGCAGCATGTTCGCCATCATTGCGTTAGATCTCTTGGTCAGTCTATATAGCATGTAATTCGTCATATAATCCGTGTACTTTATAAAGCTACAACATTAAAATTTGACTTTATAAATGTATACTTACGCCATACTCGTATAAATTTGTATTCGATTGATCAAATAGTTAATTATGAAGAAATAGCTACTCTACACATATCTAAACGATTGAAAAGTTTTAGGTACTATTAGGAGCATCTTGTGCACATTGCGTATAGACTACAACGTAGGTAAGACAATGCGTGATGCGAGATGCATATCTCGTTGATACAAAATTACATCGTGAAAACATACCAAACAGAGAGACGGGACTTAACATTAAGTTATGATATAAGAATGAACTTTTAAGAGTTCAGGTATCCACCTGGCCAATCTTTCGCAATACTTCCTCTTATTCGCCTTCTCTGTATACGACATGCCACCAGTCGGTTTCCCCCTTATCATTTGAAAGGGTGGTATATTTCTGTCATCGTACACAAATCCTTGCACGTAAAGTGCTGTGTGACACGCTTGAGCAATTACATCGAGTACAACAGTTCTAAACTCGTTTAGTTTCTCTCTAACATATTCTGTTCTTTTCAGCTGAAATTCACAAGTTTAAAAGGTCGATATCAAATAATAAAATCAGGTGAAGAAAATTAGATAAGCTGTTATTGCTATTAATAAAATCATATTCTTTATTCTGGGCTCCATGGCTTTATGTAGTCTTGCAAACTAATAAACCTAGATAGGTTTCTCAGTTCAGTTTCAAATCTTTATCACATAATGAATTACTAAGTTAAATATGGATAATCTTCATTCCTTACGAGTACCAACGCTTCGGCAAGCACTGGGGAGGATAGGCGGGATTGGTCGGATCAAACCGTCTAGCTTTAGCTAGGCCGCATAATTTAAATTTTGTTGTTGTACGGGGCGAATTTTGTCATACTTTGGTTAGTATTTGAATATGCAACTGGAAACCTGTTGAAAAGTTCTGCAAATTTTACGTTTCAAAGGTGCCACGAGATCACGCGAGCCGGCTTAGCCCCCCGCAATCGTGTATCAAATTCAGTCAACGCGTGTACTACTCATGTTTGCGATTTATATTTTTAAACTTATGACAATTTAAAGATAAAGCCCTGTTATTTTTAAACTGTTTTAGAATGCACTGGATTATTACACTGATAAAAATAGAAAAGGAAATTGATGCAGTTTCCTTTCCGACCTATAAGAAGGATTTTTCATCATAATCCAGAGTACTAAGTTTGTTTGAGGGACCTCTCGTGATTCCCATAGAATAAAATAATCTACTCATAACTTACCTGAACCTCAAAGAAATAAAAGAAGGCCGTGTCCATATCTCTAGACAAATCCGCAAAGCTTTTCATGTACATTTCACAAATCATGCTTTGAATGCTAAGCAACGCTTTACCCAAAACGGGTGTGAGAATAAACAAATTTTTGTAAAGTTTCTGACGCAGTTTGCTGTACTTTCTAAATTGTATCGACTTACGCCAAACATAAAAGGCTTTCCAGTACCTGTAGACCTTGAAAAACTTTATCTGAAAATATAGAAAAGTATTACATTAGGTACAATAGTATAGTAGTTAAGCAATGAGCTGCACTTCGATCCAATTCATTTTGTACAAACTAACAAACGACGAATAATATTCCTTTGTTTACGAAGGTTATCGATATCTTCTGTTATCTGCTTTTGTGCAGTTAGCAGATATAGTAAGCGCTAATACGTTGCTGATGAATCAAACTCAATATTAGGAACCACTTGATTTATTGTGTCAGCTCGTTACAACCATTAGGTACAACCGCCCCACCACCTGACCTCATTATTTAACGGCTTTTATACATTTCAATCAATTTGCCGCCAAATTGTATGTGTGTTTGTAAATCTATGTTTATTTTAGGCGAAAGTTAGCAAGGAAGAATGTGATGTTCTTTTTTACTTTTTTACGCAAATACGGATAGGTAACCATCCCTAGTTCCCTGCTAATTTATAAATTCCAAAGTAACTCGTATCTGTAAAGCTTTCATGGCTAAACCACTACAACTGATTTTGATAAAATTCGGTATGAAGGACGGATCTGAGGATGGACATAAGCTACTTTTAATTTCCCTCGTACAATAGTCAACACGGGCGGAGCCATGAGGGAAAGCTATTATATAGTTTAAAGTATTTTCCAAGTGATCTTGCCGTTAGCGCCATAACAGTCGTAATAACGTAAAACATCGTAGTAGCTTGGTTTACATACAAAGCAACTTTTTAAAAGAAATAAATTAAAAGACTCACATTAGTAAGTTTCACAAAGATTGTGTATTCCTGTTCCCAATCAGGGAGTTTAGTGAACTGCATTTCGTTAGTATAATGTGTAACACCACATGCGCTTATGGTCAAGTAATTCTTTTTATCAATTTGTTCATATGGGACCACTCTGTAATGCATTCATATGAAATTAAATTAGGTAGGTACATATAAATTACAATTATTTATTACGTAAAGAGTTCCCAGTAGGTACCGGATAAATCAGATAACTCTTGGAATATCGATACCTATCATCTACCGTATTGGTCACGTGCTGCGCATAAGTTCCAAGGACACATACATGGGAAATAGGTTCTCATACCTGCTACTATCAGGAAAAAGATATCCTGAGGGTAAGAGGCCTAATTAACGATGGATTGACATCGCTGAGTCGAATAGCTGAGCATATACTAAGGTTAATTCTATTAGAACCTAGTAGTAAACATTGTTGCCCACTTGTCTATGGCTGGTTAGTAGTTGTTACTTAAGTTCTTTTAGGATCTTAGCTGTAGCCTAAGAGCCGGTTCCCACTTGTCGGGTGTCGGCTCCGTATATTTATCGGAGGTTCCAGTGGCAGAGCATTATATATGAAGCTATTCACACTTATCGGAAACTGATTTTGTGTCGGCTCCGACAAGAAATGTCGGGTGTTTTGCCAGCCCTCTACGCCCAGAAAAAAATCGTGTCGGTTCTCGCTCGCCTATTATTAAGAATGGCGCTGTTCACATTTGTCGGATGTCGGCGCCGGTAACCCTCTCCCCGCCACCCCTCGTTGGACGAAAAAGAAAGACAATCATGTGGTAAGTGTCTACAGTATTTTATTTAAAAATAAACGTAAAATCCAATACATACAAATATTAATCATGCGCTTCTGGTTGCCAAGGCACCGAGCCTATTGTTGAAATGAAGTAGTTTGCAAATTCAGACCGTATAGCATTTGCAATAGGTCCACCACGCGGATTACTGAAATGTCAGTTCGGAGTTCTGAAATGTTCCCAAACTACATCTTTCCCTCAGGATTGGGTGCACCCAATATTTTCTATCCTTGGCTGTCTGTCCTCGTTTTCTTCTTAAATAATAATACATCACAACAAGAGCTTCGTTGTCGTCCATCGTGCACAGTAACCTCGCGTAGAGTGCTTAAAATTGGCACTCTGCCACTTCGACCGTGGCCGTCAACCGATTATTAATCGTGTGTGTGAACAAAAGGCGCCGACATCCGATTAATATACAGATCCGACACCCGACAAGTGGGAACGAGCCCTAAGTAGGATCTTAGCTGGTTGCTACGCCTTGTACGACAACCATGGATGGGTAGAACTCTGTCTAAAATGTCAAGCTACTAGGGTAATTATAACATTGATAGATCAACGTTTATGCAACACTGATTGATTAAGGAAGACGTCCATCTAGTGTCACTATCTTGTTGTATGCAGACAGACGGACGTCTTAGTTGTTGATTTCAATAAGTATACTTAACCATGTTTCTGGACTTTTTAGACATAATCTAGAAGAGCTTCCTTTAATATTATTCTGCAGTAGCTATACTTACTTGAGATAATATGGAGTAAAATAGACATTTTCAGGACTAACAGCATACATCATGTATAGAAATCCACAGGTTGGGGTATTTCTCACATAGTCTATTACTTCCTTTTGGGATGCCACAACTGGTTTTACTTTAAGAGGATCTGCAGATTCTAACTCTTCTTCGTTTAGATGAGCATCGCTATCTGAGGCTCTGATTTGAATTTTTTTCTTTTTAGCTAAGAATATTTAGGAAAAAATTTATTATTGTTAAACTTACTAGATTTTTTACTATCATTTCTAAAAAAAACGAAACTTACGCAGTTCTATAGTATCCTCAATTGGATCTAATAATATCCTAGACGGCTTCTTTTCCCTTTTATATCTAAGATGTTGAGCCTCAGCAAAACCAGTCTATAAAACGAAGATTGTTTTTAACAACAGTGTCGGGCAGGTACATGAGTTCAATACAATTACTAGGTTTTATCTGATCACAAACGAAGATGATGCTACATTACAGGGCAATCCCAGAAACTAGGTAAAAGAAAAGGGTATAAATTACAGTATTCGGTGTATTCGTACAGTACACGACAACACGGGCACAACAGAGCCAAGTTGACCCGACACTACACCGAAGATATCCCGGATATCAGCCTGTACGAGATTAGTATGGCTCTCAAACAGCTCAAGAACAACAAGGCGCCGGGTGATGATGGGATTACGGCTGAGCTTCTGAAAGCTGGTGGCAAACCTGTGCTTAAGACCCTTCAGAAGCTGTTCAATTCCGTCATCGTCGAGGGAAAAACGCCGGAAACATGGCACAGAAGTATAGTGATATTGTTCTTCAAGAAAGGTGATAAGGCTCTCTTGAAGAACTTCAGACCAATATCGCTGCTGACCCATGTGTACAAGCTGTTTTCGAGAGTCATTACGAATCGTCTCGCACGCAGGTTTGATGACTTCCAGCCTCCCGAACAAGCCGGATTCCGAAAAGGTTTTAGTACCATAGACCACATACATACGCTGCGGCAGGTTATACAGAAGACCGAAGAGTATAACCGGCCATTATGCTTGGCGTTTGTGGACTATGAGAAAGCCTTCGATTCGATCGAAACTTGGGCGGTGCTCCAGTCATCTCCAGTGCATCGATATATCGAAGCACTGAAGGGTTTGTACGAAAACGCCACTATGTCAGGTCGTCTCCAGGATAAGACCACAGAACCTATTCAGCTGCAGCGGGGTGTTAGACAAGGTGATGTCATATCACCGAAGTTGTTCACCGCTGCACTGGAGGATATCTTTAGGCTTCTAGACTGGGACGGACTTGGCATCAATATTAACGGCGAGTACCTCACTCACCTCAGATTTGCTGACGATATCGTAGTCATGGCTGAAACCCTGGAAGACTTGGGCAAAATGCTCGATGACCTCTGTAGTGCCTCTCAATAAGTAGGTCTTAAAATAAACATGGACAAGACGAAAATTATGTCGAATGTCCATGTTGTGCCTACTCCAGTGACAGTTGGAGGCATTCCACTTGAAGTTGTTGACGACTATTCATACCTAGGACAAATAGTCCAGTTAGGTAGGTCCAACTTCGAGAAAGAGGTCAATCGACGAATCCAACTCGGTTGGGCAGCGTTCGGGAAGCTGCGTCATATATTTTCGTCCCAATTACCGCAGTGTCTCAAAACGAAGGTCTTTGACCAATGTGTGTTGCCAGTGATGACTTACGGAACTGAAACGTGGCCGCTCACTGTGGGCCTTATAAGAAAGCTCACTGTTACCCAAAGGGCAATGGAAAGAGCTATGCTCGGAGTCTCTTTGCGCGATCGAATCAGAAATGAGGAGATCCGCAAGCGAACCAAGGTCACCGACATAGCTCTAAGGATTGCCAGACTGAAGTGGCAGTGGGCAGGGCACATAGCTCGAAGAACAGATGGCCGATGGGGCAGTAAAGTTCTCGAGTGGCGACCACGTGCCGGAAGACGCAGCGTGGGTAGATCTTCCACAAGGTGGACTGACGACCTGGTAAGGATCGCGGGTACCAGCTGGATGCGAACAGGACCGGCCTTTGTGGAGATCTCTAGGAGAGGCCTATACTCAGCAGTGGGCGTCTTCTGGCTGATATGATGATGATGATGGTGTATTCGTACATCGCTGCACCTGAGGATCATACTTTAGTCGGTCGGTGTATTTTTTCACACCAGTGTTACATGGGTGACTATGAAAGTTTTGAGATAGGTACACAAATTTAAAAAAGATATAGCTATCTGTCCATAGAATACAAAGCCACTCCCCAAAGTCTGTCCCTTTGTAGGTATACTTATATGTACCTACGCTTAGATCTTTTAAACTTCGCAACGGATTTTAATGCAGTTTGAATCGCCACTGACACTGAGATTCAAGAATTACCGCCTTATAGCCCTGATCCGCGTGACATCTTTCTTTCACCAAAAGTAGAACTAAGACTTCGTGGCATTCAATTTGATAGCACTGCTGAGGACGCTCGGAATGCTTTCACAGCAGCAGTTGACGACCTTTCTAAAGAAGACTATCGCCAGTGCTTCAAATATTGGTTTAGAAGGATGAATCGCTGTATAGAGACCGATGGCGAGTATTTAAAAAAGTTGTAATACAAATTTTATTTGGAGCCTTAATATTCTTTGTACCTCAAAACATTCCTAGTCACCTAACGTAAACTGCGCATCCACCTGAGATGTGCGAGGAAGCGGAACTGTGCAAGGATACCTCGCACACATATCCCTCGCACGCATTTCTCGCCCGTTTTGTTTCTACAAAAACCTCGCTCTATTATGTCCTTAAGCACCAGAGCTGCACGGAACGAGAATAGGTAAACGAAGTGATTCTGTCAGTGCTTATACGTCTCTCTTAACCTTGCTCATCTCTGGTGGGGTGGATGCGTAGCTTAAGGCTGCTTTTTCACCAGAGATATGCGAGGCCGAGGTAGCTAAACGGTGGGCGAGGTGACCGTTTCCACCAGTGATAAGTGCTGTAGCGGAGCGGGTAAGATGTACGATAGTTGATTGCATGCGTTGCTTCCACGATGGCATGAACCTTTTCGCTGTAAATGCCTTTCAACATCGCTCTAATATCCGTTCTTCAGAGAGTAGTGGAACAGGAGGACCAATTTAAGAAATGAAATTATTAAGTGACGAACTATAGTTGTTCCGTTAGGAAAAAAATACCGTTGATCGGAGCGTAAAAATAAATTGTTAGTGTAATTCTAGCCAATAAACCAAACATTGGAATTTAAGAAATAAAATCGCTATTGAATAGCCACGTACTATTCACGAATAGGAACCCGGGGACAATCGGGTGATTGGTCCTGAGTATTCTGCGGTCCGTGGAGCTAATGCGCATGACACTTGTCAATCAGGCTGGACCACATACATGTTTATCTACCCAGTAGACTTTACTTGCTATACTATCACACCCTGACTATTGTCGGAGCATAGTCAGTCATGGCTCAAGATTAATGTGGCGCAGTCATAGTACATGGCCAGTAACAATGCAGATCCCCTACCCAAGCACACAGGCGAAGATGAAGTCAAGCGCACTAATCATCAGGCCAGATACCTGGGACCTGTACTTAGCGCAGCCAGGGACATGACATAGACAGCGACGTCAAAGCCCGAATATCCGCAGCTTGGGCCAAATGCCGGGAGGAGACAGGTATCATTTGCTACCCTAAAATGCCGATAAAGCTGAAGGGACAGTTCTATAAGACCATCATTAGACGTGCTCTCCTATACGGCAGCAAGACTTGGCCCCTACTAAAGCAAAACAAGCAGAAGCGGCGCGTCACGGACATGAAAATGTTGCGTTGGATGTGTGGAGTTTCACGGAAAGATCGCGTTCGAAACGCCAACATTCGAGGCCTTTGCATCCGTGATTTCGCAGATAAGCTGCAAGACCGATAAATTACGTGGGGAACAAATGTCTGGCCATGCTATCCCCGCCAGGCACGGGAAGGAGAGATCGGCCCTAGAAGTGATGGCTTGACGTCGTCAAGAATGATATGTGTGCCAACCGGCTCACCACCAAGGATGCGGAAGACCGAGCGAAGGGGGCTATGATAGGAAGTCGGAGCCCGAGCCCTCACGTACCACGAGGTAGCGCAACCGGAACTATGATGATGATGAGTCATTCAAGGCTCAGAATTAACGTCAGCGACGGTCACGCTTCGGCGTGCACACCGACAAGAGTGGGTGCACTCACAGAGCTTTGTACCTATCTAGACTGGAATTATTGTGCCTCAATAATTATGTATTCAATGATTTTTAGAGCAAACCCAGAACCGGAAAAAGAACTATGAAAAAGGTTTATTTTTGAGGATGCTTCAGAAAATGTTAAATATTTCTGCATAGTTAAGTAGGTATTGATATGTCCATCCATACAATGGTATTCTGCTACAGCCCTCTACCTATCTATATTATAATAAGTAATTTTGTTCAGTAAGGTCATAGAGAGAGAGTACGGAGTTTCTAAGGTATGTTGCAAAAAGTTAGTAATGATAATTAATTAAATATTTAAATTTCTCCAAATCAACCCACATGACTAAGTCCTAGTACCTACGATATAATAATAAAAAATTTGTACCAATGGATCCGGCTGTTTTTTCACATATTCTATTTTGTCAAGTAGCTTTTTGTGAGGTAAATGAAAAGGTACATCACGTGGTTTCCTGTAAAGAAATATTGTTGAATGAAGTTATGTACTAACGAAAATGAATAAATTTGTAACCATAATCCAATCTGGTCAGATTCCCCGGTTAAGTAGGTCACAGTCAGATGGCAGTCACATTACTGTAATTACCTGAGCTGCCTAACCGTGGATCATGGTCAAGGCTAACCCTGGGCCCTCACGTGCGAGAGATATTGACGCAAAGATGATTATTTTAACCTATCCAGAAAATGAATGTAGCAATGTAGATAGACTCTTTCATGCAAACATTAATCGCAGAAGGATTCCTCTACAGTAATTCTGCAGGCGAGTATACGAGTATATTTGTACGTGTGTATGACAGGCAAAGACACAGCTTAGACCTAGGTTACCTACTGATACGAGGGAATAGATTGCATCAATTTGCATCAACAGTAAACTTACCTGACATAATAAGTGGGAACTTTTCGAATGTTCCTCTGTAAAGTCTCAATAGCGGGTAAAGCGGCTATTTGCTTAGGATGTGCGAATGCTTCATCTAGATCCATGACACATACAAAATTATAAAAACATAAATTATTAAATACAAAACTTCCTTTTACACAATTCAACTTCCATACAAATTACCACTCGAATCTCTCCCTTGACATGACCTTCTGTAAATAACAGTAAGTAAATAAAATGCAGGATTTTGTATCCATGGAAACAAAAATTCAAAAATTGTACAAAATTTCAAAATCCTATTTTAATTATGGTCACACATTCCATTATTATCTACCGGCAATGAAGAAATTAAACTGGATAGCTTACTGTCAACCAAAGCATGTTTGATCGTGAGTGGGTGGCTTGCTTCGATCGTTTGG
Source organism: Blastobasis adustella (assembly GCA_907269095.1). Lineage (NCBI taxonomy): Eukaryota > Metazoa > Arthropoda > Insecta > Lepidoptera > Blastobasidae > Blastobasis > Blastobasis adustella. Next base: position 19,224,956 of record OU026114.1, read on the forward strand.
TAGAGCCGTGAGTAGAGCGTTCGGTAGAGTTGCTTATGTGTGCGAGTTTGTGTCAAGAAAATGGTTCCTATTATATATAGTTCATAGTTTGTGGTTCCTATGCGTGCGCTTGTGCGCGATCGAATTATTGGCGCTAGTTTATTCTACGTTTTATGTAAACCTGAACCAACAAAAAATTATTATTTATAAATCTTATATGGTTCTAATTGTGTTTGTGTTATGCTTAAGTTAAAGTGTACAAGTTTTCGTCTAATTTGGCAAGATGTGTATGTATCGTACAATAATACAGTAGCTATCTAGAAAATCCAGCTTTAAACTTTCACCTTTTGATTGATTGTATAGGTTGCAGCAATTATGTATTAAAATTGAATGTAATTTATTGGTAAAATGCCATTTATAAATTAATAAGCTGAAGCGAGGCGAAGCTCCGACCTTGTTTCTAATAAGAATTTCCTGCCATGCCAGATTTTGCTGTTTATCAACATAAAAATTTTAGCTATAAAGTTATATATATGTACTTATTAAAACCTTTCAGATTTATTGAATTGTTAAAGTAAGTGGTCAATCAGAAACTTGTTATTGTGACTTGTATTGAGGAATTGAATGGCTATGTATTACTACGCAAGTAAATTGAATGAGGCATCATGTAGTGGGTGCAACATAAAAGTTCCTCCAGCCCCAACAGAACCAGCCCCAGTTCCACCTCCTCCCACAGAGCTTGCTCCAATGCCTCCAGACCCTGCATTGTTACATGGGACAGGACTCTCATACTATGATGTAAGTTAAATATCTAATGAAGAAAAAAATTGAATTGAAATGTAATAATTTTTTATTGTATGATTCCTATTATTTTTAGAATGATGACTATTATTCAATGGTCCGAGGAAACAAATTTATGACCGAGTCCACATGTAAACATATAGTAATGAATGGTTCTATTAATTTTGTTGCCACTCAAAAAGTAGAGGGAGCTCAGGTAAGTTTCACACAAATCTAAAGATTGATATTCATAAAGAAAAATATTATGGTACATAAGTCTTGAATTTGTACTTTTGTCCAAAATATTGATCACTTCTTGTTTTGTGTTTTTGTAACAAATAAATATTTTTTCTTTCAGCTAAGTACAGTACTTGCATCTGGCGGCAAACCTCTGACAACCTTACCTTATGTTAACTGTCCTATTGAAAAACCTGACATTGAATATAAAGATGGCCAAATTATTTGTGCCTCACTAGACACTCTAATAGAAATGCTTCGTCCAAGTGCAAGCAAATCATTCATGTTTACATTTCTACTTTGTTCACGTCTTTTTGTGAAGCCACACGAGTTACTAAGCAAGTTATGTAAGAGATATTTCAAAAACTATGAGAAAATTGTAAGTTTCTAATAATCAAACAGGTATTGTATTATCTTTTTTATTTATAGTCACTCCTATTAAAATTAATAATTTTTCAGGGAAAATTTGTAGTAAAAGATTTGGTTGAAAAAGAATTGGCTGATATGGTTGCCCTGGTAAGGGTTCTTAATCAATGGACAAGTATGTTTCCATATGATTTCCGAGATGATAGAGTCATGGCCTTGGTGCGAAATATAACTCAGAGGTATGATGTTAACCAAATTAATTACCAAGTTACATTCTTTCTGAATTTGCTTTGTATGTCTTCCTCCTTATCAGATTAATTTTCCAGTCCAGCTGGAAAAGAACCTGTAAGAGTTAATTTGACCATTATTACTGTTAGATGTTATGTATTCATTTTACGTTGTGTATTTTTATTAATTTTTCATAGGTGTGCAGCTGAGCATATGGCATCGGTGAGATTGGAAGTATCGAACATGCTGGAAAAGCTTTTGGACAAATTAACTGCTCTAGAACAATATGAGGAAACATTGATAGAAATACCTCAAGTCATGTCAGTTGATCAGCTACCATCGGTAATAATTGCTACTTTCACTTAGTAATCAATAGTTTCAGTAGTAATAGTTTCAATAGTAGTGTAACATCATAGATTACGTCTACATTGCTGATTGATGTCCAGTTGAAACAAACACAACAGACTTGAAACCAGTTTAGACACCAATTACGTTATTTCCACTAAGAGGAAATTAAACATGGTTTCAAATCAAGCAATACAAGCATTGTAATTCAAGATTTGCAAAATGCAAAACATAATATCATTTAATGCACCGCAACTTATTTTTTCCTTTCTCATAGGGTGACATATTGACTTTGGGAATGACACCAGTAGAATTGGCGAACCAGCTAACTGTCGTGGAGTTGCACAAGTTGTCTTTTGTTGGCCCCGAAGAGTTTGTGCAAACTTTTGCCCCAGCGCAGCCCCCGCAGCCGAGTTCCACGACCTGTGCTAAAAGTGCTATAAGCTTGCCACACATTGACACCAAGAGTACGAGGAATTTAGAAGCGTACGCAGATTGGTTCAATAGGCTGAGTTACCTTGTTGCCACGGATATATTGAAGGTATAAAATTTTTAAGAATTTATCTATTTCTAAATTTATGCAAATTCTTCTTATCATTTTAATATGAATTTGCAGGCTGCAAAAAGCAAGTACAGAGCGAGAGTAATAGAACAGTGGGTCATGACCGCAAGGGAATGTTTTAACCTTGGAAATTTCAACTCGCTGATGGCTATCATCAGTGCACTAAATATGGCGCCAATCGCAAGATTAAAGAAAACGGTATGGACGGTCTAACTACAAAATTGTGAGAGCGTTTATTTACTTAAAAACTAGAATATTGATACAATTATCACTTACAGTGGAGCCGCACCACAGCGGTGTGCGGGCAGCAACTGAGGCAGCTAGAGTTATGTGTAGAGCCAGGAGGCAATCATGCGAGGTAAGATAAGTTGATTATTGTCTTTGTGATCAAGTGTCACAGAAGCTTTTCGCATAATCCTCGAAATGCCATTGCTTCTTGGATTTTAGTCCAATTCATTTTGTCATAATTATTCTATAAAATGTTGTTAATTTAAGTATCTTTTCCAGGTACCGAGCGGCACTGGCCGCAGCGCCAACCGAGACAGCTGTTCCGCTGTTGTCCGTTACCTGCCGAGATTTGCATTTCGCCAATCAAGGCTTCCCATCCAAGTTAGTATAGTTTGTCTTTTTTAAATTATATGAAATAAAATATAGTCATTGTCACATTCTTATCAAATTCTCATATTTACGCTTAAGAGACAGTATTTTTATCTAAATGCATTACTATAAATAAAAATTGCAGTGATCCAGTTCAATTGTCTTATTATCCAATCCTTCGCAAACTGAAAATTGCAAGGCCATAGCAAAGATCCTGCGGTATCTTTCAGTTTTTACTGGTAGCAAGATTCTGTCAAACCAGGAGTCCGCCTCATCCAGGCAGCAGACAGTACCACCCCCTTATCTATTTCTCCCGACAAGCAACAATATGTTGCATTGGTGTATTCCATTTTGGAGGATAAGCTAGCCAATGCAATTTCAAGCAAGATTCGTAGCATCTTAGTTCTCACAGTGACAACATACTTGCGGTTCGATCTTTACATGACACATCACAAAAAGCTCTTCAGAATGATCAACTGCCAATAGAATGTGTTATCATTAACCTTGACGTTGGCGAAATCATTGTCAAATGACAGTGGAAGCCTTAATTCTTAATTCGAAAAGAAGAAGATGCAACCTAAATGTGGACGCTCTGTCGCCCATAGGTTGGCAGGTTAGGCAACCGCGTTAACTTCGAGAAGTGTTCGCTGCTGGCGCGACACGTGAACGCGCAACAAACCTGCGGCTCTATGTCTTTACATGAAACCTAATTGTGGACGTTCTGTCGCCCACAGGTTTGCAGGCAACCGCGTTAATTTCGAGAAGTGTTCGCTGCTGGCGCGACACGTGAACGCGCAACAAACCTGCGGCTCTATGTCTTTACATGAAACCTAATTGTGGACGTTCTGTCGCCCACAGGTTGGCAGGCAACCGCGTTAACTTCGAGAAGTGTTCGCTGCTGGCGCGACACGTGAACGCGCAACTGGCGGCGCGGAGGCTCGCGTCAGAGGAGCCTGCGCCTTCGCCCTCGCTAGCGCCCGAAGCGCCCGCGGCTAGGCGCCTCTTCGGCGATAGACCGGCGCTTGCTGAGAACGGTGAGTTGCCTTTTGTAGGTGTAAGTAGATAGTACAGAACATGAGCATAAGTGATTTACGACGACAAGTAAGTTTTCCGGTGCCGCTACGGCAGGCTTCATCGGCCAAAATCAGTGTTAAGAAGGGCGGCATTAGCTGTACCTTATGCCAAAAGACTAGTCCTTTACCTCCAGGGTACTTTTATAAAATAAGTGAAAATTTAATTCATAAATGCTATAAAAACCGTTTTAACAACTGTAATTCTGTCATACAGTTTATATGTACAGTGTGTACTGTCTTATGGAATTGCTAAGAGGCACGGTATTCAGGTGCAAAAGATTAATTCATCTTTGTACTCCATGAATTTTCATTAAAAGCGATTCAAACCTCTGCTTAGAAAAGTAACAAACATCTAACCGAGGAGTCTGCCTGGACGAGTACCGCCGCCTTGTCTATTTCTGCGGCCAAGCAGCAATGCTTGCATTGTTGTGTTCCGGATTTAAAGATAAAGTAGCCAGCGAAATTACAGGCATTACAGACAACGCACCCGCGGTTATTCTGCGTTTGTGTTACTTGCAACCTAAATGTATGAATCGTAAACATTTTCCAATTGTTTTCGGTTTCTTCAATTTCCCGATACTGTAAATTTCAACTGTTTCTATTTTGGTTTCAGTGCTGGAGCTCATATCATTCGAGCGCGAGCCGCCCACCGACCACATGGAGAAAGAACGTTTAAAACGTCTTCGTGGCGCTCCTTAAATGCAGGTCTTACTTAACTGTGAGTTAGCTCACTCATTTACTTAAAGCTTATTATTTATTACTTTTCTCACATGTATGACTGCGAACTGAAAAAGATTTAAATGTATATGCAGCTTGTGCGGCGCTATGTGATGGGTGCAGTAAATAGTTGCTGGTTTTACAGCAAAAAAGTGTTAGGGTATTATGTATGGACACAAAAGGGTTTACCTTCAAGTCGAATTGACAGACTTGGACAAAATAGATTGAAGGACTTGCGTGAATTAGTCGCAGCTATGGATCTGAGTTTTTGTTTCGCTCTTTGTGTCCACGTCAATATAAAATGAATGTTTTACAAACTTATAAATGGCACTACGACGCGGGGGGAAAGAAAAAAATAACAAGCTATTAATATTATGAATGGTATTTCAACATCGACGCACCACCGTCGTTAAAAATTTGTCTTGATCGCAACTCTCATCTTTCAATCCGTGTGCATTTAGAGTCTCAATTTGAGACAATAGACGCACTTTAGTTACAATTAGTGTCAATCGAAGGATTGCGTGCGTCGGCGCGGTTTAAGATCACTTCGTTATTAGTAATTATTTACTTAATTAATACTTAAATAAATAGATTATACCATTAGTTCTACACGGTTATTTTCTGCACTTGACTACCGATTTATTAAACAGTGTAATGTGTATGATCTGATCGTTTATCAATATTCAACAGTGTTACATTATTGGTCTCCATCATCTAAGTTGACCTCTGACTGAGGTATGCGTTCGTTCACAACGCAAGATTACAAAACGTAATCGCCAAAAATACAATAAATACGTACTAAAATACTCCAAATTCGTACAAATAGTATATAAAGATATAGATTCTGTTCACCATCGCTAAAATATTATCCGACTCCTTTGTAAGGGAGGTTTTGGTATTTTTGGACTTTTGAGCTTCTGCTGTGAAACCATCGAGATACGTACGTACTCGATGCCTGAAACGTATAACAGTCGGTCCACTTTTTGGACTTATAAGTAATTCCCATATACTAAAGTCACTACCAATTGTCATATTTTGGCAACAGCAGTTTTATTGACTTCTGTTTATTAATTCTACATTAGTTTATCGTTTTGCGATTTGTCAATGAGAAAATAATAAGTTAGAAATAGCATAATAAGTATCTTAAACCCCTACGTAAGTAGTATTATACAACATTTATGTCACTTTCCCCTGCTACGTTGCGTATTTAATATCCACCTAGAAATAATAACGGTGTTATTGTAAGGCATAACTTTGAATAATCTAATGTGGGTTGGTTTCGGGCAAAGTGCACTTACGGAAGAACTTTAGTTAGTCAAAAAATATATTATCTATGTAGTAAAAATTGTAGCTAAAAGGATGGTTTGATAGAAGACATTCATCTCGTCTGGTAAACTAAACATAGAGATTAAAAACGTTTACCTATCAATTTCATCTTATAATTTTGTGCCTGAAACAATATAGGCAGTTAATTTCGTTATTGCACTTTATCCGAAAGGAAGCTCTACGTGTTAATTAGTGTTATTCATATTTATATTCTTTCTCCGATGCCATCTTATCAGAGTTCCTTACACATCAGTATTTACATAATACCTTAAAAATAAGTAGGTGTAGGTTATTAAATTTGAAGCGGTTCAAAACGCGGTTTATTTTGTTATTTTAACAGTATTTACGCGTTAATGGTATTTTAAAAAGGAAAAGTTAATAACGACGGACGTATTTTGAACACCGATAACAAGATGTTATAGGTATAAAGCGATTTGTTAGTGTTTTCTATCTCAAACAATTAGCGTTTTGAATCCTTGAAATTGAACTTAAGTAACTGATCTCATTTTAAGCTTGAATTTATATTTAAATTATGTGTGTTTTGTGTCTGATATGAAACGTTTCCGAAAAGTGTTTAATGTTATAATTAAGAACGATGTTGCTAAATGAAAATATTAATTTGATATTTTTAACAGTGTAAATATTATTTATTTGTATTGCTTTTAAGCACCACGTGCAATTCTTTTTAAGGAGGGTAATCTATTTATTTATTGCCTTGCCAGCAACTATGAGGCGATTTCTTGCAGATAGATATTTTTAAACGGCCATTGTACTCGCCTATTTCAAATTAAACACGATATAGTATAACCACAGGTATAACGTATGGCGTTGTTATGCAGCTATGGCGTCATAATTATTATTTAAAAGTATACTTTCATTGTAAGCCTGTTTGAATAGTACGTATATACACTCACTCGCAGAAAAAGTGGCCCAAGTGTTTATCGTAAATGCGTAAATAAATTAAGTGTTAATTAGGAGATGTTTCGGTGTTGCTGAAACAAATCTTCCTACAGGTATGCAACACTTCGCTATATTGTACATACGTAATAGGAATATATTAATTGAGTATTTTGACTGTTTTCTGAGTTATGTACATTAGTTGAATACTAACCGATGCTCTTACGGTGAGGGAAAACATCGAGATGAAACCTGCAAATTCAGGCAACTGAATTTGTAATCATGGTCCAATCTGGTCAGGTTCCCCTTGTAGCAGGGTCATGGAGGTCAGATGGCAGTCGCTCCACTGTAATTACCTGACTTGCCAAATCCTGGATCATGGTCAAGGCGGACCCCGGGCCCTCGTTCTCGAGAGCACAACCGGGACATTAACGCCAAGATGATTATTATTTTTTATAGGAGATGTTTTGGTGCAGATAGGTTTCCATTTAAACTAACTAACTTATTATTATAACAAGTGTATTTTCTTCTTGTCGGTAATTTAAGACTTACTAGTGTTATGATTCACTTTTTCAAACTATATTCATTAAATAAGTTATTAATATTATGTTTTTATGAAAATTATTCTTTTAAAGTTTAATAATGGGGTATACAAAAATTACTTTTTATGTTTTTATAGATTGCTGGTCTATTCCGATTCCAGAATCGATTATAAGATATTCCTTGCTGTTGATCAAGTGGTCTTATTAGCCGATCAGCAGTAGAGACGAACTCTATGTAGGTTAGCTGTAACTGCATTTCTTAATGTACCACCTACCTTCTTAAAAATTGCAATTAATATGTATCGTAAGACTGGAGTACATACACCACCAGTGACCAGGTAGTGGAAGACTGGAAGAGTGAGGTGTGCCTCAGACAATGACCGATTTGTTATCTTGTATGTGTTGAAATATCGCTTCCAGGCCACAGTTGAAATCAGGCACAGACCTAACGCGGACTTAAGTGCCACGTGGTATCATTGTCAGTGAACCGACTATAAGGCGAAGAATGGAAGGACGGGATTTAAATCAACAAAACAGCTGTTTAAAATCCACAATTGGGTAACAATTTTAACACCTTTGAAGATCAGTCTCACAAATAGACCAATATCAGTTCAATTGAATCACACTGGAAAACCATTGATCTTAAAAAAGCTGCAGAATTCCAAAAATTGATTTGATACGGAAAATTTATTGTAACCAATCAGCATCAAAATATCCTATACAATATCACTTAGTTTATTTATTCGTCATAATACTCTTGGGCCACTTTTTCTGCGGCTGAATGTATGTATTTTAAATACATTTCAAACTCATTATCCTAAGAATTACACCATGCCCGCTAATCGTTGTCATTTATTGGCCCAATGTCTCTATAAGCGGAAACATATCAAGTTGTACGTGGCCCGTGAATCCTTCGTTTTTAAGTGCAGCTATCGCTATAAGAAAGCGTCTAAACCCACAGTATTTTACTTGAAGATCTGCCTATATCTTACCTATAAAATTGTATTTTAATAAACGTTGGAATGTTAAAGCCATCAAAGTATTACTATGACTAAGATTTTACTATGTAGCAGTAATCTCACTAACTCGATATCTTTTCGTATTAATAAGTGTTAAAATTAAGTATATTAACTGTCGTTAAATATTTCATAAAATATAACAAAGTCTAACTAACCACCAATACATTCCATTGAATCAGACTGAAATTATTTATTGTATGTAAACTTTGGTCCAATCCCAGTAATTTTTATAAATTGTATGAAAAAATACTCAGTCAATATGTTTACTTTCATTAATTATTTTTAAGATTTAATAAGTACATGCTATAGAGGTTATCTTAATTAGAACATGGATTATTATTAATTTACACACAGTCATTGAATTGTCATTGATTAGATTTCCACCGTATTACTTATTTATTCACAAAAAATAGAGGCAGTTTCATTATAGAGCTGCTTGATACGCTCTTACCACCCGCACGGATCACTATGAAGTAAAACTAGCTCAATAAATACAAGTAGTAGAGTTATAAAACCAAGGGTTTTTAGTACAAATACAAGCTTTTTCGTACTGAAAACCCTTGTATTAACCCGTGGTACACATGGCAACTGCAGATATGTAGACGTGGCATGCGCACCCGAGGTATATTGGTTTTATTTAAAGGGCCACACGCACACGCTGCCCTGCGCGGTTGCACTGCGGTCAGCGACAGTTATGATGAATGCGCGGACGTGGCGCGGCGCTTAGCGCATGACTGCAGTGAGCAGTCAAAGATTAATTTTGGCAGATTGAGTTTGTTATGTTGCCTCATTTTGTTTGAGCCAGCCAGTGGAATCTCCTACTTTTTCCCATTATAATGCCGATTATAACATGTAATTAAAAGGGCCACTCACCAATCAAAACACATATACATATTATTATTATTAATATGGTGCGGTTACGCGTTTTCCAGTTATAATAAATATCGGTTTTGATATGTTTTCGCATGGTATTTTGAATCGATGTATCAAAATTTTTCTTCCAAAATATCGATATTTTTTCTGCACTTCATGCAGCCGGCCACGTCACTACATATAAACTAAACTTGCCGCGTAGCGTAGTGTAAAAGCGTTTGGACCCCTGTTTCAAAAACGTTGACTAGTAGTAAAAATAATCTACATTATGTGTGTATCTCTTACTTTGTATTATGTATTATAAAATGTCTAGTATGATAGACTATCCTGTTTCGGTCTCACACCCTATTGTTTTTACGTTCAGGAAAATCGGCTACAACATTCAAATGCGAGAGCAAATTTCTGTAATATTTATATCATTTCTATATAAGTACAGCGTACAATATTTTCGTTTTTTTCGTACTATACCTCCATATCTTACGGTACCAGAACCGCTCGCATCCATGCGTGCGCTAGCGCGCCGTACCTATCTCTTTTGCGAGCGCTCGTGTGGTAGCGAGCGGTTCAAAAAAAAGGCCTCTCACTCACTAAATATCATATTGTATTCGATCACGGAAATATATGGATGCAGCGCACTTCATACCATAAATTCAAAATGTTTAATTTATGTTAAATATTTTTTAATAAACCATCCAAATCAAAATGTTATTAATAAACCATCAAGTATTATTGCCATAGACGAAGCTATGCGCCAAGTGCTATGCGGAGTGCTCGCTGTGATATGTTGGCGCTACATAAGATAAAGTATTTTGGCCTAGGACACACCAGTAAAATAGTTGTGCCGGTAACATAAAGGTACCTTCAGACTAACTTCCTGTATCCATGTTTTTTTCTGAGATCGGAGGCCAGTTTTAATTGTAATATTGTTCGATTGTGGTTCCATTATTATGTGTCTATATGTTTAATATCCACAAAATGTAGTAAATAGTCTTATTATAAAGCCGGGCCCAGGCATGTGTCAAGATGTGTCCACATGTTTTTAAAAAGATTTACTCTTTTGCAAAAGCGACTTCCCATACATATTTCGCAGATATTTTTGCAAAGATAGCGGGACATAATGGACGACAGTATACCGCGTAACAGCGAACTAAGTCTTTGCAAAGAATGTGGGAGTCGTCTATATATTTATGGTTTGCGTCCTTCGATCTACGCCAAAAATACGAAACATTTGTATAAAATCTGAAATGTTTGTACAAATAGGCTCTAACATATAATTTAGGTTTTGCCCCTCTTTGTACACATCTTGGAACATATCTGGGCTGGCATAATAATATTCATAACAGTCGAAACTAAAATAACACAATATAAAAAAAAATTGCCTTGTTTAAGAAATACTATTGTTGCAGTTGGTGGTAATATGTCACGATTATCCCGTAAAATATAATATGTTGGTTTATTTATTGATAGTTTTGTATTTACTTGGAAAATTTCACAAAATATTTCGTTGTTATTCCTATGTATGTATGTAATAGACTATCTTAAATGTGTTACAAATTCAAACAAAACTTTATTTCTGACGTGAATATTGTCACGAATAATTTATTTATCCTTTAAGATTTATCTGATTGTATTTATCCTTGGACTACAAATTTCAGCAAATAATTCTACCTAAAATTATATACATAGACAAGAGTTGTTTGCGTATTTTCCACTTCATTGTAATGTAACAATTGATATTATTATCGTACTTAAATCATCTAACTACTTAAATCTATTAATAAATTGTATGAGATTAATAATGTGGTTTGTTTTCCTATACATTATTTTAACCCAAAGACTTCTATATACTAATAATAATTTTACAACGGATTAGTTATAAATGTCAGTTATAAATAAATCTTTATTTCATTATCAAAGAGTACTTAAATCTATACTTCCTGGAGTCTCTTTTTAGGCAAAGCCAGTGAGACGCCGTTTCTACAGTATATTACAAACAATTTTGCTAGGTAATAATAAATAAAACTTACATAATATTGTAATTTTGTCATTAGGCTAAAAATGCTTACTAAAGCTAAAAATAATAAATGGAAATTTATACTATATAGTGAACTAAAATAGTAAAATGTGTGTGTGTAAAACTGCACTGCAGAGCAATGAAATTAGGCTAGGTACCTCCAAAAAATTCTAAATTAAGAAATATATTTGCTGAATCAGGTACTTGTTTGATATAATTGTAGTAATTAAATAATAAAATCAATGTGTATGTATCCCACTGGTTACTACTACCGTAGTATTAAAACAACAAAAAAACTTTTCTTTTTAATTTTATTTATAAATTATTTATTAGTTGCTATTGCATTTTTAAACGATAAACATCTTTTATTTTCTTTACATTGGTTACGTGTGGGTTCAAGTTGTGTGTGTTCGTCGTGAGTTTTGCAAAGTAAGTAATTTAATAAGTGTTATTAAGCAAAACTTTATATTCCATAGAAATCTTATAAACGTATTATTTTATCTCATATTACTTGATAAATTCATTGTTGTTAATAACGCCCTAGGGAGGCTTATGCCCAGCAATGGGCGTCTTTTAGCTTATATGATGATAATGGTGATGATTATTACAAACGCCAGCAGTAAAATCAGCTACCGTCAACCTACTCAATCAGCTCAAAAGTTGCTTTTATTTACAGGTCTGATTTACGTAAATTATTTACGTTATATATATATAAGTTGCAACTATATCACGACCTCCGTATCGGACTTGGCCATCAAATTTCCACATGAAAATTGGACCCCAGTACAAGGACCAACTTTGAAGCTCCAAAAAGACCCCTTGTATTACTTTAATTGATGCACAGTTGTGTTGCTTTGCTAGCCAAGCCCTACTATTATAATGGGCCTCATAATGAAGCATTACTTATATAAGATACACCAGAAAGTTCAGATTCACTCAGAGAGATTTCCTACCTATGGAAAAGGCTAGGTAGGTGTGCGTGGGGCTTTTCTTCAGAAATTATGATATCCGTTGCAGAAAATTGTATCGTCAGTTATAGACAGTAAATGGCAAAACTGACGTAGCAATATACATGTTTGCAGAATGGCCGTTGAAGCCATGATGCTCGAGTGACGACTGCGGATTGGCAACGCAGCGCAGAAACTCCCTACGAAATGGTGTCACTAAGTCTATCGGTGTGCAAGGTGTGGGTGAAGGCCTATCTCTAACAGTGGACGTTTTGCGAATGAAATGATAATGGCCTATGCACCTAGGATGAGCTAACCTCGATACGTTATGCGATAAACTAGCCTCTGCTTGCTTTGCGCTGTCCAGGCGGCGTCACTGTCGGTCTGTCGAAAACATGAAAAATGCATAAAATGTATACTTCCATTCCCTCCTTACCTATGGACTCGACCTATGCCGCAGATCGATACAGCGTGTTCAAGCATCAGAAGCATACTTTAGGGCTAATCGCCTGGAAGCCTTACGACTTTCCTGCTCAGGTGCTGTTTCGGGAGTTAAGTATTTTGACCCTGCCAAGTGCCTTGGATAGTTTGTTTGACCTCCTTACAGATAGCTAATATGTATGCACTTGGCAGGGTCAAAATGCCTATTTGTAAGCAGGTCAAACAAAGTATCCACGTGTTCCTTACTCTAGATGACAATCACAGTATGAACACTCGCAACCGCGGACTGCTAAGTGCACCTCCCAGCCGCCGCTCGCGGTGACAGGCCAGGCCTGTACTATGCGCTGCCGCAGGGTATGAGAGACGCACAGAGTCCTAGTGCCTTTACTAATAGATTTAAAAACTTAATAAAACTAGTCTGCTACAACGTTGATGACTTCGACCCAACATCGTTATCAATTATATAAAATGGTTGATAAAATGACATTTAAAAATTGTATGAAATTACAAATCTAATAAAAAAAATTTACATGTAATATTTTGATATTAATTTAAATATAATAAAAATTCATATTTGACATTTTGTCATTTAGAATATGTAATTGTGATTAATTTTGATATAATCTTACAACTGAACATGTATTTTTGTTACTATTTCATTATTGACATCTGAAATTTATTTTGTAATAATAATATGTCATTTACTTAGACTTGCATATGAAATAATATGTTAATGTTGAATGGTAGATATGACACTCGTGAATCTGTACGTGCTTGCAATTAGCTTGCATTCACTAAAATACAAATTTTCGAATGCTTACACAATCAATATCTGTAAAAATATAAACAACGCAAGTCTAGTTAAATATACCTTGCACTTCAAAAATGTTTTATCCTACGTAAGGTAATAAAAACTGATTAATTACTGCATTAATTATCTGAACAAAAGTTTATTTATTTATTTAACAATTTATTGCACACAATAAACAAATGCAGAGATACAACACAGATATAACTGACACAACAGGCACTACTTATTTCTAAAAGAAATTTCTTCCAGCAGGCCCAGCAGGGAATGAATAATTATAAAATACATACTAATATGATCAATATTTATATATCATAAATCATATTAATAAATACATACATACTTATACACTTACATATTACTACATAACAGTATAAATACATAGAAATATAATTTATGGACTAGACAGGGAAAGGTAGTGGTTCTTCATTATATAAATATTTTTTTATTTGTTAAATATGTAAATCAAAACTACACAATTTTCCCGCCTTTTCACTAGCTGAATTTTTTAAAATATCTATGAATAAATCTCTTTATTTTAGTAGGTAAAATGGGTGTATCCTAAAAACCATTATGATCGTAGAGAAAAATATGTTTCAGACATCTGACTTAAATTCAAATTCACAAAGTTTTTTGAAGATACACAAAATAAACAAGCGTAGAAAGTTAAAGAATAATTTTTGCAAGTAAATTATATTATTATGAAGGTGGCCAAAAAATGTTTGCCCTGCAGTTTGGCCTACACATTGGTCCCTGTAAATGGAAATAAAAGGTACAATTATAGTATCTAATTTTTAATTTAATTTTTTCATTTACACTATACCTTAAATTATATACTCTAAATATCTTTGTACAGATCGAGATTTTACAGAGCAAACACAACGTTATAAAAAAGAAAACACAAGCTGACATTTTCGCTGCTATTTTTAGGGTGGTTCGATGTCCATACAAATTATTGGTAGACTGATCGAGCCTCTTTTAAAGGGCTTGACATTTTTAATTAACTTTCCGTTAGTAAATCTATCACAAGGAGCGCAATTGCAAATAAATGAAAAATTGCCATTAAAAATTTAGGACATGTGTGTCGAACCACCTCGTCCTCCTTCCGACACTACAGTTACAAACACAGTGAATCTTAATACAATGTATCAAATTAAAATTTCATTAAATTGATCTATCTAGGCATCGAAGTGATAATTAATCAGACATCACAGATCGATGTATTTCTAACATTTCATTGGAGAACCATCTGGATTGGTTGGAATTTTAGGTTTACAAACTTTTTTCTTGCCTTCAGCTGAGCTTACCATGGTACAAGTAAATGTAAAATATCCACAAGATGAGGATTTAGTATAATATGTATGAGAATATTGTTTTCTTATGTTATCTTCACTGTCTAAATCACGAGTTACAGATTTTGATACTGATACATATTTATTATCATTATTATTTTTGTATTTCATATCGTAAAGGGACCTTAAATTACTGGGATTTACATTTTTAGAGTGTGCTGATGGATGAACGTATTTAATTTTCCCTGTACCGGGAGAAAGTGAAACTGTCTGAGCTTGTGATGGAGAGTCTCTTGATCCAATTGCATATGTTTTTTCTTTGGAAGCAACAGATTTAACGCTCCCCGTGAATCCAATTGGTATGACATAACCTCCGGTTCCAGGAATACGCTCTCCGGGTTGGTATATTCTACTTTCATCGGGTCGTTCCGAATGTTTCTGAATTATTTCTGCGTCCTTTCCATTTAATGATCCAAGAAGAATATGCTGCGTATTACCTCTAGAAGATTGTTTAACTTCAAGTCCTTTCTTGTTAGGATTATGAAGAGATTGATGTGTGGTGTCGCCTCCATCCCTTGTGTATTCATCATAATTAGTATATTCCGCTTGTTCGACATCGGTATTCTCATTGCCATCACCACCAAACCCGCCATAATAATCGTCTCCTGCATTATCATCTTTGACTGTTGTATATTCTAAAACACCACCATTATATCCGTAATTAAAAGAACGTCTACTACTTACGGGAGTCTCTAGCGGCGAAAGTGTATTTGGTGGTATATCGGTTTTATGGTGATCCGAATGTGTGTGGGCAGTGTATTTAGTCTCTGAATTATCCCTGACCACCGCTTCGTTTTTTCCTGACAAAAATTCTTTAGATGGTGGTGGCAAGTACGGAGGCGCGTCTGTGTTAACGTCTATGTTTTTATTCTTTTCATCAAACACGTCTATACTATTAAATGGCAGCCTATTTGGAAATACTGCATCTTTGTCTAAACTAGCACCAGCTTGAGCTCCTCCGTTGTATGAAATCCCATACTTAAAGGTGCCATGAAGACTAGACTGTGACTGTCCTGATCGCCCATTAGATTGGGCAGATGCAATCCCGTTCCCAACAAAAGGTCCTGTCATTGTTTCATGTGACTTATCTGCACCTTCTTTGTATGGAGTGAAACCGATTTGGGCTTGAGATGAAGTGCTACCAGGTCCTCGAGCTTGTGCATCTGCCATACCACCTTTCACGCTTCCTTGTACTTGAGAATTTGACGAATGATGGATTCCTTTACTTTGAGCTGATGTTTGTAGCGACCCCGTTTCAGAGCCAAGTTGAACCTCAGCTTGAGATAGGTTGTTTTGTCCTTTACCTTGCGCACTGCTTTTTGAGCCCTCCTTTCCTCCCTCTACTTGACTGTGAGCGGCTTTAGAATCGTCACTAATGTCAGCTTGAGCTGTAAATGAACCTCCTCCGGTATACGTACCTTGCACGTTTGTTCGTGCATGTCCTTTACTATTCCCTCCACTTGAAGAAGCACTCGCAGTTGTTCCATTTGCAATTTGTGCTACGCTTGCTTCTGCTCCGGAATCATAGTCGTCAAGCGTAGTGGAGATGGAATTTGGATCCATCACATTTTGCGGTACACCTGAAATATGAAAACAACCTTTATATATTATGATTTTTGGCCGTATAGAGATTTTGCTGGATGGCCACGCGGAATAAATGTGCGTGTGTCTCGATTGCGATCCTTAAATTCTAATATCTAATTCTAATTCTAATTCTAATTCTAAAGGTGTTATATATATAGGACTATAGCTAATATGACATACCTGTTCCAGTTTGGCTGCCCACGCTATTTCTATCAAGATTTTGTGAACCACCTTGATTTCTTGATCCATCTAGATTATTGTTTCTTCCATCGTCAATTGCATTAGGTCCGTTAGGTCCCCTATTATTATCAAATTGATTACCAGAATTTTGTCCCTGTTCTGGCCGCCAATTTGTTTGAGGATTTTGTGGACCGAGTCCATTTTGTCCATTTTGATCTTGCCGCCAGTTAGTTTGAGGATTTTGTAGATCGGGTCCATTTTGATCTTGCCGCCAGTCAGTTTGTGGATTTTGCGGACCGAGTCCATTTTGTCCATATTGATTTGGCCCCCAATTAGTTTGCGTGTTTTGTGGTCCGAGTCCATTTTGACCATTTTGATTTGGCCGCCCTATAGATTGAGGATTTTGTGGGCCTAGTCCATTATGCCCATTTTGATTTGTCCCCCAATTAGTTTGCGTATTTTGTGGCCCGAGTCCATTTTGATCTGAACCCCAATTAGTTTGAGGATTTTGTGGACCGAGTCCATTTTGTCCATTTTGATCTTGCCGCCAATTAGTTTGAGGATTTTGTGGACCGGGTCCATTTTGTCCATTTTGATCTTGCCGCCAGTTAGTTTGAGGATTTTGTGGGCCGAGCCCATTTTGTCCATTTTGATCTTGCCGCCAGTTAGTTTGAGGATTTTGTGGGCCGAGCCCATTTTGTCCATTTTGATTTGGCCCCCAATTAGTTTGTGTATTTTGTGGTCCGAGTCCATTTTGATTTGGCTGCACATTAGTTTGAGTATTTTGTGGGCCTGGTCCATTATGCCCATTTTGATTTGACCCCCAATTAGTTTGAGTATTTTGTGGGCCGGGTCCATTCTGCCCATTTTGATTTGGCCGCCCATTAGTTTGAGGATTCTGTGGCCCTGGTCCATTATGCCCATTTTGATCTGACCCCCAATTAGTTTGAGTATTTTGTGGGCCAGGTCCATTCTGTCCATTTTGATTTGGCCGCCCATTAGTTTGAGGATTCTGTGGCCCTGGTCCATTATGCCCATTTTGATCTGACCCCCAATTAGTTTGAGTATTTTGTGGGCCAGGTCCATTCTGTCCATTTTGATTTGGCCGCCCATTAGTTTGAGGATTCTGTGGCCCTGGTCCATTATGCCCATTTTGATCTGACCCCCAATTAGTTTGAGTATTTTGTGGGCCGAGACCATTCTGCCCATTTTGATTTGGCTGCCCATTAGTTTGAGTATTTTGTGGGCCGAGCCCATTCTGTCCATTTTGATTTGGCCGCCTATTAGTTTGAGGATTCTGTGCCCCTGGTCCATTATGTCCATTTTGATCTGACCCCCAATTAGTTTGAGTATTTTGTGGGCCGGGTCCATTCTGTCCATTTTGATTTGGCCGCCCATTAGTTTGAGGATTCTGTGGCCCTGGTCCATTATGCCCATTTTGATCTGACCCCCAATTAGTTTGAGTATTTTGTGGGCCGAGACCATTCTGCCCATTTTGATTTGGCTGCCCATTAGTTTGAGTATTTTGTGGGCCGAGCCCATTCTGTCCATTTTGATCTTGCCGCCAGTTAGTTTGAGAATTTTGTGGGCCTGGTCCATTATGCCCATTTTGATCTGACCCCCAATTAGTTTGAGTATTTTGTGGGCCGAGACCATTCTGCCCATTTTGATGTGGCTGCCCATTAGTTTGAGTATTTTGTGGGCCGAGCCCATTCTGTCCATTTTGATTTTGACGCCAGTTAGTTTGAGGATTTTGTGGACCCAGCCCATTTTGTCCATTTTGATCTGGCCGCCAATTAGGCGAAACGACGCAACAATAATAAGTTGTTCCATATGGACCGGGATATGAACCTGTATAGAAAGGCCAGTTGTTTCCGGTTCCTTGACCTTGACCTGTATTGCTGGGTCCCACTGAGTTACTCGGTCCAAGTCCACCTTGTCCGGTACCAGTATTACTTGGACCAAATCCTCCTTTGTCTCTATCTGTGTTAGTCGGTCCGTAACCGCCCTGACCTGTGCCTGTATTGCTAGGTCCCATGCCTCCTTGGTCTCTACCCGTGTTATTTGGTCCGAAATTGCCTTGGCCACTACCAGTATTACTAGGACCATATCCCTCTTGGTCTCTACCCGTGATACCCGGTCCGAAACCTCCTTGACCCGATCCTGTATTACTAGGCCCGAATCCTCCCTGATCTCTGCCTGAGTTAGTCGGACCGTAACCGCCTTGGCCTGAGCCTGTATTGCTGGGTCCCGTGCCTCCTTGGTCTCGACCCGTGTTATTTGGCCCGAAATTGCCTTGGCCACTACCAGTATCACTAGGACCATATCCCCCTTGGTCTCTACCCGTGATACCCGGTCCGAAACCTCCTTGACCCGACCCTGTATTACTAGGCCCTAATCCTCCCTTATCTCTGCCTGAGTTAGTCGGACCGTAACCGCCTTGGCCTGAGCCTGTATTGCTGGGTCCCGTGCCTCCTTGGTCTCGACCCGTGTTATTTGGCCCGAAATTGCCTTGGCCACTACCAGTATTACTAGGACCATATCCCCCTTGGTCTCTACCCGTGATACCCGGTCCGAAACCTCCTTGACCCGACCCTGTATTACCAGGCCCTAATCCTCCCTGATCTCTGCCTGAGTTAGTCGGTCCGTAACCGCCTTGACCCGAGCCTGTATTGGTAGGTCCCATGCCTCCTTGGTCTTTCCCTGTGTTAGTCGGTCCGTAACCACCCTGGCCCGAGCCTGTATTGGTGGGTCCCATGCCTCCTTGATCTCTACCTCCGGAACCGCCTTGGCTGTTACCAGTATTACCAGGACCATATCCCCCTTGGTCTATACCTGTAATACCCGGTCCGAAACCTCCTTGACCCGAACCTGTATTACTAGGCCCGAATCCTCCCTGATCTCTGCCTGAGTTAGTCGGTCCGTAACCGCCTTGGCCCGAGCCTGTATTGCTCGGTCCCATACCTCCTTTGTCTCTACCCGTGTTACTTGGTCCGAAACCACCTTGACCCGAGCCTGTATTGGATGGACCAAATCCTCCCTGGTCTCTGCCTGTGTTAGCCGGTCCGTAACCACCCTGGCCCGAGCCTGTATTCCTGGGTCCCATGCCTCCTTGATCTATACCTGTGATACCCGGTCCGAAACCTCCTTGACCCGAACCTGTATTACTAGGCCCGAATCCTCCCTGATCTCTGCCTGAGTTAGTCGGTCCGTAACCGCCTTGGCCCGAGCCTGTATTGCTCGGTCCCATGCCTCCTTGGTCTCTACCCGTATTACTTGGTCCGAAACCACCTTGACCCGAACCTGTATTACTAGGCCCGAATCCTCCCTGATCTCTGCCTGAGTTAGTCGGTCCGTAACCGCCTTGGCCCGAGCCTGTATTGCTCGGTCCCATGCCTCCTTGGTCTCTACCCGTATTACTTGGTCCGAAACCACCTTGACCCGAGCCTGTATTGGTGGGTCCCATGCCTCCTTGGTCTCTTCCTGTGTTAGTCGGTCCGCTACCGCCCTGGCCCGTGCCTGTGCTGCTGGGACCGAAGCCTCCTTGGTCTCTGCCTGTGTTAGTCGGTCCGCTGCCGCCCTGGCCCGTGCCTGTGTTGCTGGGACCCAAGCCACCGTGGTCTCTCCCTGTGTTACTCGGTCCAATACCACCATTGCCTGCGCCTGTGTTGCTGGGACCGAAGCCTCCTTGGTTTCTGCCTGTGTTAGTCGGTCCGCTACCGCCCTGGCCCGTGCCTGTGTTGCTGGGACCCAAGCCACCGTGGTCTCTGCCTGTGTTACTCGGTCCAAAACCACCGTTGCCTGCGCCTGTGTTGCTGGGCCCCGTTCCACTCTGTCCTACACCTGAATTATCATAATTTGGTCGTCTTAAACTTGCGACATCTGGGTTCGCCTGACCAAAACATTCATCGCAGCTGGGATCGTACATTGTTTGACTTTGTGCTTGGCCCATACCGCTACTACCACCTAGAACAAATCCATTAAAAAATGTGTGAATTTTGTTGAAATTCCAGCTACCCACTTTGATACGACCTTGTATGATAGGCCGTTGTAATCTAGATGTCATTTTATTAAATATTACTTGGTGCTAAGGTTATATGAATAAAACATGTTATTTACAGGTGTGAGGGCCCAAGTTATAGCTATATACTTTATGGTACAACATAGTTGTGTTGAGAGAGAGACGAAACAGAAATAATCATATATCATTATAATTTTGTTTTTGAAAATTAAGCTTTGTTGTGAAGGCACTACGAATCACTGAAAATTCCGAAAGATGTTCCCATTGTCGTCGTGTTTATGCGAATATTGAAATTCCCAAATATCTACATATAAATTTAAAGGACAATCAGGTGGTCTCTGTCAAGCCTGAGCAGTCCGCCTGGGTGAGCAACACCGTCTTACCTATTTCTGCCGCCAAGCAACAATAGTTTCATTATTGTATTCCGGGTTGAAGGATAAGGTAGGAAGGCAAATTACAGGCTAGAGGCATTTCATTTTAGTCCTCACAGTGACAACGCACCTATCGTTCTGCATGTTTGTTACCTGCAATTTAGGTTGCAGGCATGAATCGTAGGTGTTATGGGTGATAGTTTCCACTTACCATCAGGTGGGTCGTCACTATAAAACTCTATTTTTCAAAAACATTTATGTATATACGTTCGTTTATTTCTGGTATTATAAATTTAAACAATGTATACATACATGCCTATATTTTGTTATTAGTAATCATAGAAATTAAGTGCTAGTAATGTTCCCTTTTTGCGATCACAGTAAATCCTGACGTAATCGCAATCAATGGGTTAAATTAAGCATTTCAGTCTCTATTGCCAGCGCTGACGAAGCACGTTTGCGAACTATACGCGAACAAAATCAAAATGCGGCGGTGAATTTGCTGCGTTACGCGACTTGACCGAATGCGTTATGAGTATCCCTGGCAGCCTTGACGTGAGAGACGAGGATCCAGCCATCACGGATAAGATTTAACAGGCTCGCCTGCGCTGGTTTGGTCACGAGTTACGTTGTTTCGAGATATTTGTGGAAAATACGAGAGGTGTAGAGAAAAACCTTCCTGTATCAGGAAAGAAGGTACGCGGGAGACCCAAAAAGTGATAGATAAACATCACCAAGTCGGATGTGAGAGCCAACGGCTTACTGCGTGAGGATGCCGCAGATCGGATAAAGTGGAGAAGAAAAAGCGAACCCTGGCAAAAGCCGGGAATGAGAGCTCGGATGATGATGAGACCACCTAGGAAAGATAACTTGCAGGCAGGACTGGACGAAAGTCTAGCAATTAGAATAGACGAACAAAAGTTGGCAAAGAATACTTGCTATTTCATCTATGAAGTAACACTCTTCCTCATTGCACAATTTTTACCCAAGTCCTAAATTAATATGAAGGTAGTATTTACCTTTCATACCATTAAAGGAGTACTTTCATATCTCCCCTAGTAAAGCGACATAGTACCTATGCAAGTTCTAAAATATTAACCCCTAAAAATTAAGTGTAATAAAAGATAAGATAAAATAAAATAAATGGAATACTCACTAACGACCGCGCGTGAGGAATCCACATTGGAGTGAGCCTCTGCTTTTCCATCGTCTGTAGCTCCGCCGCGGTCTATCGCTAGGTATTGGGACTGAGTCTGTCCACGGTACCGCCCCCGGTATGGATATGGTATCTGTCGTCGCCCCCTTCGAATAGCGATCTTAAAGTTGTGCCAATCCAAATCACTTCTCGATATAACTTTTCGAGCTTTGCATTGTTCACCCACCTGTTGCGACATACATTATATTTAAACACACATGTAATATAAATATTATAAACAAACGGCCTTGACATATTTGTAATGAATCTTTGGCCCATTTATTGATGATAAACAATACTGGTTGTGAAACTTATGGGCCAAGGAAATGGCCTTGCTTATTGACACGATTAGTCGTCATTCTAAATACGACAATAATTAAAAATCAATGTCACTGAACATGTTGTATTATTAACTAAAGACAATTCGAGCGATAAGGTTCAAGTTCGTCATAGAATCCCAGAATGGGTGGATAGAGTAGTAGTTTGTTAGAAGGGACTTTGTAAGTGTACTTGTGTACGCGTACTGTTCCGGAATCGTTTAGCTAATGACCATGAGGTTCCTTTAACCCAGAATTTGAAATGATATATTTTCTCCCCTGTGTCCATATAATGCATGTTAGCAACATAATTCTCAAGCACACTAGTAAAGCTAGCAATATATGTCGCAAACATGCGTTTTATGAACTCAGAGGAAAATGAAACCGTTTTCAATTTTGGGTTAAAGTTACCCGCTCTTACGGTACCATAATTGCTTTGGTTGTGGCTTCGCACCTATCACGATAAATAAGTAAAATAAGTATGTATGCGTTTGTGTAGTTACACCTCTGGCCACTTTGCGAGATTTCTCCAAGTAAAATACCAGTCCGGGTTCTGAAGGTACTCACAACGAGTCTGCGTAGTTCAGGGTTTAGTACAGTGAGCTGCAAAGTAAACGGACCCAAGCACACAGTTAAGGTATGATATGTAAATACCAATACCGATTTTCACCCTTGTGCAGTTCGAAAGTATAGTGTAGCTTGAAATTATCCCCAAGGCCTCAACGTCCATCCAAACTAAACAAACGCCCGAATACAAACTTTTCCTCTTATATTAGGCCAAGATGTACATGTGGTTGTAGCGCCGCATGAAGTAGGTAAATAAGTGGGTATTAAGAATGCTCGTAACTATCAAGTTCTTTGAGGAATAGCAAGAGGGTGATCGCCAGAGCAAAGTTCGCCTTTGTTTGCAGAACTACCGAGTTACTTACGAGCTACCCTCTTGGTAGTCGGGCTTTCTGGTCGCTCGTCAATTCTGCGAAGGGAAACTTTTGTCAGTCGTCCCTGCCACCTCTACTTAAAACTGACGGTAACCTTGCCCACAGTTAGTAAGTAGATAAAGTCAATTTATTGAAAACTCTTTTTGCCTCACATTCAACCCTAAAGACGGAGGTGCAGACCTACCTACCATACCATGCGGCAAATCTATGCCGGAAATATTCTTTACACAACGGATAATAGGGTGGTAGGTAATCTCTCTGGATATTCGAAAGTCGAGTGGGTCTGACGGTATACCGGCAATGGTGCTAAAAGTGTCTGTTCCCGAGTTATGTTATATAATATCGCGCTCTTTGCGCTTTTATACTCTACTGCGATAGTCCTGTCTTCGTGAAAGACTGCCCATGTGCACCCTGTGCCTAAAAAGAGCAGCAAATCAGATCCATCGAGTTACCACAGACATAAAAATTCTGTATATAAAATTTTTTCTCTATGCGAGTTACAGGCCTATCACTATTACCTTCCTTCTCTCTAAGGCGACGGAGCGTGTTATAAACACACAGCTCCTTAGTTACCTAGAAGAACACGATATCTTGAGCGTCGGTCAATATGGTTACCGACATCGTCACTCAACGGGTGATCTTTTTAGTGTACCTATCTTACGCACTGTTGGGTTTTAGCCATTGCGAGTCACGGAGACGCCGTTGGCTTAGATATATTGAAGGCGTGCGATCAGGTCTTTCATAGGGGTCTGCTATCGAAGTTACCATCTTACGGACATCCCGAGGGATTGTGCAAATGAGCAACTAGTTTTCTGCCCAGCAGATGCAGTTGCTCCGATAGCTTGGACATTTACGCGGATCCGCCCGCACGGCTCAGTGCTGTCTCCACATCTGTTCCTTCCGCTTATAAACAATATGCTTTCATTACTGTACACAGTACTGGAGGCGCTTTTTATACGGTTCTTGCCAATATTCACGGTCTTTAGTGGAGGAAACTCGCGAACTACTTGTGTCTAAAATCGAGAACACTCTAAAGTCGCCGAATGGGGCCTGCTAAACCTAGTTCACAAGCATGTGCGTTCACCACGAAATACTCTCTATTTGTTGTGACTTCACGATTTCTGGGTACACCGCTTAACATGCCGAAGAGCGTTGGTATCCTTGGAGTAGACATCTCTACTAGTGTTGTTCAATTCAAATAAGAAACTACGTATTATAGCGATACTTCACGTTGTCGGCTCAAAAACTTTTGCTATAAGAGTCACATAAAACTTATGAGGCACGAGTTGGGAAGCCCATAGATGGGAGCAATTCTCCCAAAATGGGTCCGATCGGCCTTCTATGGGTGTGAGCACCTATTGACCAGCTTGGTCCTTTTGATGCAATCCAAAAACGCGCTATATCAAGCTCATAGGTGGTATCGACCCGTTGAGCCTGCAGAGAGAATTTGCCTCCCTTTACGTGTTCTATCGCTTAATTATGTTTGTTCCGAGGAATTGTGTGACATCGGCCACATTTAATCATCGCACCGCTTGCCATCAACATGGGAGTTCATCCTCACCAAAATGGTCGAACGAACATTGGTGTTACCCAAACTATAATTTCCACCCTCACGTAAAAGAGGCGCAAAATCGTCGAGTTACGGTAAATGCCCGGGTATATCTAATCTAATCTAGTGTAAATATTTTGTGCCGCGGACATAGTTTCCGTTGTGTGGTCGATCTATCGAAATCGAAAAAAATAGATATCTACAAAATAAAAATAAAAATAAGTATAATATATTTTTCCACTTGGTAGCTGGCTCCCGAAGGGGATATTTATTTCCTATTACACTGCTAGCTATAAATTTACGCGACGCAAGTTTGCTATTTACTGAAATATTAATAATATACCGTCCTAAAATGATCGTACAAGATAAACTATAAACTTTCTTAGGAAATACCTAGTCTAGACTCGAGATCCTCTGTTGCATGTATCAAACTGTAGATATTGACCACGGGTACTAACAAAGTAATTTAGTTATTACGGGGGTATCAATAAAAAATTTACTATCATAATATATAGCTCGCTTTTGTACTTAAGTTACCTTCTGTTAAATTGTATTTATTATTTTTGTGTACAATAAAGAAGAAGAAGAATAAAGTGGCGCAGCGGGGAATTTCATTTTATAATATGTATATTAAATATAACTACATGCTTTTGTCCGCGACTTCGTTCGCTGATAAATTATAACCTACTATGTTAGCACCCAACCTAGGTTAGGTATAGCTTCTGGGCTATAAGCTGCATTGCAGCCAAAGGGCATTGTACATTTCAGACACCAGTCACCTTTCAGCCATTTTTAAAAAATAACGATTCTGCGGCCACGCATAAAACTTATGCCAATCGATATGCATTCTCTCCATAAAACTGTCTCTACGTTTAAATCTGGTTTAAATAGATTTCTTGACTAAAAGAGTTCTGCCCGATTGCACTAAACTTAGGCGATTCCTAAGGTGTTGCCATAAAATATTCCTAAGCATTTAGGGGTCACAAAATCAGTGTTCATATTTAAGAGTGACTTAGCGAGTTAAGTTTTCACATTAGGTTGGTGTTGGTACAATGATTTTTCTTGTTATTAATATTTTAAATAAAGTTAGTAGTCAAATAAAACTTGTTAACGACCTTTGACCATCCATCGCCAAAAGGTCGTATCCGGCTGCTAGAGCTTCTTCGATGGTTTGAGAGCTCCTTAAGGTATTGGGTAGCCTTATTATGTTGTAGAAAAGAAAAAATTTGTACTTGGTTTTTTCATATTTAACTCTGTCGAACACCGCTCAGTCACACATACCAAGTGTACTTCAATAATTATTTAAATAAGTATTGTTATGTTACGACATATTAAAAAGTGTGGAGAAGTAACCTCATTATGACAAATTATATATCTTGTCTCTATTCAACCGTCAGTAACCAAACATAAATTTGTGCTTATATATTAGCAAAACCACACCAAATTTAGGTCGTAAGAGGGTCACAAGCCAAGCTTGTAAATTATTGAGATACGGTAATGATATTTCCTAATAATAGAAGCTATTACATCGCTAATAAGAATTAAGTATAACGAATGATTGCTTCGAGTATATCGCAACGCTTATAAGCAAATTCGCAAAGCACTACTGATAAAATTTAAACGTTTGTTCCTAATAACCGACACGGCTCATCACACATAAATTAAAAAGTTTTGCAACTTAGTTTTGTATTTTGTTTAAGTAGTTAATAATTGTTTGGGATTTTAATAATTATTAAGTATTGTTAGTTCTATTGCTAATTAGAGAAAACGACCATACCTGATCAACATTGTCTGAAGTAGATACTTGTAGAATACAATTATATTTAACTCCTTGGTGTATGAAAGTATCACTTGGGCGATGATTAAAGGTATCTTCATGTTTCAATAGCCAAACTAAGCATGTTGAATGATTTATCTCCTTGCAAACTAGGTAACGCTGGAATACGAATTGGGAAGTATAACTACGGTATAAATTTTTTACAAAAAATTTCATAAAGGGAACAAACGTTATTTAGTAAACAATGTGTACTTACTTGCGCGTTAGTGTTGGCGGTCGGCAGCGCGCCGGGCGCTGGCGCCAGCAGCGCGAGCAGGCAGAGCGCGAGCGCGCGGGCGGCTCGCATGACGTGGGCGCGGCGCGGGTCGCAAACTCGCTGTGCCGGGCTCCGCAGCGAGGCACACTGCCCGCCATCTGACCCTCGACACCCAGCTGAACCCGCTCCAGATATAAAGTTCACCCACCCAATTTCGGCGATAGATTGCTCAGTAATCGTACAACGGCTATCAGATCAGCGATAACAGAGTTTCTAATCTAATACTTATCTATCAATAAGTGGGTGACTATTTGAAATTTCTGAAAAATATTCTTATAACTTCCTCACCCTTTCTTGCACCTTTCTTGTAAAATACTTTCTTAAATCCTGGCCAAATTATTGTTACGATCTAATCTAATCGTAATTACAAAACTTACAAGAAGTAAATATCGATGGATGGAATTTGGAGTCACACACACTTACGCCTGTATACCATAGAGGTAGGCAGAGTCTATCGGGTGCTAAGCTACGATCCTGCAACACCTCTCTCGCCTCTTCCACAATCATACATCTTTTCATGCATTTACAGCGGTTCAAGTTAATCCTGACCTGCCTTTTTGGAACAGACCATTAATCTGATTAGTATATGTTTTTCTCGGGCGTCCTTTACTGGCCCATTCAGGTTCGCACGATGGATACCTTTTGTAAGCCGTTTTTCATCCATCGTCTCCACGTATCCAAACCATCCATCCTTCAGTTTACAACGAACTCTTAACACACTTTTCCTCATTCCATCACTTAGGGAGCCTATATGAAGTAGGTATTGTTCGTGGTTCATCTCGGGGCTTTAATTTAGACACGTAGTTCCTTTAATATAAGTTCGTAGGTGTAGCGTAATAGTGTTTTTCATATGCTCTTGTCATTGACAGCAGAATTAAAGGATTTCTAGATTCATTCACTCTCATTATTATAATCGTTTCAAAAATAGTACGAGAGTATAAGCACAACAAAACTGGGTCAAATGTCACCTCTAGCTAAAATCGATGCTCGTCTGAGCCAGTGTAACGTTTATTTTGTTCCTAATATTTGTGGGTCAGTAGGTCATGACATATTTTGATAGATGATGTCACTATTTATGGAAACAAAAAATGATTGGAGTAATAAGTAATCTAATTTATTGTAATAAAAAAGCGAATAGCAGTATAAATGATTAAACTATAACATGCTTTTATAATTAACAAGAATTTAGCTAAATTGAAAACACCATGATTTCTACAAGTATAAAAAATTTCATTAGGCAAAGCATAGGAGCTAAAAATTACAGCCTTGTTATTTCTGAGCTAACATTGGAGTCTTTCTTTTTATACGATTGAGTGGGATAGATAAAATGTTGGGAGTAATATCCAGAATGAGCATCTCCCTGACTCTTGGAGACTCGACGATAATAATCGATGGACTCCGCACATTCACATGCGAGCCTGCTTTCTGAGCCGCTATTCTCCAAATGGTACTTAGGTATCACGATTAGGCTTTCTGTCGATTTGGTCGGAGCGCAGTGGCTGTGACTTCTTCCATAAACGGAGTGGTGATGAACTGTGGCATTCTGACGGTGAGGATGTTTGTCTTGAGCGTGGTGATGATAATCCTGATGGCTCTGAGTACTCCGCCCGCTGTGGTTTCTACCGTGACTTTTCGACCTATTAGACTGTTTCGACCCTGTATCTAAGTATCCATATCCAAACCCGTAACCACCGAATGCTTTAGTTGTCAAATTGTCCCAAGATTTTGGTTTTACATTTTGGTGGCTACTTTGGTATTGTATTTTTGGCGATGATTTAGATTCAGCTCGATCATTATCCCAAAACAAAGTGTCACTACTAAGTGAAGTACTGTAGCTAGAAGCAGAGTTGTCACAGGGGACTGTAGCGTTGCTCGTGGCGTATGATTGCAAGCTGCATTGGCTTGTCTGTGTCGACTCCGTAGTCAAATAACGATATCGACTACCGCAGTGGCTGGAGGAACACATCTTTTTGGTTCGGGAATGAGAGCAATTGTCAGGCTTTTGTGTCGACTTGTCTACCTGTTGACACTTCTCCTTTCTCTTCTGTTCTTTTGAACATTCTTTTTTTCTGCGTACTTTCTTTCTTGCATTTGGTACGCACTGAGGATCGCAGCACGGGCTGGCAAGATCATAAGCTTCCAAACTGTTTGCGTCTTGATTATTGTAAACGGGCATACAAGGCGCACAAACGTGACTGTGACGATGCGATTTGGCTGGCTTCCCATTAGTGGTCTTGTATATTTCCGACGCGCGATGACATTCTCCAGGCTGTTTGACGACATAGTGGTGGCAGTCTCGTCTATTTCTTGGTGAGCCGACAGTGATGACGAAGCTGCCTGTGCGGATGTTGGGTTGTATAACACACGTACCATATCGAGGGTCTAAATACTGATACATGAATACGTTGGGTTGGGGCGGTTTTGCCGCTGTGACGTTTTCGCTCGATAAGGTTGGTCTGCAATAAGTATTATTGACGTGCTCATTAGGAATGTTTTCTTCGGTATCCGATATGACATCAGCGGCAGACGATTTCTTTTTTTGTGAAGGTAGGCTGTGGGTTTTCCAGTTGGTGTCGAACAGTTGTCTCTCGCGCACGCCGAGTTGCTCCAGCTCTCGCATTTTGGATTGTAAGGCTCGTTGTAGATTGATGTATTTGAGGTGTAGTTCTACCTTCCGCACGCAATCTTCGAATATGACGACCATGCGCATTCGCGAGTCGCAGGCGTTGATGGCGTCGACGACGGCCGCGTGGTCGGCGCGCTCGACGTCCGCGCCGTTGATGGACAGGATGACGTCGCCCTCGCGCATGCCGGCCAGCGCCGCCGCGCCCTCCTCCTCCACGTGGTCCACATACGTTATCACCTCGATTTCTTGTTCCTGTAAGCAAATGCTTATTTTATTTTATTCCACATTTAAAGTATTCTACAAGATGGTCAAGCTAATGCTGACGCTGATGCTCTGGGCCAAATGTCAATTCGTTAGCGGTGTTTATTATTACTGATTGGCTTAAACAATAAACTCTTTTCTTTTTTAGCAGATTTTATTATAAGAGCGGATTTCGGAGGTGTCGGGATTTTACGCTAGGATTTATAGGAGTAGTTTATATTTTAACTTAAGTGTTGGTAATGGTCGCCAATCTACAGTACAAAAAGTAAAAATCGCAAATGCGGTGAGCTCTCACTTGTAGTTATACCTATACACATTTATATATAAATATAAGTTAATTTTCAGAGCAAGTATGTCACATTCACTGGTATCTATTTTATACTTACCTAGATCATTTTCTAATTAATAAACGACAACTAATATTTAAAGTCATATAGTCATTACTCAATCATTTTATTATTTTTATTTAAAATACTTATATTGGCTGATCTTATATCATTGCTCAACGGCGGAATAAATTATTAATATTACGTAACTAATTAAATACCTTTCTGTAATGTATGCCGTAACTCTGCAACGTGAATCCATAGCTCCCGTTTTTCTTTTCAACGATGATCGTCCGTCTTCTCCAATCTTCTTCAGATTTCCCACCGGCTCGTTCCGCTTTTATTGATTCACGAATCTGAAAAAAAAACAAATCATGAATTGTCAAAATCTCTGTTAAGTAAATATAAAATCAATGGAAGTAGGTTATCGGACTTACGGAGTTATCGAGAGAGTCTTCTTTGCATTCGTTGAGGTGTTTTTTGCCGTTGCTCATGCTGCTCGCACATCTCTCGTTGAGCTTTGGCGAGCTCATGGCTGCGGCCGAGCCAGAGCTCGTTGGATGCCTTATTTGTACAGTCTACGTTCTGTCATGTCTACGCCAGGTGTGAAATGAAGGCACGTTATGAAGGCACGTTATGAAGGGCGAGGGAAATCATTAAAGTAGCAGCGCGCATGCGTCCCGCTTGACGCATGCGATTTACGTAGGTACTTTTGTTTTATTATTTAACAGGTTAGCCAGGTACAGGTAATAAATTGGAAGCCACCTAAAATATGTTGTTATTGATATAAAAAATAATGTTTGTTTCTATTAATAGTACTCTTCAAGTTTACACTACTCAAAGGTAGCCTGGAAGAAATCGCTTTAAGTGATAAGGCTGCCTGTTGTTTTCCGGTTACTACCGATATGTGCCTAAGCCTATGCTGTATGCCATTCTTATTAGCGAGTCGATGGCATTATATTTTAGACGCCCAATATTGACCATTTATGTTTGCAAAGTGCTTTCATTAATTTCAATCAAATACGTACCTATGAGTATCTACATGACTATACGGGTACCTACAAGTAGAGAAAGCTTATTTATTTTTGAATGCTAACACGGATGGAGAGCCACGGATGCAAACCTGCAGGGCATTCCCCATTGGAACCGCTTTTGATGAAATATGAAAAGGACCTGAAAGGAACGCGCCGCTTTTAAGGTTGCAGTTGAAAGGTTTTAGTAAGGCAGGAATTTGTGTACGGGAAAGATTGCGGGCATAGTTGATGATGCAGGGCATGATGATAGTTGTAAGCAGAATGATTCTTCAACGTTTTCCCCTACTAACTATAAAGTTAACATGAACTAATCTCAAAATAATTTCAGTATTCTAGATAATGTTACTAGGTAACTATACTTATTACAATATTCATGGAGATTGCACTAATGTATTAACTTTGGCATACTGGACTACAGCTGTGTTTGGTATAGGCACTGGTATTTCAGACAAATTGTTATTCAGCGCCAGAAGAGGGGGAATCACAATAGACTGTACTCCTACGTCTTGAGGGATTATCGACGATCCCTTCATGACTTTTATGGGTTTATGACCTGCATCAGTGTCTGCAGCATTCAGGGCACGTTTGACGGTATTCGGAAAGAAGTCGGACAGTATTCCACCTGTACTAATGTTGTTACTAAAAGGTGAGTCTCTTGTAACTCGCGTTTGCATCGGGGTTTGTTTCTTATCCTGCACGAGTGGTTCTGTAATTTGTAGTGCAGACCACGGTAGGACTTTAGTATCAGTTACAGGAGCCACTCCGACCAACCTCTGCGCTGTTACATTTGTCATTAACGGAGTCGGTAAATTGCTCAGGTCTAAATGTGAACCATTGCTGTGGTAGAAAGTCAGTGCCTCTTGGTTTCCTCTGTAAGAATAATAATAAATAAATAAATAAAATAAATATGCTTGGACAAATTTACACAGCGCCATCAGACCCCAAAGTATGCAAAGCTTGTGTTAAGGGTGTTAGATAAAGTAGTTTTATTTTGGTTTAAATTAATTTAGAGAGAAGAGACTACTGTATAACTACAGAGGTATGTACAGTACCTTTCAATAGAAAATTATAAAAGTAGAGCAGGTTATCCATAAGTATTATCCACAGAAACCTAAATAAATTGAATAAATATAAATTCCTCTTTAAATTTCTGTGGATTATGTTTATGGATAACGTGCTCTACTATTAGAGTCGCCACCTCCTTACTAGTATGAAAAGTTGTAATGATTTACCCTTGAAGCTAAATTTGAATAAATTTGCTCATTTTGTTGTTCTCGGTGGTGGTTCTACCTAATAGACTAATTAGTTTACGCGGACCTCGTTCATAAGTATTAAGCAATTGTTTTGAAGTCTGCAACAGTAAAGCCTGTCACATATGAATGAGCAAAAAAAAATATAAGAATTCATATGCATCAGGTGTCGAAGCATTTTTCCACCTCTTCTATCGGTACTAGATTCGTTTGACAGCAATAAAATTGACAATTTATAGCCACTACGTCTACGATACTTCTTTGTAGCAACAAGGGCGTCTGAAAAATGTTTCTTTTCTAAACCTATGATTTGACAATCGTATTGAATGTTGGCTCCCCAGGGAGCCTTAGGTTAACATAAGATTACCCGTACTAACCAGCCGTTTCCAGCGGCTGTAACCTACGCGCATTTCGGATCTCTGTAAACATTTAACGTTACTGCGGGACCCTGATGTTTTGCCGAGATAAAACGTAGCCTATGTCACTCGGGAATAATGTGGCCTCCAAGAATTTTTAAAATGAGTCTAGTGTTTTTGAGTTTAACATTACAAACAAAAATACAAGTATTTTATGTTTAGATAATTAGATCCGGCGCGCCATCGTTCGCGTTGTGTCCTACTCCTATCTTACCCTGCCACTTGACTTGTTATACACTTTTTTCTTACATAGAAACCTTGTACTAACAATTACAAATCCAGTAAAATAAATACTCATTTATTATTATAATTTAAACATTTGAGAACTGACAGTTACTTTTCTGCTAGATACCTACTTAATGTGCGACTATTGGATCTCTCCATCTGTTGATCTCGACAAAATAGTTTTCTGCAATACATAAAATGCAATGCATACATAAAGCTCACACCTGTGACCTACAGGTGGGAAATTAGTTAATTAAATCCAGTGATTAGCCGTAAGAGTTCTAAAATAAAATTCTAAATCTAAAATACTTACGCCAAACTTGAATTCTGCATTTCTTGGTCCGTCTTGTTTGTTAATATTCCGACTTGATAAACCATGGCGTGGATTACGTACCTGATATAGGTAAACTAATATGAACATCAATGGAAAGATAGCATCCTGAATCTTGAGACAATTTATTTAAAACGATTTACTTTGTATAGTCGGTTATTCACAAAAAGAAATACATCCCATAGCATAGTATTTAGGGTTAGCGCTTTGGAAAGGAATGACCTACTGAATATACGAGTACGCGATACCTCATGAGTTTCACTCCAAAGAGTGAAGTTCCAAAAAATTATCAACTCAAATATTTAACTGTTGAATCTACGTTTTCTTTATTTAACGTAATTCGTGTGCAAATTTTCCGAAAGCAATTTATAAATATCTTCTCATAATTTACATAATGTGATGATTGATTTATAAAAATAATACAAACTGCAAAAAACAAAAAGTAAAACTTCTGTAGTTAAAAGTACATACAAAAAGTTAATGCCTACTGTTAAGTTACCTACAACGGGTTTACAACAGAATCGCCATTCGCCATCGCATTATATTTTGTGAATGTTAGAATCTAATTTGAATAATTAAGTTAGCGGTAAATAGAACAGAAACGTTGTATGTAATAACTTACTTACATGTCTTTGTTGGCATCGCTCGAGTTAGTCAGCGGATCAAAATCATTTGTCGTTATGTTCTCCCCAAGACTTTTCATCAGAAGAGTTAACAAAAATCCAATATATATCTGAATACATGAAACAGATTACATTTGTATTAAATTTAGCAATTGTTTTAGAAAATTACTGCACATATCAATAAGTAATCTGTGGATAACTGTTGTTGGCCCAATTATTAATTGTGCTTGAGACTGTATTATGATTAAGTTGGCTGTTGTTATTCCATAAAATAAATAAATAGAATTATGTTTATTCTGGGAAACGTACAATTGTTTTCATATTTAGATCTTCCTCGTACCCACGGTAGACTGAAATAAAGTTTCTTGAACGGAGATGAGTATTTAAACGTTCTCCATTTAATTGACAATCTTAATTAGGATAGTTTGCATTTGTATGACTTAAAACAATTATCGTTAACTTGTCAAATATTACACTCGTGTCTTGATGGCTATACTCGTAGGCATCTACACTACCCGTATTATTTCTGTAGGTTTTCACAACATACCTAAGTGTTTATGAAAACCATAGGAACCCTATCATGATGTATGTACCTAGAACCATACTAAAATCACAAGTATCTAATTAACTAAGGATTATTTTCCAATATCTAATATTTTTAAATATACGAGTTTACAGCGGCTTATATGGGAAATATTGATTGCTGTTGCGGTTGGGGCTATCAATGCTCTTTGATAATTTGTTATTTTTCTATTAGTTTCAGTTTTTTTTATTAGAAGCTTAAGTTTATTATTAAGTTGTATGTGTATGTAATAAGTGCCAAATAAACATGTATTCTATTTTATTATATATATTTATTAGTAGTTATTTAACGAAGCAGCCCAATACGAGTACAATCTGGTCGCTATGTACAATTTCAGATATGAACAGATGAAAGGCACTCGTAAGAGCCATGCGCAAGGTGTGAGTACGTCGCGGGTTATCTATGAGATGCGTGACGCGTGGTGTTATCTGCGGCGGCGATGGTGGTGCTGCGCCCGCGCCGCCGCACCGCCGGGGACGCCGACGCGGCTCGCCAGTGAGATGCTGCGCCGGGCCCGTCGCGCCTGCAGAGTGGGCTGTGCGAACGAGTGAGCGGCCAACATTCGTGGCCAGTCGGGAGCCGCATGTTACTTAATTACTAGTTACTCACTCACCACCCAGTTCATGGGACGCTGCGCTCACTCTCACTGCTGTAGCCAGATACTCGACCGGCCTCGTTATGACGGCGCTTTTGAATAAAATCATGGTTTTCGCCGGAGTCGTCACGCTGGTGAGTAGCGCACCTAGTTCTAATTTCTATTTCTTCACTGACATTCATAAAAATATGTTAAGCAAGCATTCCGTTAACACCATTGCGAAATAAGAGATACCTTTTTTTTTACTGAATTTACTTAAAATACTTTTTACAGTTTCAGTGTAGCTAAGGCACAAGCGAATTTATTAAATGCTCAATTTAAACATTGTGGATAGTGTCTCTGCGGAATACGTAAATGTTTATTCATATCGTTTCTGTGATATAACACTTTTGAATTTCCCAAGTGTAAACAACGATATTCAAGATATTTGTCAAGCAATAATTTTCAACAAGTGATGATTTGGTGAGGAGTGTTCTTGACGCGAAAGTTTACTACACGGATTCTTTCATTTCAGAACCGTAATTATTCTTAGATCTCAAATTATCATTCTATTTACAACTTAACCCCCATCCTGTGGCTGCGGTGCATTCCAAGCTAGATCAAGTGTAGACTCTATATCCGCGCATATTTTTTTTTATTATTTCATACCGTATGCAAACAGGCAAGCGGGCCACCTGATGGAAAATGGGCACCACTGCCTATAGACATATTAGCCTGCAGTTTAGGCAAGTAAAGCACGAACCCAAATATCTCTTAAAATTTTACGTAAAGTTCCTAACGTGCTGGTTTTTTTTAACATAAAGCAAATTCGGACCGGAATGTAGCCCACTTGGCAGCGGCAAATCCATTTCCACCTCGTCTAATTTGTAATTTTTGTTTATTGAAATTAATACGACGTGTTTTGTTTGCAATCAGGGTCCGCTTCCCGGCAATAGCAACTCGATTCGTAACGCGATAGAAACGCGATTCGTAACGCGATAGAAACGCGTCGCTTGCGGAAGTAGTCCTGAATTATTTCGTAACCGCTAAAAGTCCTCCTCACGGAGGAATGTGCTTGACAAGATAACGCAGATAACGTTCACGTTACCAACTCTCTCTTACCAATCAACCAATATACTATTGACGAATGCTCTCGATGAGTCTACAAAGGTTTTTAATAGGGACTTGTCTCATTTGTTGTACCCTCATGGGGATAGTTATACCTACCTACATTTGGTTACATTTATATGATTCATTCATCATCTATCTATAGGACTCTACAGAGACAATTGTGAAATTATGAAGAACGTTAGGAAAATTGCATTAGTTGTTGCACTGTTGAAACGCACTCGAAACTTTTAATTATAAAGTAACAGCCCATTAAACTAATGTCATCAAGTGTTTAAGTTACAAATAACCATGTTAATGCAAAATAATGCTGTTGATGATGATAAAATATTTTTTCCTACCTACAGCACTAATGTATTAATTATAGTAGCTTGTTTATACATAGGTACAAAACGTCACACCTTTTTCCTTTGGGGGTAGGCATTGTTTATTAAACGTAATTGCTTGCTTTTCACTAAGATAGGATTTAAAATGCATCTCGCAATAAATATACTTAAAATTAAATACAATGACACAATCATTATCTTAAACATTCATACATTTACGTTAATTAAACAGTCACTTAAATTATAATATCATAGCTTTCTCCAAGCGTGTGAGAAATGGGACACATAGTGAGTAATCTACATGTCCCACGTAGTTGAAATTTCGTCAATAGTAAAAATATCAGTTATTTTATCAGTTGAGAGTTTTCTTGTCATTGATAACGATTGTAGCATCAAATAAATGCTTGGGCATGATAGGGCATCGGCGTCGCTGGCATCTTGCAATACTAGACGTACACAAACTGAATCATACTATCCATAACTGAGAAATAGTTTAAGAAAAGAAAGTTCTTATACTTTATTAAGAAAACGGTCCGTAAATACAAGTTATGTCCCTTTATTAGGGTTACCATAAATGAATGATAGAAACGTTAAAGCAAAAGTTTGTTGCATTATCAATATTGGCCCAAGAGTTCTGGAGACCGCATTAGGGCGCAGACCTATGACAGTGGTAGCGGGGTCGCTGACTTGTGATGGCAAGCTGGTCTATTAGTTGGCACCCTATCTTGTTAATTCCCGCCCTCGGCGCGGTACTACCCCGCCGAGTGGGCCCCCGTTCGGTGAGGCCCGGCGAACGACCAGCGAGCGGTTGCTTGGTTATTATCCGTATCTTAGAAAAAGCAGATTATAATTCCATAAAAACGCGATG
Source organism: Blastobasis adustella (assembly GCA_907269095.1). Lineage (NCBI taxonomy): Eukaryota > Metazoa > Arthropoda > Insecta > Lepidoptera > Blastobasidae > Blastobasis > Blastobasis adustella. Next base: position 19,262,878 of record OU026114.1, read on the forward strand.
TACTTAGTTATTGAAATATGTTATTGTTTATCTTATCGATATCAAGTAATAAACATCATTAATGCACACGTATTAACGTATATGAGCCAAACAATTTTAGCTACTGAGCTCTTCGATTATTGGCTATGCCTACTAATAACTATAAATACAATTAATTCTCAAGCAATAACTCAGGGAGAGTAGCCAAAATTTCAAAAGCGCCTATACAACTCCGGCAAAACTTTACAGTAGTTGCCGCGTTTAGAGCCATACATGGTAATCAAAATTTGTTACGAATAAATTACCTTGAACTTTTGAACTTTGAAAATGTTTTCGTTTACGGACGACGGACATAACGTGGTTAATTGTAGCGCCTGCAGGGGTTTCTGTGTATAAACATGATTGCATCAGTGCTCTTTGGCACTAATCGCCATGCTGGGTCGCTGGACCAAGCAACTCCAACTGATGGATGCTGCTGCCCGTAACCCACCAGCCTATGGTATTTTAGCTGAAGGCACCTGTACGATTTGTTTAATGTAAATTAAATAATTACCAACACATCTCTATAATTTAAATTATATAATTCGTTTACCAATGACCGTAAGGCCTCCACGTGGTCAGTATATTAGCACAATATATAGTATTTTATTTCAAGCGTTGGTTTTAATTCGAAGATAGTTTATTAAAACTTTTGTTTCAGTTTCAAGCAGCCGGACAGTTGGTTTTCACATCTCTCGCCTTACTTCAATATTTTTGTGTGATCGATTTTCTAGTTGAGCTACCTCTCCTAGTTTTTATCAGGATATTGTATTTTCATAGTAAGTATATCCCTCATTTTACCCTACTTTAAAAAATTATCCTTGATTTGCACCAAAAATTGTTTACCTACATGACGTGTTTAGAGTTAATATCTCTTAAAATACGTTAATATCTTAAAAGTCGAGTCGATATCTTTAGAGTTAATATCTCTTCCGATTCTGGCGATATTTTATTGAAGACACGCTGGAGTCCGTCAAGGGGATCTTGGCTGTGGAAAACCGCGTCCTAAAATAGAGCTGGTACCTTTGATTCGTTTATGGCTCGACGTTCCTTCGTTCCAACGTCCCAACTAAATATATCCGATTACGAACATTTTGATATTATTACTATTTTATTTAAATATGTAGAAATCGCGTTAAATTTATTAGTAGTCTATTTCAAACAACCTGCCCTCTCAGCCTGACATAGGTTGATCGTTCCCTGACCCAAATTCGTCACTACCAAGGTCCGCTTGACACAGTAACAACAAATAGAGTTGCATTTATTTTTTTCTTTCTTTGTTGGTAAAATGAATCAATTCATAAATAATTTCCTAGGGCCACAATAAAATTGTCACTCTTCCAGATCCAAGCACATGCGGTACAGCGGTAAATATTGGTCATGTGTTAGACGACCTAAACAACCAGCAAGCTTTTGTGTTGTTCTCTGAGGTGCCCTTCACAGCCACAAGAACATTTATCATCAATGCTACAGGCCTTGGATTAAGTTTCCTTTGGTTGCTTACGTGTATAGGTATTATGAGTAAGTAATGTGTTACGATGACTTATTCTATTGGGTCCTTAGTAGTCCTTACGTATAAAATTTTCAGTTATACATTTGGTGAAATATTTTTAATTGTACATAACTTATCAAAATTAATACTTGATTTTGAAAATAGAGTTTGTTTCGATGCCAGTTAGTCCCTAAAAAAAAAATTAAAAATAATTTCTCAAGTTTTTATAAGGGTTTGAAAAAAAACTCTCTCTTTATGTCGTCAGTTTTGCCTCTTTAACCAGATGTAATTTTGTGAAAAGGGTAGATATCAAAATGAAATGGTATGCACCAGTGAGCTTAATGTTGTCTAATTATCTAATCTATATGATAATCTCTATGATTATTTCCAAGAATTCAAAAATTCGATTGTGTGAAAATTCCAGTTGTACGTACGTCTTTTCCGCCATACAAAACGCTAATTTCATAGGTAAGAGTCCAATATTTCTGGTAACTAGGGGAAGCCAGCCTGTACACGATTCCATCTTTGAGACTTTCCTAATAACATTTCGTAAACCTTCCTAAAATAGTAAATCAATCATAAACTCGTAATCAAACCTAGAAGACGGATACACCGAAATAGCGACTTTTATTTACTATTAAGATATTTAGATTGAACGGTTTTCTTCAGGGGGTGGAGCCCGCAACAAACAGTCAAAGCCGGTGCGATGGCCGTGGATAATAGTGACGGTGGCGGTGTGTGCCGTAGACCTCGTCGCCACTGTCACCTATGCTAACGACACCTTCCATACCAGGGTACGTAGATCGCTGAGCAATTACCATAATAACATCCATAGTACAGAAGGTATCAACCTGCAAATGAAATTGATCTTGCGTAGACTCTTACAGATATGATGGATTTCATCGGCGCAATCGCAAGAGGCACGCGTGGCCAAGAAGTGAACACGGTGTGGACAGCGTGGGTGATGGTGCTGATTTACTCGAGATTCGGAATAATTTTCGCTCTCAACTTAATCCTTATCGTCCTAGTCATTTTAGACGGAAGCACGAAAAGGATAACGGAGAGCACTGCAGTAGTAAGTTAATTACATTTTATGTGACATAGTTTAAAGTAAACACGTAAATAAATATGGTCACGTTTTAATATATAGCCGTTCTCAGCGTTCACCCGCACACAGTTCGGATCACTGTAAACAATCAGCTTTCTCGCGGGAACGTATTATTTTCCGGGGATATAAAATAACCTATTTCTGTAAACAATCATCTTTCTCGCGGCAACCTCTTATTTTCCCGGGATAAAAAGTAGCCTTCCATAGGCTACTAATACAATGAGAATGTTGCAATGAGTTTATTCATTACAAATAAAAACATAAGTCTTTTCTCTTTATAATATTAGTACATACAAATACATTATACATCTTTAATTTCAGCAAGTGGAAGCCCCCAATATGATTTCTACAGAAGTGAACACGGATCGAAATAACGTAGAGACGACGCGTCACGACGGGGTGCAAATGGTGTCGGCGCAAACCAACACTCATACGAGCAGCATCAAGGAAGACGATGACGATGATGAGATAAGTTTGCCGAGCGAGAGGCCGACCAAGATCCTGCCCAGGCCCGGGCTGCGGCAGTCGTTCCGGGATATGAAGACCCGGCTGTTCCAACAGCCGGCCCCGGCCGCTCGCTCTCTACCCAACTCGTTGGACCCCACGCCTGAGAGGTAATATCTTTATTTCTACAGCTGAGGTTAATACAATGTGTTAGACTGTTTCCCTAATGCGTATTTTCTTGTACAGTAATTTTAGATCGCCTTTTAATCCACACGATGTTAATACTTTCGTAGTCGTACATTTTAATAGTCAAAAAATATCAGAAAGGCATGTTTTTGTTGTGTTTTTAATTGTTGGAATGCTCCACCTTCGGCTGCATCGTCACTTAGTTACCACCAGGTGAAATGGCCGTCTAATGCCTGGCTAATCAAAACAAAATATTTATAAACGGAAAAAGACGTGGCCCAGCTCAATGCTGACAAAAAATATTAGGCAATGAGCTGACGACTTTCTCTCCAACACTATCGGGAACATTTTTGCCTAGGAGGCTATGTAAGCTAAAAAGCTCCCCCATTTCCAGCTCACCCCGGGCGTTGTATCTGGGGATAGATAAAAAGCGGCAAGTCAATTTCCCCGAGAACTTGTTGTCTTTGCCACAACGGCTGGAGAATCTGATAGCTGAGCAGCAGCGGCGGTTAGATAAGGCGGTGATCGATACGGCGTGGCGCCGCAGCCCGCCGCAGGCCTCGCAGTCGATGCCGCACCTTGCGCCCGCGCCTGCGCCCGCGCCGCAGCCCGCGCCGCAGCCCGCGCCGCAGCCCGCCGCAGGCAGAGGGTAACCATAACCACACTATTTCATGCAGCATGCCTTAAATGCAGTGACGAAGTGGGCAAGGTGGCGAAAAAGGATAGTGGACAAGTCCTCCTGATTGGCCTATATTTAGTGGCCACAACTGCAGATACGTCATTGGAGAGTTAGTTGGAAGATGCGTGTTGTACATTGTACAACTTGTAATATGAGTTACATGACGCCTCTGTTTCGAATTAGAGCGAGTTTTAAATAGTAGGGGGTAAGTGGTTATAGTTGCTTACTGGCTGTATACAGTGCAACACATCAAGTTTATAAATACGCAGATCGATTTTAAAAAGTCAAAAAATAATTGTTGTCTTCAACGTCAAATCATTGTGGTCTTGAGTAGCGCGGGCTATGTGGCGGCACTGCTGTCTTAGGGAAATGTAGCTTTACACATCTCTATTTATTAGCCTGTTGTGATTTGTCTCTTATATAAGTATTTACGTGTCTTATTATAAATTGGTACTAAGTTAAGCTAAACGGTTTCAGTCTGCATGACACGAGTGTCTCGAATCAAGACTCGCAAGGTGTCGATATAGGTATGATTTTGTTTCTCGTTTGTTGTGCATGCTTATTATATTATTTTATTATTAATATTTGTACCTACTTTACTATATATTTGCATTAAATAAGGCTTTTAGTGGCGTGGGTTATTCATAAAGATTATGCGCTTATATTATTTGTCTGGTTGCATGTACGCTTTAAAATATTATATGGAAGTTTAATAAAAAGGGGAATCAATTATTACTCATACACACGACATGTTCGATGACGTACCAACGCTTAGATTGATGCACAGATCCCTTTCACATTTGAAAGTTCGCAATCGTCCACTCCAGCACTACTGTTCACACAATAAAAATCACATTTAACCTTGTAATTCATAAGCAATCCATTTGAAGTTAACTAACACTAATCTGGATAAATAATACTTGACATTTATGCCTACTGATCCAGCACGCACGAGTCCATGTCACTGATTGTGAGTAGGTACAGTCTGGCCATGAAAGTAGCTTATCAGCTTTAACAATTTCCCTTGTAACGTTTGCTTTATAAAGAGCACCTGATTCGAACTTCTACCTTAGGGCATAAAGCAAATGAGGGTTTTCGTGATTCTAAAATTCATCAGATAGCGTCATATGCAATGTCATCTTTAGGCTAATTACGTAACTCTGTTGCTAACAATTCTCTGATTTCAATTATCGAAATTGTTACTTTTGCGATTCCGTATCATCGATTTCATGGGTTCAGTTGCTAGCAAAGTTCCATTGCAATAAATTTTAACTATTAATCGATCATTCGTAATCGCTACAGTAACATTTCAATCATTGAAATCAGAGAATTGTTGTCAACAGAGCTACGTTATAAGCCTACTGCTGTCAAAATAAAGCCCTATCATTACTGGATTAATGGGATTCGTTATTTGACAGCAGTTATAAATAAATAAATAATTTATATATTATAAATAAAAATTTTTTGCTTACTTCTCAACAACGCCATCTAAAATATTTTGTAAGCGCGAAGCCTTGATTTCAACCTTCATTTGGTCGAGTTTACGTTGTCGCATCATGAGCCTTTCATGTCCGTATTCTGTGCTCATACTCCATGGTGTTGCAGACGTCGCGGCACGACGGCCGAGCTCCAAGGGCAGCTCCCCTGGGCGTACATCCCCGCCTCAGCGAACCGAATGCGTGACCAACTACCCCCAGACGAGGACTTACCACCCGTTCCTCTCCCGGATTATACAGCTATTCCGTCCTTCAGGAAAGCCTGTAAGTACAAATCTACTCAATTCCCAATCGCCGGCAACGCATTTGCGGCCCTCCTGGTGTTTGGCTCCCGCTGCTTAACTTACTACTAACTGATAAGGGATTTTAAATTAATTCTTTAAAATAATAATAGCCTTTCTAGCCGTTTTCGGCTACATTGACTGCAGCGACAACATTAGTTAGGTATTTCCTGTTTGTCGTGTGCCTGTCGTTTGACCAGCGTAGCCAATTTTGTCTTTAAATTCCTGATATCAAGGAGTATGCATGTTTTCACGATATGATAACAAACTACTATGGTACTAACGTACTACTTTACGAAATAGCATAATAGTTTTTGCGATTTCAGAATTGGCGCAATAGTAAAAGTTGTTTGTTAAAAAAAAACACGAACACGAACTTTATTATTCCAATACTGGACATGGGCCTCCCCCACGGAGCGCTAATATACCTGAATCCAGCCTCCGCCATTCGCAAATCGTTACTCCATCTGACCCAAAAGCATCCTTGAATATCCTACGAATATTAAAAATTCGAAAGTTTTCAAGGATGTTTATTTGAATCGATGTTCAGAAGGACGTTTAGATGTACGAGTATATGTTTGTTTTTTACTCATTTACACCAAAATTACTAAACATATTTTGATGACATTTTGCAGCTTAAAAAACCAAATATAAATTATGTCGAAATTTGAAATGGTTCCCGCGGTAACACAGCATATCCGGATTTTATGCAGGCGAAGTTTCCACAGAAGTAACCTCCATGCTTGGTAGGCGGGTTAGAGCTAAAACAGGCTGGTCTGCCTCTAAGCCAAGATGTCAGCCGCCTGGTGGCTTGTACTACACCGATGTTTCGTGGCTTTGAAGGAGATTTATATCCGGCAATGAACACACTGCAACACAATTTTACTTTCATAAAATGCGTGATACTTATATTGTTACAGCTGTTCACCGAGCCGCTTCAAGCTTGAGTTCATTGACGCAAAGGAAAGAGTTCAAATCTCAGTTGCCACGTCGTAAGTACAAATGTAGGCACTCATTAATTACTATTCTTAATACGTACCCGTTATTATTGTTTGAGGAAAAAATATAAACTATAATAGAATTATTTAATCCTTTTCAGCGCCGCTAACTTCGTCGGACGTGTTGTATTGAGTTTATAAAATGACAAACAAGGCCTCGAAATGATACAATGGTATTGCGAGTACTTTATTTAACTTAGTTTAATATAGTGTATGGAGTGGTTCCTGTATGTATGATGTTTGGATATGTATGTCTTTCAAAAGGTGGTCGATATGAGCTATGATCTACTACTAGGAAACTTTTTACTTAGGTATTTTGATGTACAATTTAATTTGTTATTGAGTTCAACTTTAATCAACTTAATTACTTAGCACTTAATTTTAATAAGTTTCCACGGGATCTAGTTAAGACAAAGACCAGCAATTTGTTCAGCCCTTACATACAAATGATTGGGTTCTTATTCTTAGAAAATAAGTACATGTATACAGACGGGTACAAATTGACACTATTAAAATTAGGTAAACTACAACAACAGAAGAAACCAATTGATAGCGACAACGTACTGAATGTGACGTAAATATGAACTAACATGCCGCCAATGAGGAAGTTTAAAATTTTTTAAATGTGAATATAAAAATTTAAGTAAAATGTAACAAAACCATGAAATTTCCTTTTAAATATCTCAAGGAACACAAATGGTTTTTGAGACTTTTAGGTTGCGCTTTCAGGAATCGTTTTGTTAGGATAGCGCGGATTCGTGCGTGACGTCATCAGGCCGGCATCCTAGCCGCTGGAACGCTGCTTGCTACCTTTACACAGCGTTCACTTTGTGACTGTATCTTTGCCACCGCTATACTTGCATTTATCACAGTAAAACAACAAATCTTAAAAACATACATAAAACAAAAGCGATTTCAAAGGTATTTATGTTTTTCTGTATTGCTTTAGTGGTAAAACTTACAAGCATCAAACTTTGGGAGAACGGCACTGGTCTAGTTTTGCTGCGTGCTTGCGAGACCTATAACTAAGGTTAAGCAATGCTCGCAATGTTCAAGAACTGAATAGATGACCGTTGCATACTTTTTGGCTAGTCGAACTTCAGCATTGCAACGAGCTCGCCACTTGTTAGGTGGACCTCCTAACGGCGTGGGCGAAGAGAGGCGGACCGAGGTCTTCCGCTGAGGACCCTTAGACCGGTTGAACAGTTAGGGCACCGGGTCGTATTTGTATTTCATCAAAATTTGTATGAAGCTTGTAAGTATAGTTAAGTATAAAAAATGGTCAAGTGTGAGTCGGACTCGCGAGCCGACATTGACTATAAAGTATAGTAGTGCTTGTCTAAGCTGAAATGACGCGCCCCACTACTTAATTAGTTGATTTCGATGTGTGAGTGCAAATATTAATAACGACAATTCATCTGTGTGGGAGCGTCGACTGCTCAATCGAACGACGCGTGCTCCTACGTTTGAGTCTCACCGGCAACTGAATGACCAATTACAACGGCATTTGCATATGTATTGCGTCCATATTTAAAATTTGCTTGTGTGCGTTAATGCGATAGTGGGGCGCGTCATTTCAGCTTAGACGAGCTTTACAGCTACTCTGATGTAAGACCTTAGGTGAGATCGGGGTCTTGAGTCTTGGTCCAGATCCAGGTTATGTTTATCTGCACACCATCATAAACGCATTGGTAGCGCCCCTGGTGTCGCTGATGCGGTGACCACTTTCCATCAGGTGGCCCGCACGCCTGTTTGATTGCCTTATTACATAAAAAATGTTCAACTGTAGTAGGAAACTTTCTCATTGGGAAATTATGTTTAAGAACAGACAACTGACGCCCTCTCTCGGTCATTTACTATAGTTGTCGCGATCAAATGTTTTGCCTTTTTTCTATCAAAACATAGTGAACATTATTTTAACTTAAGCCAGATCTAATATGGAGGTATGGTCCCATCGGGCAGAAAGCATAATTGGCATGTATGTAGCTTGTACATACATACATAATGAAATATAGAAGTTGGATGAGAAGTTACTTTTCCCACTCTCCCCCCTTTTGTATCATCGCTTTTTCACTTAAAAAAACTGTTACAGCCACAATAAAAGCTACACTCGAGCAAGCAAATCGATTTACCCCATATTTTTCCATATACGCTCATACATTTCCGGCGTTACAAATCAGTCTATAACTTCATAAATACCTAATCGATTTTGATTAAGTTTTCGCAGTTTAATAGCCAATAAGACATACATCTGTATTAAATTAATTTCTTCGACACGACCGGTTTACGCCAAACAATATTTTTTCATATGCGGTTCTGATTTGCAGCTGTTTTAGTATGAAAACCGGCTCATAATTGTACCGCATTTTTCTACCGGATGGGACCATACTCAAAGCTAAAGTGCCGTACTGTTAAACATAAAGTCTACTGTATTTTTGTAAAGTTTTATCCAACTTTCAGAAACTTTGTTGTAGACGTAGGGTAAAACTGGGTTATATGCCCTCAGTTATTTTTATCGGTCACAGTTATATTTCGCCGAGATTTGTAAATATGATGTTTTTTCTTTAGGTGACCATTTTACCCTATACTTAAATATGTACCTAACCTGATTTTAGTCTATAAGGTTTTCGGTGTAAGCCCGTCACTCCTCACCACTGTAAAATAAGTAGATAAGTAGCAAGTTAGGTTTTTTTCTTTAGCACCTAACCACATACCTACCGACTATAATTTGTGTGATCATATAAGGTCATTAATAGAAAAATTACATTTGGGTAAAGAGTTGTTATGAGCATAGCAGGTACCGTTTTACATGTTTTTACTAAAACATCTTGCATTTCCAAGAACTTTTAGTCAAAATAAATTTACATAATCAATTCTAAAATTGTTAACTTTCAGATCTCATAATATTGTGAGATTTCGAAAAGTATTCAGATACATTGTATGTATACTTAGTACACTAGCTATCTTTTAGCTTTTTTATCCATATGTACTTATAATTACTGGAGTGGTACTGTCCTGTATGTTTAAAGTCAGAATTTGCATTTGTTAGAAAAGATTGACAATACCATCTACCTTACTATCGTGGAATGTTTACTTTAATGTGTGTTGTTACTTGCAATAACATTTTTACGAAACACTAACTAACTAGGTAACTAATAAGAACGTACAATCAGCTTCAGAGAAAACTGACCCCCTACCCATTAATGTATGTAGGTCAATTCACTCTGCAGCTAACTGTACCACCAAATGAGTCCAGCATTACATAAATTATTTATGCTTTTTGTTAGTACATACCTAAAATCAATTTTGTGTTATTATTGTAGTAGTAAATATAAGTAACATAAAATGTAAATATTGAGAACAGAGTAAGATTCCGGTATTTTGGTTTATTTGTACCTACCGTCAGCGTCCCCTGGCCCTCGCGTGTCGCGCGGAAGCGCCACCGGTTTATACCGCCAAGATGAGGATGAGTCAGTATCAGAAATAGCTAAGCAACCATGTCGATCTGGAAGATATTCTCCAAATATGGATAAATAAGTAGGTGCGATGTAGTAGAGCGACGCAATATTTTCCAATGACTCATCGCCTCTAGTTTTTTAAGATGTAAGTCATTCACACATGGAATACTGTTCCTATTTCTGAGCCGGGGCGCCACAATATCAGTTTTTTCCTTTTGACCATTGTCATGGGTCTTCTACCGCCTCAATTGTGCTGGGAATGCGCTTCGTTTTCAACGCGTTCAACGTCCTTCGACCCGAATAATTGTCGACGCCGAATTTCTCCCCCACCGCCTCGGCCATCTGGCACTGTGCAGAGTCATCGTCGCTGTGTATCTTTTACCACTTCTATTCTGAGGAGTTGTTTGTAGTTGGTACCGGTTGCCCAGTTTCACCACCGTACTAATCGGCACAAATTAAAACTGACGCGTACGACCACTCTAATTCCTTCAACAAATTTTCCATGTCCAAGCCGGCACGACATTGCCTACATTTGAGCCTATCCTTGGCCTACCCCTGTCCCAAACGCCGGTAGCGCACTCCCGACCCGTGTTTCGGATGTTCATGGGCGGCGGTGATCACTTACTATCAGTGGACCTGCTTACTCGTTTGCACGAGCGCCGCAGATATATTGATGATGAAATGACATTTGTCGTAAACTGTGTCCATGCCGAAAAGGACTTTATGTCGTGAAAATAAGGTTTATCTTTATGTGTTCATTATCTTAGCTATATTTAATGCTGACTACTTCATCATCGCAAAACAAAACAGTCCACTGCAGAACTTAGGGCCACTCCCAAGAAAGTGAAGGTTAGTTATTGCCCTAATCTCCACGCTTGGCAGGCGGGTTAGAGATCGCAGTGTTATAATAATACAATGGAAAACGCTGCTGCCCATTTTTCATCCTACGGGAGTCAAGATCTTGCGCCTCGAAAAACATTTGTCGCCTTGTACGACATCCACAAGTGTAAGGGGTTGGCGCTATACTACTGCTACCCACACTGCTACCGGACTCCACACGGCTGCTGTACTTACTTCATTATTATTTATTCTGTTGTACTTTTATTAAGGCATATGTACTTATTTATATTTAAGTTTTGTTTGTACATTTTTATCGCAGGTATGTGACTAATATTCTATTCAGCAAATACCAAAACTCTTCTTGTACTCACCTTTGAGGAATTTCCTGATAAGAATTATCAATAAAATATATTCCTCAATTGGCATTGTATTCTTCAATTATCAACAGGAAATACGTTAAACTTGATAAACGGTTTTATGGCATATTTATATTTTCTTTAGCCACACTTCTGAGGCATAGATCCCTAACTAGTACGCTAGCCAATGATTTGTTCACGATGAAAACAGTACTTAAATAGATCAACCTGTTGGTGCAGTCAGCAGCAATAGATTAAGTTTTGAGTCCGTAAATTGAGTTCCTATTTGGTTAAGTTAGCTTTGTTTGTGATAAAAGGACGAGGAGCCCCGTCAACGAATGACGAAGTGACGACCAGTGACGAATTGCGTTAGAATGCAACCGTTCACAAGATTGTAATCTGTACTTTAGATTACAAACCTAGTGGCTTTTACAAACTTACGGTGACTTACCTATACGTTTTAATATTATGTCACAATAACTTTCTCTCTACTGTATTTACTTATAGGTACTGACTTTTGCTGCTGCGTGCTACCACCCACGGCTCTAGTCCAAAGAAAACTCGACCAATATCTTCCTTAAAGTTTCCAAACAGAGGGGAAATTTTACATCCTGCAATAAGTGTAACCTTTGCATAAGAACAATATTTTCCCAACTTTCAACGATCATTCACAATATCATCAATTCGTTGAATTACTTTTATCGAGAGTAGTTTAATTAGATAAGTACTAATTGAATTTAAATACGTAGGTATGTAGCCGTAGTGGTCCTTTGCAACGCAAACCGCTCCAATAAGAGGGTCGAGTGGCGTAGGCTGGTGCCTATCTACCTGTATATTTTATTATAGTAGATACCTAGATAGTGGCAGCATTAATACCGATAACAATTATCGGATGTGATTAATGCGTCGATACTTTGTTTAGTCCCTTCATAAGTGAACTCTAACGGGAGATGACGTGTTTTTATATTTAATAATTTGTGGAAATTATTGTGGAAAAAATGAATAAAACGCCAGACGAGAGGCTCGAGCCTTCGCCGCGTCTAAAATGCCTTGGCTTGTTAACTTCCAGTGCGACGCTGGTGAGTACCCTGCAATTACAAGATTTATAAATAAGCGCACTTCCTTCCCACGAGTCTACTGTGCTCTATTATATGAATTATACCTACTGCTACTAACTCATATAATAGGTTCTTACTGTTATCTACGTAGCCAATACATAATCTACGCGTGAATTTATGAGCGAACGTCGTTAGAATCTATTGTTCCATTAGACTGAAATTAAATCATTGAGTCAAAGAAATTGTTTCCAAATTCATATTTTCAATGGCTAATCATATAGTCTGCCTGTTGGGTACCTACACTTTGTCTGTAGATAAATTAGAGATTACAATAACGTATTGCTTTGCGAATGTTTCTATATTACTGGCGACATTATTATAGTATACGAGTTTTAGTATATCTACTATATTTATCTTCCCTCGTGAAGGTATCGATTGGTAAAACCGTATGGAAATAAATGACAAAGCAGACAGGCAAGAAAAGCGAATTTGTTTTAAAACATTTTGAGATTAAATTCAGTGATTGGTGAATGAATTTGAAAGCATTCTTGAAGAGCATTTCCCCAAGCAACTGTTAAATATGCAAACTACTATTATGCGAGAATAAAATTGTCAATCCGTTCAAGCCGAAACAGCTGAACAGATTTGGATTAAAATTTCAAGAAAATATATGGGTTCCTGGGGAAGGATTATCAGAACCGTACTCGAATTTTACGCGTACGAAGTCACGGGTTATAACTATCTTTTAATCTTAACATTTTCAGGTGTAAGTTGTTCGTTTCAAATTGTTACTTGTGTGTCTCGATCAATGATTTCAGGTCGTGTCTTTGGTTTACACTGTGCTGACTATTATGGGACTAGTTTTCCGAGGGCTCTGCGACAATGCGAACGCCTTAAATGTGCACGCCTCAGGATATTTGATGAATACTTTGTATAGTACCTATATCGTATGTATGTAACTAGTTTCTTTTATTTTACCTACTTAAATTTAGTATAAGTAACAAAGATCACAGTAAAGATGCTTTCTTTTGTTGCCATACATAGAGGCTTCCTACTGTCACTTGATGTATGGTGAACAGTATATTGGTGACAGGTGACTGTTTTAAGGTTTAAGAAAAATCTTTATACGTGGAGAACTATTATTACCTCCTTTACACGGTAATCGCTTGGTATTCCTTATAATTTTAATTACAATGGAATTATTGTTAGGTACATGATTGTTTTGTTTCTGTTTTTTAATCCAATATTGTGATTTCAGATGAGAATTGCACTCATAGCTTATACGATGAAAATGGATCAACAACTCATCCAGATACTGTATTTTTGTTTGGAATACTCATCTTGATAGTATCTTTGTTGACTCTAGGAGCATCAATTGCTTTGATAACAGGTATGATGCCTAATGTACCTACGTCCAGTGTATGACTAATGCTAATGTCCAATGGATGTATGCTTCTGTGTTGATGTCACCTCGTTATGGTATAGTGCCATGAAGATATGCCTATTTTATTATTCTTTTTCTTTTTCAGTGATACTATTGGAAAATGTAGACACTAAAAAATACATTCCTGCAGCGGCTTACACTTTATTAGGAATTTACGTAGCTTCTTTAATATTAGATGTGGTTTGTGCAATTATATTCGCAATTGACGTTTATTACCTCGCAAACGAAATGGTTAGTTAAAATGATATAAATGATGATATTCTTACTTTTAATTAATTATAAATAACATTAGCAACATTGTTTTTCCTGCAGTCTGGCTCCAACGCTGGATTCATTTTGAATTATCAGACTGACGCAATGAGACTAGGAGCGATGTTCCTGGTGGTTATGTCGGCGAAGGGTTTCTTCTACCACTTAGTGATAATCACGTTGTTCATATTGCTTCTGATTGACGCCGTCCAATATCAAATGACGTTGCGAAAGAATGAGGTGAGTACTTACAAAAATATTCAGCTGTTAGGCAACAATGACGGGAGTAGGGAGTTTCTTGCGGTTGGTAGGCAAGAAGGTACAGATGGCAAACTTCTTAAGTAGGTAGTGACATAGTGTGCTCAACGAATTTACGTACCTACAATTGAACGCGCGCAAACCTTACCCCACTACTTACCTATGTACGTAAAAAATGCTCAAGAAGTTTTCCGCCGACTGATATATATTTGGCAAGAGGTTTAAGTTCTTAGGTTGGGGCCTTTTAGGTATATTTTTTTTATGCTACGTAATGACAAACGTGCAGATAGCCCATCTCACGGTAAGCGGTAACTGTCGCCCATAACATTTAAGTTTCATGCATTTAGGTTGCAATCGCAGGTGCGTCATCGCTGTGAGAACTAAGATGAAATGCCTCATGCCTGTAATTGCGCTGACTACCTTATCCATCAAACCGGAACACAACAATGCAAGCAATGTTGCTTGGCGGCAGAAATAGATAAGGCGGTGGTACTCACCCAGACGGTCTCTTCAGGCTTGACAGAGTTCTACCACCTGATAGACGACGAAATATACATATAAGAGTGCCTCAGTTGCAAACAGCAACCATCTACTACAATGTCTTTTGCAGCAATTGACATAATAATTTAACGTTAACCGAGGTTTTTTTAATTGGAATTGACCTAAATATTGATGAACGGAGATACCTCACCTAGTGAATAGTAAACTCGACTTAGGTATTTATTTTAATTCTATCTACTTCGTCTAATTTCTATACACTAAAATAATTACTAATCGATGTCTGGTGTTTATGATATTTGGGAAAACTGATTAATTTTGGTTCTAAAAAAGAAACGGCTTAACCGATATGGATGCGATTTCTACTGATGTGGTAAGCTTGACTTAACTATTCATCAGTGAACAAATAGAAAATATGTTTTAATGTTTTGACAGAATAAAACGACTCTAAAAACATCTGACTTTAAGCAGGAGAACTAACTATTGTACAGTAAGAACTAAACAGCAGTATTTAATCAAACAAACTAACTTGAAACTTTCTGCTGTTGGAGACGTTCTAAAAGTTTTAGCCTGACCCTTGCGTAAACATTGCTTAGTGATATGAGAGCTGCATGTTTCCAAAAATAAAATTGTATTGGTTTGTTTCAGCACTCGATTCATAAATTAGGAACACTAAATGCTTTTTCTGAGTAAGTATAAGATTTTTTAAACACGCCACTTCAGGTGGGTACCATCACCATGCGCGAAACGTAGGTGCACGGAGGATATAAAATATAAATGTATATACTTATATATATTTTATAATAAACTTAAACATGTCACCTGAAGGTAAGTGGCGATGCGGCCGACGATAGAACATGCTTGTCTTGAAACAGACTTTTTACTCTGGCCTTGAACGAGTCCAGATTGTACCAAATGTCGAGATTTTTTGCAGCATTTTTGTTTTAAACATCGGCACTTTGCTATACCCGTGGCCGTCCTGTTGACCGGCTCGATCTCGGTTTGTCGTGCAGCAGGAGCGCCGGACGCATTCCACGTCACGCGGACTTTATCATTATGTCATCCGTCGGGCTTTTACCTCCGCTAGTGCACCTACGGTGCTGACACCGCGTGCCGTCCCTGCTGAAACACCACAAGGCGGATTTAGATTTAATTTTCATGATTGTGGTGGATTTATTTAAGTTGTAAATAAAATATTATCATTTGATATAACTACATCCTCATTATCACTACACTAAACTTAAAAGCTGCTAAACGGATTATCATGCGGTTGTCACCAATAGACAGAGTGACTCATGAGGAAGGTTACGGGGTATACTTTGTTAAAGTTTTGTGTAAATCGGTTGAAATATAACGATAATTGTTGAAAATGTCGGAAAAAATCAAGGCACACCACCGTCACCACGCGCACGACGTCGCGCCTGGCCAGGTAGCAAAATATGTAAAATAAATTATTGACCAGAATGCAGTATCGGCGAGTAGGTATGTCGTATTTCATAAGCAAATCAAAAGAAGCCTTATGAAATTTATATTAGTATGAAACATGGATGACTGTTTAGAATCACGGCTAGAATAATAAATATGGCACTATAGTCGTTTATCTAAAAGAAGCGAGAATGAGATTTGTATGTAATTTTAATATTAGATTCATCAGCTTTACCGTTGAATTTGCTTGCAAAAACGTGTACATAGGTAAATAAATACAAAACCTACCTATTTTAGTTTAGGCATTATGTTTTTGTCCTTCGATAAACCTGATACGGCTGAGCGGTTTTAAATTAATGGTGAAAGAACAAGTGTGTTGTTTATATAATTAGTTTTTTACTTATCAGCTGTGTGTGCGGTTGTTCGTAATTACCTAAGAATTTATAATTTATGATTAACATTGTTTCCAGCCATCAGCCTAGGCGGCAGGACGAACCTTGGCAATCACAATCTGATATGACGTACTTAGGACTTTCACCCAGAGGGTAAGTAATAAATTCATAATGGGGTATTTCGTGCTTAGTGTTGTTGTATAATAAGGCAGACAAACAGGCAGGCGGGCCACCTGATGGACCGTGGTCACCGCCTCCTATGGACATCTGCAACACCAGGGGCGCTACCTATGCGTTGCCCGCGTCTATGGAGACCTCTAATATACATCTAGTACCGAGTAGAGTACCTGTCTCTAGTTCCGAATGCTCTGGAAATATTGTACTTTAACGTTGTCCCCATCCCGCCCACTGTTATTCATCATTCGTAATTTCAAGAGTTAACTCATAATATTTCATTTCAATTTGATAGATATTTTATCTCGGGTGGTGGAAACACGAGCATAGAGATATCGGAGATAATCTCCACGCTTGGCAGGCGGGTTGGAGGTGGCAGTTTCGAAAGCATATCTACAACAGGAACAACGCTAGTGCAGCTTGTCCATTTTGCGACTACCACACGATGGCTTTAGGCTTTGTTTTAAATTCAGATAATTATTTTGTTAATTTTAAAGATTATTACTATTGTTAAAGACTATTACTAACATTACCTATAAGTGTTAAAATGGCAGGTATTTGTCTGTTTTAGTATTATCTTATTTATAATATATACTATCATCTAGAATATTGTACGTCCGAAATGTACAACATTGTACTTAATAAGAAATTATTGTCAGTGTCCTACAATAAAAGATTTCTATTCTATTCTATTCTGTTGCTGTGAATTGTGCTATACTCTGCCGGACACCATTCGACACCGGGCCGTGGCCCAAGGTGTAACTACAGTCACCGTCATCATCAGTCTATACTTGTCCACTGCTCCCCTAACTGCTGCTGCTGCTTGTGGTCAGTGAGCAACAATGCACCATGTCCTCGGCATGCCGCATCCAGCATCCACCTGCACTCTTTCGCAAATTGTGGCATCCCACACTACGCTTGCCAAGGCTGTAACTAGGGCAACCAAACTAAAACTTTTAAAGTTGTTTATTATTGTTATATCTCATGTCCATACATCGTTTGTTACAGGCAACAAAACTCTGGGTATTTGCACGACGATGACTTCCGCAGGTCGCCGCCGCCGCGCAGCCCCGCGAGCCGAGACTTGCGCGAGCCGTCGATGTCGGATTACTCCAAGTAATGAAATAACGTTTATTTAGATATACCCTATTATGAATTGTGCGGTCTTTATATTCACGTGAACCATTGAGATCTACCGCATTTTTCCGAAAGAAAATCAAATGTGTAATGCCCCCTTATCTGTACATCCAAACTTTCTTATTTTAGAGTCAGCAAGCTAAACACACGACGACGTAACGACGATTTGACTAACGTATGTTTAAAGTAATAAAGCGTAGAGTAGCTAGGCAAACAGGCAAACGGACTACCTGATGGAAAGTGGTCACCGTTGTCTATAGACATTAGCAACACCAGGCAGGGGTATCGCCAACGCATTGCCCCCTCAGTAACACATTGTTCTGACAAAGCCACGGTTTCCTAAATTCCCACCACGGGGAGTACTGGGGACATTACAATAGTATTGTTTGGCTGCTGTATTCTATAAGGGATACTTCCCCAGTCGAGTGACTCTGCTATTCCCTACCTTTCTTGAGCGTATGTTCAGTTTTGTAGGGATGCATGTCAGTAATCTCTACTGCATTTTAGATTAACTTTAGTAACTAAGGTGCTGGACTTAAATCTCCCCATTAATACCCTCTGTATTACCGGAATCTAGCAATAGACTATTATGTATTGACGATAATAAATAATCATCATCTTGGCCTCAATATCCCGGTTGCGCCCGCGAGGGCCCGGGGGCCGCCTTGACCGTGATCTAGGATTTGGCACATCTACCTGATCTGCTAAATACTGGATTACAGTGGAGCGAGTGCCAGACCTCAGTGAACTTGTTACCAGTGAAACATGACCAGATTAGGTTAAAGTTACACATTCAGTCGCCTGAATGTGCAGGTTTCATCACGATGTTTTCCCCCACCGTCAGAGCACAAGTTTAAGTAATGTACACTATAATATTGAACTAATAACGATAATTTATGGAGATCTCTGGGGGAGGCTTATGGCCAGCAGTAGACGTCTTTCGGCTGATATGATGATGAATGACGATAATAATACTTGATTGCAGTCGGTACCTGGACCGGTCAGAATCGTGGCAGGCGAGGCCCGCGCCGCCGCCCGAGCCGTGGCAGGCGCGGCAGCCGCCTGCTGAGTCCTGGCAGGCGCGGCAGGCGCAGTCCGGATCCAGGCCCTTCTCCTACCTAGGCGAGCCAAACAGGGTCAGCAACAACAGCAGCGGGATGAACCAGCGACCGCCACAGGTAAATCCCTTACTTAGTTTCGGCATCTAGTTTAACGGTAAGTAACGTGTACCGAATTTATTTACAAGGGAATTGTAGTTAAAGTCCAGATCGAAATAGGGCAAAAACCAAAAATGGTATCAAACTCTAATAAAAATACTAAGTTTATTTTTTTGTATCTCCGGGTTCCTACTGTGCCCTTGTTAGCCTAAATAATATTTGTTTAGAACTTGGATTTATTCTGTACACATTTATTTTATTTTCAGAAGTAACTACGCCATAGTTTTTCATGAATAAATCATTTATTTCCTATTTTATGTGCAGGTGCCCGTGCCCGACTACAGCCCGCCGACGCAACGCCGACTCAAGTCCGCGCTCAAACCGGCCTACATGTAGCCACTGCGCCGCGCACCCCACCAACACGGGTTAACGAAGAGCTCGCGTCCGCTAGAAACTTACCGACGACGTGGCCAACCATTTTGTACTTTTATACTACCTATTTATTACTACAATAATACTATCGGGACTTCACATTTTTATCGGGATATTGTGAATTGAAGTCCTGATAACGCCGTGACGTCTTGCGCCTCAGTGTTACTCACAGGAAAAGTAGGCCAACAGATTACCAACTCGCCCGGCCTATCACACAATTGACATACTTACTTTATTTAGCTAAGTCAAATAAAAACAAAATATTAATTTACCAAAACTGTAATTCGTCTTACATTAATGTAAACAATATAAGGTTAAATAAGTCTATAAATTTTTATTTCAATCTCAAGGAAATGTATATTTTGTACATTAAAAATATATTTCAGCCTGAACTAAAAAAGTCTTGCAATAATTATTAACACATACCTATATACATTTCCTTTGCTTTTGATCTTATTTTTACATTCGTCGGCTTTTAAAAAAATTGCATTATTAAAAATATATACGAATAATATTGTTCGTAAACATTGTTGCCTGATTTACGCAATAATTTACAACATTTGATTGACAAATCACCACCACGTCTACAATAAATTTAGGATCAATTCACACCCATGTGGCAGTGGTCGCCAGCGGCTGGTTGCGTCTTCTCGGCAAGCAGGAGAAATCTGTAACCGCGGCTTTGACATTTCGTTCTTTTCTCGGGTCACTACAGTCGTCTATACAACAACAAGAGAACTCGTGTTAACGCCCGCAGTACCAGACACAAGTGTGTCCATGCATTTCCTAATAAGATAAAGTTTAGAACAATGACACTGCTGGCCACTGCGCTGCCACTTCGGTGTGATTGAGCCTTATGCTACCGCTACCAGTATTCTAAATCGAATAATGCGGATTTTCAAGGTTTGCGATACATAATGTATATGGTTCATGGAACGATTTGGTGTGTACATCTTAATATAATAAATTGGCACTTCATTTCACACACGCTTCCATGATAACAACAAAACATCAGCCATATTCTCTATTACTAAAATATAATAAGTATTATATCTATACTGAATAACAAAATGAAAAATAATAATGAACAGGCAGCCAATGTGCTGCGGATAAGGAAAAATAAAATATATCTGTGAATAATTTTTAACGCAGTGCTGACTTATAGGTTGTAACCGTTAGTGTTTTACAGAATGATCTTGTCTGTTTAACATTTAAAGTCTATGCACCGCCGAAGTATTGTCAGTCAGATCAAAAGCAAACCAATTGCCAATATACTTTACAAGGCACGAAAATTATCTTACTTTAATTCTTTACATATTATCGTATGTACAATTTACACATTCCTGTTTTATTATTTAGCTATTTACAGTAACAAAAGTACCATCTTGTAGAAGTAATTATGTCGCCCGGATTTCATTTGGAAATCTCTTTCCAGCATTTTTTGGTTTATACATTACATAGGACGTAATTATATTAATTTATTCTATTTCAATTTAGGTATACATTTTGTTTCAAGAAACATATTATGGTTTCTCTTTGTAGCTACAGCTTTTTCCTTCTACTTTACGAATTACTTTATCATTTAGGAATTTGTCATTCATGATATATACATCAGCAACTGTTTCCTCACACTGTTTATGCATCACAGCTTCCTCGTTGGACAGTGATAATTCAAACTGAGCAACTAGTTGGCTAAGCACTTTCTTCAGGTGGTCTAATTTTTCTTTGTCTTCGCCGGCTGCCGGGGCGTCGACGGTACTCTCGCAGCTATCACCCTCACATGGATGTTCAGTTTCCGATTTGAGCGTTTTAAGTTCCCCTATTATTACAAAAAGTTCTGGTTCTTTAATCACAGCCTGGTTGAGGGCTAAACCCTCTTGAGTAAACAAGAATATTGCGGGTATTCCGATGTCGTCCTTGCCGTCACCGGACATCGCGAATAGGGCGGTGCTTTCGTACGTGGAGTCGGGCACGTTGTCTATGACGATGGCCAGTTTGACGCCGACGGCTTGCATGTTGCGGACTTTTTGTGCGAAGGTGCACTGGCCCCTGTAGGCGATGCCGAATTTGCCTTCTACTTCTTCTCGGTTGAGTATGTCGGTGCAGGCGTCCGGGGGTTGGACATATGCGACGGGGCCGGCGCGTCGGGAGCCGCCCGAGAGCGCGGGCCCGAAGTGCGCGGGTCCCGCTGGGAATATATTGTCGCGCAGCTGCAGTGCGGCGGGCACCACACCGTTCTCGATATCGCTCAGGGACTTCCATTTGGACATCTCGCGCATGAACGTGAGGCCCTCGGCGGCTTCCTTCGCGGACTTCGCCTGAGGAGAGAACGTGCGTGAATGAATACTGGTGGTTATGTTGATTACGGTACCAATCGACAAGTGTGGAAAGGTGAATGTAGGAGAAACGAAAGTGCACTATGTAGTGTATATCTACCCGAATGGGGTAGACGTTTGTATATATTATGTTGAAGAGCGATTAGGATCATAAATGCACAAGCACACAAGTCTAGTCATCAATTTTAAGCAAATATTTTTCTTTAGGACTTTGGGTGTGGACTTCCATATATGGATTTGGACAAGTTAATTAGAAATGTTGACAATGTGCGCTTTTGACGTTACGCGCCTAATCGTTAAAAGGAATTGCGTCTACCTACTCTTATGGAGAAGACGTTCCTAAACAACACGGTAAATAACCACATTGGAAGACCGCTACATCCCCTCTTACCGTAGACGTGGTGTACAGCAGTTGGACTTTCCCGTCGGGCAGTGTCAGCACCGATATGCCCATATCCGACAGCGCGTGTAGCTGCCTCGGGTCCGTGAGCGGCCGAAGCCGCGCCGGGGGCCGCGCCGCCGCCGCACCCAACAACTGACGCATCGGCTGACGCACCTTCTCAGCTACGAGAGACGCCGTGCTGGGACACGTCCTGCGCAAATAGACATAGATGTAATGTTTATTTGGCAATTTCTACAATAGAAATAAACAAAATATTTCTTACGTACATACATACAGAAAGCTCACGGGACACAGCCCACAGGTGGGGTAGGCCGAGACTATGGATCGCCACTTTACTCTGTCCTGACACAACTCCCTAGCCTCGCATATATCCACAACTCTTTTCATACATCTCCTCTTATAAAAATATTTCTTACTAACATAAATTAGGTTAAAGATTGTAATGTCATGCCAAACTAGAGATCAGCTCAGCATATGCTGTAGGCTAGACCACAGCGCTGACATAACATAAGGTCAAATGACAAATGACATAAATTTTTAGTTCACACATAGTGAGCGTCGATGGCTAGCTGTTAAGTATCCGACTCGTAAGCAAGAGGTACTGGGTACGAATCCCACTGCGACCATATATTATCCACATGCAGAGTGACAAATAGAATTGAAACCCTGGGAATGGGATATGACAATGGATTTAATATGAAAATCATATTGCTGAGTGAGCCGGAGCGCCGATGGCCTAGTGGTAAAGGTATTCGACTCGTAAGCGAATCCCACAGCGGCCATGACTCTTTTCTGAGTTTTGTACATTAGTTGAATGCTAACTAATGTCGCTCTTACGGTGAGGGAAAACATTGTGATGAAAGCTGCTCATTCAGGCGACTGAATGTGTAGCCATGATCCATTCAGGTCAGATTCCCCTGGTAGCAGGATCACGGAGGTCAAATGTCAAGTCGCTCCACTAATTATTTGATCTGCCATATCATGGATCATGGTCAAGGCGGACTACGGGCCCTCGTACGAGAGAGCACAATCGGGATATTTAGCCAAGATGATGAATTAATAGTTCACACATTAATACACATACCCTAATCACCGTAATGTGTGCAAAGTTTCCCCCACTTACGGGTGTCGACGGCTAATATCCATGCATGCAGGCATGCGAGCTCGGACCTTCGTAGTGTTTAGCAATACTGCGATCTTCAAGCCGCCTGACAAGTGTGATTGTGGCAAAACTCTACAATAATGTAGAGGAGGCTCAATCCCAACACTGAACGAACTGTTGATGATAATTACATCACCACCCAAAGCAAACACAGGCTGGAATAGCGTAAGCATACTCACTTTCTATACTTGTCTTCATCATCTTCATCGAACCTCAAATATGAGTTATTGGTGACGGTGTTGGCCAGCGACAACGGCAAAAAATGCGCCTCCGTCGTCATCACATAGTCTTCCAGCTTCAGGTGCAAATCTTTATCTTCGCCGAAAAGTATGTATAGGTACTTGAACGTCTCTGCGAGCACGAACGAATCCATCCTGTCTTCGTGAACCCGCGTTCTGACGTCGTTCACCGCTGCGTAGCCGCACGGGACTTTGGTGTGTTGCTGTAACGCCTTCAGTACAGTCTTCCCGACTTGCAGGTAGTGATCGTCCTCGGTAGCCCGATGGAGGAAATATGTTGACTCTAAGAATTCCGGGCGTAAGGGATGTTGCCCCCAATGAACCTGTCAAAACAATAATTTGTTCGTCAAGATAATTGAGCACAAAACGAGCATCAAAATTCTAAAATGACACGGTACTATATTTCCCGTGTAAGCAAAATATCGCTAAGGATCTGATCATAACTGTCAGAATAAGGCAACGGAAATCAATCTTGCTTTATGACACGCGTTGCCTGCGAGTGTGTTCCCTGATCAATATAATCTGGATGCCTTTAAGGCTAGAGTGAATAGGCTGTTCCAAGACGGGCATGCTCCAACAGGTGAGATGGCGGTCAAATGCCAGGTCTTGTATAATATTAAAAAAAAAACGCTACTGAATCAACCTTGCAATATCCTAGTAAAGTTAACCAACCTGAAAGTCTGAGGTGAACGCCTCCGGTATGAAGGTGTGCCGCTGCATCACCTGGTAGAGCATCTCGTGCGTCTCGACGGCGGGCCGCACGTCGCCCAGCAGCACTTGTAGTCCCGGCCAGAACGCCAGCAGTGCGTCCATGAAGTTGCGAGACTGCAGGTGCGGCCTGCGAATACAACACCGCATTCGTGACTATCTGACTGGTTCGGTTGGTTAATAGACCCCGCATTCATGACTATAATAGGACCACGATAAGTCCATATTGACTGACAGTGTCAAAAATTATAAAGTGAGGATATGGCAATAATCTGGGGATAATCTGCACTTGTCAGTACTTCTTGTAAACATTCAGTTATTTGGCTTGAACTTGTACTTTTAGTTTGTCTAAATTATTAATCATGCTTAACATTATCTCTCGCACTCCCTTTTTAATTGTTTTAACCATTATTTAATAATATTTTTCATAACTCACGAAAATAAACAATCCTAAAGAAATCAAATTGTTTGTTATGACTTTTATGAATGACATTCTATGATGTTTAAAAAAGTTGGCATAAGTTGCCATACAATTTTTTTTTATAAGCGATTCGGACTTTGCGTGGTCATATTATACCTGAGTGGTTCAGTTGGTTAATAGTCTGCCACACAGAGGTCCCGGGCCTCGATTCGATCAATTTTAATTTTTGTTACGGGTCTGGGTGTTGTATGTGTAAAAGTATGTATTTAAAAATATTGATGTATTTTATCAGTTTCCTGGCACCAATAACACAAGCTTTGCTTGGTTTATGGCTAGATGACGCTGTGGAAATTGTCAAAGCATATTTATTTTTTTATTATTAATAACTAGCGACGCGACTAGCGTGTGCGGTTATTCTCTATTATAAAGCTTCTAGGAATTATCTAAATTATAGTGCAAACGAAGTGAGCTAGACAGATACTTATATATCTCGAGCGACAAAGTCCGTCTTGCTAATAGGCTTGTGTCGGAGATTCGAGCCACCACCCAAGGAGCGTCCGACTCGGCTTCTTATTAACGCGGCCATATTGCGCAATAACTGCAAAAACAAGATGTTCTAATGCCTATTATGTGTATTAAAATTCAAAGTGCTTCTTGGACCATCAAGGCTTCCTACTCTGTAACCGTGATCCTAAACACTCTCGCCTGCATACACCAGTTGTAAAGCGTACTTATCAAGTACAACAAGCTACGATCCTGACACATCTCTTGATTTTCATTCTGGCCCAGAATCTGGACAAGCAAACCAGCGACTTATTCTTGCCATTTGTTTTACCACTAAGGTGGTAAACAAGCTTACAACCGGCCTAAGGGTAAACAGTTACCGCAGTAAGGACGTTTGTAACACTCTCGTGCTGCCGACCCTACATCCCTTTTTCATTTTAAAAGTAAAACTAAATTATTTAAAAATAATTTTGAGTCATGGCAAAATGTTCGTAATCTTTTTAATCCTACGAGTAGTCCCTTCGGGCAGGTGGAATGACGATTTGCGAACAGCACTGGCAATGAGGCCGCAGGTTGGGCTACATTGCACTTATGGGTTGTCGCGGTGGTCTACGGGTCCGGATTGAAGTTGAACACCAGATAGATTTTTGATCATTTAAAATACCATATTGTAGATTTTGACAACTAGCAATCTTCCTAAAATCGAGTGGACGAGCAGTAGCCATGCGTATGAATAAGACAATGGATGACTTATGACGTCGGAATAGTTGCCTCTCCGACTTCTCAGACGGGCTGATGGTTGCGGTGCCCACATACGATGCGGATTTTAAGCACTAGCATGACCGTTTATACAACGTATCACAAAATGATCAAACGGATGATACTATTACTTCGATGCAAATGATGCCGAACTATAGATGTTACCTAGTTAAACTCTACAAAGACTACAACCCAAAGAAAACCACTGCTATACTGACCCAATTCATGGAAATATGATAGTATTTATCCAGTTCTCTCGTGTAATTAAAAAACTACAAAACTGTAAAAATTATATAAAAAGTTAGTGTTCGCTGTTTCAAAACAGTTGTGAAAAGTTTGACCTTGAAAAGACCTCGATTGGACACGAGTTCAGTTGAACAATCAATCATTGCCAGTATTTATCCAGTTCTCTCGTGTAATTAAAAAACTACAAAACTGTAAAAATTATATAAAAAGTTAGTGTTCGCTGTTTCAAAACAGTTGTGAAAAGTTTGACCTTGAAAAGACCTCGATTGGACACGAGTTCAGTTGAACAATCAATCATTGCCGCCTTGCTCTCTACACGTAAGCAAAAAGGTGTAACACTAACCTGTGCATATGAACAGCTAACATAAGCGGTCCCCTGTTTATGTATTTCATAACCGCATTGTAGTGTCTGTTAAATCTGGCCAGATATTTTTCGTCGCCGAGTAGAATGTACGCCTTCAAACAGTACTCGTAGTAGGAGTCGATGCCCGCGCCGATGCCGGCGTCTTTACGCACCCAATCCCCGGAATGTATGTTGATGACTGTGCCCATCAAGTCGGACGTCCTGCCGGTTGGAAATATGGACAATAGTGTTATGCAAAATGTAGGCGTCTACGTAAAACGTTCTCTTTTATATTGAAGCAGTGAATTAATGAGTGAATCAGAAATGAGGAGTTCCCCAAGCAAAACATGGTCACCGACGTATCCCGAAGGATTGCCAGGCTTAAGTGAGAATTTTAAGTGCAGGAGACAGTTAAATTCTCGAGTGGCGACCACGTACCATAAGACGCAGCTAGGTAGGTAGGCCACCCCAGGCTACAAGGTGGACCGACGACCTCGTAAAGATCGCACGTACCAGCAGGATGCGGAAGGCACAAGACCGGCCTTAGTGATCCCTAAGCCATCTCAGGCCATCTCTAAGAGAGGTCTATGGCCAGCATTGGGTGTCTTTCGGATGAAAGGATGATGATAATGAAATGATCTTTAAACCTGATATACGTTACGTACCGATGCCTGATTTTCCACAGCCTATCCATGGACTTGTGGGCCTTTTGTTCGTAGATAGGGTTCCCTGTGAGCCGCGACAGTGCCGCCATCTCCAGCACCATGGTGCCGGCGCACGCGGTGCAGGTCTCCCGCGACTCGGACATCCCGCGGATGCCATGGCGTAGGTTTATCTGAGGTCGGACAAGACATCCATTGTCTATATGTTCAAATCAACAGCACGCAACTGCTATACTGAGTGGGGGGGAAGCCATGACATGAAACAATGCCACTGACCAACGGGATGAGATTAGTTACTTTTCCTGGACAATGTGCAGAATGTAGCTTTAATATTAATTTCGCGGAGATTAGGGCGTTCAAACAATAATAACGAAAGGTTTCAGCGTAATATTTTGGATATAATATATGCATTTACGATATTGGCCGTCTGATGCGACTTCGTACACCACGAAATGGGCATCCACAGATACCCTTTTCAGCACAGTCAGCACTACGCTCTAAAATCGCCTGTCAAGAATATGGACAAACCCTCTACCAATGTGAAGGAGGATCAAGTCCAGCAGCGGACTGTTCCATGATCTTGGTGTTTTTATTATCTTATTATGAATGACATACTGAATGTTTAAATAAAATTTAATTGTCGTACATTACAAAGTTTTTTCAATTCCAATTATTTTTTTTACGATTAGCCCGGTATTTCGCCGCAGTTGCATGCATCACCGTGAACCAAGGTGCGCGGTAAGAAAGCCGAACGCGATAAAATAAAAATAAAATAAAAGAATGGTTTAAAATGTTAGATTAATTGTTGTACAGTTGTACTTAATCCGAATTCTTTGGTAAAAATACCCTGTCAAGCCTGTGGAGTACCAAAACTCAAAAAATATTTATTGAAATAGGGTTAATAAGTCCATTATCAAACGTGAAATAACCTCTGGATTACAAAGGGATCGTTTAACAAGACCATTCAGATGTGACGCATGTAGACCGGCCAGCGCGCACAAAATGGATGTGCCCTCGATGCGCCGAGCATTACATACAATGTGGTTGACTACATTGTATGTAATTGTGCTCGGCGCATCGGCAAAGCAAATGGGCTAAATCCAGCACACACGTTAATTTATATTGACAGAATCCGCCTTCCCCCTAGCCGACTGCACGTGAGCGCAATAGCCCACAGCACGCCTTGGTGGGTACCACCGTCATATCTATATCTGCTGACAATCAATGCTTGCGTAGTTGTGTTCCGGTTTGAAGGAAAATGCCAGCATCAAACAGGCACGAGGCATCCTACCCGCTTAGTCTTGCGACGTTGCGGTTCTAGATTTTTGTTACATGAAACGTAAGTGCATGAGTCGTAGGTATTATGGGCGACTGAATTACGATGTAGAAGAAAAACCACGAACCTAAATATGTATAAGTTTAAGGGTGACATTTTGGTTACCTATTTGTTTGGTTCATAATTTTCCTGGTTGGGTCTGGTTTTTATTTTCTGTAAAGTATAGAGTTGACTTGTATCATCCTCATAATACAGGGACGGCCTGCATTGAGAATTCTCGGTGCCGTAGTACGTACTGAACGACTTGGAAGTGACGCGATGGTTTACAATTATACAATGGATTATTCATTTATTACAAACGCCGTATTGTATTGCGGTATATACGGTAAATGTAAATGGTGGAATCTTATTCTCTGGCCCTTCTCATCGAACCTTTCGATACGAACAGTCAGTCACTGCGTGTTTTCCTTTATTTTATCCTCATTGTGCATTCAAAACGAACAGACCGCTTATTTAAATAGCAAAAATAGGCCTAGAAAATTCTTTGAAACTGCATCAATTTTTAAGAGTTAAGATTATGAAGAGCTTAATTCTAACGTAAAGGTAATAATATATAAGTTTAAAACTTGAGATTTAAATTCAATTATTAGGGCCATTTTGATTAATATTGACATTTTGTTTTGCTTATTATATTTATGACATTTTTAATTATTTATTGGCGATTTTGTAATTGTGAATTTTGTATAATGAATTTGACATTTAATTTCAAACTCTGCATCCTCTCTATTATTATGTAATAAATTATTGCTATACCCTACCAGGGTTCCATGTCTTATACAAACATATATATTGGGGGACTTGTATTCACCAACCCATGGAAACGTTTTTGCGATATCTTTTGAGAGTACATTTTGTATTGGGACGCACTCGATCTTACACATTGCTGCGATAATAAAATAATTTCGCAGAAATAGAATAGGACTCTCGCGTTCCTGCGTTCTTGCAATATTTGTTTTTAGTAATTTTGTATTCTGTGCACGAACTTGAAATTGTGTAAACAAAGGTCAATAATAACGCAGCAAAGTGAAAAGGACGCGGAACACGTTATCACAAAAACGCATGAGACAATATCGCGCACAAACAATCCACCAGACGTCCACAGGTCCAGTTTCTAAGAATTCAGAGCGGAAATGTATGGATGTGCGTGTGGAATCAAGAGATTAATTAACGTAATCCTAATTCAATAAATACATTTTCATATTAATTTTCATGTTTATGACTACACTAGAAGGATAGCCGTAACTGTCATTACGCCCTTACGCCCGACGAACACTTTGAGTTTTAACTATGCAGTCTCAGATTAGGAAACAAAGGCCTGCAGTTTCAATGAGTAGTTTTTGAACATTTTTATTTATTTAAAATTAAAGTAACACACTGACAGTAACTTCCACGTCCTCACCTGAACTTAAAACCTAAAGGATCGCGAGGAAGCGAGGAAGTTAAAACTGAACGTGTGTATGACGCATTCTGCACTTATTATGATTTGTAATGTAACAAAAATACTTAACAATGTAGATAAGTAGTTACATATTCCATTCGAGAACGCACCTCACGATTTTTATGGCGACAACATCTACCAAGATAGGTTTCAGATTAAGTAACAAATACCAAAGAAATATTAATTTAGACGAGGGGGGCGTAAAAAGTTTAACATTTTGTCGGTCACAGTAATTGCTTCTTATCAGTTGGCTCGTCAACTCGTTCGTCATTCAGAAAGTAGGTAATCTCAAACACTAATAACCTACCGCTACACTGTAATCCCGACTACATTGTATGCAAATGTCTCACCCGTCCATGAGGTATTCCTGTTGATGTGTTAAATGCAGGAAGGAGCCTCTTCCCGAGATCGTCCGCTAGGGCGAGCAATTCGCCATTATACCACTGCAAGACTGGCACATCCGGTTTGAGAGCCAGCGCCAATACGTGTGCCGACAGCAAGCCCCTATTAGACCAAAGAAAATGGTTAACCGTATTCTAACTACGTATAGTTACACCAAACGAACGACACGACTTATCGGAAAATCAAATACTAACCCAAGCATTCTTATATTAGTTTCAAACACCGAAACAATAATATCGTGGTCAAACGTAACATCTCGCATGATTAACTTTATTGCTCTGCTGAATTCCGAAAAGTCTCCCAGCACCGCTAACGTGTCGAGACTGTCCACTAATGTGAGAGAGAAACTGAAATAATTCAATAATAAGCATTAATAATTATTCGTATTTTTGGATGATATACCGCCAAGATAGTTATTGTTTATGTTGTGTGTGTATCCTACAGGCTGAACGTATTAAAACAGTCTGCATTTTAAATATCATGGCGTTAAGACGAAAATCATGGAAATAAATAATAATGCAGGGAGGCTCATAAGACAATAAAATATTATATTTTTCGTGAAATATGTGTTGCCAGTGACGACCTACGGGACAGAGACCTTAGGATAGGCGCTATAAAAGTGTATAGCTCGAATTCAATCAGCGTCGGGCATGCGCGTTGGAGCATCTCTCGCAGAATCTATTTTAGGCTTATCAGCTACAAATCCCAGCCGAGCCACTTATTAAGGCCCGCAGGTTCAGTGCCTTTGGTTTAAACCATACAAAACCCGTTAAAATATATGCACATAGGATTACATTCAATGGATATACGTGATCACTTCGTTCCTCTTATCTCCAATCACCTTAGTTATTCTTTTATAGCGATAACTTTAAGTAGATAAGTACCTTACTCCATATTATAGGTTGTACGTAACTGATAACGTTTTGATAGTGCGTGACAAAAGGATTCATGTAAACATTTATGTATACCTGTAGTTCTCTGATCCCCTCTGAGATCAAAATAAAATGTAAAAAAATATGCCCTTGTGTAATTAATATAAATGTTACATTACTGAGAAATTGGTTGAATAAGACTCATATAGGTATAATACGATAGATAAAATCGTAATCTGGGGTTTTTTGTTTAAATATGTTATAAATACAATATAAGCGAACCTTTCGGAAGAAATTCTCTGTATCAGGGTTTCTCAAGGTGGTGTACGCCATTCGACGGAGAAAAACGAAATACAGAAATTGACTCGATATTTGAATTACCCAAGGTTAAAAATCAATGTTGTACTTCTAAAATTTACCCGATCATCACATTCATAAAAAAAGATGTATTTTTGGCCCTGCATTTGTTGCCTTTATTGATCCTTATTTTCTTTAACAATCAATTTTAGGAAACAAGTTAGAGAAACCCTGCTCTAAATAAATGATAGAGAAAAGACGCATCAAAATAAATTGCGTGGTTTATGGATATACAAACACACACACGCGCAAAGCGACTTTATTTTACTCTATATAAGGAAATGATGTTTGGTATGGATGGGTAAGTAAACAGATTATAGATATTAAGTAATAAACAATCAATGCCTCATTATCTCATGCAAGGTTCGTGTTTGAGACAAGGGGTAATGATTTTCGAAGGTCATTGGTCAGCACTCCATGGCCTATACATTGATGCATCAATATTATACCTAGTTTCTTTCTCCGGCCGTGTCAGCAATCAATAATAATCTCATCTTTCACTATTAGGCCGAACACTTCTACGAGGGCGAATTGAAAAGTTTTGAGTCGGACTTTTATAATACAGATTTTAGTTCTTATAAGAATTTAATTTTTCTACATAGTCTCCAGAACGATCTCAGCAATAATTAGTCAGCATTTATGGTTTACCCTTTTAAAATGTAATCTATCATCATGACCCCTTACAGTCCCAAAAAACTGAAGCCATTACTGCTGACGAAATGGCCTTAGCTTTTTTTAGGGGGTGTCGATCGAGACCTTTTCCATTGCTTGGATTGTAATTTTGACTCAGGTGTATTGTCGTGAACCTAAGTCTCGTCCATAGTTATGAAACGGCTAAGAAAATCTTTAGGATCACTTTGAAAAATATCTATATCCTGTGAAACAGTATGGCTGGTGCGCTTATTTTCAGCTGAAAGCAGTCTTGGTACCCATCTGGCAGATACCTTAAAAAATCCAAGATCATTGGTGAATGTTCTGTACTTGTTCAAAGGAAATGCCTATAGCTTCTGCTATCTCTACGATCTTCAACCTCCTACCATTCATAACCATGTCTAGAATTTTATTAACAATTTCGTCTTTAGTAGCCGTTAACAGCCGACTACACCAAATTGAAAATCTAGGTTCATCTTGAACAGCTTCTCTGCCGCGTTTGAAATCCACTACCTATTTTATTACAGTGGCATATGATGGGGAAAATTACCCTTTAATAAGTCACCAAAAAGTTGCTATGGCATTAATAATTTTTTATGACAGAACAATGCTCAATTTTATGCATTAATAACGAAATCGCAAACCTTGTTTACTAATTCGATCACAAATATTACGACTGTAACAGAAGAAAAACAAAAGACAGTACATTATGATGAAAAACATGTGAGTATTACGTTCCAGTATTATTTTTTCTTTTTAACTTCAATATCGACCTTAGACTCAAAAATTTTCAATACGCCTTTTTCCTAGTATCTCCCAATGGCGTCTCCAGTATTCCTGTCATACATCACAGACATGCAACAGCATGTGAGATAGCACTGAACCTTCAAGTATTTCACCCAAAGACATCATATTTTCTAGGATATCTGTGATTCCAACCATTGTCGTGTGTGGTGGTGGCCAAAGTGAGGCAAGATTAAGATTGCATGACCGAGTTTGAACCCTTTGGAGTGGCTTTGGCCACCATGTACCAATGACCTAACCTGAGATATGTACCTATTTGCATTTCTGAGGTTTGGTATTTATAAACCACACTGAAACAATTCACACTTCCAGGTATTTACCTCCACGCACCGGGAACAGTTTTCTCTTGCTACCATTTCAGACTAAAAGTAATGGATCAAGGACACCTATTGCTGGGCACCTATCAAGGAGATATTAAAGTTCTGTTATAATACAAATTCATCCTTTATTATTAATTTGTATCTTTCAAGTAGCAGAGGAGCGTCGGTTGCCCAGTGGTTAAGGTATCCTACTTGTAAGAGAGCGATACCGAGTTCCAATCCCACTGCAAGATTATTTTCTGAGTTATATACATTAGTAATAGTAACTGATGCTCTTAGAGTGAGGGAAAACATCGACTGAATGTGTAACTACACTGGTCAGGTTCCCCTTTTCTCCCACCAATCATTGTTTCTCAAACACAATAATTAAACCGTTGACCTTGACAGTTTTTTAAATAATAATAACCTTAGAATAACCTTACCCTATCGTATTATACACTCAAAACAGCCACCTACCAGAGTACTTTTCTATACCTTTCGAAAGAAACCAATTATTAAAAAGTAAAAATACTAGGTGAACGGACACTACTGATAAGTTTTATTACACAGATTAAGATTGCATACATTATTTTTATGGTTTCATATGTATAGGTATGTACTTATAGAACATTAACTACCTAATAGTTTACATTCAATGTGTATTTGTGTAAATTTAAGTCAAATGGGTAACTTAGATAAAAAGAATCAAGATTTTGCAATAGGGATTTCAAGAAAAACCTAAAGAATAAATAATTGAAACCTCTAATTGAACATCACTCACTAGCCCAAAACCTGTCCAAGTGCTTATCGCTCTGTAAACCAACTAAGTGTTATTTATGTCAATATGTGTCATTGGTTGTTTAGGGGCAAAATTTATGATTAAATTGTGATTAGACTCACTTTTTGAACACAGAACTGTTTTCAACTTAAGTGTATTAGTTAATATTTTATTGGTTGTGCTTTTGTGGTTTTGTTTCCAAAGTGCAAATCAGTTTTAAGAAGCTTTGACCAGGTATGAGCATTGTAATCTGGCTTGATATTGGTGTAGGCAGTATGCGGACCTGGAATAACCGGCAGACCAGAACCTGCATCTTTGGATAGACCAGATATCCATTACACTCTTCTACATTGTACGAAAATTTAACATATAGTACTGGTATCTTTTATATTTGCTAAAGTGATGCAAACAATCACACTTTTCAGTAAATGCTTTACTCAGTTTTAGTAGTTAATGAGCGTATGTTTTTTTAGTTGTGAGGTTTTTTATACCACTAGGGGGCAAATAAGCTTACAGCCAACCTGATGGTTAGAAAATCATTATACATGAGGAAATTATCCATCATTTAATTAAAAGCTATGCTCTTGTTGATGGGGCAATCACCGTTTTGTTCTACACTTTTTATGTTAATAAGAAATAATAGTTTTAAATTTTGTGTCCCATGTGTTTAGTGTGTCTACCCTCTCATGCCTATCTATTTGTCTTTGAATAACTAGATTTGATGTATTAATTGAATTCATATTTCATAAAAAAGATTACATGTTCACAAAAGTTAAACAAAAACAAATAAACTCACTTTCCCAATACATCATCCATGTCACCACGACTGGGTGTTACACCTCTCCATCGTCCTTTACAACTTAAGGGCATCAACTCATCAGCAGGGTATGCATTATCCATATATGCATTATAGGCATGGTAAAACATTTTTCTCGCTTCTTCTCTAAAAATAAATAATTAAATGAGCATTGTAATTAAATTGGTCTTAGCTTACCTAACTTGTTTTTACTTGGTAGGTAATTGATACTTACCTTTAATAATATTTGTCAAAAAGGTCATTGTGGCAAAATTCGTAGGAATGAAGCAGGCATAAAAACTACAATAGTGTTCTTACCTAAGTTCAAGTCTCTCTGATCTCGTCATCCGTGATGAATTAGTCTCTTCCTCAGTATTTACACAAATTATCGATAAAATAAGCACGAATAGGACTCGATATGCCATGTTTTCACAATGTACAAATATCTTTAGTGTTTAGAAATAATTCCAATTCGTGAACTGCACTAAAACTAAATAACGTCATAAAAACAAAGTAAATTTGTAAATTCTAATTAGAAAAATCTAGGTGAGAACTCGCACTGCTAGCAAAAGAAGCAGGTACCTACAGAAAATCATCTGAAAAATATATGTACCTATTGAAAGAAATCACACACTGAAGAAATGAATTTACCAAATTTACCTTAACCATAGAGGATATAAATGTACGTCAAAATCGTCACTTGTTCTAGTTTTAAACCCCAGCGGCTGTCCAAGTAATGAGTGTATACAGCCATTTGTTTAATGCTCAAGGATGAGGATAGGACTGGACCGCATACCGTACTACAGATTACATGCCGAAGTCACTGCGTGAGTGCCGGGCCGACAAAGGTGCTTTCAAGCATAGAGAAAAAATTTTATATACAGAAGCAGAGAGTACATTTAGAGTTTAAATACGAGACAAAATGACACACATCTCTATAACACACACACTAATGCAAATGCAGGGACGGAACAAGGCAGCCCATCTGCAGCAAAATATAACTCATAATGAGTTACCGGCAGTGCTTGCTATTGCAAAAAGGAGGGTTATGGTTATGCGATATGAATGTTTATTTGTTGCCTCATAACTTCTAAACTAAGTAGGTACCTACCTACTTACTTATAGTTAGAAGTGTCTTCATTGTTCACAGGTTGGCCTATGTGACTTCATAAATTTAATATGATGCCCTCTAGGGGACATAGTCATGAAAAAAAAATAATGAAAATGATAGATACATTAATATATTAAACAAGCAGCATATTCCTTATTTTCAGTAAACATTTATATAATGCTGGTGCAGCAGGACAGAAGGGACTTGCACCTAATTATTATCTTGTTCTTCAAAATGTTTACAACGCAGCACTTCCAATTTGCAACCCAGACATAACCATGTCTGGTCTTTAGGAAACCTAGAAAATAAAAATTTATGTAAATAAACGTAAATACGCGATTAATCCGTTGTTTCAAATAATATCTAAACATTAAAAAAGTCACTTACATTTTTGGCATGTAACCTTGATACATATAAAATTGTGGACCGCTATTCACAAGATTTGAGTAACAAAATACTATAAAATAAATACTAAGTCCGACCCTGTTAGCATCAAAATATTTTCGTACCTATTTAGACACCGAAATATTGCTCAATTTGCCAATAACTTTAAATCTATCTCTAATGGCATGTTGTTTTAAGGTAAAGCATTTCAATTATTGCAAATTCACACTATTTCGATGCATATTTTTGTCACAATTTCTAAAATTTATTTCGGATCGCCGCGACCACGAATGTTTACTTACCGGTGAAAGGATAATCCAGGTGTATTTCCATACTTTCACATAAATGTGCACTAAATTACACACAAAATTACAATCTTTTAAATGGTTTGATTTAAATTTTATTAGGAAATTATAAAATATACACAGATGTTTCAAAGGAATCGTCAGGTCGTTAGGCCCTCGAGCAATATGTCGAACGTTCAAAACATTGCGCGCGTCACTTTCCGTGAACTTATTCCAATGGATGAAAAAACGGGATAGCAAGATTCATAATCATTGTAGAGCGAGCGACCAGGGAATATTTGTGATTTGTTTTTAGTCTGTTATGTCTGTGCTTTCAAGCATCAGTGCAATCCTTTTCTTAGGAAATTGTACAAAATTTTACCCACCGCCACAACCGAAACTGTTTTGCTCGTAAACTGTCGGAAATTTGTGAATAAAACAAAAGATGTAGTGTACTTTATGCATAAAGAAAAAAAATTATTTACAGAAGCAGAGAGTACATTTAGAGTTTAAATACGAGACAAAATGTCACACATCTCTATAACACACACACTAATGCAAATGCAGGGACGGAACAAGGCAGCCCATCTGCAGCAAAATATAACGCATCATGAGTTATATTTTGCTACGACTTTCTACTCGCAACGAACACAAACAAATCCGACTTGTTGTTCGCTCCAGATGACTATGCAATTTATTTAAGCTTGTCCTTATATTTTAATATTGACATTATAATAAAAGGTAAGGTGTCTATGGAATCAAAGCCATGCCCTGATACCTACCACCGTCTTTTCGATCTCTCGATCCTACATACCGTGAATCGGCAGTGCTTGCTTTTGCAAAAAGGAGGTTTATGATTTTGACTAGTATTAATGTTTATTTGTTGCCTCATAACTTCTTAACTAAGTAGGTACTTACTTATAGTAAGAAGCGTTATTCATGTCCTTCATTGTTCACAGGTTGCCCTATGTGACTTCACAAATTTAATATGATGCCCTCTAGAGGACATAGTCATGAAAAAAAAATAATGAAAAGGATAGATACATTAATTTATTAAACAAGCAGCATATTCTTTATTTTCAGTAAAAATTCATATAATGCTGGTGCAGCAGGACAGAAGGGACTCGCACCTAATTATTATTTTGTTCTTCAAAATGTTTACAACTTCCAATTCGCAACCCAGACATAACCATGTCTGGTCTTTAGGAATCCTAGAAAAACAAATATTTATGTAAATAAACGTAAATTCGCAATTAATCCGTTGTTTCATATAATGTCTGAACATTTAAAATGTCATCTAGGTACATTTTTGGTATGGAACCCTGATGTCTTTGAGGCATTTGACACGCGTGCTCTATAATCAGTGTTGCAATGTAAGTCTACTGTAATACGTACTGAATTCAGTAGAAAAGTCCATTTTCAATATGGCGGCATGCACATGGGCGTAGCCCCCGTCCCACCTAGCAAAATGTATGAACTGAAGCAAAAGTTGCATTTCGGGTGACAGCTGTCAAACTTATAACTGTAATAACTCTGAAACTATTTATCCTAGAACATTAGTTCCTAAAGAGAAATGGTAGTACTCGTCGAGTCTACATTTTGTATGACCGCTGTCAAAGTTAAAACTTTTGTAATCCTGAAACTATTGGTCCTAGAACACTAGTTTCTAGAGAGAAATGATAGTACTCGTTGAGATCTACATGACAGCTGTTAAACTTAAAACTGATATCCGAAATGTAGATCTCGATGAGTACTATCATATTACTTAAGGAACTAGTGTTGTAGAACCAATCGTTTCAGAGTTATTAGAGTTCTAAGTTCGAAGTAGTGTTCTAGGATCAATAGTTTCTGAGTAGCAAGGTAACCTTGGGTTGGACACTGGTGAAAATATGACCTTTAGGTTGCACCCAGTCCGGCTGTGCTTGGCCCTGATCGGTAGGTTGGTGTCCGCGCTAAGTGATAAAAGTAATTCGGAATTTGCATCAACAATGATGGCAACACTAGAAAGGGACACAGGACTATTAATGGTGGCTCTCGCTCTGCCCGGTTTTTGTCTTAGAAGCGCGCAGTCCCATTTGGGTAGTAAGTCCATGGGCGCGTGTAATCGCAGCTATGGGATTGGCCTTGGACAAAATATATTTAATCTGTGCGATTCACGGCGATTGCGTTGTTTGTTGGTTGCATTTATGTCCATGGCTGGCTGTTCGTGTCGCTCGGTTTCGGTTGTGTGTGGACTGTGGTGTGTGCTGTGCTTCTCTTGCTGTGCTAGTGGCTGGTGACTTACTTATGTTCTTTGTACGTAGGATAAATAAAACTGTTGAAAGTCGAAACGAGTAATGGTTATTGCATTCAGAGGCAAGTATAGGCCTTCATCTCAAGAAAATATGAAGAAAGGATGATTTCAGACATACAATTTGATGATGATGACAATGATTGATTGATTGATCACTGCTCTTCAACGTTCACTTCATTCACGTTTCCACCATTGAAGTTGTTGCTGTTAGGTATGTGAATTTTAAAGTATTTTTAAAATGAAACTTAACTTAGCCCTTTTTGGGTAAGCTAAATATATACGGGGTTTTCGAAACGAATTTTGGACATTTTCAATAAAGATTACCTATGTCCTACTGATTAACTTACCGGCAAGTTATTTGTTTACATCGATTATGCAAAACAGATTGGTAGAAGTCTCGAGCTGACATTACGGTATTAGAGAAATTGATTTGGAATATCAATTTTTATTTCACAGTTTCTGTCGTATTATTGACTTTAATACTACGATTGTAGGTTGTCGACGTAGTAAGAATACTAAACGAAGTTATGAGCTATCTTTGTAGTACAAATATGAAGTTGCTATGATATTCTATGTTGTAATAATTAATTGAAAGGATATTGGTGTAAATTTTTTTATGGAGAAGTAGCTTTCGAGATGGACCATAGAACCGCCATTTTGATTGCTAACGAAGAAGTGGGTGCGGAGAGGGGGAGGGGGGAGAGAGCGACTGTGAGCAAGGGGGCAGTGATCACAAAAAAAAGACTATCAATCATCATCATTATGAAACATAACCTAACTATGTTTTAATTGTTTTGACAGGTATTTTCTCTAACTAACATCATCATGAATGGAGATATGAATGGTACCATAGAAGAACCAATGGAAACTGTGGATACATCCAGTGCAGAGCCAGTGGGTAACTCGAATGACTGTAAATCTGTTGTCACTAGTAGTGAAACAAATAGTGTAGACAATAGTGATAACTTAGATAGTAAATCTAAACAGGGTAAAATTAATAATGATAGCTGTAGTAATGAACCAGAATTGAAAGATAATTGTGAGGATGAAATTGATAAAGAGGTGGCTGATCACACACAAAGTACTTCAAATATGACTACATGCAGCAATGATAATAATATATCAAAACGTATTGAAATCGTAAAGACTCCTCCTAATGTAACCATTCATGACCACTTATCGACTCTGGATGATGAACAACTTATTGCAGTAAGTATGTCCTATTAATGTATTATACCAATAGAATGTGCTAATCAGTTTAACCCTTTATTATATTATTTAAAAATATATCATTCACACTAACAGAATGTTTAGACAGAATTGATCTTCAACATTTTAAGCTTCTGTCTATTATTTCCACAGAAAATCCTTAAATGGCAATTTTTCCTAAATTGGGTACCTATATTCTATGTTTATACCTAAATACCTAAACATTATTTACACTCATCTTCAATCTGCAAACAATTGAACACAACCTGCTTAGAAAGAGTTGATAATAATAGGGTTTCTAAACTCATTAGTTTGTGACCTGCTTATTATTTTTACTACAATGTAAAAAATCATCTTGGCGTTAATGTACCGGTTGAGCTTTAAAGACCGAGGGCCCGGGGTCGGCCTTGACCATGATCCAGGATTTGTCAGATCAGGAATGTCACTTCACTGTAATTATATAGTGGAGGGACTACCATCTGACCTTTGTGACCCTGTTAACAGGGCAACCTGACCAGTGGCTTATTCAGCTATGCAGGCGACACATCGACATCGGCTTAAACTTGACAGCTTGACGAATTAGTCTGCGGTATTGTCTATGGCTCTCATACGACAGAAAGAGAAAAAGATAACAAATCGAAGAAGATACAGATTAATATTACTAATTTGCATTGACAGGACTTGAATTGTATCAATCGAGGCGATGTACGTACAGTCATTGGTAAGGCCACAGATTGAAACACATTCAGTTTCATCACAATGTTTTCCCTCACCGTAAGGGCATCGGTTATTTTACATTAAATTGTTACATGGCCGCCCTGGAGTTCGAACCCGGTACCTCTCGCTCACGAGTCGGACCTCTTAACCACCACGCCACCGACGCTCTCTAGGCACTTCAGCTAGATAATGATGATAAAAAGCGAAATCCTTGTATTGCCAGCAGCTTCAGGCGCTGTCCTAATTATCAACGGTCGTGCGACAGACGGTTTTGAAATCTTCTATGGGTCGGGCGTCGGACACTCATTGAATATTGTTTTTACTGTATTTACTGGATTCGGATTTAACAGTTTGGAATTTTTTAAAGAGAGTGCCATATGACATCGCAATTGTGAGAATCTATTTAGGTACCCGTTAAGAGAATTGTCATGGATTGCGGCAATGTAGCGCATATATTATCTTCTTTGGTTTAGGAGATATCGTGAAAATTTCTTCACAGTTATTCATAAGCTCAGCAGTGTCTCCTTTGCACTAGGATATGGGATCGTAATAGAGGTATATTAGAGGTCTCTTCGGAGGCGGGCAACGCATTAGTGACTCTCCTGGTGTTGCTGATGTCTATAGGCGGCGGTGTCCACTTTCCATCAGGTGACCCGCTTGCCTGTTTGTCAGCCGTGTAACACAAAAAAAAAAATAAGATACTGAAAAAGTTACTTAGTAAAGATTAGGAGACGTCCTCATTGTCACATCAAGAACAACGTATTGCCGCGTCGGCGTTGGCTCGCCCGTCTAGGTCCGCGTTCGACCACCGTCGCGAGGCTCGCACCATAAAACTCGTGTGGGGCAATTACGCAACTCTCACTGAATAGACTATACATTTTTAAAATACTTACCCAAAGATAAATTCAAAACTGGATACATAGGTAACCAACTTTGACATTCAATTTAGTCTCAACAAAACTTCGCGCGTCACACAGATTTATTTTCAGTTACGTGATTTTATTTATTGAGACAAGGTTGTTCAAGGCGTCAATGTGGGTCATGATTCAGTTTTCGTGACTATGCATTAGGTATAAGTAATCATACATTATAAAATAAATCGTCACTGGAAAGGTAACATTACTTACCGCCAAAATTGCCGTATCGCATTATATATGTATAATAATTGGTTTTTAACTAAAGTTTTGGCATTCTTAGAAGACGATGACGACTAAGTATGTTGTGGTTTTTTTGTAGATATAAATAATTCATTTAAATAATTTCGATTTTATGCTAATTCCGATGAACCACGCGTCTACGAAATTTATCCTTTCAGTTCTTATAGAGCTAACGCAAACGTAATTTAGGGCTGCTATCATTATAAAGTATGTGGGGTCACGAGAAACTTTGCTTTGAAGTCCTAAATGTAAAAAATATTTAAAAATGTCTTAAGTCGTCATACACTATACATCTATTAGGTACGTAATATTGGTAATCTTACATTTTTAGAAAATATGTAAGGAGGAATAATGAGCTGAATAGTATACTTTGATATACTTAAGAAAATAATGTATAATGGGCGCTGATAGATTTGATTTTATAGATTCCGGAAATAATCAAATACTAAATGAAGACTTCAGTAAAATATCGAGGAACTGGTTTTGTTATTTGACTTCATGTAAAGTACATTGAAACTCGCAAACCCGATGAGAAATTATTTAAAAAGTATAAATTTGGTTCTACAAAACCCCGGGCGCGCTAGCGGTAACCGTTAACTTAGCCTTAGTTGGGACACAAGCGGCACGCAGGTCACTTTGGAAAACCATTAATTCGCTTTTCCTAACATTATACGCGAGTCTGCAGGATCTAGCGTACTGTTCGCATAAAGCTATCAGCCTCAGTGCTGCAACGGATGGACTCAACAAGACCATATCGTCTGCATAACTGATGATATTTACGTAATGACCACCAGTAAAGACTCCGACACGAGTGTTTCCAAGTTCAATTGTCAGCTGATTGACTTACAAGTTGAAAAGTGAGTAGGAGGTAAGACCTTGTCTTACGCCATAATACCATCCTGTACGTACCGGACAGCTGCTCTTGCTCATTTAACCTGGTCAGTCTGAAGGCCGTACTCACCGGGCACAGATTCAACTAGTTTGGACCATAAAATATCATGCCTAACTAGGTCAAATGCCTTGGAAAGGTCAAGAAAAGCTGCGTATACCGCAGTACTCCTGTGTTTGAGTTACAGTTTCACTCAGCTGTGGCCTAATTCCAAATTCATCATCTTGCAAAGCTATGTGAAGCTTGAGATGTGCATCTGCACTGATACTCCTTTTTTGAACTCTTGCGAAACAGAGGGAGACTTACTCGTAAATATAGCAAAAACGTAAAGCACAGGTTTTTCGCTTTGCCTAATCTTTGTGCTAACAATTTTTATTATTGAATTTAGTAAATATTGTCTCCAAACTTTTAAGAAGTTAATTTGAATGTGACGTTACAGGTTTATGGCGGTTTAACTGGGTCACTCAATTCATAACGGGTTTGAACTAAGCCCCGCTTGCACCAAATTTTTAAACACGTTTAAGAATGACGGTGAACTTTTTTTTCGAATTACGATGTTTCTATAAGTATCAGCTTAAATGCGTGTAAGAATTTGGTGCAAGCCGCCCTAAGTGAGCTACAAAACATGTGTTTAATTGACGAAATACTTCATCATTATCATCATCTTGGCGTTAAATCCCGGTTGCGCTCCCGTGCAACACGCAGGGGCCCGCGGTCCGCCGCGCCTGCTTTTTTTAGTCCACTTTGCTCGGTTTTCGGCATCCTTACTGGTGAGTCTGTTGGCACGCATGTCACTCTTAACGAACTCCAGCCATCGCTTCTTGGGCCGACCTCTCCATCCCGTGTCTGGCGGGGGTGGCATGGCCATACATCTGTTCCCCACATAATTCAAGACGTGGCCGTACCATCGAAGGCGATACTCTTGTAGCTTATCTGCGATGTCACGGACATGAAGGCTACCGCGGATGTGGGCGTTCCGCACACGATCTTTGCGGGAAATCCTACACATCCACCGCAACATCTTCATTTCCGTGACTCACAACTGCTGTTTGTGTCGCTCTAGTAGAGGTCAACTCTCGCTGCCGTATAAGGGAACAGATGGTCTTGTAGACTTGTACCTTTAGCTTCATGTATGTAAACTCTTTATTGCATAATAATTAAATACAAAATGAGAAA
This sequence comes from Blastobasis adustella, assembly GCA_907269095.1. NCBI lineage: Eukaryota > Metazoa > Arthropoda > Insecta > Lepidoptera > Blastobasidae > Blastobasis > Blastobasis adustella. The sequence goes on from OU026114.1 coordinate 19,307,194, forward strand.
AATGAAATTTTACAAAGCAAAGGCGGGCTTATCCCACAATGGGATTTCTTCCAGCCAACCCCATCGTAATGGAAGATGTATTGAAAATTTAACCTAAATCATACATTTTATTAGCACACCAGATTACTTCTACATGTTTGGACAATATTTTCTCTAATTGTGAAATAATAGAAAAACAAATTCTAAGTGCATTACCGTCAGATCCTTTTGGTCAACTGATAATGTTTCCATTCAAACACGAAAATAAAAATATATAGATAACAATTAGACCAGTTACAGCGTGCAGCGTGTGTAAATTAGGTAATAAAATATTCGATACTGACGATGCTAATACATTTTATAATTTTTTTTCAACTGTACACGCAGAATTTGAAAAATCTTTTAAATCAAAGACCGTCAGTATGAAAACTGGATTTAAATTCAGCGATTGGGCGAAAAATAGAGAGAAACTGTTTAATTTATTTGCTTTTTAGTAAGGCCTCACCTTACTAAAAAGTGATCATTTTAATGATTATGTTAAAAGGTACTCAAATATATTTAAAATAGTTTGCCAAAAAGCCAAAGCTAACTTCATAAATAATAAAATTTTAAATTCTGATGATAAAATATAAACAATTTGGGCTATCATAAACAATGGAACTGGTAAAGTACGTAATAAAGTTCAAGAATATAAATAGAAAATATCTGCTGGTATTGTAAATTTGCACTGCACATTTGAACCCCTCTTCCAGCAGAGTCTTGGCCTTGCTTAAAGCACACGTACCTGCATGTGTGGAAAAGTTAAAATTTAGACATGTGACCCCTCAAATGATAGTAGAGACATTTGACAGCATAAAAGTAAAATCAACAGAAGACATATGGGGAATGTCAGTAAACGCATGTAAGTGTATATCCATCTTAGCACCACACTTTGCTGCTATTTATAATACATGTATCGACGATGGGGTTTTCCCAGATCTGCTTAAGTACGAGTACGAGCTAGTACAGTAGGTTAGTTCCTTTATTTAAATCAGGTGATAGTGGTAACTATAATAAGACCACGCTAAGTCCGAATAACTAATAAAAAAAAAATATGTATGGCAACTTATGACAAGTTTTTTAAAAGTAATATAACGTCATTCATAAAAGTCATAACAAACAATTTGATTTCTGTAGGATTGTTTATTTTCGTGAGTTATGAAAAATATTAATAAGTAATGGGCAAAACAATTAAAAAGGAAGTGAGAGTGATAATTTTCAGCATAATTAATAATTTAGTAAATCTAAGAGTACACGCTCAAGCCAAATATCTGAATGTTTACAAGAAGGACTGACAAGGACCCTTTTAAGAAGATTATCCCCAGATGATTGTCATATCCACATTTTATAATTTTTACCACTGTCAGTCAATTCGGACTTATCGTGGTCCTATTATATCACGATAGACAAGTTACTACAGACCAGTTTCTGTTTTGCCAGTAATGAGTAAAATTTTCGAAAAAATTATAATAAATGATATGTTGTGTCACTTCAATCTAAATAAGATTTTCAATCATTAACAATTTGGCTTTACTAAGATTCGCTCTACTGTCCATGCTTATATCGCCTTAATCCAGAACATCTTGGAGGCATGGGAGGATTCGAAAGATGCTATAGGCGTGTTTTGTGATCGTTCCAAAGCCTTCGATTGCGTGGAACACGACACACTAATTTTGAAGTTGAAACACTGCGGCGTTACTGACAAGGCATTAGATTTAATGAATTCTTACCTAACAAATAATGCAACGGGTCCAAATAAACAGAGTGAAGTCTGCAGGGTCGACTCTGGGAATTGGTGTGCCACAAGGTTCAATTTTGGGTCCATTTTTATTTCTAGTGTATGTCAATGACTTGCCATTTGTGACTCAAAGTCTGGCGAAAACAGTGTTGTTTGCAGATGACACGTCTCTTATATTTAAAATTAGGAGAAATACTCGAAAGTGTCAACGAAATAAATAACACGCTCCTTAAGGTCCAAGCTTGGTTTACGATAAATAACCTTGTACTTAATGCAAAAAAACTAAGTGTATGCATTTTCAACTACCTAATGTAAACAATCTCTTAATTAATGTTAAAATTAATAATGACAATTTAGATTTCGACACAAATACAGTTTTCTTGGGGATGATAGTAGACAACCGTTTACAGTGGGGTCCTCACATAACAGCCTTGTCGAGTCGGCTTAGTTCTGCTGCTTACGCTGTAAAAAAAATTAGGCAACTGGCGAACATAACAACAGCAAAATTAGTATTGCGTTATTCCACAGCTTACTCTCGTATGGCATATTATTGTGGGGGCAGATTTAAATTCAGTATTTGTTTTGCAAAAGAGAGCTGTAAGGGCTATTTATGGTCTGAGAAGTCGGGATTTCTTAAGGCAATTATTTCAAGAAACGAACATTTTGACTGTGCCCTGTCAATATATTTATGATGTTGTATATGTTAGAAAAAATACACAAATGTTCAAGAAGAACTGTGACATACATAACATTAATACTAGAAATAAAAATAAGTTGGTACACTTAAAAACTAGGCTAAGCAGAACTCTGAATTTATTTGTAGGGGCCAGTATTCAGTATTATAATAAAATACCTAACGACATAGTCGAGCTGCCTATAAATAAACTAAAGTCTGTTGTAAAGACAAAATTATGTAAAAAAGCATATTACAACGTAAATTACTATGTTACAGATAAAAATGCTTGGAATGACATTCGGGTAAATTAAAATTAAATAATTGTGATGTGGCAAATGTTTTGACATTGTAATAGTCATTCTTGACATTTAATATATTGATATAAATTATATTTTATTTATTGTATGTAAGGCGTAGATCTATGTGACATTTTCTATTAATTTTTATTAATTGTTTATGTAATTACTGTTAAGTTTAGACATTGCATTAACATTCAATAAGTGTGTTTTTTATACCAATGTTGAATAAAATTAATTGATTGATTTATCAGTCCGTTTGACCTCCTCTTCACCTATGCGAATTGTGAAGAAATAGTTACATATTCTTATATATTGATCAGGGAACACACTCGCAGGCAACGCGTTCCACTCCTAGGCCGTATCGCTGATTCCGAAGACTTTATTGGAGTAGTAAATTTTTTGACACAACAAAATGGCTGCGTTGCGCACCTTTAACAGAGACTAAAATAAAATACCTACTATGATCATGTATTGGTAAATGACTTAATGTTGGGTAAATTCCAAGTGGCTAGAAGCAGGCAGAAATGTGATATTTTCTCGCAAACTCGCATTTGCGTATTGAGGTTACTTGCTTATTCCGGGTTATGGTACAACAATTATAATATGTCCTTAATTTTAAAAGTTTTTATTATTATCTATCAACTATCAATAGTTTAACGTTGATTCATACGACAATCTATATTATGTTAATGACTTTTTTGCAGAAGTTGCAGCTGTATGATAAACTATTACAAGAGTGTTGTGAAAAAGGAGCTATCAATTCTGATTTAGAGAGTAACGATAATGATATTATAATTGTAGAAAATGAAAACATTGTCCATGAAATACCAAGTGATGATGAAGATGTAACTAATGTTGAAACAGAAAGCTCTGTAAAACTTCGTCGGAGCACTAGAACAAAAAAGAGAAAACACTATGATGATTCGGCAACAAGTGATGATGATGAATCAGACATAGAAGAAGTCATGGTAGAGGACCCGTTAGGGTCCCATACAAAACCAATTGTGATAAGTAATGTTAAAGATTTGGTAGTTACTGCCGTACAACCTGAGAAATCTAACAGAAGTAGAAAGAATGAGTTGTCTATTCCAATTAACAGTGTTACTAGTGGAAAAGCAGTAGGCACGGAAAATAAGAACAGTGCAACATCCATTAATTCTACTGTAAAGAGTTTGTACCAAGCTATATTTGCTCGTGGTACTACTGTCACTCCAATTCAATCCAATAACAAGTCTAGCTCACCAATTCAGCAAGTTTCACCAGAGAGTATGCAGCCTCCAATATTACCTTCTCTGACTGATGACATGTTTGTTGTAGAAGCACCTTCATTTATTGTGCCATATGTCTATGAGAAACCTTCAGTGAAACCATTTAGAGAATTTGTCGATGCCCTAGGTAAATCTGTTGACGAACAAAGAATAAAAGATGAGAATGAAAATTCACTTAAAGAAAAAAAGGAGAAAGAGAAAAATCAAAAACTGGAGATAGGTGAATCTTTGTTCGAATTGGAAGATAAAGATAAAAAAGAGAACAAAAAAAGAAATAAGGAACGTATGTATGCTGTAATTTATTTTATATGTACAAAATTGTGCATCAAGAGTATTTTATATATTTTAAATTATAAAATACATAATAATTACCTATCCAAGTCAAATCATGCAATACTTTATAATGACAATAGATTTAATTTTAGCATTTTTGCTTACATTCGTAATGTTGCTCATTCCAGGTGACCGCAGTCGTCAAAATGATGACGATGATGCTTCCTGGGATGGTGAAAGCTCCACAGATTCTGACGATGAAACATTAAGTGATAACGATGATTCTGTGAGTTTAAAAGAAAAAACTGATTCCTTTGCTAGCGTAAAAGATATAGCTGACGTAACAATAAAAGCTATTGCTAGCAAATCAGAGAATTACTTTGATTGTTCTCTCGGAAATTTTTTCGTAAATATTGGATTAAATTTAGTCCAAGAATATGTACAAAATGATTTGTTGATACAACAAAATCGTAAGCTTTATAGAGAAAAGAAAGGGGGGCATAGCACCAAAGCTACAGAATTATCAATTTTATCACTAAAGAAGAATCTGGAACTCAGCAAGGAAAACAATGCTCCATATAGTTTGCCTCAGAAAAAATGCGATTTTTGTACTTTTAAATCTGAATCTGCCCTTGTTATCAGTCATCACTTAGAGACACCACATATGAAATTAAATTTCTACAAATGTAACTATTGTGCATTTGAAGTTCGTAGTCCACATGATATTCTATACCATATGGAAGCAGAGCACAAAGTACGAGCCAAATTGGAACGGGCACCATGCTACCATCAATGTCCTAATTGCCCATTTGAAGACAATGGAAAAGGAAAATTGGCGCGTCACCAAATAGGTTGCGCTAAAAAGTTTAAACCTGAATTGAACTTAGCACCGCCAATTGAATGGGAACCTCCTGCAAAGATACCAAAGGTAATCTAAAACTATATTGTCTTTTCTGTCGTTTTAAAGGAAGTCCGGACAACTCACCCTATAGACTAATAACGTTGAGAGAGATTTTTCATGTTCTACAACTTTTACTATGGCGACAACTCTCGAATCGCTGTGGGAAAAAAGTTCTTGTCAATTAAAATAAACTTCATTTAGTGCTGGAAAATTCAGCCTATATGACCAATAAATTTCGACGACCTGAGTTGTTCAGTTGGTTAACATGTCGATCGCCACGATCGGGCTCGATACCCGGCCGAGCAGAAATTGAAATGATGAATTTTAATTTCTCTATGGGTCTGGGTGTAGTAAGTATAATAAGTATGTATGTAAAAAAAAGAAGTAAATCAGTAGTTTATCAGTTATATAACACAAGCTTTGCTTACTTTGGGGCTAGATGGCGCTGTGTGAATTTGTCCAAGCATATTTATGTTTAATGTTGAGCGATATATCATTGGAAAGGATATTTAATTTTTTACAACTTTTATTACTGTAACAACTCTTTAATCGCTGTGGAAAAAGTTATGGTCACATTTCCAGATGCACCTGTCCTTTTAACTGTTATCCTCCATAACATTTTTCCCACAGCGCTTCGAGTGTGGTGGCCATAGTAAGTTATAGAAAATTAAAAATCTTTTCCAATGACATATCGCTTAACGTTAAATATAAATATGCTTGGACAAATTCACACAGCGCCATCTAGCCCCTGTGCTAAGCTTGTGTTATGGGTGTTAGATAACTGATGAACTACTCATTTACTTATTATTTTTACACAACGTGATTGGTCAGGTTGAATATTCCAGTACAAAATGAAGTTTATTTTAATTGACCATAACTTTTTTCCATTGCGAATTGAGATTTAGCGCCGTAGTAAATGGTGTAGAAAATGAAAAATCCTTTCTAATGACATATCGCTCGGCGTTATTGGTCATATGGTCCGAATTTTCCAGTACACAATGAAGTTTATTTTAACTGACCATAACTTCTATTCTCAACGTTACTGGTATTGGTCATATAGGCTGAGGTCGACACGTTTCTGATGGTCCTCCTTTGTAAAATAAATTACAAAATGCATAATTGTTAATTTTTATTGTAGATAACGAAGACCCGAACCAATGTAGGAAACCAATACCAAAATATGCTGAACCGGCACATGAATGCAGGCAATACCATGAGCAAGGCTCAATTGTCGGTTCCCAAGTTATTCCCTGGCGGAGCAACGTTATCAGCGAGCCCTAGCAGCCGCCCGCGGATGCGACCGGGCGCTCCGCCTCGCTTCGCGACTGTACCAGGCGGCTTGCCCATATTACGCCCACCCTCGGTTGTGCGACATCCAGCCTCATCCAATTTTCCCATCTCAGTAAGTAGCGATTTTAATATAAGTATCGATTTTTGCTTTCAAACCAAACTGAATTCAGTATTACAATGGTTTTAAACCTTTTTAATGCGAATGAAGGAGTATACTCGTGCGTCAAAAACGGCCATAAATTTTAATACTGAAGTGGGATAAAGGCAGGCAGAGATCACTTGGATTCCATACAGAGGCGCGCCGTACGAATTGTCGACGATACGATACTGACAGGCAAGTTAGAACCACTGGCTGATCAAAGGGACTTTGGCTCGCTGTGTGTGTTCTACCGGCTGTACAATGGGGAGTGTTCTGAGGAATTATTTGATCTGGTGCCCACAGCACAATTCCGCCATTGCACCACCCGCCGTGGGCTGGGTACTCATCCCCATTACGTGGACCCTCTAGTGGTGTCCACGCGAAGATTCGAAAGGACGTTTCTCGCTCGTACGATTCGGATGTGGAATGAGCTCCCAGCCACGGTGTTTCCTTTGGTCTATGACATGGGATCGTTCAAGAGGTATCTTAGAGGCGGGCAACGCATTGGTAGCACCCCTGGTGATGCTGATGTCCATGACTAGCCGCCTACCTGACTTTTTTTTTTAATTTTTTCGCGATCCCTGTGTTTAAAACACACAAAAGCTGCTGCCCATTTTTCGGTCTACGGAGTTCATTATTGGTTAGCCTCTTAGTCGCTTTTTATATCTGATTTGTATCTGTCTATAGTCGATACTCATGGTCGAGGGGGTTAGTGTAGTTCTACCCTGCCGGACACCACACAGCTGTGGGAAAAAGTTATCCATACAAATATATAAAGTTTGCTTATTTCAATGTGCTAAGCTCCAAAACGACTGGGGCCCTATTTTTAAACTGCTTGCCTGGTGTCGAACTGTTTTCAATGTTGATTTTCGGCATGAAAAATCAATGATTTTATGTATGACGCTGATTGCCCTATTTTTGAACAATTGCTTTCTGTGTTAGCAACGTAATTAAAAAAGATTAATTTTTTGGCATGTTATGGACATTGAGTCTAGGCAGCGCGGGCAGGTGAGGTTGGCTTGGGCCCATGAGATGGTGGATAGGCCCCTTACTAGTATAGGCCCCATACATACAGTAAATTTTAATTTATTCCTCTTAACTCAATCGTTTTTACTCAATTGACTGTGAAACTAACCACTTCCATAGACGTCTTAAAGCGTCATTGGCGTATCAGGAAAGGTTATAAATGAATGACGCTTTACAATGTCAATGGCGGTCTAAGGGTTAAAATTTATTATAAAAGAAGTGATTACTTACTTACCTTTTTTATTTCACTTTACAAACTTTTCGATTTTATCGTCCGGAAGTGGTTAACCCATTACATAATTACGAGAACTCATGAAAAGCCTACGCCAAAGTCTTATATATCAGACCAATAGTGATGCAAATGTGGACGTCTTGTAATATTTTTTATGCGCAGTTGAAACATCGCGAAGGAATAAAAGACATTTAAATTTACCCCAAATGTATCATGAAATCATTAATCATGCTAGAAAAGCTATTAAAATTTGTATTATAAAGGTTTATTTACAAATGCATGACTTTAAAAATATATTGATTTGTATTATGTTCACAACACTACCTAAACAACATCTTTGGGTCGTGGCGTGTGGCGAGAGATTTCGTAAAAATCCGTGGTGTGGCTTTGGGTGGGTTAATACATACTAAATTAAAAATAAGACAAATCAAAGATATTTTAATTAATTATGTTTTTTATAAAATAAAACCCTGCTGTTTAAGAATTACTCATTGCTGCACAAGGAACAGCTAATATTCCCTTCTTTTAGCCAAGTCCATTTGTTAAACAATGCACCCAATATCCTGTATGTGGCAGTAGCTACAAACGATTTTTTTTCTAAAGTGGTTATGCACTTATGAGCGGGACTGTACCTATTTATATAGGTATAAATATATACATAGGTATCAACAACTTGAGACTTAGGAGTCTGGACTCAACACAAATATTCAAGTTATCCTCCTAATCCTACCTGCTACCTACCTACTCTGCTAATCCTACTAATATATATATAGTAAATATGATAAAAATGTAAAGAAGTTCGGATGTTTTAATTTTTATTCACTCTCAATAAGTGAACGGACTTTGATGATATTTAAAATATAGGTACGTGCATAATAGAGCAAAGTGAACGGATTATGTTACATTGAAATGCCGTGATGCCGTTCATTTTTTTTCCTGGGTTACCCTCACGTAAGTGTATACATTCGTTTTTTTTGTCGATAGGCAAATCAGCAGCTACCGGGGTCCTCAAAGAAGCGTACCTTGGCAATGCGTCCTATTGGATTATTTTTTCAACCTATGAATAAGCGAGCAGTTTCAGCTTGTTCTGCAACTCCTGCATCTGATCTTGATACAAGTGATAAGATGGTGGATCCTATTGCTTATCCCCGGGCTCCCGAATCCTCTGTGTGTGCTAACAAAACTAACAAGGCGGTGGTTGAGGTGGTTCAAACTTCTTCCCAGGCTCCCGAGTCCACAGAAATGCTACTACCCGTATTACATACATACACATACATACATAAAGCTCACGCCTGTGTCCCACAGGTGGGGTAGGCAGAGACTATGGACTGCCACTTTGCTCTGTCCTGACACAACTCAGTTCAGTGGTGGTCGGTCTGCCACACAAGAGGTCCCGTGTTCGAAATTGAAATGAGGATTTTATATTTCTGTTACGGGTCTGGGTGTTATATGTATTATAAGTATGTATTTAATAGTATAAAAGGAGATGTATGAAAAGTGTTGTGGATAAATGCGAGGCTAGGGAGTTGTGTCAGGACAGAACAAAGTGGCGGCCCATAGTCTCTGCCTACCCAACCTGTGGGACACAGGCGTGAGCTTTATGTATGTATGTATTTAAAAGAATATATGTAGTTACAGTGTCTAGCAGCCATAACACAAGCTTTGCTTACTTAGGGGCTAGATGGCGCTGTGTGAGGTATCCAAGCATATATTTATTTATTTACGTACTCAAGGGCAAGGAGATGAAGCGGTATATTGAGCACAAATACATTAGCAAATATCCCTGGCTTGGTTCCCCCACTTCAAATAGGAGTTGTTTTGTAAATACGGTGGTGTTGGTGGGGTTCAGAAAACAGTGCATTTGCAAAAAATAAGTGACAGCTGAAGATAAATTTGATGAAGCAGGGCCTAGGGAGTTGTCCAAGGGAGGAAGTAAGAGGGAGGAAGTCCAAGGTGCGGCTAAGGAGGTACAAAAGAAAGCAATCAATGCTGTCAAGGCACCCTGCTATAGTCATTTAAATAATTCATTTAGTTGAAAAGTACCCGCCATCCGTGACGCTGTGGCAGTTATGAAAGAGGTCATAGGTGTTTTTAAATAATTTCCTAATCGTAAAACATCTGTTGACCTGGAAAATATTGTAGAGACCCTAAATAACATTGCCGAGTGGCGTGATCCGAGCACAGCTGGAAAGGCTGAATCCTTAACAACAAATTTGTGCAGTACGCATCCTCTGTTTTGGGTATGAGTGATGTTCTACCACTTACACAATCTCTTAGCATATTGTTGCAGAAAACGGCACTTGATCTTAATTGTAATGCTACGCAGGTGGCCAACACTATATCCATGCTTGCTAGTCTCTCCGAAAATAAGTCGATGTAAGTTTTAGGGACGTCTGGCAGCGAGCGCAAAGTTTAGCTGAGGAAATGGATATAGAGCTGAATATACTTTGTCTATACCTCGCTATGGTTGACGACAAATTTATCGTGCGAATCACGAGGTTAATTCAGCCATTAAACATTGAACTAACAGATTTACGAGAAAGATTCGCTGCAATTTCAGTTATGAATGTTCATTTCAGAAAATGTTGTTACAAATTATCCAAACAGAGCCAGAAACATGTATAATATTTCTCCTCGACCGTTTCGGGTTGCTTTTGAATGTCGACAAGGGCGTTGCTTCCCTTTTGTTTAAATATTAGTTGTTGATGTGGCGAGAGAAGTGTTTAAAGGGAAAAGTAACGAGATATAAACTTTCCCATTAATGCCCTGGAGTTTTAAATTACCCTTGCAATGCTTTCAGTTATCAATGCCTCTACCGAGAGATCTTTTCGTCATTGCGACGCTTTAAAACACACTTAAGGGTAACAATTTCTGAACACCGCCTACTCATGCACATCCATCCCTAAATTGCTATAAATATAGATAAGGTTAGAAGTTGAAAGATTTGCGAAAAGCGGCCCTAAAAAGAAAATAAAGTTTGTTATCTATTACATAAAATTTTTAGTTCACGTTTCGGTGTTTTTAATCACCTGCGATTGTCAACCTCGACCAAATCTTGGAAAGGAGACTAGCACCTCCATCGCATATCGCACTGTATTTCAATATTCTGTGTATCCAGTCTCGCTGTGACTCCACTACGAAATTTCGTGTGAGACTTACCTAAAGTATACGTTTACGATGTACGATGTTCAAAAGTACACTATCGCGATCTATGGAGGTCTATCTACTTTCGAACTAACATACATCGTAGTCGCATACTTTAGGGTCTCATAAAGCTGCGGAATTTCATACTTCGCGACAGCGTACTTTCGAACTGGCGTACATCGTACTCGTAGGCTTCATACACTGCAGAATTTCGTTCAGACCTAAAGTATACGCGTACGATGTACGGTTTGTTTTGTTACAACATACTATATACCTACTAAACATTAAATAAAGTTTATATTGTTTTTCACGTTTTTTAATTCACGCATATTACCATTTGCAGAATACTGGGAAGAAACAAGGTCAGCAACCATCCGTTTCTATTACGCCCTTGCCACGGATGCCGCAACCAATGCCTACACCTTCGCGTCTACCGCATCCTGGTTCAGCAAAAAGCACCTACGTTATATGTGAAATTTGCGATGGGTATATAAAAGATCTAGAACAGCTGAGGAACCACATGCAATGGATACACAAAGTGAAAATTCATCCCAAAATGATTTACAATAGACCTCCACTAAATTGCCAAAAATGTCTATATAGGTGAGTACACTCCTTTGCAAAAAATGCGAGCACATGTGGCCGGTTTTTTTGCAAAGTAATTTCCCGCTGCCGTCAACTATTTATTTTAATTTCAAAGTCATTTTGAACTTACATTTCTGTACAACACTATTCCAGATTCTTCACGGACCAGGGTTTAGAGCGACATCTACTGGGGACACATGGGCTCGTAACAAGCTCTATGCAAGAAGCTGCAAATAAAGGCAAAGATGCTGGAAGGTGTCCCGTATGTGGCAGAGTGAGTTGAATTTTTAATTCTGTAGTAACATATGTTAGTGGCCAAAACCCTCACCTAGGACAAAAACCTTTTGTCCTAGGTGAGGAGATTAGCCGGCATACCTTCTACTAGTGTCTACATCTCGTTCACTCCGTTCAGGCATATACTCGTGAGTTTGTTGTCGCATCCATTACGATGTCAAGCCATTCAGCCTTCTTTTCTGTTCAGATTGTTTTTTTTTTTTTATATTATACAAGGCAAGCATTTGACCGCCATCTCACCTGTTGGTAAGTGACGATGCGGTCGAAGGTGGAGCATGCTCGTCTTGGAACAGCCTATTCACTCCAGCCTTGTAGGCATCCAGATTATATTGATCAGGACACAAACTCGCAGGCAACGCGTTCCACTCCTTAGCCGTACGCATTATAAAGGTCGAGCCAAAGCGGCTCGTGCGGATAGCTGGAATATCCACGTCATAAGGATGAAGCGCTCGCCCGGATCGCGTCTCCCGATGGCGGAAAGGGGCCGGCGGAATGAGGTCGTGCAGCTGCTTCGCACACTCTCCGAAATGTAACCTGTAGAAGACCGACAGACGCGCAACCCTACGCCGATGTTCGAGGCTCTGCAGCCTAGCCTCAACCAACTGCGGGTCACAAATTATCTTTACACGTTTTTCAACCGAATCCAAAGCCGCTAGTTGATATTTGGCTGATCCATCCCAGAGGTGGCAGCAGTACTCCTTGCAGGATCGGACTTGTGCTTGATATAACTGAAGCAACTGCTTTGATGCAAAGTACCGCCTAACCTTCGAGAGGACACCAAGCTTTTTTGCTGCAGTCTTAGCCTTGGATTCGATGTACGGACCGAAGTTGAGATTTGCAGATAGCTCAACGCCAAGAAGCTGTAGGTTGTCGGTAATTTCCACAGGAACATCCCGAAAAGTTGGAGTTAAATGGAATGGACTCCTTTTGGCGGAAAACAAACACGCCTGTGTTTTGGTTGCGTTGAACACCACCAGATTGGCTTCACCCCAATCAGAGACTGCCTTGAGAACTTTGTCCAAACGATCAACCATAGCCTCTCGACAAGACTGAATATCGTCCCTGCTGGCTTTTGCCTCTGACAGATATCTATCCATTACTGTGCTGTCGTCTGCGTACCCAAAGGTACCTGGTACAAGCAGAATTGTTAATATGCAGCAAGAATAAAGTCGCGGACAGTACCGATCCCTGAGGAACTCCCGCGTCGATAGCCTGAAGATTAGACGAGTAGCCATCGATAACTACACGGATAGAACGTCCACTCAGAAAATCCGATATCCAGGTGCAAAAGCCAGCAGGAATACCAAATGAAGGAAGCCTGCTTAAAAGGCCCGCATGCCAAACTCTGTCAAAGGCCTTGGAGATATCAAGAGACACAGCAAGGGCCTCGCCATGTCTCTCAATGGCCTCACTCCATAATTGTGTGGCATACACCAGAAGGTCCCCAGTAGACCGACCACGGCGGAATCCGTACTGGTAATCGCTGAGGAGATCGTTACCTTCAAGATGCGCAAGGAGTTTGTTATTCAGTGCACGTTCCATAATCTTACAGAGTATGGAAGTGACCGAAATAGGGCGGTAGTTGGCAGGGTCGGCGCGGCTGCCTTTTTTGGGCACGGGCTGCACATTGGCAAGCTTCCACGACTTGGGTAGAATACCAGTCTAAAGTGAGAGGCGATACAGGCGCGTAAGTACAGGAGACAACTCAGGGGCACAACTACGCAGGACTATTGCCGGTATACCATCAGGTCCACTAGCCTTGTTCACGTCCAGACTCCGCAGGATTTTTAAAATTTCTCTCTGATGTATTCGTACCTCTGCCATAACGCAGTCAGCACGGGGTGAGATAGTTGGTGTTTTTCCTGCAGTATCCAAACGCGAATTCGCCGCGAAAAGAGAAGCAAGCAAATTCGCTTTCTCTTCAGCAGCATGGGCCAATGTTCCGTCTGGCTTCAGCAACGGTGGCAACAAAGATTGGCTGAAATTAGATTCGACCGCTTTTGCCAAAGACCAAAACGCCTTACTCCCAGGAGGGTAAGAGGCCAGTTTGGCGCCAATCCGGCTTATGTGGTCGAATCGAGCCCTGCGTAGTGTCCTTTGGCAAGACTTGGCGGCGAGGTTAAAGGCTCTCTTCAGTTTGCGAGTATCCGGAGACATATGCGCTCGAGCCACAGCCCAGGCAGAGTATGCTGCCCGCTTCATCACTTCAGCGCGACTGCACTCAGCACTAAACCATGGACGAGACCTGCCGTTCATCGCTACGTCAGAATACGGAATAAAGTACTCCATACCCTGACGCATAACCGCGGTAACGGCTTCAGCACAATTCGACGGATCGCCCGAAGAGAAGCATGCCTCTCGCCAAGGATAGGACGAAAAGAAGTGGCGCATCTCATCCCAATCTGCTGACTTGTTTCGCCACACCCGTCGGGGGTTGCATGGGGTTTGCTCGGGTGGGGAATAAACGGATACAGATTTCACCAGACAGTGATCGGATGTACCCAGCGGTGCAGAAACCGATACTGAGTGCCTGTCCGGATCTGTTGTCAGCAGAAGGTCTAAGCAATTGGCGGTATGGGAGTCAACATCAGGTACCCTCGTGGCACAGTTTACCAGCTGAGTGAGATCTAGCGACAGAGCTATTTGCACTTGACCTGTATCCACCAGCAACCATAAAATAGAGAAACTAGACCCCTCAAAGCTCCTTAGACGCCGAATGCAGATGTCCTCGCGAGCGTACACACAGACTCCGGCACGAGGTACAAACCTGTGCTCGAGAGTATACCCTGGGTAGCTGAGGTACGCCGCGTCAGCCGGACATCTGATCTGCGTCTCAGTGAGGAACAGCAGCTGCGGTTTTTCAGTCTCAAGGTGGTAGTGGACTGCATCGAGATTTAAGTGCAGGCCTCGGATGTTAGTGAGGTGCACTTTGAGTGGGAGGGAGTGCAGCCGCTGTTTAACGTTTCTCTTTTTGTTGGCATTCATTTTTAATGGTGTGAAGAGGTTGTTGTAGGAGGATGGCAGTTGGACGAGGTAGCGCTCCGCCTACCAGCTAACATGCTCACCAAAACCGCACGGAAAGGTGCCTGACGCGGAGACCGCGGGGACGCCCGAACCCCCCCAGATTAGCTACCTGGCCCTCCCATCCGGTCGTCAACCGGCAAGGTAGAGCAATCTGGGATTTTCGTAAGATAGCGGGGCAGCCTTTCACTGGTGGCTAACCAGCTACTTGGGCCCCTTACTATCTACGGTCGGCCAGCGGCGGCATCGTGCTTCGGATCCCGCTGCCCTCCGAAGCCAGGCACCCGGTACGGGAGTGGTGAGCATCAAGAAAAAAAAACGGTTACGCAGAGCGACTACAACTGTCCAGACCCATCCTCCTAGATGGCTACTCCAGACATCGCAACGGAATACGGCTGGGCCGCTTGGCGCCGCATTCGCCTGGAGGGTGGTGACCAGCCACGGCCGAAGCCTACCACCGGAGAGACTGCTGTCCATTTCGCACTACCCGGGGATCACGTGTAGGGTATCTAGAGTCATGAAGCCCAAAGTGGGCTTCGCCTACGGACGCGGACAGCATTGATCCCCATGTTAAACAGTTCTGTTAACTCACTATTTTGTCGATTTCATTCATTCCGATCAGTCCGACCTTTACTTTCAGTCTAGTGTAGTATCCTACTAATATTATAAATGCGAAAGTTTGTATGGATGTTTGGATGTTTGTTACTCCTTCAAGCAAAAACTACTTAATGGACTTTGATGAAACTTAACAGTAATATAGCTGATAGCCCAGAATAGCACATAGGCTATAATTGGTTCCGAAATTCAATGTGGTTGCCGCGGGAACGGGTCCGGAGCGTTGTAACCGAATTTTACGCGGACCAAGTCGCTGACAAAAGCTAGTATAATATAAACATTGAAAAAGAAATAACAAATTTGTTTTAATATGAAACAAAAAAAAATATCCTTTCAGATATACCAGTGGAAGTTACTGAACCACGTCGCGAAGGACCACAATTTGACGCTGAAGCCCGCCCATTTGTCGTACAAGTGTACAGTGTGTGCCGGCACGTTCGGGACCTACAAGCAGTTCGAGAGTCACGTGTACTCCGCTCATAGCGTGGTGGCGAAGCGCGTCATGGACAAAGGCAAGGCCACGGCAACCGCCCCCAAGCCCGCCAGCTCACTGAAACCGCTCAAGATCAACGACGAGATAACAATCATACCACAACCAGCGAAGGCGACGTCCTCTAAAGAAAAATAAGGTGAATATACAACTGTTAATGCTCAATACTGCTCAGGCATCCGTAACTATTCTACGTTAATAATCTGCCTCTGGTTGCTTTACTAATAAGTGGGAATGCTGGTCCCGCCTGTGAACGCTATATATTATATTCTTTATTGTATACATACTTAATTAGATACATCAAACAAAAATGAGTACATTGGCGAACTTATCTCTATGAGAGATTTCGCTATATTTAAAAAATTAAACCTAAAAGCGATGACTACTATATTATATTTTTAAGAATCTCAAGAGTCTGCTATAGCGAGTTACTTACTGCAATGCGAAAGTCTTTTATAATAAGATTAAGTATCACTTACTAATGATCCCTCCAAATTATTTCCTCGGAATTAGAATATAGTGGAACAGTCTTATCAGTTAACAATTTTATCCTTTAACAATTATAAACCTTTCAGTACTTTTTGAGGGAAAGAGTAACAAATAGCCAAGACATACAGCCACCGTTATAAACTTTTGGGTTTATAATATAAGCAAGATAGGATATTATTTTGCTGCTACATAAGCGAATGTTATGCAAATGTGAATAGTGAATTACTTTGCTTGTGAATTACTTAAAATAAAATGGTGTGTTAACTAACGAAGCGGCCCTTCGACGCCCCATTTTTGAACCGCTCGCATCCACGCGAGCGATCGCGTCCGCTACCTGTCTATTTCACATTCGTGATAAGCTGCTAGAGATAAAAAAGACAAGCATTTGAAATCGTTTGCTCGCATACGCAAACGGTTCATAAATCAGGCTCCTGGTCTGGCAGCAGCGTGTTTGCGAGAACGATAACCAAAGGTAAACAACGCACTCAGATTCCGCGAACTGGGTGGTCGTTTCGTACTTTGAGGCTAGACAAACTTGAGCACCGCAGCGAGCTCGCCAGTCGTAGGTGGCGCCCCTTAATACCGTTGCGTTGGTGAAGCGAGGTCGACCAAGATCTTCCGCTGGGGATTCTGAGACTGGTGGGACAGCCTCTGGGGCCGATTGGCACCCCGTGACGGTATTTAGTAATTGTTAATTAATTATTATAAAACACCTAACCTCCACGTCTACAATCATACTTTTCATCAAACAAACGGGTGGCAAACAAGTAAATCACTTCACGTTAGAGTGTACTCAGCGAATTTTATTGTATTTTGCTTATGCGATTGCTTGTATTTTACTTGATTCATGAGAGTCTTACACAGACTAAATGAGAGTCATGCAAAGACTACAATTTTTGAAGGATATTGTTAGTTAAAGCTACTAACTACTAACTTACTTGTGATAATCTATACTAATATTATAAAGAGAATAGATTTGTATTTTTGTTTGTAATAAATAAACTCAAAATTTATTGGACAAATTTTAAAGCTTCTTTCGCTAATCGGAAGCTACGTTATACTCGAATAAGGCTTCTTTTTATCCCAAGAAAATATTAGGGTCCCACGAGAAAGTTAAATGTTTACAGATATCCGAACTGTGCGCGGTTGAAAGCCGCTGGGGTTGGGATGAATCGTGAAGTAATTCAAATAGAAAAAGATTTGAATTATTTAAATTAATGATGTAAGCGATTTAACTTTATAATCACGCAATGGCTCCAATATGATGTTATGTGAGCATTCTTTAGTTTAGAACGTTCTTAGATTGCAGGAAAAAATATATATAACAGCGAAAGTATTGTCTTGGTTTACAATAAGCGAATATGATGGTTTGCTATAAATGCAGCTGTACAAACTACCTACATTAATGTCTGACCCTATGGTGCAGTTCTGCCCTGCAGATACAGTTAGGCTTTGAGCCTCTACTGTCGGCGGTCGCGAGTGACTATAACACTTCTATAAAGGAGAAAGCGATACAGTGTGACGTTACACTCAATAATGTCAGTGCATCACCTTTTAGCCTTGCCTTTAAAAATAATTTCCATATTTAAATATTTTATTTGGATTTTAAATTGAGTGACTAAACAAACTGTACCTTAATATAATTGCCAACGCCGGTATTAAAAACAAGTCTGGTTGTACAAGTTGTCATAATAGAGTAATAATTTTAAATTTGCTCCTTTCAGGTAACTCATAATTGGCGTGGGTGCTTAAACATTTCCTACAGGCTGCGCATTTGCCGATTTCCGTGTTTCGTATGCTTTCTTATGGAGACAGGCTGGCCCACGTATTTAACGGACAGCTGATCAACACTGCCGGGCGTTTCCATCCACTCTATATTAGTGTACATTCCAATAGATATATATTTGTACCAGACACAAAAAAAATGTAATGTAGAGATTTACATAAAGCATGTCACACTTTTCTACATAAGGGCTTTCACGGAAAGTCCCTTTCGGCCGCGGTCATGGCTGATGCCTACTGTTGGCTTGTGTTAAAAAGGAAATATAAACTTGTGAGACCCATTATGCAGATAAAGCTTATATTACAATGCACGGTTAATTAAACTATATTTAAGAGAAACACTCACTTTTTATATCCGAATAGCAATGGCCCCGGTCCTGTGTAACCTCAGACAGCGGGCTTGCGTACTTGCGCGGAATACACATACACTGCTCAAAACAAAATGAGGCCACGTACTTTTTTGCTTGCATTTATTACTTTTACAGTTTTCTAAAACCGACATATTTGGAGGTTACTTGCTTTGAAGGTTGCTACTATGTCCCAGACAGACATTTTTACAATTAATAATCACTGGTCCTATTAAGATATATTACATTTTACTGTACCGATTCAATATACCGTAACTGATTTTGATGTTCAGATCGATTTAATAAGTTTAAAGCATTATTTGGTGACTGAATATTTTCCGTTAACAAACATTTTGTGAGTATAATACTCGCTTAATATTTGGAGTACGAGTAGACTACATGGTCTGAGTTAGCTGTTTCGAATACTTGAATACCTCCTGGCATAGGATTATGTTTAAAGTTATTTAAAGTGTGGATTCTTTACGAATATTCAAAATTTAGCTAAGTTAGAGCCTAAATAAACATTGTTGAAGAGTTGTGGCGAGGATTCGAAGACCTACATATCACAACCAGCTTGGAATCTATTTCAAAACACTGGGAGTGTAGCCAAACAAAACCCGTGGTCCTGGCAGGTTTCGAGCAACAACTTTGCAAAGATGTGTTCGGAATGTGGGTACTACTGCTACTACACTACACAAAAGAAACATCTACCAAATAATGCTTTTATATGATTAAATCGGTCTGTATATCAAAATAAGCAAGTGATCCTTATTCGGTTTTGAATAGCATGGTATTGTTTGTGATACCAGTAAAAATACGGTCGTAATAAATAAAATTTCATAAGTAAAATGTAATATTTTAGTAGAGCTATTGATAATTCATTGAAGGAAGCCTGTCTGGGAAATAGTCGCAACCTCCAAAGCAAGAAACATCCAAACAAGTCGGCTTTAGAAAACTGTAAAAGTAGTAAATGCAACACGTCTATTTGTGTAGAGAAATAGCTACAATGTGCCTGGTGCCTACCAGGTCCATGTTCGGGCGCCAGAATAGTGTTAAATTGAATTAAAAGTAAATGAAAAGAAGGGAATAAAATATCCCATTTCTTGATAATCCCATGCTAATATGAAATAGGGTGGAAAATTAAAATATGAACATACCTTGGAAATGTATATTATAAATTAATGTATATTATAAATGGCAAGGTACGTATATGGCAACTGAAAAACTATAGAAAAACCCTAAAAATATTGCAATCGATTTGTCGGTTGTTTGCCAGTTTGTCAACGATTACACAGCTGATTGTGATATTCCGAAGAGTATTGTGTGTGTTCCAATACCTAACTCCTTGAGTAGGGATCAGTAGGGAAGACCTTACTTAAAGGCCTTATTATACGACGTCAGTAACCGGGACAGTCCAGTAAGCCAGCAGTGTTTAATGTATCTTTTAGTGTGTAAAAGTGGTTTACTGGATTATCCCGGCTACTGGCCTCGTGTGATAGTGACTTAATTGATGCTGTAAAGGCTGATAATGATCATGATGCTGTTCGACATGTTCCTTTTAAAAGCTTTGTGCTTTCATTTCATTTTCCTCCGTATTATGTGTAAAATAAAAAGATCTTCATAAGAATTTCACTTTACATATAACAGTTACATACATACCTATGTCTCTAATTTCTTATTACTTTTTTTCGTGGTTTCTTCGCTTTAATATACGTGCCCAGTGTTTAATTTTAAATATTTAAACCTAATGTATTTTGACAATTAAAACAAACATCGAATTTGATTTTGTGCGTGTTTATATTTTAATTGTGTACATAATTACTACTCACTCAAAACTTTCTTAGTCTAATGTTTGTCTTATTTTTGTGCTACAAATTATTAGGGTGTGCGGTGCGTTTCGTTACGCGCGCGCGTGCGTACGCTCCGGGCGATGTCCATTGCGGGTGTAGTACATGTCGCGCGCAACAGACCGCCTTGCCTTGAAGCCCTGCAGTGTAACGCCTGGAGCGTGCGCACGCGCGCGTATCACGCTAAACGCCCTTAATTGTGTACCTGCCTGGGAATTTCCTGGATATTTTGAAAGGTGGTAAAGTAAAATTCCATCATTTCGTTCAGTGTTTACAGTAACTGTTTCATATAATTGACTGACAGAATATACGGAATATTAATATTGATATTGGTAGAAACTTTCGTATTACTTATATAATTTTTACTTTTATAATACATGAAAATGTGAACAGTTACCATTTTCTAATATGTATGTATGTACAATCATTTTTTTAAACATTTCAGGAGAATGTTTATTGGATTTAGGTCAGTGTTCGCGTTTGTGTGACTTGACAATGTATAATAATGGTATTAAGGATTCATATATTTAATATTAGTGACACTAATATTAAAGACTCACAGGTATGTTGACAAAGCAGAAAGTGAAGGTAATATTAATAATGTAGGGCCTATAGTTTAACTATAGAGTTTTATACAAATTTAGCGATGGATGAAGATTTTCTAACTTTTAAATGTCTCTTTACTTATGTCGTCTATTGTATAACCAATCCGACTACTACTCGGAATGGTTTAGGTTAGGAACAAATGTAATGTTTTATTTTGAACGTATCCCTTTCTCCACTCGGCAGTGCCGTCTCTAACCACATCATAACCAAATAACCAGATCACTTGGTCCTGATAATCGCGCGTGTTTGCAGTCTGGTTCATTTTAGGTATGTCTAGGATGAACGTAAGGTGGGATAGAGATGGGACTCGAATCACATTTGATTCGAATGATGACGGTCAAAACCCGATTTGAATGAGATTTTATGTTGATTCGAATCATCGCTTGATTTGAATTGTTGAGTTAATTCGAATCCACGATCTGATTCGAATCCGCGCGGATTCGAATAAATTTCACAACAACAAACATGCCTTGAGATGAGACAATATGGATTCCTTAAGGTATTTTTCGTTTTCTACAAAATTGTTCTCGTAAGACGTTTATAGAAGTTCAGTAAATTAAAAAATATATCCATCTTAATTATTCAAAGGCGTATTTTATTTATTTATATCTATTCGTTTTGATTCGAATCATCATATTAATTCGTATTGATTCGAATCATCGATTCGAATGGAGTCGAATCATCATATCGATTCGAATCCACTCTCAATTGGAATCAAGGGTTAATTCGAATCATGATTCGAATTTTTGCCCGATTATTCGAATATTATTCAGGTGGGACAGGGTTACGTTCAAAAAAGTAGTATTTGTCGATTCAGATCAAACCCATGGTTGGGTGAGTTCCCGGGTCAGGTTTGAATTAGATTACCTTTGTATATTTATAATTATTAATAGAGATTATGCAATAGAGATAATTTTGATTTGATTTTGTGATTTAATGAATGATAAGAATGATTCTAATATATTATGCTTTCATAGCTATGTAAATTAACCATCTCATTCAAAAAAGGAAGTTTTTTTAATGTGACTTGTCATATTTTAACAAAACTAGATTATCGTTTTTGAATGAGTTGGTTAAAAATATAAATGGTTATCGAAAGACTGCCTAAAATTCACAAATTCTATGTATCAATGCATAATTTTCCTGCACGCATTGTGAAGCATAAAAATGTAAACAGCAGTGGCTGTTGTGTAGTTGTGTGGTAAATAATTTATTGATTAAATTAATATTGTTTAATTTTAGAAATGTTATTAGACCGGATGGCCGGTGTGGCCAATATATCTTTGAAAGAATACCTGCAAGTAGCGAAAGCCCATATTGGAGCACCTATCACGCACGAGCACTAAAAACTGCAATTTGTGATAATTATTGTCTTCTTTAAAATATTTACGAATGATTGTGATAAGAATGCAGATTTAAATTTCAGTTGTTCATATTATTGGGTAACAAAGATGGACATAGTGGCCGTCCGGTCTATAAGAACCTAAGCTGACTTTAAATGACGAAGTAATTTTTTGGCATAAGAGTTAAATGGAAAATTTCTTTTTTTTTCTTCAAAAATTTCATGTTTGTTTTGTTATTTTATAATATTTAGGTATCAGTAGAATTTGTATTAAAGATACCTGACTTCTAATCCATAGTTTCAATTATGGGGTTTCGAATCTTTTCACTTTTGCTGTTTTTCACATCTTTGTGTATATTGGACCTAACAAAAACGAGCACAATGAGGGAAAATGCGTGTTCTCATATTGTTTTCAATAGAAATTGACAAAAATGTTAATAAACGTGGTGTAGGGTAGGCGAAGAGCAGTTTGGGTCGCCGCGCCTCAGCGCAGCTTCTGGTACCGCGACGCGCGCGCTGAACCCTCTAGTGCTTTTTTTATGTTATACGGCAGAGAAACAGGCCAGCAGGCCACCTGATAGAAAGTGTCTTTACCTCTGCCTATGGACATCAGCAACACCAGGGGCGCTACTATAACAAGCCCACGCTAAGTCCGAATCACTTATTAAAAAAAATCTGTATGGCAACTTATGACAAGTTTTTTAAAAGTAATATAACGTCATTCATAAAATTCATAACAAACAATTTGATTTCTGTAGGATTGTTTATATTCAAATTAAATGTACAAGTTCAAGCCAAATATCTGAATGTTTACAAGAAGGACTGACAAGGACGGATTATCCCCAGATTATTGCCATATCTGCCATATCCACATTTTATAATTTTTACTACTGTCAGTCGATACGGACTTATCGTGGTCCCATTATAATGCGTTGCCCGCCTCTGAAGAGACCTCTAATACATCTCTTGAATTATCTCATGTCATAGTTCAACGGAAACACTGTGGCTGGGAGCTCATTCCACATTTTATTTCTTTATTTATACTAAATTCTCTCGTATGCAAAAGTGTGTTTCACTCACAGACATAACAGACTAAACACAAATCACAAATATTCCCTGTTCGCTCGCTCTACAATGATTATGAATCTTGCTGTCCTGTTTTTTCATCCATTGGAATAAGTTCACAGAAAATGGCGCAATGTTGTAACGTTCGACATATTGCTCGAGGGCCTAATGACCTGACGTTTCTCTTGAAACATCGGTGTAAATTTTATAATTTCCTAATAAAATTTAAATCAAACCATTTAAAAGACGGTGTAATTTAGTGCACATTTATGAGAAAGCGCAAAGTATGGAAATACAAATGGATTATCTTTTCATCGGTAAGTAATTTCATTCGTGGTCGCGGCGATCGGGAATCAATTTTAGAAATTGTGATAAAAATAAGCATCGTAATAGTGTGAATTTGCAATAATTGAAATGCTTTACCTTAAAACAATATGCCATTAATAGATTTAAAATTATTGCCAAATTGAGCAATATTTCGGTGTCTTAATAGGTACGAAAATATTTTGATGCTAACAGGGGCGGACTTAGTATTTATTGTATAGAATTTTAATACTCGAATCTTGTAAATAGCGGTCCACAATTTTATATGTATTAGGGTTTCATACACAAAATATACCTTAATGACATTTTAGGAAACAACGGATTAATAGCGTGTTTACGTTTATTTACATTTATTTGTTTTTCTAGGTTTCCTAAAGACCAGACATAGTGATGTCTGGGTTGCAAATTGGAAGTGCTGCGTTGTAAACATTTTGAATAACAAGATAATAATTAGATGGAAGTCCCTTCTGTCCTGGTGCACCATCATTATATGAATTTTTACTGAAAATAAAGAATATGCTGCCTGTTTAATATATTAATGTACCTATCCTTTTCATTATTATTCTTTTTTTTCATGACTGTCCTCTAGAGGACATTCAATTTATTGTGAAGTCACATAGGCTTACCTGTGGACAATGAAGACACTTCTAATGATAAGTAAGTAGGTACCTACTTAGTTAAGAAGTTATGAGGCAACAAATAAACATTCATACTGGTCAAAATCATAATCTTTTTGCAAAAGCAAGCACTGCCGATTTACGGTATGTAGAATCGAGAGATCGAAAAGACGGTGGTAGGTATCAGGGCGTGGGTTTGATTCACTAGACACCTTACCTTTTATTGTAATGACAAAATTAAATTATAAGTACAAGTTTAAAAAAATGACGAAGTCGTCAAGAGCGAAATACGCCAACAAGCCAGATTTTGTGTGTACGTTACTAGTAGAAAGTCGCAAAATATAACATTTGCTGATGGGCTGCCTTGTTCCGTCCCTGCATTTGCATTAGTGTGTGTGTTATAGGGATGTGTGACATTTTGTCTCGGATTGTACTCTACTTCTGTATATAATTTTTTTTCTCTGGTTTCACTTCAATTGTTACTAGTTTTGTCGCTTCGCCGTCACTCGTGTTTGTCGTGTTGGCGTCTCTATCGTGCGGCAGCTCCTTTGGACGGTTGTGGTCGCTCCGTGTCACTCAGTCGGCTCTCCAGCCTCTACTTTGGATCAGGGCCGAGCGACGGGCAGAGTAAACGAAGCGACTATTTTGTTAACAAATGTTATTTGCTTCTGCACATGATTGTAAATTGATACGGCAAAACAAAATTATACAGGCGTGCAACGAAGGGGCCACAAGCGCCCAAAGAAGCAGCCGCGATCCTCCGCCACCACGTCTACCTCCACCCAGGGTCCTATCGACCTCTCGGTCACACTGTCATGGGCCCCACCCTCCTGGCCATTACGTCCCCAGATGAGGTGGTCCCGATCCTAATGATGGAGTCATGCTGTTCACGTTCAGCAAATGACATTATTATATTTACTTCAATTGATATTTATAGTAAAGAAAAGCCGAGAAAACCCGTGCGAAGCCGGGGCGGTTAGCTAGTTTTAGGCGTATTAGTTCAAAGGTTTTTGAATGTTAGTTCTCCTTGGGACTCAATTTAGATAAGAATGCACTTTAGCAAATAATAAATTGCGTTTTAATCTTCTGTATATAATTTTTTTTTCTCTATGATTTTAATGCTGTTTAATGATGGCAGGTTTGCCATAAGACAGTAACAATAGGTTTGCCATACAGCAATTTTTTTGTTTTGTTATGTTATCCGGCAGACAAACAGGCATGCGGGCCACCTGATGGAAAGTGGTCACTGCTGCCTATGGACATCAGTATCGCTAGGAGTGCTACCAATGCGTTGCCCGCCTCCAAGGAAACCTCTAATATACCTCTTGAACAATCTCATGTCATAGACCAAAGGAAACACTGTGGCTGGGAGCTCATTCCACATCCGAATCGTACGAGCGAGAAACGTTCTTTCGAATCTTCGCGTGGACACCACTAGAGGGTCCACGTAATGGGGATGAGTACCCCGCCCACGGCGGGTGGTGCGATGGCGGAATTGTGCTGTGGGCACCAGATCAATTAATTTCTCAGAACACTCCCCATTGTACAGCCGGTAGAACACACACAGGGAGCCAAAGTCCCTTCGACCAGCCAGTGGTTCTAATTTGCCTGTCAGTATGGTATCGTCGACAATTCGTACGGCGCGCCTCTGTATGGAATCCAACTGATTAAGCAGGTCGGCGGTTTCCGCGGCCCAAAGATGGGAACAATACTCCATATGTGGCCGCACCTGTGTCTTATACAGCAACAGACGCTGTTCTGGGGTGAAGTATCGCTTAGACCGGTTAAGCACACCAAGTTTTTTCGAGGCTAGTTTAGCCTTACACTCCAGGTGACTTCGGAACCGTACGTCGTTTGATATGTCGACACTAAAGATCCCGATACTTTCAGAGATGGAGAGGGATGTTCCTTGGATTTGCGGCACCATGACAAAAGAATCCTTTTTGGCGGAAAATGCGCAGACCTGCGTCTTAGAGGGGTTGAATTCCACCAGGTTCAATCTGCCCCAGTGAGCAACTTGCTTCAAGGAGTGTTCAATCTCTGACACAAGGGATACGGATCCCACGGAACGAGGAATATTCGCACGGCCAGTGTAACGAGCATCTGCAGTACTGTCATCTGCATAGCAATGAATACTGGGAATATTCAGCATATCATTGATATGCAGAAGAAACAGCGTGGGAGACAGCACTGAACCTTGGGGTACTCCAGCATTAATACTCTTGGTATCGGAGCAGCATCCGTCGACAACGACTTGGATGCTCCGCACAGACAGAAAGCTGGATACCCAATTGCAGAGTCCCTCGGGGAAACTGTACTTCGGGAGTTTTGTTAGCAGTGCCCTGTGCCAGACCCGATCAAATGCTCTGGCTGTCAGTCTTGATATAGCTTGGCTATATCAAGACTGACAGCCAGAGCCTCCCCCTTGCTCTCGACAGCCTCAGCCCGGTGTGTTAGGTACACAAGAAGGTCACCAGCTGAGCGACCATGACGGAAGCCATATTGACGTTCACTGATCAGCTGGTGATCCTCGAGGTATCCAAGGAGCTGGATATTTATGACCCGCTCCATCACCTTAGAGAGCAAGGAGGTTACCGCTATAGGCCTGTAATTTGGCCTTGATGGGTCTGAAAGCTAAAAGATTAAAATAAGTTTAAGTCGTTAGAGCGCGCCATCTATAGGCATTTTTGAGGAAGCTTAACTTAAAAACTATTTGTCAAGACAATGTTTGTATGCAATAAAAAAGAGTAGGTAGTGGTAGGGTAGGTGTAGGGTGGGAGTAAGGTAGGGCTAGGGTAAGATAGGGGTAAAATTGGGGTAGGGTAGTGGTAGGGTAAAATACCGTAGTCGCGCCGGGCCCTCTAATATTCAATAAAATGAAAAGATAACGACCATTTCTAAACGTAAAATCTAAGAACAACAAGCATCCGTAAAGGAGCATCAAATATACTTATAATAAATAAATTTGAAGGATTATGAGTATGTATATTTGTTGCTCCATCACGCTAAACAGATTTTAACGAAATTTTGTAGTAATGTAGCCTCCAGAATAGGGAACAAATGCCGTATGCAACGATAATCCACCTAAAATGTATGGACCATTTGAAAATTATTTTTGTTTTTATTTAAAACAAATCACTAAAATATAATGTTGTGGTATATTTTTAAAATCCTCTCAGATAGTTTCTTCCATTTGATACCCCACACGATAGGCTTTAGTGAAAAAAAATGTTTAGCAGTTCCCAATTAGTAAAACAACACGTTTGGCCAATTGTTACTCAAAACGCCCGAGAATTGTAACCCGTCGAATAATAGTGAACATTTTTGAACAAATTTTGAACAAAATTCTATTGTTGGATTTTAATAGTACCTACGTATTGTTTGTTCTCAATGACTAAAATGTTAATTAAATAATTGATTTCAGCATTTTTAATGATAAAGCAGTCTGAATTAAGGTACTTAAATCAAAAACGAATAAAATCGAACGCTCGGTTCAGTCGCTATGCTTAAAAGTCGAAAAATCCAATATGGCTACGGTATTTTTTTAATTACGGATTTTCTCCAGATTAGATTTTTTGCTAGATTATTGATGTAAATAAATAAATAATATATGTTCGGTCAATCGATGTACGCCCAGGGTTATGGCATAAATGTACACTAATGGATACCTTGACAATAACTGTAATTATTGGTACAACATCAGTATATAGTTATTGGCACCCCCTTTAGTATAATGATTGGCAGTGTCAAGAATTCGTTGCCAAGTGATTTTATGTATTTCAAAACAATTATTTTATTCTATTCTAGTTCTGACTTCTGAAATTGATAAATCAAAAAGCAACAATTTAAAAAACCCAATTTTAGTCCTTGACATAGGTGCCAATGAATTAGACTTTAGTATAAGAAAAAAATCTGTTATTGGCACCCAATTAATTAGAGTTGAGTTATGTAAATGCTTCTAAAACATAATTAAAAAGATTGTTTATTTATTAAGCTAATCGTAGAAAGTAATTTTTTACATGAAATTCGGCACAAAACTTAAATAAGATTGTTTTTAACATACCTGGTCCTTGTTGAATT
Organism: Blastobasis adustella; assembly: GCA_907269095.1. Lineage (NCBI taxonomy): Eukaryota > Metazoa > Arthropoda > Insecta > Lepidoptera > Blastobasidae > Blastobasis > Blastobasis adustella. The sequence goes on from OU026114.1 coordinate 19,335,702, forward strand.
CATAAGAAACTCCATTAAACTAGCGCAATCTCCGGACGCCTCGAGTTTTTTTTGTTTGCTGTGTAGTTAGTTATGTATATTCGAAAATGACCAAGAACAAATTATAATGTTGCCAACAAAGATTTGAAAAACAAATATCAATTTGATTTAATTGTAACACTAATTATTATTATTTGTGTTGTAAGTTGTATGTGCCAATCACTAGTGTGGTGCCAACAATTGTATATGTTCCCCTACATAGACTTTAGTTGAATTTAATCAAACAATACCACATAATGAAATCTCATACAGAGATATATCAAAGACATTTATCATTTGATTATGAAAAGCATAGGCTTCGGTATATTTTGTTCAAATAATACCATGCTCTAATTATCTCACGCAGAGATAATTCATAGTTAATAATTACAGTTAAAATTAAATGTAAATGGCATTCGATTAGGTAACTTTTACTTTCTATCTTGTTTAAGTTAAACTATGTTAAAGAACTTCTTATAGTGAGAATACTAATATAAATTTATGAAATTTATAAATGTAATTAATCTGTTCGATACAATATAGACCCAAACCATTTACATAAATATAAAAGGTGTCAACTTAACTTTTGTCGCCGACAGCAAATATACACTGACTCTAATTCACAGTAAATTAAAATATAATTTAATTATACATTATTAGACTTCAAGATCTGATCGCTATAATTGCTACACTGCTCGTCAAGCCGCCTCGCTCCGCTTCGAAATAAGAAGTGACAACCCTCTACCCCTCGATTCGTCTCGCTGACCATTATTAATTACTAATTATAATTTTAGTATCTACTATAATTAACATAAGGTTCTTCTTTGCTTGTGTTGTTTGGTGTCCTTTGGTTGTTATGGATGACAACCGACGCCTGCGCATCATCCCTTGTGGCGGGAAGTCCAGTCTACCAATCCCGTCGCTTATCGCGATCACGTCGCTTAACCACCGACTGATTTTGTCTCGCTTGCTCGTCCCTGAAATTGTTCAACGGTTTGCTGCGTAATATCATATTTGATAAGCATCCCTAAGTCGTAAGCCTTTGGATACAGATTTATTTAAAAGTATCTGACCTTTGTTTTTATGATAGTTTTTTTTCTTAGACTAGTTTTATCGCTTTCTTGGTATTGTCTTTACATCGATATCCCAGCGTGACTTATGGGCGACCTAATTGGAAGGTTTAATATTTTCCACGCTTCACAAATACAATAGATACGCTTCACTTGTGAATAAGCTTTATAGGAATTTATTGCTCATCCAAACGAACATAATATCATGTGGCAAAGTTGATTTTGGTCTTCGGAATTATAAGTAAGAGCCACATGTTGGAGTTTAACCTCTTAGGTTAGCAAATTGTAACGTTTGAACGGCGCCAATGTTTTTACCCGACTGCGACAGAAGGAGGGTTATGTTTTATGAATTTGAATTATTAGCATCCCATCACAACACGGACCGCGTCAGACCTAATCACGGGTGATGTGCACGCTTGCCGGTGGCTCTTTGACGTACGCACTTCTTGACATCCACAAATCCAGTTGTTCCATATGCACTCTCCATGGACTTAGCACTCTCCCTTAGCAGGCTGACGTCACAATACTCACTCGGCCACCACGCCTGGGAGAAGCGGACCGATGGAGTGGCGGCGATATCACTAATTTAATTGCTTCAGCGCGGTGGCCCACCCCGCGTTAGGCGAGCACGGACAGAGTGGGTTCGTGATTTATATAATAGTTAGTAGTTTCAACCTTTCTCGAAATATCCTCGTTTCCTCGCGAATACCTTGGAGCCTTTGTTTGGTGAGTAGTGTTTAATACAATTTGTTTACTTATGTCTCTGGCCAGATCAATAAATAATCAACGTTTGACGACGATATGAACATCTAAAACACGGCTTCTCTGTAGGGTTATGTTTGATTTGCCACATTGCCGTAATATAGTGCTACAACCTGGTGACGAACGTCGCTGTTCTTATCATTGACATTCAAAATAAAATGCCGGTATTTTCCACAGTACCAGTTTTCCAATCATGGTGGCAATGTAGTGCCTCGGGCGGGAGGTAATCTTAGAGCATAATTTTTATTTTATCATATTTTAAGCATCAATCAATAGTTGTATAATAACTAGACTGGCAAGCCCATCCGCCAACTTTATGCCAATGCAATGAATATGCTGCGTAGGATATGCGGTATAAAGAGTAAATTGTGGATAAGGAGGGTTGCGTAAGCCACAGGAATACGTGGGTACTAGAAAAGAGGTCCCGTGGGAGGCTCAATTATCAATTGTTATGGTATATAATATCAAGTATTTAAGAGCCAACGGCTTACGCTATGTGGAGGTGTGAAGGAGAAAAAGTAGAAAAGTGGTTCACTTTTCTACTTTTAGCGTAAGTATTGATAGAAGTCGAGATGATGACCATGATTAAGGGTCTAGAGAATTGTTAATTGAGCCGTCGTTAAGTGGACTGTTCAAGTGAAGACTGTATTCCTCATTCTTTGTCGAATTTCCAGCAGTTGGGAAGATAGTTGTTGTAGGATCTTGCCCTGACGAATGGTTGTGTCATTCGGTGTCGTATGTACTTACTGTTATTAGGACTCCTGTTTAAACAACAGTTCAGCACGTTGACACTTTTATTTACAATTTTTATACATATAATTGGTATATTCTTGGGTTTGGTCCTTCAGGCTCTGATTGCTCATCATCCTTGCCTGGAAAATTATTTAATACTGTAAATTCTGACTACGTTGTAACTACGTTCTACAAATGTTTTGATTTGAATCGAACTTCGATTAGAATATTTTCTTTTGGGGAAATGATCTCTCGTTTCCTAAATATCCAATTGGTAAAAGTAATGATGGTTTTTGGACAAACACAAGGGTATTGGGGTGTGTGTCTGGATTCTTACCGCTGAATCTTCTTGTTTTCCTTTTGTTTAGAATCCAGGTGGACCCCCATGCCACGGGGGACATTCCATCACATTAGGGTGTTTATTTCGTGGCAAATATTAGATTCTGTACATAAAATATCACATTTTCCAAACTAGTGTTTATCTTTTATTATTTTATTTTTGTACATGTTGTCATGCGGACACAGTTCATAGTCGGCGGAGATTTTAATCTTTTTTGTGCTTCTCTTATTCTAGATAATTGCTGGATCCAATTCTTCATCATGTCTTCATGGATTATATCCTTGGCTGCCAAACACGAGGTCGTCCGAAAATTAATATCGACCACTTCGGGAACTGGCTGGTTGACTATGAGTACTAGCCATCAAGACTATATCTTCTTTTGTGCCAAATCGTTCTCGAACGTGTTTAAGTGAAGACCCGAGCCTTCGTTAGAGAGTGCAGCTGATGTGTGGGCAGAGTTCTCCCAGCCTTCGAACTAGAAGGTAGATCAGTATCATAGCTAGAATAAGCTATTTTCATAAACTCAATGAATTACAAGAGACCGGTCAAAATATGCACATGGCCGCATCAAATCATTATCTTTGAAATTCTCTAACTAACATGGTGTCAGGTCAATCTGCAATCTGTACTTTTTCGGCCAGCTTAAATAAAATCCAAGTGAACGTTGTGATCCAACCTGGACAAAGGTTATGTGGAGTAGACTTTCGTAAGAACTTTCGTGCTTAACTTTTCAAATCATTTTATAACTTCATTGTATGTATCTTCTGGACTGATCGAATATAAACCCATTACCCTGAATCCTTGTGTTTCCTTATTAACTGAACCTGGCATTGTCCCTGGGACAGTGTTACGTTACATTGTCTGTTGTTTATTCTTTTTCTCTTTTTGTTTTGTTTGTGTCAACCGGTAGACAAACAGGCGAGCGGGCCACGGATATGACTAGGTCCTTAATTATGATACTTTTTTCAAATCTCAACTTACTCAGCAGTCACCGGTATGAACACATGGAGCGTTGTTTAGCTGCAATATTCTGCAAGGTGGAGGAAGTTCCCGAAAGCTTTGGTTGGAGCCTAAAATAACTTAATCTTTCACTTTTAGACCGTGGACATGCAAGTTTTCTGGGGCGGTCAGGGGCTGGCCTCTAAGGTTTTTGGGTTGGTTAACCCAAAATACTAGTGTGGGCGCCAGATATTCTGGGATGGGACGGCCTGATTTTTAAACTTTTATCCGTTCTGCGTTATCTGAATATAATACAAGACTTACACACGAGATAACACACGAGATGGTCGAGCTGGTTAGTAGGATTTGATAAGGTAGGTAAAATATTATTTCCTATTTATATATAAAGGGTGACTTATGCTTGAACTGATTCAACGTTAATAGCTCGTGCTCGCTCGAGCCTAACGATAATAATTAGGTAGGTATAGGTGCATACTTTTAACTCGTAATTTTGTTCCGTGTGCACTGTCCTACCTATTATTATTTTGACAGATATATTTATTGCGAAGTAGAATTGCAACAATCACTTCCTAGTTGGAGCGTGCTCGATGCTCACGCTATTGCGTCGAGGGAAGGAACTTGCGTATGTGATACGACGATACGAATGATTCTAATCGTGTAAAAGTGATGATCGTGTGCCATGTGCGCGGCGGCGCGGATGGGGCGAGCGGCGCCGCGGCGCCCGCGCATGAGTCCGTGCATTCAGTAGCAGCGCGAGTCGAGATGTGGCGGTGGGCGTTGCTGTGGCCAGCGGCCGTACTGGGTCTGGCATCCGCTACTCTGGACTTGAGATTCTATACACAACGAAGGCAGTATACACCAGCCCCACAGGTACTTACTTTAAATGTTTGCATGCATTTTCCTTTGAGAGTTTAGGCGTTTGCCCTTAATAATGGTTTTAGGACAGTCGGGGACAAATATTTTTTTATCGAATTTTTAACTGCGGACCAAAACGCCTGAACACTCTTTCCTTTACAAATTATGACAATAAATTATTGAATAGGTACTGTTTTTACATTGTTAGTATCATCATCATCATCATCATCACAGCCCGTAGCAGTCCACTGCAGGACTTAGGGCCTCTCTCACGAAAGGGGAGGTTATTGCCAGAATCTCCACGCTTGGCAGGCGGGTAGGAGATCGCAGTGTTTAAATATAATAATGGAAAATGCTGCTACCCGTTTTCCTGTCTACGGAGACTCTTGATCTTTTGTCTCGAAAACATTAGTCGCCTTGTACGACACCCATGAATGTAAGGGGTTGGTGCTATTCTACTCTGCCGGACACCACACGGCCATTGTTGGTATAAAAAAGGTTAAATAGCAATCAATAGTACCTACTGAGATCTAGTTTTATAAACCCACAATTTTGAAGTTATAATTAAGAATTGAAAGCTAATCTTGGTAGAGGCAATGATTCTTGATCCTAGCTCGGGTGGTAGCAACTTTGACATATGAATGGGATTTAATGTCCCTCTAGCTCCTTTTTAAAATATCATATGATAGTGTGGCCACCCATTTAACGCATAGTTTAGTGCAGTATTTATAATACGTTTATTATTTGGGTGTTTGGACGTTAAGCGTTATGCAGGTGAAGTATTAGATTAAACAGAATAGGATAACAAAATATGATGAAGCTTCGACTATGTAGGTAGTAATATGTAACTCATCATCAACATTATTATTGCCTATAGGTACAGTCGCTTGCGGACCTTGGCAGAAGTCGTAGAGTGTCCACTGCTGGACATAATCCTGGCATGCCTTCCACGCCAATCGACTTTAGGTTATTGTATTCATCCATCCATTAGAAAGTCGTATCTCGAGCGGTCGCACTTTCAATGTATCAAATAATTATGAAAATATTAAGAACAGGATATGCCCTATGCCCCAAAGTTAGGTACCTATTTGGTTTTAAGAAATTTCAGGCATTATTACAGTATGTATTAAATCTATTTACAAATATTAAATCTCCTTCAGTAAATTTGGTAACCTACCATTTCTCAGTTGCACTATCTATTTGCTGAGTATCCACTATTTCGAAAACCAGCGCATACCGTACGACGTACTGCAGATTCCCACATGCGAAACTAAACCTGACTGACATGCGACTCACCACCTAACTGAACCTGACAGACGGCGAGAAATTTTGTTATTTTTTTATTATGCTATTGCCTACTGTGTGTGATATTTGGTATTTTCAGGAAAACGTTTATTACATAATATGCGTATGATAATTGGCTTACGTGAATATCGATACTTAGTGGTCATGAAATCGGTTAACATGGCGTGCAATCTAAATATGTTAATGCTTTTGCTATATGAAGCTCGCGTGTGAAAAGATATACACTGTGAGCACGTTAATTGATAGTGAGCGGTGATTTAATTGTAGGATTGATTTTTAAAGTCATAACAGCACGTGACGTTCTTCCGTGTCTTTTAATGAATTAACTGATCTATTTTAACGAACGGAAGTACAATCTGAAGCAGAAGCACTTTTGAGCTAAAACCTGAAAGTCTCATTTTTAATAGTACAGCCCAAAAATATTGAAAAGTAATCCACCTTCACGGAGCAGCAAATTTGTTTTTCAGCTTTGTGGTACAGACTAACAGGATTAATTTGATAGATATTTTATTTACGTTCTTTCGCGATGGGCTTACCATGATGACGCACTGGCGAATCAGATAGAGTAGTAGGTAATTTCTCTAACAACAATTAAGTTAAAGGGAAGCCTTGGAAGAGGAAGAAACTGTTTCTGTAGAAACACGTGATTTTGTATAAACAAATACTTGTGTATTCGAAAAATTCGAGAGTTCTACGGTGTAAGTTAAGCTTTAACGGCTTGGATAGTTACTTACACTTCGGGAAAGCACCTCGGCTACTTTTTTCGGACAAATTTACGAACAAACGGTAGTTCTTGTTACGACTAAGGCAAGATCAACGATTAAATTGAAAATTACATATCTTCTGTAAGAGAATCGATCATGATAGGTTTCAGAACAGGTGTTATTCACTGTTATTTATTATAAAATAAGAAAATTATGTATAATCGCGGTTACGCCAGTGCGTCTGTTTATAATATGTGTACTTGCTTAAGCGTTGCCTGAATTAATAACGATGTATTCTCCCCCGTCTGCGGCCGCCACAGCTCATGTGGCGGATATTCATTATAATATAATTAACTTCGTAAATTAAATATTGTACAGAACTCCATATAATAATTTAAAAATTTACCTTAAGCTGTAAAACATCATCGAAAGTTTAAAAAAAGTCAATACATTGTGCGCAGTGCGAAGGTGCGCAGACGCTGCCGGCGAGAACGCATTGTTTACACGCCATGAGCGAGTCGTTGAACTTAGCAGTGCACTTACTATTGTTTATTGTACCCCAGTCAATCTCGTATGCTGATATGTATTTATATTTAAATACTATGTACTTCGTGGTGTAATACCTAGCTTAGAGCAACACGGGCCACTGTGGTTCGGTACCATGGATTCGCTAATGGCCCGTGTTGCTCTAAGTGACCCAGAAGCTAGAGACAGTGGATATTTAGCCACACAGTCTTTGGAGCAGCGCCGAACTGCTGAACTATAATTTTTTTAGTAGTATGGCTATGAGTTGTGTACTATTAGTAGATACTTAAATTATGATTGTCTTTCCAGGTTAATTGCTTTGAATACACATTTCCTACAGACAGATTCGGCAGGGCATTTGAAAATGGTAAAATAATTTGATCAAGACTTTTTTTAATGTGAATAGTTGTTAAGTTTATTTTGCTAAATGCGCCTCTTTCGTTTAAGGCATTCGCCCTGTGAAAGCTGTAAGGAGTGAATTCACTACCGCCGCGAGCCCAACGTTCGGGGACCCGCTGTTGAATATAAACGAAATAGCGCGGCGGTTCGACCGGCTCGTGCCGGCGGGGACGGACATCGTAAAGGAGCACGCCAAGCTGGTGCAGGACATCAACGGGCTGCGGCAGGCGGTGTTCGTGGCGCCCTTCGTCGACGAGGTCCGGGACTACGACGACTCCGTGCTGCACGAGATCATCGAGACCACTTCCACCACCACGGCGAGGCCCACCACCACGCGCGCCGTCAAGGCCTCCAAGGGCGGCTTTCCCGTGCTTCTGGTCGGCGGCTCCACCCAGAGGCAGGTCGTCAAGAGCCCCCCGCTCAAGTTTCCGAAGCCGACCATCAGCCTCGTCGGCACCTCGGCCTCTCCTTTGGCCAAACACCCGTACCCCTTCGTCCAGCAAACAACCGGCCGGAAACCCATAAAGCTGTGCATGTCGGCAATCACCACCATGTACACCACGACCCGCCGCCCGCCCCTCTGGCAGAGACTGCTCAACGCGCTCATTCCGAGATAAATCATGTAACTTGTCATGTTACGAACATTGGTGATAATATCTGTACGACTTCTACTTCGTATTTCCCGTCTCAAGCTCTATTGAGTGTAATTATGTAAGTAAACGTAGCGTTACGATATAGATGGGTAATCGTTGATGTAACTCTATGCAATAGATTATAGTTGTAAATAGTGATCTCATTGTTTTATTGTGACGCGGAAAGTGCTATTTTCCGACGTTTTTCGCCCGGGTGCGGCGCGCTGCGGTGGCGCGGCGCACGCGAGGGCCGCCTGCGCGGGCGCCGCGGCCGCCGCAATGTCGTCGCTCGCGTGAGCTACCTCTAATTATGGACGTTCATTAACTTTTTGCTTTGCGCGTTGGAATGGAAAAGTTTAACGTCTTATGTGCTATGATGAAATTATTTTATAATACCTGCAAGCACACAACATACATCACAAGATCACTGCTTAGAATTGGAGGCAAGGTTCCTGCAGGATCTAAAAGTAGCCTAGGTATGTCATGATGGATACTTTTTACCTGATGAATCATGAGTAAGCTAAGGTGTGTCTATGGGTTAATGTTAAAACCAAAACACACTTTCCTAGTATTACGAGTACTTACCTTATTGTACTTTGTCAATGCAAATCAATTAATAGTTCGGATGGAACCTTGCCGAAGTAAATCACCCTATATTTAGATTTACTTTGACAAGGTCCCGTCCCATTCTGACTGCGGGCGGATTATATCGATCCATAATAGTTCCCAGAAACCTTTAAAACCCGTCATCATTGTCGATTCTACAAACATTATTAGTGTCCATTTCGATGTTGCAAATTGCGAATAATGCGCATTATGATTCAGTTAATTAAAATAGCATTTAACAACGAATTACTTACTGCTGTAATAACGTACTTTACTGTTTCTTTAGTGTCGCTGTTCCGTGACAAAGTGAAATGTGCTGTGCGTTTGTTAATTAAATCTATATAATTGTCACAGTCGATACATTTGATAATGGCTATTTTATAGCCGCTAATTCTTAGCTATTGTTTATAAAACTTATATGCTATTGAAAAAGCAAGTTCTTTTTTCATAATGTCCTATCTTGTGGTGATAAATATTTTAACAAAAAATTTAAAAGTTCCATTCGGATTCAGTGAAAACTTGGAAGCTTTCAAGTTTCGTCGAAAGTCGAATAAACTTGCTAGTTTATCCGAAAAATGCTCGCCGATTTTTAACGTGTAACCCATTTAAATATGGCATGGAGTCATTAAATGATGACAATGCATCACAGTGCTCACAGTGCACTTCCTTTCAAAGTGACCGGAAACGACATTTTGTCAAAAAAATTACTTTATGTTAGAAATCAATCGCTTGATAAAAAAATAGCTAAGACATCTTATCGGAAAGTTTAATATTTAAAAATAGTGAGTGTAACTAGGTGGACCGACAACCTAGTAAATATCGCGGGTACCAGCTGGATACGGAAGGCACAGGACCGACCTTTGTGGAGATCTTTGGTTGAGGCCTATACCCAGCAGTACGCGTCTTTCGGCTGATAAAATGATGATGATAAGTCATTGTAAAGTCAGTTACACTGTCAATGGAAAGCCCCAGTGACTGGTGGCCACGAATGTGTTTCTCGATAGATGTAGGGTTATTCCTTTCTACTCGCCCAATATAACGAGTTTTCCATGCGGGTGGAGCCGCGGGCGGAAGGCTTGTCAAGAATAAAAGTTTGAATTATAATATTATCTTTGACTATTAGGCCGAATACATTTCTACCTCCCTACGGTGTCTCCACTACTATCATTTGCATAACATGAATACTGACATTCAGCATATCATTGTTATGCAGCATAGGGGATAGCACAACCTATGGGTACTCCTGCCAAAGATATTGTATCTATCTAGGATATCTGTGGCATAGAGTTCGTTATCTCGTATCGGAGCAGCATCAATCGACAAGAGTTGTATACTCCGTCTAGTCAGAAATATAGATACCCAGTTGAATAGTCTTTTGAGAAGGCCGTTTTGGGAGTTTTGAGAGCAGTAACATATGCCAGAATTGGTGGATAAATGAAGGACCCAGACCCCCAGATTAAGATTTAAGATTTTGAAATATTAAGTCCAGTGTAACTTTGAAACGATATACCTATATTCACAAAAATCTGGTAAAACATAGACATAGATATTGGTTTCTAAATCACGCTTATAAAATTTAATTGGCTTTGATTGGTTTTCATGGAAATTCTAACAAACTTCGTTTGTATAGAGCCTGCCTTCTTTCGTTAATCGATCTATATAGGATTCACATGGGACAGCTCACCCCTGGAGCATATGTTTTACATCAAAAGCCGGGATGCCATCGGTCCATTGAACCACAGGATGTTTTTGAAAAAAAAAACAAGCGTCTAACAATCCTTTAGGGTGAAACTTCATGCATGTTGCCCTCACACCACCAGATTTTAGGAATAAGATATCTGCTTTCTCCTTTGCCGTGTAGGCCAGTAGGTCATCCATTATTTAGGTTATAATAGATTTAGAATTTGTAAAATAATTAATGTATGAGTACCTATTGTGATATCAAATTTAATTAATGGCTTGTCATCCGGCTTGTGCAAGGGTGGAAAGGTGGTCCGATAAATGTTGCCCTATCAGTTTCGCACAGACCAAAAAATCAGCTTCAACTCTGCTCTTTGTACCCAGACATAGCATCATACATTTTAGAGCGACGGTAGCTGGGCGGCTGAGTATCCAACTCGTAAACGAGAGGTACCGGGTTCCAATCCCGCTGCGGCCATGTATCAATCTTTTTTCTGAGTTATGTACATTAGTTGTATTGTAACCGATGCTCTTACGGTGAGGGTGATTATTATATAGCATTATATATTTCTTCTAATTGTGGGTGTGAGTTCTTTTGGGCCCGGGGACTACCTTTTTCGAGTCTGAGGGGAGTTGCTTCAGCATTAGACTTGTACTAATGCTAACAATGGCTGAATCATTCCGCCGAGTCGGAGTACGAAACATTTTAGTCCCTGACATCGGCCACAGGTTATAGGGTCATTTGGGAAAAAGCAAACCTGTACCCATCGATACGATGCGAAGGATTCTCGCAATCCATCCTTGTTTTCTGACCCATAACGTCAACTTAATAGCGCGACCCAGTGGGCGAGCGCATTCGGATATGGCAAGATAATCGAAAATATCAAGATTTCATTTTAGTGAATAAGTGAGTGTAAGTAATTTAAATTATTGTCTGGAAGGTTCGACCGATCGGAAATCGTTTTACCAATTTATTTAGTTGGTTGTTTATATGTTTAGAAGTAATAAGTGGTCCCACGACATATCAAATCTTCGTCATTCTTCCTTCATTAATCATCATCAGCAACAGCGCATGACAGTTCACTACCGTGCCAAGATGGTCTGCCTGCAAGGCTCTATTGCATTAGTAGTTTTTTTGTTAATGGGCGCGGGTGACCCCGGCGTCTGTCTCGACCAAGATCCAGGATTTGGAAGATTAGGTAATTACAGAGAAGGGACTGCCATTTGACCTCCGTGACCCTCCGTGGTAGGAGTACCAGGGGAACCTGACCAGACTGGATGATGGTTACACATTCAGTCGCCTAAATATGCAGGTTTCATCACGATCTTTTCCTTCACTGTAAGAGCATCGGTTAGTGTTCAACAACAACAAAAAAAGAAAAGAGTCATTTGTACATGGCGGCAGTGTGATTTAAATCCGGTATCTCTCGCTTGCGAGTCGGGTATCTTTACCACTAGTCCACCGACCTCAACGGTGGCCTGGCCAGTGATGGCTCGATCACTTAAGCACTATTATCGCAGATTTCGTTTAGCGCTACAGGTCATTCGCTTACTTTCGTTTGCTTTCCTTAAAAGCTATTGTCATTGGCTTCCTTAGAAGCTATTGTCATGAAGAAGCCAAGTATTATGCGTAATTTATTATTAATTAAGGTAAAGCGAAATTAAAATACGGCAGGTAATTTGCATTTCTAGTATGTGCCGGAATGATTTAGATTAATTAGCTTCAGATGATAAATTATACAGGCTATTAAGTTGAAAGTTACCCTGCCTGCCTGTAACCACTAAATTACTGTAATAATCGTGTACCTAATATAAATGAGTCAATATTAATGCGAAGGCTTTACTCTTTTGACAAGTTCTTGCAGCATTAAAACAATGTAATAAAATAATAAAACCGACATCAAAACACAAACGTAAGTAAGGTTAAGTATTATCATTATTTTTGGAGTCGGTGCCACACACCAACACTCCCCCTCCCCCAAAGGTTTTATTTCCGCCCCTCGACGAACATTACTGTGCTGGCACTGACTTTAAAAATAATGATATCTCACTAACTCGTATTGTACGATAAAAATTTTTTTGTTTCAATTACTCGTACTGAGTACTTCCTGTCGACAAATTACAGTACTAACCTCTAACTCCTAATCGTTTAAGAGTTCTGTGGCTTTATCATAAGCAGAGCATTATCAGACGCTGACACTCTAAAGCGCACACCTGAGTAAGATATTTATTTATTTATTTTATTCAGGTAGTAAACGGTCATGTTACATTGCATGATAACGTAACGAGATAAGTTTGTGACAAATTAATATGAATAATATTATGAAACACTGATTCTTCATTTTTGAAATCGGTTAAAAATGATCCTAAGCGAACTTTTCGTTCTTGTTAGTTTGCACGTCAATCCAATTAGCAGCAGCCATTACTACTACGTATTATTTTTATTTATATTCTATAAATTGTAAATTGAACATGATTTAGTACTTTATCAAAGATAACATCCTGCGAATGTTGGCTGTTTCTAACAGGTTTCTAATTTGCATTTTGAGCTCCGTCCGGGCGTTGCATTGCTGCCCTTTCAAGGGCTTTTTTTTGAATCGCTCGGTTCGAATAGAACGGTTTTAGATTTTAATTTTCAGCATGAAAGAATAAATATTTTTTAAATCACATTGTTAACTCCGAGAGAGTATGATTAAAAAATTAGGAAAATCAGCGTCATGCATCAAAATATCGAATTTGTCATGCCGAAAATTTAAATTGAAAACCGTTCGAATTGAGGCGAGCGATTTAAAAATAGGGCCGCTGATTAGAATAGAATAACAGCGCGCGCGTCACGCTCATCACTGAGCACGCGCTCATTGATTCTAAATTCACACTTCTATGGGTAAACAACAAACCATTGAAATAAAATAGGTATGCTAATATCTTAAACATTTAATCAATAATTAATTGTATCACTTAGGTATTGTAATTTTATATAAAAAAAACGTACCTTAACGAAAATTTTTGAACGGTAATATTTATTTATCATATTTAACAAACATTTCTTATTTACTCCTCTAAATTTTTCCAAAGTGACTAGAGGCATTCATTTAAATTATAGGTGGTCTATATGAACTTAAATTAAATTACGAAAATAGTTTCCCGTTTTAAGATAAAAATACTTTCAATACTCATTTTACTCCATAATAATGAATCTTTAAATTTAAAAATTACATATAATAGTACGTATGGTATATCTAAACGTAGTGTATCGATCGAATAGATACATTTCTTAATGAGCTGATGATAAGAAATTTAATAATATGATTTGTTTCACAATTCTTATTCGAGCTAAAGGTTCGGCAAAATTTTTGATAATTATAGGATCTTATGCGATCGCTTTGTTTCATCAGCCAATTAGGATTTTTTTTAGTTAGTAGGTACCTATCTATTGTATCATATTTTGTTAAAATGAAAAAAGTTAACCTAACAGATAAACTTGTTATATAAATGAATTCAGCACGCAAAGTAATTATCACGCTTAACCCGGAACATACCCTTAAAATGTAAAACTATGTCTATGTTACAATCTGAAATACCTACTCTTTTTGGCCATATTTAGCTAGGTAGTTATGTCTGTAGGATTATCGGATTAGTCATTTAATATCGACCGTATTTTCTTTTGATTATTATTCTTTCTTAAATTTCAAACTTTAGTAGTTTTGCTTTTTAAGCTGCTAAGCTAAAGTAAAGAAAAGTATATTTTTGTCGTATTTGAAGCCTTGCAATTAGCACTCTCGGGTACCTGAAAACTCCGTCTATAGATACTTTATTTCATTTCTAATTAGTTAAGTACCATTTTACAATGACGCCTTCCTTAACAATTTTAACATACACTAAGTTTGGTTGCATCAATTGAAGTTGATGTGATATTCAGTATAGTTTACTCGGCAATCTTTTTAACCAAAAAATTTGACCAGCGGCAATTTTAATCATACTACATAAACGGTTTGTTGCAACTCACACACCTATGAAACAAGTTTCTCCTAAGATACACATCAATGCGGACACATTGGAAGATTTACTGGAAACAGTACGTTAAGTTCTATCAAGCTGGCTAAAACGAGGAATCCTGCGTACGCCACAATGCACGTCACGCCGATTTGCCAGTCCAGCCGGAATTTGTTTAAAGCCAAAGAGCCGTACAGCACCAGCAGCGTGGACAGCAAGGAAATGGTGTTGTACGACAGCCCGCTGGAGTTTATTAACACCTGGAAGAATTTAGTAATTATTGATTACATTGTTCATAATGGCATGACATGATTAAATGGTTGTCCATATTAGAATAAATCGTGAAAAATTAATTAACGTTCATTGATTGCATTAGCGTTAATTAAACGAGCGTAAAGAAGGGGTTAGGCGCGAAGTTAGGATCCTCCTCAAACAATAAAAGGAATTTAGGGATTTTCTTCTAAAATATTTACATTCATTCTATAATAATGGCTTGGCATTTATGCGTAGTTCTTTCTTTGTTCCCGTAGAGAAGTCTGATAATGTTCTGGCGCCAGATTGACCGTATAACCTCCGCCTTACCATCGGGGACATCAGGTGACCTGTTTGCGATCCTATAACTTATTCTATGATTGTATGTGCAATTGTGCACAAATAGCTTACCCAATGATTTCCTGGTGTTGAAGGATAGAACAGCGACTTGATTAACCAGGGAAGACCGAGGCATAGCAGTATGTCGAAAGTGTTCGAACCTATTGAGTTACTTATGCCCATTGTGCCGTGACCTAAAATTAAAATATGAAAGTGAGAGGAGATGGCCTGTCGCTTTATTAATATATTTTATAGAAATTATTCATGACTTCAGATTACGACAGCTAGGATGTATGCAGAGTCATTAAACTTTCGACGAGACATTAAGCTCAAAGGCGGTCATCCGCACAATGGAAAATGCGTGTCAGTATTCCTTTTTCTTAATTTTCTAAATTTCTCTTTCAGGAGGCAAAACTGCGTGATTGTCGCTAGCGACATTGACCCATCGGTGCTAAAATCAGAAAAATTACAATTGTCCTTTTGAGGCTTTATGTCAGATTGACAGAAAGTGTTCAGTGTACTTTTTTGAGCTCGGTTCCCGGTTGGGCTCTCGCGCGCGAGGCCCGGTGTCCGCCTTGACAATGATCTAGGATTTGCCAGATCAGGAAATTACAGTGGAGTTACTGACGTCTGACCTGCATGACACTGTAAACTTACACATTACCTTAGACTGTAGAACTTAGAAATTAGAGGGAACCTGATCTGATTGGATGTGTCCTTAATGTGCAGGTTTGATCACGATGTTTTCCCTCACCGTAAAGCATCGGTTAGTGTTCAACTAATGCACATAACTCAGAAAAAATCAAGGTGGCGCTGGGTTTCGAACCCGACACCCTAACTTTTTTACCAAAGTTAGTATTGAACTTATTTGGCTTGCCCAAAACACCAACGTTTACCATTTTCAAGGTTTCATTTAACAAAAATTCATAACTGCAGCGAAGTTTCGTTTTTACTGTGAGGACTAACATGACATGCCTCATGCCTGTAATAGTCGATAGGTAACTACATTTCGGATGACAGTGTTCTAGAACTAGTGTTCTACGAGCAACAGTTTCCGAGTTATAACGGTTTAAGGTTGACAGCTGCCATCCGAAATGTAGATATCGACGTGTCTGGAGCTTAACATTGATACCCTTTGGTCTGTTCTTGTTCAAACCGGAAAACAATATTACAGAAATTGTTGATCATCAGCAGAAATGTTGTAGGTACCCTTCCAGGCAGACTCTACAGGCTTGACAAATACCTACCATTATCAGTATACGTGAGGTGACGTAGAAGAAAACGTAAGTAAGTTACCATGGTTGGTGACCAGCACGCTGGACACTGCCTCTGGCAAGCTGGTGCCCGCCGCGAGCACAGTCAGGCCCGTGATGCTGTCTGGCACGTCCAACGTGTCCCCTGCACAGTAATGCAAACCTCGTAAGTTATGTAATACAGGTTAAAGAAATGCGTACGTCAATTGTTATGTAAACTAGTACCTGCATAAGGGAACTTTATTCGTATAAGAATAGGCATGAATAATTAACACGGTGTTGCATTTAAATTAGATTGGTAAAGACTATTAATGTGATAAAGACAGACTAGCCAGCCAGGCACCTTCGTAAAGAAGAAAATGGGCAACTTCTTCTGTTTTGTTTGGCTAGGTAGGCACACGATTAGGGGGTCCACAGTTAAGAATTTTCTAATACTGCGATATCCATCCCGCCTGCGAAGCGTGGAGGTTATGGCTTTACGCTGCACTAATCTGGAGAAAGCTCAAGTTCAGCAGTCGACTTTTATGGGTAGTTGATATAATCTGACTTGTTTGTTGTGATCACCTGATGGTAAGATCACCACTTACCATCACGTGACCTGCTCGCGTATCTGCCTCCCTTTATAACACCAAAAGAATAGTAGTAGATATTTATTAATCACGCACCCAAAACAGTGATGAGCCAGGCGACGAGGTAGGAGACGCTGCCGATCCAGGTGATGCACATGATGAAGGTTGCAGGGTAGAGCGCGGGCCGCTGCCGGCAGTCCGGCACCGTGGCCCAGAGCACCAGGCCGATGGGCCACGTGAGCACCCACAGGAACTTGCGGGTCGTGCTCGCCTTCTCACCGGGCCACGACCAGATCGAGCTCACGCTTTCCTCTGTTGACATTACGGTAGATACAATTCGGGTCTGAATACTGTTATTGAAATACCCGCCTCATATAAAAAAATCATCATCTTAGTTTTTATGTCCCGGTTGTGCTCTCGCGCACGAGTGCCCTGGGTCCGCCTTGAACATGATCATGGATTTGGCAGATCAGGTAATTACAGTAGAGCGACTGCCTTCTGACCTCCGTGACCCTGCTAACAGGGGAACCTGACCAGATTGGATCACGGTTACACATTCAGTCACCTGAATGTGCTGGTTTCAGCACGATGTTTTCCCTCACCGTAGGAGCATCGATTACTATTCAACTAAGGTATAAAACTCAGAAAAGAGTCATTGGTACATGGCCGCAACGGGATTCGAACCCCGTACTTCTCGCTTACCAGTCGAATACATTAACCGGTCGGCCACCGACTCTCCAGAAATAACCGTCTCATAATAAAGATAAAAAAATTAAGTTAATATGACATTTTACCCTTATAGTGATTCCCTTATCTGTACTGTTAGAAAGGATATCGATGGCCAACACTATGGATATTAACGTTAGACAGGTGATGTACTTACTGTGATGGTACATTTTTGTGTAGTCGAAATAAAGTGCGGTTATGGTTAAAAGTATATAGGTACATAATATATTTTATTCACTCAGTATTAGCACGTGTTAGTTCTATCCGCATTCTAATATTTCATAGGGTGCTGGATCGCAAAGTTTTTGTTTGTTTGCTAACAAAAGTTAGCCCTCTTATTATAGTTACTCGACGAGTTATAAGAAAACTTGGTGATACGAGATAACATTTTAACTTCTACATATCTTATATTTTTGACTTGGACGGTACTTAAATTGCTAATAAAATTCTTAACACACAATGTAGGAAAATAAAATCGGGAGATTTGAATATTGAGCCATTTCACCTGCCGTTTTCGGCGATGTTAAGCATATACGGGTTTACCCGTGGATTTACTTATATTCTAGCACATAACGGCAGGTGGGTTAACATTCGAATATTCCGACGGTACAACAAAATGAAAATCGTCTTGTTCCAGGATTTGGCAGATCAGTTAATGAGCGACTGCCATCTGTTATATGTGCCCCTGTTATTGTAACCGAGGAACTCGACCAGATTGGATCATTGTCGAATATTCCGATTGTATCAGCATAGATGAGTATGTATTTTTAATGCTCAAGAAGCGATGGCTTGACGTCGTTTAAAGGATGCATGCCATCAAAGTCATCATCAAGAATACAGGACAAAGAAATGTAGGAGAGCGAGAGCACAACCGGGACTGACGATACATAGACGACTATGATGAATGATGAGGGGGGATTTTTATACTGTGGTAATATAGCATAGTTTGAACCTGAGCTGGTAGAGTCGTGCCGCTTGTTGTTGTTCAACTCGCCGGTGGCTTGCTCGACGTCAGCTTGCACCTGCGCGGGCCGACTCATCCGGATGCCGGGGTCCAGGGAATTGTTTGCAGTCTTATCTGGAATTTGGAACTTAGATTTGTATGGATTGCATATAATAAGAAAGTGATGACTTGAGTCACCAGATGGTTAGCATGCCGGTCTGCCACGCAGAGGTACCGGGTTCGATTTCCGGAGGAGGAGAATGTTGAAATGATGAATTTAAATTTCTGTTACGAGTCTGGTTGTAGTATGTATAATAAGTATGTATTTAAAAAGTCGTTTGACAGATATCTAACCCTATGGGCCTAGATGGCGCTGTGTGTATTTGTCTAAGCAAGAGCAAAGAATATATAGTGATACTTTTGTCATTCCTAAGTATGTAAGTAGATAAGAATGTGAAAGTAACAATCTATACGCATTGGAGACTATTTTTGTGAGCTTTTGAGCTATTATCGAAGTGTGTGCGTATGAATCGATTCGGTTGTAATACATACAATGATTAATAAATCAATGTTTATTTTTCTTTATCATAACTAGGTTAACTACTATATGTGTAATTTCCGTTTACCTTTGATCAATAGTGGTGTTATTTCGGAGTACAATTTCGGTTTGCGTGGAATGCAGCAACCACTCTTGAAGAAAGAACCTAGGCGGCCGTTGAACACCATCGCTGTAAAACATATTCTGAACTATAAAACAATATACAGGTATCGGCGTACTAGTCGATGTGTATTATTCATGGTTATCGATATCTGTTTTTAGCATGCATCGATCGTCTCTATTAAAGACAAATTAAGGTTGCGACACTGGCAAAATAGGCCATAGGCGTAGAACGGAAAAAGCACGTTCGTCGGTCATCGGTAAGTTACATACAATAATGCAAACTGGTATATTTCAAATTATCAAACACTATTTTGAGAACAATTTCTTTATAGTAGACCAAGAGAGTAAGCCAAGAGATCACTGCTGCCCGTAGATACTGGAGATCCTGAAACACCTTTGAGGAACTTGTAGGCTCGTTTATTCAATTGCAATTGGGATGGTTTTTGCATTCTAGTCAATTTAGGAATATCTTTTTGATTTCAGTAGATGAAATAATCAGATAATTACAGTGGAGCGACTACCATCTAACCTCCGTGACCCTGATACAAGGGGAACATGACCAGATTGGATCATGGTTACACACTCATTCGCCTGAATGTGCAGGACTCATCACGATGTTTTCCCTCAAGCGTCGTAAGAGCATCGGTTAGCATTAAACTAATATACATAACTTAGAAAAGAGTAATTGTGCAATATTCCCTGCATCTTACCAAGAATGTATAGCGTGTACATAAGCACGAGCAGCAAAGCCTCGTGCCAGTAGACGCGGTCGTCGAGCAGCGTCAGCACCAGCGCTATCACCGCCACCGCGTACATCAGGCAATCACGCGACACCGACCACCAATCCAGGTCTATTACCTGCATTACAATGGGAATACATTATTTTAGGGGTAATGGTTTATAGGTTCAATCGAAGAGTGAAATCTCAATGGAATCGTATGGAATATTCGAATATAAATTTAGGGCCTAGGGATTCAACGAAAATAAGTGCTTGCTTAATACTGTTCGAGTCAGCAGGTTTTATGCAGCAGGAATGTTGGTCTTCCCGACTGGAAATCGACATAGCAAAGCACTTTCGTGTGTGTTGCGGTGGCTGTGCAAGAGAACTAGTTCGCTTTTTTGTCTGAATGTTTTTGCGTGGGCCCTGGCCTGGTCCTGGTCTCAAATGTATAGCTGGTAGAGGATCCGAATCCAAGCTTCCGCTCCTTTTAAGTTCCAGATTTAGGATTCCTGTTTAAAGAATACTTATTCTATTAATTCTCAACATTGTGTCAGAATGTCTGACCAAAAACATTTCACATATCCTTGTATCTCATCACCATGAGCTGTTGATGACAAGCCTCATTTATATAAAGCGACAGTTGTGAAATATTGTAACCTTGTCCCAAGGCCAGAGATAGTTTCAGATGTAAGAGACGAGAGAGCCATACCCTGGGCGCGATGAGAGCGCAGCAAGCAGGTACGGCAAGCACGTTGAATACAGCCGAGCCCACCACGGCGCCCACGCCCAGGTCACCTTCCGTCACGAAAGTGCCTACACAGTTGATAAACAGTTCTGGGCTGGAGCTCGCTGCGGCCATGAACGTGGCACCCGCTATGTCCGACGCTAAATCCAGTCCTGGAGATTATAAGGTCATATTTACGTTCGTGAAGAGTTTATAGGAAATAGGGGAGGTACAGTTAACCAGCGGGCTAACGATTTTAGCTTCTACGTACTTTCTGCAATTGCTGTTTGGATAATATTATGCTATCTTCAGCACTTACAACTTTTTACGGGCAAACGGGCCACCAGTTCGTCTTATGTATTTATATTCATACTCCTTATTGTAGGACTGATTCCGCAAAAGAAACTAGCAGCTAGTTTTAGAATTCTTATCTTGACCGAAATAATTATATTAAAGGTCGTATGTATTACTTGTGCGGAAACTAAAGTATTCATGTTGCAGCGTAGTGATAATACAAGCCCAATTAAATAATTATATCTCCATTTAGGTCTTGTTAGTAACACTTGAAAACGTAGCTTTTGATTACGTAATGTGATAAATGACTGGCAGAGGAGAGAACACCTTATTTTTTCTATTTTTATCTACTATTATCTTATAAGTAAACATAAATATCTTATATACATTGTTGCAATTTATCGATAAATTATCTGCTACTCAATCGAATCTTATCAATATCTTAGCTAAATTAAGCAAATGTGTAAGATTAGCAAACACTTAATAATAACTTCAATTCATGTTTGAAACTGTAGCAAACTGAATTAATGTCTGAATGTTGTGGGTGGGCTGGATCTGTACTTTGTGGGTATGGGCGACAGTTACAGGTGGGCAGTCCGCATGTTTATTTTACTGATACCTTACAAAGGAATTCTAGTGATGAGTCATTACAACAATGATACAGTCCGCTTTTATATACAGAATGCACATCTATATAGGGCACACGCGTGCGACAGAGGCGACGGCCTACGATGCCAAACTAACCGATGTGCATTATTAAAATACCATGTAATAGGTAATACACATTTTTTAGGTTTGGCAACCTGAGTGGTTAACTTGCCGATCGCCACACAGAGGTCCCGGGTTCGATTCCCGGCTGAGCAGAAATTGAAATAATTAATTATTTCTGTTACGGATCTGAGTGTAGTAAGTATTAAAAAAAAAGTATATAAGTAGTCTATCAGTTCTCTAACACCCATAACACAAGCTTTGCTTACTTTGGGGCTAGATGGCGCTGTGTGAATTGGATTGCGTAACCTAAGTGATTAATAAAATTATTAATTCATAATAATGCATCATATTGAGTGATTCACTTACGTTCGCATATTATCTCGATAGTCGGCACAAAATACTGCTCGCAAATGGTGCCCAACAGCAAGAAGCAGTATACAGCGAGCACACAGTGAATTAGTACGAAACCCTGAAAAGGATATTTTGGTCATAAGTACATTTATTTATAAAAAAACATACATTTTGTTCATTAAATTACGAGCTTCCATTGTGACACTATAACAAATAAGGTGTGTTGTCCTGACTCAAGCCTGTAGTTAATACTGGCTACCTTATCCCTCAAACTTTATAAAGATCTATCACAGATGTATTTTTAATATTTTGGGAAAGAAAATCATTGTAGTTTTGATTTCCCACTTAATTATTGTGTATGTGATTTTATTACCTTATAAGTAGGTAATTATCAACCGAATTATTTACAAACAAGGGCCGTGTGTCATGCACCCGTATTCACAAACATGAACTCACTAACATGAACTAAAACGTAATCTTAGGTCAATAAATACTTGTTTCATTAATCAATCGTCATTCATATTGTCGGGCACGGTCCGAATCTGTCTGGCTTTGTCAGGCGCGGTCCGGTTTAGCCTGGCATTGTCTGGCGCTACCCGGCTCTGCCTGGCGCTACCCGATTCAGCCTGGCATTGTCGGGCACGGTCTGGCTGTGCCGTCCGTTGCCGTTGTCGGCGTGGGGTGGGTGTGCTCCGTCTCTGGGTTGGCCGATATTTCATAGTTTCCTACCTATTTTCCTATCACTACACCATTTGACGATTCAATGAGATATTGAAGTCCTACTCAATAGAGAAATTATGATTTTATTTGATTTTTACAATACTTGTCTAAGTTAAGTATTACTACGCGTTCTCACAGTGCTCGCCTGCTAAGTGAACGCACTGCGTTCGATACGGCTCAATCAATTTCGTTCAATTTGATTGGACGCATATCGTCAATCGGAACCCTGTGCGTTCGCGGAGACCCCATAGTCATCATCATCTTGGCGTTAATGTCCGGTTGTGCTCTCGCGCACGAGAGCCCAGGGTCCGCCTTGAACATTATCCAGGATTTGGCAGGTCAGGTAATTACAGTGGAGCGACTGCCATCTGACCTCCATGACCCTGCTACCAGGGGAACCTGACCAGATTGGATTATGGTTACACATCCAGTCCCCTGAATGTGCAGGTTTCATCACGATATTTTCCCCCACCGTAAGAGCATCGGTTAGTATTCAACTAATGTACATAACTCAGAAAACAGTCATTGGTACATGGCCGGAGCGGGATTCGAACCCGGGACCTCTGGCTTACGAGTCGGATATTGTAACCGCTCGGCCGCCGACGCTCGCGGAGACCCCGTAGTAACGTTCCTTAATAAGAGTGTAATCCTAGTCTACAATAATAATGAATAAATCGATAGCGATTATAACCCACATGTATTGTAATAGTCTAGATCGAAATGTGTTTTTCACTAAATAAATAATATTATTTATACCAAGGTTGTCTGGAAGAGATCACGTTAGGGATAAGACCGGCTGTGCTTTAATATATCTGTTATCTTTATGTATACATAAAGATCCTTTGGTATGCAATAAAGAGTCATTGTATGATATTGTATTGTATTCTAGACTCTTTCTGTCATCGCTCAGCGGTCGTACCTACTACTTGAGATCTTGCGCCCTAACGCAACGGTGTTTGCGAGTTATATTATAGTCTTCATGATTATCATATCAGCCGAAAGAAGGCCATTGCTGGGCATAGGCCTCCCCCAGAGCTCTCCACAAAGGTCGGGTCTATGCCCTTCGCATCCATCTAGTACCTGCCATCTTTACCAGGTCGTGGGTCCACCTTGTGGGAGGCCTACTCAAGTTGCGTCTTCCGGTATATGGTCGCCACTCGAGAACCTTCTTGCCCCATCGGACATCTGTTTTTCGAGCTATGTGCCCTGCTCACGGCCACTTAACTTAACTTCGCTTGCGGATCTTCTCTTTTCTGATTCTATCGCGCAACAAGACTCCGAGCACACTCTTTTAAAATATAAATTAATAATATTGCCTAGTGTCTCTCCGAACCGAACTCTTCCCTTCGATCGATTAGTGTCTCTAGGCTTCCTAATAGGTAATGTAGGAAACATCCAAGGACCACGTAGACGTCATTATAGACTGTGTGGGCGTCGTAGTTTATCCTACGTCATCGAGGACAAGAAAAATTCCACGTAGTGATTACCAGTGAGCCATATTATAGTCACGACTGCCAAGAGGATGTTTGGCACACCGGTTTTTATACTTATAGTACCCACACAAGAGGATATGTAAGTATTATCGCTACGAAAAGTCGAAGTTTGTGTCACTAAAAAATTACCCAGGTTGTGCACGGACAGACCCACGTTTTGTGGGTCTCCCAAACGCCAACAATTACTATTTAAAAAAGTGTAATTTTTCCAACTAGATGTGTAACCATGATCCAATCTGGTCAGGTTCCCCTGGTAGCAGGGTCATGGAGGTCAGATGGCAGTCGCTCCACTGTAATTATCTGACCTGCCAAATCCTGGATCATGGTCAAGGCGTACCCCGGGCCCTCGTTCTCGAGAGCACAAATGGGACATTAACGCCAAGATGATTATCTTTTTTATTTAAAGTGTAATTTTTCTTGTGCTTGATGACGTAGGATAACCTACAGCCCCCTCACAGTTTATTATTACAGTAGAACAGAATAAAAAAGGTCTATAGTACTTATCTATTTTGCTGCAATAGGCATACATACGGGAATCAAAATGAAAACACACTTGATGCTCAAGTGACACAAATATTGCAGAAACTATTTGCAGAGTGAAGACTATTTATCTAACGAGCATGAAGAATATCTATCGACGCAGTGTATCCAGTATCAATGTGATTACTGTGTATCATACAAAGTTAAGTGTGTTACTTCATTATCAGAGTTATTAATCGTATGTAAACAAATAATCGCAGTGCTTATTCCGGCTTGTTGATAAGTAATTTTCCTATTACTAAAGTGTTTGTCTTGTGTTTGTTCCAGTGGCCATGATGACTATCTTACAGGAAAGAATTTATGGGCGGGCGGAGCTAGAACACGTAGCTTGTAACAGGAAAAATCCAATGTTCGGTGATTTCCGAAATAAAGTGGTCTTTACTGTTGCTACACAAAAGTAACGGTCTATAATGTAGCAGATTTGATTATGTGTGTGTTTTATGTATTTAGAAAAAAATCGTATAGTAACTTTATGTTGACTTTTAACAAAACAAGATCAACGAAATATGGTACGTATTAAACTAAAATCTCTTCGTAATTTTCTAAGTACAAAAACATTGAATTTTATATTTAGGTAGTAGGTACGTTTTCCTTTGTTTCTTTTTATTATGTTTCTCATATCTATTTAGACGTAGCTTTGTAGTTTCAGGTAACACACAGTAACACACTCGTGTGTTACCCTTGACTCGACTTTTGACTTGACGACAAAATATAGCTTCATTTCTTAGCCTGCTACAGATAATAACACGTTTTTTGCATTAAATAAATTTGGTTCATGGTGGATAATATTGGCATTATCCACCATCAACCAAAACTTGATGGATATGTTCGTACTGTGAAGAAAATCTGCTTAAACTGCGAAAAACTTTTACCAACCGGATTCACACCTTTCACCACATAATATATGGATAATGTAGAACAAATTCCCAACAAGCTGATTGGTGTTTTATTTTATACCCATGCATGCTCTCATCATGTGAAAAGGATCACCCACCCGCTATGGAGCTTTTAGTGTGAGGTACCCGACAAGTCGCGTTTTTTGTTTTTTATAAATATCTTGAAAACAGTGCGTCCAGAGGGAACAGGGTTTATTACTAAATTAACGAATACTCTACAATTTTGCTACGAATTGTCTACAATTTTTGTTTTATTTTATATGCGCAAGAAAGCAGCCTCTCTACTGTAGCGCCATTCTAAATATGATAGCCAATAGGCTCGAATGCCTTTGCATTGGATAGAGTTAGTGATAGGCCTTAAATAGTGTTACCTACAAAGTAATCTTACTACTGTTACTAACATAACATATAAGTACAATTGTTCCTAATATTATAATAACAAGTTATGGATGGTCTGAAATAAATATATTTTTTTTATTTGCTGTTTCAAATTCCAAAACTGAAATTCATATTCGTTTAAGAGAAACGCACTCTCAGTTGTGGCAAGGTAAAATACAATTTTCGTAGGGTAATAAAATATACGAGATATTTACGAAAAACTAATAAACCTTTAGGTCCTCTCCCTCTAATAGCTCCATGTTGTCATTTTTTACATAATGCGGACATGTATAGGTATAAAATAAAACAACAATCAGCTTGTTGGGAATTCTTTCCAGAAAATATTTATAAATAAATGTATAGCTATGATGATACATAGAAATCGCGTTGCTTGTCACCCGTTGTCGTAATTAATCTTTCATAAGTAATATAGCTCGCAAAGCTTGGGTCGTTTTTTAGTTTGTGCTCGGACTCAGCAATAGTACGATTCTCATGCTTTCGACATTAGAATTCGACATTATGTCTAGCAACAAATATCTATTAAAAGGTCACTAAATTGCAAGCAAAAAAATTATATTCAACGATTTTCGCTAATACTTTATTGTCGAAAACCGTTTTAAATTACTTTTTTAATAGATATATTTAGCTATAAAATGTCGTATACGAGACGTCACAGCGCGAGAATTAGGCTCCTGTCATTTTTACGATGTTTTGTTAGTTAGGTACCACAGAGCAAATAAATAAAATGTTTTGCTGATCGTGATGGTAGCAAAATCCAATATTTTGCTAGGTACAATGTCACGTCTCGCTACGTCACTTACGTGCTGCCTTTGCGTGCGGGTAAGACCATCCGGCGGGAACTCGAGGATCGCCGGCGGTGTGCAGTTCTTGCCTCCTTTCTCCAGCAAAATACCCAATAAATGGCGAGACGAAAAGCTTTCGCCGTTGGCTGTGAACAAGGAAACATTATATCGATCACATTTCAAGTATTAAGGCACCTTTAAAAATACGCCGATATTTTATAAAAGTCGAAGGAAATCACAGGAAAAAATTTAAACAACTTTACCTCCGTCGTAAACATCAACATTTGCAGGATTCTCAGCCAATACGCGTGAGTATAACATATACACAGAAGGAACGCCGAAGAACAGGATCACTCTAACAAGTATTGCAATTCTAGCTTTACACTGATATTGCTTAGTCCTTATTAACATGTTTGCCATTTAAAACAAAATACTGTGTTACTGACTAGATAAACGAATTACGCTAATCGAAAACTAAACAAGAATTTTTAGTTTCAGTTGTTGTCAAATGAAGAACTCGAATATTTCGCTGTATACACAGCTAAATAGCATGGATACACAGGTCACGGAGACGTATACATAAATTGACATAGAAGCCGCGCGCTAACTTCAAAAGCCCACAGGTTACTGTTAGGAATAATTCCTTGCGGCCCTTGAGTTAAATAAATATTTATCAGTGAGTAGATATTAACTATTATTATTGGAAAGGAAAGGTTCGTATCAGATATCGATAGTAAACAGCTTAGATAGATAGGTGGTCAGGTAGCCGCCGGAGTGATTTGTCAACACGTGTTTTGCAGAGCGTACTTTGTAACTATCAGGCGCCGCTACGAGTGTGTGAAGCCCTAGCGATTCTTCACAATCAGCTGTGACTACGCCAGCTACTGTTTTTAACACCTGTTTGACAGTCACATACCTACAGCTGATACTCAAGCAACATTTTTACTTAGATTATATAACTACACTATTTGTCAAGTTTGTTTTACTGTAGGGAATGCCTTACGTACCTATATGATAAAGGTAATACGTAAGTAAATCCATTCAGCAAAACTAATAAAGAATCTTCTAGGCTACCAAACCGCGGAAACCGAAATAAGTTATAGACTAGTATTTTGCTTCACACGAGTATTAAAAGTATTAAAAGTTTCTTTACTCATGTCGTAAAAGGACCAGCTATAATAATTATTTTTGGACAATTCATGGCACGCCATCTTAGACATCTAATCAAACTTAGAAGAACTTGATAAAATACGTTTCAAATTCAGACTAAACACAAATATTTAAAAAATGATTACGAATATTTGTGCCCTGCGGGGATCGACCTTAAACCAGGGTCATTACTGAAGGTCAGTTAAGATAGCCAGTCAGTGGTTTAAAGTTATCATGCTGCCGTTTTTCAGCTGTTGGTTATTACTTTGTTAACAATGTACCTACGAGTAACTACTATCTAGGTACTTCTCGATGGTTGGTTTTTATCTTTATATTATCCACATGCAGAATGAATGTTTAACTATGATCCAATCAGGTCAGGTTTCCCTCAGGGTAGCAGGGTCACGGAGGTCAGATGGCAGTTGCTCCACTGTAATTACCTGATCTGTCAAATCCTGGGTCATGGTCAAGGCGGACCCCGGCACTCGCAAGCGAGAGCACAACCGGGACATTAATGCCAAGATGATTACCTGTACATATACCTACAACAAAGTTGCTTCCCGCCGTCTGTCCCAATGTATCTATGTATGTATCTAAGCATGCCTAAATCTTTTAAACAAAGAAACGGATTTTAATGCGGTTTTCTACAATAGATAGAATGTTTCAAGAGGAAGGTTTATAAGCAAGAAAAATAGAGCAGATAGTGGTAAAATAGGTGTACGCGAACGAAGTCTACTAGCTTTTTATATTGCTGAGTGATTGCTAAGCTTCACGCACACGGAAAGAGATTTTTATATCCTCAGATCAAAAAGTTTACGACATCCTTCGATATTTGTTCATAAAACAGCCCATTTTTATATGAAACTACTAGACATCCCACATCTCTACTACCGAGGTGTTCCTCGAAATGACATTGCACTATCAAAAGAACGATTTTATTTCTTAAAATTACCTATTGTTAACAACGGAATAAATCAATACAAAATATAATACTAAAACATCACTAGAATTGTACTAAGAATACTTGAACTTTTTTTTAGAAATCACATAAAAAATATGAGTATAACCAAGTAACCAATCAAACAACGTTTAGTTGCAATCTCGAAACGTGTACTACCGCTACAAAGTGAAATTTTTCTTGTACTCCATGAGGTAAGAGAACCTACGGTGCCCTCACAGTCTAATTCAGTCTAATTCCTCACAGTCGTATTCAGTCACAAGATCCAATGAACTTCACTTACCCGGAAAAAATCCCAAAGTTACCCACCCCATTTCGTAATGTTTTCATCTGTTCTGTGGTTTTTTCAATATTATGACTAAACTATTGACATTTTACATTTGTACTCTACTACAGACTGATTGATATTGACCTTTTTGGGGATAGTTTTTTTATAACAAAATTGTATCTAAATTAGCACTTTTTTGCACTTACTGTTTGGACTGTCAGCGTAAGTAAACAAAAGACTAACGGACTACCTGTCCTTAAATGCACTACAAATGTTGTAGTAAAATGTAAAATGTAGGTATAGACCATAACTTAAGAAATTATAAATATGCTTCTTGTATGTCACCGCATTTTGAAAAAAACAAAAAGTCCGTGTAAAATATGTTCCGATTATGAGTACCGCGATAGTAAGTGCCTTTAATTTTATTATTTTATTCTAATTATCTAGAAATAGCAAAGAACTAATTTTAATTGCAAAATAGTAAAGTATTCATGTCATCTAGTATAACTCTATCAGTAACATGTAGAAATGATAGATTAGATAAATTAGACAAAGCAATGTGTTCCGGCATTTTAGAGATGGGCCACGCATTGGTTAGATCCCTAGACCTAAAATAGATAACGTCCATAGCCAGCGGATACCACAAGTCAGGTTGACCGTTTGTCTATTTGTTTACTTATTGACATAAAAATAATTATCATACCTACACTATATGACCTAGATGTAGTTAGTGATAATACATTACTAATCTTTATCAAGGTAACCATATTACGAGCACAAATCATATTCGTAAATCAGTTAGTACTCAGTAGGTATAATAGATTTATGTTAGGCAAAATATTCCATTAAAAATACAGATAAGGATTTGATTGCGCAACGCTCCGGGGTAGCGAGAAGCCGGCTTGAGTCAGAAATTTTCCGTTGTTTGAAGACTTGGATAAGTAGCCGAGCAAACAATCTCCGAGTTTAAAAGCGAAGTAGCGAGGCGCGCAGCGCTCTTGAGCGTTGGCAGCCGAGTTCAGTCTGGAGTATCTACTGGATATTGCGGGCTGCCCCTCATACATTTTAATTTCTTCTGAAAATATTATTTTCAATTTGTAAATTGACAATCGCACCAAACATTCTAAAATGTACGAAAATGTCAAGTCAATTCTTGCTATGTAATCCTTCCACCGCTGTGAGATCTCATGTATAGCCGACTCAGCTATTTCAGTTAACAATTTACTAAGGAAGCACTTCTATTTAACCAAAGTCATTTCCTTATTAGTTACTACCAAATTTTTGTGACTGTATCTATGTTAGACATCTTTATTATATTAGATGAACTAGCGACCTGCCGGCTTCACACGGGTAGTAACCATGAGAAATTAAACACCAAAACCTTCCTCATGAATAAATCTGTCCATTGGTGAAAACCGCATGAAAATCCATTTAGTAGTTTTTGAGTTTATCGCGAACTGACAGACAGACAGTCGCTGCGTGGGACTTTGCTGTATAATATATAGTAATATAGCATATAGTGAATGAGAGGATGCATTCAATATTATCCTAGTAATATTATAAATGCGAACGTTTGTTACATCTTCACACAAAAACTACTACTGATTTTGATGAAATGATGAAATTGAAAATGATGCAGTAATACAGCTTGTAACCCAGAATAGTATATATGCTATGGTTTATCCCAAAATTTAATGTGGGTCCCGTGGGAACGGGTACGGAATAATAACTAAGATCTACGCCGAAGAAGTCGTGGGCAAAAACTAGTTAAATAATTTAAATTAAATACCGCAAAGGCGTATAGAGGTCCTGAACTGTTCATACAAAATCCGGGTCCTTAAACTACAGAGCTGTCACCTATCCAGTTCCCGGACACTGGGTTACTTGCTTACCATGCCGACGCTCATGCAACTGAGTTGTCATTGCTTGGCCGCCACTCGGTTGCCCCTCGGTGTGTAAATATACAATACAATTGCACACCAAAAACATACATAGAGATAACAAATACGAGTATATTGACGACCTGAGTGGTTCAGTTCAGTCAGGCCGAGCAGAAATTAAATTAAATCTTAATTTCTGTTACGGGTCTGGGTGTAGTAGGTATGTATTATAAGGATATATATATAAAAGTAGTTGAGTTGTGTAAGGACAGAGCAAAGTGGCAGTCCATAGTCTCTGCCTACCCCACCTGTGGGACACGGGCGTGAGCTTTATGTATGTATGTATGTATGTAAATAGTTGATCAGTTATCTAACACCCATAACACAAGCTTTGCTTACTTTGAAGCTAGGTGGCGCTGTGTGAATTTGTCCAAGCATATTTATTTATTTATTTTTCATAAATATCAAAATATAGTCTAAGAGCGGTCTTATCAGTACCGTGATCTCTTTTACACAACCTTGGTATGGACAGAAAATAAATATATGGGATATTTATGAGTTTATGTACCTACAAGCCCTATTGTAGTCGTTAAATAAACAAACATTATTTGATTATGCTGCGGCCATGATTCGGCTCGGACCCGGCACGGTATAGCATGATAGCGCGATCTTTAAATAGGGTAAAAGCCGGATACTTGCCCCAGTGGGATAGTTGCCCCGGTTTTTAATTCACAATGCTAGGATGTTGGTGGCGTTAGCGCTTAGCCATTATTGAAAGTGCTCCGAAGGCCTCAGTGTCATGTAATCCATCAGGGTAGGCGCACGCGTTGTGTCTACGCGTTTTGTAAAAATCTTCCGCGGCGAAAAATCTAAAAATCAGCCTGCCGAAAGAATGCCTTCTGGGATAGTCTCGTAGAAACGCTGCAATCCTCTGAACAGATCGTGGTTGGACTGGACCTCAATGGCTACATGGTCGGGATGAAAACAAAAGACTGGACGAAATGGAAAAGAAAAAGCTGGAAAGCGGATAATGCCCGACAGACCAGGATGATGATGATTTTAAGGTTTTATACCTAGTACTAAATTTTATTAGTTTAAAGTAATATGTTTTACTATACTATATTTTGATAAGTGCTTAATAAAATATCTCCGTAAATAATAAACATTGAAACTATCCAACAAAGCCATAGTGAAGCGTCTGTTGCCGCACGAGGCAACTATCCTGTTTTTGATAGGTGTAGTAAAACAAAATTCACTAATAATAATTATGTTTATAAAATAAGCTATTATAGAAGATTAAAGACCTATGCTTTGATATACTAGATATTACTAATAGAGCTATTGACTAATAGAGCTATTTTGTAGTGGGGCAACCCTACTAGTACAAAACTTTGAGCAATAATATTAGATACCGTCAGAGGCTCTCGAACGCCTCGGAACTCCTTCTACTTGTTGAGACGAACGCGCAATTTTGCAAAGTTATTTGCAGTTCCAATACATAGAAATTTCTTCGCTGCTGGCCGCTCATAAATGTTTGAAATTCGAATGTTGTATTTTTTTAAAACAAGAAACTCAATCATTGATTTGAAAAAAGAATTGGCGGGAAATCATATGTCAATTGTTTTTATCACAAGTTGAAGTTAGTCCTCCGTAGAAAAAATGGAATTAACGGGAAAATATTCTAGGTCTATAATCGGCTCGTCTTCAAAATGCTTTTGGGAGGTCAGCACTTCATTTGTGCACCGTAAGCCGTTGGAACGCAGAAGATGAACGTGGCCGTGTTTCTCTCCATGATGAAATTTGTAAAGGGCGGCACTCAACTGCGATTACTGGAGAAAATGTGTCTAGCGATCTTGAACAAAACTGGCGTATTACCTATGAGGAATTTCGAGGACGCTTGGGGATTGGTATGAGCCAAATTAAAAAAACTTACATCAACATTTAGAAGTAAAAAAACGTTGTTGCTGCAGGATTCTACATGAACTCATCCCAGAACAAAAACAGAATCGAGTTAATTGGTGTAAAAACATGTTGTTGAAATACGATCACCATACTGTGACATGTCGGATAATTACATTCATAGAATGTCATTCATATTAAATACATACATCAACGGGGCGTCGCTCGCGTTGAGCTCTTTGTATGAAAAGTCTACCGTATAAACCTTCCTCTTAAATCACTCTATCGTTGTTGAAAACGCAATAAAATCTGTTGAATAGTTTAAAAGATCGAAGCGTAATATAGATTTCTAACGTACTATATCTATATCTATACATACTATTTATAAAACCCCATGATGTGTTGCAGAGAAACGACTTCGGGAGGGGAGCTCATTCCACATCTTGCACGTACGTGCTAAGAGGGTTTGTGATGCCCGTACGTTCCTTGGATGCCAGGCATCTACATGGTGTGCGTTAGCCGAAAAGTGTAGGTGGCACCAAGTTATACAGTTCTTTGGAACATTCCCCGTTGTATAGTCGGTAGGAGCACACAGAGAGCCATCGTTTCTCCAGAGGTAAGCCTCCACTCCTCTAGTAAGGGATCTAGACCATCTGTGTCCGGCGTTGATGGAATCAAGTGCAAGGAGTTGGTATTGGGGTGCACCAGCCTCCCAACACCAAGATAGGTGTTAGCAGTATTCCGTATTGAGACGCACCTGTGCTTTGTATAGCAAAAGTCGATGTCCCGGTGTAAAGCAACCAAGGCTCGGGAAGGAAGGATGCCGAGACCTCCAATTACAAAATAGAACAGTTAGTTATACGTAAGGCGCTTATAATTCAGATAGAGTATTCGTCGACTTTTCTTCCTGCCCTGTCAGAGACTTCATTCTTGTCACCCGGCCAGTAGCGTTAGCAGTATGGGTATGCAAATAAGACTTGTCGTCAGACGGACATCACGTGCGGCCATTGCGGTGATCTGGGTCATTCACTAAACGAGTGCACAAAGAAGACGTAGCCTATAAAATGCGCAACGTGCTCACGCTTCAAAAAGCCGAGCAACCATAATACGGGTGCCACTCAGTGTCCCGCTGAGCTAATGGCCGAGAAGAGATTTATGAATATTTAGTTTGATTATGAGGGCGCCTAAGACTGCTTCTATTTGTTGTTTTAAATAGTTTTTGTATTTGTGAAAACTAAATAGTTGCAAACTATATTTAAAATAATTTTTTCTGAGTTTAGAATCTGTTTAAAAAGTTTCTGCTGACGCAAATATCTTGCTTAATAAATACATTACCTTATTTTAGTTTCTATTAACTTAGATATGATTTCTATTTTATAGGTATGTAGAACTGTTCTTTGTTAAATTAAGATCTGTGATTTCTCGCCGGATCACAGGGTATCCTATTGTCCTAGCTCATTAACTGTTACATGTTTTTGTAGATGTAAAATTGAAATGTATTACACAAGTGTGTATTTCACATTGTGTTGATGTTTATTTACATAATAAATTACTATTTGATATTATTTTATATAATCATAATTAAATGTCTGCTTTAAATTTGTACGCCAAATAGCAGGTCAGCGTTGGTAACTTATATATAATGTAACATCTTTTTACCTGTGTTACCACAAATACAATAAAGCCTTCGCCACACAGAAAGTTCGGCGCGAGCGTGACGCTGGCGTGGCGCGACGCTGGTGGGGCGTGAGCCCGGCGCGATCGGCGCGGTAGTCACTGCCGGCATGGCGCGTTGCCTAGGCAACTATCGCCATCATCGCGCCGCTAGGGGCGGACTAACGGACGGAGCGGAAAAGGCAGCCCGCCCCGGACCTCGGGCCCAGGGGGGCCTCCAAAATTACATCATACTTCTTAAACTGTTTGCCTTGTTCAGCTTGACCGCACCGGGCCTCTGTTGGACTTAGTCCGCCATTGCCGGCGTCGCGCCAACAAAGTGTTGCCAATGTAGGCGATTTATCGCCGTTTGGGGTATTCGAGATTAGAATGTATTCGAGATTAAAATGCCCGCCAGCTGGATTTTTGTTTTCTCTCAACGTCGGGACCCCAGAACGCACATCAGGCATAGTTTGTTTACACCGCGGGATATTAGGCGGTGCATTTCCCCTGTTATCAAGAGCCGAGTTCAACGCATATAGAGAGCACAGAAGATTGACGTTCTCTTTTTCTGAGTGCGCCAGCGAGTCATCTGGTTTTTGCAGGGTAACTAAGGAGGGGCGACAAAAATTTCCTTCGACGGCTTTAGCGAGAGACCAAAAAGCACGTAAAAGTCTCTCACCAACGTCGCAAATGTATTTGAGCTTAGCCCTGGTTATTTCCTTTTTACTGGAACTGGAGATAGAATTGTATTGTACCGCTTCTTTAACGCAGCTGTATTCGGGTCATTCGCATCTCGTGCTGCCGCCAAGAAAAATCTCTTTCCCAACAGTATCGTATCCACGGCAGCTAGAGCGCACTGCAAAGTATCATCTGCTGACTTATACAGCCTCACTCGACACGACTCCGATGAACCAGGGCGTCTCGCGGAATGTATTGGCGCCTGAGAGTGGCCACCAGGCAGTGGTCAGATGAACCCAAGGGCACACTGACGGACACCTGGTACCCAGCTCTCCGGGCGTGAAGTCAGCAGTAGATCCAATAAAGAAGGTACGCGATCCTCATTATCAGGTATGTGGGTAGTTGCAAAACCAACTGAATGAAGTCATTCGTAAAAGCCAGGGTATGAGCGGATGTCCCTGCATGATCTACAGTCTAGCCACTCTTCGTGATGGGCGTTAAAGTGACCGAGGGTCATCACTTCGGCATAGGGATATCGCTCGAGAACACGGTCTATCGCTTGCTCAACGTTGTTGCCCAAAATAAGTTGTCGGTTCCGGCATTTCCGCAGTGGGACGCCCAAATCATGGACAGCTCTCGGTCTTTTAAGCTACCTAGACGGCGGCCGCAAACCAACTTGCCACGTTTCACCCACTATATGAAATTTTAAAGCATATGCGGGACCAGTGGCCGCCCACACAACACCATTAATAAATAGGGGGTAGGGGTAGACTGGCTCTCACGAGCTACAACCAAACACACCTAATGGTGCTTTGCGGTTGCGTCACTGGCGTGAGGGCGGTCCATTTGGCGCCACTGGGTAGCATGTGCATGGGATCTAGTGTTACCACCAGCGGACACGGACAGTACAAATTTCACACACTGATGTGCACTGCTCGTCTTCAACATGCTTTGGGAGGGAAGCACCTCATTTGAGCCCCGTAAGGTGTTGGTACCGAGAATTTGATCGTGGCCGTGTTTATCTCCATGATGAATTTCGTAAAGGTTGTCCTCAACTGCTATCATTGAGGATAATGTGACTACTGTCATTAAACTAATTGAAAAAACCGGCGTATTACCTATTAGGAGATTCGAAGACATTTGGGACATTTAACAGTTAGAATACTTTGTTGCCGCCGGATTCCTCATGAAGGCACTCCAGAACAAAAACGGACTCGAGTTGATTGGATTAAATTTTTTGTTAAAGTACCATCACGGACGTTCACATGCTGTGTTTGACATTGCGACAGGAGACGAAACACGCATATAATTTTGTTATATGCCGAAAAGAAAGTAACAGTCTTCAGTATGGGTGTTCGAAGGCGATAGTAAACCAACAAAATTGAGGCAGCCGAGAAACGTAGGCAAAAAACTGATTGCGTTTTTTTCTGTCGGACGGCTCCTGTCTGCACGACCCCACTTGAAGAACAAAAGACAGTTAATGCTGAGTGGTACACCACCATTTGTTCGCCCAGTGTCTTTGTAAAAGGTAGGAAAAAACGACATAGATGTTGCATCCTATTGCCCCATGATAATGCTTCGGTGCATACCGCAAACATGACAATACATTTTTGGTTTCTGAAAAGGTAGAGCTAGTGGCCTATTCCGCACATAGTCTAGAACTGGCACAATGCGATTTCTTTATTTTCCCGTGATAGATTTCAACCAGCGCGTGAAAACAGGCCTTCACCAATGGTCCTCATGTTTACAAAAATGGTGAGACAGAATAAAAAAGTGTTTGAAATATAATGGAGAATACTTTGAAAAGCAGTAAATGTTCACATGTAAATTGTTTTATTCCCCAAAAGCAGGTGGACCTGGCCTGGTTTGTTTTTGGGCATTGGCAAGCATTCTAGGGACCCAACGAGCGGTTATTTTCTTATTACACAAGCGTTCCGGTAATATGTTTTGCACACTAACAGTTGAAATGTTTGTTTCTTCGCCTATAAAAGGTACCGTGACGCAACGATCTGAAAAAACATTTTTTTTTAATTTATATGGTCACAACCGTTGTAGGGCGGCCCGAGTGTGGTTCATCTTTATTGTATGTTCTTCCACTTTTAAATCCGGCGTCATCATCATCATCAATTTACTCGGATGACGCCCACTGATGAAAATAGGGCTCCACCAGAGTTCTCCACAAAGGCCGGTCATGTGCCTTCCGCATAAAGCTGGTACCTGTGATCTTTACAAGATCGTCGGTTCACCTAGTGGGAGGCCTACCCTCGCTGCGTCTTCCGGTACGTGGTCGCCACTCGACAACTTGCCTGCTCCATACATATCTGTTCTGCGAGCTATGTGCCCTGCCCACTGCCACTTAAGCTTGGTAATCTTTCGGGTTATGTCGGTGACCTTGGTTCGCTTGCGGATCTCGTCATTCCTGATTCGATCGCGCAATGAGACTCCGAGCATTGCCCTTTTGGTGACAGTGAGGCAATTCGCAAA
Organism: Blastobasis adustella; assembly: GCA_907269095.1. NCBI lineage: Eukaryota > Metazoa > Arthropoda > Insecta > Lepidoptera > Blastobasidae > Blastobasis > Blastobasis adustella. Next base: position 19,373,629 of record OU026114.1, read on the forward strand.
CGGAGCGACATACATCCGAAGTGCAGGATACATATGCATCCGACGCGTCGTCTAAAAGTAGCCGACGCGTCGCCTGCACGTCGGCGACGCGTCGGATGCATGTCGGTGACGCGTCGAATGCACGTCGGAACACATCGTGTATGAGATTTTTTAAAATATTTAGTCCGTGCATATCGCACGCTAACGACATCGTAACGATAGGTATGCAACTTGATACTGACATGACACTCACTGCATATGTATATGTGTCCTAGGTATGATCTTGTTTTTGTTTAATTGTATCTTGGGGTTCGGATCACTTTCAAGTTATTATGATCACAGATGAAATAAGGTGAAATTTGTCTAGCTGTGTTGTTATTATTTGTCGTTTGACGGGACATCGCTTAAACAGAAAGAAATACTAAAGAAATTGGATTTTATAAGTTAACCATCTCAGTTGTGAGTACCCATGAATGTGTTCATCGGTAGAGTTCACGTTCAAATCCCTTAATGAAGTGTAATTGTAAGTCGCGTGCCGCGCGGCGCGGCGGGGCGGGCGGCGGGCGCGGGCGCTTCGCCGGTCGCCGCCGGGTGAAGGGTCGCGGGACGAATTGACGTCTGACCCGAGCGGATCATTGAAATCACGACGGGCGTGCTCTGGCGCATGCCCGCCGCATGGGTCATTTACCGGCACAATCTACGGTACGCTTTACTTCTACAATTTGTTACAGAATATGACTTACAGGGACGATCGACTTATTGTATGCATTATTTATATTATTATAAACTGGACATACTCACACTAGGGAAAAGGTGAGGAGTTTGCAAGAAGGTTAAGCATTGCGCGAGCGTCCTTAGGCGATGGAGTCGGCAGCGCGCGCCGCGCTCCGCGAGTCACTCCCGCACTACGCCCGAGCGCCGCCCGACGTACCTACGTGTATTGTATGGAAATAAATAATTGGCCCCGTATTCTTCTTTTGACGAGCTCTCCGGCGGGTCCATTATATCCGTTTGAGCGCGAGCGCGGCATTCGGACGACAGTGGCGACGTCCTCGGTCGCCTGCGTCGCGCTCCACACGGCGTCCCCGCAATATGACCACCTCAGAGCGAGGTACGAAGCACTCTCTTATATATTTTATCGAAGGATCGTGGGTTGGCGGCGCCATCGATCGGCAGCCATCGGCGCGGCCTGCGCCGGCGTCGCCGGGGCGGCTGCCGGCCGCGCAGGGTACGTTCGGTGCACGCAAACCCACGGCAGCGCCACTTCGAAAGAGGTCGGAAGTGCGTCCAATTCGCAGTGAATGGCTAGGTCACTTACTACACCGAAGTGATTCAAATCTAGTTGGACCGAAGAGTAATATCAGCATCCGAGTGCCGGTAGTTAAAAGTGAACAGTGCTCTCGCGTGAGTGGCTTAGGTCATGACCGCTCTGAGACTCCAGTAAGTATGGAAGACTAGTTCCTCCGAGATGTATATCCATGGCCCAGGTATGAAATTATTGCCAGTTATAAAGAGCATATGTAAAAATGCATGCACGTGTATCAATAATTTTGTCCTTCGCGGTAACATATTATTTCTCTATTGGTCGTACCTACCGATTGTCCTTTACGAATAGCTTTAGTTCAATACCTCGTGTAGCCGTGTACGTACACGTAAGTATATTGAGTAATCTACAATTCTACGTTTGTTGACAAACCTTCCGAAGGACATGTTAAAAATATAAAAGTGAATTGTTAACGATAACAATTTGTAACATATCCGAACAATCAGTCAAATTGACAAAAAGCCGGGCGTGGTTAACTACTGGCCCACAATAGGCATCGTCCACTCTGCACCTGAATTGGTGCTGATTATGCCATAAACGTACTTTGTATGTACTTACTGAAGTTGTGAGATTTAAATTTTGCAGATTATCTAGATAACTAGGTATGTATAAGTTTTTATTAATCATCTTATTATATCTAATAGTAGGTGTTCTTAGATTTTTTTAAAGGTCATAGCGCCGCTTCTTACTCCTACCTCTGCTACTCGTGTTTAGTGAGAATTGTAGATCTGGACTTGGACCAGGAGCCAACCCGACAATGAGTTTCCTTAATTAGCCGTTCATTAAAATTAAGTAATTAATAATTTGCAATTATTTGAAATGGGTGCAAGTTTATGTCGTGGCTATATCTTTAGTATCTTTTGAACGACTTGGACCTTTTTTCTTCATGGTCAGTACGTTTTCATGTTAAATTGACGATTCCCGACGAGGCGCTGCGGTATCAAGTGACCAGGCGCGGAATCCTGGTGCAATTAGGTGATTTTTGTAATTTTGCCATAACAATTTGCCGCAGTTAGTCCGAGGACGACGCCGTTCCTAAAGTTAGAAGGGGGAGGCATGAGCTCCGACTCGGCGCCTCATCCGGTCGCTCCTCGCGCAAATTGTCAATTGGCCGCCGCTCCGTCACCTCAGGGCTGTCAGCGCAAGGTTGGCCGCGGTCTTCACGTGACCGCAAGACATGCTCGCCCAAAATATTTCACCACTAAATATTCTTTCTAACTGCCAAACGATTTCCTGCAGCCCTACACACAGCGTCGATACGAGAAAAGTGCTACCAATTAACTCACCTTTACTTACTAAGACACGGCCATATTTAAATCACCCACTAAATTGTTTATCATGAAAGAGGGCTCATCTATTAGACAACGTTAGAGTCGTCTGCTTACAATACACTGGAGCAATAATAGAGAGAGCAGCGGATCGAAAGACGACTTATGCGACGTTAATGCGGACTTCCTGCCTTCTTTGATCTGTCAATTTCCTTCATAGTGCATTCTGGGATGTGCGGAGTGTCTAAACGAGATATGACACGCACAATTTGGCACATATCGCGGTCGGCGGAGTCCAAGACCGGCCCTACCGGCAGCACGACGTATTTTCCGAAAACAGCTAATCCGTTTAAACAACTTAGTGCACGGGCCATTTGAGACAATTTGTGAGCGATTGCCCTATTTACTTTGCTATTTGGTGGAGCTGCTTGAGAAGACCGCAGGAAGTCGACTTGCCGGGAATAACATGCGGGGTAATGAATTCAACTACTTACTTTGATAGTTACGTTAGAACTAACATAGCGTTCTACCTGTTCCATTACAAAATTGTAGTACTTGATCAATTGTCAGTTAAAGGTTTTCTACACTATTATTTACTTTATAACTATGTAAAAATAGTCATATTGTCGTGTCAGGATGCTTAACATTTTGAATGGAATAAGGAAAGAAATAATAATGCACTGGTAAATGTTAAAGGTAGGGTAATATCACTTGCACTGCGCATTTAAGGAAACGCATTTTTCAATCCTGGTAAAGAGAAGGAAATACTTTTAGGTACTTGTGATCTATACAATTACTTCAAGTAATTGATAAGTCTAAAGAAGAAAATGTTGTTTAAGTGTTCACCAGACACTCAAGTACTGTTCAGATATAAATAATGAGAGTGGTCTCGTTTATTAATTTTAATATTGTTTTCTGTGATATATTCGACTAGTTAACAATGAATAGCTAATGCATAATGCACTCACTTAGTATCAATTCAACTCAATGTAGCACTAAAGGAACGGAGAGAGTTGTTAATATGGCTCCATTGCTCTCATCCGACTTCGCCTCAGAGAATATGATCTATTTTATATTGAAGCACACATAAGATTTGTAGTCTCTTCCTTATAATTTTTTTTGTAGTATTGTTTAGGTTGGTGTAACATTGGATTGTATTTATCTTAAATTAAAGCGGCCTATTGCCGCCAATTTGGATTTATCAGAGGTCTAAATCTGTCAATCGTACTAAATCATAATGCCAATGTTATTATTCAATTTATCGGTATGGCTCTAATAATAACGAAAAATTTCCAAATTTTTATTATTTTATTACGTAGATATTTTGCTAAGCAAAATTCTGAGAGTAACCAAAATTCTACGATTTAAGTACAGGGAAGACGAGTTATTTTCCCTTAATTAGAGCAGTCAGAGCAGTTTGCTTGGCACTGTACATCCAGCACGTGCCCTAAGTCTTAACGAAGGCGACACGCGATATGGTTGTCGGCGCCGCGACTACCGCGTTTATTCGGTTAGCAGACTTGCTACATGAAATTCAAGACACACGCATATGGTTTATATCCTAGATCCTTTGTTTATGTTGTAACGGTTTTATTGTGAAAAAGTGATGATCTTATAAACAGTCAATTCAGTGATTAAACAAAGCCTAATGCTATCATCCCTACATTTTATTCAGAAAGTATGGCTTAGCCGTTTCACAGCACTATTGCATGCCACATTAAGCTGGATTCAGTGCTCGACCGACGCAACGGTCAGGGCTGACGTCGTCAGTCGGACCAAGCTAGGGCTTAGGTAGTATCAACTCTGCACTGTAGTTGACCATTGTCACTGATAAAGCTTCGTTTGAGTCTATGGAACGGTCAAACCATACTTTCTGACCAAAATGTAAGGTTTGTAGATTTATTCTTTCTAGAGTTACGGGCTTGGCTCTTCATGAGATCTGATCACTTTTCCCCAGTGAAACTGTTATGAGCTTGCGAGGCTTGGCGAACTAACTTTACATGAAATGTTTTGGTGAGATTTGATATATTTTTGCAGTGTGGATGCATACTAAATTACATCATTCTAGCTATACTATCTATACCTTTAGAGGAGTTAGAGAGTAAAGTTGCAGATTTATTTATTGTACAGACTTGCACCTCCCTTTATTTGGAGAATGAAAGTAAAAAATTTATTGTTTTTTTTAAAGCAAATTTAAGTTTCAGCTTCTTAGAACTTCAGGACTACAATTTGGCATGATTTATTAATGTTCTTGTTATTTGTGTACCAATCTTAGCCTGCATACCTGTGAGTGAGTGTGTGAGAGAAATACACGTATTTATGCTCATAAAATCTAAAGCATAAAAGCGTTATGTCCTATGTAAACGTTTAAGTCCAGACCAAAGAGATGAAGGTCTGAAAATTCGCACTACTTTTTGCTCGCCTCGGCGGATCTCAACAAAAACATTTAAATGTACAAAATTTTATACTTTTGATAGTTTTTATTTTTTACTACAATATTTTTCTATAATATCTTGACAATAGTACGGTAATATCAAGCCGTCGATTAGTTGTAGGAGAGTTAGTACCGTACTGAGAAATACCAATAAAGTGTCACTAGCTTCTTTTGTATATTGGTTTCCTTGTAAAATTGTGTTATAATTGTAATGATCTGGTAATAAGGGTTTCTGTGGTAGCATGCTCCATCATCGGCCGAATCGTCACTTACCACCAGGTGAGATGGCGATCAAATGCCTGGCTAGTCTAAATATAAAAAAAAACCTAATTTAGGAAAAATAGGCAAATGTAGGAATTGTACATGTTATTGGTGACAATTACCACTACCTTCAGGTAGACTGTCTGCTCGTTTGTCACTGAGTAGCATAAAAAAAAATCTAACAGACCGAACAGAGCGACGACAGTTTCTAGGTATGCCTTAATATGATGATGTATTTTGGAAATAATACTAGAAATGAGAGATTCTATATCCTTACCTACTCATAGCTGTCTGCAAAATTCACTTTAAAACTTGGGTTTGGGGATTGCAACTTCGTCCGACGATTAGCAAGAACCCCTAAAGGAAGTTGTACGTCGTCTCACCGTTTCCGTTCCAGAAGGAAGTTCTTACTACATGGAATTTATGAACGCTTGGAATTAGATTGTCCTTGTAGGTAGCGTATTACACAATACCAATATTAATATGATGAAACCTGGAATAAAATATTTATGCATTAACTGAACGCTTTCTCATGGAATTGTATTTGATTTCTTGTAACAAATATTCAGTAGAAATACAGCTTGGTTTACATTTTTATTAATATGTAACGGCCCGATATGACGTTAAAGACAAAAGTAAAAAATTAGAAATTGAAACGGTTTTTTTTTCGATACGTTAAGTACTAACGGCAACGGCTACGTGCGTCCTACATGTAGGATGCATGCATCCTACATGTAGGATGCATGTCGCGTCATGTGCGGACTGCCTAAGCCTTCTCTGCGGTTTTCACCTGCGTATTTTCACTCTGTTAACATTCAACTACCCCGTTATAACCCAATAATTTTCCGTAATCAAAAGTATCTTATGACACTCGGGAATAGTGTAGCTTCCTGTTAGTGAAAGAATGTTCATAATCGGTTCAGTCATCGGAGATTGCCTCCAACATACAAACTGTTCCTATTTCTATCATAATAGTACAAGGTTTGCTTCTATTTCAAATCTAGCCCTTTCGGCCCATTTCGTTGAAATTTGTAGTATCTATACTCAACTATCTTATATTAGGTCCTTACCTATGAAATTGGTGTTTTGTAAGGCGAAAATAGCGGAAACTGTAGTTTTCATCCAAGCAAATCTTTTAATATATTGGAAATGGCAAATTTAATTACATCGAAACTTTGTAGATATAATCAGACAATAATAAGCTTTCTGGTCTATATCATTTCATTTTAAGAACTTGCCTTTTTATAAAATTACATTTGGCTAAAGAGGCAAGACTGACGACAAATGAAATATATTCAAATCCCAACAAAAAGTTATGAAATATTTTTTTTTCATTTTAAGGTCTTACTAGCATTTGAGGATACTCTATTTTCAAAATCAAGTATTAATTTTGATATGTTGTGTACACTTAAAACTATTTAAGTAAATGTATAGACGCGATTTCATAGGTAAATATCCAATATTATAATAAATAAATATCATTTTACGAGTATCATCATCAATGGAGCCTTAATTGGGTGTATTTCAATAGAAAAAGACAAAGGCAGGGCTCGATAACCATAACGATTATCCACAACTTACATTTAAATTAAAATATATTTTTCTTTATGCATAATACTTACCATTGTTGGAGATTGCAGGGTTCAAAGCCCCCAATTTGATTTTCTAGCTTTGATGGTTATTGCATTAGGTCCCACTATTTCGACGATTTGACATTAAATAACCTTCTTTAATGAATGCAAAAATAACATCCGTTTGTTCCTTAAATGGTCATATCGACGAGTTGGGTGTGATATGCAAAATTACATGCCACAAAATGATTAGAAATCAATTTTATTAGTAAAGTCATATTAGTTTCACTTTAACATACATTAATTTTGTCGCTGCATCTATATTAACGTCTATCATCGAATCCGTTAACAAAAAGGAGAGTTAGGTCTCTCTTCTCTTCTTCTTCTTAGTTGGACACTTAGGATACTCTTGTTAGAGTGGACGTGGTTGCATAGACGAGGTACACGAAGAGATGTTCATTGGGTCGAAGGCTTTCCCGAGGATGGTTTTCTGAGCAAGATACGTTGCGAATACATTAGACCAAGGCGGACTCAGTAGTATCAAGATCGAGTTGGCGATCGGCCGCGTATTCTCTTGCCATCGACCTGGCCCTGCATCACAAATCTGTTCATCGAGTTCTGGAGATGTGACTAAAGCACTTGAGTATTCGTAGCTGCTGACGAAACCCTGTCTTTAATTTGAAGTTCTTTGAGAATGAAAAATTAGTGCGAATCACCCCCCACGGGATTTTTAGGAGGCGTCTCCAGCACAGCATCTCTAATACGTCGAGTTTACGGTGATCCTGCAGTCTCAGAGACCAAATTTCGACGCCATAGAGGAAGATTGAGAACATAAGGAATCTTATCTTGCTAATCCTTCTGTCTTTAAAAATCTTTCCGAGCTCTTCACTGCCGATCTAGTGATGGCGCATCGATGTCTGACCTCGGCACCACATCCTCCAGTACTGAAGATAGTAGAACCAAGGTAACAATAGCTCTGAACAACTTCGCAGTTAGCTATATTCTGTAAGCTAGTTCTAGTTTGTTTTTCCACAATCATCATATTCGTCTTTTCTAGTTTGATGGCCATTCAGAATTTGATGCTGGCAGTTTCTAGACGAGTCGGAAGTTCTTCCATGTCTTCTCCAGTTGGTGCAAGAAGGGTTGTATCATCAGCGTATCACGCGCGAGTTAGGCAGCAGGTTCCTAGAATTAGAACTTTTAATTAAAGTCACAGGTAATAGCGACTCAAATTTTTCCAACTTTCACCTGGAAAATTTTGCCGGTTCATTAATGGTCTGGAGGTTGATAAGCCTAGCAGCGGTATATTAGGTTAGCGCTTCTCAAGATCTCAATAATATATTTACGAAGTAATGAGGTATCATATTTATATTTGTAGCTTTGTCCTCAAGAGTAAATACTAAAAACCTTAACTGATATTGCGTCTTTTAAAACTTCATGTCGTCATAGAATTTAATAATGATTAGTGATAGACGGTGTAGTGACGGTTCTGTCATTACCTTAACAATAATCGTACAGCGATGTCAGAGACCTTTTCATAGACGAATTTTTTACCTAGGCTGGGTTTAAGTTTTTTAGTTTATTTTAATTATTTTGAATTTGTACAAGAAAAACAATATTAGCACCATATATATATTTGAATACCCAACACCCAACACCCAACTTTCCATGTACGGGTATGCCCCACATACGTTAGGTGACAAGGAATGCTTTGAAATAAAAAAAGATATTAAAGCCTGAAATAAAATTGATATTATAACTTTTTTAAATACGACCTGGTTCAGTTGGTTTACATGCAGTGGGGTTCGATTCCCTGACGAGCAAAAATTTAAATGATGAATTTTAATTTCTGTTATGGGTCTGGGTACTATAATAAGTAAGTATTTTTTTAAATTTGGCCGTGTGGTGTCCGGCAGAGTAGAATAGCACCAACTCCTTCCACTCATGGGTGTCGTACAAGGCGACTTATGTTTTCGAAGCAAAAGATTAAGAGTCTCCATAGTCGAGAAAATGGGCAGCAACATTTTCCATTGTTATATTTAAACACTGCGATCTCCAACCCGCCTGCCAAGCGTGGGGATTATGGGCAATAACCTTCCCTTTCGTGGGAGAGGCCCTAAGTCCTACAGTGGACTGTTAAGGGTTGTGATGATGATGATGATGATGATTTTAAAAAAGTACATAAGTAGTTTGTCAGTTATCTAATACGCATAACACAAGCTTTGCTTACTTTGGGGCTAGCTGGCGCTGTGTGAATTAGTCCAAGCACATTTATAGCACATTTATTTTGCGATTCATCCATTTAAACCAAGATAGAGAGATCCTTAACTGCTGCTTTAAAAGCATTCCGAACGTCCTCAGGGAAATCAAATGCAATGCCACGGACTCCTAGTTTCACATTTGGAAAAATGAAGAAGTCACATGGTGCTAGATCAGGTCCATAAAGCAGATGGGTTAATTCTTAATCCTCAGTGTTCTTCTGAAATGATTGTGTGAGTTTCGCTTTGTGCGACGATGCATTATCATGATGCAAATAGAGCCCTCTCAGACCCGTTTTAGGACGTTTTTGATTTAACACACCAAATATCGTTGGTAAACACACTTCAGAGTACCACCTGGTACTCACCTGGTGTTAAGTGTCCGGCCGTTGATGGAGCATGCATGTCTAGGACATGCATGCTCTATCAACGCCATCAATGCATGTTAACTCTAGCCTTGAATGCGTCTAGACAATTTTACAATCATTTCCTTGCATCATTTCACGCGAACTTGTTTAGTTCGTTAGTCAGTGCATGAGGAACCCAACGCGAACAAAGTTGCATCCTCTATCAACCCCATCAATGCCTATTAACTCTCGCATTGAAGGCGTCTAGACAATTCTGCAATCATTTCCTTGCATCATGTCACGCGAACTTGTTTTGTTCGGCACTCAGTGCATGAGGAACCCAACGAGAACAAAGTTGCATCCTCTATCAACGCCATCAATGCCTATTAACTCTCGCATTGAAGGCGTCTAGACAATTCTGCAATCATTTCCTTGCATCATGTCACGCGAACTTGTTTTGTTCGGCACTCAGTGCATGAGGAACCCAACGCGAACAAAGTTGCATCCTCTATCAACGCCATCAATGCCTATTAACTCTCGCATTGAAGGCGTCTAGACAATTTTACATTCATTTCCTTGCACCATGTCACGCGAACTTGTTTTGTTCGGCACTCAGTGCATGAGGAACCCAACGCGAACAAAGTTGCATCCTCTATCAACGCCATCAATGCCTATTAACTCTCGCATTGAAGGCGTCTAGACAATTCTGCAATCATTTCCTTGCATCATGTCACGCGAACTTGTTTTGTTCGGCACTCAGTGCATGAGGAACCAAACGCGAACAAAGTTGCATCCTCTATCAACGCCATCAATGCCTATTAACTCTCGCCTTGAAGGCGTCTAGACAATTTTACATTCATTTCCTTGCACCATGTCACGCGAACTTGTTTTGTTCGGCAGTCAGTGCATGAGGAACCCAACACGAACAAATTTTCCTGACTTTTAAAATTTTATGAATGGTCGTCGATGATGTTTTAAGGGTTTTTGCTATCTGCTTGTAGGTCGTTTTTGGGTCTTCGTGTAACATTTATTACAACCACGATTTTTTCATCCGTTACTGAAGTTGCAGGACGACCACTTCTGTCATAATCTTTCAAGGATTTTTTTTTTCCTTCGATGTGACACTCACTTTCATTTAAACCAACTTTTGAACCATAATATACGTATAACATCCTTGCACGAAAGTGCTCACTTTCGGATTCCATTGTAGTAAAGATGAGGAGGTGCGAAATGCAAAAAAGATATCATTTTTATCGTTTCTTTTTTGGTTTTCAGAATTCGAAATATATATAAATAATCTTTCAAAAAGGTTATAATTTAATTGTTACAAAATAAATTAGAATCTCAAAACTTTCTTAGTCACACATGTACCTAACACGAAATTCAATGCAATATGTTAACCGCTATGAAATTGGTTCACGCGGATAAAGTCGCATGTACAACTGAAGATTTTCATAATTTTTTTTGTACATCTCTAATCTCACTGAAACAATTTAAAACTCTTTCAGTTATAGCGAATTTGTTTTTTGTGATGCTATATCCCTTCTTCCCGGGTGTCATAGGGTAATTTTAATCGGAAAAATAACAGAAATCCGTGGAACTGAATGTGAGCTAAACCGCAGGGGACCGGTACTAACACTAGGCTCTATTTACTAATAATCCCCCAATACATCTCCTGTTCGATATGAACCGATTAATCGATATCAAATATGCTATCCTCCTTGAGACGAAAATGGGGTCAATAATAAACACTGACCTCTAATAAACTTCGCTCATAAATTCATTGAAGTCGATACCGCATAGTAAGTATGCTGTTTTAACTGGCAGAGGTAGGACTCCTTTGTAGTCCTGTGTTGTGAGCTGGCTAGTTTCTTGATAGTGTATATTCACCGCACCTGCGTATTTTGTTGTTCGCGATGAAATCTAAATGTGAGTAGATCTAAACGTGTATTCTAAAATCATGGGTATTGGCAATCCACAGCCACAGTGACAAGGCACCAGGAGTCTATATTTTTGTGAACACATCAAATTAGTCATTCATTAAAAACTTTTCTTTATGCTTTAAGTTTGTATAATTATTCTGTAGTATTATCTACATCTTCACATGGCCGTGTGGTGTCCGGCAGTGTAGAATAGCACCAACCCCTTACATTCATGGGTGTCGTACAAGGCGACTAATGTTTTCGAGGCAAAAGATCAAGAGTCTCCGTAGTCTGGAAAATGGGCAGCAGCATTTTCTATTATTATATTTAAACACTGCGATCTCCAACCCGCCTGCCAAGCGTTAAGATTATGGCAATAACCTCCCCTTTCGTGGGAGAGGCCCTAAGTCCTGCAGTGGACTGTTACGGGCTGTGACGATGATGATGATTATCTACATAAATAAATCCCAATAAAGCGCTAATAACCAATGGAACAATTTAGATTTGTTTGATAATTTTTTGGCTATTTTCTCACATAATCTATATCGCGCTAAATACATGGGGTGAGCCTTGGCATACGCTTAATTAGGCACTCCTCGAAGAACTTTTCCTCCAGCACCGAAATAGGTAAAAACCCTAATTAAGAAACTATTTCTGCACCAGCTCGTCGATTCCATATTTAATTCCACCCCTTGCCTTCCAGGAGGTGAAAAGATAATAATCTGAAATCAAGCTAAGTCTGGAGACTACGGATAGTAGATAAGGCTGCACTTCTTTTATTAATTCTTTCGTTAGTATTCCTTCCTTTATGTTTTGAATACTCCTATTGAGTTTGTTCAATTTTGTTCCTAAGCTCAGATATAGCGACTGACGGTTAGGGGCTCGGGATATGACAACTCTCCCCTGTACACTTTTAATTCCAACGATCTATTCTATCTGGTCACTTTACTGTACTTTTCCTTGGTAATAAATTTAAAATGTTATATCTTGTGAATGACTATATCCATAATTGAATTGTATGCCTAATAGTCTTAAACATGAAAAAAAAACATTTTTCATGGTCTCAAAGTTGTACAAAAATGCAACGTAGTTTGTGTTCATATTATTTGTTAAAATCATTTTTATGGGTCACTCTGATCGGATATTTAAAGAAGTTTAAATTGCTCATATCTTTTGGACCAAAAAAACTTGCCCTATAATTTTATTTACTTACCTTTCATAGTAATTCATTTATTTTAGAAATAGGCGACCTAAAATCGTTTTGGTACCGTAAAACGTATTGCCAAACCCACTTAGGTATTATTTGAAAATGATTTGATTAACATGTTTGGAGGATTAGTTAATGTTATTATATCTACTTATTTTTTATTTGAAATATAATTTAAATAATTAAAAAATATATATACATTTAGAAAATTGGGTCTAGTTGCTAATTGTGAACGCTTTTGACCTAATTCTGAATAAAATCAGCCATATACTAGTTAAATTATATTTTACCTTCGATGATTTTTTACCTTGTGTTATTTTTATTTATTTATTTTACGGCAAGCGCTTAATCCTTTTGTGACGGTGATTTTTAGACGTTGTTTCATTTGAAGCTATCTGACAAAAAATATTATTTGAATGTAAATTCAAATAATAATCGTCTTGGCGTTAATGTCCCGGCTGTGCTCTCGTGCACGAGAACCCAGGATCCGCCTTCACCAGTTACAGCGGGTTTGTCAGGCAGGTAATCACAGAGGAGCGACTGCTATCTGATCTCCGTGACATGTAAATATTAATAAATGAATCCCGAGGTACTATCAATGAACTAAATAATGTATTAATCCATAATTAGATCTTGAGGCCCCAACTATGAACACACTTTGTTGCAAAATAATCAAGCATGTTCACAATTAAGGCCTCAAGCTCGAATTATGAACGAATACTTTATTTAGTTCATTAATAGTAAATCTGGATTTATTATGCTCAACCTTAAAATGAATGATGAATAAGCTGTCATTTATTATAATAACACCGTTCAAGAATTGGTTTACAATATTGTTAATAGAAAAACAAATCAAAACTTATTAACTACAACTATCTCATTAAATTGCATACATTTACTACGAACTTATTAACCAAAATTGTTCAAAGTCTTCAGTCTTATTTCTGAACGTCCGTTCGTAAATAGGATACAAAGTAATTTTTTTTACTAATAGTTGAACAGTAAATTACTTAAATTACACCGAAAAATTAACTTATTTACTTAAGTTTTTATATAGGAATATAAGTAAAGTTAACAGAAAACCAAAAATTTGGCCATGACTTTAACAATTTGTTTGGTTTTGCCAAAAATCGAATAACGTTTATGCCGCAGCGGGAAATATGACGGGAATGCTCAGTACCTAAAGTAGAAAACAAATTTTTGTCGTTAATGTCCCGGTTGTGCTCTTGCGCACGAGTGCCCGGGGTCCGGCTTGAGCATGATCCAGGATATGGTAGACCAGATAATTACAATGGTGCGACTGCCATCTGACCTCCGTGAACCTGCTACCAGAGATTGGATCATGGTTACACATTCAGTGGCCTCGATGTGCAGCTTTTATTACGATGTTTTTTATATTAGCATCGGTTAGTCTTCAACAAATGTACATAACTCAGAAAAGAGTCATTGGTACATAACCGCAGTGGGATTCGAACCCGGTACTACTCGACACTTACACCGACGCTCCTGTAGTATACAATAGTAATGAATATGGTGGTGGGTTCCAGATGCCAACTGTACGCCGCCGGCCATCGACGACTTTCCGGCTGGGCTGTTCACGGAGCTGCAGCGGCAGCATGGCGCCATCGTCATACACGCCTTCATATCCCTCTACCTCTTTGTCGCGCTCGCCGTGGTCTGCGAAAAGTTCTTCGTGCCGGCCGTCGACAGAATATGCCATGGTAAGAGACACTCGTATTCAAAAAGCATACTATGAAGTCACATGTGAATGATGCCCTTTATAATTATGAAGCGATTATGCGACCCTCAACAAAATTAACGCATATGCGTAGCGAGCAAAATTTATCAATCATACCGTCTTAATCTTACTAATAAAGAAGTACTAATCATGTGTTGAACCATTAAACAGACAAGCGAGCCACCTGATGGAAAGTGGTCACCGCCGCCTATGGACATCTACAACACCAGGGGTGCTACGAGGAATCGTTCAAGAGGTGTATTAGACCTCTAAAATTCCTCTTGAACGATACTATGTCATAGTTCCAATCAAACACTGTGGCTAGGAGCTCATTCTAAATCCGAATAGTACGAACGAGACACGTTCTTTCTAATCTTCGCGTGGACACCACTAGGGGCCACGTAATATGTTAGACGGCGCTTAAAACTCATGTACTATTTTGTTTGAGACATTTCGAAACTCTATTCCACATATGGATATTGCTTATTAGAATGTCAAATATTGTGATTGAAGGTTCGTTATTATTGATTTTATTAAATGTTGTTTAATATTAATGCTTATAAATACTTACATGTTTCAATATACTTAGTAAAGTACAAGTAGATAGCTTTGATGAAACCAGTGTTTTTTTTATTAGGCTACTGCTAATATGTAGGTATTACCAATTCCCAAAAGCGTGCTCAGTGTGAATGTGTTCCGTGATCCGTTCGCTGTACATTTTTTGTCAAATGGTCAAAAGCACTGTGGTGGTGGTTCTCAACCATTACCCTATTTTTAAACCGCTCCATTCAAGACGAACTGTTTTCAATTTTGAATGACGCTATTTTCCATGTTTTTGTACTCGCTTTCGACGTTGTCAATATAATAAAAAATATTGAATTATTAATGCCGTAAATCAAAATTGAAAACCGTTCGAAAATTTTCTTATCTTTGTCATAAACATTTAAACAAAATATAGGTTGCTGCCACGGCAATTCGATGGCACTGTTGCTCATGTGACTCCATATTTAACTTACCTACTGTTCCAGTGTGGATCGATTAGGGCGGCGAGGCTGAGATCACAAGTTTTCTCTGCTGGAGCAACCGCGTCCTCACTGGACAATTCAAATTATCATCATCATCATCATAATCTTGGCGTTAATGTCCCGGTTGTGTCCTCCATGACCCTGCTACCAGGGGAACCTGACCAGATTGGATCATGGTTACACAGCCAGTCGCCTGAATGTGCAGGTTCCATTACGATGTTTTCCCTCATCGTAAGAGCATCGGTTAATATTAAACTAATGTACATAACTCAGAAAAGAATAATTGGTACATGGCCAGAGCGGAATTCGAACCCGGGACCTCTGGCTTACGAGTCGGATACTGTAACCGCTCGGCCACCGACGCTCTTGGACGGGCTCACTGACCAATTCAGCGACTGACAATACTGTATACTTAATGTTGATTCTTACACATTACAGCGCTGAACATGTCAAACGACGTCGCCGGTGCGACCTTCATGGCGGCGGCGACGTCTGCGCCGGAGTTGTTCGTTAACGTAATCGGGACCTTCATCACGGAAGGCGACATCGGTGTGGGCACCATCGTCGGCTCCGCAGTCTTCAACATTCTCGCCGTTGCTGCCTGCTGCGGCATCGGCGCTGGAATGGTTTGTCTCTTTTAGCTCTTTAAGCTTGGTCATGTAATTAAAACAAATCAAAGAAGTGCATGTAAGGGTGCGTAAATTTCTCGAAAACGCAAGCCGCGCACGCAGGGGTCCTATTTTTGATGCGCTCGCATTCATGCGAGCGCTCGAGTGCGCTGCCTATCTGTTTCATACTCGTGAGAATTTGCTAGAGATAGAAATATGCAAATGATTTTAAAATAGGGTAAGTACTTTACTTACACGTAAAGATAAACGAATTTCAAGCAATTTTATAGAGATTTTTGTAATAAATAGGAGAAAATCCGAAAGCTACCCTCGAAGTTTCATATATTATTCGCCTCAGGTGGTACCTCTCGACTGGTGGCCCCTGACGCGGGACTGCCTGGCTTACGGCATCACCGTCTCCATACTGATCTGCATCATGCACGACGAGTACGTGCAATGGTACGAAGCGTTCCTCCTGGTGCTGCTTTACGGAGTGTACATTTGTATCATGTACTATGACAAATCTATCCAAAACTTTGCGAGAGGTAAGTGGCTGTTTACAATAGCTAGATCTAGCCTCAATATAAAACAACGCAGTAGAAATTTAAGATCTTGCCAGAAAACTTATATAAGTAATGAAATAATTTTCCAGGAAGTTGGAAATTCTTCTCGAGCTTACTAAGGAAAACGGATGAGAAACAGGAGAATGTGGAAAACGGTAGGATTTGTTTTATTTACTTCTACTGCATTATAGTTATTTTCAAAGCACTTCCTCGTAATTCGGCCGTTTGTGGTTTTCAAACACGTTGTTCGCACTCGGCAGCGTTACGCCCTTGCCGTCGGTCCGAACTGCAATCTCTTCACCCTCAAAACATTCGTTACTTACAATGTTGTGTTATTGCAGATGGCAGAAAGACTGTTTCTATTTTAGATCACCATCAGCACAACGGAAACATTAAAAGTTCACTATCACCTCAGACTGATAGTGCCAAAACCGAGAAGCATGGCACTCTGGCTACGGAACTGGATAAGATGCAAATGATCGACGATGAGCCTATAAATCACTTGGACGGTAACGAAATTGAAGCAAAAGTGGACTTAGAAATAGCATGTGCTGAGGAAAATGTTAATCCCGGCAATGGTGATGAACAAAACAAGGAAAGTGATAAATACGAACATTCGCTTTGGAAATGGCCATCTGGTAGAAGCGGATTTACAAAAGTAAGAAATCCGTACAAAAACCGTACAAATTTTACATATAAAAGGCAAAATAGTGGCACGTGAATTATTCTCAAATTAAATATCAAATTTTAAGCGAACTAGCTGCCCGGCGCGACCTTGTTCTCGTGGTTTCTCTACCTCTACCCTACCCCTATATCACCCCTACCTTACCTCTAGCCTAACGGAACCCTACCCTACCCCTACCTACACTTTTTTTCTTTTGTACCTTGCCCTGACAGATACAAACACAACAAAAAAGGGGCTTTATTTTGGAACCAGTCGCGTCGAGGCGAACGGTTTTCAATTTTCAAAATGAAAAATTCCAAATCCAAGATTATGTTTTTGAATAATTTGTAATGTAATTTACTTCAATGTAATTTACGTCAATGTAATTTTAACAATATGGAACTATTCTTGTAGAAAATCAAAATTGAAAACCGTTTGACACGAGACTCGACTCTAATTAAATATTATTGCAATTTACCTAGGGATCTCAAATTTTTTTATATAATATAATAAAATATTTCCTGACAATGTAGTTTTGTATAGGTAAAAGATTATTTTAAAATCGATGGAGCAGTTTTTGATCCATTAGAAAGAAATAAACGACAAACAATCTAATATTTTCTCATAATAATATTAGTATAGATAGACTGCCTTTGAATCCTGCAACAGGCTTACTAGAAAGTTACTATTGTTAAATATGGATGTTATAGATAGTTCAACTCAGTAGTGCGCGCGGCGCTATGTGTGCGTGCGCTTGTAAATATACAGTTTTCATTTATGTGGCAGTGACGCGACCACTTGGCGTGCCAATGGCGTGGCGTCATTGTGACGTGTCTGTATATGTACAAGGTTTACCCACACATAGGGCCGCGCGCACAACTGAGTTGAAATATCTGTACCATGTTGCAGAAGTTATGTAGAGCAGTCAATCCTACGTGTATAAGTAACTGTTTTTTTCAAAATTCGAATACTCTAGAGCATACTATCTTCCATCCGTTTTGCTGTATTGTGTCAGGAATGTATGACAGTTGTAAATATAATTTCTTTTCAGCATAATCTAATCATCAATATCAAATTTCTTATGTTGCAGACGGCGTGGATTGTGACTTGGCCAATTCATTTGGTGTTCTTGTTTACAATACCTGACTGTGAGAAACCACGTTTCAAAAACTGGTTCCCGTTAACGTTTATCATGTGTATTGTATGGATTGGGTCATTGTCGTACGTCGTAGCGTGGATGATTACAATTATTGGTGAGATTATTAGAAAAATTATAATTCATGACGATACTATACCTATTCCTACAGACTATTAGAATCTTGTAGTTAAACAACTTAATTGTTATGATTGTTTTTAGGCGACACTTTAATGATACCGGATTCCGTTATGGGAATTACATTCTTGGCAGCCGGAACATCTGTACCTGAAGCAGTCTCCAGTGTGATCGTCGCCAAGCAAGGTATCACTGTGTAGAGAAAAGTATTACATCTTAGTTCAGACGACTTGGTTATTTGTGACAGAAAAGGTTATCAAAATTATTGTTTTTTATAGGACACGGATCAATGGGAATTAGTAACTCGATTGGATCAAACACATTCGATATATTGCTTTGTCTTGGCCTACCATGGCTCATCAAGGCTTCTTTGACGCCTGCTCAACCTGGACATTATTGGGTGAGATCAGATTATTTTCATTACAACAATTTCAAAGTTATTATCACAATATGTATGATGAAGAAATTGCGAATGTCTTTCTTTGTATTTAATGCCTAAGCGAATACAATTATTTCCGACGCCATCTCTTATGCGATTTTTTTTTCATTCTAAATGTGTGATCGTATACCACGCCTGTAACACGGGTCTCGGCCCTATTTATGAAACAGCTCACATCCACGCGAGTCACTTTCACATTCGTGGTAAGTTGCTACATATATAAAAGGCAGGCATTACAAAACGAGCTCTCGCGTGGATACAAGCGATTTAAAAAATAGGGCGCCTGGAGTATAATTGAAATCCGTGGTGTTTTCAGGTGAAGATCAATTCCATGGGACTGGAGTATTCTGCCATCTCGCTACTGTCCACGCTACTAATGCTGTACCTCACGTTCTGGTTCAACAAGTTCAAGCTGGACGCGGCGGTAGGCCGCGCCTGCCTCGCCATGTACGCCGTCTTCCTGGTGCTGGCCACGCTCATCGAGCTCAACGTCTTCTTCCCTGTCAACATGCGCACCTGCAAGAGAACGGAGCTGAAATCCTAGGACGTGCCCCGACTGGACTTATTGACATAGTGTAAAGATGGCGGCCGTAGTGTCTCTCGTATTGTAAACCGTTCCATTTCGATATTTAAACCACACATGTTGCGATCGTCGATGAGTTGCGATAGAGTAATACGTAGGTATACATTTTAAGTTGTATTTGTAAAGCCGTGGCCGTGGAAGCTGTTGTTAACTGTGAAGATTTCATCACCACCTCAACTTACATCAACTTTTAACTGCTAAGAGCGATTGCGTCGTAGCACGTTTCGGATAATTTTAATTTAAGAACTGATGCTTAGGTTGAAGTAAGTACCTACACCATTTTTTATTATTTCGCGCAATAGTTGCTAGTTTTAGCAATATCAACAAAGTTCCAAGGGTGACACTTGGAAAAGAGAAGTATTGCAAGGTTACAAAAATTATTTAATTATGAAATATAAGTTTAACTGTCATCCGCGTTACGACTTAGATTTTATTATTTGTATTAGTAGTGTTTTTAAAAGTTTTCAGCAAAATTGATATATTTTGTACATAAATACTAATATTAATATACTTCGTAATATAACAGAAGTTAAGAGTACATAATTAAATACATAGTTATTTTTTAACAGTTTTATTTCTCATATTGATTGTATTTATTCGTTTTTATATAAAAATATTAATTTCGAGAATTTCGGAAGAAATTCTAGCGCGAACATTTATGGAATCCCTTTATCGCAAATCAATGCTTTCATCCAGTACTAGGAATTTCCAGACATATTTTGAATATAGATACTCAAATGCGGAGGTTCGCTTTGTAACTAAAATATCACTTACGCTGTATAACTGCAATCTCTAACTAAATAATAATTTTTGATATTCGGGCTTTGACGTCGCTGTCGATGTCACCAGTTGCGCTTAGTACCGCGACCCCAGATATGTGGCCTGATCCGTTCATTTGACCTCCTCTTCACCTATGCGGACGGGTATTGAGACTGTACTGTTGCAGGCCATGTACTCTGTCTTCGCTACATTTTTTTCAGACCACCGTTCTCAAGAGACTCCTTCCACTTTTCCATCCGTTGGACAAGTCACTCCTTGTCAGAGTCTGTCAACGCGATATCAGCATTCATGAGTAGCCATGATAGTCGATACACGATAGGAACACGATAGGAGGTACCTCATGATAGTCTCGGGTGCTATCTGACAGTACGTCTAATATCACGTTAAACAGAAATAGGCTGACCACAGAGCCCTTGTGAACCCCAACGATAATCGGGAATGGGCTGGTGTCGCCAATAGCAACCCTAACTGTGGAATCGTCCGTCTATCAGCAGGAGGACCGCGGGCAGGTAAGATTGGCTTGGGCCCATGAGATGGTGATTGGGCTCCATACCTGGGGGTATGGAGCCCAATCACCATCCCCATCCCAATACCCCCATACCCTTGAAATAAATGAAAGTAAAACTGACACTGAAAACCGTAAAACATGAAAAGCGTTAAGGTACACAGTTTAACTACGGTTTCACGATTTAAAGTATTCAATCATATCGATCGAAAGTTGTAGGCTCAATGATGGCGAATTTGAAAAACATCAGATCACAAATGTTACGTCATCATATCAGCCAGAAGACGCCCACTGCTGGGCATAGGCCTTCCCAGAGATCTCCACAAAGGCCAGTACTGTACCTTCCGCATACAGCTGGTACCTGCGATCTTTACCAGGTCGTCGGTCCACCTTGCGGGAGGCCTACCCACGCTGCGTGATCCTGTACGTGGTCGCCACTCGAGAACTCTGCCCACTGCCATTTCGGTGACCTTGGTTCGCTTGCGGATTTCCTCATTTCTGATTCGATCGCGCAACGAGACTCCGAGCATTGCCTTTTCCATTGCCCTTTGGGTAACAGTGAGCTTTATTGTAAGACCTACTTGTTGAGAGGCACTACAGAGGTCATCGAGCATTTTGCCCAAGTCTTCCAGGGTTTCAGCCATGACTACAACATCGTCAGCAAATCTGAGGTGAGTGAGGTACTCGCCGTTAATATTTATGCCAAGTCCGTCCCAGTCCAGAAGCCAAAAGATATCCTCCAGTGCAGCGGTGAACAACTTCGGTGATATTACATCATCTTGTCATCATCATCATCATCATCGTCCTAGCGCTTATCCCGGCCTCTGCCAGGGTCCACTTTCCTACAAATTCTTCTCCACTTCGCCCGGTCTTCGGCATCCTCGCGTCGTAAACCGTTGGCTCTCGCATCCGATTCAGCGTCAATCCATCGCTTCTTCTATCGTTTCATATTACATCACCTTGTCTAACAACAAATGTTACGTAAACCTCACCAAAAGAAAAGTCGTCACTTTTCCATTCCACGTTAAAATATCTTAAGGCTTTAAATGGTAGTTGACTACTCGTTATAACATACTTAATTAATTATTACGTATATACCCACAATTTTACGAAAAGTTAACATTATTGACGAAAACCCAAAGCTGTTTTAACTTTTCCACCCCAAGCTGTAAATCAATTCGAATTTTTATGACAGCGACGTATATTTAATTAGCTGCTCGCTACCTTAGCGTGTTAGCTTAGAAATATTTTACTTTTCCTTGATTAATTCTAAATCTGATAACTTTAATTTAAATTGTTTTTATGTTTTAAACAGTTATTCTTTAAATTGATTCTGTTTGCGTTTTGGCGCTATGCAACGTCGACATTTGACTTAGAAATAAATTGCCCGAGCAATTATACACGCTATTTATTTCACGTATGTAATAGTTGACTATAGTTTAGTAAATTAAAGACCCTCATAACTCAGTAATCCGCATCAGCGTAGCCTATGCGTGCGTGTGTGTGCGTGCGTGCGTACGTGCGGGCGTACTTGCGCGCGTGCGTGCACTGCGTGCATGTTTTCCATTGTAATGAATATATCAGAAGTCTCCTCTGCATAGTTGTTATTATAAATATAACAATGCAAAGGTGACTACTAAAAGTTACTTGAAGTGCATTTTCACCCCTAGATTTACCAGGGTCGTGTCGTTAGCGCGATTTATTCTGCGCCCAACGCCCTCTGTCGTGTTCGTTACGTAACACTGTGTTTTACGGGTATAGCAGGAAGGTTCCTGTAGAAATTTAGGGAAGCATCATAGGCGTATACAGATTAAAAGTTTACTCTTGTTTGTTGTTTAAATCCTATCGAACACGTGTGGGACATGCAATAGCGCACGTTGGTTTTGGCCATGCAAAATCGCTGTCAATATGTGATCAATGTCCACCAGAACTTATACTGGTTATTAATTTTGATTAAATCATAATTTTAGTATCCCATCTAACTGCAGTGGCGTGCACAGAGTTTTAAGACAAGGTAGGCATAAAATTTAAAAAAAATACTGCGTTTTGGTTTGGGTTCGTAGTCTTGTCGATATAAACTCCGTGTTTAGCTCAAAAGCTGGGGTCACACTCATCAAAAGCTAGAGTCCGAAGTAGCAAGAATAAAAGGAGATGTATGAAAAGAGTTGTGGATGTATGCGAGCCTAGGGAGTTGTGTGAGGACAGAGTAAAGTGGCCGTCCATAGTCTCTGCCTAGCCCACCTGTAAGCGTGAGCTTTATTTATGTGTATATGTAAAAGTGTTTGGGAATCATGTACCTACTTTTTGCCTACTACCAAAAAAAAAGCATTTTATGTATTTATTTATATCAACATGAAATATCCCACTGCTGGCAAACCATAGCAAACGATCGCGAAGTGTGGAAGAATAGCAATCCAGATACTACAAAAAAACTGCAAATGAAAAGATAAAATTTTAAACCAGAACGTTCCTGCTCTACAACCTAAAATGAATTTTCTTTTCTTTTGGTTGAAAAGTTTAAATAATTACGAAAAGATTGTTTTTTCTATAGCGTATCCTGTTAGACTATAAAATAAGCTTTATATTGATATAAATATGTCTTAAGTAATAGGTACTTTGCAGATTTTAGGTATCTTTGAAAACCTCAAATATCTCTAGACAGTGCTCATGTCTGTATTTCAAATTACTATGCGTACGTAATTATTTAATTAAATAAAACCGGGCGGCTGAGTATCCAACTCGTAAGCGAGAGGTACCTGGTTCGAATCTCGCTGCGGCCATGTTTCATTGACTCTTTTCTAAGTTATGTACATTAGCTGAATTCTAACCAATGCTCTTACGGTGAGGGAAAACATTGTGATGAAACCGTTACGACCGAAGAACCGAATACGTTACAAATTCAGGAAACTGAATTTAGTTCAGTGGTCAGATAGTAGTCGCTCCACTGTAATTAACTGTAATTACCTCGCCAAATCCTGGATCATGGTCAAGGCGGACCCCGAGCCCTCGTTCTCGAGAGCGCAACAAATAAAAATATTTTTAACACAGACCTTGCTGATTAGTTAATTATTTAAACTGCCGCTATACACACGTTAGTACACACCATGTATAACAGTTATACAGGATCTTTACAGTATTTATTAGTAAAATCAGTACGCAAGTTTTAAACGCCCGCAGTATACCCATGATTCACCAGTTTAACCATTGTTTAACGCATGATTGGTACTTTTATATTTATATCTAGATGATATTAGTATAGATTAGCTACAAGATTGACCACAGTGAATTTCAGATTGACGCTAAAAATCTATCGCATTTACAATGTTTAATGCTCTTTGGTACTTACCTACTTATTACAATTTCAAATCACTATTTCGTAACCACTACCTGAAGCTTATAATTTTGAGGGCAACATAGATAATTTTAGAGCACGAATCTGCGAATTAAAACATGTTCGCATACACGGACGGCACCCAGTCACCGGCAGCCTTCGCCACCCGCCGGCGGCATGGCAACGGCAGCCGCCGTGATGTCGACCCGCGGCGGCAGCCGTCGACTCGCTGTTCAGCACTGACGGCCGACCACTTACTTATTTCGACATAGATCATCATCATCATCTAAGCCGTAAGACATCCATTGCTAACCATACTTCCCCCTACCATGAGACGGGTTTTTGCCATATTCTATCCAAGCTTGGCATTCTTTCTCTATTTCTCAAGGTGATAACAGAAATTGCTGCTGTCCATTTACAGCCCTACGGAGGACTGACTTGGAGTGACTCTGAGATTTGTACGACACCTGTTAGTCGGAAGAGTGGGTTCGATTCCTCCGACTCCGTAAATTAGGCAATTGAGCGCTTTTCAACGTTTACCAACATTTTGTTTTCGGATGAAGCTCATTTTCATCTTAATGGACACGTAAATAAGCAAAATTACCGCTACTGGAGTGTAACGAATCCGAAACGCAAGCCTCAGAAACCCTTTCATTCGCCTAAAGTGACCGTACAGGCAGCGATGTCGGCGCGAGGAATTATCGGCCCTTACTTTTTTGAAGACGAAAGGGGGCGTGCAATTACAGTGAATTCAGAGCGTTATGTGGAGATGTTAGACGACTTTTTGGTATCTGAACTGCAAAACTTTCCTGGCTATAACCAAAGAACATGGTTCCAGCAGGACGGAGCAACGTCACACACGTCCAATACATCTCTGCCACGAGTTCGTGAAATTTTCTAGGGCAAATTGATCTCCAGGAGAGGTGACATAAATTGGCCTCCACACAGTCCTGATTTAACCCCTATGGACTTTTTCCTATGGGGTTATCTTAAATCTAAAGTTTACGCCAATAAACCGACTTCCCTGGCGCGTTTGAAAGAAAATATCCGTCACGAAATGGCAGCCATCACTGAGTCCACCTGCCGAGCCGTCATAAGTAATTTTACTGTTCGATTAAATGAGTGCCGCGAACGCGAGGGTCTACATTTGGACGATATTATTTTTAAGAAATAAATTCCCGATTTGTGTATTTTAATAATCAATAAACATTTTTTCAATACACACCTCACTTTTTTTTAATCGATCCACTAAATATAAACTTTCTTTTGAGACACCTTGTACTTCAGGGTTGAAAACATCATAATAAAACATAAAAATTTTACACTACAGTACTTTTATTATGAGTATCCATATATTCGTATTATTTAGTAATAGGTTAAATATATATTATAATCTAACTTATATGGTGATACATATTTACAAATTAATTTCATTGCTAGTTGGCAAATTCACCAGGTTCCCGGACTTTCTGAAACAAATTCATAAATTATTAATTAGCTTTACTACTACTTAAATAAAACTAAATAAATAAACTTGGACCAATTCACACAGCGCCATCTAGCCCTAAAGTAAGCAAAGCTTGTGTTATGGGTGCTACTTATATACTTTTTTTTTTACGTACTTATTATACATACTACAGCCAGACCCGTAACAGAAATTAAAATTCATGATTTCAATTTCTGCTCGCAACTTTTTCCGCAGAATAAGGTAAAACAAAGAGATAAAAAGTATTGTTTTTCTGTTTCCATATTCAAAATACAAGTTTACCATCCAGGTGAGCTTCTCACGCGTGACATAACAGAATACTACTACTGCTACTACTACCGGCAAATGTATGCATGACTTACTGTTACCATTACAAAACCATAACTCTACAATTTACAAATATTGCGGCTTCTGTCTGGGCATCAATCGGCCTCCATCATGCGACTTGATCAAGTAGCATGATCAAATAGGCTGGATCCGCCCAGTTTATCCCATACACCGTCAAGTGGTCCTTCCAACATTTTTTTTACACACGGTCAGTTGGCTTAGTCAGTATATTTTTGTGATGCCACTTGATCAAGCGCCATACCATAAGCCACTTTACCCATAAATACGAATCGACACTTCTCAATGGCCGGCAGCGCATTTGCGAACCCCCTGTGTTGTGGATGTTCATATGCAGCGGTAATCACTTACCATCAGGTGCCAGGACCTGCTTGCTCGTTTAGGTGTAGGGTAGGGGTGGAACACCACGCAAATGAAGTCGCGCCGGGCCAGCTAGTATAAAACAAAGAAGAGTACTCTACTGACGGTATAGGTGGAGCGTGTGCGTGCGCGCAGATGCTCCATCTCGCGCGCGGTTGCCAGAGCCTCGATGTTGTGCTGCGTCAGCCGCGGCCGGCGGCAGCGCGGGTGCTGCGCGGGCAGCCAGCGGTGCACCAGCGGCGTCAACAGGTCGCGGTGTACCTGGTAGGGTCGCCCAGGAACGAAGTTTATTAGACGAAACGACGAGACGATAAATTAAAGACTTGGTTGTATTATTGTTTGGTGAAAATGTACTTTGTAGTTTTATGATGGACAGCAGAACTTCAAGCTAGTGACAAAGTAATTTTCTTGTCGAGTTCACAATGTGATCTACAAGTTTGGAATAAAAAACGTCAAGGATGAAACGTGTATTTACATTTTGATACAATGTCATTATATTTTCATTACCTACTGGTGAAAACTTGTAAATGTGTGTCAAACAAATCAATAAAACCCAATTTAATTGTAAGTTTTCCCAATTATATAAAATAAAACGAACGCGCCGTCACTATTCAAAAATAAGAATATGAGTGGCATGGACGCTACGCCGTCGCTACGAGAACGCTACGCGGATGCTATGACTAGGATTTTCGGTCGCAGCGTGTTCCCTATTCGTGGAATGGATGCAAGCGGAATCTGACTCACTCTGTGTCCGTCTGCACCATAAAGTTTATTCTGCTAGGTACTTACATTCTCTTAAATGTTATATGAATTTTATGACATTGTCTTGAAGTTCTAGTTCGAATCATGCGCTTACAGATTATTTAACTTAAAACTTATCTACTTCACACAAAGGTCCACAGTGCGGTGATCATATACCCTTTTGGTGTTTATTTTAAACACGAATTTTTAATACAAGTCCTTGATTTACTTAAAAAGCAGTGTTTTGTTAAATCTTTTAAGATTTATAGCCAGTACTCACCATACAAGGGTCATTTGGTTGTGTGAAGTATGAGACCACTGATCCAATAAAGATGCATACACACATTCCAACAAATGTGTAATATAGGTAACTGAGACGGTATAAGAAGAAGGTTCCAGATCTAAAACATATACATCGATTAGGATAAAAAAGTAAAACATAGGTTAGAAATGATATTTTCTTTCCATCTTCGTGGTAAGTCACCACTGTTGTTTCGGCGAAGGTTTAAATTATAGTGAGCCCAGTTTCCATTAGGGACTCTATGTTACTTTGTTAAAATCGTAAAATTTAATATGTTTTAATACTCCCACCCTCTTCTACTCTGCGCGCTGCACTTTTATTAGCATTAAACCCTATATACTATACACCTTTATAAGTAGAATCTGGACCATTACCTATCGAACTCGATGAAATCATAAGCGGGTGTGGTGGGCGCCGTGAAGTTCTGAATGCAGTCCGCGGTGGAGACCGGCTTCGGAACAATCACGATTTCGCCGCGCATCATGGCGGCCTGCGTGCCCAGCGAGATCCAGCCCACCAGCAGCGTGGAGCACACGCCGCCGACCAGCGCGCCCTGGTATCACAATATGCAACTACATGGTGGTACAGGTATTAAGCAACTACATGGTGGTACAAGTATTAAAACGCGCCATCGACTTTACCCGTCGCTATCGACAACGACCGATTTCGCATTTTTATGGAGTAGGGATATAGTTATTTTGAAAAGCTACTTAAAGTAACTAAGCTCTCCGTATAGTGGTAATACTCACTTCACCAGTGCGAAAAAGAGAAAATTCTTCAATAGCAGATGAGTTAAAGCAAGCACTATCGTGGTATTCGGTTTTGTAAAGTCATTTAGGAATATGGAGCCGCAACGCACCGCCAAGTGGCCTTTGGCCTGAAGAGGAACTACATTTTCGCGTATGTTGCAAGCGGTACCAACTATTTTTCTTCAAGACATCATCATTATCTCTTGCCACAAAGGCAAATCCAATTTTATTATTTGGCAGACCGTAGGATCCCGCAATATGGGACGGGTGGGATAATGAAGGGCAATGAATGTTTCTATTTCCATTTTAATATTTCGATTAGTCCTACTTTTCTCTAAAATAAAGCTGAAGTCGGAAAATCTTTAATATCAGGCAGGACTCTGTGAAGTCGGTGTCCCACTACGCACAACAGCCAATAATAATCACTTTAGAAGTCGGTTACCACGCCGGGAAAGCTTGAGTTAAAAAGTTGAAAATAATTGTTGATGTACTCACAGTGGAATTGACCCAAGGCAAGAATAGGCCCATCGAGAACAAGCCCAGGAGGCTCCCCGCCGTAATACCTGCCAAGCTCTTGCCAGCCTGTATGAGAGCGCCCATGTGCTCTACTAAAAACACTAGTGCCACGCAAATTACTCCTGCAAAATACTCGTTTTTAATCATTTTTGTGGGTTTAAAGCCTTTTTCACTCTCAAGGTGTGAAAGGATTCCTGATCTACTTAGTAATCATTGTACACTAGGATTCTAGCACTAGGTGGCACTGTAGGTGAACAGGCCGATTGTATTGTCACGGTGGCCGCTTTCCATCAAGTGGACCGTCCATCCGTGCGCCTCCATAGGCAATACTATAAAAAATATTTAAGATATAAATAAGTTATTTCCGAAATTACGTCCTATTTCGAGTTAGATATGTCGCCGAAACGGAATAACTTTTCTTAATTTCAAAAGATTCAGTGCATCAAACCATGTGCCGTCGGTCGTCCCAATAAGCTCCTCAATCCGCCTTATTTAATATTATAAATATTGGTAATTTAAGTATTAGCTAAGACCTACCAATAACTACAACGATGATTTTCATAATGAAACTCGCATTTCGTTCCGATATAGGTTTGTTATAAGCTGGCCGGATCAGATCTTCGAAAATGACACCACACATAGAATTTAGACCGGTAGACATCGAACTGAAAGAGAAATAAACGTAGATTATTTAAACCTGAAACGTTTTGAAACTCTCGAGATTTTGTTAAAATATTAGTGACGATGACTGATAAATAATCAATATATAGTATTACAAAATAAAAAACGGCCCGCCCTTGTAGTACCTAGTTATGTAAATATGTATCTCGATACTTAGTGAGCGAAAGAATAACCAACATAGTATAAGAAAGAATCTTACGTCCATGTTAGTACCGAAAGAGCGACACAAGGTTGCGGTTTGGCTGTAATTCGCGGATCGAAAAATTTTGCGCGAACGGGTCGTATTCTCCTCTGCCAAACATCACCTAAACAAAAGTTAATCTTATACGATAATGTCTCGTTCGCAAAATGCTACAAACACAAAATAACGAAAGAGAACCCCTCGTTCCAAGTTTCCTCACCGGTAACATACTTGACCGACAACCTGGTTCAGTGGTCAACCTGCCGGTCTGCCACGCTAGGACCCGGGTCCTGGGACCTGGGTTCGATTCCCAGCTGGGCAAATTTCAAATGATGAATTTTAATTTATCGTGTCTGGGTGTTCTATGTATAATAAGAATGCATTAAAAAAAGTAGCTAAGAAGTATATCAGTCATCCAGCACAAGCTTCTATCTATCTACAAGATTTTCTGAGTTTGAGGCTAGGCGCTGTGTAAATTTGTACACGATGCCGATGATTATTATTATTATACCTTAAAGCGGCACTGAACACGCCGCTCATGAAGATCCCAGGCAGCGCCGGTATGGACCCAGTGATGGTCATAACGAAGTACGGAAGCAGTTGGTCGCTCTTCCGAATGGCGCCGGTGGCGAGAGGGTCGCAGCCCGCAAAGGTGGCGTAAATCACCAGACCAGTGTAGCAGCAGAGAGACACGATCGTGAAGATACCAGCAGCCATTATTATAATCGTTCTGTGGATTATGTGTAGGGTTGAATTGCTAGTGTTATTAATTACTGTGCTGGCTCACCAACCGAAACCGAACCGAAAAAGTTGCCACCCATGCCAATGGTCGAATTCTTTCCATCTTGTTCCTCGGACAGGTTCTAAATGTTGACATCTCAAATTATTTCGATATGATAACATCACAAGTCAAGATTTCACTATTGGAGGAAAGTCTCGTTCCATAACGCTTGGCAGGCGGGTTTGAGATCACAGAGTTATAAAAACGGAAAACGCTGCTGCCCCCTTTTTTTGGTCTACTTCGAAATGTTTGACACCGATATCTAGTAGTGAATGTTAGTGCTCTCCACTCACTTAAAAATCAACTAACAATAACTTATTTGAGTTATCACTTTCTTGAATTCTATGTTCAAAGTACCTAGTAGAAAAGGCAATCTTGTTGGCGAGGTGCTAGGTGCACAACAAGCACTAACAATACGCTATATTCCGATAAATCTTCGTCGTGAAAAACCCCGAAGCAGTTGTCAAGGTGTCGCGAATCATCGCACTCTCAATCCAAGGTGTTGTACAAGTACGGACGTCTCGTGATTTTCTACTTACATTCGAGCTCTCTTTAGTGACGACAACGCAAGGCAGCGTTGGACCATTGCTTGGTTAACAGAACAGGAAGCCAACCAGCTAAAGTAATTTCCGAATACCGTGGACCAAAATGTATGACGTATAGTTGGGTCCAGATCCATACTGAAAAATTACAGATTTTGGAAGATTATGGTCAGCAAAATTGTTCGAAACTATGCAAATGCAAATTATAAATAAGTAGCAGTAAGTTTGCTGCCTGAGCATATGTCCCAGGGGTTAAGAGGTAGCAACGTATTGGCGATACTGGTGTTGCTAATGTAAAAAGGCTGCGGAAACCACTCTCCATCAGGCAGCCCGTTTGACTGCTTTTAATTCTTTTTTCTGTTTATTTGGCAAAAAAAACAGTGGTACATTTTGTCTTAAAATTAAACAGTCGGTTCTTTATGAATGTGCCACCAGCACCGTTTACCACAGGTAATTTTAAAAGCTTTAGGGCGAAGAATGGTCGTCGTAATACCTATATACGTTTAATTAAATTATTGTTAGATAATGGAAATAGTTTAATAAACTACTAATCATAAATTATAAAGCAAAAGGAAAACATAGAGCTAAGTGTTTTGTACAGTCATCGCCAGCCGCAGCCAAGACATTTATTTTGAGTAGGCCCTTTTCAATTTCTTAGGATCTTTTACATCTTAGTTGTTCAAATCATTGCGGCCCATCCGCCCTATCTAGCTGCATCTGATGCTGTCTGCATAATACACTTACATTATGTGCCATATTCATGTTCTAATAATAGGATGTGATCTGCAACTAGGCTAACGAAGGCTAACGAGGCTAACAAGATCGAGGAGGCTCGTCTGCGCTGGTTTGGTCACGTGTTGCGTAAGCCTCAGGGATACGTGGGAAATAGGTGCCTGAACCTGCCGGTATCAGGAAAGAGGTCCGGTGGGCGACCCAAGAAGCAATGGATTGACATCGCTGAGTCGAATGCTAGAGCCAAAGATTTACGAAGAGAGGATGCCGAAGACCGGGCGAAATGGAGAAGATTGAGTAGGAAAGCGGACCCTGGCAGAGGCCGGGATAAGCGCTAAGACGATGAAGATGATCTGCAACTAGGCTAACAACTTAGGTTTTGAGTAAGAAAAATAAACTGTTAAATAAGTAAATAAAAATAAATAAATAAGAATATTATTAAATAGAGAGAGGTTAAGGCTATTTAATATAGTTAATTTAAGTGACATATTATTGAATGCTCTTTAGTTTATTTATTAGTTAGTCCCGTACTTCTAAATATGCCAGAACTCATTTCAAATATATCTACATTAATAAAGTTGGTCTTATAGGAGTGTAACAAACGATAAACCGGCGAGCGTCCACCAGCGCGTGCAGCGTTAGTACGTCATCGAGGGGTAGCAAATAGTTGAGATAGATTGCGACAATGTGTTCTGGCAGGGATTCTGTAACATAATTTGTTCGTGATTGGAATACAATCATATCCGTTATGACACAGGTCATATAACAACATTATTTCGAGTTGAAGACGTCTGCATTTAAGTTTTGTAAGTGCATCTTTCTCTTGAAATGATGAGCGGGAACGAGAATTTTTTTAACATATGTTATGTTTGTACCGCTTGAAATAAAAAATCGGCAAGTACACTCTAGAAACACAAACTACTTTTTTGCGATACGAATAGTTTATACCAATTATTATTACATACTACGCATTAATTTACTTGAAAAACTCAAGGCGATCGCCCTCTTCATTGATACGTAAAACATCGTGAACGCCCCCCAGACGCCAGGTGCCATAAGCTAATACGAATATGACTCCAAAATACATCAGGACTGTTTGGAGCGTATCTGTCCATACCACGGCTTTTAGACCCCCCTGAAATAAAAGGATTTATTAATTAAAAATATCTCTAAAGAGCGTCCGTGCACACCAAGACACGATCTTGTGGATCCACCTTGTGGATGCGTAAACGAAATTACGCGAGCAATTTATTGAAGTGGGGGATAAAATAAGGTCACTCGACGAAGTGATATTGTACTCACTAGAGTTGTATAGAATATACATACGACGCACACTATTGGAGTGATCAAATGTAAATTGATGCCAGTAACTGAAATGGAACACGGTTTAAAGGGTATATTTATTGCAGGTTTATAAAAAAAAAATTACTTAAACAAAACTATGGGTTAGGTTGTATGTACCGACCTTGACTAAAGGCTAAAGCTGGAACGTATACCACAATGGGAATGTATAGCATCATTTTGATTATAAATATAATAGATCCAAGTAGACGAACGTTTTGGTTGAATCTCAACCGTAGATACTGCGAATGAGTAAATCACATTAGCGAATAATTGTTTTTGAAGACAATAACAACAAATATTAAATAGACATTAAATGTACACATTCGCGTAGTTATGCCACGATCTGAATAATTTAGGTAATGTAAAAATGTTACCTCATAAGTCGAAGTTATTTGCAAGTTGTAGAAGACAGGCAAATAAATAAAAGCAATTGTGACAGAAACCGCCCATTCTGATAATACTATGGTCCACAATTGAGTTCCATATGTGTACATTTCGGCTGGCAGACCAAGCAAAGATATACCAGATATATAGCTGAAAACAATTTAAAAAATCGTAATACATGACGGTCAGACAATGCTCAATCGCGTCAAATGGCCTTAAGTAATACTACCTTGCTATCAGGGACATGGAGATGGGGAAAATTCCCATCGCCTTCCCGCCCATGAGGTACTCTGACGTGGTGTTTTGCTTCTTGGCGGCGAAGAAGGCGAAGTAGACGCCTATGAGGGCCGAGAGGAGCAGCATGCCCCCGAAGACGAGGTAGTCCAGCCAATCGAAGTAAACGACAGTCATGATGGGCGGTGCGCGCGCGACTCGCTCCGTCCGGCTCGCGCGTGCGCCCGCGTCCACGCTGCGAGCCCATCTTGGTAATACAATAGAGTCTTACCGCTTACCGAGCGGAACTTGCAGCTAGGACGTCGCTATATTTATCCTTGGAAGGATCGCGGCAGGTCCACGCTAGGGATGCGCGCCCGCTAATTGGCCAGTTACCGGTGCCGGCGCGTGAGACCGTGCGCCCGCGCTGCGCACTCGGAGACACCTACTTGTGATACGTATTCACTCCTTGGCTTTACCGCCACGCTTCTTATGGCCTTGCGGCTCCTGTAACTGAACTATAGGGGAAACAAATAATACTTAGTACGTTTTATTGTTTTATTTGATACACATTATACGTGGCTTACATACTACGGTTTAAAAATGGCTTATTAGTGTTAATGTAATGATGTGAATATATAAATACTGTAACTAATGGCCATAGTTTTGGAAATAGGCTACAAACATTAGTGCTTATTTTGAAGATAACTTAGCATTTTTAATGCTATACAAGTGCTTTCAGACTAAATTATTATAACAAATAGTTCTTAAGTACTTGAAATTGAAATAACAATTTATAACAAACTATCCTAAATGTAAATTTTAACATTTAACATCAATTTCTAAATTTATTACACAAAAAATAAATAAATATTCAATTTTACATTTATAAAAACACGCAGGTAAAAGGTAAAAATAATAAATATTTTTTGCCTGAGCCGGACTGGACTGTGCTCATAGTTGGACTGTATTTGGATTCCAAATATAATTAATTACGTAAACTATTTATTCCGCGATCTTAAAATATTATTATTATTATCCATCTGCTACATGTATAAGCATATAAAGCATGATGATAAGATATAGGACATTGTTTTCTGGTTCACAAACTGTGGTTGATAAAAATTCAAAGAAGTTCAGTACAATCAAATTAGGTAACTCAATGCCACTTATTATTATAACATTCACTTAGTTTTAGATATATTTGTGAATATAGATCAATTATATATGAACAAATAATTGATCATTAGCATTTACATGAGTATCTAACATCAGGTACTTAGACTCCGCGTGTCCTAAAGAGAAACAATTTAACCTTAACTACAGGCATCCAATACTCAAAATCCAACAATAAAAATATTTTTATAACATTGTTTCTACTAAGTATGTAGCCAATTTCTATGTATAATGTGAGAATATGCACTACGACATTGATAACACTTTAGTGTTGTGTCTAGTCTAAGGTAGTTAAAATGACTACAATTTTATTAAATACGTCGCTTTAATGTGAATATATGCTTATAACGGCGAATAAGATATATGAACTAGGTACTGATGTCCAGTTTTATCTAGCAGAGGATGTAATGCGTAGACGCATGCCACCGTTGTAAATTCAAATGGTGTAATTTGTTCACAACAGGGATACAATAGGTATGGCGGCCGATCTATGTTGAAACTAGGTCATCGCGAACGCATTCACACTCAATCACACAATTAAAGTGATCAAACCTCATACAAAAATATATAAATATATATGTAGCACTAATTAATTTTAAACTTAAACTACATAAGTACAACGATTTAGCAAACTTTAAAATTTTGCACTTAATATAATCAACGTCGATTTTCGACTAGTACCTACCTATAGGTAATCACTCAAATCAGCAAGATTACGGTTGAAGCCAGATGATCTATTTTAGATGAGATTAGGTAAAAGAAGCGAGTGTGTTCTTATTAATTTCAAACAACTTCTAAAATGAAGTAAATCGTAAGGAATCTGCGTTCAGTGTTGTTGCCTATTCAGGATTACCACTACATACCTACTGCTTTATACACTCTGAGAGACAGTTATGTGACACATCAAACTATATCTACTACACACAAGAAGTGAAATATTTCCCTTATTTGTTACAGCAATACATTAATATTACAAGGACTAGAGCGGATTCGATCCGCTACACTATTACGACGACAACAGTATTCAGACAACGATCTACAGAAAAGTTTCAAGACTAATTTAATTTCTACGATTACAATTTGACGACATTCACTTAGATAAATAGGTACATATTTCCAACCCAATTTCCGCTACATTAGCTTTTTAAATCACATTCCTTTAATCTAGTCTCACTTGTAATCTCATTCCTATACCTATTAATATGTACTGGATGGGTCGTGTCGTAGGATTATATAGCATCCATGGAAACGCTGGTGGTGCGAGGATCTTCTGGCGTTGCGTTTCAAATTAGTGCCGTTTAACAATTAGAGTCATAGCCGTGTAGAATTTGTGCACAGTGCCTCTGGTCTTCAATCTTGTGCAGGTGTTCAATTCATCTTCAGATGTCGCCCATTCATTGCATTACATGGTGGCGTGCCTATCCTGAATGGCTGGCGATGTTTACAGGTCGGCGGGCGAGGCGAGATCGAGGCGGGAGCGGCGCCGGCCGATGGAGAGCTGGGAGGATGTTGACCGCTGCAGGGAGGAGCTGCGAGCGCGCGGCGACTCCGGCTTGGCCGTCTTCTTGCTCTTGCTGCCGCCTGACGCTGGCTGCTTGCCTTTCAACGAGGAGACGGAGACCACCACGTCGGTGGAGACGCCGTCCAGCTCTGAGGACGGAAGGCTGGATTAACGCATACTCTGCGATTTGTTATGACTATTTTTCTGAGATAGATGACTGTGTGCAAAGTGTGTGCTGACGGTTCAGCTAACTGCTGTAACCGACAGGACAGGAAGTCAGGCTGCAAATTTACATGCAAAATGGGCTTACCAGTCCGCTTAATCACTTCCCCGGCGTTGTTCAAAAAGAACTTCGGTTTGTTGTCTTTCGGGTCCTTGAGTGATTCCTGGCGGGAATAATGAAATTCATTAACACAGCTGGTAGGTGTTCGCGATTTATTCTAAATTGGTGCACTTATTTATAAGTAATTACCTTCGATTTACTACATTTGGAAGCATTGTCAGTGCTTCCGCGCCACCACGGTCACTGGATCTCACAGAAGCCCCGCCCGGACTCCTTACCGGGGGTGGAGACCTCACCCTCAGCGGCTTCGCCCTCGGCCTTGGGAGTGCCCGCGCCTGATGCGGGAGCTCCACTGCGATATGAAGAATTTAGTTACTCTTTTTGTTTCTTTTTCATATAAAATGGAAGGAGGAAGTTTGTGGAATGAGCTCTATGGAGAGGTTTTCCCTGGAGAGTACAATGTTGAGTTCTTCAAGATAGGGGTGAAAATGTTTTAACGGGATCGGCAGCCCGTGAGTGATACCCCTGGTATTGCAAACGTCCATAGACTGCGCAGACTGCTTACCATCAGGCAGGCTGTGAGCGTGTTTGCCACCAGTGGTATAAAAAAATACAAAATGGAATTAGGTCATAAAAGCTGTTTATCAATGTTGACACAATTTACCATGTCACCAAAATATACCGTGGCGGACGTTACGGTCAGAATAACATTGTAATGGACAATCGCTTTTGCTTTACGACGTACAACTGAACTTCAACTTCTTGGCCGAGCTAAAATCTTAAGTTGAATGAAAGTGGAACTAACGTCATATCGAGGCGAACGATGTTGTTCTGCTGGGTGCGCATGGCGAGGGTGGACACCATGGGCGGGCGCAGCGGCTTGTTGGCAAGCACGCGCTCGATCTCCGCCATCACCATCGGAGTCAGCTGGGGTACGATCTGCGTACGCGCAACATTGGCTTCGTCATCCATCATCAAACTCACACTCAACAATTATTTACCCAATTTAAACAGGATAGAAATAACATTTCATGTATAATTTGGTTATGCAATAAAGTCGCAAGCTTTACGGTTTCATTGTGAAAAAGTTTTCAGATCTCATGAAGAGTAGTAACTCTATAAAGCCTAAAATTACATTACATTTTGGTCAAGTGTGGCTTGGCCACATTATCATTTCATAGATTGAAACATAGCTCATTCAGTGACCATTATCAAATTGAGGACTTCGGGAAGTGTGCAGAGGTTCTGATCAACCAACCACTCTGTCTCCCTACTTTTTGCTCGTTATGGAGATTAACACTTTAATAACTTCAGCCTATCGTGACGCATGTAGTACTTACGCAATTTATATAGAATTTATATTTATATCCAAAATTATCATTCTATAGGCGGTTTAGGTTAGAATTAAATGTAGGCAAGAAATATTGAGAAACTCACCTGCAAAGCATGTATATTTTCTTTGAATGTGCCGATGTCATATGCTCCTAAGAGCAGACAGTTGACAGACTCGTTCTTGAGGCACCATGCTACGGCCAGCTGACTGAGAGTGCAATCTAGAAAATATTATTTTTATGAAATTATTCTTATTACATGGTACATGTGTACGGTAGAACATACGAAACATTTTCCAACTTACTCAGAGTCGTAGCGAGGCTGACCAAATCGCGAATTTTCTCGCTGTTAGGACGAGATTCTTCTGCGGCCGCAACTTGTTCCTTACTTCCGGAAATGCGCAATTGTTGCTGTAGGTAAACAATATGAATTTCAACAGATTTATGTCGCAAACGGTTTTACGACAACAAGCTACAATAACATATAACTGCAAATGAGAAATAATCTTCTACCTCAACAGTAGCACTGATTTCCTCCTCGCACCAGCTGAACGTGCTGTATTTTCTGTTGAACCGTGACTTGGCGAAAATGGCAGGCAAGTCGTTATCAATTAGCCCTTTACCAGTCGTTATAGCCGACCAGACCATCATGCCTAGGGGACAATGGAGATTATACAATGTCAATTAAAGTACCAAATCTATCTATCTATATAAAAATCAATTGCTGTATGTAGGTAGGTGTGGGGT
Source organism: Blastobasis adustella (assembly GCA_907269095.1). Taxonomy (NCBI): domain Eukaryota; kingdom Metazoa; phylum Arthropoda; class Insecta; order Lepidoptera; family Blastobasidae; genus Blastobasis; species Blastobasis adustella. The sequence goes on from OU026114.1 coordinate 19,412,103, forward strand.
AGGTGTGTGATAGGTGTGGGTAGGGTAAATTAGGTTAGTTCTAGGGTAGTGGTAGGGTAGAGTAGGGTAGAACAACACGGGCCAACTAGTTTTACAATAAAATAAATGGCCAAAAGCATACTTACCGACGCCGATCTTGTGATACAATTCTGGCATGTACAACTCTGCTTTCTCTCTACAGAACATATGGTATTCCGTCTGTTCCGCGATTGGCGTCACACAGTTAAATTGCCTGCAGTTTGTGTAGGCCTCCATGATCTAAAACGAATATACTCATTATTGTTACATTGCGGTGAAGATGGACGCAGCGGTTATAAAATTAATAGTCTGTAAAACTCACCTCGGACGGGGACCAGCGGGCCGTACCCCAGTACATAACCCAACCCTGATTTATGATGTAAGTCATGGTCCGCACTAGTTCTGTTGAAAGAGATAATAAATGGTTAAATAATTCATTTTACTTTAACATATTTAATTACTAAAACACGAGCAAGGATTTAGTTGGATACAACGTGCAGTTTGCGTGCGTTGTCCATCTTGTCTACGTTATTTTGCTAACTTAGTAATGACGTGCTGATTACCTTCCATCGGGCATATCGGGTCCACCTTGTGCAAGAGCACCACATCGATGTAATCCATGTTGAGCCTCGTCAGCGCGTTCTGCACCGTCTCCACAATGTGCTTACGAGAGAGGCCTCTCTCATCGGACCTGTTAGGACGGTTAGGACGAGACCTAATAAATGATATCGGGAAACAATATTAGCATTTATTCAGCAAAAAGCGATTAAAGCGAATTGTAAAATGTAGCGGTGTTATTAGCAAAAGTAGCTTGTTATTGAACACAATACTTAAGTTGCGCTTCGCTCCAGATCGAAGGGCAATTTATTGTCTAAAGCCTTTCTAAGTTTAATATTAAAGTTAGTTATCGTGAACAAGTGCTAGAATGAAAATTAGTTTATTAAACAGACATGTTTATTCAGCCGAGCAAAATAAAAGTTTTCTAATAAATAAAATCAATAAATCTAATGTTAAAGGTTAACTTACAAAAGATCAGACTAAACATTTTAGTATTTTAGACTCAAGTTTGCTAGGCCGAATAGGTACTAAATATTCTATATAACACATGACACATCTAAATTATCTAAATCGTGAATTTGACAGGCAGTAATGCTCTTCTGAGATAATATGATATGGTTTATTTGCCCGATTGCACTAAACTTTGGCGACTCTTAAATATAGACCCCTCAAGATACTCCTAAGCATTTAGGCATCACAAAATTTGTGACATAAGGTTAAGAACGAGTTTTGTTTGAATTTGGTTTATGCTGGTGCAATAGTTTATCTTATTAGGAATACAAAAAATCGATTAAAACGTCGTTTATATGTAGTTTAGTGCAATCGGGCGATTATGTGGGTACTAAATTATTAGGTAAGTAAATGACAACAACCGGGATTTTTTTTATACACATTATTTTATATTCTCATAATAGCCCTAGTTTTTCGTTACTTTGTGTCATTAAAACAACTGGCCTTTGTAATCCTGAGTGACAGACATCATAAATAATCTTTGTAAGCCTCATGGACTTACTGCTCAAAAGGGACTGAGCGCTTCTAAGATTAAATCCGGGCCGAGCGAGAGTCACCATCGATAGTCCTGTGCCCCTTTCTAGTGTGGCCATCATTGTTGATGCAAATTCCGAAATACTTTTATTAGCGCGGACACTGACCTACCGATCAGGGCCAGACAGAGCCTGACCGGGTGCAACCTGAAGATCATATTTTCACCAGGGTCCAGCCCAAGGTTCCTATAATGCTACTCGGAATCTATTGGTCCAAGAACACTAGTTCCTAAAGAGAAGTGATAGTGCTCGTTGAGATCTACATTTCGGATGACAGCTGTCAAACTTATAACTGAAATAACTCTTAAACTGTTGGTACAACAACACTAGTTCCTAAAGAAAAATGATAGCACTCCTCGAGATCTACATTTCGGTTGACAGCTGACAAACTTAAAACGGAAATAACTCTTAATCTATAGGTGCTAGAACACTAGTTCCTAAAGAAAATAATAATGATTCAAAAATTCAAAATTCAAAATTACTTTATTGAGTAGGATATTACATATCGCTTTCAATCGTCAAAGAGGAGGGGGTAGGAAATTAGGAAGGAAACATACAGTGACATGTTGGCCGCCCCATGGCCGCAGCACACCCACCCCCCGCCGACAACGGCCGGACCATGTCCGACAATATCAGTGATAGGTAGCTGCTCCCACCCTACCCTTACCCTGCCCGTAGCCTAACCCTATCCTACCCTACCCACCCCTACCCCGGCCTACCCCTTAACCTAACCTACCTTTACCCCTACTTTTTCCCTATCTTATCCTACGCCATCCCTACCGCAGTCCGCGCAGAGCAGACGCCCCCCTGCTCGTCGAGATCTACTTTTCAGATTGTACGGACTACCCAAAATAATACCAAATTCACGGTAGAGATATTTCTCTAATAATGGTAACACTAAACATGATACTTGTCAATTTAGAATGACGGTGATTATGCCAATAACATAATGTTTACACTGTTAGAAACGGTCAAAGGACTATCGATGGTGACTCTCGCTCGGTGCGGATTTTGTCTTAGAAGCGCGCAGACCCTTTTGGGTAGTAAGTCCATGTCTAAAAGTTATCTCTATAAGTCTTATAATTATATAAAAAGATTATCTTTTATTTTATTATATATATAGGTATATCTTTTATTTTATTTTAGTTTTGCCCACGACTTCCTTTCGTCCTTGTCTCTGTGAACTTCGATTACTCTTGAAGACAAAGGAGGTTATCTTTATTTAATATTAGTTTTGCCCGCGACCTACTTTCGTCCTTGTCTCTGTGAACTTCTATTATTCTTAAAGACAAAGGTACTAGCATTAGGCCTTTTTGCGATCGATCTCCCTTGCATAGTTAATAAACGAGTGTGCCGTCGCCCCTTGACATTTTAAATAGGCACATAAATAGATAGATGACGCTCAGGTATAAAATTAGTTTATTTTGTTTCAGGGCTTCGGGTTCAGAGATATGCAATTCACGTCAAATATTTCAATAAACCTATCTCTGAACATGACATGATATTTCGTGAACATCCATGTGTCATTTACAGGGATCATCAGAAAATAGAAAGAAAATAGTACAAACAAAATGACATACTTACCTACAACCTTAACCCTAAACGTAAATACTATATTTACAGATAAAAACCCTCCTTCAGGGCATCCACACGAGTCATGGTACCCAGAAGGCTGGCAACATTTCCCCTGATGAGTGATGAATGATGAGTGATTGATGAATGATGAGCCTCAACATCTGAGTGAAAAATTTGCCAGTCCTGCGGTCACCAGTGGCCTTGCAGAGCCGACTTGAGCCGCCACGCCACTATAAAACATTCGGCTGCAGGACCACAAGGGTCCTCGAAACCAATGAGTGTGCCATTTTATAATATAGAAGTGCCTTACCTACCTATCGATTTATATAGGTTTCATTAGAAGACTAACATATAAAATGGCGGCTACTTCTTAAATGCTGACATTGCTAACTGTGAGATGCAACAATACAAGTGGCAAATTAATGTAAATTGGTGGAAACGAACTGGAATTTATTCCTCTTTCCATTTCTAAATCTTACACAGGTACAGTCAGAGCGAGATAAGTTTGTGTTATAAAATTATGTCTGTTTCCTCTTTGAAAGTTTTTTTGTGATAAGGGCAAAAGATCAATTTTCAAGCTTTAAATTTAACACCATTTCAGCATTTCACTGAAATAGGTTCTAGTCCCGTATTAGGACCGGGACCAATACCAGGATCTGAGCCTGGATCTGACGTAGACGTGGACCTAGACCTGGACTGGGTCCTGGATCAAGACATGAACCTGGATATAGAGCTGGGCATCGATTAGAACGAAGACGTAGATCTGGTATTTGACCTGAACCTGGACAAGGACAAGGCCAAAAACCAGAACCAATCCCGAGACTAGGACAAAAGCCAGGACCAGGATGTGGACCTGGATTTGGACGTAGTTGTGGACCTGGACCTAAACATGGACCTGATCCTCGCTCAGAACGTAGACCTGACTATGGACCTCGGCATCAACCAGAACCAAGACGACAATCCGGTCTTAAACCTGAACCTGGTTGTAGACCTCGACCTGGTTCTGAATCTGGACCAGAACCTAGACCTAGAGTTTGACCTACAGGAGGAGTACAGTAGAGGGGTAAAGTAGGGCAGGGATAGGAATATTAAACTAACGTAAGTAGAAGCAGCGCAGAGGTATGATGGGGTAGGAGTAGGGTAGGTTAGGGGAATGCGACACTTAAATCGATAAAACTTCGTATTTTTTGTTCGATTGCAATAATTCTTTAACTGAATAATTGATTTTGATGTGACTATAATTCTACGTATTTAATCAAAAAACTCGCCAACAATATCTATGACCGATCAAAAACCTGAAATGAACGAATTTGCTATCGCCTATGATTTGCCATCCAACTCACTCGTCGCACGTAGCACCATAACGCCAACGGTCGACCTGCTGGACATCTATGAGGTGACATGACATATTACCGGATTGCAGTAGTGAGGTAGTGAGTGAGTGAGTGAGAGTAGTGAGGTGTCCACAAAACTACTAACTGACCAATATTTCCCTATTCCAGTAGCTATTAGTTCTAGGTAATAAACAGCTACTGGAATACCTACTGAAAATTACTGTCAATTCATTTTATCTACTTATGATCATAGGTACCTATTCATAACTTCGTTAAGTACCTAGGTATATTATACCCATTAACTTCTAATATGTAACCAAAAGTCGCTGGTGATGATGATCACTGATACAATATTTATGTACTAAATAAAAGGCACACCATGCAAGTAAAGTCCCAACAAAGACATATTAACTTTAGTACCTATAAATAGAATTCATTCACTTACTTCGTGCTCCAGTATACTTTTAGTGTTACAATAACACTGCTTCGTTTCAAACCTCTTCTTTTTAAGACTCTTGAAAGGTCCAAATCTGCTTTAACTGTTGTAACGATGAAAAAGAATTTATTAGAATCAGAAAGTTTATCATTATCCTACAAGTAAAGTACATCATTCCGGGACTACCTACCGCAGTGGGCTTCGGATAGATCGAAAAGATTGATTCCATGATCTAGGGCGATCTCTATGATCGTCTCTGTATCGACGTCCGCCTGGGTTGTCCACAGTCCAAGTCCAACGTTGGGCACGCGGAGGCCTGACTTCCCGAGATTCTTGTACCGCAGCCCGGGGGTCACGGTCGATGGAATAGTTGCGTGGTTTCCCATGTAAGTCGACATTTGCCTGGATACCGCCATTCCACCAGCTGTGGACAAGAGGATTTCAGTTAGCTACATAAATTGATCGAAACTAAGTTAGTGAGATACCTCTTACGGAATTGAAAATGATTTGAGACTCGCTCAAAACCAGAAGACAACGGATCTCACCAATCAGCTCGTATTATCCAAAATATAGAGAGAATATCAGAGAAGATCAATCGACCACACTCATCACCATACTGACGCCTAGGTCTCAGAATCCACCAGTGTGGTCTGCGAGAACGGAACCCCTTCAACAAAATGTAGACCTCGTTTTATCTTTTAATTCCCGTGGAACTACAAACATGATAATAAATAACAAGCCTATTTTTACTGAAGATTATACCATTTACAATCAGTTGAGTACTTGTGAAGACAAATCTAACGAACCCAAACACGAAGTGTTTATCATGCATAGTTTATGAGTGCCGCCGACTATCTTCCGCCATCATCAGACCTTAAATATCACCTAGGGGTATAGTACACATCGAGACCATTCCATAGAGCCCAAATACGATGGGGTTATCTTGTTCCGTTCACTAGTTCCTATGACCACCTTCAGACTCCATCATCAGAACAGCTCCATGGTACCATATTGTATTTTTTATGCTGCGCAATGGCAAACGAGTAGATAGCCCACCTGATTGTAGTTACACAGTTGACCTTTCAGCTCATTGAACGCCGGGAAGTGGGCCAAATTAGGCTTGCAAGATTTGAGCCGAACCTACAAACATAGCAAATAAAGGCTTGTAATTTTAGTGTTTTTCGCATTTGCACCCCTCTCACCTTGGTCTAACATCTGCTGTGAATTCGCACTGAAATCATCCATGCAATCGAGCGACGCGATGGGAGCACGGCACCTGCACAACCAGACAACGTCAATCTAAATTATTTACTAAGAAAGAGGTCACCACTGCCTACAGAGAGCAACACCAGGGATATCATCATTGCCCACCTGTGTAGCACGGTATACGAATATTATAGTTATTTAAGAAATATGGGAAATCCTCAGAATATTCTATTGTTATACAATTGAAATCGGTTAAGACGACGTTATTAATAATGTATGGTGCATTCAGACGCACGTCGTGCAGCCTGGCAAGCAGCCCGAGATGCAGTCCGGAAGTGGTACCGCCTATCTCTGACAGTACGACGCCATTTTGATAAAATTGAGTTTAAACCATTCGCAGCAAGACAGCTATGGCTCTGGCTTACTTATTAATCCAAACTGAATTGCATCAAGATGGCGGCGCACTATCGGACATCGGCGGTACGCAGCCCGTGCACTTCGCGGGCCAATTTACATGCTTGTTTCCAAGCTTGTGCTCGTTGAATGTAGGTTTGAACGGAAGCGTCTGTTGAAATTTGTCATCTGTCATGATTGTGATGACGCTGACGATGATGATTGAATTTATTAAAAAGTAAATAATAAATAAATACATATTTTTGGACAATTCACAAATCGCCATCTAGCCCAGAACTAAGCATAGCTTGTGTTATGGGTGCTAGACAACTGATAAACTACTTATATACTTTTAAATATATACATAATATACATATAACACCCAGACCTACAGCAGAAATTAAAATTCATAATTTCGATTTCCGCTCGGCCGGGAATCGAACCCGGGACCTCTGCGTGGCAGACTGGCATATTAACCACTAAACCACTCAGGTCGTCGGGTTGGGTCAGGTTATGTTTGCTGATTATGGAAAACTACCGAAATTAACAATATTTATGAAAATATACTTTTTGTATTTAGGTAGGTAATATTTAGAAGATATTACGAATAATTAACTTAAATCTAGATTTAAGTATCTACTTCTAAACTAAACAAGTAATAATTCTACACCTAATGTATAGGTACGAGTATTTCCTACTAATACTACTATTATAATATTTATATTTACATACGTTAGTAGGTACTACAACCACCCTAATAATAGATACTAATGTCTTAGATACTTTCTACTTAACCAATATTTAATACAAGCCACTATAATCATAATTAAAGGTGCTGAATTATCTATCTACTAATACTAAGGTTGTGATTGTATATATTTATTTAAGTAAATGTTGGTTCTTCAATCACGAAGGAAGTATTGCGTGGGTAAATTGCTGTCAAAGACATATGCCTTTATGTAATGGTATCATTATGACCTTCGGGGTCTACAAGAACAAGGTGACGTAAAGCGATTAGTATTATATTAGTGTATAATATATACCTATATTTACCAGTACTACTAGTACTTTTATAAATTGATTAAGCAGTACGTAACCTAATTACAAATGGTGTTAAAATGAGATAAAGTTAATTGTGTGTTAAGGAGTTTTGAAGAAAAATCTACAGGTTCGAATTCTGTAGAAGATAAAGAGGCAAGACAAATAACACTAAAAGCTTGCGGTACGCAAGTAAAAGCCAGGAAACAAGGTATAGTGAGAAAGCGAGAGTATGAGACTGCGTTGCCGTATGTCTAGGACGGTACCGTACCTGCGCCGCGGGTCCGCCGGTCTCTGAGGCCGTCATGAGGTAAGCTAAGCGATCAAAATTACCGGCCGGTATCTCAAGCGGTTGGAAGATCCTGCAAGTTTGTGACAGTAGCATTGACGTGAGCGCCTTTACAATCTGCTTTCAGATGCGGTTCTAGTACTCGGTACCTACTCGCATGCGACGACCGCGGTGCGCGATGCGGCGAGGTGTGCTCTCGGCTTTATGCTCTTGGGAGAAGACGTAACTCATGGCTGCGTGATGGATTAACATTTTATGTGTAGCCGATACATAAAATGGAAAATCTTTTGTGTGAATATAAACAAAAACCCTAAAAGCTTATATCGTGTTGTTGCATTAAACACTATATACCGTGTACGTTAAATCGTTTCGCATGCATCTGTTTGCAACATGCATTATTGCGCTGAGCGATTTATTGCTGCAGAGCATTGAGATTGCAATGTCAAAGGTACGTCTTCTCCCTGGGCCGTGGTCCTGACGGACTCAGTTACCGATATATGGTGGGCATGGGGTTGGAGTCGACGCTGACGCTGTCCGGGGGCCCGAGCGGGGTGTGCGGCGTGCAGCGGCTGATGGTGGACTCGCTGCGCGACATTTGCGAGCCCTCCTTGCCGCCGCTGCTCTCCACCCCTTTGCCTTGCATCTCGTAACGCCTCATTCCGCTCCTACGCTTAGCAACGGCATCTTATCTCCCTACAAACATCTTACAATGAAATGTTCATAGGAATCCACGCCGGCGCGTGCCGGCCGCCTAGGGGAGGATACGGCCTTCATGGAGACATTCAGAGGAGGGTAGGGTAAACATAGAGAAGCATGCATGCCCTAACGCTAACATCTAGTCAGCTAAGGGAACATGTACTGTGTGATCCACTTGGATATCTGCATCTAAACACGGGTCTAGTCACAATTAAAAGGTAAGAAATACATATAATAGGTACGTAAATACATAATACGTTAAGGTTGTAGTGTGTTGACGTGGCACGGAAGAAATAGCGATGACAGAGGGAATTTGAGTCGCCATGCACTCACCGGGTCGGTGCAGGGGTCTACGTACTCGGCATGGGGCGGCGCGGACGCGGCTGGCGAGGGACTGAGGCGAGCCTCCACTGCAGGCGGAGGGCGGCGGCCGCCGCGCATGCGCCCCACGCCCATGCCCTTACCGATCCGACCTATTTCTAGACTCGGTTGAAAATCACTAGAAGCCTCCATCGGAGCTCCTACATGAATAGTGTAAATAGCTCCACGATGAATTATTGCGTAGGTAGAGCGCGCGCCATGTTACAGTTATTGATTTTTTTTCTTTAACGGGTTGTTAGGGTATGATGCCCACGTAAGTTTATAAACATAGAGGAGACGAAAGGGGCTTAGGTAAATAACATAATAAGGTAGGTACCTACATACATTTAACAGAAATATATGGATAATCGTAAGTATAGGAACACCAACGAAATTAAAGTGAGCGTATAAGTAAATAATAAAAAAGGTCAATTGCATAACTCAGAATTTGTGCAGAGTTAGGTATTCGAGTCGTTACGTAAGCTGACGTTGGCATTGAGAGCATTGATTTTTATCGGTGCAATGTGGGCGCGAGGTGGGTTACCCGGGGCAGGACGGCGCGCGCTGCAGCGGCGGCCCGGCGCGGGGGCTCACGTCGCTGGCCGACGCCCGCCAGCACACCGTGCGCGCCGCGTACGCTGGGTGAGCTCCACCCGCCGCGCCCTCCGCGACCTCCACCGCCGTCTCTAACAGTCAACACAAATAGTCATCAACCAATCCTCGCGTCCTGATCGTCAACATTGTGGAGCAGACTACGGCGCTGTCCTAATTGGAATCGGTCGTGCGACAGGCGGTTATGAGTTTATTTTTATCAATAGGCTTGTATTTGAGATCTTCAAATCGGGCGACGTCCGTTGTACGACCATGGACGCACGAGCGTTGCCAATTAGGATAGCGCCTAAATGCTAGCAGTGGACTTAAGGGTTTTAATGAATGATGAGAAGCTCTTAACAGTTCTGGAGCCTCTTACTAGTAGTTGCTTGCTGTAATCTCTATGCATTTTAGGCAGTTTGGAGATCACAGGATTGAAAAGCGATTCCAAGTTTATGCTTAGCGATTACTCTATTTTTGAAGAGCTCCTTCCTCATCGTCGCTCAATATCTCCGAAACTATATGGCCCAGGTGTTTATATTGTGGCACAACTTTGAGCATGTAGGCCCGCAGATAGACAGGTAGGGTGCTTCTTGAGGCTTTTCTTCTTAGAAACACAATTTCTTCAGTTTTCTTAATGAAGTAAATTAAGTCGTGTACTTCCGCATACCATTCACATAAATATAGGAGTTTCCTGAGACTTCCGACTGAGGGGCTCAGCAGCACCATGTCATACGAATAACTAAGGTTATTTATAATCTTACAATAAATAAAGACAATGCCGCCAGGGTAATACTGGGACCAGAAAAACACTTATATGGTTTCTTCCACTTTTATCGATATTTTTAAACAAGTTTGTCGTTTTAGGGTAGTAGAAATAAATTAAAGATTTACCTTTATTTCGAATTTTCCTTGTAAGGTCTATAAAAATACCATCCTCTTCCCCTATGCTCTGACTTGATTGAGGTTTTGACAGTTGGGCGCTGCAAGCTTTTTTCAGGACACTCTGTATGAAATACAAATTATCTTGGCGTCAATATCCCGGTTGTATTCACCATGATCCAGGAATGGCAGATCTGCACCTTTAGCTTACCTATAGATAACTCTATCTAGCTCTTTCGATTTTCGATGATTGGTGGCTTGTATGCGAAAGAGAGGATAGGTAGAAGTAGAGTAGGCGTAGGGTAGGGTAGGGTAGGGGTCGGGTAGGTGTCGGGTAGGTGTAGGGTAGGGATAGGTTAGGGGTAGGGTCTACAACTGCCTAGCGATGGGCCTTCGGCGCGGTGTTAGAAGGGTTCCGGTTGTGTTCTTTTGAGATCCCGTAGCTCATCGAACTGCAACGAGGTGGACCACCGTGGAGTTTTTAGTGGATGGAAGTCCCACATAGGTTTTCGGAGATCGCAGGTTTTCTTTACGTTACCAAAAAAAAGGATAGGTGTATGGTGGGTATTGGGTAGGTGTAGGGTAAGTGAAGGGTAGGCGTAAGGGTACGCTAGGGTAGGGATAAGACGCTACGCGAACGAAGTCGCACCGTGTCCACTAGTAATAGGTATAAAACAAACTCGCTCCCCACCGCTTGCCCCTTTGTAACTACGTGTGTATATACGCTTAGTGCGTTTAAACTACTCAAGGGATTTTAATGCGGTTTTCAACAATGCAAAGGCTGGTTCTAGGGTAGTCAAACACGCGAGCAGTCAAGCCAGTAAGTTATAATTAACGATTTCGTGGTGCTATGTGCAATTTTAACATGTAGGGAGACTGACAATAAAATTAAAAGTTTAAAAATTAAGATGACGAGATATTGAAAAGAAAATTATTGGCGTTGACTCACCTTGTAGTTTTTGGTGGTATCCGGTATGGAAGGGCGACTGTGGCGCCACCGCTGCAAATCGCTCAGCCGGTGGTGCGACCAGGAAGTGTTCATGCCACGAAGTTCAGACGACGGCTTGACAATAATTTGAACAGATAGAGTTTTATTTGCTGTAAATTTTGCTGTCTGTGAGGAGCGTTTCAGGTTAGACGTGCTAACACACCGAGCTGGCTAGAATATAGGTAGATGATGTGCGGGTACTATATTAGGAAAATACACAGAAATCTAAATAATTACCAATATTTAGATTTCCGTACCTATATGATTAAAGTTATTAAAATAGACTTGACAGTAACCTGGGGCCCTATTTTTGAATCCCTCGCGCCTATTCGAAAGGTTTTCAATCTTGATTTTCGGCATGATAAATTAAATATTTTTTAAATCATATTGACAATACCGAAAGAGTACGGTTCAAAAATAGGAAAAATCAGCATCATGCATCATAATATCGAATATGAATGCCGAGAATAAAAATTGGAAACCGTTCGAATCGAGGCGAACGTTTAAAAAATAGGGCCCCTGGATAGATACTTACAAATTATTTCTTTTTTTGTTTTAGTTACCTACCTCCCTTTTGTACTCTTCTTCAGCTTCGATGGCCCGTTGGTAACGCAGCTCGATATCCAGTTGTCTGACTTCCTCTGCCTCTCTCGCCTGACTCTCCCTTTCCTTCAGAAAATGCAAAGAAAATGCAGAATTGTTATAAATGAGCTTACCTAAATCTACTTGTATTGATGTCTAAAGTAGGTGCTTCATCTTGATATAGAATAGTACGGTCACCCGTGGATATTAAAATTACTAAAAAGGTTACCGTTTGGCATTGTGATATTGTTATAGTTCTCCCTATTTTGAATATTAAAACCGGAGTCTTCAGGATCGTTGCCCGCCGTAAGTCAGTAAATTAATAAGTTGAAAATCTCCAAATTCGATCAATAATTTTTATAGGTTACCGCAATTTACACATATGGTTAAATTTACACATAAACTCCCTGAAAAAGCTATATACTAATTTGTAAAGTTCTTGTTGCCGGTTTAGATGCTAAGACGGGTTTTGTCAGTGAAGAAGTTACTTAGGTGTAGGTGGCCTAAAACACAATTTTAAAGCATTTTCTATCAAATATTTTATAGATAGATAAAATAAGAAACCTCTAGAAAACCCCATTTTGCCCGCATATGAGCCAATGGGTACCTTATTTTTGCAAAACAGGTAGCCGTCATAATTTTTAGGATAGGTAAATCAAACTTAAAACCTAACAAGTAGGAAACAACACTGTGGCTACCGACTATAGTTTATCATTTCGACTTTAAGCATTTAACACTATGTTACTGTTAAAATGTTTAAAATCAAACTTAAAAGATACAATCACCTAACAAAATCAACCTCTCTATTGATGTAACATTCATAGCTACAAGAGTTGTATATCAAAATACCTATACCCCTTTGAGGTCTTTTTACAATATAGATTGAATAATTTACATTGTAACAAGTTCTTCGTATAATCCGTTTTGTATTAAATTTTTCATACAAAACCATACCCGTTTTGCGAAATAGCATGTTTCTGTAAAGTAATTAAAAAAACTTCAAAATTAAAGATAATCCGAGATAACCCTTTGCCTTAATTTAAAGTTATATAGCGCTAAAATGTAAGCGTAATATTAACAATTTGCTAATTACAAAGGTTTTCGATTAATCAGGGAAGATATATCTTAATTTTTTACCAAAAGCACCATAAACTTTCGATAGACATACATCCGCCATTAAGCTGCTCCGGTACCCAAGCAAAACGAATCGACACTAAATTCCTTACTTTTTGACACTAACGTATTAAAAAATGCTGTTTCTTTATACACCAAACGAGCGGTAGGCAGAGCCAGACGAGACCACTTACGTCCTTTGTACGATAAGTTGGAATCGTCTGAGGGGCAGAAACAAGTTGGCACGATCGAGGGTTAAAGCGGCACAGGACATCTCATCTCAACGTTTTAGTATTCAAAATGGGGAGAGCTTTAACAATATCACAATGCTAAACGGCAACCTCTTTAGTAATTTGAATGTCCAAGGGCGCCCATACTAGACGGAGGGAGAAGAACTAACAGTACACTAGGTATTAGAAAAATACATAATTTAGCATATTTTAGCACATCGCTGCTCCCTTGAAGATCGTAAATCTACTATTACTATTTGGATCAGTTGGATCCATTGACCGGTGTTGGAGAATATTTTTGACCTTCATTACCTATTTACCTAACTCATTACACTAATACATTTTATATAAAATATCTAGCTATTATCTAAGTAAAAAAATTAATCATCTTGGCGTTAATGTCCCGGTTATGCTCTCGCGCACGAGGGCCCGGGGTCCGCCTTGACCATGATCCAGGATTTGGCAGGTCAGGTAATTACTAGTAATTATCTAAATATTTATACTAAAAAGCTGTTTCTGTACATTGAAAGATATTACAAAAACATTTTGTAATACGTAATTATTAATATTTCACCAGCAAATACCTACTTTATTTAGTGGAGAAACCATGATGCATGCTACTGGCTGGACATGCAATTTCGAGGTAAAATCCACAAATAATACTAACCGTGGTAACAAACCCGTGAATATGTGCAGTGAAAGTTTATTTAAAACTTCGTAAAACCGTAATACAAGGTTTCATACATACTACGTAATTTTTTATTACTTTATAGTACCTAACATAACTTATTGAAGCTGAAGCTCTGTAACCCAAGATTTCATATACCAATTTAATAAAGACTGGGAATTTATTATTTCTTTTTTATATTCGTAGGTTGCCGTTTAAGAATGTTATAGTTTCAAATAAAAATGTGTTAATTTTATTTACATAAAAAAAAATGGAAAGAACTTTAGGTACTTTTAAGTTTGGACATAATATTAATATTACGCTATCAAAGACAATGAAATTTTGTAGACGTGATCCAGAAACCAATACCTATATTTGTGATTTGTTAAATTTTCGTTACAATATATCACTTCAGAGTTACACGGGATTTAGAATTTCCATACACGTTTTAAATCCTTTCTGGTTCGAAAGGCTTTGAAACGATATTTTTTACTAAAATCTGACAAACCACAAGCATAGGTATCGGTTTCTGGATGGCACGATAAAATAAGTGGCGCGTGTTTTAGTATTACACCTTAATTAAAATATTATTAGGTTCGAAATAAGGTGGTCCTTGTTTGCCGCCCGTACCTTAGGGCAAACCCGTAGTTTAGGGCAAAATCTAGTAAGAGACATAAAAGTGTACTTACTTTCTGTAACTGGCGCTCATGTTCAATTTTTTGCTGTTCCAGTTCTTCCTCAGGAATTGGAGGTGTTTCATCTCCACTTGATGTGTGCTTCGCTCCTATTGTAAAGCAAGTAATTACCTACTTAATAAGTATAGGTACCGGTGACCGGAGAGCTGGCTCGTTCCTCAGACAACGGGTTAGCAACGCCATCCAACGAGGCAACGCAGCCAGCTTTCTGGACACCATTCCGGAGGGCAGCTGCGGTGTCCAGGCTTGACCCGGGTCCGTTTAACCAAGGGGCTTAACCAGAATCCAAGCTTGACACGGGTCAAGGACTGACTGCTTGACCAGGATCAAGGCTTGGCTGGTGGACCTAGGGCTCGACCAGAGTCCAGACTTGACCCGGGTCAAGGATAGATAAGATTAGATAAGTCAGTGGCACTGTTGTGTTTGTTGTTGTTGTGTTTGCTTGAGTTGTGCGTTCGAGGAGAACCAATCAGATCGAGAGGAGAATACCATTTTACCAATAGGATTCAAATCGAAAGCTAATCGAATGTGATTCTCCAGCCCGCCTGCCAAGCGTGGAGATTATGGCAATAACCTCCTTTTTCGTGGGAGAGGCTCTATTTAAGTCCCGCATTGGACTGTTGTGGGCTGTGATAAATCTATCTACAATAGGTAGGTCACAATTCTAAAAAAAAGAATGTCCCTTTGAGCTCTAGTAGCTTTTAGAAATCACAACAAAAAAGCATTTCTCTTAGAGCCACACGGACATCGTTTCGCCGGTGCTCTATAATATTATTTTATTGGTGTCTATATTAAAAAATATATTTTATTATACTTTTTCAACCGAATAAAAAAATGAGGACCAAACAAAACGGACCGCTTTACCGTTAATAGAGGGCAACATCGCATGCGTCAACTTCAATTTATCGCAAAATAGTTCCTCCACAGTATGTCAAATTGGACACTACTGGCCACAGTCATAGGACGCGAGCGGCTGTTCATGACAGCCACAGGAAGTCATACCCCACTTTATTTGCTCTTGAACACGACAATTTTACTATCGAACAATGGATTCGCGTAAACTCGTATCTTCTTTACAGGCGAGTACAAGATTTTTCTACCTAGCACAGAAAGCGACGGTGATCGCGGACGTTATGATTTCTATTGAATTTAGTAAAAAAGGTATCACCTATTGTATTTAAATCATGGTGAACTTCGTATAGGTTTTCTTTAGACTTTACAATATTTCAAGTTATCCCATTGTAGTATTTTGTATTCATTCGAAAGTACCTATTTAATGCAATAAAGAGATTACGTACATATATACATATCCATAGGTACCCCTACCTACACATAGCAAACACCTATACTTAAAAATAAAGCTATAAATGAACGCAATAGCTACGTTCAAAACTAGATAATCCTGAAGATTATCTAGTTACGTTACACTACTAATATGCCGAATGTAATGCACACACAACGTACCAGTAGGAGGATGATATGACGAGATCCAGAATTGGTGAGCCAGTTTTGTCGAATAGTGTCACGAATTCAAATATAAGTGCCTAACACAGCACTACGTTAACGGCAAACGTGAAAATGTATTCATAGAATGTTTATTTTCACGGTTACCACGATGCTTATAGTGAAGTTAGGTTTGGGACTAGTTGGCAAACATCCAACATTGAGTCCACGTCCACAAGTTTTATTTCGATATGAAACGTTGTCTACGTAGGTAGTTAATAAACCTTTGAAATTTTTCGAGAAAAACACAGAGTGCAGGAGAATTATGATTAATAGGTGCTATATTTTTGACGAAGTTTGACGGGAAAGGTTTGTGCAGGCACTAGGTATGTAGTCGATACTCCGTACAGCCGCCGACGATGGCGTCGACAGTTGCAGCGTTGTTTGCCTTTACGACTGTGGCGATGCACAGGTACATGCCACGTCCCATTTGCTGATGCGTATACTTTATACACACACTGAACACTAAGGGCGTCCGTTGCGTTGAGCGGACGGAAACCAGCGGGCGGAAGCCTTCCGTCGCGTGGGCCACATAAACCCGTAATGGATAGAATCCGCACTGTTCCGCACGCATCCCATCCGACGCATTGGACGCATTGAGTCACTGTAGTTTTTCTGATGGTAGCCCGCTACAGTCAAAGCTATCGCTGCAGTCGGACAAGCGGCCGGTTGGCAGCTTCGGTTGATTCCGATTCGGGGGCCTCTTTTTGTTCTTCGTACCAGGTTTTACCACGTTGCTCATGACGTTGCCGCAACATGGGGCGCTTGAATCAGAGCAATCAGAGTTGTTTAGGTACTTATATCACGGCTACCTACTGCACCTTTTCCTTCTTCTTTAAGTTGTTGGTAGAGAGCCCGTATAGTATCCGTAGATGATACAGCAGAGGAAATGGTAGAGTTAGCTTAGGTAAGCTTGTATATATACTATACCCTTAGATCTTTAACACTTAGGTAGGTACTATGTTAATGCTATTCTCACTGTCATTAAGATAATTTCTTTCGGAAGGTTTATATGTGTAACTAGTGACCCGCCCCGGCTCCGCACGGGTTTTCGCGGATTTATATTATGTGTAATATATTATGGGTATTGCATGTATTACACGTAATATTAACCTTCCAGAAACCGCCACTAAGGCCATCTTCCATCATCATCATCATCATCATCATCAGACCATGAATATCACCTAGAGGTATAATACTCATTAAGACTATACCATATAGCCCAAACATGGTGATGTTATCTTATTTCGTTCTAGTTCATATGACCTTCTGACTCCATCATCAGACCAGCGACCGTACCGCCTAATTTTGATAGTACGCCGGCAACTTTATCAAATCCTTTACAATCACGTCACAGAATCGGTACCGTCAACTCAGTATCGGGCATAATAAACGAAATTAATGGCATTGGAGAGTATAGTAACGATCCGTTTCGCATTTTGATTTTAAATTTTACTTCTGGAGTATCGGTAGCCGGGCGAAAGAGTATCCAACTGTACTCTTTTGTGAGTTATGTACATTATTTAAATACTAACCGATGCTCTTACGGTGAGGGAAAACATCGTGATGAAACCTGCACATTCAGGCAACTGAATTTGGAAAAATTATCCAATCTGGTCAGGTTCCCCTGGTAGCAGGGTCACTGAGGTCAGATGGCAGTCGCTCCACTGTAATTACCTGATCGCCAATTCCTGGATCATGGTCAAGGCGGACCCTGGGCCCTCGTTCTCGAGAGCACAACCGGGACATTAACGCCGAGATGATTATTTATTTACTTCAATTGAACACCGGTAAGTGGGTCAAATTAAGTTTGCAAAATTTGCCAAACATTGCAAGTTCAAATAAAAGCTTATAATAAAAAGAAAGAAAACCGGCCGAACCGCCGAGTTGTTTATTTATTTATTTAACTGTTTATTGTACACAATAATTATATACAGAGAAATATAACAGTATAGAAGACACAACAGGCGGCAGGTTGTTGTTAGGGTAGCCACCTTTTTTTTGGAGGAAAATTGTATTTTTCGCTGGTAATAGCAAAAATATATAGTACTTTTTGGAAATTAATGTAAAAATATAGTACATATTTATTTAAACTATTAGGTACCTACTTATTAATTTTTCCTTATATATTTTTGGTAGCTTTTGGCTTTGGCCAACAAGTAGAACAATGTGGTTTCTTCCTACCCCTACCAAGGCGTGACGATGAATGTTTCTTCTGAAAGTCTCCATGCTACGCTGGTGATGCGTTCCTGTTACAACTTTATGTCAAAAAGTTCGAAAATATACTATTTTTCGTATTATATATTTTTTCTATAATCTATAGTACAACAGTCTAAAATATAGTACGATACTATATGTTATAGTACGGGTGGCAACCCTAGTCCCTGCACACTCTGAATGCACAGATTAACATATCGTGCATCGTGGGTAATAGTTTTACCCACGATGGAACGGAAATGGTGTATGAGTTGGGGTGAGAGGTTGTCTGTGTGTGTGTCCCATGTAATGATTTGGATACGGTTTTCTGATTTGTTATTCATCATTGATGGTTCTTAGATAGCTATTATTGAATTTACACTCCAGGGGGCCCCGCAATCAAATTTTTTTCACCAATGTTATCTGTTTATCTCCAAAACAGCTTGACCGATTGAGAGACGGTTTTCTGCAGTGGATTTGTTATTTATCGGCAATGGTACTTAGATAGGTTTTATGATGAAAACTTGCCAGACAGCGCTACAATCAACCTTTTTGGGTGAAAATAATCGTTCCCATTGATCATGAAAATCGTTTGATTAATTTAGACACGGTTTGTAAAGAATTCTTCTTAATAAAAAATAATAGAATAGTTCTTAAATAAATATTATGGTGTTAACTCGTCAGAGGGCGCTGCACAAACATTGATAAATCTCGATGCCATAAAGAAGGTCAGAGATCCAACTTTACCGGCTTTTTGGGGCCACAAAATGACACCTGCCATTTGGCACAAGCCGAGGATATTCCGGATGCGCTAAGTATAGATCCCAGATATCTGACTTAATCATTGCCATATCTTGTAGGTCACGTAGGTCACCTATTCTGCCTCCGCCACATTTCGTTAGAGATATAAATATACATTGAAATATAACTCTTATCTAGCAAAGGGCCGAACTGAGAGGCGCGTTGTGAGGAGACAGATATCCAGCAGTAGACTGCAATAATAAAAATAAAATCATCTTGGCGTTAATGTCCCGGTTGTGCTCTCGAGAACGAGAGCCCGAGGTCCGCCTTGACCATGATCCAGGATTTGGCAGGTCAGGTAATTACAGCGACTGCCATCTGACCTCCATGACCCTATCAGGGGAACCTGACTAGATTGGATCATGGTTACACATCCAGTCGCCTAAATGTGCAGGTTTCATCACGATGTTTTCCCTCACCGTAAGAGCATCGGTTAGTATTCAACTGATGTACATAACTCAGAAAATAGTCATTGGTACATGGCCGGCGCGGGATTCGAACCCGGGACCTCTGGCTTACGAGTCGGATACTGTAACCGCTCGGCCACCGACGCTCTTAGTAGACTGAGTAGACTGAGTAGACTGCAATAATCTTGTGATTAAATTCTATATGGTCTCAATATCATCATCATCATCGTCCTAGCGTTTATCCCAGCCTCTGCCAGGTTCCGCCTTCCTACCCATTCTTCTCCACTTCGCCCGGTCTTCGGCATCCTCGCGTCGTAAGCCGTTGGCTCTCGCATCCGACTCAGCGATGTCAATCCATCGCTTCCTGATATCGGCAGGTTCAGGCACCTATTTCCCACGTATTCCTGAGGCTTACGCAACACGTGACCAAACCAGCGCAGGCAAGCCTCCTCGATCTTCTCTGCGATATCCCTCACGCTAAGACTGCCACGGATGTATTCATTACGTACTCGATCGAGCCGTGTAACTCTGCACATCCAGCGCAGCATTTTCATTTCGTTGGCGTGGAGTTCGCGAACGTGTTTCGTCAGCGCTGGCCATGTTGTATATAAGCCCTTTGAGCTTGACAGGGATTTTAGGGTCACAGATGACTGCCGTGAGTTTCCGCCATTTGGACCAAGCTGCAGAGATTCGGGACTTGACATCGTGGCCGATATCGCCAGACTCGTGCATCACGGATCCGAGGTATTTGGATTTATCTGTTCTATTGTCAACTTCGTTACCTATACGGATGGTGTCGGGATCCGTGCTGCAGCTGGCCATATACTCTGTTTTGGCGATATTCAACTTTAAACCACTGTTTTCTAGCACATCCTTCCACGTGTTTACCTCAAGTTCCTGCCTAAGCTTGCTCACCAGTACAATCCCTAGTGAACACCTAACAGTAATCGGGAAGGGATTAGTATGGCCTACGATGGTTTTGACGACAGCTTCAGTATTGGCATACAAGTGCTTTATGATACAAATATACGCCTCGGGCACAGACTTTGCTCTCAGAGCCCACCAGATTATCTCACGAGGGACACCGTCGAAAGCCCTCTGCAGGTCAAGAAATGCGTAATGCAACGGTTGACTCCCACTGCAATGGGACTCCTGGAGGACCCTGAGAGCAAAGACTGGATCCATGGTGCTGCAGCCCGGCCTGAAACCGTATTGGCATTCCGACAAGGAGCATTCCTAGCGAAGTCTCTGATCAATAATCCGTTCGAATAGCTTCATTGTGTGGCTCATAAGTTTTATACCTCGATAGTTGCCGCACTCTTGCCTTTTCCTTTATAGATTGGCTTGATAATATTTACGAGTCACGCGTCAGGTATTATCCCTGTAGCTACAATCCTGTTGAAAAGCTCAGTGGGCAAGACTACGCCCCGGATCCCCATTCTTTTCCAGATTTCTATGGGTATTCCGCTCATAGATTGAGACCTTATGGGTATTTGGTCTCAATCTATGAGCACACAATTAGACTACAAGACCTATGAAGCTGAAAGGCAGGTACGTATAAGTTAATGGGTACCCACTTACCTAAGTGTAGGTGACGATAGATAAGGAACCTATTTAATAATTTTACGAAAAGAGCATTAATCGGGAGTGAGAATATTGTATTATCACTAGGTGGGATCCAGTTTTGGCCACCGGGTCAGATTTGTTTGTGGTACTATTATAAGATATACCATCTGCATTTTATAAGTAGGTGTGACCATAAACGTGCATTGCAACCATTGGCGTATCTAGGGCTATTTTCCAGGGTTCAAGTGTCAAGAACGTCTTTCCCACGTTGCATCGCATACGTAGCGTATTTTAGAGAGCCACAAATAGGTGGACAAAATTGGGAAGTGATGCTAAATTATCATGTCAATGTCAATAACAGCGACGCTGTAGTTTTAGTCTTTGGCAAAACCGCTACATAGCGGAAGCCACAACCTGAAAAAGAAGAAGAAGAATTTTAAGACAAATTAATTTGAATGAATGTGTGTGAGCACTCCTGTCACATCACAAATAAACACAAAAGTGTGTGTGTGCGCGCCAGCCGGCACGTCACATCATATGCATTTGCCTTTATATTAAAACAAGCCTTGTTTATGGTTGAGCCTTTTTTTCGCGGGAATTTGTGGAGTGAAGTTATGGTTCTAAATGAATTATATTTCAGGGACCGTACCGCCGATCCCCAATAAAATGTCGCCATCTTGATCTAATAGAGTTAAATGACGTCACATCATCCAATTTCAATAGGCTCTACTCTAATAGAGTATATTTAGTAGAATGTATTGAAATGTACGATTTTGAAAGACATGAAGTTGCTATCTAACTTCATGGGAGTGGATTTTCTGTTCCGCTCTACTATTCTTTGTTTAATATAGGATGATAATTTTGAGAGCTCACTAATCCTTGGTCCTTGGCACACGCCTATGAAGTGTCGTGTTTTTTTCGGTAAAATATACTACGGATAAGAGCGTCGGTGGCCGAGCGGTTATAGTATCCGACTCGTAAGCCAGAGGACCCGGGTTCGAATCCCGTTTCGGCCATGTACCAATGACTGTTTTCTGAGTTATGTACATTAGTTGAATACTAACCGATGCTCTTACAGTGAGGGAAAACATCGTGATGAAACCTGCACATTCAAGCGACTGGATGTGTAACCACGATCCAATCTGGTCAGGATCCCCTGGTAACAGAGTCATGGAGGTCAAATGGCAATCGCTCCACTGTAATTACCTGAATTAAGGCGTACCCCGGGCCCTCGTTCTCAAGAGCACGACCGGTACATTAACGCCAAGATAATTATTTTTTATACTACGGATAATGTTATACTTCATAGACAGGTACCGCTTTTTAGTGAAGTGCCACGAATAACGATTAACAATAGACTATCGAAAATATGTTTTCAACTAAAATAATCGATCATTTAAAATTAACATTTGGGCAATTATGTAATTTTTTGTGATAAAATTCTTATTCCTTGTTTGGATTTCACACTAAGAGACCTTTCACAACAATTATTTCGACTCGCGCGTATTCTACGGAAGAGGCTGACTGACTGAATGATAATACACACGTGTCGAAATCGTCGTTATGGAAGGGTTTCTAAGTATGAAATAATGTTCATGCTTTTTAATTTTTATTTAACATCGTTTTATAAATAAATTTAACATTGCAGAATCTGAAAATATTCTATTATAAAGTACATTAATTCAGAATTTTATTCAATTTAAAAAGTTCGATGTTTTAAAATCATAATGCCATACGGATCTATACTATACTCATCAATGGCATTCATTTCGTTCATTCGTGACCGATAATGAGTTAGGTGGTACCGATTTTGTGACGTTCGTCACGTATTTAAAAAAAGTAAAAAGTGTAGTTCGGCCGTGCCTATCTAGATGGCGTTGCTTAGACATGATTCTCAGTATTGATTTGGTAACCGAAGTTACTCGGAAAGGTGTTTCGTAAAATATACTTAGATTTAGTACGTTTTCTGATAAAAAGCAGCAAAATGTGTACATTTCTATACGTTCAACGGTCTCATATTGATTTATTTTTGAGAATCTTGTCTAATCAACGCCATCTATTGCAATTATTTAGAGACCAATCGCAGCAAGGTAGATCTGGCTCTTCCTTGCTGCGATTGGTCCTTACTTAATTGGATTATGATGATGGCATACTACCAGTGATCGGCGGTACCCTTGCAGGATAGGATCAAAATGGCGGCGGCGTTCAATTAAAGATCAGCGGTACCACCCCTGGAATCCTTGGAAACGCCGCCATCTTATTCGATGGGGATAGGAACCTAGGCAGAGCGAAGCAAGGAAATACCACCTTGATTTTAACTATGTTTGTATCTAGAACGACAAACACCAACACTGGCTGTATGTTCACTGACCTCCTTCCCTTTAGTTGAGATAGAAAAGAAAACAAAAAAAATGTTTATGGTTGACGCCTTGAGTCTTGACGCACTTGACGCTTTTTAGTTGATTGACTGATAAATTTTCTTGTAAATTGAAATTCTGCTTTGCGATTATCATGGTTTTATTTTTTGTGACGTAAAATATTCCAATAATAAAGTAACACAATTCGTTAATTTTTCGAGATATTAACCGGCATATTTTCGTTAATTTTAAAATTACACATAATATGCGCCTTTTATCATTTTCAATGTGCGTGAAAGAAATGTCAGACAAATATAGGCAGATAGGTACGTAATTTGACAATGTGATGTCGAATAAGGGTGAACAGTATTAGTTTTATTGCGTATACGGAGTAATTGTTGATCAGTTCAGTGGTGATGATACGAACAAAAGTGCAGTGACAGTCGCGGTCGGTGCCTAGATTTGACAGCCGGCGGGCTAGTCGTATAGCTAACTCTTGGCTCTTCATAAAAATGAACAGTCGCAGTAGTGTAAATGAAACAAATTTAGTGAATTATTCAACTGATATTTCGACTCTTAACCAGTTAGATACAAAAGACTCCTTGTTAAGCTTCCCATTTGACCACATATATGCGTGTCACTCGGAAACAGATCGCAGGCAAACATTACAGCTCGACAAGGAGGTTGAGATATCGACGCACTGTGTTGTGGCTGAGGATAAAGATATAGTAGTTAGCAATAACACTGAGATAAATCGCCTCACAGATCGTCTTGTTTCATTAGAAAATCAAAATAAAAAGCTGAAAGATCTCCTTGTGTATCACCTGGACCTGATACAACAACAAAACGAGCTAATCACTAAGAAAGACAAACTTTATCAGGAATTAAAGCAAGAAAATGATACTGTAAGTTTGATGGTACATGTATTTTCTGTTGTTAATGTATATGCGAGTGCTGGCTGTATGGTTTTTATTTAATTACTAAATTAAGTGTCCTTAGTTTATGCGTTAATAAGCTATTTGTTAATTGGCTCCCGAAGCTGTTCAACTAGTGTATTATATAGTATTTATTTTGTCTTTTAATATAACACAGATATTTCAAATTTTATGTTGAGTTTAACTTAAATTGTTGGCAATTTAAGTTTAATTTTTGTATTTGTTAAATCTTGTATGATTTGAACTAAAATTGATAGATTTTTATGACTAAGCAAAGCGAATGTATGAATAGCTTAAATATTACAAATTATAATGCAGCTGAGTATGTTATATTGAAACATTGCAATTAGCATTAATTTTGAAAACATTAAATATTTTTTCCAATTCCAATTTTAAATTACATTCAGAAATGCCATTCCATTAAAAACTAAATACCATATCTTATAGTTTCTGTCTGGATATAATATAATGTTGTAACATTTGCTATTGTGATCAATTCTAATTAGCACAATACATAATGATTTTGTGCAATGCATTCTAAATAAAGCATAAGTTTAAATTTCAAAGCTAAAATTTGAGTTGCACTTGCAACCAATAGAAATTCAATGACGTTATGTTGAGACAGTATTATATGTGCGACTTATTATACAAAACTTATTTGGTTTTACTTTACTATTTCATTAAAATTATAAGTAACAAAGTATATGTAATAGTTAACTGTTGTGTTAATATTTACAGCTAAAAATTAAATTAATTCGTTTTGACAAAAGAGTGTCAGTTAGTCATCGGCATAATTTAAGCCTTCCCTCTTTGGGTCATGTTCCGGCTTCTACAGTTACATCGACAATAGTTGAGAATGTACCAAGTGCTAGCTCGCAGGTAAGTGTTCCTTTTATTATTAAAATATACAGTTTGATTTGTTGCATTTTGTGATTGAAATATTCCTGTGGATTAACAAAGATACTGCAGATTATAGTTTGAAATATGTATTTCACACCTTATATCATCCTTAAAATAAATTATTGTAGCATGTATATGATGTAGCCAATTAATATTCCCATAAACAGATAAGGAAAGAATTGATGTCGGAAATATTGATTTTACATCATATTTGTGTTGTTTCCTTAGTTTGCTCTTGTGCTGATGAAATCTACTTTGGTGTTTACACTTGCAATTGTAACAAATGCAGCAAGGTACACAAGCTGTAAAACTTACAGTAGTAAGCTTACCACATCTGTTAACTCAGTGGTAACAGCTTGCTGAAGTCAACTTCTTCAAGTTTTATTGCTTACTAATGAAGTAATGTCATTTGCATATTGTCATTTTTGCATTTGTTACTATTTATTTGAAACTTGGTTTTTCTCCTGACTTTGCCTGTGTGAAAATTGTTTTTATGGCAGTTTAGCATTTTAGTTCAAGTATACCTCTTTATTGTATTGATTGCGAGATCAAACTGTATCTTTTATCCATTCTCACCTGAATTATGAAACATGGCTTAGATTTTATGATAGAACCCATGTTGTCAAAGGAGTTTAATTATAAAAATATATTGATCTTGTATACCACATGAACTAATTGTAATCACATTTTGTAACAATTTACTTCCACTTATAACCAATACAAAATTGCTTTCTGCTTTTGTACATTATTGGGATATGAATTTATGATCTGATTAATATATTCCTATTAAGAGTTGCTGAGTGTTACTATTTTGTTTAGTGCACATATACTTTGTAGTCTCTGCATACCCCTATGAGAAAATATCGTGGAAGTATGTATGTATGTACTCTACGACTCTACTACTACTCTACTCTGGTGTTGTTAAGTAATTACAAGCCCATAGTTTATAAAACTGTTTTTTTTATAAGTGTTGAGTTGAAAATAACATCGTCTTATTTCTTACAAGGTTTTATTTAGTTTCACATGTCCCCCATGTTTGTTTGTAATTATATCTTGCAATTTGATTAGACCCATTTACTGGTTTCTGATTGAGCTGAGATTTTGCATACTTATGTAAATTCGGTGACAATGCAATGTTATGATATCATCGAGTTGATTTGATGATGGAGACGGAGGAACGAATGATAAACCCATCGAGTTTGATTAGTCTGATGTGTGACAAGAATCATAGAGAAAGTGCGAAAATAGCTTGCTAAAAAAAAAATATTTTTTAATTTGGGTACCTCTTTTTTTGCAGATAATGCTAAATAGTTTAACGGAACTCGTCTTGCCAGATAATAGGACAAATTCATTAATTTTTGATAGTAATCTAAACAAATCGAAACCATTTGGACAGGAGTCTTTTGACTTGCCAAGCAACACAGGCACAGGTAACAACAGTTTTTATTGTATTTTAATGTGATATTAAAATAGTTATGTCAACATTCAGGTTTTTCATAATTAAGTGTTTATGTTTGAGTTGTTGATGCTAATTATGATTATTAGTGTATACATTACAAATTATATGTTTCAGGAGTGACAAGCTACTTGTCGACTGATTTGGGAGTTCCGTCAATTTTGGATAAAAATTTAAATCGTGAAAATTATACAATGATTGAAAATAAACGTTCTTTTGTCAATAAAGAAATGAAGACTGAAAATAGATCAGAAGCACTGTATACGGTTACAACAAATAGGTAAAGTATATTGTGGTTTCTTATAATAGAATATAGTTATCGTAATCTTGGCTATGGAATCAATATTCTTAGCTTCGGTATTTTCTTGTCTAGCTTACTCTAACTACGTTGTTAACCCGTCCAAACCCAGGTTACTCGATATCTGAACAACAGATTCTCTGTTGTTATACTTGAGACTATGGGTTAATTGCGGTGTTACTCTGGCAAAGAATTAATAAGATTTATGTTGAATTTTACAGCGGAAATCCTGTTATTCAAAGAATACAAAGAAATCGGCGAAGAAATTCATCAGGAATAGGCAGTTTAAGTCGCATGAATAAAACGCCAGTAATAAAAACGGCAATGCCTGAAACTAGTAAAGTATTTGTGGATGACAAGAATTATGAACGCTCATTCAGCGTCAACAAGAAATCTAAAATGATAAATACTTACGGCAAATCTCGACTGTCAAATTCAAAAAGGACTAGCCAATTCACAGGTTCCCTGTCTGATAGATTGCGCTTGATAGACACGACCCCGACCGGGGAAGACCCGTACCAGCTGGGCGAGGCGGACATGCGCGAACAGTCGCCCATTCCCAAGCTAATGCTGCAGAAAACCAACCATGCCAGGATGAAAATGTGCACAGAGACTTCTGCCGAGAGCACCGCTGCCGCTCGCCGCCTGTATGGTATTACCATACCAGAAAAGAAGACTAAATCTTCTAGCAAAGTTAAAACGGACTATAGCTTATCAAGCAATTATATCCACGCCGCTGACATCAAAACGGAGCCACAAAGCTCTATCGTTCTCGAGGAGGCCGTCATTGTTAAGCCAGAACCCGACATCGACTGGCGAATTTATGAGACGCAAAAGCCCGATGAACCTAAATTAGAGACTAAAACTCTAATAGTTCATGAACCTGATTTAGATATAGTAAAGACAGAACCAGAAATAGACTGGAGATTATACAATTTGAATAAACCAGGCAATGAGACGAGCGTGTGCGATTTCTCGTACGGTGAGACACCCAACAATCTGGCATCACACATTTTGCCACAACTGGATCCGTTCGAATTTCAAGACTTGTTTCCATCGGATTCTCTGCATTTGGAAAATTTAAGTACCTCAGAGTACAATGCTACGGACAAAAATGTAGCGGATAAATCTAAACAACGTGGCGCACGGACTTCTAGTCTCATGGGGTCTCATTTTATGGAAGTAAGTATACGTGAATCGCCATTTCTACGCCTAAGCGAATTTTTGTCATAGCCAGGCGAAGCGTAAAGATCGCGTAGTAATTAGTTTAATTATTTCATGTTAGTAATATCTCCCGATTGTTTTAGGAGGATCTCGATGACAACAAGGACTTGGGCGCCGATAGCAAGCGCGGCAGGAAGCGGGCGCTCTCAGCGGCCGGCCTCGTGAAGGCTATAAAACGCGACAATTCACAGAAAGGAATCGCACAAAAACCAAAGTTAGCAAAGACCAAAAGTATGTATTGACCTCAACAATATTAACATACTCATGGCCACAGACATAGATTTGGATCTATGTCTGTGCGCGTGGCAATCCATTGATAATAATAACAATAGAGGAATATTGCTTTGTCGCACTGTATTTCGGGCGAAGCCTTAGTGTTTCTTTTGTTATGTTTGCAGCTGGTTGCCGTGGAAAGAAATCACCCTTGCCCGGAATGGTTACTACAATGCCTTACCACACCTTGGTGGGGGACCCAGATCTTTCGTGGTACGTTGGATTAGATCCAGATGTGAAAGTGGAAGATATTGATCATGGTTGCGAGAGTAAAGTCTCTACTGTTGAGGTATGTATATATGTCATGGGGCTTACATATTAGAAAGGTTCTTACTAAATGCTCCATATGTACATTTTACGATTTGTTTAGGTACCGAGGTGGCGTGAGAAACCGTATACGAGTACTTATACTCTGGAAGGGACAGAAAATTTAGATGATAAGGTATTTGAGAAGCGACATCAGAAATTGGAAGCTGAAGAAAGGCGACAGTTGCGGTGAGTGTTTTTTTACCTGGTGTTATTCCTTGTAAACCTCTTCCGTTCTATGTTTCATTCAAAGTACGCGTATGGTTAAAAAGGGAGACTGAAAACGACTGTACAGTTCTGTCAAAGGACTTCACATTATTTTAATTAACGAATTCTTACTAAAAGACGCGTTCTCCATTATTTATTAGGAACAAATGTTGTAGGCCCAAAACAAAAAGGGGGCTATAGGCCTGTGCATACCGAATCAGACATATTTCACGAGAACCAATCCGTGTAGCGTCCACGACGAGCTTTGTCGCGCGAGATATAACTTAGTGTTTCGCTTCATCAGCCGGAAGACGCCAGTTGTTTTACCTGCGCTCTTTACCAGATTGTTGGTCCACCTAGTGGGAGGCCTACCCACGCTGCGTCTTTCGGTTCGTTCAACTTACTTCAACGCAAATCGAAAGAGCTTAGCTAGCTCTTATCATACCGGTGCTGTTTAATCGAGATGACTCTCAGCCCACCGCTGTTCACTGCTGAACGTAGGCCTCCCCCAAGGCGCGCCACTTATACCGATCCTCAGTTTTGCGAGATGGTCTTTTTTTAATTAAATACGGTTCAGTACATTGGAACTTTGACAGAGTTACGTTATTAAAAGTTTCCATTTGTTTGTCTCCATCATCATCATCTCAGCCCTTGGACATCCACTGTTGAATATAGCCTCCTCCCCATGCCTTCCATAACAATTGGCTCTGTGCCTCCTATATATCCATAGGCTTCGTTAGACCTAGACCTTTACGAGGTCGTCAGTCCATCACGTCGGGGGCTTACGCTGTTGTCGTTGGTACGTCGCCACTCGAGAACCTCCATTTGTTAACAAACTTATAAAGTAAAATGCATAACGTTCACCTATATTTTTGTTAAATTTTACCCCGATTTGAATGGCGCACAATATAACAATACAGTGAACACGGTGGTCGCTTCCAGGTGGCACATGCGACGGATAAGGGAGCAGCGCCACGTGGATCGGCTTCGACAGCGGCAGCGGCACTCTTGGTGCGCGGGCGGCGGCTCGCCGGCGCACGCGCCCGCCGAGTACACCATCTGGCCCCACCCGCAGCGAGATGTGCGCTTCATTGAGATCACCGACGTACTGCCAGTTATGGCGTTTGGCGAAATCCTGCCTGCCTTGCCCGAGTCGTAAGTTTGTGTTTATGTTATCCTAGCAGCCAGTCCCGGCTTCGTACGGGTTTTCTCTATATTAACCTTTCGGAAGAAATTCCCTTAACGATTGGGAAAATCGTATCTAAACCCGTTGCGTTTGTTAAGAGGAGTTAGCCGAAATACATGTCTTTAGAGAATAAAAGCAAAAAGCGATTTTACATTATACTATACTCGCCACCCATCTTTACTACAAGATGCATGTATTATACATAAACCTTCCCATAGAAATTCTCTAAGTGATGGTGAAAACCGCATCAAAATCTGTTGAGTGGTTTAGGAGTTAGTGGAAATACATACAGACAGACAGACGCGGCAAGCGACTTTATTTATTACTATGTAATTATTTTAAGGAAGTACTTCGGTTTTACATGGGCCCTTTAACGCAGCAACTAAAAATCTACCGTGTTATTAGGAAAACGAAAAAGCTGCAGTTTGCTTAAATCGATCGTAAAAACGGTTGGTCGCTAGCGATCTGCCAGAACTTGAAAAACGTGTAATTTTTTTATACCATTAAGGTGGCGAACAAGCTTACAGCCTGCCTGATGGTAAGCAGTTACTGCAGCCTATGAATGTTTGGAGTCCCAGTGTCGTCACTATACTTCTTTCAACTTATACTTCGTTCTTTCTATACTTTGCTCAAAATTTTCATCGAGATTATGATGGCCCATATTAATAAAACGCAACTATCTCGTTGAAATTGTATGTATTATGCGGTATATGTTTCAGTGCAGAATGTCACTCGATCAGCTCTGTAATTATGGACTGTGAGGGCGCCGTATATTATGCTACGTCATCGAGTACAAGAAAATTTTGTAGCGATAGTAGAGACTTATTAGACCCAAAAAACGTTGGTCTGCTCGTGCACAACTTGGCATAATTGTTTTTTTGTGTCGGGTTGTCAAACGTCGACTTTTCTTAGTGATAGTACTTACTCATCCTCTTTTGTGGGTACTAGAAGTAAAAAAACGGACTACCTCACATCCTCTTGGCAGTTTCGCTCGTAAGCCACATTAGAGTCACTTTTTGTACTCGTTGAAGTAGGATAATCTATGGCGCCTTCGCTGTATATAAATACCGAGCTCAAATACGTACATACGTATTAGATGTAATAATACAGCACATGAGCATGTGACCTTACTGAGGTTTATTAATACGGGCCTAAATTGCATGCGATTTCCGTCAAACATGTATAATGGGGGGACAGCTGTGCGTTTTTGTAAGGGTATTTGGTTGGCTACTAGCCACGTGGCGAACACCGGCCCGTGGAAAACTAACTTGACCATGTAGAAATATGTCTGTTTTAAGCCTGGAGAAGATAGCTTGAGACCCCGCTGTCGGACAGTATTTTCCAAGCGGCGACAACCAGCGATAGATTTCTTTGTGCTAAAAACAGCCCACGTCGTACCTACCAACTTACTGCACTCTTGACGGGGAAGACTACCAAGCGAGCTACATGATGCTCTAGCATGAAAATAAAACTTTACTCTAGCACGGATCTTCAACCAGAAAATGTTGTCTTACCTCAATCGTGCTCATGGCGTTAACCTAAGTTGTGGTTCCTCGGTGGGATAAACTACATTGGCGCCCAGACAATTACTGCTGACTATACATATTTTTTCATCCTTGATCGCCATGAATTTGGGATGACTTTATTTCTTTAATTCTAAGTTGCTACATATAGTTGGTTCGTATCTTGTTCTGGGAATTTGGACCACCGATTCTTCTTTTTTTTCTTTACTAATTTCAGTTTTAAAGTGGCATATCAATGTTAATCAGTTTAACGCTCGTTCTATGGAAGGTATATCAAAATCGGAATATTACATCCTTCTGTATTATAGTATTCATCTTTCTGTTTCCAGGGACTTCATGCTGCCGTGGGTTAGGTCTTCGAAAGCATTGAAGAGATCTAAAAGATCGAAAACTTTGCATTGAAGCAACATTATTACTAATGTATGTATTATTGTGTAGCTGTCCTATATTTGTTATTTACCAATTTAAATAATTATGTGTATATCTTTTTTTAATTCTAAATGTACAAAATGCTTAACAAAACACATTACAAGTTGTTAATTAATTTTGATTATTTATATTTGTATTCCTAGTTAGTATAAAATTTGTGAGTGAATTTGGTCGCAGGAATTCGTGTTGTGTGTTTTGGTTCTTGCATTAATTTGATGTTAGCGCATAACAGGGAAAGTAAGCGAATCTTGCGCTGAACTGCATTCCGCGGGCGCGACGAGGTCGCTATTGGCGGTGCATGCCTTGTAGTCTTGTCACAATCTAAGTCCAGCTTAAGAAAAACGATCGTGTGGAAGTTCTAATTACAGATATAATGCTTATGTCATGAGGTTTCTATGGTGTGGCGTGCATGATGAGCGCGCGTGAAATCGCTGTTACATATCAACCATCTCCAGAACCTCATGAAGCGCTACACCTAGTACGGGTTCTGCGGTAAAATACGAGTTAAGTTTTAAATGCATTCAATAACTTACTTTATAAATATTCCACCGCAATGTTCTTAATGTATTCATGTTTTATTAGAAGCAACTAGCCTAGCGACACTAGCACAGAGCGAGATTCGCCTACTGATAATACTTTAAGAATAAGTATGTCACAAAGATTTAGCTTGAGCTCGGATAAGCTCGAAATATAATATTAATTCTAATCAACTGTCCAAAGAATTCTCTTAGTAAACGACCGATTATATGACGAAATATTGCCGATTTTAGGTGTAGAATTTTGCAATTTAAACAACTATAGTTCTGAGATCCGAGTGTTAATCTATATTTCCTGTGCTCTGTATGAAATATTAATCTTATTGATACCACTGAAAGGCCTATTTCACTATTTTCTTATTGTATAAAAATGAACTTGAATGTTAGAAAGAATTTGTTACTATCCATTTAGGTGAATCAAGGAAATGTCCATGTCCAAGTGACACTTAAAAATTATGTTTATTATTCGCCACTTATTACGTATAATTGTTATGAAGTTGTACGAATGAAATAATGATTACAGAATCGGTTAGCTTTATTTGTAACATTTTTATAGAGTTGTCATTTTTATGCTCTGAGCTCTCTAAATCTGGTATTTAATGTGTTTATTGTATGTAAATAAGCTTGAATGAACTGAAAGTTTCGAAATATTTATTATACTTAATTTTATGAGAAATAATGTAGTTAACTTAAAAATAATGTTTTAAAACCATTGACAATAGGCTTGCTTTTCTCAGTAATGTGTGACAGTTTTATTAGTGTGTTTTGCTTCGACATGCCGAGTTAAACTAAAAAGATAGCGTGTAAAGTTCGTCAGTAGGTTGGTTATTCAATTGTACACTGTACAAACGGATCATATCTTACACCATGTTCTATTTGTTGAAATGCAGAGGCTAGGTACAGGGCTAGCGACAACCTTGCGTCTCAATCAGTAGGTTTATATGCCGTGAGCTTCGGTCGTGCGCACGCGAAATTATTGTCACGTTTGATTTTACCCCCGCCTACTTCAAAAACTATATTGAATACTGGTGCGAAATGGCGAATCAAAATAGAGCGTTGGAGCGAAACAATGTAGATATTGAGGTTAAGTTCGCATTAGTCTCACAGCCTGTACGCCTCTTGAGCCGTCAGAAATGCCTGTATTCTAAATAGCCTTTACGGTATTGCAATCCACGCGTTGAAAGTTTATGTACCTAATACTTTTTAGTTTGTGTATGGCGGGCTATCGCAGATCGCGCGATCAAAATTCCGCTAGCTTGCGGCGAGTTAGGTCCATTGTTAAAATACTTAATAGCGTTCAGAGTAGCGTTCGTTCAAAGTTGACAGTTCGATTTCAGCCTATAGAACGGCGATATTTTGACAATGGCAAGACCTTACTCGACAGTAGCGCCAACTCGTGAGCACAAGAACGATAGCCCCCTCGTAAGACTTCACCTGCGGCGCTGTTAGTGGTTAATACAAGATAGCAAGAAACCTCAGACTAAGAGGGGGGAGCCCTTCTGCTACCTCAAATATCTCCCTGCCTCTTATACTAGGGTGGTCCGAAACTTTTCAGTCAACGCTATATTCTTCATCCTATTATTTTTATTTTATTTTAAAGTTCTGTTTGTGCTTTACAAACAACAACGCATATTGATAGACGATTTGTTAAGCCCAGCATGTTAAATCAATAAATATAATGTTTTCATTCTAAGTTTAGTAATCAAGTTTTAATAACACACATTGGTCAATGTTTACAGATAATCTACTCTGGGATCGTGTGTTGTCAAGTATCACTTTAGTTTTGGCATTTTGCCACCCAACGTGCTTTCGGCTAACCTTCTGATATCACTCGCCAGCAACTGGTACCGCGCTGGTCTAACTTTCAATGGACGATTTTAATTTGAGCACCTAAAGCAAAATTAAACTTAGTTTGTTCGATTTGAATTCATTATATAAAGGATATTTTACTTAGACCCCTCAAAAGTTAGTTTTTATGTGTCCATTAATGGATATGCCCGGGTAGTTCAAGAGTATAGTTCGCCCCACACGACACGAATAAAAGCATATAGTTACAGAAACGAAGCGAGTGACTTCCTTGGCAGTTCCACTTTGCTAGCCAGGTTTGGCTAGGATCGCTAGGACCACCACGTTTCAAAAGCACGAAACAACGCTTCTCCATAGATGTTCCATACAATACACCATTGCCATTATGTTTGATAGACCGCATAACGCGGCATTCGCCGCCACGCAACGCACATGAACGGCCCGAGTTAATACATGAGGGCTTATTATGCGCCTTTCGGTTTCTTTGACCTCTGACATCCAGGAAATAACTGTTATGACATAAATTATAATTATTAATCAAAGTGTGGTATTCATACAATATTTTATACTACGAATCGTATTCATATGTATCTCTTACTAATACTATAGTATATACTTACTTAGTATGTACTTAATATACTCTTGATAGTAGGATCGAAATTCACAATTTGCTATTATAATTTTAAATAGCAGTAAAATCATGCATTTTATGTAATATTAAAAATATATATATGTATATTAATATGACTATTCCATATGAATTAACATTTATCATGTTTGACTTTTTTATGAAAGTTCGACATTTATTACTAGCGACTTCATATTTAAGCTCAGTAGTTACATATTAAGCAGCCGACGAGACTTGATTGTCGCGCCTCTATGAATTCATATATCTAAATATAAATTATAATCGCTGAGGCTAACCACTTATAAACACGCCGAATTAATAAGGTACTTATTGATGTATGTAATTATTGACTATTCCCCAGTTGTGTATGTATAATGGAGTACCTTGAAATAAATATCATAACTATGTACTAATTAGTCTGTAATAGCTCTGGATGTTATTATTATATATACTCCGATAATACTGTCATTACGGAATGTCTTTCGCATGCCTGTGTAGTCATTGTAAATAGCTAATAATTTGAGAGCCATAATTTATAGTGTTAATGAAATTCTACAGATTCCATTTGAAACGCTTAATTGAATTTTGCTTTTCCTCTAATAATAATTAGGTGTTGAAGCGTTCGTACTAATTGATTAATAATTCCATTAAAATTGTAAATATAACACCGAGCTTATGCAATAACCCTTTTAGCGGTTTTGTTGGTCGAGATATTTTTACGTTTAGTTTACTCCGTAAGTGATAACTAGATTATTTAAACTTTTTAGATTTGATTTTAATTGTGCATAAACTTACTATTATGTTGTCTGAATAAGGATCGCTTTTTAATGTAAGAAAGAGCCACACGTTCGGTTGTTGCGACGGTTTGTTTGTTTTATTGTATTTATTTGCAAATGATGTGGACTTGTAAAAAATCAGTTTCCAAAGCATTTAATTTGTAGGGTGTAACCAGGCCTACTAGTAACCGCTTTGTATCTATAAAAGGGATTTGTATAGAAAGGCTATACCAATTATGGACAGCCTATAATGTTTAGACTTGTAGGAACTAAATTATTGATTCGCCCTTATTCCTTTTCGTAAGCAACAAAAATCGCAGTTAAAATGAAATCAATTTGTTCAGCGTGAAATGTTAAAAATGAGCAGCAACGCTTAGCAATGAAAATAGTTGTACAACTGGTTAGCAGTTTGATTGTAAATTCTCCATTGCGCTGATAAATAAAATGTTCGTTTCTTGCTGACCAAAATGTACTTATCCTATTAAATCTGACTCACTTGTATACGTGTCTACATGTATGACAACTGTCCAATATACTTTACAGCTGACCATACTCTATTTTTTAACTATAGAATACCGGGGTAACATTCTCCATTCTTATTGGTTACAAACCGGCGTTCACATTCAAACATAATACTTCAAGATTTTTGTTACTGATTGAGAGTTGCATTGTAATATTCAAGGGTTCTCACAAAAATTTGAATATAATTTATTGATTATTAATTTGTTATTTTATAGCAACACGAAAGAAAATCGCTGGTGATTTATCGTCGCCGTGAGAGCCATCTTAGCGTATTTCATTTAAATGAACCAATGAGCATGTCGCATTCAGTACTTGATAGTTAAAAAGATAGGGTAGGTACCTAGTGTATTAACTTTATTGCTTACCTCGATATTTTGCTGGCCATATATTGTAAATTGCTGACAGAACCACCGAACCACTAACTAAATATGTAAGTAGTTGTTGATCGGTTAAGTCACCCGTACTTTTATAATATTAGTAATGCTGAGAGTTGTACTGGTTGGCAGCGCAGCGACTTGAGCGGCCGCGAGTCCAGTAGAATCTTTCAAGCGATAGATCAGTAGAAATAGTTTTAGAGGTGACACAAATTGTAACATAAATTATTATTGTGGTAAATACGCTTCTAAAACTAAAAATCTACTTCTGGGACCCTATTTTTGAACCGCACGCATTCAAGCGAGCGCTTGCCTTCTAATACCTGTCGTTTTTATCTCTAGCAACTTAACACGAATGTGAAAGAAACAGATAACGCACGCGATCACTCGCGTGAATGCGTGGTGTTTTAAGTGTAATTTTAGTTAATAAGTTTGTGCCCGAAATGTCTTATTAATTTGGTTTTTCGTAAATATCTCTAAAACATCGCGTCCTACGGGAATAGGGTCCATCACAAAATTACAGCCTATAAAAATCTCTACAAACTTTGCTTCAAACTCTTCTTCGAATTCCTAACCGTATGCGAGCAACAAACTCTCGATTGTGGTAAATACCGTTTTCTTAGGGAATTGTATGCAAAATTATAATTTCTGTTACAATTAGTTACACACCTCAAGCTACATTTTCGGTTATTTCTACTCCACTACTACGCATTTCGTAATTAGGATAAAGCTTACAATGGTACGAAATGGAAACTGCCGGCCCCGACGCTGCCACACCAGTGCGAATCCGCTTTAAACTCCTTTCTTTGTACTTAGCTATGTTAACAATAATCCTCTTTGATTTGCAAATGGAAGACATGAAAAATGCTTTAGTTATAGTTAGTTTCATGGCGAATAAAATTTTAGTCAAGTATTTAAGATGCCCCTATAAGGGGCGTCTAAATTATTCCGTGTGGATAATATCGTTTCTATCCCACCATCTGCCACTAGTAAACATCAAACGATTGAATTGTATCACTAAAACCAAGATTTTCACTTCCTCTGTGTGTAATTTGTAATAGGTAATCACGCAAGATTTCGTGGCATCAGCTGTTTTAGTATTTACTTGTGGCCGAGTCGATCAATGGACTCCTTAATATGTGTTAAGTTTAAAGTATTATGGTTGTTGTTGAGGGAAATCAGATAGCTGTCTATTTACGCTGAACCCGGCATTAGTATGTGTAAGGTATTTATAAATCTAAATGTATAAATATATCATAATACTTAACATGCGTTTAACGTTAACTTAGGCTTACGTGGCGTGTATTCACTTGTCATAAAAGTCTTAAGATCTCATTATAATAATATTATTATTGGAAGGTATGATACAGACTTTTGATTCCATTAGGTAGTTTCAGTAATTCAAGCACTAGCGATATAAACGTAGATGTAGACTAGTAATAACGGACCGAGGATGCGCCAGCGCAGGGGAAGGGATGTTGCGGCATATCATTAGAAACAACTCGTCTACGTCCCGGTAGCCAGGAGACAGTGCTTGAAACAAGCCCGCGATGACCAAATTAAAATTGGAATGTCAATCTATGTTGGATAATAGTCCATTTAAAAAAAATATGAAAAAATTGTTGTATATTAGTGTAGTATGTGGCATTTATTAAATAATCTCAAAAAGTGGTGTATGTCAGTCTACGAGCTGGTAGTATGTTTGTAACACTATATCTAGGTAGTTTAATGTTATAATTATCTCCCGTACTGTAAACTGTAAGAATCTTACTTCAATTTAATTACGAATTCATGTGATACTTCAGTCTAAGTTGTATAAGTACATAGAAAATAAAGGACCTTTGATTTTAGAACAGCGTTATCTGTTTAATTTTATTCATTACCATCCAATTCTTTTTTATTAGTATGTTTAAAATTCTTGAATTTGACTTCAAGACTTGTCTTGCTCGTGGTCCATCCATTGAGTTCACCTTTGCGGACCATGGGCAATCATTATTACCCATCGCCCACCTGCTGCTGCTACAAGAAAATTATTATTGAAAGGTATTGCCGATGGTCCACCTTTTTCATTCGATTGCTGGAACGCTGTCTATTCTTCCATACCTACTTATAGTCCCCACAGACTGCAGACTTTCTATCGGCCGATAATTTAGTCGGACTCTGAATCTTTATGAAGATGTAGCAAGTACGCACACTATAACGATTCGGTACTTGGTAATTAAGTTTGATGGGCTTCCAGATTGCTTTCAAACTAAACTATCGGCCGACTGTTAAATTCTCAAGAAATAATTTGATTCGAGGTTCAATCAGTAGGTTATTGGCTTCCTTCTACTCGCGCACACACGACGCTTGTGTAACGTCATTTGATTATGTATTTTGAGCTCTGCGAATTTCTTTTTCTAAGGTAACGTCAATGTTTGGAAAACTGACACATGCAATGGGGGATGCCGGCTTCCTGTTCGATGATGTTTTGCTTTAATTGGGATATTGTCGTCGCTTCATTAGGGTAAGCTCGACTTTTCAGGTAACAAAAAAAAATCGCAAGATAAGATCGGGCTTTTCGGAAGCCATGTTGTTACATGACAAATTAATTTTTCGCAGAGGTAATGTTTTACCTCTGCAAAAAATTAATTTGTTTGGAGGCATTACACACAGACCCAACAAATGGGTTTCGTTGACCTTCATTTGTCTTATTTGGATGGATTAGCAAACCCCAGTGACCGTTCGTTGGCGTGTGCCGGCGATCAGAAGCGTGGCGATAACACCAAAGGGATAGAAGCACTTGGCAACGCTTGACGGATGCCGAACCCATTCGATGGCATTCGTTGGGCCTACTTAGCAAAAGAAATACGTAGATATCCACCCAAAGGTAAGTAGCTATTGTTAGTAGGTTTGAAGGTAAACTATATGGTAGTTTAACTTCCTATACACAAACCGCATTTCTAGGCGAACAACCTTGCATAGGTAGGAAGGTATGTAGTATGTACCTCACAGACATAACAGACTAAACACAAATCACAAATATTCCCTGTTCGCTCACTCTACGATGATTATAAATATTGCTATCTCGTTTTTTCATCTATGGGAATACCAATTTGTTTTTTTAATATAAAAAATAAACTATTCATAGTACGAAGTCAATTTCTTTATTCGATGAGAAGTCATAATGTTTTGCAACACCAAGTGATAGTCTTACGATTTTTTTAATTAATTACAGTATCCAAAATCTAGTTTAATAAAAAAATGAAAAATGTAGTCAAATATGGAATAGGTACCCCAAACATGAACCACGAGAAAAAGGCACATGAAATTCTTAAAAATATCGTTTAATATAGTTTTGTAATTCTTAATAACAGTCTCATTATTTACTAAATTGGTAATTAGTTGTAAAAATCATTAGACTGTAGTAATATTGCAAAAAAATCTGTAAAATTAAAAAAATATAAAAATACTAATGAGGATCGCCATAGTGCGAGTGGTACCCTATCTTGAGTGTCCCGTCCGACCTTACAAATAGATAACATTTGATGGAAATCGGTTAAGCTGTTTAAATCTTCAAAAAAGAAGTATTTGCAGTTGGTAAAACAGCTTTTCTTAAGGCTTTGTATAAAAATGCTGTTAACCAACCGCAAATAAAAAAAATCGTTTTTTTTGTGATAAATCGATAAATTCTTGGTTCTCGAATACTTTTCTTTACTTTATGTGTCAGAAAGCATTCTGAAAGATAAGTATAAACACATTAAAAGTAAAAATTAAACCATCAATTGCGTTTTTGACCCAAATATGGAATATTTCATAAGTAGACCCCAGTGCCTGTCCATATTTGGCATTTAATGACCTCAGAAATTATGGTCAATATTTAAATAATTACAAAACTGAAACAAATAAATAGTACGAAAATGGAAGACCTACCATGTATGCAACCACATAAATGTATGAGGAAATTGTTATAACTGTCAAAATAATAAGAATTTTTACGTTCCCAAAAAGTGTTCTGAACAGCGACCAAACAAAACACACATGCCATGTCACCGGCCTTCACCCTACTGTCAAGATTGAACGTATACACGCATAGCCCCCTAATATGAAGGAGGCTATGATACACGTCTAATCTGAGTATATGAAACGGAAAATGGCTTTGTATTGCGATTTTAAATATTATTTCTGAAGAAATCAAGGAATCCCATATTTGGACCCTATTCCATATATGGTTACTTTCCTCTAATAGTGTGAATTTGAAATAATTGAAATGCTTTACCTTAAAACAACATGCCATTAGAGATAGATTTAAAATTATTGGCAAATTGAGCAATATTTCGGTGTATAATTAGGTACGAAAATATTTTGATGCTAACAGGGTCGGACTTAGTATTTATTGTATAGAATTTTAATACTCAAATCTTGTAAATAGCGGTCCACAATTTTATATGTATTAGGGTTTAATACCAAAAATGTACCTAGATGACATTTTAAATGTTCA
Organism: Blastobasis adustella; assembly: GCA_907269095.1. NCBI lineage: Eukaryota > Metazoa > Arthropoda > Insecta > Lepidoptera > Blastobasidae > Blastobasis > Blastobasis adustella. The sequence continues at coordinate 19,453,486 of OU026114.1, forward strand.
GATATTTTATGAAACAACGGTTTAATCGCGTATTTACGATTATTTACAAACATTTTTGGGTTTTCTAGGTTTCCTAAAGACCAGACATGGTGATGTCTGGGTTGCAAATTGGAAGTGCTGCGTTGTAAATATTTTGAAGAACAAGATAATAATTAGATGCAAGTCCCTTCTGTCCTGGTGCACCAGCATTATATGAGTTTTTATTAAAAATAAAGAATATGCTGCCTGTTTAACATATTAATCATTCATTATTATTATTTTTTTCATGACTATGTCCTCTAGAGGGCGTCATATTTAATTTGTGAAGTCACATAGGCCGACCTGTGAACAATGAAGACGCTTCTAACAATAAGTAAGTAGGTACCTACTTAGTTTAGAAGTTATGAGGCAAGAAATAAACATTAATACCGGTCAAAATCATAACCCTCCTTTTTGCAAAAGCAAGCACTGCCGATTCACGGTATGTAGGATTGAGAGATCATAAATACGGTGGTAGGTATCAAGGCGTGGGTTTGATTCACTAGACACCTTACCTTTTATTATAATGGCAATATTAAATTATAAGGACAAGTTTAAAAAATTGCGTAGTCGTCTGGAGCGAAATACAAGTCAGATTTGTTTGTGTTCGTTACGAGTAGAAAGTCGTAGAAAAATATAACTTAGCAGAGAGGCTGCCTTGTTCCGTCCCTGCATTTGCATTAGTGTGTGTGCTATAGAGATATGTGACATTTTGTCTCGTATTTAAACTCGAAATGTACTCTCTGCTTCTGTAAATAAATTTTTTTCTCTATGATGTACCTACATAACTTAAGAAGTAGATACCTACAAAAGAGTGCATCAGTGGCACCTAATTATATGGACGAAAAACAACCATGTATATTTTTCTCTGTACGGTCAATAATCCAAAACGCCCTCTAGACTAAAAGTCTGTAGCCAGTACTGAGCTAGGTAGGTTAGTTTGGGTTACGTACATTGATCACAGACTGAGACTGTTTGTAACCACTACACCGGCTTGGTTCGCTGTGCTCGGCTAGATGTCGCCAGTGACGGGATTCCAAACAAATGGATCGGGACGAAACTTTTCCCTCTTATTTGTTTCTTGGGAAGAAACCCACTGCAGCTGTACACAGTCCTCATCCAAAGAAAGAAAGGTTCTAAATAAAATATGAAAATATCTATACTTACTACATTTAATAAAATTATAATGCATAGATAGAATAGGCATACATCTGTGGGTATGTACAAAACATTGATTTGGCGATCCGTTTTAGAATTTTTTTATTTAGTTTGTGTTGTAGCTATGGTAGTTCGTAAGTTACACGTGTTTCTCTGCCTCGTGTTACGCTTGTAGTAGATGTGATATCATATATGGTAGGTACCTACTTACGTTTAGTTCGATATCTGTTATCAAGATTTTAGAACTTATGGAAAACCGGCCAACTCATAGGTATAATATAGATATTATAGCTGGAAACCTAAGCAAACATGAAAAGAAACAAGTGTGAAGTAGAGTGTTTTTATGACTTTGTTACTAATATTTTTAAAGTAGATCTCTATCAAAGAGGCACTACGGAAATTTAAATAAGATTAACTTATCTTATTTTGATTTCTGTAACTGCTTGAACACTGCATAGCACGTAGTCCATCATTTCTGTGCGTATTTTTGATCAGACACAGGATCAAATATATATTTGACATTAAATATAGGGAACGGTGGCCTAGAACGGGTAAGCTTCGCGCGAGGATAAAAAAAACTAGAAATGTGATGAATATCTTAGCTTGATTTAGTTTGTAAGATAGGATGTTTATTAAACTTGAAAATAAAACGGTATTTTAAAGTATTTTCTATCAAATATTTTATAAATACAAAAAATAAGAAACCTCTAGAAATACCCGTTTTGCCCGCATATGAGCCTAAAACGTGTATCTGGGCAAAACGGGTAGACGTCATAATTTTAAGGATAGATAAATCAAACTTAAAATCTAACCCATAGGAAAAAATACTGTACCTACCCACAATAGTTTATCATTTCGACTGTAAGCATTTAACATTATGTTTACTGCCAAAATCAACCTAACAAAATCAACCTTTCTGTTGAGGCTACAGGTATTGTAGATCAAAATACCCGTACTTCTTTGAGGTATTTTTACAATATAGATTGAAATAACAAGTTCTTCATGTAATCCACATTGCATTAAATATTTCATACAAAACCATACCCGTTTTGCCCAACCCATTTTGCCCAATAGCACATATTTTTGAAAAGTAATTAAAGACTTCAAAATGAAATGTTAACCGAGATAACTTATTGTCTTTATTTAAAGTTAGATAGCGCTAAAATTTAAGCGAAATATTAACAATGTGCTAATTGCAAAGGTTTTCGACTAATCAAGGAACACATAACTTAATTTTTCTTAAGAAAAGCCCTAAAAACTTTCGTTAAACATACATCCGCCATTAAGCAGCTCCGGTGCTAGATCAAAACGTATCGAAACTCGTCAATATTCGGGTACTCTCGGAACATGCACCCTTCGGCACTACTTATTGACATGGCAGCGTACAAGCGCTTACCCGTCTAAGGCGGGCCACCCATTTTAGGCCACCTTTCCCTACTTTTATGTAATTAAATACTGTAACGTGGTCATAGCTAGCTAGGTATGTAGGTACCTACCTGTTTGTATAATGTTTGGTTTAATAGTTAGTTATAGTTATATTTTATTTGTTACTCAGGATTTGTTGTTGTTTTACCCAAACTTGTAATGGAGTATACCTACATTAAATATATAAGCGAAAACTTATAATTGGCTTAAAGATGTTTTAAGTTACCAAATACTTAATTTTAACAGCTGTAAGTATTCCTAAATACATATAAATAAATAAATTTTGTGGCAGTCCCAGTTTTTCGATACCTACTTTAGTTTAATAGATCATAATCTCCACTGAAAGATTATAAACTAGCAGTCTACACATTCTTATGTAGATATAAAACAATAGACGCAATTTGATATTTCTCAACTTTTTTAAAACATCAATTGTATTGACACATCCCTAGTCTCATCTGACGATGCGGTGCCTCTCTGTAAAGTAAGTTTAGCTCTTAAAGGAGATTAGACTAAACCTAGGTAGATGCTTAAGTACTATTCTGAGAACACATTGGTAGGCAAAGCGTTCCATTGCTTAGCTGTAGGTACGCATAATAAAGGTCGAGCCGAGCCAAAGCGCTTAGTTCGGGCATGTAGTTGGTAGGTATTTCTACGTCAAAGGCTGGAACGTTCGTCCGCTACTTGTGCAAACGACAGGTAGATCAAACTGAAAAATCCAGCCTGTACTGCCGTTTTGTGACGCGAGCACTCTAGCGTTCGACGTTACAAGTTTAGAGTTTGATTTTAAAAACTGCGAACGAATTTTGAAAACATTTCGTTGAAAGATTTAACTATTTTAATTAGTAAATAACTATTATAAAAGGCGTACAATCTCGTCTGAGACTGTGGGTTTTATTTGTTTATTTAAATAATTATTGAAACTTATCCACTAAATGGTACAATGGCGCATTAAAATAAAGCTAAATTCGTTGTAATTCTTTGTTAATTGTATAAACAATTTTACATTTCGATTGAGACAGAGAATAAGAGTTTGTTACGATTACAAGACCTTTACATATAAAAATCACGAATAGTCATGCTTTTAAACTGTCGGCGTAAATCGTCACATGATTGTCACGTGATTTCGGGTTAGGGCAAATCTTTTGGTAAAACGGCGGGGTAAAGTATATTATCGAAGTGTTTTTAAGAATTATTATAACAATTCAATGGACAAATTAATTAAGAATCAGAATTTCTAACCTTTAGTAGGATTTTAACCAGGCACATCGCGAGTAATCATCATTTTGTGGACGGTGGAGCTACAAAATGATGATTACGCCAAACGACGCCAAAACCCGTATCTAAATTATTTAATAAGTTAGGTAAAGCTTGTTTTCCAAAGTTAATTAGTATCTATTAATATTATATTTCAATGAGCAAATTACTAGTCGCATATTAGTAACGCTAATATGCGGCCGACGCCAATTGGTATCGGTCGCTGGCTCACCGGGGTTCGATTTTACCGATGAGAGGGTATTATATTATTGAAAATGATTTAAGCATAGAATTTCCGATGCCAGATCTGTGCGCCTCTTTAGGATTCCAAATAACAAGGTAGATAAGTAAGTAGGTACCTATTAATAATAATAATCATCATCTTGGTGTTAATGTCCCTGTTGTGTTCTCGAGCACGAAGGCCCGGGGTCCGCCTTGACTATGATCCAGAATTTGGCGATCAGGTAATTACAGTGGAGCGACTACCATCTAACCTCCGTGATCCTTCTACCAGGAGAACCTGACTAGATTGGATCATGGTTGCAAATTCAATTGCCTAAATTTTTAGGTTTCATCACGATGGTTTTCCTCACCGTTAGAACATCGGTCAGAATTCAACTAATCTACACAATTCAGAAAAGAGTCATATTAAAGTAAATACCTACTTTATTCACCCCGTCCTTTATCTGCACTGGGCGCATAATTAAAAACTTTTATGATTGAGTAAATAATTACAAACGCTGTAAATGAGCGCAGTAAGTTTCTGGAAGGTCCGTATTCTATGGTGTACCTACCTACATTTACGATTTACCTAAGTAAAGAGATAACCTGTTAAAAATGGGAGGAAAAGGTAAGGAAGACAATGCTTATTGAAATAAATCCCTGTCCACATCGTTCTGCGACAATGGTACCCTATCATGGCGACTGTGATAGCTGTACACCTTATAGACACGTAACCGTAACGTGAATGATTTTACTTCACTTTCTTTCTATCATTTTACGAGGTACAGTACAAGAGCATAAGTGCATTACCACCTCAAGAAAATTTTCCGTAGCCGCTGCAGCAAAAAGTATTAGGTGCACCTTTAGCTAAAATCGGTTTGCTAAAAGAATGCATTGACTGTCCCTTATGCCCAAAGGACTCGTCTTTAATCCCCAGGGCATTTTTATTTAATATATAAAATTTGATTCATGAATCCCATGAAAATCGTTTAACAGCTGCACAGTGTCAAGGAATATGATTCTTAAGGTGGTCATGCACTTATGCTCTTGCATTGTACCTACTTACTTTACATTTACCTATACTTCAATACTAATGAAATCAAAATCGACCTACCTACTTATAATAATATAAAATGTTATTAAAACTAATGGTTACGCATAATTCGGTTCATGATTTTTTAAACAAAAACAAATACCTACGATGCATGATATGGTGCAAACGGGCCGGGCGCGCGGACCCATTTCGCATCAATTAATGTATTCTGAAGAAAGTAACTGCCCTGCCCATAAATCATTTATGTAAATAACAAACAACAAAGAGCCTAAATTATGTCTAGAGTGCGAGTTCTACGGTGAGCCGAGTCGGAAGTAGGTACTAGTGACTTCCCGTCGGGCTCTGACGGTTTTACCTCCCGTTTCCGCTTATTGTAGTAACTGGCGCTCCGCTGTCGGCCTGAACAGCCCCGGCGTCCCCAAAAGATCACTTCCGCCGGAATCCGGCGCGTACTCGCTACCTCAAAAGGTGGTCGGGGACCGCGCCGCCCCCGCGAGAGGAGAAAAGAGGGCGAGACCGCGAAATATCAATGAATGCTAAAGGTAGCGCCGCATTAGAGTGATGTTATAGTAAGTGTATAAAAATGGCAATTTAGCAACACACTTGACTTACGTTGCTTATGCAACCAAATCCCACTAAGTGTGCGTTAGAGCGCGTGTGTTACGTGTAATACGCGTCTCGCATCATGCAGCCCGCACAGTAATATAATAATAATATATAATTGTATCTTTTATTGTTCACAATAAATGGTTAAATAAATAAATATACACATTCACGCCCGTATACATATGTAGGTCGCGTCACTCGCATCACATGGTATCACGTGGAGTAAGTCCTGTGTGGCTCTAATGTAACATTCGGTCACATCACATCACATCACATCACTCTAATATGGCGGCACCTTAACCCGTATCACGAAGCGAAAATCCCAACTTTTATAATAATGACATTTTAGTTGGGCCGGTTCTTGTCATCCATCATTTGTATACTTTGAAGATAGACATTTTGGACAGAAATCTCCATTGATGATTGAGTTACGCAATTATACCGCTGATGGAACTCGAGTTTAAATACTTTTTAACGGAATTGTTAAGTTTTATCGAAGTAGATTAAAGTCGGTTCTAATTATTGGTACGTCTATCAAAAATAATCATCTTGGCGTTAATGTCCCGGTTGTGCTCTCGCGCACGAGGGCCCGGGGTTCGCATTGACCATGATCCAGGATATGGCAGATCAGGTAATTAAAGGGAGCAACTGTCATCTGACCTCCGTGACCCCGCATCAAGGGAACCGGACGAGATTGAATCATGGTTACACATTCAGTCGCCTGAATGTGCAGATTTCATCACGATGTTTTCCTTCACCGTAAGAGTATCGGTTAGTATTCAACTAATGTACATAACTCAGAAAAGAGTCATTGGTACATGGCCGCAGTGGGATTCGAACCCTGTACCTCTCACTTCCGAGTCGGATACCTTTACCACTCGGCTACCGAAGCTTATCAGTACTTCTATAAATATACTAAACATAGAGAAGGTAATTGGGTAGTAACACTAGTTGTACAAAGATTGATTTATCGCTAAAAGAGATCTCTTCCAGTCAACCCTGCCTGCCTGAATTAGGCAATTTTCAATACTTACTACTATAGGAAGCCGTAATAAAAAATACCGAGCAAGCGAGTCAAAATAACTGATCACCGCCGCACATGCACACTCGCTGCACCCCTGGGATTGCTAATACGTTGTCGGTCTTTGAGAACGCTGTAAGCTCGTTTCTAAAAGCTTTGCGCATACCGCTGCAGGATGATCCTCCCATGTGGTGTAGTTGGCACTGTTGTTTGGTTTACGACACCAAATGTGGATGGTAAAATGATTTCATGTAAAATATGACATGTGATATGACTATTGACATTTGGTTTTGGTTAAAAGACTTTATTATAATAAAATTTTTACCAACCTAACTTTAAGATATTACCAACCACATATGAGTCCTGATACTCGAAATAAAAAAATTAATTGATTCATTTCATTCATAGTATTATCAGTATCTTTGGTATGAGTGTTCTTTCAAATCGGACGGTATTCTAGTAGGTAACCAATTATAAGTACGGATGGAGCTTATTTGAGGCGGACAGGAGATTAAACTGTTTGATAGTGCTGTTACACCAAAGCTTATAGACTGTGAGGGCGGCGTAGGTTATTCTACGTCACCAAGTACAAGGACTCCAGTTTGTAGTTATTGTATACGTTTAGGAGACTCACAAAACGTTGGTCTGCTGTGCACATCCTAGTTGTTTTTTTAATGACCCAAGCTTCATCTTTTCGTAGCGATAATACTTACATATCCTCATGTGTGGGTTCTTTAAGTAAAAAAACTGTCGTGCCTCACATCCTCTTGGCAGTTTCGCTTTTCAGCTACATTAAAGTCACTTTTATCTCTTGAGACTATAATGTGGCCCACCCGGTTTGTTTACTTTTAGAACACACGTATTTTTTTAGTATTCCCGCTACGAAAAGTAGAAGTACGAAAAGATGGAGTAAATTATAAAACAATCACTACAGAGTGGAATTTTTCTTGTACTCGATGACGTAGGATAACCTACGGGGCCCTCACAGTCTATTACTTTACATTTCCACTATAACACACTTGGGACGACATTATGTAGTCGTGGAGGTTGAAGTAATCGTTTGCGCGTCGAAGCTTCAGCCATCTGCGACAAATGAGACTGCCACAAACTTCTTAGCATATCTTTATTAGTTTCTTATAAGTGCGCCAAGCTAGCCGCCAGCCGGCCGGCAGCAGCCGCCGCCGTCGCCAGCCACTCGCCACCGGCCGCGCGGTGTTCGGTCACCTCCCTCGTTAAAAGGCGCTTCGCTCATCTGACAGTAACGATGATCGATGGCTAAGGGACTTCCCCTGTAATATCCGACCCCCTCCCTCGCCTAAACAACCATCTCCTTAAAGCCGACCACCTCATAAACTCGGAGAGATTGAGAGAACCATGCTGAAATAACATAGGTATTATGGACGTTCACCCCGTAGACACTAAAACAATTATGTCCGACAATGACTAGGGATACAACGAATAGTACGTACCTACTTTAGCGCAGATATTCGGCGAATACGAATAATGACATATTGTGACTTAAACATTTTTGATATGAAAAGCAAGCATTTGAAAGTTTTTTGGCGTCTATCTTGTTTCGTACCTTGTTTCTCCGTTCGAAGTCGACGGTAGACAGGGACTTTTAAATGGAGAAATAGTCTTGAACTAATTTCTTGGGCTTTGGAAAGTATTGTTTTTCTCGCCAATAACGTTAATATTAATAGGTATTCTTTGTCAATATGCCACTTCAAGAAACGCAGTTATGATAAAATATCTTACTATTACTATCTAACTAAAAGGCGACTAATTATTTCGAGGCAAAATATACTTCAGAGTCTCCGTAGGCTGGAAAAACCTATGGAGCACCTGCTGGGCAGCAGCTTTCCCATTGTTTTATTTATAACACTGCGATCTCCGACCCGCCTGCCAAGCGTGAAGATTATGGCAATAACCTCCCCTTTCTTAGGAGAGGCCCTTAGTCACATCATTACTGCACATAACATTCACTGCAGGGACTGTTATGAGCTGTAATGATGATCTAACTATTATAATTTGTTTTAATATTATATAATTATAATTAATATTAGTTTGATAAAATATTTAAAAGAATATTGAAAACAATATTCGTCATTATTCGGCGAATTCGAATAGGTAGGCAACAGTATTCCTGTTCGTTGCACCTTCTCAAATGGCGTCTCGACAGTTCGCTTTAGGTAATTAAATTGTGGAAAGTTGGTAAGGGTGCCTTAAGACGCTTAACAATGTCGAGTATTGATAGGAGTTCTATTGTTATTGCTCAAGCTCAGATTCCGTTACTCAGATTAAGCAAATAATTGATGGTTCCTGAGGAAAGGTGAAGGTTATGTGTTGGTGACTATAGCTACTTATATTTTTATTTCCCCAGTTTTGATTTGAATTAAATGCGAAAGCTGCTCGACGGATATAAAGAACGTTCCCGGCGTACTCTGGTCTCGACTTTCGTTTACCGATGTTAATGGAGCTAGTCCTAAAATAGCAAACGGTGTTCCCAAGCGTATAGGTAGGCTTCGCATGGAAAGCTCGCGGTTCGCAATGAATATAATCTGCTTCGTCGTGTGTTGTCAGGCTTCCTATAGTTAACTATATAGCTAATCCAATATAGCAACTACCTACCTACATAGCTTAGTACTTAAGCGTTAATGATAAGCTATGTAGGTAGGTACTCGTACGGAGGTACGTAGCATGTCGTCAAATGGAAAGCAATAGATAATAATTATAAATATGCTTGGACAATTTACACCGCGCCGTCCAGCCCTAAAGTAAGCTAAGCTTGTTTTAAATGGCTGATACACGTACGAGTAAGTACGCGACATTGTGGCTCGAGGACCTTGCTCGCTCGTGTGTCAGCCTAAGTGCGCGTACTTTAAAACCGCCGAGTAACTTCACCGGCGATCCAACATGTTTGATTTTTGCTTGTAGCTCGCGGCTCGCGGCGTCGGCTCGCGCGTCTGTCAGTGCCACGAACCGCGAGCCGATATTCCTTTTTGTGATGTATCTCATGCAGTTGTGTTTTGAGCATTTTGTTTCAGTTTAATGAACTTTTTGGTTTTCTGTTGCGAAACTGACTGGTATTGACTCGAATTATTTACGGAATCAAGAGAGTGTCGGTGGTCGGGCGGTTGAGTATCCAACTCGTAAGCAAAAGGTTCCGGGTGCGAATCCCGCTGCGACCAGGTACCAATTACTCTTTTCTGAGTTATGTACAATAGTTGAATTGTAACCGATGCTCTAACGGTAAGGGAAAACATCGTGATGAAACCTGCAAATTCAGGTAACTGAATTTGTAACCATGATCCAATCTGGTCAGGTACTTTTATACAAATACCCAGACCCGTAACAGAAGTAAAAATTAATTATTTCAATTTCCCCAGGATAACCCAGGATCTCTGTTAGGCAGACCTGCATGTTGTCCAACTGAACCATTTAAGTCATAAAATTAAATTTATTTATTTATTTAAAACTTTATTGCACAAATTACAGCAATTGGCGGACTTAAAGCCATTGAGGCTAACGAGCAAGCGAGTCACAGAGAGTTTCAAAAATGCTTGGGATGGATACTAATTTATACATAGTATAAAACAAAGTCTCTTCCCGCCTTGTGTATCTATCTATGTACGCTGAGATCTTTTAAACTGCTCACCGGATTTTGGTGCGGTTTTCAACAATATATAGAGTGATTCAAAAGGAAGAAAAAAAAGCTAGGTCCTAGTTAATTTATGTTGAGTATGTTTTTGAAGATTATATCACATAGTTCATTTGGACAATTCAATAGCCGTTTCTGTAGACGGGTGTGTGCTCAACAGAACTAACATTACGCATACTGATGCGATTGCGTGAATATTCGAATTGATAGAAAGCTGTTCTATCCCCGAGTGAAAAGACTATGCTACTTTGATCATGGGAAAATATAAGGCTCCCGTGGGAACATGTAATGGTTACATAGTTTCAAATTCTAAGCTGGGAAGACCTTGGGCATAACCGGTTTCCACCGATATAAGTATAATTTGAAGTGGGTAGGCACCATGTCGTAGTGATCATAATATTATGTTTAAATATTTAGGTCACTTTCTATCACTAATTATTGAATTTACGCACTATTGATGTATTGATAGATAATATCTACAACCTAATTTCGAAATTCTATAAATTCGTTTTCAAGCTTCCGGACCCGAAGGGTGAAAAAGTATATTTTACTAAGTCTCCGCTGTCTGTTCGTCTGTCTACCAAGGGCTCACAAAATGAAAAACGGTCCTCCCTTGCCTGTATTTTTGGAACCGTGACAGCCAGGTATTGAAAATGTTCACAGAATATGTGTTTCTATGGCCGCTATAATGATTATACTAAATGAGAATATAATTACTAAGTTTTACCTATACCTACCCACAAATAATAAAACCCGCAAGGCAAAGAAGGAACCGCCGCTGTCTGTCTGTCTGTCACAGGCATTGACATAACATATTAATAAACATGTGATCTTCATAGTTTACTGCTTTGAAAAGATTCAAACTTAAATTTTGTTCACTTGTTTCACTGAATGGGACATAGATTATGATTTAAAACATTGTTGAACAGAACGGACATTGGTAAGGAGGAAAGAACCTAATTAAATAGGAACTAACAAATAGTACATAAGATATTTACCCTTAAACTTAAATACTTACGTCCTCTTTTTACAATTAAAATAAGTGCCATGAGACACTGTAAACAATTTTATGGCGTCTGTTTATGGAAGAATTTTTACTAGCCAATCACGAAAATAGAAAAAAATATCTGTAAACGAGTGTATTATGCTATCAAGCTGAAGTTATGAGACATTCAATATGGCGCCGCCTAGAGGATATAAAAATTAAAATGTGCCCTTGAATATCATATGCCAGCCGTAGTTAATCCAAATAATCCACTCTCGTTATTGTTTATCGCACAGCATTTCTTTCTCTTTTCGTGACTGGCTTCCAAATAAGAAATTTAATAAAATTGACACTTGCAAAGACGCCTATAATAGTTTACACTATTTCATGGCACTTATTTTAATATTTTTAATACAAGGCCTGAGTTCTAGAAGTCCCGAAGTGCACTTAGGGACTTTTAGAACTTATGGCACTACTTGAAAGAACGCAGCGAACTCTACTACGTCTACGGGCTCTTGGAATGTTTTATAATCAGAAGTCCCTATAAGCCTGAAAGAAAATATCAAGAGTATTAAAATCTTTGAATTTAGAGTGAAAAAGTACCTAACTGCGAAAAACGTCTCTAAGTTGATACATTTTTAAGTTAGGAAGACCACAAGTAACACATATTTTGCTACGAAGTCCCTTAATCCAACTTGTATTTACTAATAACAACCTAAGTCCAAATTGGGGTTACTGGGCGCCACCACCATCAAAGTCCCAAGCCAACCTCACTTGAACGTGGTCCATAGACCATGATTTACAACATTGCTAAACGGAACGGACATTAATTAAGACGATAGTAGCTAGCTAGGTAACAAACAAACATCTAGTATTAAAATAGTAAAGATATTTATACTTAAACGTCCTCTTTTTATAATTGAAGGGCTGAGATCTAAAAGTACCTAAATACTCTTAAGTCTACTTTTCTAAGTGTTGACTTGAAATCTATAAAATGGTTTGGAAATATTGTGTTGAAAACTTAGGGCACGTACAAGAAACATGATTTTTTCGCCGTTTCCAGAGAGTAGGCAATAGGTACATACAACCACCAAACTTTTTTTGTACCTAATTAATTATTTATTATTATTTTAGTGTCAAAACTAAAGTACCTATAATAATAATAAACGGCCAAGCGTGACGCGGACTTAAGTATCAAGGATTGCTGTGGCATTAAAATATTATTTATTTACATTATTACCTATGTAGTTCGACTTAAATAGTTCCTGGAATACAATTTGATTATCGCTCTAGTTGGTGAACATTTTATTGAATTGCCTAGGTCGCAATATCACCCCACCCGCCCGGGTTGGCAAAACAATAACTTTCCGCAAATTAAATTATCAATCTGCCGCTAGGAAGCTTAACTGCATGGGAAATATCAATTTGCTGACTGATATTCAACAAGCATTCAACACACGAGATAAATTTAAGCATAATTAGCAATAAAAGCATTATCTTATGGATTTGTACATTTTTATTCCGATTATCAATCAAATTAATTATTTCTAAAGAGGAAAGATTTGAATGTTTGTCTGTTTGTTTGTAATAGATAAACTCAAAAACTACTTAACCGATTTTAAAAACTATTCACCGTTAAGTATTCATGTATAATCCTTACAAATACCAGAATGATATTAAGCTTTTACATGTATGTCTCAAACGTGAAAGTTCCAGCTTATAACTTTCATGGATGGCTTTTAAAATTGACATTTACGCTGCGACTTGCAGGTGACTTCAGTAAATTTATAATATTTTAGTACATAAAATTTGTCGATAGTTGTATGTATAACGATTACAATTTGTACAAAGTACATCTAGATAGTCAAAATCATTTAGTTTAAAAATTGTATAATCAAGTGTATAAATCTTTGGCAGATCCATAATTAACAGTATAAGTCTATTTAAGTCCGATCCTGAACTCAATTCCTTAGATCTAAAGCTATCAAATTACATTTTACAACAAGCGAGAAATGGTCCGACCAGTAGGTATCACATTTCACGTACAAAGCATCCGCTTCTGTCATTATATAATGATCGACCAATTTGCAGCTGCCATGGGCATCGCTTACCGAAGTGTAGGTAACGGCTGGAGTCTCGTAATATCTACACATTGCATTGACTGCTCATCACAATAATCCACAAGCTCCTTCCCAAAGAAAGTGGGTGAGCGTTAAAATTGCCCAACATTATCACACATTAAATTTCTTGCCAATTTTATTTTTGATGTCAAAATTCATTTAATATAGTAATCATAGTAATTTAAAGACTTTAAATTTTTTATAATCTAGGTATTTTGTTTATATTGAATGTCACAATATAATTTAAAGTGCAATTAATAATGACATAATAGCACATTAATGTGACTATACCTAACTAATAGCACAGAATACTAATAGCACTCCAGTAGGTACTTACATACGTGTATAGGTAGCTCAACGTCCTAAAGTGTCTCTCGGGCTCCGCCACTTGCCCTTATTTTGCGCCATCTCTCGCAAATCAATGGCTTAGATCGCTAAGTTCAGCTTCGACTACATCGTTTTAGCGATACCTGGGACGACCAACTGTGTGTCTCTCAGGTAGGTATAGATCGACCTAGATAATTCTCTTAACATTCGAATCTCATAAAGCTTGAAAAAGAAATGTGTCATTGCAACATGCGACAACAAAATTTCGATTTATTGCCGTTTCTCATTGAAATATGTTCACTGACCTGCAGCCAGCTGACAATAACACGTTTCCAATTTCAACGAAATTTCATTAACGAAATGTTGGGTTTACTCTCCTTCGAACGGAGGCATGTTCTAAGTATTATAGTAAAATCATTTTTTCTCTTTCACTGAAGATTAAATACTTTTCTTTGCGCGGTTATAATATTATGAAAAAAAGTTTATTTAAGACTGATGTAAAGTTAGACGCTCTTTCCCTAGAGTAATCCAAATTCAACACCGTTTCTTTTCTCTGACAGGTTGTTGAAAGCTTTTCCGAGACATTTTTCGTTATTTCCAACCATGAAAAAATCTGCTCCATTTGTTGACACTACGAGAAAATTATTATTTGATCTACATTTGGGTAGAAGCCTATGGTATAGGTGTAGCTTCACTTAAAGTCTTATTCCGTAGATTTTGAGCATAATCTTCAGAATTTACTTCATGAAATTAAAAAACAAATGTTAACATGTGAATTTAATTGATGGGAAAAATTAAACTGATTGCCAAGGTATGAGGACCTACTTGTAAAATTACAAATGTTTTTAATTTTGTAAATTTTAAGAAGGAATTTTAAATTTAACGGTTAATATCTAGAAGCCTTGAAATTGCAACGCTGCCTTGCAATCGCATTACGTACATTCATAGATTGCCTGCGGTCATGTGGTTTCCGATAATGAGCATGTTCGGGTATTGCACGTATAAGCTACCTGACATGTGCAGCCGAGTAAATACTGTGATTGGCATAATTCACTATTAAATCGTGGGTATTCAGGTAACAGCTGGATGCGGAAGGCACAATACCCGGCTATCTTTGGGAGTACTCTGGCGTATTCCTAGCAGTGGGTGTCTTCCAGCTGATATGATGATGATGATGATGATGAGGTATTACTCGTAAGTAGGTACTAAAGTAAGTATATTGCAACCTAGGAACCCCCAACAACAACAGGCTCAAACAGAAAAAAATGTATTACTAATCTCGCTTGAGTTTCAGTGACTTTCTTAAATGCCAATTTGCTTTATATTCAAAGGTTTTCAGAAGTTTTGTGATGACGGAGCATGACATGCCAGGTTGCGATTAGTAGGTTGGGACTCGGGAGCCCGGCCCGGCCTAGCCGCCTGCGAGCCTACGCCACGAGTCCCGAATAATTTCACACGAATTTGGCTTGAAAGTGCCTTTCACGTCAAACGCAACAAATTCCATTATATTCACTAATAGTTTGGTAGGGAGCGTCAGTGGCATAATGGTTAAGAGCTCCGGATCGTTTCCCGAGGCATCGGATTCGAACCCTAGTGCCGTCACGTCGGTATCAATAACTATTTACTAAATTATGTACATTAGTTGAACGCTAACTGATGCGCTGAGGAAAACATCGTGATCAAACCTGCACATCCAAGCGACTGAATGTGTAACTAACCTAACCTGGCCAGGTTCCCTTGTAACAGGGTCACGGAGGTCAGATAACAGTCACTCCACTGTAATTACTTGGCCTACCAAATCCTGGATCATGGTCAAGGCGGACCCTGAGCCTTTGCGCGCGAGAGCACGACATTAACGCCATGTTAACTTTAGATTATAACAAAAAATACTAAAAACCTGCCAAGTGTGAATCGAACTTGCATACCAATGGTTACACGTCCCATTATCAACACGATTTTGATACCCGACCAATATGTAAATGGTATAATTTTATTAAATTTTACACCTTAATTATTAATTATTTATTGTTATAGGGGTCTTAGAACTGTGAACATTTTAAGTACCTAGTTGTCACGGGTCCAAAGATACAGGCAGCGGAGGCTTAATAATAGCGATGCCACTTAAGAGCATGATATCGTCGATAATTCTCCCAGCGCGTTTGTGGATCGAGCTAAAAGGAACAAGCTGGTGTGCCGGTGTTCCCGCCCGTAAGTGGGAGCGATACTCCAAATGAGGCCTGATTGAGCCTTATACAGGAGAAATTGTTGCCGCGGCGTGAAATATTGCTTCGATCTGTTAAGCACACCCAGTTTTTTCTTAGTTGCCAACTTGACCTCCACCTACCTAATACCCGTTTTTATATGATTTGTCACATAAATAATATTCGTAAGTACACATGATCTACTCATATTGGGCATTATAAATAATGCCCTATTAATCACATTGTCCTTAGCACACACACTCCTAAAATCACCCACAGCACCACACAGAGACGATTGAGTGTTATATTTTTTTTTGTTAAAATCTATTAACTTTATAATACGCACTCTGATTAAATTAATTGACTTTATTTACTTACAGTACCTAAATTATGTACCTAGTAGTGTATAGACACTAAGTAACTTCTTAAAATTTAACTTACAATAATATGTAATTGCTGTACTTCAATAGTACGATTCCAATCATACCCGTACATTTAATTTAAACTTATACATTTCATCACAAACCCTTACATTGGTAGCGAAGCATAATTAAAAGATTTATTTATCGTGGCTGTAATACTTATCCGCGGCGCTAAATTGCTGAGCTGCAATTTTTATTTGTTTTAGCAGCGAAAGCGTTATAATGACTCTCGTTAATTTTGAGCTCGGCGATTCCAACGATTTTGTTGGATCTCGCATTTTATTACTTTTGTAAGGGTAAAATGAGAAAATATGTGCTTCTATTGTTCAAATGGTTTATGAGTGTTTTTGTTGTGGCACTTTTTAGGGTTCGCTAGTGAACCAGAAAATCGTAGGTTAGGTAGCGACGAAATATGTACATAGTTATCAATTTACCTTAGCAACAGATTTTTCCCGTTATTAGGTATAGAAGGAGAAAAATCTAATGTAGTGATTATGAACTATATAAACCTTAGACAATAGTATTTTTAAGACCTACGTTCCCTACATTCAAAGAAAGGAAATTTTTAATAATTGTGTGATACGGACATCGTAGAATAGATATTTCAATCCAATAATGCCTGTTTCCAATAGTTTCTATAATTTAGTAACCGTTCACCCAATATTAAGGGTCAAAGTTGAGTTTTTGTGGACTTTAATAGAAATTAATTAGTTACCTACCACGGAACTCCTTTCCGCGCGAGTAGGTATTTGGACGCTTTTTTGTTTTCCCTTCTAATTGAAACCGATTGATGATTTATTTCCCTCGGGGTCTACGTCTGAGCCCGATTCAACTATGGCTGTTTCTATACACAGAAAACGTACGTATTTAAAACATACCAAAAAAATATAGGTCATGATATCTACCTATGAAGGTATCTACTTATTTGTTGTTGAGTGAAAATTAAACAACAACTGATTGATTAGGAGCTTGGTGGCTGCAGTGTCTCTGCTGCAAGTTCCAAACTAAGATTACGATTGTGTTTGGCAGAAAGCCCCGACTAAAGCCACGGTTGTATTTTATCCGAGCGGTTCCTTTGTTCTCAAGTTGCGACACAGATTAACAGTCGCTCAAATTAAAAATACTCACAATATATTTTGCATTGTGTAAGTACGACATTCCGGTGCGAAATGAATCATCAGTCCATCACTTATGTCTAGAAGTACCTACCGATTTCTAATTCACACTATGAATAGGTACGCCCAGAGCCCAGGTTATTATATATATAGGTTATTTATAACCGCTCGCCTAGAGCCCAGTTTTCAGGTTTTGAACATGAAATATTCAGTATTTTCTGACTACATTGAATACACATACCGTCTGCGTAAAATTGGATTATTCGGTAAATATTTTCTGATCTGTTTCCGCGGAAACCACTGTGAGTATCGTAGTAAATTAACCTGAGTTATTCTGGGATAGAAGCTACAATACTGCCAACTTTTCTGTACTTTTGCGCGGAGAAGTGGCAAACATTCATCCAATCAAACATTCCCATTTTTAACATTTTCCTATTTCTGTGACGTGTAAAGCCGTATGCTTTGGATACTCTAATACTAGGCAAGAAAACATGCCCCGGAATGATAAATCTCATATTTTCTTGTATTCAACTCAAAACCTATTTGTATAATAGAATTTCCACGTCCTCAACAATGGCATGTAGTGAACCCCTAAAGTTCCATAATCCGATACCACAAAAGTTTGATAGTTTTATGAATTGCTAAACTAAATAATTTGGGCCACCCTGCTGAGCTCCAACCTCCGATCTCACCGACGATCCGCTGTGCTTGCTTGCTAGGAGAACTACAACAGAAAAGGAAAGGGTTAAACCTTGGTAAGTTTACATTTATTTCTAAAAGTATTATGTGCGTTCCACGCTGTTAAAAGCGTTTAGAATGTCTAATTTGATATAAAAATGGGCATACTTTAACATTAAAAAATTCGTTTAGAAAAAAGTTACACCAAAACACGCAATTCTCGACTCGAGCAATTGCAACGCATATATCCAGCCGAAGACGAAATAAGCTCCTTCAAATAATGCAGTCAAAGACCATTGAGTCCAGAAGCTGACCTATTAAGAAGAACCCCATGGCATTCGAAACATTTTCCGCAATTACCGACGAAGGTTTTTACGGGGTCGGCAACGCGTGGGTGATGCCCCTGGTAATGCAAACGTCCATAGGCTGCGGTGACTGCTTACCATTAGGATGCTTATCATGTACAGTGGACAGTGATTCCTCATTATTAGGCGCCAACGACTCATTCACGTCGAACAGCATCCCTTATATCACCCTCATAGATCTTCGATTCGATCTTCATAAACACCAAAGTCTGCCAACGATTCTATTTAATTAGAAGTCAAATCCGTATTATCTACGTTGACTTTCGCCATTAGTTAACGAGGATAAAAATGTAAGTATATATCTAAATAATGTAGATACATGACAATTTCAAGGAGCGATAACTAAAAGTTTAAGATTCGTTCGTCTTCAGGCGGGCTACAAAATTTTTAATGGTCTGTCTTGTGTATGCACATTCGCTTCCAACATCGATAGCTGGTATCTCGTAACAATAAACAGGCTTAACTTAGGTACTAACTTTGGTATCAATGGCCGCGTCTTAGGTTAGTACTTACACAACAGTTTAGCATCTAACGCCGAGGTTCTATACCTAACTTAGATGAGTTTCATGATGGAGCTAGCCGCGATTCCAGCAGGAACAATAGCCTCCCACCGAAGGCGGTGGTCGAAGTTAATTGTTATTGTGCAAGTTCAAATACTACCCTCATTCGGTAAGCGGACGCATAGAGAGGCGATTGACGGCAGCGCGGTATTGATGGGGGTACGTCGACTTCGCGATAGCGACTTCATAAATCGTTGCGTGTCAATACGTAGCTAGCTACCCTACGCGTAGGGTCTGAGGCTGCGTCGCCGTGCGTCGTCGCGCCGCCATGGACGTGACGTCGCGTCATGCGCTCGTCTACACGCGTTGTTGACTTACCGAAATTGCGCTGTTGTGATGACTATGCCGCTTTTCAACACAAGCCCGGTTGGTTTTTCTTGGCAGCCTCTTTTATCCTTTAAAAGGAGGAAGGACATTGTTGGAGATTTGTACGGGACGCGGATAGGCCGTGGGGTTATTACTTACCTACACGTCGTGTAGGTGGAGCCATTATTAGTTTTATGAATGCCAAATATTTAATATAGGCAGCTATTCAAACCGTTACCTAAACGTTTTTAGCGTAATTTATTTGAACTAAATATAGAACGATATAGGTATGCCGCAATGTAATTATTGTAAGGGTAAGCAAAATATATTTTAGAGTATTCTTTAGAGTATTCTTAGTTTACCTTCACAGTAAATACGAGCACATCATACGAAATTATTCAGCTGCTTCCGAAACAATTGTCTATGAGAGCTCGAAAATGTTCAAAGCATTTAACGCTTTGAAATGCATAGTTTTAAAACTTGTTTTACAAAGTGCGACAAACGACAGCAACTTTCATCATAAACAGTTTCAGAACTCCCTCAAATAGAAGGCAAAAAGTTAGATGTTAATCGGTTTATATATTTTACCCTACAATAATAAGTACCTATTATTTGACGTAATTCGCAACATAACAAACCAATTTATTTAGTAAATTAGCAATTCAACGTACAAACGTACATTGTCCCAGTTCCGACTCCTCAATCAGGTTGCGTCTCTAAATACTTAATAATATCTACTGAGTAAAGACTAACACCAAACACGTCGCCTTCCAATTACTTAGCAAATCTGAACTGCGGCGGTTCGCGAGTTCACACTAAACCGCGGCGGTGAGATCCCCGTTCATCGGTTCTATTTACATGGCGTGCTTGTTCTGACAATGCACGTACTCCTAATGACTCTTCTGTTTCGCGACGTGTGCTCGGATTACAGCGCCACCAGCTTACCTCTCCAGCTGCCGGCGGCGGCGTCGCTAGCGGCAAACAGCGTTCCAAACTGTCATTCTGTTGACTAGGACGACATGCCTTAGTTCCGGTTTTGTCTACTGAACAGCTATGTTGGTGGCACCGTACGAGCGGTGACACGTTCCTGCACGCATTATTACATTGTTTGCGGTATTTGTGGCCGCGTACGGCGCTCCGCATAGAGCGGCCATTAATCTCGACGTATCACAGACGCGTTTCCCGTGTCTTGCGATCTATGACGGCCGTTAGGGAGTGGTTACTGGACACTCGGGTGGTTACTGGACACCTCTAATAGATATAATACTATAAATAGTTTGTACATTGCATACTCACAAGCTTAAATAACAACATAAACAACATTACTTTTACTTAAAGTACTTACCTACGGAAGACGCAGCGTGGGTAGGCCTTCCACAAGGTGGACTGACGACCTAGCAAGGATCGCAGGTACCAGCTGGATGCGGCAAGCACAGGACCGGCCTTGGCGGAGATCTCTGGGGGAGGCCTATGCCCAGCAGTGGGCGTCTTCTGGCTGATATGATGATGATGATGATTATGACTTACCTACATGCTATAAATGTAACCACAAGTTCCTACTTTGTAAACACTTATAACTTAGATAGGTCAAATTGTAAATATTTTATAATTTTCGAACTATTTTACATCGATTTAAAAAATAGTATGAATAAGTAGGTATAATACCATACGTAGGTATATACTATTGCTTAACCTTCGGTTATGTATAATACGCTGCCAATGTATGTATAATGTTTACCTATAAATGTATAATACCATTGTATGTACATCTCGATATTCTCTTAATTGCCGGCAACATACTACAGATAATTCTAATTTACGAAGTTTGTTTGGCTTTGGATTAGTGACATGTAGGTAGGTATCGATAAGTGCGCTTACAAGTGTCACAAACTTATCTGACCCGGAGACCAAAACTGTAATTAACGGCTAGTTTCTCGTACGTTAATCTGTCTGTACGTGTAATGTGTCTGACGTTATTGCTTGATGAAAAAAAAGCCCAGCCTCGAAACATCTGACCAGCGCTAACTCATAATAATCATACGGACATCGGGAAGTCCGTATGATTATGAACTCGTCAGTAAAGTTCTTGAGTGTCGACCACGTACCAGAAGCCGCAGCGAGGGTAGGCCTTCCACAGGGCAGAAGATCGCACCAGCTGGATGCGAAAGGCACAGGATCGGCCTTTGTGGAGACATCTGGAGGAGTCCTATGAAGGCCAGCAGTGAGCGTCTTTCGGCTAATAGGATGTTAATTAATTACTTTATTAAAATCTAAGTTTACTTAAATTAATTGCTTACAATAGCACTAGTTTTGGGTAAGTTCACATCACGGCGTGAAACGACTATTTAACACACTTCTTAACACTTTCTATGAGATCTCTTTGAAACCAAATATTGCCTGGCTATACTAGCTCAATGCAATACATTACCTAAGTACAGCTGATGAGATAACTCACCAGAAAAATATTATACAACAAACTGGTGACAAGTTATTTTGAAAACATTGCTATAGTGGTTCTACCGATGACTTACATAGTCGTGACACCGATTCGTCAATTTTTGCACAAGCTTTGCTTACTTTGTTTGTGTTATATGACACACACTTGACTGCTTTAGTTCGCGACTTCGCGATTTTAGTTCATATTAAATTAAAACATCTACATCAGAATTATTTTCATACAAAATATCTGGAAAACGGCGACGTAAGAACGAGCGAGCTACAACTTTCAAAGATTTCTCGCAAAAGTATTCGAAACTTATTACATAGCCGAGTTTGAGGACTTACTCGTCTTCATGGCCGTACACAATAGTATATCTTGTCAATATTACTTGAAAACAGATTTTTAGGAACAAGATATCTCTTAGCTTTTGTATTAAAAAAGTTGTTACTGATTTCAGTGATGGCGCAAAAGTAGTGCCTAGTAGTAATACATGTAGCTATCTCGCAAAATCTGTAGGGCATCGGATCAAATCTCGGGCTCCGATTTTTAAATCGCTATTCTCCGTGTCAAGCGATCGCTTCAAAGTCGTATGTCTATTATATCACGTCGCATGACGCTGTTTTTCGTTTTGTTTAATTTTCGATAATGCCCATATACAGGGTGGATTTTTGAGACGGGGCAGTAAGGGCAGGAACCTTAACCGTTGCAACTAGAGGGAAACGTTCTTAAGAGACTGTCCTTAACTTTTTGAGACAGTTTTACCCCCATTTACAGATTTTGAAAAAATTCACAGTCAGCAAGAAAATAGACCATTTACACGAAAACTTTTTTTTATGTCAATCGATCCTGTTTCTTATAAAGATCAAAAAAGTCTATGAGACCAACTGAGCTTAGAGTACTAGAAATGTCAGAAATCGCAAAAAACTTCTCCCATACATTTTGTTTGTGGCGTCGTCGTCGATATGATATCTACATACTATTAAGTACTGAAATAAACAAAAATAAGGAACTGAAAACGATTAGGCATGTATTCTTAAAATAAGATGGCAAAATATGTACATTTAATAGGATTACAAGAAATTTTACATAGTTAGGTACCTTTTTATGTTTTAGGATATGGTGCTCAAAATGGTTGCAAATTGCAAAATAGCAACTTGTGCAGAATGAACTTTATTAGAAGTCAAACGATCGACTCATGGCAAGCGATTAAAAATCGCAAACCCGATCTGAGGAGCTATTGGCTATCTAAGTTGATAACTGTTTTTGACATAAAAAAATCTTACACTACACTAATTTGTAGACGCTAACCAGTGGCCAAAATATAATTGTGTAGAATTAACTAATGTCAAATTCAGTTGCCAACTGAGTTAGCCAAAAGCCCCGCTGAACTGTCTAACCTTTCATTACGCTCGATAGTCATTCAACAGTCAAGTTTGTTGCCATCTACGTAGTAATCCACGTAGATGACAACGCACAAAAACGTGTGTGGTCAATCAAAATCTTCTTAGCTACTGCGTTGCCCGCAGTTTTATTTACCTCGCTTTTTGATTGCATTTCCATAAAATCGAAACTCGTTAAAATTTCGGGTGAAATTATTCTGTCGAAAATTCATTAGTTTATTATGTAGCCTTTGTAAGTAAATAGCGCTTTTTTTTGTCGGTGGAGATCTTTAAATTAAAATTAAAAATTACAACACAGATTTAGTAACAGTGAAACCGAATGTTTTGTTCGATCGTCTCTAGTTTATCGGTGTAGAAAGGTGACTTGACATATCTCTAAGGAAAATAGTGTTAAAGAGTTAGATCACACAATCTCGGTGCCAACGTGAAATTATTTCTTTCTCCATACAAAATTTTGTTCGGCTCACTTTTGGTTGAATGATTAAGTTAATAAGCATACGACGGCCACCGAAATCATATTCAAACATAAACGCCATAAAATTATCTTTTCAATCCTAAAGCTAGTTTGACTGAAACTAAATATTTTTTTCTTTGTTCTCTTTAAAATCAAAGTTCTCCGCCTTAAAAAAATACATCCTTTACTGTGAATTTTCAGTACAAATCCACTGAAACTTCAAAAGATCATTAAAACAACGTTTATAGTAAACATTTTAATACGTGGAAATCCACTGAAAACTAAGAGCGGCTCTTTTACAGATATCATTTTAATAAAATGTTACGAAATTAATTTTTATTGACTGAATATTACAGCTTTGCTTTCGAATCCGCGGCGTACATATAGACTTCGATACAAAGTAGTCGTACACATTGAATATCTTAGGTAAGTTCTCTAGGGCAAATTCCGTCTGACAAAAACGAAATAAGGACCAAGAAATCACTCAATCGAAAATAAATAACAAAATATAGCATTGGATTGGTCGCTTTCCGCGTCTGTCTTGTCAGCTAACTTCTCCTAAAGCACGCAACGGATTTTGGTGCAGTTATCACTATCTTTAGAGAATTTCTTGCGGAAGGTTTATAATAGATGGCCAAGAAGATCAGGGGCAATCTGAAAAACAGTGCTGCAGGGCTTCAGGCCACAGCGTAGACTGTGCCCTTACTATGTAAAAAAACTACTTATGCATAAAAAATGATTAGTTATAAGTTAGAATAAGTACTGTGTCTTCTAATATGTTCCTATTACTTTTATAATTATATTATATAGCTTAAGTTCTATGTACCTATGTTTGTGTGGAATAAATTAATTTGAATTTAAATTTGGATATGTATAAGTAATACATTCACATTGCATAAAACACGTCGGCACTTTTTTGGTTTGCAAACGTGGTTGTGCAGCAAGCGGGTTGCTAACTAACACTAAAGCTATCGTGCATCTATATTCTTCTACGCACAACACGTAATCCTTCATTTGCGATCAAAGGTTTCGTCGCTTCTAGAAAATAGTACCTACATACATCGCTCCGGGACCAACCAAGTATTACGTCCAGAGGTCATTAGCAACGTGGCTGCAGGTAGGATGGGTAATTAGGGTTGGCGCGAAAATAATAAGCTTACAAAACGTAGGAATACATAATTAGACACATATTAGCCGGCACCTACCACAGAATTTTGATGTTAATGCTGATACGTTACAAAATACAGATTACTAATGTTGATGCGTTGAATGATAAAGGTTATAACATTTACTTATTGATTTAGAGTATCGTTCGCATAGAAATATTTTTTGGGGCAGTTTATCCTTTTCCCGCGCGACCATTTTAAATGACCTCAATATGTATGGAAGTATGATAATGTATGACAGCTAGTACTACGGAGAGGCCAAGCTGTATCTATGTTTCCATCTAACCGAATTAAATGAAACATGACCTAGATTTGAAGTAGCACCCCAAACTACCGAACCCCATCAAAATCCATTCGGCGTCATTTCCATACTTCTTATAGTTTAGCTGGTATATTATGGTTCCACGTCAGGTGTTCCTGTTGTCAAAATCAATTATACATGCTATTGTGGGAATATTTCTAAATAATACCCTGAAAAAAAATAAAAAAATTATACTCTTATGTTGCCCAGGCTTAATAGCTACACAACAAAAAAAAAATTTTCAAGTCCGTCCCGTAGTTCCGGAGAATAGCGTGTATAACAGACAAACAGACGGACACCAATTTTATTTCTTCATCAACCTAAATTATTTTATTGTAAATACCTATATTCAACACACTTTTTTACTGTTTTATTTTTTATATGTTCAAATTACCAAGGCATCGCTTCCTCATCAATCGTGGACTTATAATTACGTATCTAAATGCCTACTTTTTATAAGTTCTTACTCCAAAACTACCAGTAAAATGCCATTTACACTCAATATTTGTCGCCGTGTATTCAGTATAATTCGTTTTCATGGCGCCGAATAATCAAAAGCCTAAAAAGAACAACTTCCAGCAAGTATAAAAGTCATCATATCATCTGAAGTTTGTTAATTTCCAAAGTTACTTCAAAAGGCTGCTCTAATGTTACATATTGAAGTCGAATTTAATATGCTTCCTTTTGACAACATTTTATGTGGATTGTTTCGCCTTTATTTATTTGTTGGATCAAAGTGGAAAATGTCCATTTAATTAATTTCTACTAGAATTTACGTCAGGGACTTGAAAGCACACACGTTTGATCTGAGAACGTTGTAAATGATGGGCGACCCGACCACTCAATTTAATAATGCCTACTGAATTGATCAATACTTTTACGATTCTCTCTGCATGGAGATTAATAATGTCCATTTACATTCACGGAATGAACGGATAATCCACAACGACGGTAACTGTAGCTGTTTGGTACTTGGCGTCGATAAATATTTATCAGCTTTAATGTAACCCGAGTGACTGCTATCAATGTGATTGCATAATCGGAACTTTTATTTTTGTCACTGACAGGAAGGCACGGAAATAAAAACTCTCACGGGATTTTACGAACTTTCCGTAATATGGAAAAACTTTTTATAGGGGTTACGAAAGTATCTTTCCACTAAATAAATTGGTTAGTATTATATTTTGTTTCATCCTTGCGTGCGGAGACGGACACGGAGTTGTGTCAAATGATGTATAGTGCATGATTCCGAAATTCTTTGGGAAACACTTTAACGTAGGCTAATTCATGTCACATATTTAACGTAAATTTTTAAGCTAATAGTTTATTTATTTCGTTAGTGGCCAAGCCATTCATTTGTCAGCTATGTCGGTACTTGCAGAAGGTAGCGAACGAAGTACTGTTTTATTACACTAATGATAATCCAATTTAATCACCGGGCCCTACACTCTTATACATATTTCTTATTAAAGCTAAAACTATTTAATACCATTATGAGTAGCACAGACCCAACTTAATCCAATACCTAGTGATTTGGTTTTTAATGTTACCGCCTCACAAGATTGTAGTTCGAGGCTCGTCTTATCCGGCTGGAAGCTTGCCTAAGTCCGCAAGTACCTACCATTTCACCCAAACGGACTAACGGACTCAACTATTCCAAGTCATTTGTTCGAATTACTTCAAGTAGTTCCAAGGTTTTTAATCCCTTTTGCCGTGACTTCGCTCTATGTAGCATAACAATATAAGATAGTAAACCAACTAATTGTATTGAAGCTTTCAATGAGGTTGCAAATTCAATTTGCGCAATCGATCATTCCGGAACGCGTTCAAAGAGATATATCCGTGCATTGATACGCTATTACATAGAAGTCTTTGTGTCTATCCGTGAGATATATTATGTGTAAGTACTGCCAAAGTATGGTGGAGGTTTCCTTTTAAATTTTTATTACTGATATTGTACATTATGCGAAAACAAATCGTACATAAATCTATAGAACGTAAACAACATCGGAAATATTTAATAAGTTCCGGCCGCTACGGGGTGTGCGCCGACAATGCTCCAAGTTGTGATTTTTATTTGTTTTTGGCGCGGACGGTTTCATAATGGCCGTCATTAATTTGAGCGTCGCCAATCCCGAACGCTTTCGGCGGATCCCCGCATTTCTTATTCGCGTTCCTTGAACCGCTCGGAATTTGGCGGAAATAGCTGGGGACAACAGTTCTTCGGTGGAAATATAGGCGCGGATTACGGCTTCAAATTGAAAAAAATATTGTTTGTTGGCCTATTTTCAGTTTTAGGTTCCTTTTTTTATCGAATACTGGGATAGTGGTCGGAATTTTTTTACAGAGTTGGACCTTCTTAGGCATTTTCATTACAGTTTGTGTTAAGTGTATATTGTATTGCAGCGGGCACCCACCGAGTCGTTTCCGCTTGTTACTAACCGCGAATGCCGCGTACTAATAAAGAAATATGAATATAGAAATAATGTATTATGCAGAGGCCATGTCAATTTTGCGCATATTATAGTGGAGAAATTAAAAGAAGTTAGGCACAGAAGCGAATATATTTGAAAATTCGAAAGACAGGGCGCCATACCTACGACAGACGCAAGGTACTGTTTGTTTGTAGCAGTGTCTAGAACAAACGATAAACCAAGGTCGCCAGCGGGGTCGCTGCGCTGCACCCCGTGCAGTAGGTAAGTACCAATGGCGGTGCCTCCTGCATACGAAATAATTCGCCTGAATACGAAATAAATTATTATTTTTTGTTTTCTGTTCTCATGCCACCGGTACAACATTTTGGCGCACTTAAGGAAAACTCGGAGCACTCGGACGCCTAGTGCATAAGTTGCCATAGAAATAGTATAGCTTAGGCCAGGCAAAACTAACGAAAGACATTTTTAAATTTAAGTTAAAGAAAGCGAAATGGAAAAAGCACATGTAAAATGTCAAAAACAATATCGCTGCGCTAGCTCATTATTATTTATGAAACTTTTCTTTACATCAATGTTGAACGCTCTCTCATTTATCCTGATGCCAGTACCAATAGCGGCAGAAAGGTCAATCAAAATATTGAGATCGCCCCCATGTTATTTACAAACATGGACAAATAATAAAACCTACAGTTCTATTTGTCCTCTATGATTTTATCACGTGTCTAATTAATGGATATCTAGTAAATTAATTTCGCTCTTATGTACTGTACGCCATCTATTCAGATAATACTAAACAATTACGGTGATTCCTACATGAATTTACATAAATCTATTCTTAGATCATTTAAACATATTAGCTGAATTGTGTGGTGTGTCTTTGTGTAATACCCGTGATTGGTATTGATGATTGATTGAATCTAAACTACTATAGAACTAATTTAATTATCCTACATCTCGTATCCTGTAAGCCTATGTAAATAAAATAGTCTGGTTTTGTATCCTTTGACATACCATTGAAAGGATATACCTAATACGGACGTACCGGATACGGATTATAAACGACCGTTAATTTTATTGTAATTATCCGGTTTGGATTACAAAGGTCATTAAATATTTTTAGGTACCTAGAGCAGAAGATGACTAAACCACAAAATTACTTGGAGCGAACATGACGTTCTTCTAAATTGACTTTTCAAGAAAATAACCTGCCTTGCCAAAAGGTTTTTTTTTCTTTCTTATGAAAACCGTGTCTTGTTAAAGTATAGAGCAGGGGTCACCGAATGGCGGACCGTGGTCCGGATGCGGACCATCGATCTATTTTCTGTGAAGTTTAAGTAAACACTTGTATTAGTTGAGTGGAAATAATTTTGGTGGTCACCCCAGCTTTTAAGGACCCAAAATGTCAAATGTTCGAGCACACTCGCTCACTCTTGAGCTTCAGTTATTTTTTTTACCATTCATCAAAGAGTCATAGGCGGTGGTGACCACTTTCCATCAGGTGATCCGCTTGCCTGTTTGTTTGCCTTTTATCATAAAAAATCACTAAAGAGCTAAAATCCAAAAATTCCGAGCTCATTGCAACTTATTCATTGTTATTCCTAAGTTGCTTTTATGAGGTTAACCTTTTGCTGTTGATAACCAAAATGTAAAAAAATTCGTGTTTGCGCTGATCGCCCATTCAGTAATTTGTGTTACTTTTATACGACGAACAAATTCGAGGTCGCTTCACTTGGCCATTCATTGACTTACTTCACTTTAGTTAGGTAATTTAATTATGATCACCCCAGCTCTCAGATCCAAACAAATTGTTACAATGGGCCCAGTTCATAAGACGCGAAATGTCAAAAATTCGAGCCGCTCATTCCTTAATTTAAGTGACTTTTATTACGATTGGCCCAGCTTACAAGTCCTAAAATCAAAACCTGTTCTTATTAAATCCATACATAATATGAAACAAAATCGTTTCCCGTCGTCTGTTCCTATCCTGTCGCTGTATTATCTATGAGTGCTGAAATATTTTAATGCAAATTTCAACAATAGATACCTACAGTGATTCAGAGGAAGGTTACAGGCAAGAAAAAAGGTAGGTAGGGGTAAAGTAGGTGTAGGGTAGATGTAGGGTAGGTGTAGGGTAGCTGTAGGGTAGGTGTAGGGTAGCTGTAGGATAGGTTTAGGGTAAGTGTAGGGTAAGATAGGGGTAGGACGACACTGGCCGGGTCTACTGGAAAAAAAAACACGGAGCGCAAATAAAACTAATTGGTATAATGACTGAAGTCAACATATTTAATTTAGGTATTACAGTTTCATAATGTAACATTTTCAAACCTTATTTATGTGCTGTAAAACTGCGATATAAATATAAAAATAAATGTTTGCTCCCTGATACAAAGAAAACAACTGAGTGAATGAAGTGAATATTCCTTTATCATAATTATTCTTGAATGAATGTATATGTGTGCCTAACAAGTAAAAAAAAGTCTGAAAAAAAAGGAAACCGATACCTGTGACTAGATAATTGAACTTTAACGAAGAGCGATGCGCAAAAACGCCTACTTATGTTAAATTCGGTAGTTTCCCAAATAAATTCGGATCGCGGAAAAGTATAATACGGAAAGATCGCCTTTATCCTAATGGTAGGACGATTGAAATTCAAATGTAGCTTAGCGTAGGATCTACGGAGCCACCGCTTGCCATATTAAAATGTGCATGCATCTGAATAAATTTGGCTAGTCGGTCAGAGGTGTGTCGGGTGTACTCGGGAGCAATCACGCCGCGGCCGGCGCGCGCCCGCGCAGCTGGAGGCGCGCTTAGCATAATGGCCGCACTAGCATACCACGAGAGTCTTTTATAATTAACATACTTTAACACGTTAGTTGAAAGTTGGACACAAGCTTGATAGCAAAATAAATTGACTTTTCCTTGCCTTATTTAGAGCATATGCCTATCCCTTATCCCATTTACAGACGACATGTCTAGCCCTATAAATTTTCCCCTTTAGCCTCAGAGGCATGCGGGGTCGCATGTAGTCGCCTGTCGCCATTTCATCCATCCAACGTTAATCCGGTGCATCACAGCACGGTCTACATCACGGTCTCACGATGATGACGATGACGATGAGACTGGTACAGAAACAAACATTTAACTTTCGAAATATTGATTTGGACTGTCAGTTGTTGGTAAGGTAACGTTTTTATTGTGCTACAATTACATAATCATTATTCAAAATGCGTCTAATTTTATGTATTGTTAATCATTTGATCGCTCCTTTCATCTTTTGGTTAAAATGCGATAAACAAACCTTGCAGTTCCACTGAGTTAAATATCTTAGGAAAAACATAATGCTTCCCTTTTTTTTTAGACTGGCAAGGCATTTTACCGCCATCTCATCTGGTGGCAAGTGACGATGCGGCCGAAGATGAAGCAAGCGTGTCTAGGAACAGCCTATTCACTCTAACCTAGAAGGCGACCAGATTATAGTGATCAGGGAACACACTCGCAGGAAACGTGTTCCATTCCTTAGCCGTACGCATTGTAAAGGTTGAACCAAAGCGGCTCGTGCGGATAGTTGGAAGTTCCACGACCAAAAGGATAAAGCGTTCGCCTGGATTGCGTTTCTCGATGGCGGAACGGGGCCGGCGGAATGAGGTCGTGCAAATGCTTCGCACTCTTCGAAATGCAACTTGTAGAAGACCGATAAACGCGCAACCCTACGCCGATGCTTGAGGCTCTGCAGCTTAGCTCAATCAAATTCGGTCACAAATTATTTTCGGTACACGTTTTTTCACCGATTGATATAGGGTGTTATTAAGATTTGATGAACGGAATTTCAAGGTAAGTCGATACATAAACGACATAATCCTGTGTAAATAGTAAATTAAACATTTTAAAATAAGGAATTACATTATGTTGTTCTGTGCATGTGGATTTTTCTATGGTATCTTCTTTTTAGTTAGAATAAGATATTTGATCATTTTACCTATACTAGGTTTGTTGGATTCAGTAACTATTCAGGATTTAAAAGTCTTGCTATAAACTTTTTTAGTTCTATCTTCCTCCAAAATAGCTCTGTTTTAACCACGTTCACTTTTTCTTTAATAAGTTCTCATCCTACTCTCTTTATTTTCTTCACATATATGAATTATAAGCATTATAATGGACATCGAATTATGTATAAGCTGAGACTGGGGGACGATTCTCGCGCTGAGACATCTCAAATTCGACATTTTCCCTAGCTAAGAAACTTTTTTAAAACGTCTCTGAAATTGATCTTCGACAATATACGATAATAAACATTTCAATGTCATTATTAATGAAGATATGTGGCTAGAAAAAACGATTTAGGGCCCTGGGGCCTATGCTAGAAAATAAACCCGCATTACAGATCTCCAGAATTCCATATCTAGAGGACATATTTTTTAATCTAACTCTAAAGTAAGCAAAGCGTGTGTTATGGGTATTAGATAACTGATCAACTACTTAAATACAATTTTTTAAATACATACTTTTTATACATACTACACCCAGACCCATTACAGAAATTAAATATAATTATTTAAATTTTTGCTCGGCCGGGATTCGAACCCGGGACCTCTGTGTGGCGACCGCATGTTAACCAACTGAACCACTCAGATCGTCATATTATCAGTAGGTAATGCTAAATTATTATAGAATTACATATATGTTATATTAAAAATCTACTAAACTAATGACATGTTATTTAACTGTACCCAATCAGGATGCTGCGACCTGAAATCATGATTATTAACTAAATTATTAAATTTTTTTGCATTTCTAATATTAATTCTTATTTTAATGTGTTTGTTGTTGAATATTATTTTTGGATGTTGTTGTCTGTCTTGACATAAAAGTATAATAGTTTTATTTCTCATTGATCGTAATTATAATAAGTTGACATTAACTACACAAATTCCTATTACCAATATTAAATTATATTCAATGACATACCTGATATATATAATTGAATTAAGTTTGACATTAACATATATGTAATAATATGATATTTAGTGAAATTAGTCTGAATTTATTACTAGTTTTGTAGTAATTATTAAGTATAATTAATACTTACAAGATGGATTTTTTTTTCTAATTTCTAATGTTTTGTGCACTGTAATTTTTTTACAACTGTATTTAGTTTGACGTTCATAAGTGTTTATTAAATAACCTAAACAGAATAAATATGTTTGACTTTGACTTTGAATGTAATAAAACAACAATCATATTAAATACAAAATATGTCATATCACAACCTGCCTCGAGCAAATGTCAGTTTTAGGCCCAACACCAACACTAACTTTTCAAGGTCAAGCAGTAAAAACTAATAGTAAAAATAACTTTATAAGTTTTTGTTCACTGCAAATAGAAAGTATTAGGTCATGAATTTCACAACTCAGACTCTTACACTTTTACAGGATACAGGTTGCAGAACAAGATTACTAATATGCGTTTTTACAGCCGCGTGCACGTACTCCTCTAACAAAAATGTTAGGGTTACACTGTGCCGCCCGGCGTGTGGGCTGACGGGGGCGTGATCAGTTGCCTCTTTGTACCGGCGATATTGCGTTTACTGTTAGCAACCATTGCCGTTTAACTCCTATCACAACCAGCCCCGGTCTCCCCTACCTAATCTACCAAAACTGGAGCATGGTCAAAACGGACCCAGGGCTCTCGTGCGCGACAGCACAAAAGGGACATTAACGCCTAGTTGATTAATATTTTTACTTTTATCTTCAATATATGGACCACACTTAACCTAGTTCGTTGGCTCAACCCGCCTTTTCTATGTAGTTTTAGTAGACACTTTTTTATTGTTCGAAAATGGCCGTAGAGGCACAGGACGATAGATGGTGCGATTTTGACAGAGGTGATAATCGGCGAAACGATATCGGCGATTCACCCTGACAGCTGCCATTCTGCCGGCGGCGCCCGCATACCTCTCGTGTAGGATGACTCTCGTACCCGGCCCAGAGTGGTTTACACTTGGCTGCATTATAATAAAATATCATGCGAATAATCACTATACTTCAAAAGTCTTTATGACACAGTGACTCTTACGTCAGTAGATACAACACCCTTATCGGAAGCCGGTACATGAAATGGACTATAAATCCAAGACTAATAGGTGGACAGTAACTAGTCCAGCTCGAGTTCGCAAAATAGATTACCGTAATAAAGCAGAAATTTCGCAAACGTCCATCAAAAGTGAGAACGAATGGCTACCGTAAGAAGGCTCGCCATTTATCAAGTTTATCTAGATTTCACGCCACACCGCATCATTTAACGCACAGAAAAATCTATAACGGTCACAATTCAAACGCAGTGTAATGGGCACATAAAGTGGGCATTTATTTATGTTCTGTAGTTTAGGGAAATATTTTAACAAAAAAGTATTACCTAACTGTGATATTATAATGTACTGTAAGCTATACCACAAAATGGTTAAATGAAAATATGCTTCGATTATTTCGGAATAAATTTCTGTTGTGGTCGTAAAAAGAGTAATATAATAATTTGTTCCGCATGCCCCGCACGCAATATCCTTATGATGCGGAAAGAGGTGCGAATGTGTTCAGTATGTACAATGAAAATTGATGTGCGATCATTTGTCGGTTGACTGAAACCCAGCTGCAGCCGCGTCCGCCGCAGCGGCGGAAAATACACAGTCAGTTTTTTACTAAGGTAATTGAACTATTTGTACGGAGCTGTCCCGGAAAAGGGCGTAATAAGACTTGATAAGGGTGCTCAATAACGTTACGGTAAAAGTTGTTGTTATTTAGTAAGCTTTTTGCGCTCACATTTCTCTCGCTGCCGATTTGGCGAATATAAGTAATTACGTACTCTCTATTTTGGTGTTGGGCGTTTAGTTTTAGCAAAACGCTCGCAAATTTCCGAGTGCACGGAACATTGAGTTCCGAGGCGCGGAAAGTGGCCGCCCTCGCTATGAATTCGCGCGAACGGGCACGAATTAGCAGAGCAGCGGAGGCCACGCAGCACAGTTGCAGTTCTGCGCACAAATTCCTGAAGCAGTAAGAAAAACTTTCCGAGAGTGTTTTTGGCAAACAAGACGTGTGGCGGAAAGTAGGGCGGCCGCCTCCCGCTGCTGGGAATTATTGCTCTGCATCTGCAACTAGATTGTTTTAGACTTGATTGCGAACCACGACATTGTTTCAGGATATTGCATAAGCTACCGCAGTTTTTGATAATAAAACAGGCTTTCAACGTTTGATTAGTTTATGTTTATGATTTAAGACAATAATGGATATTATTTCTTTATTATCACCGAGAAAATATAACGTCATCCAATGTTTAGTAAAGAACTCCCGCAACGATAACTTGAAATGACCACATTCAACGCACACCGCGTCCTACTAAAAGTCAAAGTATAGAGTACCTATCTATACATTCATCATTATAGGTATCTAATAGTTCAATAATTATAATTTTACATATGTAGTCGTCAGTTGGATCACTTACCGTAGGCATCTAAAAGTGAAAAATTGTGATAAACAGCCTCGGGTGACGAAGGTATAAAGGTAGGCAATTTTGTCATTCTTCCTTAATTCGAGGCACTCCTCTTAAGATTTGCCGAGTGACTGGTTACGGTAATAGCTGGGCGAGCCGGCGCAATCAATCATCGATGACTATCGTCTAAAGGGGAGGCGGCTGAGTCGTTTTGCCATTACCCAAAAATGAGGAAAATATATGCCTCGGAAAGCGATCATGTTTTGGGACGCACCTCCGGTAACGTTGTTATAACCGTGCGCCAACCGCCATATAGCCTATTCGTGACTCAAATTGCGATTTAACGTATAAAAACTGCCGGCCTTTGCAATAACAAATGCTTGAACATGTAATTGGGTAGGTCGTTTACATCTCATTCTCTTGGAAATCTGATAATTATACTTCAATCTACATTATGCAGATGTATTTCATTACTTCTCGAAACCGACATCATATTTTATGAATTCCACCAGAATTCAAATTAGATATTACTGTCGGAAAGTATCTTTGCTTCTTTGTCTAATTAATCATTTCGCTATTCAATCAAAGTTCCAGTTTTTGTTTCAGTTACCCGCCACATTATCTCAGTAAAGCTGATTAGATTTCTAGACTACCCATCTACTCGTACATCTACTCGATAAAGATGCATCAACAAAATGCCAAGCAGCATACTTTTTCCTCTCAAGGGATGTTGATAATGCTCAAAATATAGTTTTGTGCAGATCATAAGATTCAATAATTGTGCGAGATATGAACCTCACGTGTTTAGTCTGGGCTCCATATAACTACCTACATATTTAATAGCTTTATAACCAGACGTAAACAAACTAGAATTGGTTTTCAGACTATATCCGGTTTGTTTGAGTGAAAATAAACCTAATATTTGTGAAATATTAAACTCATGTGTTTAGTCAGGGCTACATTTAGAAGCTTTATAGCGGGACGTGAACAAACTAGAATTAATTTTCATATATTCAGCATTGAATATTAAAATATCAGGTTTATTTGAGTGAAATGCGAGCTAGGAGAGTGTGAATTCCATAAAGTGCATTCCGCGGGTTGGAAATACGGGGGTCGAGCCAGCGCCGAGCGAGATAAAAGCCTTCCCGCTTCACAGGTGCCGTTTATCAGCGGACCACTTAAACTGGCGAGATACCACTGTTTAAACTATTTTCAGTGCACTTTTATACAGTTTTTGCGAGACACTTGAAGTGCGCTCAACTGCTAGCAACTAATTCCGGAGAGATTATGCCTTGGCGGCGGATTGGCATTGTAAGCGCCGAGCTACGAATCAGATCAGCTATTTCTTAAACCCAAGAGACAAAGGCTCTCAAAGAAAATTTTAAGTTGATATTTGAAGTAAATTAAAAGTAAAAAATCACCCAGTTATACAGAATGAACGATAAAGGAAGCAATTAACGGAACATATCGATTAGGCATCCTGTGCAGCGACCTATTTTCGTATTTATTTTACATAACCTAGGTTTCCGTGAATTTATGTTGGCTTTTACTCAGAGCTAGTATTTCCTACGCTTCACTGAGCAACGCGCCGGCACTCAGCAGTGGTCGAGGTTGGAGTATCGATATTTGATAGATAAATTGACCGTAAGCACTTAATATTCGTCGTAAATAATAGGTAAACCTATTTGCCAAATTGCTTTCCAAATATCTTCACTCGATCACTAATTTACCTACTCTGAAATTTAATATCGCTTCGGTATTTAATATGCGGAACGAAGATACAGAGGAATTAGTTACACAATTTAGGTAGGTATGTAATGAAATGGTTTAATTCATACTTAGTAGATTGTACATGTCCATAGTCCATATTACATACCTACTATATGGGAAAAGTCCAAAATTTTGACGCATTTCGTCAATTTATTTGTCTGGAAATTTTCTCGAAAACTACATGACTTAGAATTTTGAGACCTTTGGTAGTGTATTAATTGGTTATTTGTCCAGCTAAAACAATAGTTTGATTTCTATAAAAAAACAAATAAAACAAATATTTTCTACAAAATCGGGACTACTTTGCGATATTTTTACGTCACAGTAGCTTAAATTGTTGTGCGACTTTTGTGTCATCGTCGCACAACATCTTGTAACTATTGTATCATTTGTGTCTAATAATTAAGCATATTCAAATTAAGTTAAGCTTCAGGTACTATATCAAGCTACGTAGCGACGTGAGGGTTAACAAATACGTATTATAAACATAACAACGTAGGTACGAAGTGTAAGATACTTAAAATTAAAATAGATATCGATGAAGTCCAACACAAATAATTCTAAAAGAAAATGTTAGGACTTGTTGGGTATAAGTTGAAGCTACAACTGTCTCCTTCAAAACAGTTTGAGTGAAGTTATTTTATTTTTGCTCGGAGCGTAGCTGGAGAGTTTGCAAAGATATAGTTATGTAACGGCGCTGTGTTGACTGAACCAAGCTGTTTGCATTTACAATGTATAACTGTATTTGCGCCTACTTAGTTGCGTACAAATGTGGTAAAGTGTAACTGGGTACCCACATATGCAAGTGCGGAATATGAAATAATATTACCTTCCACGTCACTCTTGTGTTGTGTATTGTTGTGGCGCGTCATAAAGTTATCGACATTTATGGAGGCGTGCATTCCTAGCAGGGACTAATCAAGTGCAGGTAGACTACAATTTCTAACCAACAGAAAGGCAATGAAAGCGACGTGTCACGACATAGCACAACCGAATATTTCGTATGTTTCTGTCTGCTTGCGCATTACTAAGCTGGCTTTGTGGCGTTGTTTAAGCTTGTGCATTCCAAGCAGGGATTGTCCTAGAGTTGTTTGGGTTAATACCTGCTGCTGAGTTTCACCACCGTATTACCCGAATGTTTCATCAGTAAATGGATGAGCGATGGTCAACTACGCTTAGCTTTTCACGAAACTTATTCACACGTAGAAATTAATTTCAACGGCTAGTTACACAAACGCATAAATACGTCAAACCCTTGAAAATGCTCGATCAAAATAAAAGAACAAGCTTTTTTGCTTAATTTACTATCTGCACAGTTTAAGTTATTACAATCGGCACACGTTTATTGCAGATTAACTAAATGATACTAAAACAAACCAGAAATGACATGTTCTTTTAAAATAAATTATCATGTTAGTGACGCCGTATAGTATAGGACGTGTGAACGTGTTCTATACTTTACGAAATTTCCTTGTATCGGACAAGGAAGTTTCGTATAGTGTGAAACACGCCCACGCGTCCGACACAATACGATAGTTAATAATGAATAATAATAGGATATAATATAAAATAGTTAAAAAATAGATTAGTTAGAAATAAGTAGCGCCTGTTATGCCATTTATTACTTTGCCTGTTATTTGCTATGTATTTCTTGTGTACAATAAACTGTTAAATAAATAAATAAATATAGTTAGACTTTTTCTTTTAAGGTAGTTCAATTCAGGCGATCGTTCACCGTACATAATATGGGGATTATAAACGATTTGTGTGTTGGTCTACTAAACGTAACAAGTTCTATTCTTTGTTAAATTTCACATTGAAATGTAATATTATTACTTAGAAACAATTCGACAATAAGCTTTACTGAAAGTATCAAGATCTATCTAAAAAGTTATGGTTCCTAAACCTAAAAATATGACCAATGATGATACTTATACTAAAAAACAATAAAAAAAATACACATATAAGCCGATATATTAAACACAGATGCCGCCGAACGGTGTTCTTGAAGTTTATTTATGTCAAACAGGTCAGTTAATTTAAGGCCAAGTTCAATTAAATGTAATTTTAGGTTTTGCAAGAAAGAATTATTCTAGATGTTTACTGCAAAGTGCCTAACATTTAATAAATGCCTTAAACCTTGGGCCCTATTCGCCATGGGGTAATCAATAAATGAAACGAGCAGAGCGAGCTCGATATTTCTTACATTTTGGGTATTTTAAACTGGACCAATCGCAATATAAGTAACATAAATCAGTAAATGAGCGATGCGATGATAATTATATAGGTAGGCACATATTTGTGTGAATGTTGTACCACCATATTATACCGGTAAAATATGATTTGCTGTTAGTTAATCTTTTGAAATATTATTAACTAGAAAAAATATTACCCGTTTAAAAGCATACTTATGGTAAAAATGCAAATGGATTCAAAAATGTTGTAAATTTTGCTTCAATACCATTTGAGTTTACGCGAATGTGATTCTGCGGCACCTGGACGAGTGCCGTTCAGGGGTGGTACAAAAACCCTCAGCGTGTCTGCATTTTATTTTCATAATTCATATGGGTTTATTTATTTCATTTTGTACTTTTTAACAGTGAAAGAATTATTAAAAGTTCGGTTTAGTAGTTTTTGAGTTTATCCATTACAATCCATTTTAGAATCTTATTGGATGCGGGCAGTGACAAGACGTCTGTAGTACAGACAGACGAACTAATAGAAAACTTTTTGTTATCTTTACTATGATAATAGTAATATAGCAGTGCCTGTACATTGAAAATATTCCAGACAAAAATCCCTGGTAGATCAATCGTTTCCAAGATAATACACTTTTCAAATATGGCAGCTGTCATCCGAAATGTAGATCCCGAAGAGTAGGTACTATCATTTTCTTTAAGAACTAGTGTTCTATGACCAATACTTTCTGAATTATAACAGTTCTAAAATTGACAGCTGCCACGCGAAATGTAGGTCTCGACAAGTACTATACTTTCTCTTTAGGAACTAGTGTTGCAGGACCAATAGTTACCGATTTATAATAAATTTAAGTTTGAACTAGTGTTGTACGGCTAATAGTTTCCGAGTTAAGCCGATTTGAGTCGCTTTGGGAGCTCGCCGGGTGATCCAGGTATCAGAGATGCGGGCTTAGGTGCTGTCGGGGCTTCGTTACTAATCTTCAGCCAACATTGCCATTTTCTAAGTTCTATGCCGATTTCTTGGATTTTAGTCTCACACGATGGACCTGTTGATACTCTCTATTAGATTTGCCGATTAGAGTTTTGTAGTTCAATTTGTAGTTGAAAATAATTTATTTAGTCGTAATTTTTTTATTTGTTATTTTGTGTATCTGTCTGTCATGCATCACCAAAAAAACAGTTTGTTAGATTTGTAGATGGGATCCATCTTAACATTAAAACTATTTCATCTAATTCGGGTTGGTACTTAGGTACTATTTCGATTCTTTTCAACTACGACAATGCTGTGCGGGCGCAGGGCACCGTCATTGACAGGGTTTTTTATAATCAACCATTGCAAAGTGCATGCATTTTGAAATATCATTGTTTGTCACAAAGTATCTATACTAATCACAGACGCCGCCGGACGGCGTTCTTGAACTTTATTTACGTAATGCAGGTCTGCATTATTTAGGGCAGAGTTCAATATTGTTTCGATGAAAACACCAAGGCCTCACTGGAAATGGAGGCATGAATTCAGACCGCATTTCAAATGACCTTTCCAGTGTTGCTATAATTGGGATCTGGAACGGAAATTTTGCTTAGATAACGTAGTACGTAGGTACCTACGTATTTATATGGTGTACATTATCACTAGCCCGGGTTCGCACGGGTTTTCACGGGGTTACTCTATTATAATAAACTCTCTAAATTATAGTGAAGTGAAGTTGTTTAAATGATCGATGACGTTTATTTAAGTTGTCTATACTATGTTGAGATAATCTTTGTTT
Organism: Blastobasis adustella; assembly: GCA_907269095.1. Taxonomy (NCBI): domain Eukaryota; kingdom Metazoa; phylum Arthropoda; class Insecta; order Lepidoptera; family Blastobasidae; genus Blastobasis; species Blastobasis adustella. The sequence continues at coordinate 19,494,399 of OU026114.1, forward strand.
TAATACAAACTAGCAGGCATTTGACCGCCATACCCAGTGGTGGTGATGACCGCAAATTAAATTTATGAAAAATTACACGAATAAGATTACACATGGATAAATACCTATATGATTAAATATTAATTGTTTAGAGCATTCGAAGGGGAATTGTTTTTACATACATGTACCTAAATATATTTATAAAGAAAAATAAGTTTCGCTTTATCACATCAGAAAATAATGAATTAACTATCACAAAATCCAATAACTTTCAATTTTTAGTAATAAGTCAACATAAATAAATTTTACACTATCACATTTATTATCATTTAGTAGATAACTAGATACTTATTGCTCGCGGATGACACAGGAACTAAACTCGACAGACAGCCAACAAGAACAACTCACAACATAAACAATTACAGGAAACGACAGGCGCGCCACAACCTGTCACCAAACATTCGTGTTTTCTTTTGTTAAATTTAAATAAGCTTGAGAACTTATTTGCCATGAGTGGCAGGCAGCATAAATAGATAATTAAATCTTTTTCTTGGAGAATTATTTTATAATAGAAAAATGAAATTGCCAGTCTCAGCCATGCACGTAGCTAATCTTTTTGGAGAAAATAATCGAAAGAGTAGCTAACAAAAAAATCACACTCCGAAATTATTGAAAAAGAAACCAAATTTAAAAATGATAGAACGACCCTGGCGAACATAGTGGAAGGGGCGCAGCGGCCCGGATGGCTGGAGTGCAAATGTCCAATCAACCCGTGAAATCGCGTTCACCTCACCCCACACTCGCATCCTCGCTGCCCCGAAACAGTTGATAATTCCACGAAAATAGAAATGTTACTTTTCTATACTACCATTATATTTTCGTTTCTTTTCTTTCCGACCAGTACAGGAAAGTAATCGCTTTTTCTTTCCTTTCCTTCTGCGTGGTTTTTGTCTTTTGGAGGCAGCTTTCGAGCAAAGTTTAGTTCTTGATTAAAAAAATAAACACACTCAGAATTCAGTGTAGACCAACTTATTTATTTAGATTTCTGACACACTTATAAAAAATTTATCGTTTTTATTCAAATGTTATAATCTAGGTTATTATATGACGTACTTCGTAACATAAATACTAGATGTCCTCGTATTAGCTTAAGTACTACACATCAAGTACAAGGTGGAGTCCGCTTGACACCCGAGAGTTACGTATTTGCCTTTAGGAGAAGCTCCCACGCACGTCCCTTACTCCCGGACCACCACACAACCGGCGGAAGGGACTCAACATTGAACCCACATTTAAACAAATGTTACTGATAATATTTTCGCATAAAGATTCCTGGGACCATGCACCTACCGTTTAATTAATACTTTAAATTGATTTTATTATAAATAATAACTGATTAAAATCATATTGCACATACCTATTAAAACTGTCCAATTCACTTCACCACTGACATGTAACTTTAGGTAGGTATATTCTGCTGTAGAATAAATGGACCCCAGCATACAATAAATGTATGCTGCAGTTGACTGAACAATGCAAGTTATGCAATAAAGCTAGTGTCGTCGGCTACATTGTAGTTACATGCACTTTACCGATAATGTGTCAGGCTGTCGTGTGAATAAAACCTACATACTTACAGATTTTAAAACCACTGAAATACTTTTATAATTGATACACTGTTAGGAAGAATACAAAAAGAATCCTAGACGTTTTACCTTTAACATTTACACTGCAGCTTCCAGTATAATTACAGGAGAAAGGCGCAGATTATAAAGAGAAAAGTTTCATTTTAATCTTGAGAATATTGTGAACGTTGCACTGTAAAAACGATTCTGATACTGCTTTTATACCAGAGATATGCGGGTAAGCGGTATAAGCCCGTGCAGACCCGCGCGTTTTGGTCCCAAATGATTCCTGGTTCTGTACTAATGACTGAAAGTTTATTTTATAATCTTCCCATTAAATCGTATAAGTACAGCGACCCAACAGCAAACGCGCAGTCTCCGCCTAGTCACCGCGTACCTGCCGCGTAATATCCGAATACTGAACGCGCTGCGTTCGTCTTTTGTCCACCGCGGGTTGTCATCTCAGACGTACGCGATTTGTCGCGATTTAGTCAAAAATCTGTAGCTTCCAACGTTAATATCCAATACCCCAGTAAAAAAATTGCTTCATTGAACCTGAGCTTACTAACCTAAGTTAAGTAATAAAAAAAGCAACTGCTTCTATTTGGTTGATATCATACACATCTCTGCTTACCACCTCTCAGGTGTAAAAGGAGCCTAAGGTCGGAATACCACGCGACACTGATCTGAGGGCCTTTGTCCCGTGAGCACTAAGCATCGAAGGCGAAGTTCCTCTTTGCTTTTACTCGGGTCTGCATTCCACTAATCACCACAGCATCGCGCTTCCGACAAAGTAAAAGTCTGAAGTGCGGTCCTTTACAGCTTTACTGTGACAAAATTGTTTTAAATATAATATAGTTAAGGTTTTCATAATAAAAGCGACATTTACAAATTGCACGGTGCGACAGCGCTGTGCCGTACGTTGCAGCAAAATGTAATATTCGGTGCCTTGCTGACACGGGTTTTAATAAATTCGAAGCAGACTTTTACGGATAAATTCACTCAATAGTATTCATGAAAATATTTTGTATTATCTCAACTGAAAGCAGCAAATACCTTTCAACGAACAACGTACAACCGATAGGTGATGCTATGCTGACAACAGAATAGGATATTTTATAAAGCTTCCATTGTGAGCGTTTCAAGAATTGGCTTTTGTGAGCTGGTTGCTAGTAAATGTAATTTAAGATAAAATGCAAATGCTATATAAAACTAGGGCTTGATATTCGTTTTATTATAAGAAGTGACATGACATGTATTATATTTACATTTTCAAGCAACCGACGAGACCGACTGGCACACTTTCGCGTTTATAAAATTGGTGTGGATCGGTTTGAGATGTCAAGGTTTATTTTCATATAGTGACCCTGCTCCCCCTCCCGCTCCCCGGGGCTATCGATGTCGCCGCCTCGGAATATAACGAATAACTAGCTCGAATAGCTCGTCGGCGGGCCGCTCGGCGCTTGCCTTCGCACTAATGGAGTTACTACTTCCCGCGAGCGTGTAAGTTCACTAACTTTCCCATCTTAAATAGCGTAACAATCTATTAACTACACCACAAACCACTCAGCGAATCAAAACAGAACTCTAATAACTTACGCACACGTTGCTAAGCAAACTGAATTAGTAGATTTACAATTACAAACGCCGTGATTGGTGATTTCGCGCGAGGGGCCGCCGACTAGGCGACTCGACCGTTCTGGAGACGAACTGGCGCTTAGAGGCGCTGATTAGTGGCTACAGCACTCCACCTTGGTCGACCCCCGGCAGTTTATCATTTGGAGTTCGGCCCTTTTACGTTTCGCTCAATCACTTTACTTAGGTAAAAATCTGTTTTGTGTAACAGTGAAGCACTCCACTGCTGGGAATGAGCCTTCCCCAAAAGATTTTGCTAAAAGGTTTTTGCTACAATTTCCCCATTTGGCAGACGTTTGACCACGGAACTGGTTAAAAAGTAAAGTTGTGAAGCTACAGAAATTTTTGCTCCAACACCGACTGTGTCGCGTATTTAAAAATCTAAAATCAACGTTACTGTATTTTTCCTAGATGTTTTGGCACTTAATTTATTAATTTTGTCGCTGTGTGCGTTTGAAATCTAGGGTTAGAAGAATTATAAACTTAGGTACGGCAATTATTTCATTGCAAATCTTTCTAACATCGAATTCAAACCTAGTTTATTAGTAAGCTACGTGACACTACACCGAGTTAGCGACGATTGTGGTAAAATTCTGGCGCTGAGTTAGTAATTATGAAACTGACGAAACTAGTAATTTTGAAGGCAACTTGGATAGAGGGTAAGAATCTGCACCCGTATCTCGCCGTTTCTAGGAAGAGCGCCCGCATGTCATGTCCATGCATGAGTAAATTTAAAATCGGATGTGTTGCATATTTAGGCAAATTTTCACCTTATGTAATATGGCGACTTAAGTGGTCCAGAGGGCTGAGTGTAAGTTTTGCTTCGATTTTATTTATTTATTTATTTCCATACAGTTTTACAGCAATGAAATTTAATAATAACTTATACAATTCAAAGTTGCAATGTCAATAACAAAACTGCGGTTGTGAATTTTGAGTATCAAACCATCTAGCAGTATCATAACCTAATGAGACTTTAGTTTACTTTCGCTTTTGCGTTTACGTTGAAATTAGTATGAAGAAATAAACTTCATTTACGTACCACCAGACAGGGCTATACATTTTTTCATGCTAATTTTCACGTAAACGCAAACGCGATAGTAAAGTAAAATCGAAGCGAAACTCACACTAAGCCCTCAGATGATTAACATACCGGTCGCCACGCAGAGGTCTCGGGTTCGATTCCTGGCCGACCAGAAATTGTATTATGTAATTAATGACCAGTAATTGTAGTATGTATAATAAAAATGTATTTAGAAAAAAATATTATACAGTATCAGTTATCTAACACCCATAACACAAGCTTTGCTTACTTTGGGGCTAGATGGCACTGTGTAAATTTGTCCAAGCATTTTTATTTATTTAGGCATTGCAAAATAGGCATGCGCTAAACAGAGATATTACTTAACTAATTAAATAATTAGAGCCTAGTTTTAATGAGCAAGTCTGGGCTTAGCAGCTTGATAACGATCAATATGGCGCACAGGTCCAGTAACGAGCTTCACTGCGAGTATGTGTGTATACAAAAACAACACTGCATAGTTTGCCCGCGACAGCTGGCTGCCGATGGGTAAACTTAATTCTGGCCACGAATCCAGTTACGACTGACAAGTTACTGCTGAACTGCAGACTAGAGGAATACAGTGCGAATATATAGTTACCTACGAGTCTCGTGCTGGTACTATATTTTTGAACCGGTCGACTTTCATTTTGTATAAATGTTGCAATTGTCCCGCCTTTTTACCCGCATTGTCACTTACCATCAGGTGAGATCTTGTCTAATGCACAGACATCACAGACTAGACATAAATCACAAATATTCCCTGATCGCTCACTCTACAATGATTATGAAAATTGCTATCCCGTTTTTTCATCTATTGGAATAAGTCGACGGAAAATGACGCGCGCAATGTTTTGAACGTTTGACATATTGCTGAAGCTCCATTAGACCTGACGTTTCTTTTGAAACATCGATGTAAATTTTATAATTTAGGAAATTATTATAAATAAAATTTAAATCATACCATTTAAAAGACGGTGTAATTTAGTGCACATTTATGTAAAAGCGCAAAGTATGGATATACACCTGGATTATCCTTTCACCGGTAAGTAAACATTCGTGGTCGCGGCGATCGGGAATCAATTTTAGAAATTGTGACATAAATATGCATCGTAATAGTGTGAATTTGCAATAATTAAAATGTATTTTTCCTTAAAAAAAACATGCCATTAGAATTAGAATCATTTATTTGCTGTAAATGCGGTAGGTACATTAACAATGTAGCTGGTACAATTATCAGAGATGCAGTACTCACAATCAGTCAGTTTAGAGATAGATTTAAAATTATTGGCATATTGAGTAATATTTCGGTGTCTAAATAGGTACGAAAATATTTCGATGCTAACAGGGTCGGACATAGTATTTATTTTATAGAATTTTAATACTCAAATTTTGTAAATAGCGGTCCACAATTTTATATGTATTAGGGTTTCATACCAAAAATATTCCTAAATGACATTTTAAATGTTCAGACATTTTATGAAACAACAGATTAATCGCGTATTTACGTTTATTTAAATTTATTTGTTTTTCTAGGTTTCCTAAAGACCAGGCATGGTGATGTCTGGGTTGCAAATTGGAAGTGCTGCGTTGTAAACATTATGAAGAACAAGAACAAGATAATAATTAGATGCAAGTCCTTTCTGTCCTGGCGCACCATCATTATATGAATTTTTACCTAAATTAAAGAATATGCTGCCTGTTTAATATATTAATGTACCTATCCTTTTCATTTTAATTCTTTTTTTCATGACTATGTCCTCTAGAGGACATCATATTCAATATATTGTGAAGTCACATAGGCCTCCATACCTATGGACAATGAAGACGCTTCTAACGATAAGTAAGTGGGTACCTACTTAGTTTAGAAGTTATGAGGCAACAAATAAACATTCGTACTGGTCAAAATCATAACCCTTCTTTTTGCAAAAGCAAGCACTGCCGATTCATGGTATGTAGGATCGAGAGATCGAAAAGACGGTGGTAGGTATCAGAGCGTGGGTTTGATTCACTAGACACCTTACCTTTTATTATAATTACAATATTAAATTATAAGGACAAATTTAAAAAAATTATAAAGTCGTCCGGAGCGAAATACCCACAAGTCAGATTTGTTAGTGTTCGTTACTAGTAGAAAGTCTGATGGGCTGCCTTGTTCCGTCTCTGCATTTGCATTAGTGTGTGTGTTATAGAGATGTGTGATATTTTGTCTCGTATTTCAACTCGGATTGTACTCTCTGCTTCTGTATATTAAATTTTTTCTCAATGGTCTAATGTAAAAAAGAAGATTGTGACAAAAGAATGGGGCTTTACGGTTTTTGGATGCTTGTTGGTCGCGCGAGTGAAACTGGGTAGCTATTTAAAATTTTAAAAAGTGAAAATAGTTCAAAATGGCGAGTTTTGGGGGCCATCTATAAGAAACTATGGTGTTACTAACGTCTTTGATAATTTTGTCGGTAGGTATAAATATTATGGGATAGAAAAAATACATATTTATATATATATAATTTATATAATTTATATAATATAATATATATAATTATGGTTTACTTACTCTTGGTCTTCTTTATTTACTTTACCAGTCGTTATTTCCTTATTTATAATAATTATTATAATATTTATCGTAGTAATAGGTATAATTGAGATTCAGATGAAGAAATTACAAATTATTAATTAATCCATCGCTAGTCAACGATTTAGTTTCTTCTATCTATATTCCTTTCGCAGTTTGAATTTGAAAAGTCGCGAAACCTGCTCATTGAGGCGACTGAATGTGTAATCATGCTTCAATCTGGTCAAGTTCCCCTGGTATCAAGATCATGGACGTCAGATGGCAGTCGCTACACTGTAATTAGGTACCTGATCTACCAAATCCTGGATCATGGTCATGGCGGACCACGGGCCCTCGTGCGCGACAGCACAACTGGGATATTAACGCCAAACTGATTATTTCTTTTTTCAATTAATACAAAAATATGTTATAACTCGAACAACACTTTGAATGATAGGTGACGCCATGAGTCAATATAAACATGTAACATAATAGATTTTTGTAATTAATTTAAATTTACAAGATATTAACATTTACGAATACTTAACATTGATAATATACCTGTTAATTACTATAGTTTAAGGTCAACTCGATGGCAAATGAAAATTAGACAACAGTTCTAAAATAAATTGTAGTTTATGTCACAACAGCTCTTAGAACAATTTACGGAAACAACAGTTATATCGAATTCTAATCATATTCTTCGTTAGATTCTGGATGATATTACATTTGGCTCATTATAACTATGGTCTATTAAAAGTTAGCCAGGATTCGTGGAAAGGTCAGTGGTTAACACCGCTGCAGTGTGACAGGGCCTAGATATTTACGTAAGAGTTTCCTAATGGTTTCCTAGTATTTCCAGAGAGAGGGAAACGCCTCGGCATCTATGCTTATGAAGCTTATCTATGGGAGATTAGACATAGGAAGCTATCAGTTTTCTTCTGAGCTTTTTGACTGGCTTTAACGTGAGTATTTTCTCTCTATTAATATCTGCTTGATTTGCATGTCGGAGGCTAATTCAGATGTGATTCTACCCTCAATAAAGCTAGTCGGATGAATTCCAAACGGTGCCTTAGAAGGCGTACGATTTAAGCTTTTATTATACGTTAAAGCGCCAACAATAGTTTATTGTACAGCTCCACCTGCCCGTAGGCGCGGGGTGTGGAGTCTGCTTTCAGTATGAGCTTAATATCCTCAATAATGAAGCACTAGAATTGCCGATCTGCGATCTGAGATGAATCTCCTGGGTAAGCCAAGATATCGGAAAATCACCGGATATAAGGCATCTACAAGGTGTCTCAAAACAAAGTTTATATTTATTTAGTTTACTGCGTGAACGCAACGAATCCGTGGGGCGCGGGGGTTATGTCAATCGGTAGCCTGGCTCTTGGGAATTCAGTCGCTATGGAGCGTTTCTCAGGAGCAGACAGCGCGTTGTGCGTGCGAGAGTTTTACTAAAACGGTGATTCGGCGACTGTAGCGCGAAGGAGATTCTGCAGTATTCAAGGTTTTCGCCACTCAAATGATGCGCCAAGCATTCCTCTTATTGGAAAATGGGTCCATGCCAGTCAGAAGCTTGACTTCGTAAATCAGGCAATTGAGCGCTTTTCAACGTTTACCAACATTTTGTTTTCGGATGAAGCTCATTTTCATCTTAATGGACACGTAAATAAGCAGAATTGCCGCTACTGGAGTGCAACGAATCGCAAGCATTAGGAACCCCTTCATTCGTCTAAAGTGACCGTATGGGCAGCGATGTCGGCGCGAGGAATTATCGGCCCTTATTTTTTTGAAGACGAAAGGAGTCGTGCAATTACAGTGAACTCAGAGCGTTATGTGGAGATGTTAGACGACTTCTTGGTGCCTGAACTGCAAAACTTTCCTGGCTATAACCAAAGAACATGGTTCCAGCAGGACGGAGCAACGTTACACACGTCCAATACATCTCTGCCACGAGTTCGTGAAATTTTCTCGGGAAAATTGATCGTCCACGCAGTCCTGATTTAACCCCTATGGACTTTTTCCTATGGGGTTATCTTAAATCTAAAGTTTACGCCAATAAACCGACTTTCCTGGCGCGTTTAAAAGAAAATATCTGTCACGAAATGGCAGCCATCACTGAGTCCACTTGCCGAGCCGTCATAAGTAATTTTACTGTTCGATTAAATGAGTGCCGCGAATGCGAGGGTCTACATTTGGACAATATTATTTTTAAGAAATAAATTCCCAAATTGTGTATTTTAATAATCAATAAACATTTTTTCGATACACGGCTTACTTTTTTTTTAATCTATCCACTAAATATGAACTTTCTTTTGAGACACCTTGTATAATGACCAAGATATGGTATATTGCCTCTAGAGTGGCGAACAAACTGTGTTATTGGTGTGGGACTTGCTGTGATTGGTGTGGACCGTATCAAAGGGTTTATCGACTTTTCAATGGGATGATGTGCACTCCAGACAGGATAAGACATATAAATATATATATTTTTTTAATCTCGTTTTGGGGAACCAATAGGGCTTTTTTTAACTTTCTCTGTTTTCTCCTGGTCTAACGTGTCATCATGGTTCTGTTTAACCACCTGCCAACGAAAACCTTTCGGCACATCCCAAAGAGCAGACGCTAAAAAGTGGCTGGTACATTCGCAAGCCCAAATGGCATTTGATTGGACTCGAAATGACCTTCATAGGTTAGGAATACATACTATTTTATGTTTGTTGCTCTTACTAATGGTAATCTGGTAGTATCCTGACAGTCGAGGGTCGTGTAATATTCGTGACCGGCCAGGCCAATAAGTCCAACTGGTTTTCGAAAAGGGGCATAGATACTCTCCTGACATTTACGCACGAGTATGACAGGCATGGCATACGAAGACGTAGAACACACACACATACACACTTATTAAGAATTGTCTCGAACTTTATACGCCTACAAATGAAACAAAACATTGTATTCGATATGTAAGTTTTGCTAATACAGGAACTCATCCTAGATGTCTTTTGCTTCGCAATTTACGAACGGAATCACATAATACAAGCTCATCTTTGCATGAAACGTGATTCCAGAAACTGTTCACTGTAATTAGGTTAAAGTGTACGGTACGTTTACTACAATAATGCCAGTTCCACTTTGACCCGTGGCAAATAGGACTGGCAACACGGAAAACGTATCCGATTTGTATCTGTAATTGAGCGCTTGTCATGTGTCAACCATTTCAATTTCTGCCCGGCCGGGAATCGAACCCGGGACCTCTGCGTGGCAGACCGGCAAGTTAACCAACTGAATCACTCGGATCGTCAAGAGTATTTTCACAAAATGGACAAAAACAGTTTTAACAAATAAATAAACAACGAAGCGTGGTGCGGCGCACTGACATTTCGCAACCAGTTTGTGTCACACAATCAATCACCCCACCCCCCGCGCTCTGATCATTACATATAGGCACTGCACTCACTTACCCACTGCGCATGGTTACCCCGAACGACCTTCTATGTAGTAAGGGTAACACGGCGTCTACCAAACACCTGAACTTCCGCGTTGCCAAATCCTCTATAAATTGGTAGACTATAAATTTCAAACTTACTATCAATACTGGTTAGTCGTAACATGCCGTAGGTACTCACTACCGAAATCCCAAAATACATTATATTTTAATATTCTTTTTCTATATTTAAACTTAAAGTATGTATTCTGATACAGGGCTATTATTGTCGTTGATTACTAACAAGACCGTTTTGTCAGTTGGCACTTGCGGTTTTATAAAACAATGGGCCGCATCGTGGCCAATTTTTTAACAATTACTGCATTTTATAACTGGTAGTGTGCACTGTGTTGACCCTTGTCCATCTTTGTTTACAGTTGAGGCAACGTGGCCCTTGAACCCTTGGCTCGTAACGGCTGTCGCTCATCCCACTGCTCGACCGGCTCGCCGCGTCTCCGCGGTGACGGCCATCGCTCGAGCCGCTGCTCGCCTTTCTGCTCGACCGGCTCAGCCATCGCTCGAGCCGCTGCTCGTCCCGTTACTCGACAGGCTGCTCGACCGGCTCGGCGCGTCCCTGCTCAACGGCGGCGGTCACACCCGTAGCTGCGTCGGCAATGATCCCGGCGTCGCGAGCGCTGAGAGCGGCTCGGACTACGCGACAAGCGACTTGCCCGCCTTCGGGAACAATGACCGACTTGACTACGTGAACGTCGGTTGTCCTTTTCGTTGGGTGACTGCCTCCGCTCGCAGCGCGATTTTCCCGGTATCGCACAGCAGAACACATATAGACAATTATATCGCACAGAGATCTATTGATTTGCTCACAATATTCTCATACCTACCTACCAGATTAAGTGTACGTAGGTAAATACATTATTATATTTATGATGTAGTAGCGAATTAGGTAATGAAAATAATTTTTATTTTACTTGCTTCTACAAAGTAGTACAATAACACCAATTAGTCCAGAAATGAGCGTAACAATAAAAACTGGAATTATATTTTCGACACCAATACGAAAGGGTAGATAACAAAATTTTTTCAGTATTTAGGGCATAAAATATCCCACTTCTGAAGTATAAGAAACGATTGTGTTATGTATTTTATAATTGCTTCGTTAGCTGTGTTCGTTAGGAATAATAAAATAATACAAACGAATTATCTTTTACATACTCTTGGCCTTCTGTATTTACTTTACCAGTCGTTATCTCCAGTTATTTACGTTTAGATGAAGAAATTACAATAATACAAAAATCAATCGTTAGTAAATTATTTATTTTCACCTTTATTCCTTTCGCAGTTCGAATTTGAAAAGTCGTAAGTATAGTGGCGCCATCTACAAGATTATTTTAGTTACACCAAAGAGTTTTTACTTGAATATCAAATCTGTAATTGTCGCTGACACATTTTTGACTTACAAAAAATTTTATTCTCTAAAACCAATCTAGTGGATTAGGTTTCAAACTAAAGGTCTTCAAACGTGCGATTTCAAAAAAAAAAATTTTTGTTCAACTTATACTCTTAAAATTATATTTGCTTTTCAGTTTTTTAAACAAAGTCAGGTTTTTTACTTTTGGTAGTACTTACTTCTTGTAATAATAAAGAGGTGAGTGTATCTTTTGCACACGAATTACATCAGAGGCGGGTGTTTATGTATGTATGCTTGTACGAATCACAAGTCGGACCATTAAAAATATCGTCACTGTATGCTGAATATGTATGCTGTAAGTATGACTGACATACAACCTTAGTAGGACGAACTTATCTTCAAAAATTGGCTAAACACAAAATATTATTTGAATACTCCTTAAACTATAGATATGTTGCAGATACGTTTAATTTATGCAGGGGCATTCATTCACTCTGCAACTCACTGTACCTATTACTAAGAAAATGATATTTCCTTCCCATTTCCCTCTACCTATTTACATACATTTGCAGGTAGCTGAGTTAGTTTAGCTTTGTGATGTTTACGATAGTGGTTCATTAGTAACATGATGGCGTAGTTAATTGGGTATTTGATTCAAATAACTGCGTAACTTCTAAACTTAATTAGAAACATTTGTCAACTATCATTGCTAGGAAGGATTCATTGAAATGTTGAAGTCAAATTATTTAAAAATCGACCTCAAAAACTTAATGAAACAAAAAAAAAAGTAGAAAAACTAAAGCTAATTAAAGATCAAAAAAGTTAGTCCCCAGCAACTGAATAAGTGCCCAGGAGGCTGGCATTGTTGCCCCGTTGAAAAGCGAGGCTAATCCTTTGGCCCATCTATAGGCCTGTCCCAAGGGTTTTTACGTCAAATGACACCATAAATTAATAATCTCGACAACAAAAAAGTTATGAAAAATATGTAAAAGAGAGGTCAACGAGTCTACGGCAGGGGTTATTGGCGTTATTATTGACCGTCACCGACCGAGATTTAATGTACGCGCGTTATGAATTTTTTTGTGTTTTTAAAGTTTTTGTGAATATATATTTCAATTATACATACTTATATATCTACTATGTATAAAGGATCGAGTCGTGTATCCCATGGATAATGGGTCGTCACATCTCAATGAATGGTGAATTTAACACAGCATCACCAATACTGTCTTACTGCGAAGACACGGACCTCCCGAGTGATGTGGATTCAATTTTGGTATTGAACTTCTGACTCGGAACATGTTAATAGCGCGATGCAGGTTTTAATTTCACTACCCACATTTTAGGTGACAATTATTTGCAGGTGGAACCTTTTATTCTTCTTAAATCGACTAGTAAACAATAATAGTAAATCGAATGTACGTTAACCGAAATCAAATGTTTAAAGTGTTGTGTACCAAATTTCAAAGATCTCAATATTTTCGGTCATTCAAAAGTTATAAGTTATTGCATTGTTTTGGACATGATCAGTTTACTACGACGCCTGCAAATAACAAGAAATAGGTAAGTAGGTAGCTATGTAATGCTAGGTCTGTTGTTATTTATATAATTGTTATTATTCTACTCATATTATATTACTCTTTTCGCTAATCGAAAATGTTGACTCGAAGATTTGTTGGGTCGGGTAGTGACTCGTGACTGTTATTGACACTACAATAACAGAGGAATATTGTCAGCAACTATAACAGATTTTGTAACTATGCTACAGATTTTGTTCAAAGACTTCGTCCGCGCAGACTTCTAAAAATAGTAGCCGGTGCTCTGACCTACCTAGCCGGCACAAATAATAAATATCATTGGACACAATCACACAGCGCCATCTAGCCCCAAAGTAAGCCAAGCTTATGTTATGGGTGTTAGATAACTTTATTTATTTATATAAATAAATAATAAGTTCAATTTCTGTTCGTCTAGGAATCGAACCTTCTCAAATCGAAATCGGGACCTCTGCTTGGCAGACCGGCAACCAACCAACCAACCGGGTAACCAACTGAACCACTTAGGTCGTCAGGCATTGTGTCTACAAAATTCCATATTATACTTCTTATTTACTTAATGACCGCGCTTCATTAGTACGCACATATTCAGAAAGACTTAAATAATAATCGGCATTCGAAACTGACTTGAAAGACAAAATTAATGTATCATCATCATCATCACAGCCAGTAACAGTCCACTGCAGGACTTAGGGCCTCTCCCACGAACGGGAAGGTTATTGCCATAATCTCCACGCTTGGCAGGCGGGTTGGAGGTCGCAGTGTTTAAATATAATAATGGAAAATGCTGCTGCCCATTTTCCAGACTACGGAGACTCTTGATCTTTCGCCTCGAAAACATTAGTCGCCTTGTACGACACCCATGAATGTAAGGGGTTGGTGCTATTCTAGACACCACACGGCCAAATTAATGTATGCTTGTACCTAATTGTGTTGTAAATAACTTTTATTTTCAAAAGCACTGGTTAATTGCGACCAACAGTGAAACATAACTTCCATACAGCCAAAAGGGGTAACGTTTAGGGGTTTTTGACGGATACATGGTATGTATAGGTCGATTACGGAAAGAAAGCAGCTCCATACAAACGAAGATTTTTCATAATTTCCACATTATTTTCAAAGCCTTTGAAATTTAGTAAACGCGATTTAGAAACCAGTATCGATTTGTCAGAGATTCGTTACAAAATTAAACGGGATTTAAGATTTGTATTGAAATATTGAAACCCCGTGCAATTTATCTGTACCTACATAGTAAGTATAAAAACTGTTTATTTGTATCAGTAAGTTTGTCCTTTTGTTTCAATGCGCTGAACCGGTTTCGAAAATTAGAAACAAATTGGAAATTGGAATGGGAAATTGGAACTGTAAGTCCCGGAAACGTAACAGGAATTCGCGTGTTAAAACACAGGAGATACTAGTTTCTTATTAAATACTAGTTTGGCGGATTCCAATGGGCCGAACCCCCAAAACGTTAAATAGAATTGGCCCAGTTATTATAAAAGACATGTACAGAAGAACTATAAATGTAGTACTTAGAAGCGCCCTCTAAGGTAGAGGGTGAGGTAGAGGTGGAAGGTACTGTAGTATAGTATTCAGAGGCGGGCAACGCATTGGTAGCTCCCCTGGTGTTGCTGAAGTCCATAGGAGACTACTTTCCATCAGGTGGCCCGCTTGCCTGTTTGTCTGCCGTATAACATAAAAAAGTAGTACATAAAAAGATCTTCTGATTAGCAAACAACATGCAGTCAGGACTAATTTACCTATAGGGTTTGCGTTTCCCAGTAATTATTAGATCAGAAAGGATACAAATTATATACTTTATCTATCTAAATAATTATAATTATGGTTCAAAATAGAATATCAGCAGTAGCTGCCGCTATAGTCTCGTCTACGTGTTTACGGCGAAGTATTACGTTGAGACGATCTATATATAAATGAAATGAAATTTTCGTTTACTTTGCCTTGCCCTGAATTAATAACACGAACGAAAACATTTTGGAAATATTCACTAAATTAGATAGACACTTCCTCATTTTCCAACATTCGACATTCCTCATGTATTGTTCATGGACATGTTTTACATTATGTAATCATTTTATTCATTGCGTGTATTCCTTTTGATAATTTGTATATTCCTTTATATTTGACGTTCTCTTTTCACAAAAATGTATTTAAATATATCTTAAATGTATTATCTTGTGTAAGAGTAATAAATAAATCTAATCTAAATCTAATCTATTAGGTAATCATGTATTATTTTTTAGAATGAAGTCGATGTATCATCATGGGGGATTGTGGGGCTCTACTACCATCCCAAGACCTTAACCAATCACACCTGCATGCGGCCCCATATCGCTGGTGAATCGGCTTCAGTGCGGCTCAGAACAGTCGCCACACGTAAAAAGCCAAAACCGTCACAAACGTTTAATTAAGTATTGTGGTAGGAAAAGCAGTCCTCTTCGGACTCTATGAACAAGAAGATGAATCAATCTATTATCGAACTGTCTAGGATGCCTCCTCTAGACAGGAGTTGTACCTACTACATACCTGCACACAATGATTTCCAAAATTCCTAAAATATAATAAAGCAATTTATTCGAACAAAAAGCCTGTTAAAAGTGTGCATGACATTTTTAAATTGGATGTTTTCATAGGCTACGCAGTACACACGCAGGGGCATGTGGAGGCTGCGCCCGGCTCCATGTGTGCATACGGAGCGTCTGCCCCCACACAACTCATATTTGGGTTAGGTACACGGCATGCAATATGCAAGCTTCCGGGGCTCGAATAGAATTACTGTTCATGTACGTAATTCTTCCAATCCTCTTAGCTCGTTAAACGTCTGCAGACATACCTAGTGTGTTCTGTTTATAATTTATGCGACGACCGTTATGAGATGTTATTTTGCTCGATGAAGACATTATTTTCTGTAGTACAGTTTATTAGTTGTATTAAGAGCGTCGGTGGCATAATGGCTAGCAAATCCAACGCATAAGCGAAAGGTACCATGTGCGATCCCCATAGTACGGTCGCCCGTGGGCATTCAAATTACTAAAAAGGTTACCGTTCGGCATTGTGATATTGTTAAAGTTCTCCCCATTTTACTTTCTAAACATTAAGCGTCTTAAAATCTAAACCGGCAAGGAACGGTCTTAAAATTGGTATTAGGTTTGCTCAGGGGGCCTATTAATATATGTGTAAAGTAGCGGTAACGTCCAATGTAATTAATAATACAATTTTGTAATTTTCGACTTATTTCTTTACGGCCTTACTTAGTATCTAAAATGGGGAGAACTTTAACATTATCAGAACGCCAAATGGTAACTTTTACTGTAATTTGAATGTCCACGGGCGCCTGCACTAGCAGTGCCACTGACCGATGCGATGTGAGGGAATACGTCGTGGTGACCTGACATTCCGGCAACTGAATGTGTAACCATGATCAAATCTTGTCAGACCCGCTGTTAACAAGTTCACACAGGTCAAACGGCAGGCGATGTACTGTAATAATCTGGTCTGCCAAAACCTGGATCATATTCAGACGGACTCCGAGCTCTTGTGCACGAGAGCCTAACCGGGATATTACCGCCAAGATGATGATAAATAGAAGTAATAACACACAATTTTCCACGGTTACCCAATTAGCAATAATTAGCAAAAGCAAAAGCGTCACTTGAAATTAATTTGATTTTCTGTCTCTCAACTGAAGTCATCTCAAGGACAGTCTAGTTTTATGAAATAAAGTAATACGACAGAGTGCCGTAGTCTTTCATTATAATAATAGTTATAATAGTAGTTTATGCATTTGTCATATAACCTAATTATATGCAGTTGCATACACTACTTTATCTACACTAATATTTTCATGTTAAAATTTCGTACCTATAATTTGATTTTCTCGACTTTGCTGGAAGTAAGCTGCGAGTCAGTTCTGTTGTATCTATGCTTCGAGGATATCAAGCGGCGGGAAATTCACTTCACTACTTTCACATTTATCTATTGATTTGCTTCAAACAAGAAAAAACATTCACATACACAAATTACAACAATTAGAAAAAATATACCGTTTAGCGGGAAAATAATTACACACAAATATAGACAGGAAAATTTTAATTTTGAATTTGTTGAAGACATTTAGGTATTCAGCCTACATTTCGCCGTGTCCCGGCGCCAAACAAAAATTAAAAAAAGAAAAATGTTGCATAATGATTAAAAAGTTATTTTATCTACACTCATAGCGTAATGTTCCAATTACATATTCGAAAACAGTTGTTTAAGGGTACACTTTTTTCACGCCAGTCTATAAAAATTTAAAAAATTACTTTTCGATACAGCATTCCCCATACTATTTTCATTACAGCTGTATCGAAAAATAACTTTTTAATCATTATGCAACACTTTTCTTTCTTAAATTTTTGTCGGGCGCCGGGACACGGCTAAATGTAGGCTGAATACCTAAATGTCTTCAACAAATTCAAAATTCCTGTTTATATTTGTGATCAGATCATAGTCTGTGGTTGTGATTGTGTACATTTGGAATTATTTTCCCGCTAAACAGAATATTTTTTCTAAATGTTTTAATTTGTGTTTGTGAATGTTTCTTCTTGTTTGAAGCAAATAAATAGATGAATGTGAAAGAAGTGAAGTAAATTTTGCTTGATATCCTCGACGCGAAGATACAACAGAACTGACTCGCAGTTACTTCCAGCAAAGTTGAAAAAATGGTAGGGACGAAATTTAAACATGAAAATATCAGTGTAGATAAAGTAGTGTATGCAACTGCATATAATTAGGTATTAAAACTCTCGTGTCAAACTATTATCATACTCGGCTACGCCTCGTATGATAAACAGACACTCATGTTTTAATACCCCCTTTTATATGACAGTTGCATAAACTACTATTTCGATACAGCTGTAATGAAAATAGTATAGGAAATGCTGCATCGAAAAGTATTTTTTTTTAATTTTATAGTCTGGCGTGATTAAAGTGTATCCTTAAATAACTGTTTTCGAATATGTAATTATAACATTACGCTATGAGTGTAAATAAAGTATATTAGAAATTATTAATGAAAACTATATCTTTGTGAGTTGATGTACTTTTATTCCAATTACTGTAATTCAAATTTTCAAACTTTAATATAACACTACACTGACTAACTACCAAACTAAACTAACAATAGTCATTTTAGAGTGTAAAATGTGTTTTTCCCTTTCAGTAACACAGGACAGTATCATATTTTTCAAACACATATTTAGCTTTTTCTCTCTGAAAGCCAGGTTGATGAAGATGCATGAGACTGTCCGCTCCCTTGGATATTGGTTCAAGCGATGCACATGTACCTATTAGTGTTTTGTAACTGTCGTTCTCTATTCCATGAACGATATTTCTATTAGAATCCACCCTAATATAGATAACTAAGGAGGCGTCCTTTATACTATGAAAATAGGATTCTCAATTCCAAGGAGCACAAATAAACTCTCTTGTGTTTTATAATCATTTTATAATATTATCAGGATTTTTATGAAAAAGGAGCTTAGTGTCTGCACAGTCTTCAACAAGATCCCTGCTATAAACCCTATTACCGTAGTTTGTAAAATATTTTAAAGTTCTCGTCTATAGTTAGCCTAGAGGTATCGTTCCGAGAATATTCTGCGCTTCGTGAAAGCGAAGCAATATTGGAACGCGATTTTACAAGTGTATTCAATAAATTCTTACTACATTTTATTCCTATTAGATATACTTTTATAGGAGCAATTTAAAATATGAGTGGGAAGTATAGATTTTGACAACTGGTTGAGTGCAAGTTTAATTTATGCTTTTTGGCAACTTGTTGCGAAACTCAAGGGTATTAAGATATATAGAAGATTTTCGGCATTATAGTAGAAAATTCAGCATCACAACGAGCTCGGCACTTTTTAGGTATGCCTCCTAATAAGCGTTGACGGAATGAGGGTGAACAAAGTCTTCCGCTGGAGACCCTGAGACTTGGTAACCAGTCTCGGAAGCCGTTTGGCACCCCGTGCCGGTACGTTAATATTATTATTTATAAAATAAGATTTAGTATTGTGGAGTTACGTCTATGTTGTCTGTGTATAACTCCTTTCTACCTTGCAACTTCATTTATATTTGGTAGAATAAAATTCTTGAAGGTGGTAAACAAACATTTTAAGTTAGTGGTTGAGTTATTGTATTTTTTTTATTCGAACATTATTAAATACAACAACCAGCGCACAAGTATCGGATGAGAAAACAAAAACAAACATTAAAAATATTAAAACTAATAATTCATCATCATCACCCGGGCAACCACTCCCGCCTTCTTCCAGGGACCCATGCCCGATCATCATAATCTTCAGCTCGTGGGCCGTTTACGCAGCAGTCCAGCATTTCCAGAGTTTACACATCAAATAATTTTCAGCAAAAATAAACCTAATTTTTATAACTTATTTTACTCTTCGCGGCTTTCACAGCTATCAATTATTTTCAGGCGAGCGTCAAAGAAATTCTATATGCCCTCTATAAATACGGTAAAAGCCCCAATGAATGAGTGGCTCGCAAACAAATTTTTCTTTTTTTCCATTTATAAGGTGTCAACATCGAGGAAAGGTTTTCCTTCTCCAAAACGATTAAATCGTTTCTTCATGAAAAAATGCAGCGAACTCGAGTTAAGTTTATCGTAGTTTTCTTTCGCACATATGGCAAAAAAGTTTGCGTTCGGCAATATTGGAAGCGCGCGGTCTACGCTGCGGCGCGGAGGGCTCGTTATCGGCAGCTGCTCCTTTCTTGGTCTATTTCCTCAAGCAAATGTATGTATTTACAGCAAACACTTTCCTCGATTACGCGATACAAAAATGGTTCATGATGGTAACGCAAAATTCTTTTCTAACGCAATATTGGTTACACCAGAACTTTATTTGGCGTCATCATCATTATCCATCAACATATAAAGACTAGAGAAAAACGCCACAATCTGTACGATTGGCAGGCGAGCACGAGATCTATCTGTGAAAGAGTTCCGCGCTATTCCACTTTGCCGGACAACACGAAATTGCAATTCGGCGAAGTCGAAGCTATTAAGCTGTGAAATGAATTTTGCTGGGGAAAATGAAATACATGCTTTATTTCCTGCAACGAGCCATCAGTCGACCGCCGTCTCCCGGAATGATCGTAGTAAAAGTAACCTAAAAATTAAAATATTTTATGATGATAACATTGGTCGTTGTGTACATAGACGGGGGCCATTACCGGCGTGAGCGGCGTGGTTTTTACGAGCCGGCGCGGCCGACACTCGATGTGGCGATGGATGGATAATCTGATGCCAGATTTGCGGCTTACATTGAATTAAGGGAGATTTCTACTGGCGAAAAGGAGGCGGTCTGTCTTGGCGGCGGGGGTTGCGGGCGGAGGTGAAGGGTACCTCAGCCGTTCAACAAACACAATTACGTTTTAACCGTGATCTCCTCGAATACTCCCAACAGGAAAACCTTTAATTGAGAGCCCTTACTGTGATTCAAGTTGATTTAGTTCCTTTTTATCGCACTCTTTAATTTGTGTTGTATTCGTTTTTGAATATTATTCCGTGGCTTTCAAATGCCTTCAAATTTACTTTCAATTGTCAAGTTCTATTCAGAAAAAAATCTCTGTAATGAATTTACAGGTATATTTTAAAAAGAGTAATCGTGTTTCTGATCATTAACTATAGCGTTTAGTCTCTACAGATCACTGTCTGTCGCTTCCAGTCTGGGTGCGGCTTATCTGGATGCTCTGTCATGTGAATTTGTATCACAGAGAAGCCTCAAGGCGGTACACGCACACAAAACTCGAACAGCTAGCTGTGTGCTCATTAAATTTAACGTTATTTTGAAGTCAAATACCGCCATGTGTACGAACACACAGGAAAAAGATAAAACAATACCAAACCGTATATATGTGAATATGACTGTAAATAATAAATCTAAAGTAAAATAGACTATATAGCCATTTGACTTCTGAAGCGGTCTTCAGTGCACAACATTTTCAAAGCCTGTCGATTTTCTAATCGTAATCGCTTTCCATTCAATTCCAAGGATACTGCAGTACTAGGGCGGTCGATAAAGGCAGTTTGGCTTAGCAATAATGTATACGCTTCGCCCAAAGGTCACAGTCAGTCTTACTTAGTCTCTTAGTCAGTTACTTTGTTGACTCTTCGACCTATGGACACTATAATGTGCATAGGTCGTGAATTGAATGATTTACATAAAGCTTAATAATAATCATCGTGCCAAAATAAATAATTGAGAGGCATTACTGCGTGTGAATCGTTGCTAAGTCGGTTAACGAACCGTAGGCATAGAGATTAGGAAGCTTTAAAATGACACGCCTTTCTGACATTCACCACAGAAGCCCGGCTCCAAATCTCGAATATGGCGGAGGCGAACTTATTTTTTTAGTAGAAAAGTGATTAGGGGCTACTATTCAGTGTCCTTTCAGGGAGAATAGCAATAAAGTATTTCTTTAGGTATTAAAATCGTATAGTGAAATTTCTGTTTTGCATGACGGACGACACATACACACACACACGTACGCACGCACGCACACACATGCACACTCAGGCTAAGCTGTTGCTGATTATTGAGTTATGAGGGCCTTTAATTTACTAAAGTCAACTTTAACATACTTGAAATTAATAGCGTGTATTTCCACATGATTTTTGTTACAGGAATTTAAACTTAACATTTTAAATTCTTCCCGGCCAGAATTACTTACAGAAATACAGGTACTTAACTCCACCACTTGGGCAGTACGTTGTCACAATGTTCCTCACGTCTGAAATTGTGCGGGCGGAATGATCCTTCAAAGCGGAAGTCAATAATGCAAGCGTTGTTTGAAGGCAGAAGTAACTTTGAGCAAAATAATCCATCCCCTCTCATCAGATTACTTAAAGCCACCAAATAGCCCAGGTAAATCGCACATTCTACCCTGCAAAAAGTGAGGTATGGGCAATTTTTTGAGTTCTACAGTTATAGAGGCTTTCATGAAAAATCCAAGTTTTTGACCTCGAAGTGCTGCCGCGGGCTCAGCAATGTCCATAAAACGCTGAAAATTTAAGTTTTTTGTGTCACTCACTAATATCTCCAAAATGGTGCGTCGTAGAGAAAAGTGTTCTTCCGAATGAAAGCTAAAATTCCCTACAACCAAATTTTTTTCAACGGTGGTCCGGACAACTTAGCCTATATGACCAATAAAGTTAGTTAGAAAGGATTTCTCATTTTCTACAAATTTTACTATGGCGACAACTCTCGAATCGCTGTGAGAAAAAAGTTTACGAACAACACACTCTTTATTATAGCGGCACGTTTCATTGGGAATTGTATGAAAAATATCATTTTGCAAGACTGGTATCCTTTTTCAAACTAATTAATTGGGCTAATAGGTATCTATTTAAGAAAAAAAGGAAATCACTAGTAAAAATAACGTAATATTGAAAACGATGAGCTACGGGCACAAAATGCGCCTTATTCAATCGTGTAATTCTAATGTATTTACATTCCCAAACCTACTTCTGCTTAGATTACGTATCTTTAGTATTTATCCGTAAAATGTAGTGATCTCCCGGTTATGCTCGCACGGGGGGGTGGGGTCCGTCTTGACCATGATCCTGGATTTGGCTGATCAGATAATTACAGCGGAGCGACTGCCATCTGACCTTCATGACAGATTGGATCATAGTTACATATTCAGTCGCCTAAATGTTCGGGTTTCATTACGATGTTTTTCCTCACCGTAAGGGTAAATACAAATTTGAACACCGATGCTTAGAGCGCTACCGAATGCGCCCCGAGTATGCATTTGAAGCAATAGTGGGATCGTTAAGTGCACTTAATGCATTGGAACCAATATTTTTTGCATTAGAGCGTGAGACTTGGTACACTTGTTACTTAGATGGACTACAGTGGAAAACGGCCGGTGGCAATCGGGGGCCGCCCCACTGGTAGGAGGGGGAGGGGTTAAAGTTTTCCTACGCCGCGCGCACTGTTGTTCGTAATAACTACTAATTTTATGTATGGTGTGTGGTGTTATTTTCAAATAAATGAAAGATGGCCCATCATTTTCTGATACAAAATAAAACATCCTTTGATACAAAATATAAAATCCTATACAATAAAAGAGTTCTTCAGGTGACCATAGACTTTGAACAAGTATCGATATCGGCATTATAAATATATATTAAGAAAGCCGAATTCATTCACAGATTTCGAAAATATAAGATTCATTGGTAATTTTATAAAAACAAAAATGGCAGTGTCATAAAAATTTGCTAAAAAAATATACTTTCATAGGCGGCTATGATATGGACAAGTAAGTTTTGTTTACTTTAACTAGATCCTGAATGTTAATGTTTCTATATCTATATCTATCTATACAGAGCACAAAATAAAGTTGCTTTCTGCGTCTGTTTGTCTTTTTGTATTTCCGCTAACTCCTCTCAAACATGGCAACGTAATTTGATGCGGTTTTCACCAACATCTAGAGAAAGTCTTGTGGAAGGGTTATACGTATAATATATGCATATTCAAGAAAAACCGAGAAAACCGGTGCGAAGCCGGGGCGGGTTTATAATTTAAAATAAAAGACACATTTGAATTTGAATCTTAGTGGCGATTTCCAGTGTCTCAAAGGTCTATATTATACTAACTAGATAAACTATGCTTAAGCATTTTAAAATCATTATCATCCAAGCGGTCAAACCCGGTCTGTTAGGGTTAGCTTTCCTGATTTTTCTCCTCCACTTTGCCTGATTTTCGGCATCATAATCATAATCATATACTTTATTGCAATGTTTTTTAGTTTCACACAAGAACCCTGCTAGGGCACTGCAAATTACAACGTTCTTGTACAGAGAAAAAATTTACAACTTTATTTTATGGACCTAAGAATAAACTAAACTAAATTAACAATTTAAAAGACCTACAGATACTTAAAAAGCTAATATTAACAATATCACAATCTATGTTTAAATTGAGATCATCAAGTTACTTACTTTCTAAAAATTCTTGATCTGAATAAAAGCATTTATCTATAAGAAATGTTTTTAATTTATTTAAAAATATCAAGTATTTATCTTCAGTTTTAATCTCTTTTGGTATTTTATTATAAATGCGTATAGCCATTACATACGTGCTTGAGTTATAGATTTGAAGTTTAATAGAAGGTAGTGCTAGTCTATTATTATGTCGTAAATTGAAATATCTTGTGGGATGGTCTTTGGCTTCTGTAAACATGTCTCTATCATTCCTAACGAATTTACATAATTCAAAAGTATATAAACACGGCAATGTTAATATTTTTAGTTTTTTTAAATATGATCTGCATGATTCTATTTGCTTGATGTTGACTAGTATTCTTATGCATTTCTTTTGTAGTAGTAGATTTTTAGCATTAGTACTGTTGCCCCATAAAATGATACCGTATTGCAGCCACGAGTGGGTGTAGGCATAATAAGCAGTCAAATCTGTGTTTAGGTTAGTTGTTCTTTTTAGCTCAAATAGTGCATAAGAGAACCGAGATAACTTTCCTTCTACTTTTTCTATGTGAGCTTTCCAGTTGATGTGGGTATCAATTTCTACTGCAAGGAGTGTGCAACTGTCTGTACTTTCTATTTCACTATTGTTATAAGAAAAATTTAATAATAATGGAGCTTTTTGATGCGGTCTGAATTGAATTAGTTTTGATTTGGAAATATTTAGTTGTAAGTTGTGTTTATTAAGCCATGTCTCTATCAAATTAAAAATGTTGTTTAGTGTATTATTAAGATTTAGGTCGTTATCGCAAGAAACAATTAAAGATATATCATCTGCATATAAAATACAGTCAATGTCAAGATTATCAAACAACTTTGGCAAATCATTGATATATATATTATAAAAAGTAAGCAGCCAAGGACACTACCTTGTGGAATTAAGTTTGTCATGGTAACCTTGTATGATCTAACTGATTTCTACATATTGGACTCTATTTTGTAGATATGACTTGAACCACCTGAAAGCTGTACCTCTTACTCCTATACCGTAGAGTTACTGTAACAGCATTTCATGGGAAACGCTATCGTAGGCTTTGCTCATGTCTAGCAAAGTAGCTATTGCGTATTTTTTATTATTAATTTTTTCAAGTGCTAACTGGATAAAATTATCAATTGCAAGAGTTGTTGAGCGTTGCGTTAGGAAGCCAAACTGACTATTGTTTAAAATTTTATATTTTTCACAAAAGCTATTTAGTCGCTTCGAATTTTTTTTAAAAGGTTGAAAGCATTGCTATAGGGCGGTATTGATTACAGTCACCCGAGTTACCTTTTTTTTGTATAGGTTTAATTACATCAGTTTTAAGAGTTTCAATAAATGATTGATTAATTAAGAGAGTAAGAGGTGTGGTCAGCTCTTCAGCGCAAAATTTAATTAAGAAAGGAGGTAGTTAATCATTGCCAAAAGTTTCTTGTTTTTTAGCTTTCTTAGAATATTATATCTTTTCAACTTCAGTTAAATAAATCGAATTTTCTGTGGGGTTAATAACAGGTATTGAATGCTTATTCAAACCGTTTTGGAGCAATGTTTTGCCTACGAATGCGAAATAGTCGTTAAATATATTAGCAACTTTATGAGGTTTGTTTACAGTTTTATTTTCAATTTTTAGAGATATATTACTTTTTATTTTATTCGTAGTTTTTTCATATTTTTTATAAAATTCTGCTAAGATAGGATTATTAGTTTGTGATATTATTGTTTTTAGATTGTGTTTACATGACTTTTTAATACCTTTAGTTAGCCATGTCTTTATGCTCTTATATATTTTTATTTTTATTGATTTATTGGGTAAACATTTGTTAAATAAATTCATAATAGAGTCATGAAACATGAAAAAGTTATCGTTAATATTCTTGTTATGTTGTATTATATTATTCCCGATTAAGTTTTGTAGTTCCCTTTTAAATAATTGCATATTTTTGTTCCTAAACAAACGCTTTACAATTGTGTACGGTAATTGGTCCAAATTCTCTTGAAACATACACAAATCGATAACTACTCCTCTATGATCAGATAGACCGTAATCCTCAACTGAAACTAAAAAAGAATTTTTATCAAAATTAGATTAAATCTAGGCAAGCATCCTCATGTCGTAAGCCGTTGGCTCTCGCGTCCGACTCGGCGATTTCAATCTATTTCTTCTTGGGTCTCCCGCGGGACCTCTTTCCTGATACAGGCAGTTTTATGCACCTATTTCCCACGTATCCCTGGGGCTTACGTAATACGTGTTCAAACTGCGCTTAAAATACCCACTTGTACCTACCCTACAAGATATCGCCTTGAACAATTCACCCACGGACCAGTAAATATACCGGGCGTGTTGTCACCTCAGACAACATAAGTTGACGCCGAAAGCTAAACCTTTGGATGCCGCACACACTTTGCATCTGCACCGGATCATTTCCATACAGGCTTGTATTTTAGGTCCATTTGTCCATGTATTTCAGGAAAATTTTGCGTGGTTATACATAGTGCCACTATAAGCCTCCCGTCTGGCGTATCTCCTTGGCCAAATAGTAAGCTTTATTCTCTATTTGCATTAAACTTTACCCTTGACGACGGGGGAAATCTGCTACCTAATATCCTGCGGTGTAGCCAGAAGATGCCTGTTGTGCGTTTGATGGCAGACTGCGGTGAGACGTATTGTTTTCCTACGAAGCGATGTCGTGAAATCCTGCGGTCTAGACGGTACCTTTTCGATTAAAACGTGTGCTCCTAAATTGGCTCTGCTTGAAACTCTCTGTAGGGGAAGTTCCGCTATCGCGACGTTTTACCCTCGGTCCATCTAAGTGACAAATGTACCAATCCTTATGCTTGAATGCAAAAAATTTGTGTTGGCGTACAACAACCCGACTGCAACGTCTTGGGCGCCGTTCACGCGAGTTGTTGAAGCGTTTCATTTCATCGTACGAAATAATTTAAGAAGTGCACGGGGGCCTTAACTGCAACTGTGCATTCGGTGGGCGTTCGGGAGATTTGGACGCACCGAAGAGCATCGGTTAGTGCTTAACTAATGTACATAACTCAGAAAAAATCATGGGTACATGTCGGGTTCGAACTCGGTACCTCGGGGTACGAGTCGGACCCCTTAACCATTAAGCTACCGACGCCAATTTATCCGTAAATGCGTTTTGAAAAAATTATGAACAATAAACTCCTTGATTATTAGATTTTCGTGTAAATATGTGAAAGAATCGATTATAACGTATTAATCTGTTAATCGAAAACGTACTAATATCCGATAGGTCAAGATTGCTTCCTTGCAGTCGGGTAAACACCCATAAAGGTGAATAAGTTCAATAATAAATAACGGATAATCCCCACCTCTCCTGACTTTATCAATATTGTACGGCAACCATTCCCTTTCACTTAAATTCGTTTTCACAGTTATTCTATTCATATTCAACTCTATATACTTACACATAACCGTGGAAATAACGATTACGCCCGACGGTTATGGGAACATCAAACCCTTTAATTTCACTTTTATTAAACCATTTACCGCAAACCAATTGAGTGAATTTCCATCTTTTACGGATATGACCCACGCGTATTGAATGTGTGATTGACTATTTAAAACACTCTACGTTCATTAACAATTATGGGGTTTATGGCTGACTATTTCAGTGGGAATAGGTTTCCTACAGTCAAAAAGCATAAGAGCACTTCAAGAAAATTTTCCTTTGCAGCTACTAGTCAAGGCCCAAAGGGAATTTTTTATTTAATAAACGTCTTAGCGTCGAGCTTGTGCTCGCGAGGACGAAGGCCCGGGGTCCGCCTTGACCATGATCCAGGATTTGGCGATCAGGTAATTACAGTGGAGCGACTACCATCTGACCTCCGTGACCCTGCTACCAGGGTAACCTGGCCAGATTGGATCATGGTTACAAATTCAGTTGCCTGAATTTGCAAGTTTCATCACGAAGTTTTCCCTCACCAAAAGCATCGGTTACAATTCAACTAATGTACATAACTCAGAAACGAGTCATTGGTACAAGGCCGCAGCGGGATTCGAACCCGGTACCTCTTGCTTACGAGTCGGATACTCGCCCGCCCGGCCACCGACGCTCTGGAATTTTTTATTTAATAAACTGGCTTATACCCGCGACTCCCCATCAAAATCCATTCGGCGCCATTTCCATATTTCTTGTAGTTTAGCTGGTCGGTTATGGTTTTATATCAGGTGTTCCAGTTTCCAAAATCAATTATACCCTATATGTTGCCCAGGCTTAATAACTATACAACAAAAAAGTTTCATTCAAATCTGTCAAGTAGTTCCAGAGATTAGCGTGTACAAATATCCAAACAAACATTTTAAATGTATTATTATATTACTCTCTCTTCATCGCCCTAAACTATTTTTCTTGTAAATATATAATCAATGTACAGACACAATATTTTTTACTGTTTTATTATTTGTATAGATATTTTATTTTATGAATGCTATAAATACCTTTCAACAACTGCACAGAAATATGATTCTTAGGGTGGGTGGTCATGCATATAATAACGTACACAGTTACATTATTAACGCAATTAAAATTGATGATAATACGAAAATAATAATTGTACATGTATGTTATAAATTGAAAAGGCTACCTTCAGTAGCACCCGTCCCAATGTTGACAAGATAAATGCTGGCATTTCCAAACAAGAATATAATTTCTCCGAAATCATGTAGGCGATACACTTACAGAACCCTTGCAACGACACGTCGTCAAGTAAAGACCCCAATTTTCCAGTCGGCGCACACACGCTGCCTCTTCAATGACATTTTTGAATTTCGAGTGCAAAAGGGCCGACCGTATTCATAATGAATTATCTGGAGGGTTATGGCTGTAACATCTAACGACATAAAGTTAAGTATTTCGTACAGAATTTTAAAGAAAACTCAACGTGTATTTTGGATAAATTTAAATAAGAAAGCAATTGAAAGGGTGATTTTATTAAAATATGTGATGAAAAACAGTTTACCAATGGATTAGTACCTATTTACAAATACTCGCAGCTGCTGCTTTAAGTAAATGCTAATACGCATTTATAAATCGTTGCTATGCAATAGTTCGGAATACAATAAATTGATTCTAATAATAAATTTCCACATAATACGTGACGAAGGACGAACGCGTCATACGTTTTTAAATTTTATCATGGATGTTAATCTGACGAATGGTCTCGCACACTGCTGAAATAAATTGTACCAATAAATATCCTCCTTAATCCGCGGGTGTGTACAATGGAGTTGAGCTAGCTCCCTCCCGACACACTTGCAACATGCTGGTGATTCACGTAATACGTACACAATTACGTCTAATACGAAAATAATGTTTTGTAATTGATAAATTTATTTCAGTAACAATATTAACAATACGGCAATATACCTAAACTAAAACTACGTTAAAAAACCTCACCTTATAAAAAATATACAACAAAAGAAAATAAAAACAGTAAAATTAATTAAATGTATACGTAGTAATGCCTAAATTAAAGCCCCTCTCCGCTTCTGTCTGTCTGTATTTTCGCATAAACTAAAATCTCCTAGGTAAGTATTCCTAGCATACCTAGGTAGTACTTATACTCCTGTTAAGTTGTACTAATGTTTATAGTCTTGTTTATTAATTAAGCGTTTTCCATATATTTGGCTGAGGGTTTTGGATATAGGTACCCACAGAGCAAAAAAAAATTTGCCAAAGGTAGCTAACTTTCCAATATTTTTGTAGGTATCTATACTCACAGTCAAACGTCTCTATATACGAAAGCAACATACTATTAAATCTAATATTTCTTTCTTTCGTGGTTTATATGTAAAGAAAAACCGAGAAAACCCGTGCTAAACCAGGGCGGGTTGCTCCATTGTCATAATTAATATCGTTTTTCGTAATCGTTTTCGAAGTCGTTATCATCGCGAATACCTCATAACAGTCCACTGCTGGGCTTTAGACACCTCCACATCAACCTCCGTCAAAAGTAATTACGTTTGTAAGATTACCCTACACCCTTTTCCATCCCTTGAACTTGAATTATATTTATGCAGATATATAATAATGCCTTAATGCTGTGCCTTCCGCATTCAGCTGGATGCGGATACCACAGGACCGGCCTTTGTAAAGATCTCTGGGGGA
This sequence comes from Blastobasis adustella, assembly GCA_907269095.1. Lineage (NCBI taxonomy): Eukaryota > Metazoa > Arthropoda > Insecta > Lepidoptera > Blastobasidae > Blastobasis > Blastobasis adustella. The sequence continues at coordinate 19,524,843 of OU026114.1, forward strand.
GGACTATTCCCAGCAGTGGGCTTCTTTTGACTGATATGATTATGTTGATGATATATATTATAAAATACAATTTTAAATTTCGAAAGCAAGCTTATCCCACAACGAACTCTTTTATAGGAGCCGTCGGTGTCCCACTGCTGGGCAAAGCTGCTGTCTCTCACGCCACATCGAGCTTATATTTCCGATGTTAAAAAGGACAAACAGGTTTTAATTAATTAGAATGGTGGCCGACAATTTAAATAGTACATTGTAAAAAAAGACACAAACGTGAAAACGGCTGCTAATCCCATATCTGCTCACGACTGGGTGAGCTTCTGACGATTTTCGGCTTCACCAATAACGGGGGATACCATGTCTTTTTATTGTTATCTTGCAGATTTGCATAACAAAACCCCGTAAGTAGGTAAAGCGTAGTGTTATTTACAAATGTACTCGATTCTGCTGCTTACTGTACGTGAAATGTTTTTAATAGTATATTGTTTTCAATGTTGTATGATGTTGGTATGGCGAACCGCCGTCTTGGTGGGGCGATAGGTACAAGCGTCCAATTTCTGTAAGTGTACAAATACTGACAATTTGTACAGTGTTCCACTGTGTGTTACTAATATAGGTAATGGTATTTACTTTCATTTCCGCAAACCAACGTATTTGGCAACTGGAAAATCCTTTGCTATTTGTTCAAATATCCTTTATTTCTTTCATCCAATATTCGTTCCACACATTGTGAGATAGTTTTTAATTTAAAATGCCACAAACAGAAACATCCACAATTTTTCTGGTACTTTTTCTATTTTCGTCTACAACGAAAATTAAAAATGCGTAATCGTTACAGCAGTTCCATTCAATTTTCATTTGTATCTCATGTGTTCCGTAGCCTGGGAGCCGATTGGCGGATGCGGGTGGCAGAGTTGAGGCGGTCTATTTTTTAATTTTCTCATAGTTAAGTTTAAAAGAATATTACAGGGACTTCTTTGTGAATTTTTACCTTTGTTAGCGCAGACTTCCACACACAGTCTGACCCTTGATATGATACGATACATTTAACAGACAATCTCCAGCATTGCAAATGTATATTTTTGTGTAGGTATAAAAGATTTTTTAGCGTGTAATTTTATTTTAAATATTTTGTTTCAAGGGCGCTTATGCACTGCATCCTTTGTAACTACTAACGGTAGTTGGACTCTCATGAGAACATTTAAAAACACGGTAAAATAAAAAAAATACCTACATTAGATAAATAATCGCGCGTCTTTCAGTCGATCTGACTGAACGCAGTAAATCTCGACTCAACCGATTTGAAAACTCTGTGTAGCTATAATATTAGAGAAAGAAGACTAAAGAGGGTAAAGACTCTCGTGTGTCAAAGGATATTTTATATCCCGGGAAAGCAACAGAACCTCCGGATAGTCGATTGTTAGCAGTGTTTCGCACTGAAAGTGGTTGGAAACTGCGAGGGACCGCTAGTAAGTATAAATATATTAATAGTAAAAGCGAATAACCAACGACATCGCATAATAGCTTGAAAAATCTAGTAAAAATATGAGTCGGCAAGACGAATATCAACACGTAAGAGAGGCGCCATGGTCATTGTCAAAGAGGCTTTGTGAGGGCGGGCAGCCCCAGCTGGCACCGCACAAAGGCCCCTGGGTCGCCGGTACCGCGATCCCGCAAAACATTCAGAGTTTGAAGGCTGCTAATCCCGGTAATACCCAACAAACCGCACGTATACAACCCCTAAATCTTACCGGTAACAACGTGTGTTTCCCGGTTGGGAGTCGCAGGTAACCGCAATAACCCGGGCTAGAACAGAACTAGTGCAAACATTATTCAACTTAGTCGTGTGCTAACGAGTGGAAGACATTTCGACGTTACTCAAATTTAGCTGTACTCCTTAAATATGCTAGTAATTTCTATCTAAAATAAGTGGCTGTAAAATATTATATCCATAATATTATATTGCGTTTTATACGGAGTACCACATATAGTTTTATGACGCCCGGGAAAGGTTTGGAGCATTAAGGAAAATTGATATTTTGAATAGGATAATAATACACTTTTGATAAAAAATATAAGTATTCTAGTTTGATAACGTTGGAGCGCTTACGCACTACATTCGACCGAGTTCGTAAAACTGCAGAACTAAATATTCTGTGAACTTTCCGTACATACTATTAGTTCGTTTTCTTACCACGTAACAACTTAAACTTGAGAGACGAGAACTCGAACATAACTTGGATATATAGTGCGTAAGTTGTCATAGAAATATCACTGTGGCTACCTCTTATAAAAAATTCTCGAATTAATATAGAATGCAGTGCGTAAGCGCACTTACTAAGCTTTTTTTCCGTTTCCACTAAACTTATGAACGGCGAACTTTCTTCTTATCTAGTTTTTAGCTAATCAGCAACGTCGAAACTTATCGAAAGAGCTTATCGCAGTTTACTCACACGAAAACTTAGGAATCGTCTTATCAACTGATATAAGACGATTCCTAAGAACCGTCCAAACTTTGCAAATGCGCAACGAATGCGCCGTTGCTGCATTTTGTTAATTTTGGACCCACCGTTTAGTTGCTGCATGTTGAGCTTTGGACGCACCCAGTTTTCGGAAAAACAATTACATTACTGTACTAACAATACACTTACACTGTGCTCACACACATATTCAGAATCAGAGGGTTCCCACGCTACCAAAGCTTCAACAAGCACTGTGAGAACGCATAGTAACGCTACTGCAGGCAAGTATTGTTTTGTGAATACGGATGTAAAAATATTTCTAAGCCCTGTTATCCAGAATCCGGCAATAACAACCAAAATAGATACTTGGTAAACTTTGTTGTAGCGATCGTAGCACTCGTAGCGTTCTCGTAGCACCCCCGTAGCGCGGCCAAATAAAACTGAAGTGTCAAAAAGGACTGAGTAAGCTGGATCAAATTACAAAACCATTAGAACCGAATGTTAGAATCCAAAAAAACGGAGATAATCTAGGTTATTCCTAGGCCAAGACCCGGTTGTTGCTATTTTTCATCTGCGGTGAATGGCTGAATTCCCGGGAAACTTCGGAACTGTTTAATGCCTTGACTTAATTTTCAACGTTGATTTGGGACTACAAAGTTAAACACACATAGACCGTTAAAGCCGACGACCCTATCGTTATATGAGAAAACTTTAACAGACTTCCATGAGACAAGAAGCCATCCGGAATTTATTACATGTCCATTCTGTGCCACATAGATAGCGAATTGAAGAGGATCCCAGTATTAACTCTGTGTTTCTGAACTATTTGCATCTCATGGAATTTGGACAATGGATATTTGAATTATCCTAAAGAGAGCTTAAAGCGCGAATGTTAATATTGTAATGAACTCTCAAGCAAATATTAATTCAACATTGCGGTCTTAAGAGATTTACATACTCGTACAACCAAAAATGGAGCTAATGCGGAGCGACAGTCGCACGTCGTATGTTAAAGATAATACTTTCGCTTGAGAGACAAATGTTCGTGGCGTGGACTTGACATGAGGCTGTAAAAATAAATAAAGGGACCGCACGATGCCTCCCATCTTAAGCCTTGTACACACGATAAAATGGAGCAGTCGTGTAGAGCGGCTCCGGCAGGCGCGGCCGGCGAGACCACGCGCCAAGGGGCTGGGGCTGTATTTTCCGAAACAATTTTACGTCCAATATTGCCCCAGCCTGCTCGCTACCTGCTGCATGATGCAACGCCGGGTTGGGAATTTTATTTGTCGCCCACCAATTTTGCCGTAAATAAGAACTTTACTTTTATTTGAGTCATGAACGCATTATTTTTTGGCTTCCGTATAATTTTCCTATTAAGCGTGGCGTATATCGCGAGGACTCGTTTGGGAGACGAAATTTTTTGCGGGTCCTTGGATGTAGCCCCGCATTATATTGGAGTAAATCTACCGGTATAGAAATATACATATTTTTAACAGCTTTTGTGAAAGGCTTCCCGTAAAAACTCGATATTATTTATGGCAAAATGATCTGCGTGTATTATGTAAAACTTCTGTTTGCCAACAAAATGTTGTGACCCTCCGTGTAGGTAAATGTCCGTCCGAATGGTGTGTAGTAATAATGGTTTACGAGAATATCGTGAACATAGTTGCAGACGACATAGCAAACATTAGACCGTTGTAAAAGCCCACCCATTTATAACCGGCATACAATCTTGTCTTTATTAAGCTCTGCAAGTAGGTATATTCGTTGTGCAGGTCTACTATTCAGGCGGAAGGCCGAGTTCGGTTGCAGGCCGGGCAAGAATTGAATGGATGACTTTTTATTGTTGCATCACATGGATTATATGTCGATACTTAAGTGTTCGATAAATATCGCAATCCCGCACCAACTACAAATACAAGGCAATTCAATTACAGCATGGCCGCTGACGTCACTCGAAAGAGGGCTATGGGAATGGAGCGAGCTTCAAATACAAAAATATTTTTCAAAATAACTGGATGACTGAATTTCGTATCTTGACAAAACGAAGGAAAATTCATATTTCTTTATCTTCTAGCCAAAAAGTAAAAAAAAAGTCCTAGGGACTCAGTATCGGGTAGTGAGAAAAATATATATGACAATAGATTCGCGATAGAGACGTGAGAGGTAAAAGCGGATAGGTAACATCGTAACGAAATTTCATGTTCTTCACGAAAACATCTTTGCCGCGCAGGTACCGGTGCGGTGGAACCTCATGACGATAATGGACGATTTTAATATTTCGTAGAGGTGCTCCAGCTTGCTCTAAAATATGAGGAAAGTATTCACAAGAAATACTTTGACCACAGTTGGCGCATAGAGAAAAAATTTTATATACAGAAGCAGAGAGTGCATTTAGTTTAAATACGAGACAAAATGTCACACATCTCTATAACACACACACTAATGCAAATGCAGGGACGGAACAAGGCAACCCATCTGCAGCAAAATATAACTCATCATGAGTTATATTTTGCTACGATTTTCTAGTTGTAACGAACACAAACAAATCTGACTTGTTGTTCGCTCCAGATGACTATGCAATTTTTTTAGGCTTGTCCTTATATTTTAATATTGACTTTATAATAAAAGGTAAGGTGTCTAGTGAATCAAAGCCATGCCCTGATACCTACCACCGTCTTTTCGATCTCTCGATCCTACATACCGTGAATCGGCAGTGCTTGCTTTTGCAAAAAGGAGGGTTATGATTTTGACCGGTATTAATGTTTATTTGTTGCCTCATAACTTCTAAACTAAATAGGTACCTATTTACTTATCGTTAGAAGCGCTTTATTGTTTACAGGTTGGCCTATGTGACTTCACAAATTGAATATGACGCTCTGTATAGGACATAGACATGAAAAAAAAAATTAATAGGATAAATACATTAATAAATTAAACAAGCAGCATATTCTTTATTTTCAGTACAAAATCATGTAATGCAGGTGCAGCAGGACAGAAGGGACTTGCATCTAATTATTATCTTGTTCTTCAAAATGTTTACAACGCAGCACTTCCAATTTGCAACCCAGACATAACCATGTCTGGTCTTTAGGAAACCTAGAAAAACAAATATTTATGTAAATAAACGTAAATACGCGATTAATCCGTTGTTTCATATAATGCCTGAACATTTAAAATGTCATCTAGGTACATTTTTGGTATGGAACCCTGATACATATAAAATTGTGGACCGCTATTCACAAGATTTATGTAATAAAATACTATGCAATAAATACTAAGTGCGACCCTGTTACCATCAAAATATTTTCGTACCTATTTAAATATTGCTCAATTTGCCAATAATTTTAAATCTATCTCTAATGGCATGTTGTTTTAAGGTAAAGCATTTAAATGATTGCAAATTGACACTATTTCGATGCATATTTTTGTCACAATTTCTAAAATTTATTTCGGATCGCCGCGACCACGAATGTTTACTTACCGGTGAAAGGATAATCCAGGTGTATTTCCATACTTTGCGCTTTCACATAAATGTGCACTAAATTACACACAAAATTACAATCTTTTAAATGGTTTGATTTAAATTTTATTAGGAAATTATAAAATTTACACCGTTGTTTCAAAAAACACGTCAGGTCGTTAAGCCCTCGAGCAATATGTCGAACGTTCAAAACATTGCGCGCGTCATTTTCCGTGAACTTATTCCAATGGATGAAAAAACGGGATAGCATGATTCATAATCATTGTAGAGCGAGCGAACAGGGAATATTTGTGATTTGTGTTTAGTCTGTTATGTCTGTGAGTTGGCGCTACTTTCTCTAATATACCTATTACTTACTCGATACCAACATTGGTGACTATAAATATGTTATCATCATTATGCAAAGCTACATACACTTAAAGTAAAGGTACATAAAAGAAAAGTTTGTGACATAAAAATAATATAACGACGGATAATATCTTCTCGGAAAACATGGATTGATGCTGAAAGCTTTTTCTGCTAACGAAGGTGTTCTCCGAACAGAATAAGCTTGACTCAGTAAGGTTTACCTAGGCTTCCTTCCACTGTATTTTAATTAATTTCTTTACTTTCTCACTTAATAACCACTAACTAAAACCTCTTTTATCCGACTGTTTGTTATTGTGTCTCCGTGGTCCGAGCCCACGTCAAAATACGTTGCTGTCATAAAAGTCGAATTTGATCGACGGCTGCGGCTGGAGAAATTTGACAACGGACTACGTTTACGAATTGTTTATTTTTTGATAAAATATTGGTTTAAATCCCTAAATCGCTATTAAAAGCGTAAACCACATTTTAAAAGAAAAAAAATGGATAAAAGATAGATGTGAGCACCTTATTTGGATTATCTAATGCCATAACAATGGAGTCAATATACAAGAATTTGCCGAATTTTAAAAAGGCACCTATTCATATATTTTAGAAAGTGACACACATAAACTGGTGAGTGGCTATCCGTGTTTTTTACCAAGTCTGATTTTTTCTAACCTTTTTATTATATGTACGGTATTTTAGTGCCTGCATCACTATTTTAGTAGTTATATCACTACTGTATTATTTAGTCTCTGTACTTTTACACCTGGCCTGCTAGATTACACCCCCAATGCTCTGAGTTATTTCTTGTTTATTTTAATCTTAATATTTCATACAGCTGTATTTACGCCATTCTTAAACGGTGTAATACCTTATCTAGCTCTTCGACATTAAATTTTTTTGTAGTTTTCCGCTCTAGTAATTTTTCTCTTCTCGGACATCGATAACTCGGACACTCCATTGGCTGAACTTTACACCACCTCGGGCGTAGTGCTTCACACCTACTCATTACGCGAGATTAAAAGGCGTAATATTACAACTCCTTCAAGACTTCATTTAGCTGTTTCTAGACAGGCATGTTCCATCTTCAAGATAGTGAGATTCTACGTGTCTAATATTTAAGAACAAAGACGTTTTACTTACTTATTTTAGAATAGATTTTATTTCACTTATAGAGCCATAGGGTGGTCTACGTCTGATAGGACTTATAATGTAAATTCTATGAGCACAAACCGCTGCTCTTTAACTTATGTCAGCCGCTGGACGTCTACTGCTTGGTGGCCGTTCTACCACCACGCCCACCAGCCATTGCTTCATCAGCCATCACTCAGTGTTGCATTCAAAAAGCTATATCGGTGTGACTTGTCTGCTACCTATCATGTAGACTGATAACTTCGTAACTCCATCGCGCCCTGAGCAATTTTAAGCTTCCTAATGAGGCCCTTCTTAATGCACCAATGTCTCTGAATCTGCCATCACTGGCGACACCCACTAGTCAAAAACCAGCGACTTAAGACACTGAGATATTTTGGACGAGAAAAACTTCAGGGATTTCACGAACGTTGCTGTTTATAATGTTAATATTCTTAAGCCTCCTAGGCCAGTTTTTACCAAAACCTTGGCCTATTAGTGCTTGATCCTAGTTCTGGTCTCGTTTAAATTATACGCGTACCTGGTATCCGCACGAAGGAGCTATGAATTATGAAACAAAGAAATTGCAATAGAAAAAAGTGTACTATCCATGGCGTTGATAGTAGCTGGTAGTTCACCAGTAGGCGGGATCGCAGGCCCCAGACGTCGGCAATACGCCAACAGATCGATCCAAAGATTCTCTAGAGTCGTAATGCAACATTCACTTGTGGACGTCGCAGACATACAATGACACGTTCCTCGCGTTAGAGCTAGAGGAAAACTTTCAGTGCTGTTTACTACCCGTATCCGTATCTACCCATCTACAACTTTCAGAGTAGATAGACCAAAGTAGATACTTATACTTAAGCACCGACGCAAAATGAAAATGAAGAGTTTTAAATTTTATTGCGCTACCGCCGGTGTGTTTTTCATTTTCTTTTATCATTTTTTTTTTTCGATGCAAAAACATGAATCGTAAAAGTTTTTAAAAGTCTTCCATCCACCGCACCGGATGGAAAATAAATAAGCGCTATAGAGTACAAATAACAATCTTGACTAAAAAAACTATTGATAAAATAATAAATGAAAATCCTAAAACATTATTGAATTCAGAAACGTTACTATGAGGTCTCGCAGTACCGCGAACCCACAGTGTTCCAAGGGACAATACTGTAGTAGCGATTGTCACTATGCGTCCATCGTAATGAACGAAATTGACTAATCGTAGAGCCCTATTTAACGCTATGCTTTCACTTTTCCAACTTAGCATAAGGGCACTGTGAGAAATAGTATTAATAATAATAATAATAATAATAATATGTTTATTTTCTCTTCACAGGCTCTTATGAACTATACAAAAATAAAAAAATTTACAGTAGGAATAACCTGCGTGAGAGACTGGTGTCTGTACTAGGTTATAAATACCTGTTTTACAGATCACCAGGCCCCCAGCCCATTGGAATGTAACCAAGCCGAAAAAATGATTAATCTCTAAATTTAAATAACAGAGAAAGTAAATAAGAAATGAATACCTACTAGTTGGAAACTAGTACGTATAAATTTTTTTATAAATAATTAAATAAATGAATTAAACAAAATTATAATTAAATCAATCAAATCAAATTATACAAAATTAATCAAACAAAATAGTAATTAAATTAATCAAATCAGACTGTACCAAATCAATTAAACTAAATTGAATGAGTAAATATTATGATTTTAGTTTTGTGTGTGTGTGCGTGTGCGTGTGTGCGTGTGTGTGTGTGTGTGTGTGTGTATGTGTGTGTAACCGTATGTATGTGTGTTTATACATCAAGTAGAAGTATTGTTTGTAAATACAGGTGTTATTATTTACGAGAAGGGGTCCCTTCACGACTCATAACAAACTCGGTAAAAATTCTATGACATTCTTGGCCCATATAATTATCTGCACAAAAAATCACATCAATCCATTGCCGCGTATCTGCCCACTAAAACATCGCTATGAACGCACTGGGGACTACTACTCGCTAACTACGGACGTTAACATCACAGGGATCGAACTCAGTACCTCTCGCTTACGATGCCGACCCGCTACTTTGACGTTAGCATGTGCTAATACTAGCGACTAAGTATTTTATTAGGCACTTATTAATATTTTGAATAAACAAACTTATGTGGCCATGAAAAGTAATGACAGTGCCATTCCGAAGTGAAAACAATCGTAAAATGTTCAGTTGGAAAAGTAGTAAAATTTTGCACATCTTTTATTTTATTATATTTCATTTATCGTAGAACCGTAATCGTATCGGCGTAATGGCTACGTACTCGTAGAATAGCAAGAGCGAAATCGAATGAGAGCCAACGTGATGGAGGATACTGAAGTTCGGGTGAAGTAGAATAGGAAGAGTTAGGTTAGGTTGTAGGAGTAGCGGCCAGCGGACGGTGCCAGGTGCGGGGGCACCTCCGCCTGCATTGCACGGGCCTCCACCTCCGTCGAATCATCATCACAGCCCATAACACTCCACTGTACGACTTAGGGGCTCTCCCACGAAAGGAGAGGTTATTGCCATAATCTCCACGCTTGGCAGGCGAATTGGAGTCACAGTGTTTTAAATATAACGATGGAAAACGCTGCTGCCCATTTTCCAGCCTGCGAAGACTCTTAGATTTTTGCCTCGAAAACATTAGTCGCCTTGTACGACACCCACGAGTGTAAGGGGTTGGTGCTATTGTACTCTGCTGGACACCACACGGCCACTCCGTCGAATGGGATTAGACAATAGAAATACCCCTGATATTGCAAATGTCTATAGGCAGGAGTAATTACTTTCTATCAGGTGGCTTGATCGCATCGCTTGCCTGAACTACAGAAACTACTACACGGATTCAGTAGAACATTCATATGGTAAGATGTACGCAACGCCATGATTTTCGTAGCAAAACATCAATATTAAATTCACTTGATTATGCAAAATTATTTGCCAATGGCAGTATGCGACGCGTTGGAAATGTTATTTCGGTGACGTGACATGGCGGTATCATCACGCCCAAATGGCCATTTGCCAATCGTCTGATAATAACTGTATTACTTACACGTTCTACATTGCACTGGCGTCGATTTGACCTGATTCTAGCGCGGTTAGAATAAATGCAATGGCAGTTTGTTGAATTTTACTATTGATGAATAGGATACGAGCATAGTCAACAATTTATCGGTTATATCTGTACTATCAAATTTATTAAACATCGTAACTGTAGCTATGTGCCTACATATAGTCGGCTAAGTTGGAGATCGCATTGCTGAAAATACTCAATAGAAAACACTGCTACGGAGGTATTCCTCTAGTCGCGTTATACGACACGCACGCGAGTTACGCGTGTTAATTCACAGCGTATAAAACCGTAAATTAGATGGATAAATTTTGAGTATACAGACAGATATCGACTAACTGGCAAGTTCAACAAAACCCCCATGCAAAGTTGGCTGAGCAACTTTCACTTTGGGAGCAACTTCGGAATCGAGAACAAATATCAGCTGCTCCATTCATTTTGGCGTGAGGAAACTTCGCGTTTGTGTGGAACAGCTGATTTGTTTGCCATTTAGTACAATAGTCGGTCTCGCGGAAAAGTTGTTCACCGCCCATCCGTAAACTCTGCTTATAAAAAGCAATCTTATGATTATGTAAAGTAGTGCCCATTCGTGTCTCTGACACTGCATTATGTGTCAAGTTATACGTGAATTATTGTGAGACGCAGCCGTTCACGCAACGCCGCAGCGGAGCGTCACCAGTCCGCGGCTAACAGCCACGCGCACGGCATCTTTCCGGCTCCCTCAGCTATAAATTATACCTCATTTCAACTTGACTTCAAAAACGATGTACTGTTTTACCCACAGTGTTTGACCCCGTTTAGAACTTAGTGGGAAGAAACTTGCGCGATGCTCCCGAAGCTCATATTGCACAGGTGTCTCAGTACCGTCTCTGTCGTAATAAAAAAATATTTTTCAGTATTAGAAGAGAACGCCCTCACTAACGTGCTGTACGTTATTGTTCATATTTTTTACTGTGGGTTTAATTAAATCAAATCAGGTTTTAAAAATCTCAATTTGAATAGTGACAATGAGGTGTGTATAGCTAAGAATTAATTGTATATTTATACTTACCTTGAAAACACCAAGGCTATTGTAGCCGGAAAAACCGACGATGAACGGGCGTTCCATACCTTGAAAGTAATTATAATATTTTAAATTTTGAGATTCTTATCATATTATTAAGATTTTTACGTAGTATATTTTTTACTCAGAGTTAGATTAAACAAGATAAAATGTATTTTGTCCTTTGAATTTACACGGAGTGATTTTACATAAAAATTGTCAATGTCGCCAAAGAGCGCTTAAAGCTTTCTTGCAAAGTCTTTCTGTGCAAAGTCTGCACAACTCAGCGAGTAAAAAATTTAAGGAATACAAATTGCATGTTCGCGCAGTGGTTACTTAGATACCCAGTTCCCGGGGTGGCATCACAAGCAGCCGTGGTCACAAGAGGCCCCGGAGTCTGGCCGGCCGCCAGTCAATGTTTACACGTTACCCGGACGACGTACAAACATACTCTACGGAACGACCTACAGCGTTAGTTCTACGATATTTACTTACTTTGAAATAAATTTATCCTTTGAATTCTGAGGAAGTGCTCAGTATTTATCTAGTCCAACTGTGTGTGACAAGCGAATAATGTTACTTACTATTTTACTTATATACTTTACTAATCCTATTAATTGACCTATTGCAAGAGTGAAACTGTGGAAATTGTTTCTTTCGTCTTGGTTTGGGGGATCCAATAGCGCGCCCCAACAATTGTTGTGGCGTAGGCCAGCTTAATTTTTAAGAATTAGCTGGCCATATGACTTCTAGAAATGGGGAGGATTTAAAAAATATATATTTTTAATACTTTATCGGCGTGGCTAATGTCAATAATTTTAGCGCTCTCTCGTACCATTACGAAACTGCGGACAGAGAGACGGACTTGAAAAACTTTAAGTGTCTTTGTTTTACTGCAGAGCCCTAAAACTAGTTTAAAATGTCAAACTACAGTCTCCATTATTTGCGTCCAATGTTTCGCTTTAATATAATTACATCCTAATATTTTATTCTCTAGAGAGAGATTCTATAGGTATTCCTTGTTGATTGATAGGTATCATTGTTCCATTAATTACAAATAAAAAATATTAACTTTTCCCGGAATGTTACTATTATGTCACAAGCAGGCCAATAAACATGAATTTGGGGGTCATAGTGGTTTTTTGATTTGAACCTTGGACTGCTGAGGGAGGATGTATGGGCTCGCTGGCGGATTCCGTGACCTGGTATACTATAACTATGCATATTGCATGCAGTGAGACTATTAAGGATAAAACCTTATGGTATGGTATGGCCGAACAAATGTAACGATTGGCACCCCGTGACGGATTATTATTACTAACAAATATAGTCTACACGCCGGGATTACACAGAGAATGCATGCAAAACTAGAGCCACAATGTATTATTTTCGAGTCTTTTTTATCAACTTGTAGCCTCAGATAAATTCGCAGAAAACTTTTAGTATAATATTTAAATCTTTCGCTGTCTATTATCGCACAAATATGATATTTAGCGTACGTTTATATGTCTGAATGGTTTTGATGAAAGGAAATTAAATGGGTAGGTAGTCCCGGTAACGCGACTCGTGCCGATTATAAATAATCACTTCAATTGGATTACGAAGCATAAACAGTACTTAAGCGATGTTGTGTAACTTTAGGAAAATTCGAAATATGCACGCGTGATTTTCAATAATTGCCTAGTTAAGAGCGACTAATTAACATAGACGCTGTATTATTAAATTACATAGGAAACAGACAAGTGTTTTTCTTAGAAATATTTTGTTTAGAGCATAAGCTTAAGTATAACTAGGTTTAGAGCCATACGAAATTGATTTGTAGCTGGTTCCAGTGTGGAGGTGCGTACTAATCAGGGCAGCCGCGGCGGATCGCGGCGGCGCCGCAGCAGCGGCCCACCGAAAGTATGCTTTTTCCTGCCAAAAAGTTTACGAATACATTATCGAAATAGGATTAAATTAATGTTCTCCCCTCTCCCACCCCTAATGGCACGCGCCTCACCTGCCGGCTCAAACTCATTATTTAAAGAGAGACTCGAACGAGTGATTTTCTCAAGAATATATTTGCGCCTTTTCATTTCGCCATTTTCCTGTTCAGCCCGTGTCTAGATCCAATAAAGTGAATAATATTTTAACGGCGACACTTTTGTCGTCCATTACGACTTTCGGATGAGAAAAAAAAATTCAAATGATTCCCTTTTACAAAATGCCGATGCCGGCCACTGGCATTGGAATAATTAATGTTTTCGCTCTCTTTCGAAGTATTTTGATGCCTGCAATTCGATTTTCTTTGAGCTGCTTTCCAAATGGCCCTTGAATCAGTTACTTTGATCACGTGTCCATGTTGCTTATTTGATTAAGGAGATTAGAAAGGAAGAAATCTATTTACACAAATCTGTACCTAACTGACGAAGGACGGATCCGGTCTCCGGTCCCTTCACATTCAAAGTGTTTCTTTTTTATTTTTCTTAATTAAAAAGCTAAGTTACAATTACAAGTTGAGAACATTATTTAGTCTACAATACAGATTGTATCAGCAAAAGAGCTTTATTTTTACGAGCTTTTATTCAGTTCACGAGTTTCACGAGTTGACGAGATACTGAGGTCTATTTTTTTATGAATATCATATTATAAATACCTAGAATATTAAATGACTAAATACAAAATACCTGAGCAACTTTAAAGGTGCACTAAGCTCCAAAATATCGTACAAAATAACGTTAAACGTCAGACTTATACCCTATTCATAATCCCTTGAGACAAAGTGTAAACAAAGAATTGAAGTTATGAATGAAAAAGTAACACCTAAATTAATCTGTTTTATGTTTTGTTTATAAGGGCGTAGGAGCCTAGTTAAAAAAGCAATTATTTGATGATTAGAATGTTCTGTTATTGATGAAAAGATGGCATATTAAATAACCTTTTTCATGGTTTGTTTACATTTGGTCTCACGAGAAAGTGAACAAAATATAAATGTGTTCAAGAATTTCGTGCAAGCCGGGCTCAATCCTCTACTATTTTGGCAACATTTAACGCTACCAATATAATCTCGTCAGGATGACAAAGTTATATTTAGGACATCGTACCCACGTAAAGCAGAAATGAAATATCTACAAACTGAGCGGCTTACTAGACTCAACTCTCTAGATCTCTAAATGCCTATTGTGGCTACAAAAATAATATTACGGTGGTGCCAAGTTATCTAGCAAAATAAATATCTACGGAAGGCACACTAACTCCTCGCAAATCCCTCCGACTGCCAATTGCTAAGCGGGCGCATGAGAAGCCGAAAGTACTTGCTCGGGCCAAATAACATCTATAGCACAGATAATTAAACCCGCGGAAAAAATATGTTACCTTCAATTGTTTAAATTATTGTTACTTAATTTTTTTAAACAGTGGTAAAAACTTAAATTTTTACACCATACGCACAGTAAAACACAACACAGTAATGGCAGTAAACTGAATTTATACCGCCGGAGCTAAAATGAAACTGTCGACTTGGCACCAAGTTTCTGCTTGTGTGATATGAAAAGTAATAAATTGCGAGGTGGAAGTTGGTTGCTAGGAAAGTCTTGGGCTCTGATGGCGGGGTCTGCAGCCCCGCAGCCCCGCAGCCCCGCAGGCCGGCCCCACGCCTAATATGCAGCAACAAACAAAATTTATCGTGGCGCGGGACCCACCCTGGACAGCAATACTTCCGTTTAACTTTCAGGATGATTTATCTTTGCACGCCGTAAAAGTCGCAAACTTAAAAATTACCTCAACCGGCAAACCTAACGTGGTCGACGTCCAGCCATTTGTGTTAGTCCAGTATATCCTTAGTTAAACTTAAGTAAGTACAAACAATGTACTTAGTTCATTACTGTTCATTGTTTATTATTTGTTTCACAGTAACTTCTAAAATTAGGTACTTACGCCAATCACACCAAATTAGAAAATAAACCTCATTATTAACTGTTTATTACGATAAAACACCTTTACACGTTTTGTAGGAAACGGGAATTTAATAATTTGAAATTTCAGTGACATGATTCACTAACTTAAATAGGCAATCAAAGTTTGAACTCTGCGTGTGGCATTATGAATTCAAAACTCGAAAGCTTGCCAAATGGTTTTTCGTAGATAGGCAGTATTTTCACAGTGTATTTTAATTTACTATTACTTAGTTCTCGTAATTTTGTCAAATTGCCTACATTAAAATAGGGTAATTTACGTTAAGTCAAATAGGCAAAAAAAGTTTCTTTCTTATTCCCGTGTATAGGTAGAAAGGCAAAAATGGGGACGTTTTACATGAACGAAGATAAGCTTTAGAAAGGCGGATAAGAATAGCGCCAAATCAGTTCCATAGAGAGCTGAGGGTGGGTTGAAAGCCGCTCCGCGACAGCGGGACTGCAGTCGCTCTGGCACCGCGCCAGCTACTTATCTGGTGCTGCTGCCGAGCCTTCGACGCATGTTCTATCCCAAAATATCACTTTACAAACTTCTACCTCAGACTCAATGGAAACAACAAGTACATCGTAAGATAATCAACTTTCTTGTAGTACAATAGAAAAAGCTGTAACACAGTAAAGTTAGATTTTATTTACCAATGCCTTATAATACCGTGCCCCATAACCCTACAACACAAAAAACTAGCCCGGACCAGCGCAGCGTAGCTTGCCACCAGGATATTACAAAAAAGTAAACAATATAGACAGTGTCACACAAAAATCAGGTCCGGAGTAACGCACCGTAGCTTAGGCTTGTCCGTGCTCATTTTTACTGTATCGTGATTTATAGACTTACTATCTAATATTACGTACACCACCTCGCTCGCATTTACCCGTATTACTATTCGCTGCTGCCAAAGTTACCAGTGAGCCTCTAAATACCCTCAATCCCCCATGCAAGCACGAAGCACGTGATCATACACGTATCCTTGAGCTGACTTCAGAAAGTATCGCCCGGTACGACCGAGAAACGGATAAGTTCCCTGCAATTCGTCCCTCACGGGAAATAACTACGCTACGAGATCTTGGAAAATTATCTTTGGCAGCCACGCAACGAAAGAGCAAAATGAGGACGTTATACCAATAATGCTCACGAGATTTCCACCTTGCACCGTCGAGACACGTTCCGGCGCTAATAATATAGGTAAAAGTGTTGGCTAATAGAAATAAAGTACGATATCCTTATTGCGGGTGGTTTCTATGTTATAATAATCTTTATTTAATGAATAATAAGCATTTTATTCGGAACCTAAGGGGTTGAATGTACAAAAATGTCAACATGCTAAGCTCACAAACATGTGTAGTAACCTCTTCTATTCCTCTACACTACATAATAGTAAGTTACCTTAACATAGACAAATACGATAACGTTTGCATAATATCTCTATACTTACTTAAAAGTTTGTAGAACTAGCTTTCAAACGAATTATTTAACTGCATTTAATTATCACGATCTCTCTGCTGTAGGCGTGCTGAAAGAAATTTCTTTATAGAAAGATGTTCGCCTGTTGTGTGTGTATAGACTCTGTCCTATAGTTCTGTAACATTTTTGTGTACAATAAATGGTTAAATAAATAAAAAATTATTACCTATCTTCATAGATAGACGATTTTTTGTAATAGTAACGTATTTAATATTTTTAAATACACTATACTACCGTTTAGTAGTGTATCATAGTAACCACGAGCGTGTTACAAAAATAGGTAGAGTGTACCGATCTAATGTGTGAATTTAAGTATTTAGGGGATTTGGGGGGAGGCTGGCCTAGTATTTTATCGAAAACTAAGGTTAGAAAGTTGAATGAAATGAAAAATAGGGCTTATAGTTAAATATAAACTTCTATTTATTCAGGAAAGTATATTCATATTCAAACACATAAATAAGATCAAATGAGATAAGTTATTTATATAGGACAGGCAGTCATAGCAAACAAATTTACATGGGAAATATGCCAATATATTCTAAACATAATAAAACATAGCAAAATGAATTACAGCGGCTATATCGCCTGAGAATTACACAAATCAATTAATTAAAAATCAGCATTAGGCACCAAAGTAATACAATGCAAGTTTATATTTAACTCTGGTCTGGAGCAACAGAGGGCTTAGTGTGAGTTTCGCTTCTATTTTACGTTACTATCGCGTTTGCGTTTACGTGAAAATTAGTATGAAGAAATGTATAGCGCCGTCTAGTAATACGTAAATGAAGTTTTTTTCTTCATACTAATTTCGACGAAAACGCAAACGCGATAGTAATGTAAAATCGAAGCGAAACTTACACTAAGCCCTTTGTTCTTTATAATCATTCAACTTGGTTTACATGCCCAACGTTTAGCCGGAAACCGGAAGCCGAGACATATTTCAACCAATCATAAGACGTTATACACTGCCAGTGTATTACGTCTTTATAGTAAATAAGAAGATATTGTGCCAAAATACTTAACCAAAGACATCGAAATAGTTCCTTAAAATATTTTTATTTTAGGATTTATTACTCAATCAGAAATTTAACTTTTAGTTATTAGTACTTAATGTGTTAAATAAATTCGTTTCGAAATAAAGAACGAACGTTTCGTTCGGAATTATTGCAAAATATACAGAATATTAATTACTATACCTAAATACTTAAGGGAATATTCACAAACTATATTCTATTGGATAAACCATCAAATTAACATAAAAATAATTATAATATATATTTGTGCTTGGAACTTTCTCTGAGCCATTGTGTAATTAATGTGTTTGTGGTGTTATTGTGTGTAAATAAATATTTCTTTCTTTCTTTCTTTCTTTCTTTCTTAATATCTAACAAGCGCTACGGCTACTCGACACAAATTTAAAAAATTCAAATTCTTAAATAGACGTAAACTACTTTGCATCACAGGTTACGTTGTGAAAGCCACCGACCAACCATTGACGTTATCAATTTGTTGAGCAGTATAAATTGCCGGGGCAAATTACACTGCGTGTGCCAACTCCAACTTCCTCCAGTGCCAATGAAGAACTCTATTGCGCGCCAGTATCCGCCGAAAGCCTCGTAGAGACAAGTGAAACTTGTGTCTGTCGGGAGTCGAATTCGACTGGAAGTTCTGCAATCGCATTAGCATAGAACCTTTTTGGATAATTGCCAAACACTTAGGCACCAGTTAATCCAAATAGCTAATGAAGAGCCAATAATGTTTAATCGATACAATAATTGGAAGTAAAACATTGAATTTTCATTCACATTCTTGTTATGAGAGAGAACTTGACTACAGTCAACTTTAATAAGACATTCTTTCAAGGCTCTATCAAGCCTGAAGAGTTTGCCTGGATGTTCTACGTAACTTTCGCTCAAGCAACTTGCCTTGTTATGCACCGGCTCGAAGGACCGCTACACCGCTAAGGTGGCAAACAAGCTTGCGGCCTGCCTAAATGAAACAAATATTTTCTTTATTATAAAACTAGCTTTATTGCCCGCGACTATGTCCGCGTAAAATGTGGGAACCACATTGAACTTCGGGGAGAACGGTAACTGCTTAAGTTACTCGTTGATAATGTAGGTTATAGGTGAAAGAATGTTTAAAATCGGTTATGTTTTTTGTATTAAGTAAAGTAAATAAGTTTTTGAATTTATCCATTATAAATAAACAAACAATAAATATTCTCTTTTTATTATATTATTTATTGTATACATACTTAATTAGATACATCAAACAAAAATGAGTACAATGGCGAACTTATCTCTATGAGAGATTTCTACCAGCTAACCACAAATGATGTGAAGCAAATTGTATAGCGGAACAAGCAAAGCATACAAAGCTAGAACATACTTATACTGGTAGGTAGACAACTAAAAACTTATTATCTACTAAAAAATACCCCCCCTAAAACATAATACAATAATAATACTAATAATATATAGGCTACTAAATGATTTAATAATACATAAATAAATATAATAATACTATTACAAAATCATGGAGAGATAGTGCTCTTCTAAGCTTCTTTTAAATGTATGAAGTGATGAACACTCTTGGACGTGCTTTGGAAGTTTGTTCCATAACTGAGCAGCTCTGACTGTGAAGGAGTTGAGGAAAAATCTGGTATTGGCCAAAGGATAGACCAAAGTACTTGGTAGGCAAGAGCGTCTGGAGCGAGGACAGGGAGGGTGGAAACTGGACCGGATATATTCTGGCATAGCCGGGACATGGAGGATGTTGTACAGGAGGGACAGTATATATATATTTCGACGTTGCCGGATAGGGAGCCATTTCAGTTGAGAGCGAAATTCAGACACATGGTCAAACTTTTTGAGGCCGAAAATGAAACGAATCGCGACATTTTGCAGCCGCTCCAATTCCGTAGTCCAGAATAGGGAGAATTAGTGTCTGAGCAAGCATAATCTTTGTCGAAAGTGACAGGAAATTCTGGAGTCGCTTAAGGTTGTGGAAAGAAAAGTGAATGCGTTTACTTACCTGATTTATGTGGGAAGTCCAAGAGAGGTCGTTACTTATAATTAAGCCTAAGTTCCACGTATGGAATACTGGTGCCGTTATAGGTAATAGGAAGAATTTGTTCAAAATTTAAGCAACTCCGCATCCTACCACTACCAATAATAATAGCTTGAGATTTTATAGGGTTAACAAGCAACCCATAAGCTCTCGCCCACTCCGATATCGCACAGAGATCCGTATTTATTGCAGCAACAGCCTGGTCAACATCAGAAGGAGCAAAATGTCTATATAATTGCAAATCATCTGCGTATAGGTGAAAAGACGAGGATATAACCTTTGTTATTTCATAATATTAAGTGTTACCTACACAATGACTAAATAAATAACGTTCCACATTCGCATTCCCTATATCGTGGTTTTCATGAATACATAAAAACAAGTACTCAAACACTCAGAACTAGAAACACGTCAAATCTGCCCTACCAGGAATCGAACCAGAGATACTGTGCATAGCATAGTGACAACAATGCTACTCGTCATCAAACAGATACTTTGTAAAAACAACGGGATCCAAAGATGATTTATTGTGATTTCCACACACTATTACAGAATGGATGGAAATTTAAATCAATGATTGCATACGGCTTGACGGTTGATGGTGGTTGATTGACGACTTTTAATTTTTAAATGTTTTTAAAAAATTCCATTAATGTTAAAGTACACGGAACGCATTCACAGTCCAGCACTATTTTTGAATCGCTCACCTCGATTCCAATGGTTTTCATTATTGATTTTCGCCATGAAACACTCGATATTTTGATGCATGATTCTGATTTTCCCTATTTTTGAACCGTACTCTCTCGGTATTGCCTATGTGATTTCAAATATAATTAATTTTTCATGGCAAAATTTAAATTTGTAAACCGTTCGAATCGTTGCGAGCGATTCAAAAATAGAGGCCCTGGCTCGGCAAGTGCCCAGACGTGAGTGGCCAATGCTGCAGATTAATATAGTTCCTCCGCTGGAAGTTCACATGTACCTCGCTTGGTCTAGCGAGAATGCAAGTTCAATATCACGAAATTAATTTAGTCTAGTGAAACTATTTCATTAACTTGATCTTCAAAATTTAATAGTAATGTGTTAAGTTTACAATTAGGTATTACAATAGCGATATCGAACAGTTTTGTGGAGATCTTCCGGAGGCGTCTTTCGACTGATTGATGACGATGATGAATCAAAAGCAAAGTCTTTACATACATGAAGCGGGTTCGAATCCCGCTCCGGCCATGTACCAATGACTGTTTTTTGAATTATGTACATTAGTTGAATACTAACCGATGCTCTTACGGTGAGGGAAAAGATCGTGATGAAACCTGCACATTCAGGCGACTGGATGTGTAACCATGATCCAATCTGGTCAGGTTCCCCTGGTAGCAGGGTCATGGAGGTCAGATGGCAGTCGCTACACTGTAATTACCTGACCTGCCAAATCCTAGATCATGGTCAAGGCGGACCCCGGGCCCTCATGCGTGAGAGCACAACCGGGACATTAACGCCAAAATGATGATGAGATGATGATACATACATAAAGCTCACGCCTGTGTCCCGCAGGTAGGGTAGGCAGAGACTATGGAAAGACTAGCAACGTCTTTCTAGGTACATAAAGTACTCTCTGAATAAAGTGATCGTTGTCATATTTTTATGTACCGGTCATTTACCTTCCGAGTATCTCCGAGTAGTAGTTTTCAATCTCACAATATAACCACGCCAGTAGGAGGGTTTGTAGAATAGAGAAAGAAAAAACAAGAGTCGGCCTTAGTTCAGTCGACGAGAAGAATTGTGTAATTCTGAACCAATTTCTCTTATATCAGGCTTGTTTCTCTTATATCAGGACCATGTTTCTCTATCCGCGTGACTTTTTAATTGTATGCAGTTGATTTTTGATGAAAATCCAGCGAAGATATTTTCAGAATTTTCGAAATATTCTTTGGGTAATCCACTTCCACAGTTTCTTGAAAGAACTGATTTTGTTTATTGGTTTGACCATTCATAGTTTTACGAAGTTTTCACAATAAAATTTAGCTCCTATAAAGCAGGATGTGAATTTGTCGAGCTTCTCGTATTTTCATTCCCATTCCTTGTCAATTTTTTTCTGCTCCAACTCGTAGAAATTATTCGAAATTAATTTTGTATCAGGAGTGCAGCAAGAACTTCGATCTAAGTGACACACGACACACACACATACAAACACACACATACACACACACTCACATACACAGACACACATCGACATACGTAAACAGGCGGTCGCGTGGGATAAGCCTACATTTTTGTTTCTTTATTTTTATTATTATCTCATATAACTCACAAATAGAACGGTAGGAGATATACTTGCTGGATAGTTATTTTATATTTAAATTCATGGTTAACTCTTTTGTCTTCACATGCTTGTTTTATAATGTATTTTTAGCATAAATGTTATGTTGCTGTGATCTATTAATAAACGAATAAAATAAATAAATAAATCTCATCCTTTTACCCGTCTCTGAGAAAAAGCGTTAGGCTACTAATTACAGATAGATTTGATGGGATATGGGAATGAACACTTTGTGTTGTGACTACGTGATGGAAATCTATTATATTATGAATTCAACCATCTTTTGTACAATATTCAAATGGTGATTTTGATAGGTAATTAATTCAATTTCATGAATGCAACCTAGCATCATCATCATCCTGGCATTAAATTCCGGTTTCCATCTAAACCAAATCACAACTTTAACTCCAAGAAAATGTTGTTTAAGTAACCCAGAAAATCTCACTAAATTATACTTGGTTGGTTCCTCGTTTTATAGAAAACAAAACGATAACAACGATTTAACATTTCATACATACTTAATGCTGAGGTGGAACGAGGAAAAATATTTATTGTCTCGTTCATATTTCATTTTGCTACGTACGAAAGTACGAAGTGAAATGGAAATAAAGATAATATTCCAACTCTTTAAAGGTATTATTTTTATACACGTAGACCTTGCTTACTATAAATACTCAGAAGCTGTACAAATTGAAATTCAATACTTGTTTAATGTTGTGTCTAGCTTCTCAGGAATATCGCCATGATTAATGGGGTAGGGATGAACATATAGTTCACTATTGGACACGTCGCGACTTCGTTCGCGTGCCGTCCTACCCCTATCCTACACCTAACCTAAATTGTTTGATGCTGGCAAGTTGTACACCATCGTGTAAACTTGTCAAATGGTGATAAATTTGAAAATGGAAATTTATATTTGCAATTTTTATATTTTTCTATAAGAATCTTATTTTCGAACCGCTCACCTCGAGTCAAAAGGCTTACGATTTGGATTTTCGGCATAAAATATTCAATGTTTTGATAGGTATCAATCAGCGCATTGTTGATTTTTCAATTTCCGAATAGTTCACTTTCGGCACTTAAAACATTATATTTAATTTTCAATGTCGAAAATCATAATTGAAAAGAGAAAAACTCGTCAAAGCACTTGAGTAATTATAACCTAAAACAGGTTTCACTAACCATCAAATGTTGGAAGAGCGGCTTTTGAAATGTAAACATTAATTTCTACCTCGTTGTTTGTGGCAAGAGCACAGCCTGCAAGGCTCGTAATACAATTGCCTGAGGAAGAGGATTTCACTTCTCTGCAATAATTGCACGGTTTGTAGTTGCACCGCGGGCACTCGGCCGGGGCCGGCGTGGAGCACCGCCCGCTTCGGCGAAATGACAACCGAATATTGAATATGTCTGTCTCGTGCAAACCGTGACCTGCGCTTTGCACTATCGACTAGATTGTGACTGTAAAGTAACCTATAAAGTATTACCCGATTCTCTTCAAAGTTTATAGTTGCTTGAATTAATACATTCCTTTTTACACTATAATGACTTACCAATAAGAATAAAGCTGAAATGTTAATGTATTTTACATGATTTAACGAGAATTGTGAAAAGTCCTGCATCGCGCTATTGAATTTTTCCGAGCGATCATCATATAAGGAAAATCTTTGTTTTACTTAGTCGGGAGGTCCGTTTCTATGCAGTAAACCAGTACCAGTGAACTGGTTCACCCAAATTCACTGCCCTTCAGATGTGCTAGACTCTCTCGATAAAGAGTTGGCAATACCGAGATAAAAATAAAAATCCAAAAAAATCAGGATAACTCAAGTTGTCCTAAACACAACTGCCATAGAAAAGTTCGACTTCCCTTTTGATGTTTATAAACTTTAATGAAACTGAGGTAATTAGAACTTAACATTTTTCAAGACTTATATTTACAAGAACTAAAAACATAATTATCCATCATCATCCTGGCTTTAATGTCCCGACTGTGCACTTGGGAACGAGGGAAAGGAGTCCGCGTTGACCATGATCCAGGATTTGGCAGATTAAGTAATTACAGTGGAGCGACTGCCATCTGACCTCCATGACCCTGATAACAAGGGAACTTGACCAGATTGGATCATAGTTACATATTCAGTCGCCTGCATGTGCAGGTGTGCAGGTAAGAGCATCGGTTAGTGTTCAACTAATATACGGTCGCGTCCATAAGTGTGCAGCTGTTAAAAGGTTTTAAAGCATGGAGCATACTGTTTGAAAGGGAATAAAGTAGAATACATTTTAAAATTAAAGTAATATCAGATTCGCTTGTAGTTATGTTTTTTATTACATTTCAGAATTATTTTGTCAGTTTTCTTTTTAAAAGTCATAATTGTATTATTACTTTATTGTCTTAAAAAAAGTTAACATTATGTGCTAATATTTTTTAATTCATTGTAACCATACATTAATACCTACAAAATTAAAAATTAAATATTCAGGCTGTATTATCACAAAGTATTTTAATTTATAAGACAAAGTATAGAAATTCATTACAACAATTTTCATTTAATAAATAAAAAGAAACTGCAGATTAAGATTGAGTTATTGGTATTTAAGGGACAGCTAATAAGCCCTTTTAGCCAATTTAATTTGTTTAACAATGTATCTATGTCCTGTGTTGACAGTAGCTACAAATAATTTTCTTCTAAAAGTGGTCGTGCACTTATGAACGCATTAGCATTCAACTAAAGTACATAACTTAGAAAACAGTCATTGATACATGGCGACTCCGCGGTTCAAACCCGGCACCTCTCGCTCACCAGTCGGACTCTCTAACCGTTAGGCCACCAGCGCTCTCCTTAACCATTAGGCCACCGTCACCTTTGACGTTATTACTAAAGTTTATAATTACTGAAAACTAGCTTTTTCCCGAGGCTGTGCTCACTTGAAAGAGGTTGCCACGCGGCAAGAAAAAACGGCAGGGCTCCTTTTCAACAGAAAGGACATACGACTCGAATTTCACTGCTATAAAATTAGGATTGTAAATCTCTTACAATGTTGACTTGTAAATCAGCGTACTTGAAATTAATTGATAAATTTGAGGAATAAATTCTCAGATTCAATTAAAGCTAACTAAAATCAAGATAAATCATTTAATACCCGGGAAGTTAATGGTTTGATTGAATTAACCCAGCTCAGCGGGGTGTTGTGAAGTTCTCAACAATTTAATAAATGTAAAGCATGTCAAACGCTATGGACGAATACAGCGTTGGCATGGCCTTGGCTTAACATTTTATGAATTTACAAACATAGTTCCACTTACACGATACTTACAAGATATGTTGCCTAACATAATTTTACTTATCTTATTTAAATTTTCTACTACACCTTCTTTATCTTAGTTTTGAATTCCAGTTTTATCAAAAGCTCTACTAACTATTGTAACACTGTTTCACAATTTATTTTGTACTTGTACTGACTCTATTTATTATAAACTAGCTTTTTCAGGATAACTTATAACCTATGTGCTATTCTGGGCTATAATCTATATTGCTGCCAAATTTCATCAAAATCCTTTTCATAGTTTTTACATAAAGGAGTGGCAAATATTTATCCTCAATATATTTTTAAACTTCCCAATTATAATATTATTAGGCTTAGTAGGATTTCAGATTTACATACTATATACATAGGTACATAAAGTCAGAAAGCGTTAGGGCGTCCGTGGCCGGGCGGCTGAGTATCCGACTCGTAAGCCAGAGGTACCGGGTTAGAATCCCGCTGCGGCCATGTACAAATGACTCTTTTCTGAGTTATGTGCATTAGTTGAATTGTAACCGATGCTCTTACGGTGAGAGAAAACATCGTGATAACCCTGCAACTGAATTTGTAACCATGATCCAATCTGGTCAGGTTCCCCTGGTAGCAGGGACACGGAGGTCAGATGGTAGTCGCTCCACTGTAATTACCTGATCGCCAAATCCTGGATCATGGTCCGGGCCCTCGTGCTCGAGAGAACAACCGGGACAGTAACGTGGACATAAAGATGATTATTATTACATAACGTTACGCCGTTTTTCCCGTTATAAGTAAACACCACAAAGAAGGGTTATCCGTGATAACTTTGCAACTTTCATAAATTTCAAAATACTTATTAATCACTGCGGATACCTAGGAGTCTGAGTTCCTACGCGCCTACGCGTTTGAGTAATCTAGAATATTAATATTAAGAGGACAATAAAATAGAAATGCTCTGGGAGAGTCTGAACGAGTCTGAAGCTATTTCCGTGGTGGGCAACACTCAAGTGATGCACGACATTTCTTTCGATTTAAATTTTCTTTCTGGACATCGAACGAAAGCTGAAAAAGCTAAGTAATTTTTTGTATATTAATACAAAAAATTATTAATATCCATTAAAACATATTCAAATTAGTAACATTCATCATATCAAGCATGTCATTTTTGTCTAGCTATTTACGCGTAGTGTAATTGAATTCTTAACTTTCCTATTTTCCTTGCTAACCACCTGTGGGAACCTTTCCACGTCTAACAAGTTAGCTTGAGGAGATATTTCTCGGAGAAAAGTTAGAGGTGAGATAAAACTACATTTTGACATTTCACTTTACAAAGAGGTAACTTTGTGTTTACATAAAATAAACTATGATGCTAACATTATTTGTTCATGGTACTTTTGATTTTACACGGTAAACAAATATTTGGTTGGTACACAGAATTATCAGTAAAGTTTGATTACACAAATATCAACAAAATTTACTGCTATGCTATATTGGTACGAAAGATTGAAGAAATAGGTTAGTGTTAGTACTGACTATTTAATTAATTTTTGGTATTCGATCGAAACAGTAAAAGTTTCGGCACTTTATAAATGCGAGCGAAAGTTTTCTGACTCATTTGTAGGGCTTTCTATAGAATTAATAATTCAAACTGTACAGAATAATAAATTTAAGTCAAACCCGTTGTAGTGCCCCGGGCGCCGGCTGCGCGCTCGCGGTGCTGCGACAAACAATGGATACCTATAGCAACTTTATTTTTCTTGTCTACCGTGATTTAAGACAGAACCTTAAGTTCATGGTACGGCCCTGTGCCCTTGTTACTGTTAATTTAATTTAACCCTGGCATGCTCGAGGGATTCCAATGAAATTCAGCGTGAAATTGTTCCAGAAATAGAGAACGAAACTTAATAACTAGCAGGGTTCGTCGACGAGCTAGGGAGCTATCAACTTCAGAGTTAATAGCTTTCTTATTGCTCTCACTATGACCTTAGTTACATGTCATTTTTGTATGTTTTTTTTTCAAGAAAATATGTTGATATAGTGGCGCGAAGTTATCAGAATTATTTTTAGTGATTTCAGTAGCGGTTGCTACGCCGCCATGCCGGTCTGCTACGCCGTGTTCGATTTCCGGCCCGGCAGGAATCGAAATGAAAAATTCTATTGACCAACAGAGTAGATTATAGTAAACCCCATCTATTGACATACATACATACAACACGCCTGTTTCGTGGGGGTAAACAGAGACCTGGAGCCCTATTTTTGAACCGCGCGCCTCGAAACTAATGGTTTTCAATTTATAGTTCAGTATTTTGATGCATGACGGAGAGCGTCGGTGGCCGAGCGGTTACAGTATCCGACTCGTAAGTCAGAGGTCCCGGGTTCGAATCCCGCTCCGGCCATGTACCAATGACTTTTTTCTGAGCTATGTACATTAGTTAAATACTAACCGATGCTCTTACGGTGAGGGAAAACATCGTGATGGAACCTGCACATCCAGGCGATTGGATGTGTAACCATGATCCAATCTGGTCAGGTTCCCCGGGTAGCATGGTTATGGAGGTCAGATGGCAGTCGCTCCACGGTAATTACCTGACCTGCCAAATCCTGGATCATAGTCAAGGCAAACCGCGGGCCCTTATGTGCGAGAGCACATATTAACATTAACATTAACGCTGGCAAAGCAATTCTCTGGTCCTTGTGAAATAACTCATAATTGTATGTAAAAAATGTAAATCATATTATTATTTCGTGCGCGAGAGCACAACCGGGACATTAACGCCAAGATGATGATGATGATTTTGATGCATGACTAAGATTTTTCCTATTTTTTATTCGTATTCGGTGATGACAATGTAATTTCAAAAATATTGAATTATTCATGACCATAATTAAAATTGCAAACCATTCAACTCGTGCTGAGCGGTTCAAAAATAGTGCCCCACATCGTTCCACCCCGTCTATTGACGCTGTGCTGCAAGAGACGACTAACGTCGTAGACTAATGGCATTAGTCGCCTTTATGTCTTAGAGGTCATACTCCGTGATCAAAAAAACGGGCAACAACATTTTCTGTTAAGTATTGTCTCAACTGCGATCTCCAAAACCAATTGCCAAGCGTGGAGATGATGGCAATACCCTCCACTGTTGCGGACGAGGCTCAAGTCCAGCAGGTGTCATTGGCTGTTGACGTGAAGTATACGTCTATAAGAATATTAAATATTGTGTTACTATCTACAACTACCCACGGCGAAATAATTAGATATAGATAGACTAAAGCCATAGTTTACGACACAAAAGCAGGATGTGATTTCGTCCATTAGGCGGCATTGGGTGAAAGTTGGCCTGTTGGCCTGTTGCCGCGCCGACCGGTGTATGGACGGAGACTATACATCTTCATTAGCACGCCGGGAGTCGAATGAATGCGAAAACAGACTTATAAAGTATGTATCCTTCTACGACAAAGACTTATTAGTAATCTCTTGAGCATAATGTCCCCAATTCGGCGCCACTAATTGGACTAAAAACTACGGAACCTCGGAACCACAATGAGTATGTGGACGGAATTTAGATGCTCGTCATCGTGACCTTGAACTTTGCTTTGTACAAAAAGCTGACGAGCTTGCTTCTCCGGTCGCATATCGTTTCTTTATTTAATGTAACCTGTTCGGAGATAGCTTTATAAGTTCTGTAAACATGTTTTAAAATATTAAATTAATATTAGGCCAATTATGTAAGGAATCTGTTTAATAAAGGATTATTAAGATAAACTTTCATGGAAAATATGGATTATGAAAACGCGAATTCCAAGCTTCCGTCACTACCACTCAGCTAATTCAATAATCAGAAATTCACCGGCAGCCTTTCCTGTTTATTTAGCCTTGCCATGGTACAATGGAGACCAGGCAATTTGATTATGATAATAATTTACAAACGAATATTGTAACTGACTATCCATCCGCAATGGCTTCGCACGGGGTAACATGTATTTTTAGCCGACTTCACAAACAAACGAAGGAGTAGGTTCTATGTTCGACTGTATTATCATAATTCTTTTTAAAGCATGTATGTGATTTTGTTACTGTTTACCTTTTCTTATCAATTACGTTAAACAAGTTAATAAAAGCGCACAAAATGTGGAAACGAAGTTTATAAAAATTACAGCTACTGAAATCCTGACATAAATATTTTTATCAAAATTACACTGTCGAGAACATAATATATGTCTTTATAATTAACATTTTTACCTCTATAAATGAGACCATTGTCATTGTAAATCTGCCTATTTATGAAACAGGGTAAATAAGGAAACCTCTTTAAGTGATAAAATATCCCAGTTATACAGGTTACACTGTATTACCTAACTGTAAGGAAAGTATTGAAGTTACCATAACAACCACCGAAAATTCTGAAATATAAAAGTAAAAAAAAGCTTTTTAACATACAATACGAGTAACATAGGTATCATTTCTTTTTGGAGTCAATTCAAGTGGCATTCCACACACCAACCCTCCCTCTCTCCCAAAGGTTTACCCCTCATCTTTCCCCATAAATTAAATAATACCTAAGATACTGGTATTGTATGTCTAAAAGCTTTTTTATTTTTTCGGAAAACTAACAGCATTCACAGTAAAAATTAGTTATATCAGTAACAACAGTAAACTAATTATAGGTTTAAAAATCTTTCACAATAGGTATACAAATCTTACAGCTACTCACAAGATGTCACTTGAACATTAGTTAGGTATATCCCAGTGCTTATATTATCTAATAGCCGTCTCCGTATCAGAGCCGTACAAGATCTCACGTGAACATTAGGTATAGTGCTTAACATTATCTTACCTGCGCAATAACTAATTACTCAATATCGAGGTCAAGCGCGGCTGTAGCTGCATTCAAACCTCTAGCAGCCCTACAAAGGACGCTGTTTCGCTCTTAATTAGTTGACGCTGGTGGGTGGTGGCATGACAAAAGGTTAATACAACCTTTAGTCTCGCTGGTACGCTTCGGGAGATGCAATTCAACAGATCGGGGTGGTCGATGTTGCAATTTAGAATATTTCGCGCGAAAGCAACATCCGCGACTTTACGGCGTCTGTCTTTGCCACAGAGCAACAAATATATGTTTTCATTTATTTAATTAAAGACTTTATTACACTACAACGCAATTGGCGGAGTTAAAGACAAATTTAAATATCGATGTATTTAGTAGCATTATAGGGGCACCGCAAAATGAAGCACAAAAATTTGAAAAAATTCATTTGGACTCTCCCGAGTCTTTGGGTTTAAGTCTGGTAAAGCGGATTCCTGGTCTGCGAGGCGTATTCCAATTTTCTTTTAACGAATGCAGAATATAAAATGTTTAGTGTCTTAGCGCGCGAGAAGCATACCGAGTGCCGCATAACAACACCGAGAGCCTTAGTAGCCTTGGATATAATGCCCTTGATGTGGACGTCAACTATAAGCTTTGAATCATGACACCAAGCCTCGAATGTCAGTACGACATGAAGAGTTATTTTTCTCTTTTGTGATTTGAGGCGGTATTACGTTTTTATTTTTAAAAATATTGTTACTTACAAAAGCATTCGGAATTATTTACAGTGTAGTACTTATTACTTTATATCAAAGTGATAGTAATAAAAATGTGTGTATTATTTTTTTTACATTGACATGAATGACATCAACGGGGGTTGTCTCGCGTTGAACGCCTTTGTATGAAAAATAATAACACAACTTCACAGGGCATAGGCAAAGCTTGCACCCCAGTATGTTGCAACCGTAATAATGTAATAATATTGTCTTATATGTACACTAGTGGACCCGGCACGACTTCGTTCGCGTACACCTACTTTTCTCCCTACCCCTTTTTTCTTACTTATTTACCTTCCCCTTGAATCACTCTATCTATTGTTGAAAACCGTTTTAAAATCCGTTGCGTAGTGTAAGAGATCTTAGCGTACATAGATACAGACGGCGGGAATAGTATAGAAAAGTAAGCCAGTAAACATATCACGCTATATTTATTTATTTATTAAAACATTATGCATTAAAGCTAAAGTAGCCTTATCTACCAGTCAACCGTGCAAAAAAATGTGGTTGAAAAAGTAGGCGGTAAGTAGGTAGGTAGACTACTATGTCGTTACAGGCCGACTATTCGTTATACAGCTTCCCTGGATATTTTCATTAGCTCGTAAGGGACAGTGGCAAACGATTCACGTACGGCCGTAATAAACCGACTGCTCTGCAGGATGTGTGTCATTAAACTAACCGTGTGAAAGGTGAAAGTAGAAAGAGGCGACTACGTGACACGGCGGACGTAATGGGCGAAATCAATTTTGGCCTTCGACGGCGATGCTTGGCCCATGCGCGATAGGCTGATAAGCCTAACCTGTCAACCTGGATACATGCCAGCTCGTAATAAATATAGAGCACGCGACTGACAAGCCGTAAGCGGAAACCATGCTATTAGACAATTGGACCTGTAGGCATTGCATTGCAGCGCGCCTTGGCTTGGGAAATACACAACAACAAACAACTAGAGATATACTTGGAAAGACGATTGAATAATAGGTCCAAGATAGATGGATTGTTTTAGAATCAAGCTGTAGAAATCTGAGATCTTCGTAAATAGCAGCAGACGACGGGATACTGAACGACAATAGAATGTTAATTTTTTTTTTACTGGAAAAGGTTGAAACTGCGCGTCCTAATATATTGTTGAGATGATATGTTGATGGTGGTAATACATCGTTAAAGAGTGCCTACTTCATTGTTACCTACGATTTACGAGTACATATACGCTGTATTGAATAATCAAAAGCCCATTGCGAATTTCAATAAAACAGCTAAGGTAAGGTTAATAATGTCTACAGTTCACGAAAAGCATTGTCCGCTAGAAGCCAAGCACGGGGACTGTATGTTTCAGTTATAATATTTAAATAGAGCTCATTAATTGCGAATGAGATTAATGTATTCAACTTTACAACCCACCCGGCACCTCATCGACTCTCTCTGCTTTATTAATTTACGTTGTGCAGTGGAATATTTAACAGTTTACTTTAGTTGTTTATATTAAACCTACAAACATAATACTTTAGTCAGTCAATAGCTACTTTAATCAGGTCGCACTAGCCACCTAACTTCATATTTTCTCTTTATACAGTAAAAATTCTCTAATTCATCTAGATTAGGCGTTAATGTTCTCTCGTACGCGAGGGCCCGGGGTCCGCCTCGAACATGGTTCAGGATTTGGCAGATCAGGTAATTACAGTAGAGCGACTGCCGTCTGACCTCCGTTACCCTGTTAACAGAGGAGTCTTTTTGATTTGGAGATTGGATCATGGTTACACATTCAGTCGCCTGAGTGTGCGGGTTTCAACGCGATATTTTCCCTCTTCGTATGCACTTGATTGTATAAACTAAAAATGGATAGGCCTATTGTAAGCAGTGGAAGTTCTCAAGTTCTCTAATTACTCATTATAAAAGAAACTTGGCTCTACCAAATGAATATTTGCACTAGTTTTCGTCCGTGGATTCACAAGACGTTCATTTTGATAAAATCAGGAGGTATTCTACATTTTACATAAACTCCTTTATTTAGATGTTCCTCAACTTGAAAAGATCTATTAAAATCAGCGCATAACTCTTTTAGCATGACTTTTTTATTTAGAAATTTAGTCGGAAATGGAAACGATTTTTCTAGAACTCTGAATACCTACGTCAGCAAATATTGTAAAGAGATACGAGATAACCAAGTAAGTTCGTTGCCAGCGCATTGTGATGGCGTAGCGCTCGAAGCTACGCGGAAAGCTCACAGACTGACTGCAACAATCCGGCTTAGTTCAAAATAATATTTTTCAATAAAATTGTGTGTATTGCAATCCTCCGACAAATACTAAATACGAAAAGGCGTTGCCACCATTGGTTTGTATATCCTAGTGTGAATTTGCAAAAATGTTTACGGATCTGACTTCTAGTGAGCGTAGCGGCGCTCCGTCGACGAGCCTGCTCAGCCGCACTGTAATCCGCAAACAGTTTTCGCATTACTTAGGTACTTGGCACACTTACATGAATAACTATAGTAGCTGCCGGTGCTGTACGCTATGCTATTCATTTGAAACTATCTTTAAGTAATTTTGTAGGTAATGGTAGTAGATGCAGCAGTGCAACTGAGTGTAACGTATGTTTGGTGTTTTTGATAACTTTACATGTAAGCTGTTTACATAGTTTCTCTTTCCTTTATGTGAATGTTACGAAAATGCGGAACTGCAGGTGAGCTGTCGACAAAGCTGACTTCCTTCATGCATTCCGGCCTAGAATCACTACATAAGTATTATAAAACAATTTCCACGCCGGGTCTGACTGTTCACAATAAACTCAAAAACTACTGAACGGATTTTCATATTGTTTTGTGATTTAGGTGTATACAACGAAGTCGTCTCGGACCAGCTAGTGTCTAATCAATGAAATCTATCGTGCCTGCAAATTGCTTGGTAGCTGCAAATGCACCGTCTATTATTTACCACAACAGCGCAAGCCTTATTGCTTGGTAACAGAAATAGATAGGTGGTCTATCAATTTCAATCTATTCCTCTAACCTCAGACCAGGGGCCTAATTCTCGCATTGTGACGTCTCCAATTCGACATTTTCTAGCTAAATATCTCTATTGAAAATGTAATTTAAAACGATCTTCGACAATAAAGGATTACCGAAAATCGTTGAGTATAAGTTCATTTGTTCGCAACAGAGATTCAGGGACTTATTATTAGATATTTGTGGCTAGAGAAAATGTCGAATTGTAATGCCGAAAGCTCGAAAATCGCCCCCAGACTATTTGCTTTTCGTTTGATGACTTAATTGTTATTTTATGTTTCAGCGAAGCCAGTGGCCCAGTCCAGTTTCCTAGAAATTTGGTAATAGCAGTTGTTACGCGGCTACGCGGTGGTATCGCTGCCCCTAACGACCTTTCACGGACACATTTACCTAACGAATGTCCACCGGAGACTCCGCCACCGCGACCCTGATTGGACGTTGTTGTGCTAACACCAGAAATTCTAGGGAATAAGTTTGTTACAAGCACTAGTTTTACTCCCCGCAATTGGCCGGTTGACGTGAGATAAACTGGCCAAGACTTAGTCGTCGGGCACGTACAGTGTAAGGTTTCGTAATTGTCTGCCAATAGCGTGCCTTTAAACGTTACAAATGCATCTAACTCCTACTGTATTAGACTACTAAAGAACTTCATTTGAAAATTGTGATAATTTTCCTTTTAATGAATTATAAGCTTTTATGCTGAAAACTACACTTTTAATTTATACCCAAATCCTTTAAACTAGAATACAACAACGCAAGCATTATTGCATGGGGGGAGAAAAATATATTATGGAGCTGGTACATATCTGTATGACAGAGTCGTACAGAGTTGTGTATGATACAAAATGTAAGGAATAAATACGAATTAAATTCTGGTTTAAGGCCTACGTCATCTTCATCGTCATCTTGGGGTTAGTCCCGGTTGTGCACACGCGCGATGTGCCCAAGCTCCGCTTTCCTACTTCTATTTGTCCACTTCGCCCGGTTTTCGGCATCCAGTAAGTCTGTTGGCATGCATGTCATCACTAACGACGTCAAACCATCGTTTCTTCGGCCAGTCTCTCCTTTCCGTGCCCGGCTATGTGACATGGCCAAACATTTGTTCTTACGAATTTACCGGTCGATGTGAGATGTGGCCATACCATCGAAGGCGTCACTCTGGCAGCTTATCACAGGTTTAAGGCTCTTGTAAGTATCTACCTACATCTCTAGGACACCAGTTGCCTAAATCACAAAATGTTTACTCCGCTTGGTTTCGTAACCTCCACTTACTTGGCAACTGGTGCCCTAGTTATGTATAAATATTCTTGTGGTTCTAGGAGCGTCGGTGGCCGAGTGGTTAAGATATCCGACTCGTAAGCGAGAGGTACCGGGTTCGAAACCTACCGCGGCCATGTACCAATGACTCTTTCCTGATTTGAATACTAACCGACGGCGACGGCTCTTACGGTGAGGGAAAACGTCGTGACGAAACCTTCACATTCAGGCGACTGAATATGTCACCATGATCAAATCTGGACAGTTTCTCCAAGTAGCTGGGTCACGGAGGTCAGATGGCAGTCGCTCTACAGTAATTATCAGATTTGCCAAATCCTGTATCATGGTCAAGGCAAACCGCGGACCCTTAGGTGCCAGAGCACATATTTACATTAACATTAACGCCGGCAAAGCAATTCTCTGGTCCTTGTCAAATAACTCATAATTGTAAGTAAAAAATGTAAATCATATTATTATTTAATGAATAATTTATATTAAATAAATACGTCCACCAACGCCCGAACAGTCCGCGGATAATTGGACGCTGTTTGGCGCACCGCATTTACCGGAATAGCTGGGCGCGGTTTACGCGGTTGTTACAAAAACCACAACAGCGTTACTGACATTCTCGCTCTAGGATGTCGGGATCAAAAAATTAGGGCTATATCAGTATTTGGTCAGGATCTTATTATCTATTTTAGAAAGATAAAAGGCAGTAGTTAATTTCATTTATCAATTTATTAACGATAAGAGTTCATAAAAGACTAAGCTAGCTAAATAGTAATTGCATAAAACCTGAAAAATATTTTTACATTGCACCAAGTGATTCCGCTTTCAATATCTAAATGTGTAAAATATGACGATACCTCAAATAATAAAATAATTATTAAAATAAAAACATAATTTTATAATTTTTAGATACTTTCTTTTTTCTGTAATAACATACAGAACAAAAATACGTATTAATAGAATGCATCAAACCCATTCAAGCATAGATCTCAAGTAAACTAGTTAATATATAAATGTGCCAGCAACCTTATTCCGTTGAGAGTATTTTCTGCAGCGCGATTTTAATCCGCCTGACAAGCGACGTTATGGTAAATACAGAGGGTTTGAAGAGGTTTATGTCTATTCCATCCTGCCCATCTAACCTATCTAGAGTAGGACTGTCATTAATAGTGATAATGAGACACATAATTTTAATTAATTTTTATACATAACACAGCCATTCATCTGTATAAATGATTATCCCTAATGTTGCTGGCGATCTCCGGCTCCCAGCGGTCGCCGTTTGAGAGGAGCTTCTCCTTGTTGTACAGAAGCTCCTCGCGGGTCTCTGTGCTGTACTCGAAATTGGGCCCCTCCACGATCGCGTCAACCGGACAGGCCTCCTGGCAGAACCCGCAAAAGATGCACTTGGTTAAGTCGATGTCGTAGCGCGTGGCTCGGCGAGCGCCGTCCGCCCGCTCCTCCGCGTCGATGGTGATGGCCTGCGCGGGGCAGATCGCCTCGCACAACTTGCAAGCGATGCAGCGCTCCTCCCCGGAAGGGTACCGCCGCAGCGCGTGCTCCCCGCGGAACCGAGGCGACAGCGGACCCTTTTCGAACGGGTAGTTGATCGTCGACGGCTCCTTGAATATGTGACCCAACGTCACCGCGAAACCTGCGCAAAATACACAATCTATACTATACAGATGCTACCACAACCTACCCTTGTCTCGTACCGACCAACAATCACAAACGAGAATCCCCTTACGCCGCAACCCGCAAACCAACTAGCAGCACCGGTAAAATGGGCGCTGCGGTTTTGCCACTTTAAAGCTGTTTACACATTGACATAATTCGGGATACCTGTTTTACTCCACGTGTCGAAAACATGTAGTACACATGTTTATTTATTTAATTCAAAGTTCCGGCGTTATAAGTATTTTATTTAGATAAAAATAGTTACTAAATTCATTCTTATTGATAGCACAGACGAAATTAAAAATATTGATAGGTCTAATAAACATCCTCATGATAATTTTCAAGAGGATTAGGCACAGAAGGTCCTAATCACAGAAGAATGATCGGGCCATACCGCCCGCGCCCCCCGAGGCGATACCTGGACTTCAAAGCTCTGCGGTCCAAACCAATATTTTGACCACGTAACTAAAATGTATTCATAGTTCGTTGTTGGCCCGCGCTGAGGCCTCAATGGAGGACGCTTTGCACGTTATGTCGCACGTTCCGTAGAAATTGTTTTAAATTTTGAGATAAATTAGAGCTAAGAGCACCTAGAGTCGCAATAAGCTTATCTTTACATTAACTGATACTCATATCTATCGACCGGCGCCAGCTTAACGCTTCACGAGGTGCAAATCCGTTGCGTTGTTTCAATTTAGAAGAAAATAGCAGAGGAACAGCAAGTAATCATAGAAATAGAAATGGAGCTTTTTCGTGAACGACACACATCCAAACAAGGGTCCTCACATTTTCGCGTTTTTAAGGCAGTATTAAACGAGAACATAATTAGAAAAACGATAACTTGCAGAATAGTAACCTCTTAATAATTCCGTCCAAAACATGACTTGGGCTGCTCTCTCGATGATGTCGAACGTTGTGGTTTTAGGCACTTTATCCGCAACGTATATGAAGTTGACGTCGTATTTTGTCCTGGGGCAGCACGCGAAGGGGGGCTGCCTGCCGTCCTTAGCGCCGCGCGGGAGCTTGGGGGGGCAGGCCTGGTGGCCGCGGGGGCCCGTGGCCAGGGGGGGACAGTTTATCGCCGGCGGCAACTTCCGCGGCTGTGGCTGCGCCATCCCACGGAACGGCGTCGACACCATGCTCTTGACATCATTGAACAATTTCGCACGAAACATTATTTCAGAGGTGATTATGATTTTACCTCAAAATTTTTATACATTAGCATTTAATATTATAATTTACCAATAATAAGTTTGATTAGTATTAGACATGGGTATTATAATAGGTCTCAGATCAAGTGTACTTTATGGGAAAGAAATAAGCTACAGAAGTAGACCAGGGTAATATTTCTCTGCTTTGCGTAAACCTTGGGCGTAAACAATGGTACGAAAATAAACACTCGTGTAATTAAGGATAATAATGGATGACATTTTAACTGTCATCTTTCAAGCATCGCATAGATTATAAATTTAGTCTATGTTATGCAAAAGTTTTTACTACGATCTGGGGTATATTTATTCCATAGAGAAAAAATGTTATCTACATTTATTCAAAGTTGTTTAATGAGGGTGCGTTTCGTAGGCATTTATTTTCTGCCAATAATATTAATCCAATGAAATATACAATATCTGCATATGCATAAATAAAGTGGCGGCAGGTCCCGGAAGCCCTTTAACGGAAAATCTACAAGTCGATCTCTTCCTAGATAGGCCTCGTATTGTATGGATCTTATGTTGGACGATGTATAAACGACGAGTGTGTTGAATTATATAGTGTAATAGTCTATTTTTAATTGTTATTTAAAGGTAATTAATAATAAATAATATTGCCAAACAACATTTTAAACATTTCTGAACGAATGTAAGAGATTCCTGAACGATGTTTAATCTTTGAGTACATTCAGTACTAGTTAAATCAAAGTTAGATTTCTAATTATGTAATTTTTCTTATATTTATTAAAAATAGTTTTAAGAGCTATTTCGATGTTTTTGGTTAGTATCTCTGTGCAATATTTTATAGTTAATTATAATTATTATAACGTGCCGTCATTGGTTGAAATGTAACAGCTACCGATTTCCGTTTCAATGTTGGCTATATAAACCCAGTCGAGAGACTGGGAAGAACTTTTTGCTCCAGACCCGGCACAGAGTTAAGTACAAATTTGCATTGTATTATTGTTGCTTTATATTTTGTATTAGTTTTATTTATTTATATAATCGGTTATTTATTGAATCGTACGTAATACCACTGTCCCCTTTTTAAAGAATTAATATATATTTT
Organism: Blastobasis adustella; assembly: GCA_907269095.1. Lineage (NCBI taxonomy): Eukaryota > Metazoa > Arthropoda > Insecta > Lepidoptera > Blastobasidae > Blastobasis > Blastobasis adustella. The sequence goes on from OU026114.1 coordinate 19,564,291, forward strand.
GCCATGTTTTATTAGAATATATTGTTATATTTCCTATGTAACTCTGTTTGCTATAAATGCCTATCCTATAATACAATAACTTATCTAATTTGATCTAATCTGTGTGTGTAAATATGCTTTTCCTTTCCTGAATAAATTGCTATTTATATTTAACTAATGCCCTATTTTTATTTCATTAAGCTTTCCACCCTTAGTATTCAATAAAATACTAGGCGCCCATAATTAATATCTTTTAAATACTTAAATTCACGCCCGAGATCTGTAAACTCTATACACCCTTGCTAACAAGTGCATGTGGCGGAAATGAGAAAGTTAAGATGGATGAGTGGAGTGACGAGAATGGAAAAAATTAAAAATGAAGAGGAATTTTGAAAGTAGCGACTGACGGAAAAGATGAGGACCAATAGGCTAGCTTGGTATGGCCATTTGACCATGAAAAATACCCGAGACGGGTCATGTCTTGTCTTTGGATGAGTAGAGAATTAATATAAATAACTCAGAGAAACGCCGAAAAAAAAGGTTTCTTGTATAGTGACCCATCTTTTTTTTATATTATACAAGACAGGCATTTGACCGCCATCTCACCTGTTGGTAAGTGACGATGCGGCCGAAGATGAAGCATGCCCGTCTTGGAACAGCCTTCGTCTTACTTTTCTTTTTTACTCTATATTACGGAGCGTCGGTGGCTTAGTGACTAGCGTGTCGTACTTGTAAGCGAGAGGTTCCGGGTTCGAATCCCCAGTGCCGCGTAGCACGTGGGGTATAGTTACTAAAGGTTTTGCGTAACTCATTAATAAGACAATTTACATGTAAAGTAATATAAATATATTGATTTGTTCGCGGTGTGCGCCAAAGTATTGTCACGGTGCAATAGGATGCGACTTCTTGGTCGTTTGTCCCTAACTTTTTCAAAGACACTGGGCAAACAAATGTACCACTTAGCGTTAATTGTCTTTTGTTCTTCAAGTGGGATCGTGCAGACAGGACCCGTCCGGGAGAAAAAAAACACAATAACTTTTTAGCCTACCCGTCTCGCCAACCTCCATTTTGTTGATTTACTGTCGGTTTCGAACATCCATACAGAAGAATGTTGCTTTCTTTCTGGCATGTAACTATTTACTGCTTTGAAAAGAGTGCTGGGTCCACATTCAAACTTTTAACTTTCTTCACTTCTTCTCTTTTTCCAATTAAAATAAGTGCCATGAATATTGAATAGGGTCGTCATCATCATATCAGCCGGAAGACGCCCAAAGCCTGGTCTTGCACCTTCCGTATCCAGCCGGTATCTGGGATCTTTACCAGATCGTCGGTCTACCTAGTGGGTGCCACATTCTGAATAGTGTATCTAAACAATTTAAGTTAAGTTTTTTTTTACTAAATTTCTTATTTGGTAGCCAGTCACGAAAATAGAAAGAAATTCTGCTTCGTAACTGGTTGCAAAAACGGTTTGCTATTTGCTAAACACAAATTGCTATCTTATTCCTTTACTGAAAACGATTTTTTTTGCGGAAAATTCTAAATTTAATGTAATTGCGCAGTAAAAGTTTAATATTTTATAAACTTACGCATAATAAGATACCCCTTGAGTTTCATTTGATTTTAAATGATACTTTGTGTTGTTCCGAAATACACAAGACGGCATTTTTCTTATTTTTGGCTTGATAGTCTAGATATATTCGTTGACTTGTTTGAAGTGAACTGAGAGCAAGACCGTACATTTAGTTGATTTTATTATCTCGACCTTGTAGCGGTACAAACCTATCTATAGGGGTACCATGACTTCAGGTTACTTTGACAGATAGCGGAAAAATGAGAACACTTAACTTATTTTACTGGCAATAATAAACTACAAAGAGATACGTGTTGATGTCAGTTCATTAGTATTTGGCAAAATCGCTACATAGCGGAAGCCACAACCTAAAACGAAGAATAGAGTAAATAAAACTCGACGCTTTTGAGTATTTTATAACCTTAATAAGCCGCCATCGTTATTGTACACCATTTAAAATTTGTCAGTTTATACTGACTATCTTTGGTGTCAACGTCTACTACGTCAAATGTTGACACATTTGACAAGAATCGTAATTCCATGAAGGAGAGCGCTAGGTCTATTTCTCCCTAAATGTCCTCGAATCTCCTCATAGGTGATACGTCGGTTTTCTTTAATTGGTTGTCCGACAGTAGTACATTTTCCTCAGTGATCGTAGTTGAGGGCTGACCTTCACTAATTTCATCGTGAAGAGAAACACGGAGACGATCAAATATTGCGTACCAACGCCTTACGATGATCAAATTAGGTACTTCCCTCCCAAAAGCATTTTGAAGACGAGCAATGCAGTCTTGCGAAGACAGTAAACTTTTAAAATCATATAAAGATTTTCGCGTTATTTCCATTGTTGCTACGACTTTCAATTTGAGATAAATAAAACAATGGACAAGTAATTTCCCGCCAATAATTTTTTTAATCGAATATAGATTTTTGATGTATTAAAAAATATAATATTCGACATTCAAACATGTATGAGCGGCCATGACCGAAAACTTTCAGTGTACTCCATGTATTCGTTGAACACTACAAATCTACGCAGTGCCGTGCGCCTCACAGTGCCACGTTATATCCGTCGCGCTCCATTGTGGAATGCGCCGACTCAAATGCAACAAAGGGAAACGTACAAATAGTTAACACGAGCCCTTTTCACACTCCCGAAGTGCGTCAGTTGCGCCAGCGATATCGACGAGAACGTGCGATTTTGAACACCCTTTGAAATCGTAATTTATATTGAATACTAGCTAACTTTTTATTGGTGCCCGCGATTTCTTTCGCGTCGACTACAGATTAGGAATGTCAAATATAAGCGATAGTGTGGTATGGTGATGCACTGCTATAAAAAGGAGCTTTTAATTTGGATTTCAAAACTTCCAGGTTGTATTTATCAAAAGACAGAGAATTAGGTAGAGAGTTCCGTCGACGAGTAAATGTTGATGCAAAGTGGTTTGTGCGAAATTTGAACAGTGTAATTTAGCGGACGCTCTTCTCGTTTGGTGGTTGAACTAAGATTTGGGTATTAGATTTGACAATTCTATTGTAGTCTACGAAATGTATCTGGTAACATAGTAATAGACATACATACGTACATAGATATATACGGTCGAAAAATATAACCTTCCTTCTGACGTTGTCAGGTAAAAACAGATAGTTTAGTTTAGACGAAGAAAGCGAGAAGTTCCAGGTTTTAGAGTTAGACTTTTATCTAAGCGCAAGTAAGCGTGTACCTTCTCGCGTATCTCTAGCCGTCTTTACACTCCTGTTCCGTTGGCGAGTGAGTTTGAAATAGAAGGAATAGGATTTTCTTGGAAAAATATCATTGGGCAATATCGGACTACTTTGGAGAGATCTGATTTTGACAATACGCAACTATCCATTTAGGCCTACCTTTACGACAAAGTGCATACGCCAAGAGGAGCGTCGGCGGCCGAGAGGTTAAGGCATACGACTCTTAAGCGAGAGGTACCGGGTTCGAATCCCACTGCGGCCATTTATTAATTGAATGCTAACCGATGCTCTTACGGCAAGGGAAAACATCGTGATGTAACCTGCACATTCAGGCAAATTAATTTGTAACCATGATCCAATGTGGTATATTCTCCTGTTAATAAAGTCACGGAGGTTTGGTGGCAGTCGCCCTACTGTAATTACCTGATCTGTCAAATCTAGGATCTTGGTCAAGACGGACCCCGGGCCCTCACGCGGGAGAGCACAACCGGGATATTGTCACCAACATCATCATAGCGCCCATCCCGGCTTCTGCCAGAATCCGTTTTTCTACTCTTCTCCACTTTACGCGATCTTAGGCATCTTATCATCGTAAGTCGTTGGCTCACGCAACTGACTCAGCGATGTCCATCCAGAGATATTTTTTATTTTGTCTAACTGAATGGTTCAGTGGTTAACATCCGGTCTGCCACGCAGAGGTTCCGTGTTCTATTCCCTACCGGACAGAAATTGAAATGATGAATTTTAGTATCAGTTACGGGTCTGGGTATTACATGTATAATAAGTATGTTATTTAAAAAGTATATAAGTAAGTCGTTTATCAGTGGCACCCATAACACAAGCTTTTCTTATTTTGGGGCTAGATGGAACAGTGTGTCAATTCAAACATACAATTCTAAGAATATTTATTAATTATTATTATTTCCCTCGAAATAATACGTGCTTCGTGCTTACGAGGCACGTGATCAAATCAACGCAGGCGAGCCTCCTCAATCTTGTCCGCGGTGTCTCTCACGCCAAGGCTATCACGGATGTACTCGTTACGAATTTCATTTCGTTGGCGTGAAATTTGCGGACGTGCTTCGTGAGCGTTGGCCAAGTCTCATAGAGCATTACACTGTAGTGCCAGGGCCTGTAGACTTAGCATTACAGGCCCAAATTATGCTCATGGTATTTAAGCCCCTTGAGTTTGAAGATTTTAGGGTCACGGATGGCTACCGCAAGCTCCCGCCATTTGGCGCAAGCAGCAAGGATCCGTGATATTTGAATTTATCTATTCTATCGACAGCTTCGTCTCTATAACGATTGTTTCAATATCCGTACCTCAGCTAGCCATGTACTATGTTTTGGCGATGTTCAGCTATAAATCCACGGGTTTATCCAAAACTAAAGATCAAGATTGTTATTACTCTTTACTACGTGTTGTTATAACGGGCATAGATTCTCTATGAAAATTTCATCGTTCTATCTCTAACAAGTCCTGGCCTGTGACAGACAGACGGACCGACGGACGGACAGAAAGACAGACAGCAGAGGCTTTGGAAACAAACAGATGCCAATCGAGTTATGAGATAATAAATTTCTTACAATACTTTTATATTGTTGAAGAAGTGCTATATCCAGATACGTATAAGACAGCCCAAAAATGGACACAGCTGTGAGGCACCTGGGAACGCGACTGGGTAGTTGTGCTTTACTAGTTTGCAGCTTTACCTAAATAAAGTGAATATACAGTGTGTGGCCTAGAACCGGGGATAATATTGAAAATAGAGACTCTCTAGAATATTGGTATATTTTCTGAAAAGATTCTAGTTAACCAAAACCCATGCATTACACACAATTAGAATTTAAAGTTACGATTCATAATCAGTGATTATTGCAAAACGATATTATCGCTAACATTGTCAATGTCGTGGTACAGGGAATGAGATAATATCAACCGACTCAACTCATAAAATGTCAACGAGACGTTCCGAGTAGCTCCGAATAAGTACGATGCAGAATAAACTCGATCGAGTTGAGCGGAACTATTGTTTTGTTAGCATTACATGGACTTTACGATTAAGTTTATTAGATAAAAACTAAAACTTAAGTTAGATTTTTATTAGGTGGGACCATAATAATTCAATTACTGGTGAACAATAGACCCTCCGTTTTTAATATTTGCCTGGTTCTAGGCCACACACTGTAAAGAAAGAGTCCTGCCAAACTACTCAGTAATATTAATACCTATTGGGCACTGCTTTGCCTAATGCATAATGCAAAACGGCTGAAAATATATTATTTTATAAAACAATATGGCCAACACCTCGGAAACAACTTCAAGGCGTGGGTGATGCCCCTGGTATTACAAACGTCCATAGGCTGCGGTGACTGCTTTCTATCAGGCAGGCCGTAAGCTTGTTTGCCACCTTAATGGTATAAAAAAACCGGTTTCTATAATAACAGAGTTTAATAATTGATAAAATATCATTAGCTCTAATAATACAGCACATATCGTTGATATTGTCAATAGGAGTGGCAAAATATTTCATAGGTATTCGTTCCATCGAGCTAATTAAAATTCGTTCCAAATTAATCAAGAATACAGGGACACTTTCATCTTACACAATACAATTACAATCTATTATTAGGATCCCTCTGCTACTTATTACGAGTATTTTGTTCATTTATGGGCCGCGACCAATCTGTAATAAAGTGATTATTAACCCGCCTGCCAAGCGTGGAGATTACGAGAAACCTCCAAAAATTTAATTTGGAGGAGATTTCAGTCTATAGGTTTTTCCGGGCTAACGACAATGTTGACTAGAGTAAGTATTAATATTAACGGGTATATCAGTAATTTTCGATTCGAAGAAGTTCTTAAACTCACAAATAAATTAAGATCGTCAATGAAAATACTGCGATCAATTTATCTTGGCCCCAAGCCCGCTAATTTAATAATGGCTCGATTAAATTGTAATTGGATCCAAATCGCAGCTCAATGGTAGTTTGACACATTTCTGGTATTCTGCTACTTTTACTAACGGCTCCATTGAATTGCAATTGAATTGCAAACGCAGCTCAATGGCAGTTTTACACGTTTTTTTAATTCTGCTATATTTAAAACTGCCGTTGAACTGCTATTGCAATCCAATTACAGTTCAATAGCGCCAACTAAATTAGCGGACTCGCGGTGGTGTTCATTTAACATCGTCGCTGGTGAAGTAGTCATTTCAATGTACTATTTTAATAAAATCAGACGGTTACATTTCTAAAGCAAAGATATTATAAACAATAAACGCAAGAACCCCACCTCAAGACTGAACAAAGTGACGAAGTGGATTTCAGCTCCACAGAGTAGTCAATCGGCCGATAAGATTCCTCCGGCGAGTGGAGGACTCATAAAGGGCAATGCAATGTATATGCTACTTAGGTGCGTCAGAAGGGCACGTCACGCCCGAGGGTCGTTAGCTCGTCGTTACGCTAATAGCCCTGCACGTCACGTCCTCACTTACACACATTGATCTACCAATAACTACTTACGACGTCTTGGTCATCCGTCATTACTTACGTATTGCCTTGGGAAGGCCCATGTCCAACAGAGGAGTCTCGGGATGTTGATGATGATGTTGATACTTTAAGCTTTGTTGTTGTTGATCTCCGACTTCACTCTCCTCGACGTGAGATAAAATGTAGCCTGTATCATATATGTCCATCTTCTAATGAATCAATAATGCCCGTTCAGTGAAGGAACATAAGCCTTTCACTTTTATAAAATAAATTATACATTGAACACACTCCAATCCAGTTTAATCCATTAACTCTTTCCTGGATTACACTTTTTTATAGGTCTGTTTGATTGAATTAGTAATGAATTTACGACTTTCTAGGGGACTCGAAGGCATGATCTCTAGCAGTTCAAGAACATTGTGAAAATTCGTGTGACGAAGCTTTCGAATTATGTAACAGATTGTAGCAGTACCTATATATATAGGTATTAGTTCGATTTTGTACTTATAAAACAGTTTGAGAACAAAAACTGGATATCAGTGAAACCACTTTATTAAATTTTATATACTAACAATTACAGAATATGGATTACATAATTTGGTGCAAGTTTACGTAAGTTAAATAACGCAATCCTGTAAGTTTACAATATCTACTAAATAAAAATTCTTTCAATTGGAGTGACATTTCACTCCTGAATAATTTTGCACCTACAGGATTATTTTTAAATACTGTTTCGTTTATATTTTTTAAAACAATTTCAAATTCTAAATCCCTTCCGACAAGGTATATTGTATACAATAGTAGCTAACTCATGTCGATGACAATAAGCTATCAAGCAAAAATAGATATGTTATTTTATCACACAATTTTGGTAATTACATAACTATAATGTGTTTAGAACCCTCTAAAAACTTAGAACTACAACACAAAATACATTATTAGTCTTACTAAATGGTTAGTAAATATCCTTAAAATTATAATACTGGTAAAAAGATGTCCCAAGGCTTTCTACGAATCGTAAAACTTCTTGAGTCAGCCTCTCCTTCATTTGCCTTACGGAGGTAGGACGACCAGACATTTGTTTCCTATGTAATTTGCCGGTCTGCGCAAGATGTGGCCATACCATCTAAGGCGGCACTCTTGCAGTTATCTGCGATGTCAAGCGCGCCAAGGCCTCCGCGAAATGTGGGCCCGCTCGTAAACCAAGGTCGAGGTAAGAAACCCGGAGAATACTTTTAAAATGTGTTATAACGGCCGCGAATGTTTAAATCACTACATTAAACTGACCCGCTGTGTCTGCGTTTTGTAACTACTTTGTATAGATAGGTAAATATTCGCAAAAAATATTTACAACATGTAGCAATAAATATTAGGTTTCGGAATAAATAATTATAAAGAAATAACACATAGTAGGAAATATTCGGTATTTAAAGAAAGTTAGGAGGAAAGAACGTAATGCGAAAAATAAATATGTGTAACTATATACGAACAAACATGGACTATAAAGTCAGTCATTGAACGTAGGGTGCATGGGGGGGGGGGGGGGGTTGTTTGTTTGCTCATACAAAGCTCTAATATAATTTTAATGTAAATGACATAAAAGTCCTCCACGAAGGTGGTTTTTACAAAGTTGTTATCGGGTTTATTACCACGTATTGTTTTTACCTCGATATTTCGATGCAGACGTGCGTCATGGTCCTACACGTGGCGCTGCGTAATGCATAACAACAAGTGCGATGAAATTGTAGTGATTAACTACGAAAGTCTTAAAACCTATATAAAATACAATTTCAGAAGCTCGGGCACTTTGCAAAAATCGTTAGCGTGGTGATGCAAGTTTTTAGGCAAAAGTAAACCGGTTTTCATAGAATTTGATTGAAAAAATGACTAAATTTAAAAATACTTTAGTCAAACTGGGGTACTCAAGTCTATATTCATATTTTTCTGCAAAATAATTAGCTAAAAAAAATTAAAATGGACTCATCGGTTGTTGAAGGTTAACTATCCACATTCGATGTTAAAATATATGTTTTTGTAAATCAAAAGTTTTGTACTTATTAACTTATAAAGGTATATCTACACTTGGGACACCTTGCATTTCTTTGATTTGAGACTCGTAATACTATTATAATTCATGTACTTACATGTTAATCCAAGATTGAGACTGAAATCGTGGTTGTCTTATTATGCATGTATAAATTACACAAATATCTTAATCTACATAAATTTATTATGTCCGTTGATAAGTTGGCCATTAAAATTTGTTAACATTGACTTCTTAAATATTTTTTACATTAAGTAAGTATGTACCTCTGTTTCTTGTTTAACATAGACATAAATACGAGTATGTTATAAACACTTAAATATTATCCAGAGATTTTATACCTCTATCAAACTATACCTACTAAACATTCAAGACATTCCCTTTAAATAAGATACATTTTAGTAACTTTTAGTCACGGTGCAGATAGAGGAAATTTTCATAGGAATGTTACACATTTTTAAAAACTAAGGGCGGCTTGCTCCATGTTAATACTTAAACAAAAAAACTTGATACAAAACCATTTTAAACGTCATTCTTAAATGCGTTTAAGAACTTGTTGCAAGCCCGGCTAAATCTATGTTTGAATCGTAACTCAACTGTTATTTATTTGTTAACGTTGCATTTAAAACATAGAGAGAAAAGCTCGCAGGTGTAACTCGTTTACTTCTAATAACGTGTTGAAAAAGCTTTATTCGAAGGTCATGGTATGATTTCTTGTGATATTTATCAGGTTATTTGTCAAGATGACTGACAGCGTGCATTATAATTTCTGATATAAATGTATGTAATTTTTATTACAATAAACAAGATATAATGTAATAAATTAATTGTAGATACACGTTATTAACAATGGGAGCAAATGTGTAATATTCAGAACGCCATTAGAGTGGGGTAAACAGTGCGAGATGTTGCTATTAGTACATGTTACATGATAATGTATAAACACGATATAATATTCTCAATTGTATTTGTTTGCTAGCAAAATTCCCGAAAGTTAGAATAATCCATACAGCTCCGAGTTGACGGAGCCTCCTCCAGACTATTCAGCACTTTCTAAAAAACTATACATTTGAGAAACTATTTTACACATATTGTAATTAATACATTTCCTTAGACTTGAAACATTTCAGGGTACAGACATTATCGGTATTATAGTAATTTAAATATACAGACATTAATTTTATGTGTGTGTTATGTTACGCTTACTTTTATACCTAATAAGTTTACATTTCATAGTTGGAAACACCGTGAACTAGAGTGGCTCCATTGATTATGGTATTGCTATACTATTGCGATGGAAGTGTGGTGACTTATGACGCATCGCCGCCACTCACCTGCCGGGTTTTCCTTGACTACATCGTTTCCGATTACATTACAATTGGTTGGCGATAAGGACTATTTTACTTAATTACAAATTGGTACACGAAGTAAAGTTTACACATACACACCACTGAAATTGCCTTTAATCAAATCACCAAAATGTACACTTTCTGACTGTCCAAATGTTTCAGACACTGTCGCGAACCCGCAAGGCGTAGGTAATAAGATTACACAAATTGTCCATTGTTATGATATAGTTTCAATCTGTACACAAATGTATTTGGGTTATACGTATTCATAATGCTATTTGTTGTACGTAACTAGATTACACAAACTGTTTATTTCTATGATACAGTAATCAATCTGTACACAAATGTATTTGGGTTATACGTATTCATATGCTATTTGTTGTCCGTAACTAGATTACACAAACTGTTTATTTCTATGATACAGTAATCAATCTGTACACAAATGTATTTGGGTTATACGTATTCATATGCTATTTGTTGTACGTAACTAGATTACACAAACTGTTTATTTCTATGATACAGTATTCAATCTGTACACAAATGTATTTGGGTTATACGTATTCATATGCTATTTGTTGTCCGTAACTAGATTACACAAACTGTTGATATAGTAATCAATCTGTACACAAATCTATTTGGGTTATATGTATTCATATTTTATTTGTTTAGTATTCGAAACTAGATTTTACAAGCTGTTTATTTCTATGATATATTAATCAATCTGTACACAAATGGATTTGGGTTATATGTATTCACAATAATATGCTATTTGTTTGGTGTTCAGCTTACAGTGATTATTTTAATTAATTACGAGTACACAACATGTATTTCTTATGATTCCAACTGTCCATGTATTGAATATGCGTATCAAATTAGCAAAACATACACTTGGGCTGACGCTACACGAACGCAATGTAGATGATATTAGATCATGCCATTTGCACTGCCATTTCGTTGCATACAAAATGACAGTTGCGTTCACATTCGACGTAAAATCAGATGTTAATTTTAATGCGCGACCGAAATTACGCTAGTGTGGTATCAACCTTACTGCTTCTCCGAGTATTATCAACTGACGCATTATGGCGGACCTGTAACAGTAGTTTCTAGTCTAATTTTTTTTTTGTTGTATTTTATATACTTTACATATGATTTTGTATTATTTAAATAAGTATTCACATTCTATGAGATTGGTGTTCAGCTTACAGTGACTTTTTACGAATAGGTTTTGTACTTTTATCATTTACAATTATCAGTAAGTAGTAGTTTATTTATTGGTTATATTTTGTTACAGTGCTAATATGGCGGACCTGTAACAGTAATTTCTAGTCAAAATTTTTTTTTTTGTATTTTTAATATGATATTGTATTATTTAAATAAGTATTCACATTCTATGAGATTTTTTGTTCAGCTTACAGTGACTTTTTACGAATAGATATTGTACTTTTATCATTTACAATAATCAGTAAGTAGTAGTTTATATATTGATTATATTTTGGTACAGTATTAATATGACTCTGTATTATTATTCTGTATTACATTAATAAGTATTCACATTCTATGAGATTGGTGTTCAGCTTACAGTGTCTTTTTACGAATATATATTGTTCTTTTATCATTTACAATTATCAGTAAGTAGTAGTTTATTTATTTATTATATTTTGTTATAGTGCTAATATGGTGGATCTCTAACAGTAGTTTCTAGTCTAAATATTTTTTTTTGTTTTTTTAATATGATTTTGTATTTTATTCTGTATTATTTTAATAAGTATTGACATTCTATGAAATTGGGTGTTCAGCTTACAGTGTCTTTTTACGAATAGGTATTGTACTTTTATCATTTACAATTATCAGTAAGTAGTAGTTTATATATTGATTATATTTTGGTACAGTATTAATATGACTCTGTATTATTATTCTGTATTACATTAATAAGTATTCAAAATCTATGAGATTGGTGTTCAGCTTACAGTGTCTTTTTACGAATATGTATTGTATTTTTATCATTAACAATTATATTTTGTTATAGTGCTAATATGGTAGATCTGTAACAGTAGTTTCTAGTCTAAATATATTATTTTGTATTTTTAATATGATTTTGTATTATTTAAATAAGTATTCACATTCTATGAAATTTGATGTTCAACTTATAGTGACTATTTTACGAATAGGTATAGTACTTTTATCATTTACAGTTATCAGTAAGTAGTAGTGTATTTATTGGTTATATTTTGTTACAGTGCTAATATGGCGGACCTGTAACAGTAATTTCTAGTCTAAATTTTGTTGTTGTTTTTTTAATATGATATTGTATTATTTAAATAAGTATTCACATTCTATGAGATTTGGTGTTCAGCTTACAGTGACTTTTTACGAATAGATATTGTACTTTTATCATTTACAATTATCAGTAAGTAGTAGTTTATATATTGATTATATTATGTTACAGTATTAATATGACTCTGTATTATTATTCTGTATTACATTAATAAGTATTCACATTCTATGAGAGAGTATTGTACTTTTATCATTTACGGTTATCAGTAAGTAGTAGTTTATTTATTGGTTATATTTTGTTACAGTGCTAATATGGCGGACCTGTAACAGTAGTTTCTAGTCAACATTCTTTTTTTGTATTTTTATTATTATTTTGTATTATTTAAATAAGTATTCACATTCTATAAGATTGGTGTTCAGCTTACAGTGACTATTTTACGAATAGGTATTGTACTTTCATCGCTTACAGTTATCAGTAAATAGTAGTTTATTTATTGATTATATTTTGTTACAATATTCCGTAAGTAATGTACAAATACAAGAGAATTCCCTCTAATTGCGCTATTGCATGATTGCTTCTTTCTCAGGCCCGCGTGTAATGTTTTTCTATCTCCAGTATCTTTGGTTTCCAAACTTTCACTATAAGCTCACACAGTCAAACAATTAACAGAGGGAACTATATTGTTAAATATGTCCTTAATCTTATTGTAATCAACGGCAATTTACAGTGCCAACACACACCACACATACCTACTGCCATCATAAGAAAAAAGGGCACAACTGACAGTTTATAAGAAATTAAGATTTTAATAGCTCTGGACTTAGAAAGAAAAGGTGCTTCTGCAATATATTTTTTAATCTTGTTAAATTAACGTCTTCTCCAAAACCCTTAAGGGATAGTGCCATAATCTTCGCGCTTGGCAGGCGTGTTGGAGATCGCAGTGTTATAAATGCCCATTGCTGCTGCCCATTTTCCAGTCTTCGGAGGCTCTAGATCTTTAGCCTCTATTAGTCGCCTTGTACGACACCCACGAGTGTAAGGGGTTGGTGCTATTCTACTCTGCCGGACACCACACGGCCAAGACGCAATTGATAATCTAAAATAAAGTATTCAGAAGATACAAAAACGTATTTGATGAAACTCAATAGAAAAGGCCATAACCGACGATAGGTACTTCAAAATTAAAACCAAATATTTGTGTCATTGACACAACTGGCAATTATGTCTATTTATTATGACCGTCCTATTTTATTTTAGTATAAATTTAAAATAAAAAGAAAAAAAATTAATACCTTTTCAAACTTTTTGCTAATCCCTGTTTATTTTTACTTTCACCTTCTATATTCTTTCGGGGCCAGCAAGGTTTTAAAAATATTTATTTTTTTACTCTATTTTTCATATTTGTCTAATGTGCCCTTTTGCATTATGGCGGCAGCATAACGCTCAAACACTCGGAAATGAAAAACAATAAGCTTGAGCTTTTCTTCGTCTTGTGTATTCTCTATCAAACGAATGCTCACCAAAAGCAAATAAAATCTAGTAAAGTTTTTAAATAGAACAGAGAGCTCCATAACTTTTGGCACATGCCTTGTTTAAAGTTTTATTATTTATTATGTACATACGTTATATATATGAAGAAAGTCTTTAGCAGTAAATTGAACAAGTAAGAATGATGGTATGATTAGGTTGTTAGGTTATGAGACCTTCAAAGAAATTAAACCATAAATTATAATTATAGAAGTAACCCCCACATGCCATCAGAGTAGAGGCGAAGCATCCGCGCGTAGCAAGTCGTATGAAAAGCTTATCGAACAAGTATTGTAAGTAGTACTTAATAAAACGGAACACTTAAATGGATAAAATTATAATATGTTAACACGACTCACATGAACCCCGGTGAAACGGCAGATGAGGCCGCGGATGGAGCGCGTGAGTCGATCGAGGCATGACTACAAAACTATGCCGGCCACTTACTTGATCAAGCGGCAGGACATGTCAAGCCAAACTGACCAACTGACTGTCAAGACAACTGTGGGGAGAAATTTTGGAAGGACTTGACGGTGTGTAGAGTAAAATGGGCATGGGATCAAGATGCGTGATGGTTAGTGGCTGACATCAGAGAACAAACAGATTTGACAGTTACAGCTACGATTATTACAATATCGTGTTAGAGTACCAGAATATACATAAATAAATATTTAGTTATAAACATCTAATAGTACAAAAATATTTTTGAGGGCTAAATAGTTTTTGCATCTAGATCAATATATATATTATTATGCACTTATTACAAATATCAACAGTTTAATTTTATTCGTTAATCTAGAATTTTTTTTTCAAAAACAGTTAGGTCCATTAATGTCCATATTTTAGCTTTACACTAGGTCGTCTTCGTATTCGTATCATATGTCTTTGGACTCGAAAATAGGTGGAGGGCGGTACACGCGGTGCAGCGCTGCGAGTGCGGCGCGCGACAAGCCCGCCGGCGGCGCGGCGGGCAGCGGCGCGGGCAGCGGCACCGTCGGCGGCGGGATGTAGTGCAGCGCGGCCGGGTCGAGCGAGAAGCGGGCGCGGCGTGTGGGCGGCGGCGTTGCGGCGCGCTGTTAGCTGCCCTTGCCCACCAGCTGGTAAGGCGCGTGGATGGTGGCCACGCTGCCCAGCTCGGTGCGGCTGAGCAGCTCCTCGGGGTGGTCGTGCGCGTGCTCGCGCCGCTTCTCCTCGTTGGTGTAGTAATGAGCGGCGCGGCGGCGCGTGCAGCACAACGCGCCCGCCGCCGCCGCCACCACCGACACGCAGAGCAGCATCAGCCCTGCCACCACGCTCATCTGCGCCTCGTGCGCGCCCGGACACGCCTCCAGCCGCTCGAACGCCAGCCCACCCAGCGGCGCGCCGTGCAGCCGCATCGGCGAGTAGCACTTCAGCTGCCGCAGCGTGCCGTTCAGCACCGTCGTCGTCATGTATATCAGCATGGCCCCCAAAGAGCATTGATCACAATGCCAACTATTTTTTGACAAGTTAATGTGTGCTATAGCTTCTAAGCGGTCCAAATCCTGTTCACTTAACCTTTGTAGTTTGTTATGTGAAATATCTAATCTCTGTAAAAATTTAGTTTTGAGCAACAATTTGTGAGGAAATTTTGTCAATTTATTCCAAGAGATGTCTAGTGCCGTGATATGCTCATTGTAAATGAAAAAGTTTGGAGGTATCTCTTCTAGGGACAAGTTAGCTAAGCCGACTCCGTTGATTTCTGGCAAAATTTGTAGGACAATAGCAATTTCGTTCAATGGTAAGTTGTTTCCACTGAAATTAATGGTGCGTAAGCTATCGACGACGGGAGCGAAGGTCTGCAGGTGGAAGCGGTCGATTTTGTTGTGTGCGATGTCGAGATGCAGGAGTTCCGTGAGGTTGGCGAGCGCGGCGGGCGCCAGCAGCGCCAGCCGGTTGCGCGCCAGAGTCAACGCGCGCAGCTCGCGGTTGCGTCCGAACATGTTGTCCACTACTACCGATAGCTGGTTTCCATCCAGTTTCAACTTCTTCAATTTCTTCAAACTTATAAATTCGTCAGAAGTCAAATATTTAAATTGATTTTCTCCCAGATCCAACTCATCCAAGTGAGGTACTAAATGGTAGATCTGGGTGTTGACTCTTCTCAGTAAACATCTCCTGCATCTGAATATTCGTAAATGTTGGATGTCTTTGAAAACCTCAGGATTTAAATCGTCGAGAGGGTTATAACTCAGATCCAAATAAAATAGTTTGGCCAACATTCGAAAAAGTCTCGGCACTAGAACCGTGATCTTATTGTGCGTCAAAATGAGAGTTTTCAATGAAGTCAGATGCTTGAATGTTTCACTCGGCATTTGCTCTATGTTATTGTGATCCAGATTCAATTCGGTGAGATTTATGAGTCCCCGGAAGTTGTCGGCTCCTATGCGAGTGAGATTGTTGTGAGTTAGGTTTATTAGTCTTAAGTTCGGGAGGCCCCAGAAGGAGTATTGGCCGATGGAAGGAACGTTGGAATTGACGATGTGTAGTTCGCGTAGGTTGGTGAAGGGCGTGGGTTGTGTGAATATGGGTCCGATGGTGAGGTGGTTGGGGTTGTCCGGGGGGGCGGTGATGACGATGAGTGCGGCGGAGCGGTCGAACGCGTTGACGGGCACGGTGTACATGCCGCCGAGTGCGCATCGCACGCGCAGAGCGTGCCCGTCGGCCGGCTCGTAGGTGGCGCGGCACGTGCACTCCTCGGGACACGCCGGGTTCGCGCCGCGCGCCACGCCCAGCGCCACGAGGCTCAGCACCAATAGATGTTGTCGCACATTTCTGGAACAAATATGGATATTGGAATACTGACAATGTAAACGTGGGGTCTGTGGGGCGATGTTGACTGTATGTCTTATTGAATGTTAGTAGAGCGATCTAAAAATTTTGTGTAATATTTATTTGCATAAGTTCTCTTAACACAATTGTTCTCTAATAATTAAACTGGCTTTCAAATATATAAAACTGCATTGAAATCGGTTCATCTGTGCGGGAGCTACGATGCTACTGACTGACACAGACACACATACACAGAGCTATAGGTACACCCGTTATAATTATATTGCCCCTCTTATTTCGTTGGGGTTTATAAACATATTACGTTTATCATTGAGTGCTCGTATATATTGTTTATATAATAAACGCAAAAGCAACCGCGTGCAACTTCGAACAGCCGCCATGCGCTTGTATACAACTTTGAAGCAATACCCAGTTAAGAGTTGACGACTCAATAAAATAATTAACACCATAGGGTTGATGGGAAAGGTTCTCGGGGCGGGAGACAATGACGCTTTTAGGGAGTTGTCCCGACGATTTGCGGAGCCAGCCGGAATAAATCAAGGAGAATTAACGAGCTAAACTGTAAAAACTTGCCTAAATCCTGTGAACTAGGAACGAGATTACCAGTCCCGTGAAATATGCGACTCGCTTTGTCCGGGGAATCCCAGTCCCCTGAAAAATAACGTGCAGATAACAAAAGGCTTTTTGACGCGGTGCCTAAGCGCTATCCATTCCATGGAATTCCACAACATCCCGTTCTTACCTTAATGAAATGAAAAATACGAATTTGAGTAAATGGGTACGGCCGTAATAAAAAGACTGTAGGTATGATTTTTAATGTCCCTAAAATAGAAACTTCCAGTTAAGGTACCTGGTTATGACGTGTAACGTAATAAAAAATTAATTGAAAAAACAAAAAGTAATGCAGGTAGTACAGATAGCCCAACTAAAATGTACATACCAAAACCTACGTTAACAGAAAACACGTCAAAATTCCAATACTTCATAACTACGCCTATCTGGCTGCGTGAATGCCACCAATAAATGTAAGAATGGAGGCCTCTAGGAATTCCGTGACAACAATTCGTGCGCCGATACACGGCGGGCCACAGCATAACAGCCGACGCGGCCTCGAAGCGAGTGCATGCCCCGCCATCGCACCTCTATAAGCACCTTTACGAACCCACTTTGTTATCCAAGTCGTACGAGATCAACTACGCCGCCAAACGCTGCTCAACACCCGTATTGATAACCATTGCGTACGACCGTACCGACTGTCAAACGAGTCTTGAACACTCACCAGAATAACAACTAAGCTATTGACTACGTGTACAGACTGCCAGGAAATTGGTCCCGAACTCTTTCTAACAAGCGGCACACAGGGGCAGGAAGTTTCGAACATGAGGTAGGAACAGTTTACAGTGGAATTAACATGAATTAACCGGTCGGAGAAATAAGTTAAGACTGTTTACGATGTACGTACCTACTTAGGATTAGGGTGCAACATTCCTGTTCTATTGCGCAGGTATAGTAGGATGCCGTCTCTCCGTTGACGTACAAGTATGAAGGCGAAACAATCAATATATCTATCATTACCCCACTGTGGTGAAGGGAAGTATATTTTTCTATGTTCATTCCAAACTTTGGTTCTATCTCGAGGAAGAAGAGGAATGTAAGTAGGTAAGTAACAATAACACAAGATGCTTTCTTTATACTTTATTCCTTGAAAAAAGTCGCAAACTCAAACGAGCGTTATTGAGCTAACACATTTGTGAGATATTCGGCATGCTAGCTTTATGGTATGTTACTAATATTTGTAGGTACGTAGGTAATATATTTTTTACTTACAGCTACTATGCCATTCAGGCGACTGAATGTGTAACCATGATCTAATCTGGTCAGGTTCCCTTTTTAGCAGCACAACCGGGATTTTAACGCCAAGATGATTATTATTAAAGTATACTATTGCCCCATTACACCGTAATTCCCTAAGTTATACCTATAGTTGTTTTCTTTAAAATCTAACTCACGTATTCAAAAATAAAACTTGCGCTTCTGACCTTTTATTCCCGGACATACCCACTGGACGCGGAACGTGCCCACTGGATGCTACTGAGAATAAAATTCCCATTCGTACCCACTACCTACTATTGTTATCGTTTGAATATTTAGCAGCTCTTATAAATGAACGGTTATAGACAAAAAAAATACTATGATGCGCTTATTTTGACGGAAGGTCACTCAAGTATCAGTGAATAGGAAATTGGAATAGGAACCCTGTGAGTTCGCGCGCACTGTGCGACCTCATAGTTTTGTTTTTGAAACCTGGTGTAAGTACTATACGTATAACTCATATCAGCTACTTTAGCATGAAATAAAATGTCGAGAATTTTTAGTGTAATACTGTATGCAGAATTGAATGGGGTAGTAAATAATTTGTTGCAAGAATTTTAAATGGGCGGCGAAAGCTGAAAATTCCTATTTTTGTATTACTATCCGGGTTATTGGTTGTACAAATGGTATAACTACCGAATAAGCAAAAGCGATAATATACCTACCGTATTTTTTTATTTTGTTGATAAATCTTTGCATCTAAGTGTTCATACATAGAAAAATCTGTGAGATGTGTCCAGAGCCCACTTAGCCCAAGGGATGGGTCACTAGTAAATTACTGTTTAAAATTCTCCTAGAAAACCATTATATCTTAGGCAATTCCCGTAAACAAGACGTTAATACATCTCATAAACTCAAATTCATTTGAAATTATTTCCGAGCTGTAAATTGGGAAAGCTTTGGAATAATTTAAATATTATTCGGGGAAATAAACAGTTTCTGATGAATTGCTGGAGCGGCTCTGCCAGTTAACATCTTCTGAATATGGAGCAGGTATTTATGGGTGCCCGCAGTTACATAACCAGGCTACGGCGGGCCCCGTCGCCGTCGCCATTCCGCCGAATTGAACGGAAACCCAATAAAAGCAATTGTAATTACACCCGTAAAGACGTAACGTTGCTTAGGCATGTGTTTTGTAAGCTTTTGCGGCTGCACTACTTTGATAAAATATGCCGAGGGAAAGGCTTATTCAAATCTCGAATAAAGTCACTGCGAAGAAATTGCGAGCACCAAACTTATTTTCCATTCATTTCAATATTAATTAATTAATTTCCATATATAATATGTGTAGTAAGTTGTTTGTTTGTTGAATAAGAAAGGCATATAAGTGTAACCGCACACCGCAGCCTCTCGAACACGGATAGTAGCTGCAGGAACACAATACTTATGTGGAAAAAATCTCTACATTTTATGTAGGGTTCCGCGCAAATTGAAATAAATGGAACTCTAATGGAATCACTCTTGTTGTGTCCGCCACAGACTCATAAGTTTTGCGGGATAGGTACGCGTATATATCTCTGTTCGCGCGCTGTTATTCCATTCTTTTTCGGGCCATACCTAAAAGGGAGACAACATAATTTGCCCAAAATATTTTCAGTGCCCAACACGTGTAGGCATTATATACGTATTCCAAGCATTTTTAAACATGCACGACCAAACGTCGTGTGCGGAGTCAAGTGAATATTGTGTGACAATTTTAGTAAGCCTATGAAGACGTGGTCCTACTCCAAAAGTGCGACATTAGTGCCTTATTCGCTATGTCGCAGGTTGCGGGAATGTCTTATTTTACTGGGATATAACACACCCATTGATACATTTTAAGAGCACATTATTAGTGTCCTACTTTACGAATTATTGCATTAAGCCAATAAAATGAACACGTTGACAGCAAGTTGTGTCTATCGAGTGCTTGGAAGCGGTCACAAACGACCGCGCAACCTTCGATAATGGCGGTACAATTTAGTAGCGTACACAAGATGTAAGTAATTAGAGGGCATTATTAGTTGGGCCATAATCAATAAACACAATATTATCGGGGTTGATCGCTGTAGGCCCTATATTCACGGACCGCCGGACTCCAATCGATTGCCTAATAAACTGCCTTATCAGGAGGTCCCTTGATCCTCCGCTATATAATTGATATACGTGCGTCTACGCTCCATCGAATTATTCAAATAGGAATTCACGTTCACATGCGGACATTGATCACCGTTCGATTGCTTCTATGGATGCGGATTCATTATCAATTATCCAAACATCCATTTGTCTACAAACAACATGTGATCCTCTTAATATGATTCCATTAACAGAGAAATATTTAAAAATGTATCACAGCCGAAAGAAATATTTTCAAACAGGGCCTTAATTGATTTTATTTAAATATATTTTTCAATTACTTAAATACTCAGAGAGGAAAAGAGGTAACAAACAACATTAAATCCTATCTCTAAGCTACGAAGTAAATCCCGAATGTACGAGAGTAGCGAAAAGAAAAGAGTGCGCAGCAGACGCCCGAAACAATTAAAAATGACCATTTTATTAATTGAACGACGTACCGTCCCGACTTTGGCAGGTTAGAGACCGGGTACTTACCAAATAAACCTTCCTTGAAATTCCCTTCCGACCGGGGAAGCCGGAATAAACCAAGTCTCGTCTTTGAATAGCACGCAAACAGACAGATACATGCGGCGGTGGTGGACTTTATTTTATTTTATTACCGGCTTTTGTCCTCTACGTCCTTCGTGCCTTGAACTGTGTGTAGCTGTGCCAAATGATCAGGACAAATATAGTGTGTTTCGCCGTAAATAAATGACAAACAAACAACTTTGACGTATAGTGTAATGCTAGGATACAATTTTGAAAACTTATGCATCGAAAACGATATTTATTGAACATACACATTGAAGAAAAGCAAACTAACTTAAGCTCGCCTTTGCATTTTAAACTGTATTTTTATTTCCTGTAATGTTATAAATTGATGCAATAAAGAGATTACATACATACATACATACTTATTTTCTTAAAAGAGTAGGTACGTAAAAGAACACGTTACTATTACTACTGTTATCCGTATAGTTAGTAACTTGGCAGTGAATATTTTTCCCAATATCTTTAGATTTCCACGAAATAATTTACTCCAAAATAAAAATACACCTGCGATAAAATCATTCCAAACTTTTCTCGTTACGATCACGTCCGCAAATGTCTTATTTCTGTTACCTTTTTGAACGCCCTCATAGATAGGTATTGGCTATACGTGCTTAGATTATATCAAAGGTGAACAGTATGAGACCGAAAACTATTTCGGTATTTCGGTATTTGGTAAAATACTTTTGAAAACGTTCCCTGCTTCATTTAACGTTCGCGTGTCACCGTGAACGCGGCTCGGCCGTGTTGTTTCAACTTTTGCAATTAGCTCTTCGAGACTTTTGTAGAACATGTTCCTGTGAATGGTTAAATAGCTAATATTTGGAATGTCCTTCGGAAAGGAAGGAAAGGTCCGTTACTGCGGGACGTATTCTTGTTATTTGTGAAGGGGTAATCGGCGTACGGAGCGTGCTGGTCGCCGGCTCCTAGAGTGATGGCGTCACGTAGCGGTCCGCCCCCGCCCCGCGCCCGCGCCGCGCTGCCGTCACGTACGGTCGGCCCGCGCCAGGATTCACTGACCATAAAGCTACAGCACGCCTTCACAACCGCTGATATCTTTCACTTTTATGGCTAACTCCTTCGTAAATGCAATTATTGTACAAGTCCCTTTAGCTTTGTAACAGCATTCAAAGCGTACCCTCTATTTTCCGCTACACTAAACAACAGCCAATCATACCCCACTAATTGCTATGCTGAAGATTAAATCTCTCCCACGTAAATTATCAAGAACGGTAGGTAGGTACGGGGCTGACAGCAAATAATAATTAACGCTCCTTAATACAATGCCCTCGATATCTGGCTCCTGGAGATTCTGTAATCGATCATTATTAGCGGAAGCAATCTCTGTAATACATGGTAACCAACCGTGTTATAACAATGTTGGGATATGTAAAATACTGCTAAAGTTGTACTTTATGTTTCAGGAGATAGATAAACCCTCGTTTGCCTTCGGACATCCTTCGCCCATCGTTGAATGGGTCAGCTCATTCTGTAACCGATATTGAATAAAATCGTACCGGAGCTAAATATGAGGTCCTTGTCTTATGAATAAATAATAGCGGTATCCGTCCTTAGCCATAAAATTGTCGTTTATAATAATGGCTACTTCGAACTAGTATAGACTTGATATTCTAAAATTCAATATAAATCGATTTACGGTCGGAGCAGTCCGGTGATAACAGTATCGGTCTGCTTTCCAGAGGGTCCCGGGTTTCGTTTATGTGTTTATCTTCGTGCAAGTGTCCATGGGTCCCATGACCAAGGAATAATAGTTTGGGGAAGTGTGGTTGTGGAGTGGACTATAAAATATATACACATACTACAGCTGTCCCCAGCCAGCCGTTTTCACGCGCCTGCGAACTTCAACTATCCCGCAGGATCTTGTTTGTTTGTAATCTCTTGATATATACAGAAATATACAGTTTTTAATATTTTTATGTTTCCAGTACTGAAAGTACAATATGCCACTGTAATAAGTGTAGATTCATAATAGTGAAATCAATCATCAATCTCATCAATTTTTAAGTTTTAAAAAGCTTTAATGGAGTTTTGTGATATCCATCTTTTGTCCAAAAATAGAAATTACTGAAAGAACAAATCAATACTTTTTATTACAGGATTGTGAATAAATGTACCCTATCTATTTAATTTATTCTTCACTACACTTCTACTGCACGCATTACACTTTATTATAGAGCGACGTAAACAGCAAACTGGCAGCGAGCTGTAAACTTTAATATGATATGAAGTACTCTTGCAGATGACGCTAAAGACTAACTTAAGCTAAAGACTAATTAACTTGTTTCGGTACTGAAGAGCATAATTATCTAAGTACTACTACGCTGTTCGCAGTGCTGTTCAAAGCAAGAATCTTACATTAATAAATTAAAGAGTCTCATTCGCATAGCGCCATCTACAACACAAGCATGTACTTAGACTGGAAAAATTACATATTACACCCACTAGAGTCAAGTACAGGTTTAAATATAATTCCAAATATACAAAATGAACAATCTAAATGGGTCAATGAGGAGAATAACGAGGCCGACTGTAAAAAAAACTCTAATTCTTATTTGTAGATACTTTAGGATCCGTTCATTGATCCGACAATATTTTATGCAATCTTTTAAAATTGATGACATTTCTATGCCATATTAAAAATGGTGTATTAAGTAAGCAAGATATGTTCCTAATTATTGGCACTAACAACTGCTGTAATAAAACATCTTTCGATTGTTTTACAATAATTTTACCTTTTCCATAACTCCATATCTCTTGGTTGACTGGTAGATAAGGCTATTTTAGCTTTAAGTCCGCCATTGTATCATTTTGTGCATGAAGTTTTAATATATAAATAAATCAAAATTGGACTGGGTTTGATTCTCGGCTGTATACATATAAAATTAATAAAAAGTTTGAATGCAGTTGTTATTTATCCCAAAATCAGCCTCGTAGCCTAAAATCAAATTACGGTATCTCTTACTGTTTCGGATATCTCATCTCTGACCCATTTAGATTGATCATCCTGTATGTCTGGATCGAATCCTGGCCCGCAACAGTTACTACCGCGCTTCCGTTATGGAGGTCCCCGAGTGTAAAACTTTTTATTAAATCCATAGTTTATTGAAAGACACACAATGAATACGTAAGTGGAAACAATAGATACCAGCATTATGCATCCTTATAGCGGGTCAATGTACCAACGTATGCGTTCCTAGTATACGATGTCTACGAGTAAGTCCTAATGTTTGAAACGTTGTAAATAAATACCTAGGTCTCCCGTCATCGATCATGGCAATCAATGTATCCGGAAGATGTCCTTGTTGATTTTTACAAGTTTTTATTAACTTTTATGTAAGTTGTTCGTCAAAATTTGGAAACCATGTTTCGACCATTTGTTAGTATCCGATAGAGCTGAAATTTGTATCGCTATGTAACTTCGATAACAATGCAGCAATAACAGTGGTAGGAACTTATGACCTCAGTAAGATAACCGCATCGTTTTTGGCTCTTTGGAATGGTCTTGAGGAATAGGTACTATATAGCGCGCGATAAAATCTTGTTATGAAAACATATTTTTCATTTGAGAACTTATTATCAAGAGAAATCTGCTATTCTGGATTTACAGCCTGGTTTACACAAATTTACGTCATCATCCAGTTGCTATATTATTAATAAAACAAATAATAAAGAAAAGATTTTCATTAGAATTGAAAGATAGAAGACAGTTTATTTATAATTGTCATTTGTTTGTCTTAGCAAATGAAGGTCAAGTTAAATGTGTATTGTTTATTAACACACTCACGGTTTTATCAGATTGATACAGGTTTGATTACCCTCTTCTGGCAACACAAGCCACTTGTGTCGCCTACCCTACGCCACTGTCACTCGTTTCGTACGTACTCGTAATGCCAAATCTGGCATTTTAGGCTCTGGCCAAATTAGGCTTACGCTTAATTATAAGAAATACATCAAATCTTGGATATTATCAGTAATGAAATTTGATGTGCATTTAGGTATTTCACGTTTGACTGAACAGTTAAAATAGGTGTTGTCAAATTTATACAGAAAAAAATTACCGTCTTCATTCGAGAAATTCCAATTGTTTGCTCGACCATCTAACACCATTTGATATGCGGAAAAATTTTCAATGTGACAGTCAAATTGCTTCAACAACAACCTACCGGTTACTGTGAAGAATTTGCCGAGCAAGCTGTTCAAGGCGATATAATAAGACCACGCTAAGTCCGAATCACTTATTAAAAAATAAATAATTAAAATCTCTGTATGGCAACTTATGACAAGTTTTTAAAAAGTATTAGAACGTCATTCATAAAAGTCATAACAAACAATTTTATTGCTGTAGGATTGTTGATTTTCGTGAGTTATGAAAAATATTATTCAATAATGGGCAAAACAATTAAAAAGGAAGAGTGAGAGTGATAATTTTCAACATGATTAATAATTTAGTAAAACTAAAAGTACAAGTTCAAGCCAAATATCTGAATGTTTACAAGAAGGACTGACAAGGACTGACAAGGATAGATTGTCCCCAGATTATTGCCATATCGACATTTTATAACTTCTACTACTGTCCATCGATTCGGACTTATCGTGGCTGCTTATTATAGCTGCTTATCCAATATAGAGGAATACATAACTTGCGTCGCAACAAAGAGTTTATGTTGTTGTCTTGTTCTTTTTGTTGTGATTGTGTTTAATGAAAATAATTTTGAGAGTCAAAGGCTATCGCCGGCTAAATAGCAGGAAAACGGGCCCCCGGCAGAAGCTGGGACCAACCGCGCTCGAATGATGATGAACGAATGTTATTAATATTTAAATTGATTATTAATATTGTAATGGTGTCGCGGTTTGCATACCAGCGTAGGTCACATTCACATTAAAGGTGATACTTAATAATGACAATCTACCTTAGTTAATTTATAGTAAACGTAGATTCCTGTAAATTGTAACATCACGGTGATACGTGACCGGTTATGTAATTGTTTTGAATATGGTAGGTTTATATAAAATATATACCCTTATTATTGGTGAGTATCTGGTCTTTCATTGTGAATTTCCGCTTATTACTTACACAGAGAGAAGTCATTTAAAGTCATAAAAGTCAGTGTCAATATTACATGCACACAAGTTAATTTAAGACGGTATCACATTCCAACCAGAATTTCGAAAATCATACCTCATTAGGTCAATTAACAATCTGTGGCTGGGGTTATTTTTGATAATACTAGTTACTACCTTAAAGATTTTTATTTTGTGCATTTAAAATTAAATTGACAATGTAATTTAAACTATTATATCCCCCAGGGAAACTATTTACCACAGCACAGCAACCCACTAAATGGATTTGCAATGGAATTCTCCAAATTGCTTGTGGACAAGCGCAAACGAACGACTGTCCATTAAACATAAGTTAAGATAGTATTTTCTTTTGTTTGAAAATAAATTATTTTTGTTTGATATTTTTTTATTTAATATAACGTCCACAAATCTCCATTAGACCATATGATATTCCTGTTAACTATAGCAATTAATTTACAAGACAGTGTCCATTTCTTTGGACCATCTGGCCTAGTTTACAACCAATAAGTGTCCATAAACATCATTGGACCATCTTAATATACTTGTTACTTTTTATACTAATAATTGAACCTTCTCGAAACTAAACATGAGTGTCCATGAACGACTGGACCTTTTATTTTAAGATTAAATACGAGTGTCCATCAGAGTATTGGACCTTCTCGCAACACGAGTGTTAGGTATTGGACCGTCTCGTTTAAAGTGTATTAATTAATTGAAACGCGAGTGTCCATCCAGCATTGGACCTTCTCGCAATACGAGCGTCCATCATATATTTGACCGTCTCGGTTATGGTGGCATAAGTGGGGTGTTATTGTATATTACTGCACTTTCGTAAAATTATTCTGTAAAAACTTCACTGGCTAACGTGTAACTTATTCTCTTATATTGCATGTAGTATTGTAAGCTGTTAGTTTTCCTTAATAAAGATAAATAAATAACAAATTGAGACACGAGTGTCCATCAAGCATTGGACCATCTCGATAAAATTATATTTACATTTACTATGAAATTATAATTAATTTGAATCATTTTATGAGGCACTGGACTATCTTGATAAAATTATTATGTACTCTTTTGAGACATGAGATTTAAGTGTTTGACCTAGTAGTCAAGCACATATAATTTAAAACATAGGTGCATATTTTGTAGCTGACAGTCAGTCCATTATATAGTATGGACTACCTATTCCACCCTTCTTTTTCTTTTTCTTAGTCGCAGAATATATTTAATACTCTGTACGTACTTTGTACGTAACAGTGCATGAAGTTTTAAATAAATAAATAAATACTGAATATTTATTGCTATCACAATTTCAAAGATAACTCACAGTTTTCACCTCGTCGCCATTTTGCAGTGTTCATCTCTGCACCAAGAGACATGGGTGATATTCTACTCTGCCGGACACAACACAGCCACACACGCACATGCCTATAGCACGCACGCACAATGAGCATATACTGCCTATTCATAGACCGAGATAACTTCTTGACACAACCGCTCTCTCTGACAGTCGGGAAACGACTGCCCGATCGACTGACTTGCGAATGACAGATTAACTGATTGACCCTCTGAACGAATAAGACTGAATAAATGCCGACGGAATGAATGATTACCAGAACGCATACACTACACGCCCGACTTATGCGCTTATTACATTTGACTAAATTCAGTAGCCTAAATGCAGAAGCAAAAGCGTGAGAGCAAATCAAAGTGGAATGTATTGCTTATACGATAAGGTTCATTTTTGTATGATTTACATTATGTTACTCGTCACTCCGCTTTTCAAAAGGCGTGATACAAAAATTGACCTTATTTTATGAGCAATACATTCAATTTTTATTTGCTCTCACGCTATTTGTTTCTGAGTTTAGGCTACTGAATTTAGTCAAATGTAATAAGCGCATTAGGTCTGCCTGCCCTAACGGGCGGTTTTGAGGTCTCCTAATGATCGGGCGATGTCCGTTGCCAGTTCGATAAGACTTCGTTACTTAAAAAGTTAACATCCATAATGGTTAAAACTATACATTTTCAAAGTTTTAACCTAAGTTAAATTTAATCGACACAAGTTAACTAGCCGAAATATTAGGTAGGTATATGGCTACTTTAATAAATTAAATAAGAGAAAAATAAGTAAGAATTATTACAGGCAATGTGGAATTTGTTAACAGTTACTGTTAATATATAATAATACACTTAAAGACTATTATTAAAATTTATCGCTAGCCGTTCCCAGCGGCTTTCACCCACGCGCAGTTTGAATCTCATTAATATGCAACGTTACCGCGTGACCCTATTATTTTCCCGGAATAAAAATTATATGTCACTCGGGCAAAATGTAGTTTCCTATTAATGGATTGTTTTTTAAATCGGTTACTTATTTCATAACAAACAAAAATACAAATCTTTACTGATCATAATATTAGTATAGACTAGCTTTCGCCCGCGATTTCGTCAGCGTTTTTTTAGTTCAATAACTTGAATCTCTCTTTCCATTGTTTAAGGTTTATCAAAACTCGTTACGTTTTTGATAAAAAAAACTAGATTTTCCCAGGTTTATGATAAGATTAGGTAATAATTTTGTCTATATTCGGTTCTTGAACAAAAGCATAGGTTTTTGATCAAAAACCCGATTTAATTATAAACCTTCGACATATATGTATACTTTTCTATGACGTATTACTATTCTACTTAGATCTTTAACGCAGTAAGACTAGCCTCAAACTATGAAACGGTCACCCATCCTGTGCCCGAACATTGCGAGCATTGCTTAACTTCAGTTATCGGTCTCGCAAGCACGCTGCCACTAGACCAGTGCCGCTTTCCCAAAGTGTGATGCTTGTAAGTTTTACTACTACGCGATAGAGAAAAATTAAATACCTCTGAAAACGCCATAAAATCACATTTCATGGAGACCCCCACTTATTTTAGATTTTTATTATTATTCGTTGTTATAGCGGCCATAGTAACACATACTCTGTAAATAGTTCAAGTGTCTAGCTATTACGGTTCCGAAGATACAGTCATTAAGAGTTTCAGTGTATGGGTAGCCCCATAGTAGCGGGCGGGATGCCGGCAGGGTGACGTCACAGCTAGATCGCGGCAGCAATAATTTCGCGAAAAAATATGTAAACGTTAATATTGTATAACTCAGTCATTTATGGACGGATTTACAAATTTTTTTCACTTGTTTGTTATTGTTTTCATCTATATTTTAATATGGCAATATCAATATTAGGAAACTTTCTCATACGATTGCTGCAAGTGACGTCAAACGAACTTATCGTTTGGTGTTTTTGTAATTTTTTCTCATATCATCACTATTCATCACATAGGTACATCGACGTGACTAGTCATGCTTTCTGGCGATTTATAAGTACTTATAACACTTAAGCATCACAGTCAACTTGTTTTATTTGCTCGTCATTGGATTATTTTTTACCCGCGACTTCGCGCAGACTCCCATAATAGTCTAGTCTGTACTTTTAATACTCTCCTGTCTCGCTCAATGCGCTCTACCATCTGCACTAGACAGGAATGTTTTTTGTATTTTATTTTATTTACTTAAAGAAAACCAACAGCAATTATTACAATATAAAGTAATACTGTGCTGCCAAGCAGCCAGAGCCAGAGCCAATTACAGGTTTCCACCGAGAACAACTGGATAATCTAATACATACTTAACTCAAAGTAAGCAGACCGAACAGTCTATAGTGTTATGTTATGGGCGATAGACAACGCTGTTAACAAGACCAAGCACCTACTGGGGGAGGAAGATTAATTTAGATAAACCAACGTCGCGCTCGACTCCCAAGAACACGGCCGAAAATACAGCATGCCTTTCTAGGTCTCATTCAGTCCTAACAGTCGCCTATTCCAATAATATGTTCTTTAACTTGCTTTACATTTTAATGTCACCATCTGCACGTAAAGTGGCCATTACAAGTATTGCCTCGTTTTTGATTGGTTGGTTTTTACCGCATGAAAATCCGTTTTTGAGTGAATCGAAGTCATCTATACAAACACCCATTTTAGGGTTCCGTAGTAATCGAAGGATCCCTTATAGTTTCGCCATGTCCGTCTGTTCGTCCGCGGCTTATCTCAAAAACTATATTATTTGTTATAGTTATATATTAATCACGCCCACAAAGTGCTAAAATAAAATCTTTTAGTTTTTTATTTTATTATTTGGGTACCTCCTCTACAAGTAAAGCGGGGGATGTAATTTTTTTCGCGTATAGTCCATTAATTGTGTACTGTGTCGTCGTTGGATAGGTCTTTTGAAATAATTTAGGGCATCTTAAGAACGTTTTTGGATTAAGTTTTCCGTTTCCGATATATGTTTAATACTCATCTTTAGGCAATTCCTGAGGCATTGCCTGAAGATGAGTAATTCGAAACCGGTGGCAATTTAATTTAAAAAAAAAATTGTATAATAAACTGGAACTTGTGTAAAAAAGTGATTTAATTCATAATAATGGAGTTCCATCATGAAGTGACAACACAAAGTGTTAAACATTATAGTATTTATGTCAAAGTTCAGAGGAAAACGAGTAACAGTCGACCAACTTATGAAATGTAGATGGGTTAGCAAACATTTCATAATTGCCCATTGATTGCCTCTCAGGCTGTCTGATTAAATTTACTTACAACAAAAGTAATTTGAACATTTTTTAATAGATAACAGCTGTTATTAACAGCAACAAAGCAGCAAGAAAAGTTTCGATCTAGATATCATGCAAAAAGTTTCCATCACGAGGCCAGGCGAAAAGTTATTGATTCTTCTCCTATCTTCCACTATAAATAATGTACCTTCCTTTCCCATCCTTTCTAAAGCGGGACAGCATAGACAAATTACATTTTCGTTAGGGTGTCCGGGAATCTGGGCATAAAATGGTCATAAATCTCATGATGCATTTTTCATGGATGGTCAAGCGAGTAAAAAGAAAAGCCAGATTTTATATTTGGCTCGTAGCTACCTACCTACTTGCTTCATGATATCGCCCGGGCGATTCAGCTTTTACCGTTTATCATATGAAATGCCCTGAATGAATGAAGGTAAAAATAAAGGTCTTTGTATTCGACCAAACAAAAACAATACTGAGGTTATCAGTTCGAGTCGACGGTGTGTTTAAAATTTGAGTAGCCTTTTGCAGTTAGTTATGTGTGCGATTAATATTGCGAATTTAAACAGATACGAGCCCCGTTTAAATATTTAGTGATCAGAATATTTGGTTAACAAGACTAAATTATTGACAATTATGCAAATTGTGGAAGCGATAATGAATTTCCAGTTATATGTCCCTCTACATGTTTAAAACAGTCGCACGCCGCGTTGGTCTGTCTGGTTGGCGATAGACTCAAAAACTACTGAACGAATTTTCATGCGGTTTTCATCAATAGACAGAGTGATTCGTAAGGAAGGTTTAGGTGTATATTTTGTTAACTGCGTGAAGCCGGGGCGGTTACAAGTCGTAATTATACTTAGATGCAGACATATTGAATCGACAAGCAATGTTAGGTTGCATTGGTCACGTGAGGGCGGCGTTCGCCCTTGACGTACAAAAAACCTGCCCGATGGTCTTTATTTCTATGCCCAACCCAATGAGATAAGGTGTTATCATAGAAATGGACCTACATATCATATATCACACCTCAATGGGTAGGTAATGTCTAAAATATCCTCTTCACTGCCAGATAGAAAGCCTTGATCGTTATTATTTATCCTCGAAACACATTTGTAGGCGCTTTCCTTTATATCCCTTTATTTTTACACTACGCCGTTGCCGGTACAAATTGATTTTTCAAGGTCTTCTTGAGCTAGGGATCGACAGGGTTAGGTAAAGATAGTCGTAAAGGGTAGCTCCGCTTCTTATATCTTTATAATTTGTTACTTTAGTACATACGTATTTAGGTTCTTATTGGAAGCGTCAAGCTTACATTTTTGAGGCTTTTTAGAATGTTACCAAAACTAAGGCACTTGGACGAATTCTATTACTGACATCACATTTTTATTTACAAAACTTTAGGTTACAAATTGTTCCTGTGCAAAATGCAAGTATTGTCAGGGGCTCAATTTTTGAACAGCCCAGCCGAGTCGAACGGTTTTAAATTTTTATTTTCGGCATGAACAATCAATATTTAGTTGTATGACCCCGATTTTCTTTATTTTCCCCCAAATGCTTTTGGTGTTTCCAGTGTAAATAATAAAGAAATAAATGCTTGGGCAAATTCACCCACTAGCCAAATAGCTCCAAAGTAAAGAAAGCTTGTGTTATGGGTGTTAGATATTGATAAACTACATTATTTTTATAAATACATACTTATTATACATACTACACCCAGACCCGTAACAGAAATTAAAATTCAACTTTTCAATTTCTACTCGACCCCGGGACATCTGCGTTGCACATATTAACCAATGTAATAAAGACATTATTTATTTATAAAAAACTAAATTGAAACCGGTACTCCATTCAAATGAATTTGTGATACCATTATGGGCAATTTGAAAGGGTCAAACAAACATACATAGTAACAGACTTTAAAAGTAGTACTTAACCGGTTATAATTATCTCCATACCAAAACGCGCCCCAAAATTTGGTCGAAACTCGTCCTGGCCAAGAAAACGTTTGTTACACAAACCCTCGAGTCGGCCGACGAGGCGTCAGGTTTTTGCATCGTTTATTAGTTTTTACAATGCGCAGTTCTTGCGAATAGACAGACGAGAAATAACTTATCTCTTTTGTGTTTCTACCCCTGGCGGCGAACGGGGCCAGCTGCCACCATTAGGGTCTCCTCGCTCCTTTATACTGAGCTACCCTCGTGAATGTAGGATCTCATTGACGCTGGCCGTGTGGCCGTGTACCAAAACCGGACCCTGAATACAAAATATGGGAAAATAACTGCGCTATCAACCAATTCAATGGCCAACTTCACATTGAGCATGAATTTATATTCATTCAATACTTCTTTATAGAAGGTATCGTAAGTATTATTTCAATTTTTGTTGTTGCGTACTGGGGTGATGTTTATATGTGTATAACTCAAGGACGTATCTTTGATATTCTGTCTGCGAAGGGCTTAAACTCAAACGATCTGTGAGAGTACGGTAGATAGGTATTATGCTATGAAAGAACTCCCCTCCTGTATATTACCACAATGAAATAAGTATTCACTTACTCACATTATTTGAAAACCGGTAAGTACTCAAGTACATTACAATTATTATCAATATATTAAGAACTACCGAAATTGTTTATACATATGTATTACAATATCCGAGACATATAAACCTAATCCCAAACCTGAAATACAAGTTTGCACCAGCCTAGGTACCAAACGAGCAGAAAACCATAATAAGATTAATAGTTTGATATCTGAGTACTTAATTTAAGAGTATACCTAAAGACAAACGCGAAAATATTTAGGGATCTAACCCAATTTTGAAAGTGCATAGTGACGATCAATTGAACGAAATACATAAAAAAGAAACTACTCTCGTTCCCAAAAATAAATCCAAAATACAAATATATGATGATGTAGAGAAAAAAAAAGACTTAATTTTTTACTCAGTCTAATTTAACAAAAACCTTATAAAACTTTTGTTTTAATAAGCTAGTAATTTTGTGGTAGAGGTACTTTACGTAGGCACAGAGTTTAGGTATCAAGATAATGAGACTGATTACGTCTCCACCACATGTACGAGTATACAAGAGAAAAACTTTATGAATTAACATGCAAGACAAAAAGCCGATTGTTGAACACGGTGAATGTGTGGGTGTGAATGAATAGAGCTCCTCGAATTAAATGTAATTTGAGGAACGCATCGCCGGCCGACCGTTTTGTCGGCGCCCAATGCCCATTGACATTCAGAAGGAGATTTTAAATGGAATAAAAGTTGGTATTGATGCGAGTGTGTGCCGCGGGGTGGCGGGGGAGGGGCGGCTCCCCTAATAAGAACACCGTTGTGGGTAATAGGGTAGGATTTTGTTCATGGAGAAAAGATTACGCAGCACCCCAGACCTTTTCGCATACCACTACCATCCATGTCGCGTGTAGGTACGTATTGGTGTTCCGACACCGCGGTGCGCTACGTAACAAGACTGTAGTGGGAGTGAATTACGAATTGTCTTACTTACACTTAGTTTTAGCTTCTGTGCCCGCACTATAATGAACTTGCGTATTTTAATGGTCTAGGTTATTATTAGTGATGGGCCGAATGTTAGTTGGACCGAATACGAAGTTTGGAACATTCGGTCAAATTTCAAAATTCGGCCGAACTTTATTCTTTGCGCTGCGCTTCCTCGAGTGGGACATGTCCTTCTATCGCAATTAAATGGTGTGAGAGTTTTGGGAGCAGGCTGGAACCTCGTGATGGTATATTATTATCATTAATATTAGGAAAAATAATCCGTTTTTCACCACCCCGACTGCGACGAAGCTCAAATGGAGAAGTTATGTGTCTGCTTATACTTCTTTCCTTGTTCCCACATATTATCACTAAGTTTTAGTGTTGGTTTTATTTTCGCCATAAAAGTTGAGATATTTCAATATTTTCTTGAACCGTTTTTCGGCCATTAGCCGAAGTTCGGTTTAAGCCGCCGAAGTTCGGTTTAAGCCGCCGAAATTTGGTTAAACCGAATGTGAAACGAACTTCGGCCCATCCCTAGTTATTATAAAGGTTCTTGAAAAGAAGAGAGCACAGCTTACAGGTATTAAAAGACGCTGCAGCCCGGCATACAAAATATAAGTATTTGAATTCCTAAAACATTTTGCTTCGCTAAACCTCTTACTACTGGCTTTATAGTGCTTACGCTATGATATTTTAAATGTTAATACATAAATAATGAAAAGGATTTCTTTCTTATTGGTACTGCAATATAAACTCTTTCTCGTAAATTTATCGCCAACGTTCTCGGTTCAAAGTTGGTTCCTGGTATAGGTAGATACTAACTTTATTATTTTGGGTTGTTGTAAAGTACTATACTAAAGAATTAGAAACTCTAGAAATTTCTCTACTTGATAGCATTAGATAGTGCAGATAACCGTAACAGAACTAAGGTCACAAATCTGAAGGGCAGGCCACGTAGCTCGCAGAACCGATGGCCGATGGGGTGGAAAGGTTCGCGAGTGGCGATGGCGACCACGTGCCGGAAATCACAGAGTAGGCCGGCGCCCCACGAGATGGCCGGACGACCTCGCAAAGGTCGAATCAAAGGCCGATTGATGCAAGAGGCGCAAAACCGATCATCGCGGAAGGCGTGGGGGAGGCCTATGTGCAGCAGTGGACTTCCTACGGCTGAGCTATGTAAAATCATAAGTACATAGTGAAACCTACATATTTGGAACTTTTTGCTCTGTATTACTAGAGTAGATATTGTAGGTCATTAATGTACGTAATATCATTCATTACGTGTAACATCATTCATAATTTATTGGCCTCATTTTGGTCACAGGACAGCAGCGGACGTGAAAATAAATTTTAACTAAACTAGCTAGTTAAATAACACTGGTGTTTTAATGTTTTCAATGCGAATGTGTTTGCTTTTTTCACCATATTGTGAAAAATTAAGTAGGTGATGGAAACTTTAGAGATCATTTATTATAAAATGGCTCTCCACATTTCTCAATGATTGTTACTCGTTGAGTAATTACGAAACGTATACAGTGGACAAAATGAACAATGCACTTTATCGTATTCAACCCGTAACAGATCGTTTTGTAGGACCATGACGTTAACTGTGACACATACATTGATTAATTCCTAGTATCCGGCTGCATAATGCATCACTCAGACCACGACCGACGTACGTCTCAATGATACCGACTGTGAAATTGCATTGGCTACCTGAAACAATATGCTAAATAGTCATTTTGATCAATCCGATTGCATTGCATTCATGTTCATTGGCTCGATCTGCGGTTACGATAAACGCCCCAGGAAATTCAGGAAATAATTTCCTGTTACACTACCGGGCACAGACGTTTATTTCTAGCACTGAAATGGGAAACCGAATATTTCTGTTGGAACCGCAGATATCAAAGGCATTCAACCAATTCCAATATTATAAATGTATCTGTAATGACAGAGTGACACTAAATCTATTCACCAGTTAATTTTAGTGAAATGATATTTGTTATGATATCTGGCGGGCCACCCCCGCACACGTGAAAATTATACACAACACATAACCTATATAGTTCAATGTATTGATGACTAATTTGAGCTACATTAATACCCTATTGCCGTAAAAGCTAACTCTGCTTATTGACTTACAAAGTCTACACTGCATGTCCCACAACTTATATTTTCTAATTAGTTGCTTGATAGACTATTTTATGTCCCAAATAAATTAATGGAATGGTCTGCACGTAGAATGTACGGCGATGAGGTAAACAAATTCCAATAGAATGTACACCGCCCACATTCTCCCATTCCAGAAGCTATATACGCGGCCCTATCACCCGTATTTTCCTATGAGGGTGTATTCCTATTTGTTGAAAGCTAGCGCGGCAAAATTACATTTTTCCCGTACTTGTGGATCGCGCCGAGACCGTTCTCCTATCTACTGATTCTATACACTCCATCGAGAATAATAACATCACTTCCATGGCTGAACGTTACGACCCCTACGGCGAACTTTTACAGTACTACATCAGGAGATACTGTGAAAAATGTCGGCGAATGTAATAACGAGGCGTTCGCAGCAGGCAGGCGGCAGTTGGCATATTTCTATAAACTTTAGTTTTTTTTATATTAGCCAAACATTTTTTTGAACTATCTGCAACCAAAAATATATTATCTTTCTTCAACTCGATTTTACTTTCAGGTGCAGAAACGCACTTTATAATTCGTACTAATCTACCGTGTTCAGCTTCGTAATATTGACAAGTACATGTATAGATGTCTAAACGGTTTAAAGCTCAACAGACTGAAAATTACGGGAATGAATACTAGACTCGTATCTCATTGGAAATGCTACTTGTCCATTTACTTACATAGTTGGCCGGGAGTTGTACACAGAAACCACAAAGCCGACCGCAATCTACTTGAGCAACTTGATCCAAGACTCCAAGTGGATGTAACTTTTCTATTTCTGTACTTCGCCCTCCTTGACAGCAATCTCTAGTGACCACTTGACCATTGATTTCTTATTGGAATTAGTTTTAAGATCAAAGGTTTCGACCCAGTATTTAACCTTATGGCCACCTTAATGGGCCCAATTGATTGATATTTGTTGCTAGTTATATTTTGCTGTGTCATATTTCTTGCCTAGTAAGTGTGAGGTCAGGCAGGTTACGGCAACTTTCCTGGATAAATACGATATCATCGTGGCGCGTCGATAATTTTTTGAAATCTCGTTTATTATCGGCACTTAACAACGCGTCGCAGGGTCCGCTGGCCGCTGGCAGCCCCCGGCGCGTGATTGGGTTATGCAAACCCAGTTATGATACCCATCAAATGATTGCAGCCCTGTTGCTTTACTCGTAAGTGTATTATGCGGACGTGACTTTGCAAGATAATTATGATTTCAGTACACAAAGTCCTCTCACCGGGCTGTAATTTTATCGTGACAATGTGTTTAGTTGTTTGCTCGTTATGATATAAGCGGATTGAGAAAGGCCTCGGGGCTGAAATCTCGTGCGGCCTTGAACGACAGCCAGCCGCAGAACGAATTTATTTACTGTTTTGTGCTCTCATACAAAAGGCGCCCCAAGCAAATAGCGTCAAAATAAATTCTAGGCTGGCAGGTGAGCTCAAAATATAATTATTTAAGCTTTTATTTACAGAACGGTGTGAATAAACAATGTTAACTAGAACACAGAGACATAAATATTTCGTTATTAAATAAACATTTTTCGATAAATTCATGCATCATGGTGTATCCAAAAACTAACAACGCTTATAGGATTTGTAGGACTAGGATTGTTAAGTGATATCTAAGCATATATAAAAGTTATTTAAATATTTAAGTAGCAACCTCTAATTATCCGTCAGGATCACCAATAAACTAAAACTGAATTGTTCAAGTTTACCCCCGCCCTTACCTATCAAAAGTTACAAGCACAGATTATTACAAATTTTCAGAATAAACATACCTACACTTCATGTAGATACATAAAGCCCCATAACCGTGAAGTGTAAGCATAACAGAAAGCGACGGCTTGTAAGGAGCCTCAGCCGCCCGGCCTGGCGAACTTTCCAAATCTATTCACTAACTCAGCATTTTAACATCAACTTTAGTTAAATTTTAAAGCATAAAGTTACTATTCCGCTAGGTAAAATGCTTTGTTCGAAAGATTGCAAGAAAATTCCAAAGGGGTATCACATTATAATGAAATGTTGTATTTACTAAAAAAACACCTGGTCGTTAATGTCCCGGTTGTGCTCACGCACGAGGGTCCGGGGTTCACCTTGACCGTGATTCAGAATTTGGCAGATCGTAATTAC
The DNA here is from genome assembly GCA_907269095.1 of Blastobasis adustella. NCBI lineage: Eukaryota > Metazoa > Arthropoda > Insecta > Lepidoptera > Blastobasidae > Blastobasis > Blastobasis adustella. The sequence goes on from OU026114.1 coordinate 19,603,139, forward strand.
AGTGGAGCGACTGCCATCTGACCTCTGCTACCGGTAGGGGAACTTGACCGTTTTGGATAATAGTTTTACATTCAGTCGCCTGAATGTGCAGCTGCAAATGTTGTATTTGATATTTAGCCTTTATTAAGATCAGCATGTACATGAGGCTCGCACAAAGACCTCCAGATAACAAAATAGAAGTAGAAGCGTTTTCTTTCGTATATTTCTTAAACAGTGAGATCTCTAAACTGATCTCTAACTGCTTGCCAAGCTTGATGATTACGGTAAAACTATCTACACATTTGGAGACTCGAGTCCGCACACTGTACCTACTGTTAGGTACAGATACAGGTACAAGCTAAGGTGACGTGGCTGAGAGCAACTTAGCATAAATTACAGAGCTTGCATTGTATGTGTTCTAATTTGGCAGCTTTAGTCCGAGACACTTGGACACAAGGCAGCCGGCAACCTCTACTACTGAATAGAACGAAGTGTTCGAAGATTTCGGCAACGCTTAATTTTAATTACTAAATGATTTTTGAACCAATGTGTTCAGATAACTCTAGAGATGTACCAAAAAAGTCCCACTCAATCCCAGGTGGGAGAACCGAAATATCCTGTACGTATATTTAGCCTGTACAGCTAGTAGAGCATTATCGGATGTTTTTGGGTTTTCGCTCATATCTTGTAAAGAAATGGATATTTCCTATCGAGCGAGCATATAGGTAGATATAATTGTAAAGCACACCCATCCTACATTTCCCACCCATAGTACATTTTACTAGTATACGATGCATACTAGTGTGCTAGGATAACCTAGGATGGGTGTCCTTTCCGTCATACCTCTCTTCTCACTCGATAGTAAATATGCATTTCTTTCCAATATTAAAATGTTATATTCCTCGAAATATCTACATACGTATATTTTATGTTACAAATACGTGCGTCTGCTAATGAAAAAATAACAGAGTTCCCCCAGCGAAATCCAATACCAGGACAAACTAAACTAAGCCTGGCCTAGACAGAAGTTAGTGAGTCCTCAGACCGGGTTTTGTCTTAAACTCATGAAAGGATTGTTCTGTTCGTAAAGTTTTCTTGAAGCGACACATACTATTAGTATTCTCAGGACCACACTTATACGGACAGACATGCTCACGCTTTGCCATGATGGATAGGTGAGGTGGGTTGCTTCAACACCTACTAGCGCCCCACATTTTTTCGGTTATTGAATATAAAAACGCGCGAAACCCAACACACGTGGGCTGCGAAACATAAAAAATAAAACAGATCAGCTGGAAGGTATATTGCCATCTACATAAAACATTACGCTCACTCCGTGTGTAGGAGAAGCGCTGCCTAATTTCCATTCACCCATTTGTGCTAGAAAGAATTTTAGATTTTTGTCACACAAGTGCCTGGCTTTTACGCGCTCGGGAGTTTTACTCTGAATGGAGGGGACCTCCGGGGGCAGGAAGTACTTAAGGGTTCTTTATTAGGTAAAAATTATACAAGGAAATATGATTTCTTTTTCAACACACTTGCTTATAAAGCAGCAATTTAAGCCCAGTTCTTTGGCGCCTTACGCTCTGTTTAGCAGGTCTTGCTCAAAGTTTGACGCACAATGTCGAGTATTAAACACGCTTTCTTTTTTGTAACATTGCCTCCCTCGTGCAGTAATGTACTATTTAATGTTTGAACAATATTCGATGGGTTTCTAACCACAGACTACCAACCCTCGATGTCCCCGACGCGTGTGACCACATCCGTATCCGTATCTCTTATTCTTGACGATGATTTTTTTGAAAATCAGCAACGAGTGTTTGTATTGCAGTTTTTCCAGTAAATTATTATTTAAAGCATATATAAGTGATAAATATACGCTGTCAATTTAATTATATGTTAGAGATCAACTAAGTAAGTGCTCTGTAGACAAATAAATTCATATACCTTCTCGCGCGTACCATAAAAGTGTAGGTATTTTACAACAGACCAATTGCTTGTAAAAACAGACGGTAAAATCATTAGTGGCCATACCCTTAGCGAAGGGGGACTATCCATAACACAACACGTTACCGGGCCCGCCCGCGCCAGCTAACTTAATTAAGACGACTCATTAGCAAATCGCACACTACACAGGACGTTGACGGTGATCAAATAACCACAATAAGCAACCCTTGTATCGGTAAGTACTTACACGTTCCTATGATATTAATTGGGATTACGAAGATGTTTATGTAATATTACACTGTTCTAATGGTTTGTTTAGTAATCGTTAATGTCTGTCTCCATTTAAATACCTTCTACTTTTTGATATTTGGTATCACAACGCCTTTAGATGTCACTGATCTTCTTTGAATTAATCGCTGCTATTCCTACGTTTCATCTTTAATCTGAGAATATTAGAGATAATCTTGGAAATAAGGCCGAGGAGACGGCTGAAATACAAAAATAATTTTAACAGATTTTCGCTTCTTGCCTGTAAATCAGTGTACTAAAAGTATAATTCCAACGTCAAAGTAAATTATTATTATTTAGAGGTAGGTTCTAGAAATTTGTGTCAATGTTTATTGAAGGATTGGATGGATATTGTCTATAAATAGGTACTAATAACAACTTGTTCGACACTCACAGTCCCACAACAATGCTTCGCTTGTATCGTGTGCACCTAAAGCAAGATATTTAAATTTGCCGCAGCCGGGCACTAGTGAGCAAATAGATGTAAGTACCTAGCTCATTTTTGCATTCTCCTGCTACTTTGTCTTTAACGGAAGTTTGTCTGGCACCTAATTACAATAATGTGTTAAGGTTGGGTTTGGTAATGTTCTGTTTGGTCCGAACTCTGGCAGTTCTACTTTACGACCATCCTCCGACAATGCTGTTCTCCTCTCTATTCCTTTGACCTTACTTTATTTGCTAAGTAGTAACAAAGGATGAGGGTACTGTTTGAACCCAAAGCAGTTGGTAATAAAGAAAAATGTACGCAAATGTGTACATGGAGGGGAAAAGAACCATTCAATTGTCTATTTAGAAATAGGTAGCAATCCATATTCTTACAAGAGTTATTGGATAGATTGAACAACCATCTACCCGTACAGACAAGATGAGTTTCGAGCCAAATTGATAGGAAACAGTATGGTGCATATAATGAGCGAGTCAATATCATCAGGTGTGAGAAAAGCAATTTAGTCTGTTAACACGATTATCCGAGGAGTTCCATCGCGAAACAAACCACTTAAGAGCAACATAAAAGTGATTATCTACATTTCATAGCGGGTATAGCGCGGCGCGGGCACCACCCTTTGTACACTCGGCTGCTTGGCCGACATTAACACAGCGCTGTATACGAAACGGTTCTTTTATACCCCCTTTCTCTTTACAAATGGGAAATCGTACCCACATTATTACATGTCCGGGCCTCTCCCGGGAACTTAGGTAGCGACTTTCGCCATCAACAGAGATTTCGCGGAATAAAACATTTAACATAAAACCTGAGCGCGGCAGACGATTATCGAATGAAAGAAGCTGCGTTATTAGTAACGGCAGGACATTCGTCGAAAAAGTAAAACAGTGCTAAGTGCTTGGAAAAGAATTCTTAACTACGAAAGGCAATTATTTTGTAAGTAATCGCTGTCTATCTAACGCTTTATTTTAACTATTAAACTGTTTCCCATAGCACAGAGTATCAGAGTTTAGGAAACAGGGTTTCCATGTTAAACCAAATACAACTATTATTATATAAAACTCAGTAATGTAAGTAGATCATAACGTGTATTACCTATCATTGTCTCTTTTTACGTAATGATTTGTAATTGGTTGTGCCCTGAGAAGCAAAGCCATAAAGATTATTGTTTATAATTTTTTTCGTTTTTTTTTATAGCGTAGATTTCTTGTTGATCTGATTGCGAGACTCCAGCTTTGCCTGCTGAATGGGCCACTAACAAGCCTCGGCTCGTGAAACACATTACGCATTCACGGTGCGCTTCACTGCAACCCAATCTAGACCTTCCATGCCAGATCACCATATATATGAACATAATTATTCAACACTTTATAAATAAAAACTTGCGTCTAGCACTAGAGTAAATAAAGTATGTTTTATTTAACAAGCTTTTATTTTACTTCACTTGTATGTCCTGGAATATTGCAAGCCTAATTTGACCCTTCCCGTCGTTCAATTAAGCTGTAGTTTGGTATACCTATGTAACTTGGATTGGAGCTGGTCTGATGATGGAATCGAAAGTTGGTCGTAGGAACTAATGAACTCAACACGATAACCCGATCGTGTTTGGTCTTTTTGAAATGGTCTTGATGAGTAATTATAACCCTAGATAACATTCAAGGTCTGATTATGATGACGGAAGGTGGCCATAGAAACTACTGAACGCAACAAAATAACCACATCGTATTTGGGGTCTTTTAAATGGTCTTGACGAGTACTATTGTATATCCCTATGATATTCAATCAATAGCTGCGCGATAAAAGCTTGCTATGATTTCTTTTTTCATGGGAGAATTTATTTAATCATAGTAACGGTACGGCAACATTGGACAAATACTAACTTGTCTAGTTTAACATTGTTAAAAAAGTTTAGCTACTCGACAAAATTTCACGGTTTAGTTCTGGAAATGATAGCAGCGTATAGAGACTAGAGGCATACAATCACTCTCCCATTTGCCGATTGAGATATATTTAATGTCCTACTTGAAAGAAATTTTGATTTTGATGATTTTTACAGAAAATGTGTTTTTAATATTTCTAATTGAATGTCACAAAATGTCAACGTAAAGCAAGGCATTATACCCGCAGAGCGGTTAAGTGTATAAAGTTAAAGAGAAAACGAACAGACACCCCACCTGATGGTAAGCGATAACTGTCGCCCATAATATCTACTATTTATGTATTTGGTGCAACAAGAATGCAGAACCCCAGGTGCATTGTAATGTGAGGACTAAGATGGAATGCCTTATTTCTGTAAATGCGCTCGCTACCTTATCCTTCAAGCCGAAACATAAATTTGAATTTGGAACGTTAATATTCGTTTGAAAGCTCTTGGCATGATGTCAAAATCTGGCATTGTAAACAGAGTTTTATTCGAAAATCGCACCTTCTTTCTGTTTTTTTCACCCAAAATAAAATAAAAGAGATCTGTGACTAAGGTTTAGTGATATAGTAGTTGAACCTTAAATAGACTGTTGGAAAGAAATTAGCAAAAACATTTATTTAGAAAATTGTCTCATGTTATTTTAATTCGGTTAACAATTTCCAAATTTTATTGTTCCGTGACACGAAAATGTCATGAAGCGATAGGTACTGATTTGATTCTGGAATTTATTATGTCAGACGCTTTAGTTACTATACTTATTGTCCCAGAGATAGTGTGAAAATTATAGTATTACCGTCTGGGATAAAGCTGTCTTAGTTTTGGGCGGCTAGTACCCCTCGCTTCACTCAGGACTCTATATAACTCCCTCCCTTCTCTCAGGAGTTGTCTTAAATTCCGAGCGGCATATTGGATGCTGATCTGACTCCTTGATTTGTTAAAGCACCTCTGAGATAAAGCTACTTACTATTGGGAACCTTTAAATCCTCACTTCACTCAGTAGGCTAATTGCAACCTTGTTAGCAACACTTCTCTAATTTTAATTATTGAAATTGTTACTTTCGCAATACTGAACCCATGAAATCGATTATACGGAATCGTAAAAGTCATTGGAATCAGAGAATTGTTGGCAAGAGCGTTACGTGATTAGCCTACAGGACTCCACGTAAGAGTCCTTCACTACACTCAGGATCCAATATGCCACTCATGACGTAACACACCGTTTTATCTCCTTGGTGTATAATCTACTAATACAAGTCTAGTACAATAACAAGTAAACATATTATTTACATACTTGTTATATACAACTTAAGTTAGTTCAACAAGTAAAGTAGGTAATATTCTTTTAACCTGATAGAGACATAAAAAACTTAATCCATTAACAATTTAGCACAGCGCAAACTTTTCTAGCGCGGTGTTTGCGAGCCCTGATGACGAAGTGGGTAGGTATCGTATCGTACTCCATTTTATGATTACGACTATACAAATGAATCCCTCTTTTCATTAAGTAACAAAACCGAGGCCAGGCCAGCTTATGTTTAATTGTTATTCTCTTTTTATCCAGTCTGCAGATACTGAAGGCAAATTCACCGTTGCTGAGTGGTCTGCACCGATTACAAGGTGCTCTCGATAAATGCTCGGAAAGCAAATCGAGCTCCACCAAGCTTCGCCCCTTGAATTTTAATGGTTAATAAATAATTGTAGTGGAAGGAAGCTGCAATTTACCGCAGTTCGGCTGCAGCAGGAAGTTAGAGAAAATAAGTGGGAGAAAATAGAATTGTGGACAACTCATGGATTCGAAAGTGCTTTATTGTCTAGCGGGCCCGGCGCGACTTCGCTCGAGTGGCGTCCTAGCCGTACCCTACCTACCCTACGTCTGCTTTACCCCTACCTACCCCTTTTTTTCTTCTCTATAAACTTTCCTCTTTAATCACTCTATCTAACTCTAGTAGTTTACAAGATCTAACCGTACATAGATACAGACGGCGGAAAGCTACTTTGTTATATACTTTGTATTTATACTTTGTAATTATCAGACAGTTTGAGTGTTATCCACTATGATAATGATTATAAATGTATCATGAATTAATGCTAGAGCCACGAGCTACGTAGACACGATTATTAATATATTCAAAAATAGCAATATGTAAATTCATTGGATGTTACTACGCAAACTGCGTGGTGCGACTTCGAAGTTACCGCGGCTGAGCGTTCAAAAGTTATTAATGAATATTCGAATTTGGTGTTATATGTTTGAATGAAAGTTTCGTTGTCAGTCTGGATAAGCCTCGCTCGGCCATGGGCAAACGCGTGCCCCGCTTACAAGCCTCTGTTAGTGTATTGCGCCTCTGGGGGTTGCTTGGTCAGCTTAAGCGCTTATTACATTTGGCTAAATTCAGTCGTCTAAATTCAGAAGCAAAAAGCGTGAGAGCAAATGAAAGTGGAAAGTAGAGCTCATAGACTCCACTCCAGGGTCCTTATCACTTATATTATGTTACGCGTAGCTCCGCTTTTCGAAAGGCGTAATATGTGGACCTTATTTTACATTCCATTCAATAACAGCAATACATTTCACTTTGATTTGCTCTCACGCTATATGCTTCTGAATTTAGGAGACTGAATTTAGCCATATGTGAAAAGCGTATAGTCAGTACGCAATGCACCCATTATCGTAATATCTGTACTGTGTTATCTTAAAAAGTAAGGTCGTATAGATGATTCTACTCTCTGTGCAAGCCTTGCACGCATAGCTGAAGAACAAAAGGTTCATATTTCCTCATAAACAATGAGCTAATGTAACTGCGAACTGACGCTTTTCTCCAGTTTCAAAGTAACTACGTCGGAATCGTCTACTTTGGCATTTGTAACAGAATTCTTGAACGCGCTTCTGTACTTCCAGAGATTGCAAGGGAGAGCGAGTATAGTGCAGCAAATGTAGCGTCAATTACTTTCTAAACTGTACATGCAACAAACCCCTGGTCCGATCCGTGAAGATATAAGTATCTGTATTCAAATTTATCCTTCAGAATATACTCGTAAATAATTTAAGCTTTTGATACGTTTATTTAATTTTGTCGTAGTAATTTAAAATGGAGGACCGGTAAAATATGTGGACCTCAGCCTATATGACCAATAACGGTAAGCAATATGACTGACGTTGGAAATATTTTCTAATTAAATTTTAAATTAAATATTAAATTCTACTAAAGTCGCGAGTCGCTGTGGGAAAAAACTTAGGTCCAAATAAAAACTCAATATCTATTTGACCGTACATTTTAGACTAGTCATATGAACCATGTTTTAGACTAGTCATATGAACCAAGTTTCTTAAACTCTACAAGTTTTTCTACTAAAGTTCTAAATCAATGTGGGAAAAAGCTACTAAAGGTACAAGAGATGCACGGTGCATTTTAATCGGTCTATTTTCATGACAATTTAAATTTTATTTCGTCTGGTAATATTTGATACATGATTATAATGATTTTGATACATTGTTACTTATTCATACTTTCTGATCAGGCTGGTTTAATTTTATTTATGAGTAATGTAGGTACTCGGATGTACCAATAAAGAGTACTACAACATAAATACCTTCACCTTATTATTATATATTATGGCCGATGACTTTAAATACTACCTACCTACAATTTTATTAGTCAGCGTAAAAATTTAAGAACTCATATCTAAATGATATAATTAGCTTTCACTATTAATTGGGCATAAGCTTACATTTTTTACGCACCACCTGAAATCATTGGTACTGTAACACTCGGGAATCTAGGGGCTTTAAATAAAAACTAGTAACTCGTTAATTAAAGTTATATTCGTGAAAGTATACTGAAGAATGCTATAAAATACAAAAGACACCTTATATCTATCAGACATGAGGCCTCCGAACGCCTACCTGTCTTGGGATCCGTCCTAACCTAGGGCCTGCCCGAGCACACATGCTACAGGACTATCGACCGCTATACTTCCTGAGAAAAGCTAACTAAACATAGGTAGTTAGATTGGTGTATTATTGGCCCAACAGAGAGGAAATCTGGTATTGTTCGTTATTGCGTCGCAGTTATTGAAGCACGTCAATGCGTACATGCAACCCCTTGCATACGCCCTTCGTTGTAAAGGAAGGGTGTGCGAGGGTGCGAGGGCACAGCGAGGGGAGCGCAAAAGGACTGGACCCGGACCCTCACTTGTTTTCGCCCAAGGCCAATGTTGCTAGCAGTTTGATAATCAAAAGTTAAAATTTTATTTTATTGTCAGGATTCTTGTAGCTAATTTTACCGACTCATTGTACCTACTCATAAGTCTTAATAGAAATAAACTTATACGCAGGCAAGCACATTGTGCACATAGCTGTAAGTACAGAAAAATATATCAGTGTAGCACTGAACTAATCTTTTTTGTAAGTACTTATTTGCAACACAAAATTACATTTCTACAGAAAGCAATATTGTCGGTGTCGTAATTTCCGTTGTTGGGGAGAACTAATATTCCTATTCTTATTGTCTTTTTTATGTAATACGGACAAGATTATTTTGTTCTACATTTGTACCTACTCGTGAATACATCACTATCTCGAAATAAAAGCGAAATCAATGTACGTACTCGCACTTATACTTATTTAATAATTTTGTCGTCGATCCGATTGTCCATCTGTTTAGACCCTTTTTCTAATTTTTTTCGATGAAGCAACTTTGAAATTAAATGCAAATACTATGACATTTTTCAACATCAAGTTTTGTAAAGAGATAATTAAATAATGACAGATAACCGATTTTTGGATTTAATACAGCCTGCTTGTTAATCGCGTGCTTTTCCTCCCTCCTTAATAAATCCTCAATTCCTTGTAGAGGAAGGCATCAAAATCTGACTGGCAGTTCCAAAAACAATAAATATTTACATTTTGTATGGGAAGTGCCCTATCTATGCCATAAATCAATGGGGGTATGCTTACAGTATATAGGTTGAGCACCTTCAACTATATCATTATGCCGCTCGACATCAAAATCGGTCCCGGCAGTTCCGAGAAAAATGCATGCACCAGCAGCGACCAAAAAGTTGTTAACACAATTTAATTCACATAGTAGAGAGTGGTATTAGTCAAGCTTATTGAAAAAATTATTAAAATGCACTCACGGAGTCCATTTTCATTTTTATTAGGTGAAACGGAACGAACGATTCGCTGCTAAATTAAAGGAACGAATGGATTCGACGCAATCCTGACTTAATATACCCGTTCAAACAAAAGACTCTTCACAGACACTTTTCCTAAAGCTTCTTAACTGATTAGGTTCTATACACTAGTAGTAACTCAATTTGTTAAATCCAAGTAGATAGGTTTTTCTCCTTTGCATCGGATTAGGGGATGTTCGTATGAAGTCGCACGTACTAGACTAGTACGATGCTCGATGCGCATTGGTGACCTCACTTGACATGGTGACGTCAGTCGGTCTACACTTTTTTATTATTCTTATTTTTTTGTATTTTGGCGTTAACGTCCCGGTTGTGCTCTCGCGCACTAGGGCCCGGGGTCCGCCTTGACCATGATCCAGGATTTGGCAGATCAGATAATTATAGTGAAGCTACTGCCATCTGACCTTCGTGATCAGATTGGATCATGGTTACATATTCAGTCGCCTGAATATGCAGGTTTCACCACGTATCGTAAACTCACGGTTTTTACAATCTTATGGTGACATATGACTGCCAAGATGTATTTTAGTGACAAGGATAGAGAAGGAAATGTTGAGTTGGTTTGGACATGTGGAGGGAATGAATGAGTGGAGATTAACGAACAGGAGACACTTGTACACGATCAAGTGGGAGATTTTTTTAGAAAGGTCAGGTTAGGGTAGTACCTACCTTAAAAGTTGATGAATGTGGAAGCAGTGAGACGTTTGTCAGGACTATATTTATTATGTCAGGACAATATTTATTTCAAAACAAAACAAATTTCTGTTACTAATTAATGCAGAATACCTACCTGAATTATTGTGAATTAATTGTGTTCTCATTAATTAAGAATTATCTCAGAATTAAGTGTGTGCATTCCGTGTAACCTACATACGTTAGTAGTAAGCTCTATCTATTCCAGGTACGCTTGTTCTCTACGTTAGACATCAAGCTTACCTAGGTAAGCTAGGTGCTAGCACCTTTACCAACGAAAACTAATAATGTATCAACTTGTATGTTGCAGAGTAGGTTTTCGGAGAATAACCGTAAAATCAGAACTCGGCGATGTAGGTCAGATTCTCCGGACGATAGATTCAAAGGTAGTCGATGTTTGGAGTGTCATCGTTAAAAATACATCAAAAGAAAAAAAATATATAATCTACCTAAAAATAAAACCTTTTAGATTTCTGGTTATTTAAATGTAAAAATCACAGTCCGTGATTTTTACACGCAGGAAATGGGGCTCAAAATGTACATATGCATTTGAAACGAGTTTGCTTTGTAAACGGACCATCGGTAAATATATCAAATTAGTGAAAAATAAAACAAAAAGTTTACTTCTAACTTGCTGTTGGTGTTCTGAATAAAAAAAAAATTATCGTTAAAAAATTTGGAAATAGCACTGAACTCATGCATGCATTGTTGCCAATGTAAATAGCAGTTATGGCTCCCATGATATTAAGCTACGTCGGAAGTCCTTGACTATTAACTTTAGAGTGATACACCTAACCTTATTTTAGTTATAAAAATAATCTTGAATATTAAATCTAGCATCTAAAATGAATTCAACTATTAGAGTGTGAATTTTCAATTTCCCTGTGGGATTCTTTTATTTTCTTGGATGATAAGTAGCTTATGTCGCTCGGTGGGTAATACGGCAATTTCTGAAGTCATTATTTTCTACTTTAAGCATATGAGAAGATTTACACACAACGTGCTTTATTATTAGTAGGTATACTAAGCCCCGCTTCCACCAAACTCTTAAACACGTTTAAGAACGACGTTTAGCGTTTTTTTGTATCAAGTTTTTTGATTAGGTAAGTATCAGTTAAATGCGTTTATGAACATGGAGAAAGCCGCCCTTGAAGATTAAAAACAAAATTGTAAATGTAGTCACCTCAAATCCTTGCACTACGTTCACAAATATTTGAAGAATAGCTTCTATAATAATAAATAAATTGCGAACTATTTAAATTATGCCATTATCGTATTCCAAGCTGACGTGGTATGTCCCGTCGAGTTAGGATAGGATTCATGGAATGTTAAACATTGCTGACTTTATATTAGGTATATAAGGTTTCGTATTCATGGCTTAATTTCCAATTTACTGCATTTCAAATCACAGCAAAAGTGTAACGTTTTACAGTTTAGTATTGAAAAACAATTATATTGAGTAGTATTAAGAAGTACCAATAAGTATTTTGCATCAATAATTAAAATACCTCCACCACCACACTATGACCGCAGTGGAATGTTTATTACTTACTGAAGGTTACAGTCGCGTAGCTAGTATTGAAATTTTATCGTTTATTTTACGTTCTGTTGGTAGTGAAAGGCGGTACAGGGGAAGCGACGCTTTGATTGCCCCCGCCATGTTACGCCCACAGCCAGCAAATGTGATCCAACCTCGCCGTGGTTTTTATTTCGTCCAGCTAGTTCAATCAATTTTATTACTTTATGCAAAAAGCGACTTCAAAAGTAAAGTCATTAATGGGAAAAGCCAGTCCTTGACCACAATTTTCCCGTTTTATAAGAGTACAGCGAGCAATCCAAATTGGAAAGCGAACAGACATCTGAATCTAGAATACTTAGAGGGCAATTTGTACTTAGGAGCTACGTGGTCGAATTTCGCACTGGCAGGTGCCTTGTTTAGTATAGTGCCTAAAGCAGGGATGACCAAGGGGTCGACCGGTCGACCGCGAAGGCGACTGAGGTAGCCCTAGAGAGTTAATTAAAATAAATAGAAAATTATGAAAAAATCACATCTTATGAAATAGGCCAGGAACTGTCTTGTCCTGTGTTGAGGATATTTCTTTAAAGTTTATCTTATCCACTATCGAAATACTTACAAACATATCACAAAAATGTTTTATCTCTTGTTAACTGCGTCCTGCGACCTCATAGGTCAAAAGTTTGGCCACCCCTGGCCCAGAGCTTAGATAGTCGCCTAATCGGTAGCGACTATAGTTGCCACCAAGCGAACACTCTATAACTTGTTTATTTATTTAGTACACTGTAAGTGCATTTGTTTCTTAATATTAATTGACACAAAACCCGGGTTGCTTTGTCTGTGTCTATCTGGCTATTTAACAGATGCATAGGTACAAAACAAAAACAAAATAGAAAACAACAAAATGAAATAAAAATTACAAACTATGAAACGTGGTATACCTATGTACCTATAGGTAGGAGAAAGCCGTTTGTTGGAACTTGGAAATGATTAGAGCGGGGCGGAAAAAATATCCGCGTAGTGGAAGTAGCCACCCAGAAGAACTAAAACTAATACAGGGAAGTTTTTATTGGTGTTTTGGCTGTTTGCTGGGTTTGCTTCCGGGCCCTTTCCACCAATAATATGAGCGCGTAGATAGTAAAAAATATCACGTCTTTTTTTCACACTCCGATATTTTTCATTTCCGGTCACTACGGAATACTGACAACACTCACTGGATCAAAAGCTAGATTGTCGTGATCGTTGTCATAAAATGGGATACAACTACGAGTCGGTTCTCATCAGAACCGCCTATGAAAAAATATTTTCAGGTGTAGCGCGATCGTGTTGAAGAAATTAATGAAATACTAGGCTATAAAACCGCGAAAACCTATAAACTCCATTAAGTATTTATGAAGATAATGACTGATTTGTAACGCCAGAAATGTATTAGCATAAAAGGATATATATATATATGTATTTTTAATCCCCGACAAAAAAAAGGGGTGTTATAAGTTTGAAGTGTATATCTGTCTATCTGTGTATCTGTATGTAGCATTGTAGCTCCCAAGTGGACGGACTGATTTCGATGCGGTATTTTTGTTTATTTAGAAGCCAGTTTAATCGAGATGGCTTTTAATTTTTTTCATTAAAAACAATTTATCAGTTTAGGAAATATTTAAGTATAAGTATACTTAGTCAGGGGTTTCCGTCAGTTTTCAGTCGGTTAGCTTATACTTAGTCAAAATATATTTTTTTAAAACTACTTCATAGGTATTCTATTTAACAGTAACCAAAGAACAACAAAAATATAGAAACAACAAAAATATAGATACTTAATGCAGTAGGTACAAAATGTCAAGATATTCCGATAATAAGCTAAGTTCTATGATAATTGACTGAAAATAAGTAATTAAGAAGACAACTGAATATTAGAGAGACAAGCTATGTGAACAAGGGGAGCAAAATAATTCCTACTAAACTATATTGATACTAATTATTCCTACTAAGGTATGTTAAAGTATTTTGAATATGGAAGGTACTAATTTAGTTTGAAGTTGAAAGGTTGAAGGTAATGAAATGCTTTGAAATTTTCACTTTGAACAGATTATGAAATATACTTAATTATGGAACATGGCTTGGCGAGGAGCGTCGGTGGCCGAGTGGTTAAGGTACTCGTAGGGTTCGAATCCCACTACCGCCATGTACCAATGACTCTTTTCTGAGTTATGTACATTAGCTTAAGGCTAACCGATGCTTTTACGGTGAGGGAAAACGTGGTGATAAAACCGGTACATTCAGGCAACTGAATGTGTTACCAAGATCCAATCTGGTGATCCCATGGTAGCAGGGTCACGGAGGTCGGATGGTAGTCGCTTCACTGTAAATATCTGATCTGTCTAATCCTGGATCATGGTCAAGGCGGACCCCAAGGCCTCGTGCGTGAAAGCACAACCGGGACATTAACACCAAGAGGATTTTTTAAGGGATAGCTTAGCGAGACCAGTTGACCCCTTAAAAATGCGCCGTAAGTCTGTCTCATAGGAAAAATACGAGCGGGACCACAGAATATTAATACTAATGTGATTCCGCGAACCACGCCTAGATCCCTAGGCTAATAATGACCTCCAATGCTAACCTAAAACGTTTGTGTTTATTTTTAAGAGCTTCATTAACGTTACATTGTTTTCCTCTCAGAGATTTAATTTCCGCACAGTTTTCTCGAAAAATATTAATCTTAGGTTTTCCTTATTAATTTCAAATTTTCGTTTAAACACCGATATTAAAATAGCAATTAGCTGTTCCGCCGCCATTCTTGATGAGCGTTTCGTTTGAAAAGTTTTCTGACCATCCAATTAAGCTTGCATTTTGTGTTATTTATTCAAAGGAATTTTTATGGAAAAATATCATAATTACAAGTGTAGTAATATTCATTTTTTTGATAATTATTTTTTGTTAGCATCATCATGTCAGCCTGAAGACGCCTACTGCTGGGCATAGGCCTCGCCCAGAGATCTCCACAAAGGCCGGTCTTGTGCTTTCCGTATCCAGTTATTACCTACGATCTTTACAAGATCGTCGTCGGTCCACGTTCGTCTTCCGGTACATGGTCGCCACTCACAAATTTCCCTGCCCCATCCGCCATCTGTTCTGCAAACTAAGTGCTGTGCCCACTGCCACCTAAGCTCAACAATCCTTCGGGCTCTTTCGGTTTGTTTGCTAATTATTTTGTTAATCGTAATTTGTACTACGGTAAAACAATGTCCCGCTAGCAAAGCTGGTGTCGGGAGCCTCGTCTGTTGCCCTCGCACCGTACGTGCCTTGGCTGTCCAGAGCGACAAACGAAAACATTGTGGTAAACAAGTACAGACACCTACAATGTTTAATAATGTCCACTTTAAAATGCAAACGACGACAATCTACCTGGGTATCCGAAGTTTATAATCATATTCCAGTTAGGTATTCAAAAAAGGAGTAAGACTACCTACCTCCTGCAAAGTAGTTGACGGAGGGAGAAAAGTTTTGGTGATGGAGCACTTTGCAGGTATACGTACCTACACAGTGTAAAGAGGCTTCAATCTTGTACGAAATTCCAATAAGAGTGAGTACGTGAAAGTAGCACTGTCTCAAAGGATATAATTTGAATGTGTATGTGTATAGGTACAATACGGGCTGACAATGATGATGATGAAGTAGGTGCCTACATATAATAAAAATAAAAATTTAATACACGTTTACATATTTTATATGCATAAAAATTTTACATATCGATTGAATGTATCTCTCAATACCAGAAGCGGAGATATTCCCCCACACGTCAGAGCAAGAATATTTTTATAAGGAACAATCAGCGAGCCGTGATTGGATTCATCCGTGGACGGGAAATTGATTTATTTCCCAATTGGAATTGTTGTGTACATCCCATCCTTCATTTACGCCTTCCCCAGACAACGAAAGAAAGAGGTCGGAGCACGTTTAAGTGAAATATTACGTTATTATGTATGTCCGCAGCAACTTAACGACCAATTTAAATACAGTTTTCGCCGGCAACCTGGAATTTATGGATCCAGTAACTATAAGCTGGCGGCCGCGATAACTACCCTGGTTACGTGTAAAATTCACCCAAGTATAAAAGCTTTTAAGTCTACGTTATTTATTTGAGTACCCCATCGTTAATTCCCAAATATTCACAAATGAACTACCTACTCACCTACTACCACACACCCTCACATACTTCTGAAAGAGCTCATACGTGTGTCGTACATAATAACCGCTTACAAACGCTCAGCAAGAAGTACAATCGCTGTGTAAACAATAATTCGTGAGCAGTAATAAATATGACGCGAAGCCAACAAATTTACACTAAGTAATGCAAATTTAACGAGTGTTTTAATTATTCGTAATAAAATGTGTACAAACCTGAAGGTGGCGTTGGCCGAGCGGGTTCGGCGGCTGGCGCGCAACATATCGCGCTACAGCGAGTTCTCGTGCGTCCGGACAAAGTTGCAGCGGCACATGCCGCCGGCGGGCGAGGGCGCGACGCGAGCTCCGCGGGCGAGCGCTCCGGACTGAACGAGGCGAGTGCCGACTGAGCCAGGAAAGGAAGGGTGGCTCGCCCCCCGCCCCCCCCGCCCTGCGCGACCCGCCGCGAGCCTTCGCTACCGCACCGGACACTAAGATAAAACTTTTATAATATTATTACCCATACAAAAGATGAATATTAATTTCTCGTTACTCACCCAAAGTTTTAAAGCGTGCATTTGTTTAACAAAAGGCGCTTTCAACGTTTTTCTTTTAGTCACTTTTAGTCATTTTTAATTCAGAACACATTATTTGCCAGAAGATGATCTCCGAAACTGGTCGCAGTTAATTAAAGGTTTATAAATGCAATATATTTAGTGGACTAATGTATAAAAGTGTTTTAATCTATAACATTATTTGCATTTACTAGGCTTGCGCTTCGATCGCTGTTCTATCCTGCTGTATTATACAACGAACGACCCACTCAGTTTGAACTGTCGAATGGAATATAGCCCCACATACCACAGTCTCCTATAAAAAAAATCCATCTGTTGTTATCTCTGTAATCCTTCTAATACCTACCCACTCGTAAATACTTAGAATATTTTTAAGCAAACCCTACATTTACTGTTTTTACACAAAAATATCCTGTTCTAAATATACTTTCTACTTATTCGGTTTTTACGCCTCTGCGCTTCAAAAGTTCTAAAGGAAATGACGCAGAACTAATCTTATTAATTTCTATTAATAGCCTACTTGTAGCAAAGCATCGCTTAATTAAAGACATTTCCTCGTGAATAGGTAATAGTATACGTTCCTACCATAAAATACAGATAGGTATAATTGTAAATCTGCAAAAACTAAATTTAAATGTAGGTGTAATGACTGGGCCAGAAAGAATATTGTAAGTTAACTTAAGTAAAAACGGGAGATACGTAGAGATAGTTCCACATGTAAAGCTGATTCCACTGCACTATTTTGTTTGTAATGTTTAAACCCAAAAACAACTGGACCGATTTTTAATTTATATTATTAATAGGAAGCTACGTTATTCCGGAGCGACATTTGCTACTTTGATCCCGGGAAAATAATAAGGTCCCAGGAGAAAGTTGAATATTTACAGAGGACCGAACTGCGCACGGGTGAAAGCCGCTGGGAACGGCTAGTCAATAATAAAAGTACATGCTCAAATTGTACAAAGTACAATTTCACAATGTTTTGTTATAAATTGTTTAAAGTGTATAATAAATTGTTTTCGATGCTCGAAAGCGATTTGTTAAATCCTACTCGAATAATAGGCATTTCATTGAATTTCCAATTATTTAACAAAATAGTCCCAATTCGAAGCCTCCTTCTCATAAACAATAAACTGCTGAGAACCTATATAAATAAAACTTTCAGCTCTAATGGAGTGTAACTTGAGGCAATGTGAAAAATCAACTTGGAGAGATTCCTTCGGCTGTAAGTTAGATTTTCAACGGTATTCTTGGGTCTTGGAATAGCTTAACATTTAATCGCTAGACTTGAAACCTTTCAGTAAAATATTCTACCTAATGTCTTATTAATCGTTTGTCAGTAGGTACGTATACTGCGTATTTAATTCTATTATACGAATACGAAACATCCTGTTCTTTTAGGACACCGTGAAACATACCCTCATTTCTGTTTTGAATATTAATCTCGACAATTCCACCTGGGTCCAGGCATCATTGCCTATTCGTTATTTAGGTCTGGGTCTTTGAAAAGTGTTGAGTTTTTGTCCTCGATAGCTCGCAGACCGTAATTAATAAGCTTTTGTTAAAACTGGGAACGTTTGAATCGACATTCTCCAACGAGGCCAAAAATGCTTGGCAGTTAGATTGCTCGGAGTCAGAGCCTCCGACTAATCCTTGCTCGCAGACGCTTTGGGACGAGTCGCTCTGCAGATTGGTGCGAAAAAACCTTTTAAGCGCATCAACCAACTCTGCCGTGTGGTGTCCGGCAGAGTAGAATAGCACAAAACCCTTACTTACACTCATGGGTGTCGTACAAGGCAACTAATGTTTTTGAGGCAAAAGATCAAGAGTCTCCGTAATCTGAAAAATTTGCATCAGCATTTTCCATTGTTATATTTAAACACTGCGATCTTCAACCCGTCTGCCAATCGTGGAGATTATGGCACTAACCTCCCCTTTCGTGGGAGAGGCCCTAAGTCCTGCAGTGAACTGTTACTGGCTGTTATGATGATCCAACTCTGCAGAGCGTGGTCGCCTCCAAGAAGCTGGCGAGTGGGAGTCGGGTCTCTGGCTTCAGGCAATGCATTCTACTTAACCGTGCCACGTATATACTTTCCACGGCCCTTCGTCAAGGCACAGCCTGTAGCGCTCCGTAGCAATGACGCTGTGGTCGGCGCATTCGGTGCGCGTTGCGAGATTTGGACCCTTCCTAACACTTCGTATTATGTAAAGTTTTATCAAAATTCGTTTTTACGTTAAACTTTAACCGTTAGAAAACCATACAGCTAAGCACTTCGCTACTAAGAAAACTAAAACTATAATTTATTACGTCATAAACGCGAAAGTTTATGAGGATTGATGATGATATGGAGGAGGCTCGAGTCGAGGCAAGGATATGGACTATAACGAGCTATTGATAATGATCGTAATGAATGACTCTCTTCTGAGTTATGTACATAAGTTAAATTCTAACCGATGTTCTTACGGTGAGGGAAATATCGTGATGAAACCTGCACATTCAAGCGACTGAATGTGTAACCATGATCCAACCTGGTCAGGTTCCCCTGTTAGCAGGCTCACGGAGGTCAGATTGCAGTCGCTCCACTGTAATTACCTGATCTACCAAATCCTGGATCATGGTCAAGGCGGACCCCGGGCCCTGGCACGCGAGAGCACAACCGGGACATTAAGATCAAGATGATGATGGTGATGGTGACGATAGTCATGAGCTTCCTACCTTTAGTATTTACGTAAATAAAATTAAAATACAAAAACCTATTCAACCCTATAATTCAAATTTGTGCGCGAAAGTTTATTGAAAAGTAATCCTGCAAGGGAATCCATGGTAATGTCAGTATCGCGTTTCAAGTCTTCCGTTAATCGAGCGCCTCCTTTGTCGAGAAACTACCTAATACTAACTACATGTAGGCGAAATCGTATAACAACTATATTCACAAATTTCTATTTACTCTACTTCAATTCTACACAGTAGGTAACGAATTCCCTACGAAGCTGTTTAAAATAAAATACACACATTCGCCAAAATTGTATCCATCGATCACCGAATCGTTGATGCGTGAAACGGCGGAAATGATGGGTAATAATGTATTTTTAGGTGGGTTACGTATTACGCATATCATAAATGAAGCAAATTTACTTAAGTGCCAAGGGTGGAGGAACATTCATTAGTAGTAAAACGCTCTGAAGTCGCGGGTACGGGCTTATATTGGCTTGGCGTAGGCATCGATTCGTAGGGAATCAGCTATCTATAGAATTTGTCCATTATAGGGAAGTAAATTAATTCGGAACATATCAATATTAAAATATACAAGTAACGTCATACAAGTGCCACTATAAAGCAAATGTCAAACCAAATGTGTGGTAAGCGCCAATAGGTAAACTTGGTCCTTCGATTTACCGGTCAGCCAGACCCACCGTGACACGGTTACACCCGATCCGATTTCTTTGAACGATCGCTTTTTTATCAACAAATTTGCTCTGGCCGTCCGTATTGATGTCCCTCATTACTGTTGTAAGCAAAAAAGGCCAGGTCAGTTGGCCGTTTGTATAAAATGCTAAACCTCGAATAAACCCCGAATAAAAATTCTGTTATTGGTAAGGTTTTTTTTGGAGCAATGCTCGTTTATTACGGGCTCAATATTAAAGTACTAATTGGGCACTTGAATGTCCGGTGTAATGGGCACTTTTGGGGCTGGCGAGCGGAGAATCTCGTTAGCTTATTCACCCACTTTGTTTGTTCGCATTGTTTGCACTTGCATTCTCGGTTTTGTTGTATCGATAGTCCCAATTAACGTTTAAACCCATCGCCGACGCGGTGGACCACACCGTCTTTATTTTAATTATTCGCAAACAAAGTATCTGATCTAAATTTTAACTATCTAGTTTACTTCAATTCGGTATTAATTTTCGTTGTAAAATTCTGATATTTTTTACTTAATTCTAGTGTAACGATAATCCAAAAAACTATTCATTACCAATATTTCAGTACTGGTTATCCAGAACGTCAATCCCGGCTTCTGCCAGAATCCGCGATCCTCCTCTTTCTTCTCCACGGAATTACCCTACATCACCACATTTTTATTTCATTTGTGAGGAGTACGCGGAGGTTTATCGTCAGCGCCGGCCAAAGTACGAGTGTTTCTCCCGCCACGAGGGTTCAGAACTAACAAATATTAAACATTTTATCAAAATCTGTTCATATGCGAAGTATATACTCACATAACCTACATTTATAAGCGGTTGGAAAAAAAACATTTTTAAATCTGATTCCATCAAAAACTAGTTTAATTTCCTGATAAAAAGGGCTCGTGAATGTTCGACTGACCGCCAGACTGGCAGAAGGGTAACAAAAAGTATATATGGGATCCATTTTCCGATTTAGAAGTCCAAAACCCTAAAAACGAGACATTGATAAATATAGGTCAAGTGCACGCAAAATATGTCTGATCTAATATGATGTACATGTCGTTGTTTTTGTAGGAAGTTTGTCTTGTCTGTCTGTCTTGACTCTCTGTCAAATTTAGTCCCATTCTCAGCGGCTATAGATAGAAAGGTCAATGTGTAAATCAATAAGGTTCCATAGTCGAACACATAGCTACATCTCCGGCCGGCTCACGAGTATCAATAATTTATTGATTTAAATTCACATGTTCCAACAATAGCGACGTGTTCAATTGTGTAATTTGTCGGGCAGACTAAGTATGTAGTGAAGAAGTACTTATACAGCCACGCAAAATAAGATTTTTTATAGGAACATTTATTATAACGCTCTCTATTTAATTACTCATATGTTATCCGTTGTCGTGTGTTAGTTTTTCTAATGGAGGGTAGGTATACAATAGAACAGCGACACGCTGCCACGCCTCTGCATCAGTGCGAATATGTACTTACATTTTCCCGGCGCCTCTCCGAGGTAAGAATTTTTATGCTTATGTTTTATCATACACTGGCAAAAATATGTTTATACTGCTGCCGAGCTGTAAAAAAATAATATGATGTCGCGTTGTACTTACATTATGTAAAATATGAAGAGTCTCAAGGACCAACATATTCGCTCGCAGGCACTTGAAGTTATTAGTCGGAAATGGAATTTTTATTAAAATAGTAGTGGAAACTATTCATTAGATAGATATCTACAGTACTTTACATAAGTGTCGTACTTTTTATAAGACTATTTTATATTTTTGCGCGTTTAAAATTAACAGACGTAAAAGTAGAAAATATCACAATAACAGATTCTAAAATAATCCATATTTCTGTATAGGTTGTGTACCTAGAGATTTTTTTTAAAGAAGGTGTAGCGCCTACGCTCCGCTCCCGTCCATTTTTCCTGTAAACCCGTTTTATGGGCTATACGCGCCATATGAAACTTTATAATGGTTTGCACTTCTTCTTTTTAGATAATACTCTCCGGATTGTACTAAGAGATACGTCGGTTATTTGTCAAAATTGTAAACAGGCGTATAACAGTAATTAGTACCTTAACTTATACGTCACATTTTTCTCGTTCACTTTAAACTTTTTAATAATTATTTTAGGAACCAGGCTCATTGTGCACGGTTCGGTTAGGTATTTAAAATAATTAAATCATGCCTTTTTCTGGTTACTTCTGGCATTGGCAATTAATATTCTGGGGCATGGCTCAGGGTAGTAGCCTGGGCGCTTTGCCGCCAGGTGCCGATCTTGAGGCCTGAACCTCCCCTGCGCTCGCAACCGCCACACTGAGCTCTAGGACCAACATCCTTTGCCATACTCCTCTCACCAGGGCACTCACACTTATCAACGACAAACTATAGGCATTTATGTTCGATGCCCACCTAGGTATTTTATGCATGATGTAGGAGTGGCTTATTTGATAAAGTGGTTTGTGTGTTTATTCGTTTGAGGTTCTAGTTTGAGCAATTGAGTTATTATGTATATATTACTACATAGAATAGATAGATTGGAATAACTTATTCAGATTAACGACAAATATTTTTCTTTAGGAAACCGTAAATGGAATTTCATACCTGAAAGGAAAAATATGTTATAAAGTTTTTTCGGGCTTCTTCTTCTTCTTGGCGTCAAATCATGGGGCACAGATAAGGCTTCGCCTATTTCATTCGTATTCTTTACATCTTTGTACTAATATTAAATGTATCAAATGTACTGTGCCATGTGTGGGATAGATGTATTAAAGGATTTTTATTTATATATTTTATTTATTTATTATAGAGAGAAAAAGTTTGTCTTTTTATTTCATGTAAAGAATAAACTAGACTACTAGACTGATTTAAAATATTCTTTCACTAATAGAATGCTATATTTTCACTGAGTAACATAGGCTACTTTATATTCCGGAAAATAATAGGATCCCGCGGAAAAGTTGATTGTTTACCGAGATCCGAACTGCGCGCAGGTGAAAGCCTCTGAGCCAGCAATTAGAAACGAAAAAAAGACAACGCCGACATGCTAATAATTCCTATGTAGGTTGGTAGGTATCCTGAAGATTCATAATTCTTAATAAAACATTTGGCACTTGTAATTTATGGAAAGTTATTCAAATCGTAACGTGGTACCGTACCGTGTGCGTCTATGCGTGTGAGTGAGGCGGTTTCTGTCCTGTGAGCGTGCGTTTTATTAATTAAATCTGGCTGCCACGAACACCGTCAGCAAGCACAGTGAGCATTAATAAAACATTACGCGCTGTATACCTATACCAAAATTCGAATAAAACGAATTTTAAAATTATACGCTTTTGCGGGCCGCTAGATTTCATGGCGAACTCCTCAGGCCTGACAGAGCCCAGGAGTCCCTATTTTTGAATCGCTCGCCTCGATTCGAACGGTTTTCAATTATTATTTTCGTTATGAAAAATTCGATATTTTGATGCATGATGGTGATTTTTCCTATTTTTGAACCATAGTCTTTTGGTGTTGAGAATGTCATTTAAAAATATTGAAGTTTCCATGCCAAAAAAAAAATTGAAAACGCAACGAAGGGAGCGACATGGCCCCTGCCACTAGTAAAACCACCACTATCTAATATTTTCCAAAGTATAATAAAACATATCATCAACACTTCCGTTGCACTGTTGAACTTGAGCCTCCACATCATTGGACGGTTTAGACATAATCTCCATTGGCAGATAGATTAGCTGGTTTGCCAAGGTATTTGTTGTATTCGACACTGCCGGACACCACTCGTCCACTACGATTGTCATAATTATTATTCAAATTTATTGCCAGTGGAAATGATCCTATTAGTGGATATCACTGGAAATAATTATAGCTTCTCACCGCTGTTTTCGTAATTAGCCAGGATCAGACAGCGATACCCCAAAGATATACTATAATGTAAAGTAAGTGTACTTACAATATTAATTGATTGCCTGGTCAGATATTAAATGGGATTTATTTAACAAGTAGTATGATAAGAATTGCATGAATAAATATGAATACTAACCTAATATAATACTGTTTTCTATACTACGCTGCGACAACCGAGCATACAACCCACCTGATGGTAAGCGGGAACTGTAGCCCATTACATTTACGATTCATGCATTTAGGTTTAAGTTTCTATTTTACTAATTACAAATTTACAAAAAACACTAAGGGTGACTAAATAAAATAATCACCAAACCTACTGATAGAAAATTTGTCGCACATCGGTATCTATTAGGAAACCCGCCCAGACAATTACACAAAAAACAACTGAGAAACCTTAATAAAACTAAATAAAACAATCAATTTTGTCCCAGATATTAGGAAAGCTTCCCAGAAGACTGGCCGCTTTGCATAGCTGGATAGCGAGGCTATATTTGCTGACCGCAGTGAAGGCCAGCCTTCTGGTCTTTAGTAATATCGACCAGGCGCCTAGCTAGCTCCCGAAATAGGGAGAGTGCGCCTGGTCCCCACGGACGGCGCAAATATTTGGTCTTCACCAAGACTTGCATATTTACGCCGTTTGGCATTTTCAGCTGAGGCGACACCGACCCCAGCTTGACACGATCTCATTCGCAAATGATTGGTATAATAATGAAAAAATTTAAGTACTTAATGACTTGCCGCGCTAAAAGGAATGTATCCTATATTATTAACATTATCTAATACCTAAATTATGAAATATTGTTTTTACATATAACCCACGTAATGCAATTTCCCATCAATCGGCCTGAAATAAATGGTATTTTTTATTGACCCTCGGTCAACAAGCACCCATGACCTCCCTTGGTCCACACTAGATAAATAAATTCATGATTTTTCCAAGATTATGTTCGTTAAAGTGCCCGAAACACTGACCCATATCACCCACACCTAACAAAAAGTAACATATATGTTACTTTGCTTTTAGCCATTTCGAAGTTATCCACAAAAATGAGAACATATTTTAGATATAAGTTTGGACCGTGACTTTCAAAAGTTAGCCAAATCTCACTTATTATGACATCTTTCTGCACTTTAATATTACTAGTGCTTTTTTGGGTACCGACATTTTATCATAGAATTGTGGTTCATAGAATTGTTTGCTTTCCTCAAAACCTTCAAAAATTTGGGCCGGAGTGGGCGAATAGATTCCGCTTGACACCGGACACCACAGGTGACCTGAGAGCTGGCTCGTTCCTCGGGAAAATAACAATTTCCTGCCTCGTAGGAAATTATTATTTTCCTACGCAGACAGTTTTCTGGACGACAAAGCAGTATGCACGATCCCCTTTAAAATATGTGTATTGAATTAAGTGAAAATTTAGGTTAAGATATTTTAATAGTAGTAATTTATTATATTCTACTTGATTACTAAATCAAGCTAAAACACACACAAAAACAAAATATGTCACATAATATTAGATATCTGATTGTGCAAAATCAACCTTTCATTGTATCGCCTCTAAAGTATATAGCTTGATTTCTATAACTTGACAGCTTTCATCACGAGTAGGTACGCAAAGAAAGTATAATTAAAATAAAATTAACTTTTTGTCATTATATATTGGAGTTATACACACAAAAATTATATAATTTTTAGTACAGTGATAACAATTAATAGAATAACAAACGTGCGTGAATTAGAATGTAAATTATAATTTCTCTGTCTACTATTACAATAGTATACTTATGATCGAAACGATAACTGCAGATCAAGTTGTATTTTACGAGCAATAGATACCTACATCCTATCAATGTCAAGTAGGTGGTAGACCTTGAAGAAAAGGGATAAACTTTTTCCAAACACCTTCCGCAACGGATCGCGCGATAGGATTCTACAATCAATCAAACAATATTTTTAAGAAATTGTCACGTGCCATACAATAAATATTAGTTCCTTTATAAGCCACGACAGTACGCTTAAAATTTATTAATTTTTAATACAGAATGGCGCTGAGTGCTGAGATATTCAGGGCTAAGACGCACACTTATATCTATAGCGGGAATACGAACGAAATTACCAAACAAAGGTTTCAGGCAACTTTGCGGCGTCGCATCGCAAAGACGGCGTCGCACCGCAATACGATACGGTGATGCAACGCAAAAACATTCAACACAATGGCATCGTATGAATGAAGGAACAACGTATCGTACAACGAACATGACTTGACATGACATGACAAAGGACGGGATGTTCCTCAATTAAAGAAATGAAGTAATCGGTATCGTAATTAGTCATCTTGTTCTGAATTACGTTCCTGTTCCACGAGTGACCACTGACTGAAGGGTAATTAGGGTAATACGTAATCGCATTGTTGATGTGTACGGTAAGGCAGCGTATCGGATAATTCCGGGAAGCGTTGTACAACGCAATAGATTTCTACGAAGCGTCGTCATATAGCAGTGTTGTGGCCTAGTCCTTTGTATGTTAACTGTCAAGCAACTCGAATAGTAGGCTTTTGAACTGAACTGCTTCACACTGCGTATGATTCCTCATTTGACGTGAGTGGAACATTTTCATAGTGGATTTACGCATAGTATCTTAGGCATCTAGGGCATCTTAGCCCTTGGCGGAGCGTCGGTGGCCTAGTAGTACAGGTATCCGACTTCCCGACTCGCAAGCGAGAGGTACCGAGGTCGAAACCCAGTACCGCCATGTACCAATGATTCTTTTCTGAGTTATGTCCATTATTTGAACACTAACCGATGCTCTTACGGCGAGGGAAAACATCGTGATGAAACCTGCACATTCAGGCGACTGAATGCGTAACCATGATGAAATTTGGTTTAGGTTCCCCGGGTAGCGGGGTCACGGAGGTCAGATGGTAGTCGCTCCTCTGTAATTACCTTATCTGCCAAATCCTGGATCATGATCAAGGCGGACCCCGCTCCCTCGTACGTAAGAGCACCACCGGGACATTAACGCCATGATGAGATAATGAGCATCTTAGCCCTTGGCACTGCTTTCGCGCCAGTGACGTATCACATCGTAGATCTGTCATAAGAAGCAAGATGCAAGAAGGGAGTGCAACTCCCTTGGCATCACATTCGCACCAGACATAATGGCATGCCGTTTCGTCTCGTTTCCCATAATTCAAATTGCAAAATTGTCGTTGCTATTTTAATTGATTGAACGAATTGGGATGATTAATTTATTATGTATATGTGATTTATTAATAGGCTTATGTCCTTGCATTGGACGTTGTTGATGATACTGTCAATTAAATTTTAATACAGTAGTAATGTGGATCTACATCCGATTTATAAAATAATATTATTAATGTAATTTTATTGGCCGTGTGGTGTCCGGCAGAGTAGAATACGGGTGTAAGGGGTTGGTGCTATTCTACTCTGCCTATATATCGATCTCCAACCCGCCTGCCAAGCGTGAAGATTATGGCAATAACCTCCCCTTTCGTGAGAGAGGCCCTAAGCCCTGCAGTGGAATGTTATGGGCTGTGATGATGATGAATTTTATTTATTAATGGTTAAATAACTTAAATCTAAAATACCGACCTAAATCTCAATATAGCCCACTACCTGCTCTCCCTACTTAATCTAGCTTTACAACACGAACGTATGCCTAAGTCATATTAAGTCGTAGTCTAAATACTATAACGTATTCCAGCCACGATTTGTACCTTAATAGACAGTACACAACCCCCGTATTAAGACGTTAACGACGTAACCAATATCGACAGGCGTCGTAGATAGCGTCTAGATTTCCTGTACGAGATAAGTGCGTCAGACATTCCCTGACATCCGACGCACAAAGTGCCGATAGTGGCAACACGTCGTCGGTATATGAATCATAACTCCGGTGAAGAGCGTGTAAGCCAACTCTCGTGTAAACGGGCACTCGTGCGGGGTATAGTACACACTGAACAATGTAGCAGCCGCACTATACAACATACTTCCTTTTCTCATTCACTCCGGTATTGTTCGCCGTGGTTATACCATAGGAGTACCTAGTGAACAATAACTTACACAATTGTAAGGAATTTATGAGATGCGACGTAGTTTCTTATTTAATACCTACACATAAAATCGTATTATATCATAAGAAATTGAAATGTTGAATATTAATTTCTGTTACGGGTCTTTGTGCCGTATATATAATAAGTATGTAATTTTAGAAAAAAATGTAAAGGCATACGTAGTTTATCATTTATCGAACACCCATAACACAAGCTTTGCTCACTTTGAGGATAGAAAGCGCTGTGTAAAATTGTCCAAGCATATTTATTTTTTATATGTTTATACGTGATGATGCTCTGTTCCTTCTGATCCTATCCGGCGTCGTAACTTGTCTTCCAACATTCATGGGGTTGGATTTCACCCCAAAAATATAATTCAAAGCGCACAAGGTCTCAATTTGTTCCGCGGGTGAACCACAAACGAAACAAACGTAACACTTATATTTGAAGAGATTTATTGCGACAAGTGTGTGTCATACGCTGGAGCGTGATGTCACATATTATGTGGTAGTGAGAAGGTAGAAAATGTTTTCCAGGTGCCTACAGAATCGAATTTCCGTAATCACCGCTACCAAATAAAAAGGAGGACAAAGTTCAAGATATGTCGGGGATAAAGGAATTCAGTCTAAGTAGGTAACAGGTTCTTTAGGTCATTTTATTCCTTCAACGTAGGTATTAAATATGCGAAAGACTGTTACCTATACTTTCACACAACTTTATTGGACGGCTTTTATGAAATTCCAAAATAATCAAACCCGTGATACTTAATTAATTAATTCCCATAAGTTTGACAATATTCTGTCTTCAGTGTTAATAGGATTATTTTCACAAAATTACATAACATTGAATAAAGAGCACTTTCTATCTTGACAGAGGTAGGTACTCGTGTTTAAAATATTGTAATTATGACCCAATATACGAGTAGTACCGTAGTTATTCTTCAATCAACCGACAAAACGATTCAGTCAGAAGAAAAATAGATTTTGCATTACTCCTATGAATTTTACAGCAATATTCCGGAGATAGACGGAACAGCCCAGAATTGGCAATAATAGATTTGAAATTGGCGCCCAACATGTGACCGAACCAGATATAGCGTGCCTTAATCCGCAATTGGATATGTGGCGCTCCCCATTTACATTCTGAATAAAGTATAATGTTGGCAGAGAATATTTTTTCATTTCGATTGGTAGACAACAGGCGAGCATACCACCTGATGGAAACTGGTTACCGCTTCCTATGCCTATATGATTATAGAATAACACAGTTGTGATAGAAACAATATTACGCACCGTGTCGTGATCAAGAGTGTGGTTCTTATGGCACACCCACCGTTTCATGTGAAACAGCAATAACTGAAAACACACGAATACTCAATACGGACTTAATAAAAATACAAACATACGTGTAATATTTAATGAGGTAAATATTTAATGTTGTTGCCTGCTTTTCTCAGTTGTACCTTTATACATACCGATATGGTTAAAGACGACTCCAATGTTACAAATAACTCTATTAAACCATATTACCGACCCGCAGATGGTGCCTAAAATGAGAATTATCTTTCTAATCACTATACTTATCTATCATAATCTTCTGAAATAGACATTTCATAAAGTACTTTACATTTTCAGACATTTGAATGGCTATTTATAACCAATTGTAACTTTTAATGAGGGGATCAAGATGGTTATTTTGCTGTTCTTACGGGCCTCCGCGCCGGAAGTTAGCATTGAGGTGTAAAATTACTGAGATTGTTAAATTTATTTTTGATGTTAAGTCACCAATTATTCTGTTTTACCTTTCCCTGAATTATCGCGTCCTTGGAAATTCGAAATAACTGAGTTTTATACAAATTATATCTAATATGAATAAATTGATTAGTGAATATTGTCTAGTGGATTTAAAGAATTGCTAGCTTTAACCACACGAATACGTCGAGTACGTACCTACTGCATGTGCTTGTATTCGGTATGTGTGGATGATTATTCAGAACATTTCATGCCTCAATAGATATTCAAGCTTTACCTACGTGTATCATAAAGTATGGATATATATCTAAGTGGAATCTTTGTACATCTCTAATCTGTGCAAAACCATAATTTGTGTGTAGGTAACCTACTTGGTAAATGAGGCCGTCAGAATAAAGGCATGCGAATCAAGTGGCTCGTTATTTTTTATTCATTTTACAAGTAAAT
The DNA here is from genome assembly GCA_907269095.1 of Blastobasis adustella. NCBI lineage: Eukaryota > Metazoa > Arthropoda > Insecta > Lepidoptera > Blastobasidae > Blastobasis > Blastobasis adustella. The sequence goes on from OU026114.1 coordinate 19,633,441, forward strand.
TGAGAGGATGCGGTTGTGGAAAATTGCCAAAGTCGAAGGCCATTTATCAACGCCACTTTGTGACGTTTTGCGCCTTCGCTGAATCTTAATGGAATAGACACCGCGGCCGGCGGGCGGTGGGCGGCGCGGACAGCGGCGGACTCGGCCTGCCGAGACGCTACTAACCACAGTTTGTCATACTATCAAAGTATATACATAATATTTAACACGGACGGTCCACCTGATGGAAAGTGGCCACTGTCGTCGTGGACATCTGCAACCTAAGGGGAGTGGATGTGCTGCCGGCCTTTGATGTACCTGTAGACATGGCTTTTAACGAATCTCATACTATAGTTTTAGGTAGTTGAAGAGGAAAGGCTTCGGGAGGCTCATTGCACTACGAACTCTATTGAAAAAAGGCTTGCGATGCTCGTGCGAAGTGTGTAATATGCTTGCCCTTCTACTTGCTAGCCATCCTACTAATGAATAAAATAAAAGACGGTCTAATCAGACAACTATCGTTATTAACAAACCATGACGATACTTTTTGTATCAGAATCGTGACGAATACTGACGTCTCGACTAGTAGAAACGAAACAGATCCAGTCGACGTTTCAATTCCGATTCCAATCTCATGTGGACCACGAAAAACTCTCAATTTATTTCAGCTTCCTACAAAAGTTTTCATATCTTTCACCAGTGGACGCGTTGGGATTTCGGCGAGGCGAGTGTTTCAGGAGCCCTCTCACGTCCTGCTGTCACAAGTAGTAAAATAAAGCGGGGACTCCAAACGTCTTCACTTCAAACCTCTTATCGATTTATAGAGTTAACGTAAGGCAGCATTCCGACATTGCCGAAAATCTTTTGAATTTGAGAATGAAATTATAATGGCCATCATAATTACGCGAGACACTTCGCGCACTCAAAATGAAAAGCTCTAAGCTTCTAATAAAAAATGTACTTACCTGTACAAAACATAAAATCCACTCTCGTGTGAACTAAAAATTCTCTGCAAGCTCCGCGCATAGAGGGCGGTCCTAGACGGACTTTATCCCAAGCATTCCTTTGACGGGAAAGTTGTATAGCGAAACAATACCCCTTAGGAAATCACGGTACACACCTATCAGCGAGATGGTTTTATTACGGCGACAGCACAGCAGGATGTAAATAAACCGTGTTCCGTTATTGGATATGTTAATTACATTATTTGCATTGTCTCCGAGTGGGACTGATATAGCGCGTATAGCGGTGAAGGCAATAGGCGGAAGCCGGTGCGACAACTCGCATACCCAATAGACACGGTGGGCCTCCTAGCATTAGGTACTATTAATTAACATTATTAACACTACATGCGCAGACGTAGCGATAGCGGGGGCGCGGAAGCCGTAGCGAACTATGTGATGAAGAATGTACGTAAAGTTGGTAGGGAAAGCTGTTGTTTACATTACTATTCTGAAGATACACCAAAAACGTCTAAGATCAAGCACGTTTTTATCCCTAGATATATAAGGTGGTTCGTCGCCTACACTAAATTTCTCATGCCATTCTTTAATTAATTTGAGTGTTTAGTAATTGGATTATGGTTTCTATAGCTAAATAATATTAAATTAAATCAGTTAAATCGAAAAAAACACAATTCTCTGCTACATGTCGTGGCCTATTTATTTAAATGTTTTTCTTTTTCGTTGCTTTGTTTTTTTATTAACATGTAGAATCCATTTCGCGGTTAATTCACAAACATACATGAAATATGATATAAAATTTGTATGAAAAACTTACCTCAACAGAGTACCGATCTAGTTGCTCTGGCTTAAAATAAAATGCTCCAGTATATTGGTTGTTGACAGCGACAGTGCGCATGTACTTGACGTGCATTTTTCAGAAGGCATCAGAGCGAGCAGATCGCATTACCGAATCGCATCCGGATTTAGCTAGCGAGAGTAGCGTGCGATAAAATGCGGCGGTTTTGTCGCACCGCCATTTGTCATTGTGAATGCAGCTTAATAAAGACGTGGCGCACCGTGCGGTTATGCGGCTGCTGAGGAGCTGGCTGGCTTCGACGCAACATGCACCGAACATAGCCCCTCAATATTGGCTGACACGTCCCCGTTTCGAATTCAGATGCTATCTCTACGTAGCTACCACTGTAGTCATTCGATTATTAGATTTAAGTACGTATCTAATCAATATTACGCTTTTGTTAAGGTACTATGGTGGAGGTAAGTGTTTATTTTTGGAATGTTTGGAATGTTTGAAGGCGTAAAAGGGCGTAAGTTTCGATTTGGCACCTCGGATTCGGTAGGCAAGTAAAGCGCCCTCCCTGATATCGTTCGTATAATGAAATGCCTTTTCGATATTAAAGGTTTCGCGTCGAATCAATTACAATGAGTCGTTTGAACTCCTCATTTTAATACAAACGTAAGCTTTAGTCTTAAACTATTGAAGTGTTTAGCGAAATAAATTCAATCAATTTTAGGTCGGCTGCTAGTATAAAGACCTTTTTGTAGAGTCGGTGTGAGAATTGATTAAATTGTTTTGAAATTGAAAGTCTGCTAAAGGATTAAAAATATTTAAGTTTTACCTTCATTGAGTACAATCGACACTAAATATTAACTAGTGGACCCGACGCGACTTCGTTCGCGTACACCTACTTTTCCTCTATCTAACTTTTTTTCTTGCTTAAAAACCTACCTCTTGAATCACTCTATCTATTGTTGAAAGCCGCATTATAATCCGTTGCGTAATTTAAGATTTAAGCGTACATAGATACTGACGGCGGGAAGCGAGTTTGTTTTATACTATGTACAGATCAGAAAATTCTGTCAAATAATTCCAGTAATTCCGAAATAACCTTAGCAGAAAATGTTACCTATAGAAACTACTCTGCCGAAATATAAACAGCAGTAATCCCAACTCTGAACAATCACGGCGCTCTACGATATCACCCGGGGACACCTTGCCAATGGCCCGATTGGGAAATTGAAACGTCAATATTTTTCACCGGGTCAATTTCGGCCAATACCTACCCGTCTTAGATTGCGCGACAAAGATTCCAGAAACATTTTCGTACTCAGTTCAGTTTCGACATATTTAATGTATTATCCATAGTTTTCTAAGTCTTTGTTCATCTTGGCGTTAATATCTCGGTTCTGCTCTCGCGCGCGAGGGCCCGGGGTCCGCCTTGACCATGATCCAGGATTTGGCAGATTAGATATTTACAGTGGATCCACTGCCATCTGACCTCCGTGACCCTGCTACCAAGGGAACCTGACCAGATTGTATCATGGTTACACATTCAGTCGCCTAAATGTGCAGGTTTCATCTCGATGTTGTCCCTTACCGTAAGTGCATCGGTTAGCATTCAACTAATGTACATAACTCAGAAAATAATAATTGGTACATGACCGCAGTGGTATTCGAACCCGGTACCACTCGTTTACGAGTCGTATACCTTAACCACTCGGCCACCGATGATCCACTTATTTTAATGTCAATAAGTCAATTGATTGATATTTCTGTGGATAATACTTATTTTGGGATCCGATTGACACCTCGTAACGGTAATTATATAATTAGTTACAGTTGTAGTGCTATACTTTTGTCGTGTTCTGTCGTAACTTCCTTTAAGTAACTCGCCGACATTCCACGTACGCACATAAAAAAATATAAGTAGATACTAGATATGTAGGTAAGTATCTTTATCTCTAGGGTACAGTTCTGAAACGTACAAAAAGTAAGGAGAGTTGGACGCGTGGAAAATAAATGTCTCTTTTGTGGCATTACTGGCTTAACTACCCAATTAGAGGCACATTATGAGAAACTTTGGGTCAGTAATCCCAGGCTAGCGCTGTGTATGGCGTATACATATGACTAGAATATACTTTGGGAATTATTCAAAACAGATAGGTACAGATAAGAACAGAGTAGGTTTTAACCTATTTTAGAATCTATTTCTTATGTTTGTATAAGCTCGAGGTCGTAGGACGCCGATGGATATCCAAAGTGTTTGTGATGCTCAGCGACAACAGCCTATCTGATGGAAAGTGGTAACAGTTACCTATCAAAACTGCAAAATCGCAAGTGTGTTGACTCTTTTAGGCCTATTGCCTGTAATTATGCCGCTACCTTATCCTTCAAACTAGAATATAATAATGTATTGTTGCTTGGCGGGTAATATAGATAGAGGATGAGATAGAAGATGTGCCCATTCAGGCAGAACTTCTCAAGCTTAACAGAGTCCTACCACCGACCGGTGAAAAACAGGCAATCTCTACACTTTAAAGCATCATTGAACGGAATGAAATTTCATTAAAAACCTATCTGAAAGCAAGGTTCCCTGGTGTGTTCGTAATGAAAGGGGCTTATTAATGTTTTTAGTCATGTATGTTTATTCGTATTGCATATAGATTAATCTGTGGCCTTTGTCAGAGTCGCCTCACGCGGCCCGGCGCGCCAATTCAAATGCAAATTGAAAATCGACCCCCCGCCCTCCTTCGGGCGATCCCCCTTCTTAATTACCGAGTTCACGTCGCCGACAGGAGCCGGCCACTGTCTAATTTAGTCCAACTTTTACACTTTTTATCATGAGTTAAACAAAACATGAAAGCAGGCTGCCCAAGAGGCGCGCGGGGTGTCGGTTCACCCGGGAACAATGCAATTCATTAGCGGGCCATATCGTACACGCCGCCCGCCCGCCTGCCTGCTCTACCCGCCCAATATCGTCGGGATAAATACTAATAATACATGCAATTATATAGTATCATACTACTGACACATGCTATTAAGTTGAACGCTAATACGGTTATGCGTATGATATTCGGTAGAGTAGGATTAGCACCAACATCTTCGCCTGCTACTGGTATTAAAGTCTAAGTATAATCAAACCAACTGGGTGAAATTTGTAAACCAGAATTTGTAACTATTTGTAATTTAACATTGTAAAGTATGGAGGAGGCTAAAATTTGTTGATGATGATGAAGACACACCTGCGTGTCTGTTTCGAAAAGTATGTTGACACAGTACCACCTGGCTGATGGGGAAGCATGGAACGTATTTTCGAACTTCTGAATCTGAAAAGGTACTATATTTTTGCATTTAGCAGTGGGCGTTTTTCGGCTGATATGATGACGATGAACTAATACAATTTAAAACATTTTGCCAAACAATATTAATAACGTTACACCTCAAAATTCGAGATAACGTTAAGAAAATATTGTTATTTCCTTATTGACGTCCCTCAGAGCAGCAAATTGGTAAGTGTTGCGTCAAATATTATATCGTTGGCTCTATCGATAGCACTGAGCTAACACGAGTAAAACCCCAACATTCCACATACACAGTTTATTAAATTGTAAAGGTCACGTACCCGCGTGACTCCCTTAAAAAATATGAATGGCCTTGGCTATGTATCGATATGTTAGGAACAAAATCTCGTATCAATTACGCTTGCAATTATTAATATTTGGAAACAAAACTATGGTGAAGGGGAAGAATGTGGTTTTTGCAAACCCTGTTACGGCATGTGTCACATTTATTTATGAAAGCATTCTAGCCAGTCTGTTTATTCCTATAGGTATATAGGTACGTATCACACACTTCTCTTATTTTGAAATAAGTTGGTATTCTATAAAGAAAGTTTCGCGATGCCATAAGTTAAATAACCAAACCATGTACAAAATTTTATAAATAAATTTAATAATAAACTCTAGCGTACAAAAATTACAAAAGAAAAGTTGAAAGAGCGTCAGAGACTCGATAAAATAGAAATGTATTCTTCGATATAATACTGGAAAGGAAACGAACCTGGAAATACAAATACAAAAATTGTTATGTTTAAATTATGACGTTCAACCGAACTATGCTAATCAACTTGTCCACATCGCGTTCAATTGTAATTTGGATAGGATTAATATCGCCACAGGAAATTACTCCGACACGGGTTACTAAGCTAGCAGCCGCCAAAAAGTGACCACTTTGTCGTTAATACGTCTCACGTAAAGGTGCCACTAATTCTCTTAAGTACTAACCTACTCCGGTTCGGCATTAACTTGTCAATTAATGGATTTCCCTTCGTTATATACCTTTCCATTCGGTTGATTGTTTTGTAATCCACAAAATCGTTGCTCTAGCACACCGCGACAATGTTGTTTTTTCTTTTGAATTTTGCGAAGCCGGGATGGACGTCACGGACGCTTTTTCCAGCTCCAACGCAAAAAGAGGGTGGAAATCGTATATAGAAGTCATTGGTGGAAATATTCATTCCAGTCTCTAAGAAGAATCAGAGGTACACAGTGTCGATTTCAATTCAAAAGTCTACCATTCAGATTGTTTGAGAGTTGAAATGCTAAAGACATTACATAAAAAACTTACAAAATAGAGGAATTGCTTCCGTAATGAGAAAGGAATGCTTACGAAATGACTGTAGAGTTAAAATGTTCGTAGTTCGTGCTGATTTCGATGGTGAATAATCCATAATGGTTACTTTATGCATACAACGTTCATTCTCATTTTATCTCAACATTCTCATAAATATCTAGCTATCGGTATTTTTTAATGATATTCTTAATTGACTGCCTTCCTAATTTTTTTCGTTTTTGGGCACACGCACAATACATGCAATGCAATTAATAATGCATACAATTGTCCTCATTATAGATACAATTGAATCAAACATCCCACGTGCAATCACTTCATCTGGCTTTCCGTATCCCGCCAACTTAATCTTGTACTGATTTGTCGTTATATACCGGTAAGTTAATACCCGCCCTCATAAGACAGATGGGATGAGTGGAAGTTAAGCCAGTCAAGTGCACTCCGACAAAGCTGCTAGATTAAGGCTTCGGTCGGGCTCAATATGTATACGACGTACGTCTACCGCTGCTGTTCGGGAAACTCGCATTGATCAAGAATACTTATTCGGATTAGATTTCTATGCCAATATTAGAAAGAAATGAAGTTGTTGCTAGGTATGTAATTCTGAAAATTCTTTCACTGATAGTAACTTTATTAAGAGCACTCATAAGATTTCATGTTATCAGGCGTGAAAATTCAAAATACCCTTCCAGTGTAACTGCGTCTGAAAATCGATAAAGTATTAAGTAGTTACAATGAAGTGAAAAATATTAACATAAGAAAATGTAATAGCGACTCATTAAAATGTACTTTTCCTAAGTAGTCCCACTTCACTCGTTTTTCACCATCCTCACGTCCTAAGCCTTTGACTCTCGTATCTGGCTCTGCGATATCAATCCATCGCTCTTGGACATCCCTGGGGATCTCTTTCCTGGCACCTGCAAATTTAGCCATCTATTTGTCACGTAGCCCTGAAGCTCAGGAGCTGCAGCACGCACAGTGCTCCTGAGACAGCACGGGATTAAACTATCGCGGGCCAAACTCTTTATCTCCACCATATCTCTCACTCCAAAACTCGTCGCGTACTCGGCCAAGCCGAGTAACGCCGTATCTACATCCACCTACATACATCTACATTTTTAAATCGATGGCGCGGAGTTCGCGGACTGCGAACTGTGTAAGCTCGTCAGCGCCGGCCAAGTATCACAGCTGTAGAGCATTACAGGCCCAATTAAGCTCTTAGTATAGCCCCTTGACCTTGCCAGGGATTTTAGTTTAGTTAAGGTCACAGTCCTGCCGTCAGATTCTGCCATTTGGACCAAGCTGCAGTGTTAAATATAAGTATTTTCTTAAGGTACGAATACTTCTGCAGATGAGATGAAATTAGTCAACCCCGACCCGATCCTTTATGTAAGTACTACGCTAACGTATAAGTAAGTTGCAACAATTCTACTGCCATTCCTAAATATCGAAAGCGTTTGAACTCAGTAAAACCTTGCTAAAGCGACGACTAAGAAAACGCTTCTATGAATAAGGCGTCTAACAAGCTTTATCGCATGACTTGGCGCTAGCGCTCGACAACGCTCACAGATTCCATTAAATGCACTCGCGTAGAGAAATTTCATCTCATTATAAAGATAGCAAGGGTGGATTAACCAAGTAATTTACACGTTAACTTGGCTGGTGATTAAGTTTGCTAAGCGACTATCGGGCAGCGGGTCTGAACTTGTCGCGAACTTGTGGGAATTAATAGCCGTAAGTGAAAATTAAGTGGTCCTCGGCGCCTCTACTCGTTATCCGTTTTGAATTAGGAATATGGCACGCCGGGTCACGTGGCTGGCCGTTCTTGTCACTGTTTTGTTATAATTGTAGGCACAAACAAATATTGTGTTTTTTTTTTCTTTTTTTGTAACGAATGCGGTAAAGTATAATATTATCAAAGTAAAATACATCAACTCCGTCGACCTACGGCCCTCGTGCAAGGCGACCAATGTCAACCAAATAAATCATTCGTAGACCAAGAAAATAGCTTAACCTACATTGCGTCGACGCTAACCGGCCAAACAAGAGCGGAGATTATGGCAAAAGACTTCTGCCCGATTGTAATATACTTAGTCAACTCCTAAGGTGATTTCATAAAATATTCCTAAACATTTACTTGTCACAAAATCAGTCTCATAAAGTTAAGAGTGACTTAGCATATTAAGTTTTCGCATTAGGTTAGTGTTGGTACAATGCTTTTTCTTGTTATGAATATTTTAAATTAAGTTCTAAATTCAGAAGCATAAAGCGCGCGAGAAAATCAAAATGGAATGTAGTGTGGTAAATACGGTATATTTTTGTATCACGCCTTTTGAAAAGTGATATAAAAATGGACCTTATTTAATGTACAACACAATCCCCTTTGACTTGCTCTCGAGCATTTTGTTTCTGAATTTAGTCGACGAATTTAGACAGGAATAATTAGCGCATTAGACTAGGAGTCGCTTAAATCGAGCATTCACTTCAGTGAAGGACGTTCAAGTCCTGCAGTTAATTGTTATGTGGTATTGGCTCAGACCATAAAGTAAAATATAATTTCCGCCAGGTATACCAACTTTATGGCTCCTTTATACCTTGACCTGAGTAATATTTTGAGGCTATCATCGAAATAATCGCAGTAGGTACATAATATTTCAATGAAGGCTATCTAGAAGAGGCATGACACAAACAATTACAAATACATTTGACACTAATTTAGAAAAAGAATAAAAATAAAAATATGGTTAGTAAGTTTAAAAAATTTATTAAATATTTATTAGTTAGTATTGTATCTTCATCATCAGCCTATACATACTATAGTTCACTGCACTACATAGCCCCCCCCAATAAGCGCCAATGGACCCTATCCGGCCCCTATCCCCCCACCCCCACCTGCCTTTCGGAAATCGGCACTCCACCTGGCTGTAGGGCATCCGACCCAAATTCCACATACACATTAAGGCATTAGCTGGATTCATTCCATTGGACGGAAAATCAAACGGTACCGGCGGGTCATGTGAATAATTTGAATCCACAAACTATCGACTTCAGATATTCACAACTCAATTTCATCGCGCTGTCGTCAATAGGTATGCTAACATTTCATTTTAATACCAAGCATAGTTTTAGAGGCGAGATATTCTGTTTGGAAATACCGTCGCCTTCCTTGCTAACTGTCGTATCTGCAAACTGTAATATTTGCACTAACACCACCATCGTATGCGTCAAACTTCTCTCTGATAGTTTTTTCTTGTTTGTTAACCTTTTAGGAAATATTATAACATTTGCAACTGTCGTAAGTGCAACATTTTTTTCTGAAAAAAGTCTTCGCTAACTGTGCTATGCGCTACTATGCGTAGGTAGGGCAGTTATCAATAAATTTAGGGAGTTACGACAAATGTCAGAAAAGTATTTTTTTATTTTAATACGCAGAATATGTAGATATGTCGCTAAGCTGGACTTTTTGTTAGTTCTTTATTACAAATGCACACGGTCTATATTTGTACATCCACTTACTATTATAAGTTTTTAATTTAAGCAATCATCATCATCCTGCATCATCAATTCTTGTTCTTTTTTTAATTCGTCCTGTCTTTGACATCTTCGCACCTTAAGGAATTCCACTGGACCTCTTTCCTGGTAACGGCCAGTTTAACCACCTTTTCCTCAAATAAACCTCCCTGAAGCTTACGCAGCACGTGACCAAACCTGAGCAGGCGAGCCTCTCCAGTCTTATCCGTGAAGTATATCAGACCACTTTAAATATACTTGTTGCTTAGGTACACGATCCATATAAATATATAACTTAAAATGGTATTTACTTGGCTTTATTTCTATTTTAGTAATATAATTTCTCGTCATATCTGCATTTTAGGATAAATAGTGTAAAACAAAATTCTCACAAAGCTACGTATCTACTTTAAACTGATGTAACATGATCGTTTAAACCATATAATATATTTACAGAGAGTTAAAAGATGATTTCATACTTGTTATTTAAACTCAAAAACATCCGATGCAATTTTTTTTAAAACTCAAAACTAGCCGATGTAAAAACCACAGATCCTCAAAAGAAAAAGGATTGCCCTGAAAAGTTGCAAAATCCTTCTTATGACAGTTAGCAAGGAAGGCGATGATATCATCATTTGCCTGCCCTTATCCCATTCATTCCCTTTAGGGCAATGACATAATGGGCAAAAAAATAGTTTAAAAACATACCTGCTCTCATAAATATAACTCTATTCTCGAAATGCATTAGTTTTGTTAAAATAAAAATGGTGAGGCAATTGCAAGACTCAAGAGTCGATTGTACTTCGGCATTTAATACGGCATTCATGACGCAGAGAAGCTTACTTTCCTACTCGAACATAAAAACCGAAGAGCAAAAGAAAATTTCAGCATTAGAGAAATAAATGAAAGGGAAAGTTGAGTTGAGTATGTTGGTAAAACCTGCAATTCGCTGATTTAACACTGGATGGATATGATGAGAATAGTTTGGCACCTACAAAAATGTGCAAACAGAGCGAACTGTAATTTTCCTTTGATTTTCTGAAGATGAAAATCACGAGGTAATACCGACATACCCACGCAATGGTTTTTTGAAACATGAATTTTAGCTAATTTAAATAAAAATGATTATGCCTGCCCATCGTTCGCATCCACGGGAGCGCTCGCGTCCGCTAAAGTTGCTAGAGACAGAAAATACAAGCGAGTACTCGCGTGGATGCGAGCGGTTTAAAAAATAAGACACTGGGAAGGTGGCTATGCGAGCTATTGTCCTGCAGTAGAACATGTAAGAACCATGCATCTGCTTATGTCTGAAATCGAAACCAATTTTAGACCGTATTTCAAATTGTGGGGTCGAGTTTAACCTTAAAAAGACACAAGTGCGCACATATACTGCAATTCGCCGTGTTCTCTATTTTAAAGACAGATTTCGGAATTCTTGGCGTTAAATCGAGTGACGTCCAATTTTGTGGTCAAATGGAGGATAAGCCAAGCTGGCCTCAAAAAAGTAAACCTGTGTACTGTGGTAGACTGTGGTGATATTTTACACTGGCACATCGCTGTCAGGCCACACATAGAACAGTGTTCTCGTGTTCTCATCTCAGGGCCGGGGCACCTCAAATTAGCTTACTATTTTTTTAGGCGGCACGAATTGTCTACACTGAAGTTCCCACCCGCCGCCGCCGCCTCGACCTTTTAGAACTGAGGAGTGATGTTGCGACTCTGTACATCTTTTACCGTGACCCCACACTGATGTTGCGGGTGTCCAAGGGCGGCGGTGACCACTTACCATCAGGTAACCCGCTTATTCGTTTGCCGTTTCCACTAACAAATTTAATCTAAAATAACCTTAGCGATAATGTCACAATGGTAAAATGCAGTGGAGCGACTGCCATCTCAGGTCAGGGGAACCTGACCAGATTGAATAATGGTTACACTGCACATTCAGTCGCCTGAATGTGCGGGTTTCATCACAATGTTTTTCCTCACCGTGAGAGGATCGGTTAGTGTTCAACTAATATAGGTACCTATCTCCTACTTAACTCAGAAAATAGCCATTGGGTACGAGTTGGACCCCTCAACCATTAGGGCACCGACGCTCTATTGATTTATGAAAAAAGTAGATGTGCGATTAGCGACAAACTTGATTTGTTGACGGATAAAAGCTAGTTTTGTAGTACGGTAGTCAACATGCCGGTCATAGAAAACAGAAATTCCTGTTTTCTGTTTTTAAGATGTGGCATCATGGAAAACAGAATTTTTATTACATTTGTGCCGCCGTGCATCACGCTCCCGGCATCGATTCCCGGCCAGGCAGGAATTGAAGGGATTAGTCTGCTAGGGGGGAATTGTTTAATCTAGTTCCCCTCCGTCTGAGGGTAACAGCCAAAAAGGAAGTACCTACTATATAAAGGTAGGATCGCAAAAGGAACGTAGGTACATAATATTAGAAGTAAACATAATAATATTTTTAGGCATATATGTTGTTAAAATATCAAATGTAGTCTTTCTTTCCAAACTTTATCGAGAGCGAATTTTTTCTGTTTTCATAACGCTCTCAAACGACAAAGAAACGAAAACGATCCGTTTATCCCATTAAAGAAAAATTCGCTTGGGTTTATCCGAAACAAGTAGGGTGAACGAAACAGGTATCTTTACGCGCCATCTGTTGAGTTTTCTGAAAACCCAACTGACGACAACTCTTGGCCATGGACAAAGAACTTTGGGCCTTGAGTACTGGCTTGCTAGATCCGCAGTAGGGGCATATTTTAATGGCGTGCCCAGATCAAGGCTTTACTCAACGCCATACACGCACAATGAATATGGCGTTGTAGATCGCCTTGCTTGTAGCCGTAAATCGAGTACTGCCACTTTGTAGTTTATCAGTAAAATTGATGATTTTCATTTAAAAAATGAATTCCTGCTTCACAGCAGCGATATAATAACTTTTCAATAATAATTAACTGACAACTAGTTGGTTTAGAATATTAGAGTCCCGAAAAATGTAATAATATGTGTAAAAAAACGCGAGTTTAGTTTGAGCCAGATATCCAGATCTATCAAAACACTGTTCATCCCATTCCAAAAATGAGATTTCGTCTAAAAACCACAAAAATCGATTTCCGAAATCTGGTCACATTGTTAACGCCATACGCATGGCGCTGTGCAAGGCAATGATGTTGCGGGTGTCCAAGGGCGGCGGTGACCACTTACCATCAGGTAACCCGCTTACTCGTTTGCCGTTTCCACTAACAAATTTAATCTAAAATGCAGTGGAGCGACTGCCATCTCAGGTCAGGGGAACCTGACCAGTAGCCGTATTCACAATGATTCGAAATTTATTTCGAAGATTCGGCCACGGAAACTCTACCGTTTGGGAAATATCTATGGTTCTCCCTCGGAAAAGAACAGCGTTTACGAAGACACTTTTGTTGATTGATAAATGGATTATTGGCAATTAATAACATGAATTTGTAAAAAATGCTATTAATAAGTTATATTTCGCTCTATATATTAATTTTTATATAATATTTGTTTGTTTATAAGTAGAATATTTTTTCTTTGAAGTTAATTTGCAAAAATATAAAGCAATTATTTGAAAGTTAAATTCTTTGAATGAACACTCATAAATATTGTCAAACTAAAGTTTTCAAAAAAGTTTCCCCGTTTTTCTTCGAGCGATTTAGTTTAGTGATTAAATTAATTTTTACCCTTTCGTATCTAATCTAATTGAAGAAACCATGTTAACAGTAGGTACCTGACTAAATATTTATCGTACCTATTCACTTGAATCAAGTACAAACTCGGTGTTTGAATTTTGGATAAATAGCTATTTAAACTGCCTGTTTTCTTGCGATTTCAGCCATCACGTACATCATACGGCCAACGAGTGGCGATGTTAGAATACATGCGGGCCGATCCCGCACTAGCAACGGGTTGACTGAATTGCCCAGACGCAGCAAGGGAAAAAAAAAAATTGTTAGCGGACCTCGCCGTAAAATTAAATGCTATCGGTGATGGTGCAACTAAAACTGCAGACAAATGGATGAAGGTCGAAGAAGAAGTAAATATTGATTAATTTTGAATATAACATAGGTTGTTGTAGGTTGAATATAACATATTTATTAAATTGGTATTTATTTTCAGACTTGGCAGGACTGGAAGTCAGATATATAAAATAAAGCCCGTACAATTCGGGTATTTAAATCTGGCACTGGGGGTGACCCAATGCTTAATGCCCTTCAACGCCAAGCTGAAGCAGCCGAAGTGCAAGCTGCAGCGGTGAATAAGTGTCAGAGGGCATAATTAGACAGGCCGTTGCGATAGAAAATCTTGTAGAGGTTATCACACGAATCACAACTGCCATAGAAAATCTAACTAAGTGATTACCTAAATTTGATTACCCACCACTCACTAAATTTCAACTTTATTATTTTATTAGTTTTATGTGATCATTTCATTTTTACTGAGTCTGATTTAAATTAGTAACTGTACTGTTAATTAAAGTTATAATTGAGATATGCTTTTGTATGTATCACTTACCAAATTACACTTTGAAAATACAAAAAGCACTAAGACAGCATTTTTTCTGTGATATAAATTAGCAACTGAATTGTGATTTTAAAAGTATAATTAGTAAAATATTTTTTACAACTGTATATATTTTTATTAATATACCTATATCAGGAAGGGTGTAAGAAGTCATTGAACTAAACTCTCTATAAAAATGTGATCAGCTGATCGGTACTGATGTAAGTAAAAACGAACAGTTTAAATTTCTTAGAGGGTTTCTAAGGGTTATTATAATTAGAAAAAGAGAATAAAAGTTTTTATAAATAATAATTTAATTAGTTACCTTATTTAAACTTAACAGAAATAAAAGGAAAGATATAAAAAGTTTACATATAGTGCATATATGTATGAAAAATAAAAAAAACATTTCAATGTTCAAAAAACAAAGAAGACAGGCTTGTGGTTTGCCCGATGGTAAACAGTTACCGCAATCTATGGACGTTTGCAATTCCAGTGGTAAATTTCCATGTTGCCGACCCTGTAAAAACCTTTTACCCACTTTCTTGAAGAACTCGCATGTGTCTTTGGGACCATGATGTGAGGATGAACTCTGTCGAAGGCGAGCGGTGCGTTGATAGAAAGTAGCTGTAGGCATCAAGACAAATATTTATTCAGAACAAACACTTCAATTTTCACAGCGTGTTTTTTAATATAGTCCCAACGGTCAAGGTGATATGCTGGTGCTTTTGCAACCAAGTTTTTATAGAGAGTCACTTAACCATAATCAATGGCAGAGCCTCTGTACTAACTGCCTTCTCACCCTCAGTGCCTCGGCCTATATATATCCCTCTCTTGAAATTTAGTGGCAGATGCAAATGAATCACTATCCTCAGTTTCCATTTCGTCTGGTGGGTATATGCGCACACAGACACTGAAATTAATACAGATATTTTCAATGGTTTTGTATTGTTGTTATTGTAAATAAATTTAGGTTATTTTTCAGCGTTTAGCACAACTTTTGTCATACTTACTTTCAATTCCACCAGAATCGCACAAGCATATGAGTTCCTAGGATAAAAGGGCTTTATATTTTCTATAATGCGGATCGTTATCTCCGCAGAGAAGCGATAAACCCTACTAAAGTTGTGCATGTTAAATGGGTTCGACAATACCCTTATTTGCCGATTTAGGTGCATTGTATCGGCTTTCTGCTTCGCATTTATCCTATTACGGTGTTATAGCGCCAGTACAAACTGCATTTTCCAAAAAAAGCGATATAATCCACAATTCACAAAAACTTCCCGCGAGTTAAATAGCATTCGTGTAAATTTCCGAATAATAGACAACTTTCGAATTGAACTGTCAAATTTCAAGGTCATTGGAAAATTTGTCGAATCCGAATCCGAATCGAACCATTGTGAATACGGCTACAGATTGAATAATGGTTACACTGCACATTCAGGCGACTGACACGACATAAAATTGGGAGCTGGTGTGAACTTTTAAAAAAACCGTTCTAGTATCTCATTTACAGCGACCGATCGTTATAAAGATCAAAAATACGTCTTACAATACGGCTTACTTAAAAATGAAAGTGAACGGAAACTCTATAATTGTTGTTAATATATCGTCGCAGTAAACATTTGACAGTCTTTCGGCATATTACTTAACTTGTGATTGTAAGTTCTAAGTGTTTTTGGTGTTTTAATTGGTATTTGTAGCAAGAACGCGTAACATGTCTTGAAAACATCAAATTTTTACGAATTTGATTAAGTATTATTTTACTTTATTTTATTAATATTTTTGTTACTTTATAACCTTTCTGGCATAACTATAAAATAAAGTTTGGTGGTTTTATTATTCTTATTACAAAAAAAATATGACATATTTTAAGATTGTTGTAACGATCGGTAGTAAAATGTGGATCTATTTTCAATTTTCAGACCCAGGCATCCACAATAAAATCAATGACGGATTGGGACAACTAAATTATTGTGCCCCATTGTCAAGAGACATAACCATAACAAGATATAAAACAGGTTTAGATACTTGAAAACTCTGGCTACCGTAGGTGCTCAGCTCACCAGGGCTCGACCCTATGCCCCTACTATTTTCTGTATTGTCCTCGATGTCCTCTCAGGTAAAATACCGGCCCATGCCACCATGGCTCATGGAATACGCTGAAAACATCACATTAGTGAGCAGGGGCTTAGACAGGATTTTGAGACCAAGGTAAATACGTGTAAGGAAGTCCTAGATAACGACGGCTCGAAGCTGAACGTCGCCAAAACAGAGTATATGGCTAGCTGCAGCGTGGATCTTGAACTATTTGTATATGAACGAAGCTAACAGAACAGATAAATTTAAGAACCTTGGATCCGTGGTCCACGATGTCAAGTCCCGTATCTCTGCAGCTTAGGTTAAATGCCAGGAATTCTCGGCAGTAACCTGTGACCCTTTAAATCCTGATTAACCTCAACTGTCATGCAAACGTTTAGATTTACATTTTTTTAAGGTGTGGAAGGAATCGGGGTCTTATGTATTTATATCATGTTAAGTACTTAGTTTGTAACACAACATAATATAGTGGTACCGATGTGTATATCTCAATACTCATGAAATTGTATTACTGTGAAGCTAGAATAAACTTACATTATTGTTATATCCATAGAAGTAAAAATTTATCGCCTTCCCATGACAGTAGCTTTTATTTCTTGTGTATTTTGTGCATGGCCCGTGCTAGAAATGCATAGAATTAGGTGGATACATACTTTTTGAAGAATGAAGAGTGTTCTTCTTTAATTTATGATTCTAGTATTAGCGCCACCTGTTAAACACTTTTAAAAATTCAACAAACGTTGTCGACGTTTTACCATTTACTTGGTAATGGCTTGCTAACTCCGCCGGCGGTTTAGCTTTTTAGTCTGTGGGACTGATTTGACAGAATTGATGTTTTGTCTTGTCTGACAGATTGGCTTTGCATTGCAGCTGTGTGTGTGCGTACTGTGCTGTGATGTGATGATGAGAACAAAAATTTTGCCAGCTGGGCGGTTCCAATAATTTAAAACAGAACTTTTATGAAGAAATATTGATCACTAGTTTTATTCCTGCTGTCGATCGGCAAATCTCATGGCATTCTGGTTCACGGAGTAAAAGATGTAAGTACTGCAAAATATTTAAATACTTGTTTCTTGTACTACAGAAGTGCCAATTCTAATCAATACAGATTGTAACATTCGTTCTAATTTGCGAAAGTAACAGGTATACATTACGGTGAAGCGATAAAGTTAAAGGTGTATGTTTTGGGAGATTGTAAATGTTATTGAAAACAAACAGATTGTTATGCTTATGTTATTTAGAATAGTTTTCCTATGATCACGACATAACAAACCAAGCTATTCTGCCTATACGCTTCACGGAGTGAAATGTGTAACGCAATTTTATGTTGAACCAAACAATTTTGAAATATGTAAACAACAGACAATAAGATTATTTATGAAAGACCTATAGATTGGTGAGCCTTTGACTTGTGTGAGCAAGGTTTATTTACAATTTGCATTATTTATTTCATACCTACTGGCTACAATGCTAATATTTTTTTCTATCATCACAAAGGCCAGTAGTCTGTAGTCCAATATTTCATAAAGTCATCATTATGGCCTCAATATCCAAGTTGAGCTCCTGTGCACGAGTGCCAAGTGATCCAGGATTTGGCAGATCAAGTAATTACAATGGAGCGACTGCCATCTGTATCTAGGACTCTGAACAGGGGAACTTCATCATGATCATGGTTACAGTTATTCAGTTGCATGATTGTGCAGATTTCATTAGAAGATTTCTGTTTTATAAAAATGTGAAAAGATTATTCCATAGAAATGTCATCTACAATTTTATTAATTATCTGACTTATAATGGCTTAGAGCAATGCGAGTGAATTGTAACATTAAATATTGCACAAAGCGAACTTAGGTTCTACAAATACATACATCATATTACATATTTTTCCCGTACTTTAGATAGATAACAAAATTCTATAACATGCTACCTATATATTCTAAAACATTTATAGGCATTATGTTATGTCTGAACCCCAGCAGTGAAGAATAGATACATAGCGCTTTTGATGTTATTTACAATTGCTCAGAAAGATTTTGTGTTATCATCATCAGCTCTTAAAAGTCAACTCCTGGATATGAAACTCCTCAGGGTTGGAGATTGCAGTTTTCAAAATACACAAAAAACTACTATTTACTTCTGTCTTTTGAAAACCCTAGTTGGGCTCCCATAACTCAAAGGGATTTGTGCCATATTATATTCTACCAGGCACGAAATTGCCAGTGGACTAGTTATCTCTTGTTTGTTTATTGTTCTTTTAATAACTAAATAATAAATAATGTAAAAAAATGAATTGTATTGAGTAACCATCTTCCCTTCCCCTACTCATGTCATTAATATCAAAAGATTTGTGGTTCATCCTAAAGTATACTTTATTACATTTAACTCACTTGTTAAAAGAAGTAGATTATTCAATCAACTAGCTGACCTGCCACAACTACGTTCACATGTTGTTTTACCCTCTAAACCTTCTTTTTGAATCACTCTATTAATTGTTAAAAACCGCATTAAAATCTGTTGCATAGTTTAAAAAGTGTACATAGATATATACATAGGGACAGACTGCGGGTAGTGACTTTGTTTTATATTATGTAAAGATGTAACGAATTGTAAATGTATTATATTATTCTAGTCTTTCCTGCACAAAGTAAAAATATTAAGGTAGGCATAAACCAAACAATTTCAAAAAATACAAAACAAAATACATTTTCACACTGCTAGCTCTCTTAACTTACACTGAAAATTTGCATGGAGTTGATTGATCATGGTGTTATTACTGCAGATGTTAAAAACCCTGATTCCGATTAAAATATTGACCCACTTATTATCTCAATTTACCAAATGGTTTAAAGTTGTGTTCAGAAGAAATGAGTAATTATTTTAATTGTCATGGTAAGCAGTTAGTTTCCCATGTAATTTCCTCATTGTCCTCATCCACTTGAGATTTCATGCTAGAAGCTATCTCTTACTTTCATGTATTTTCAGAAGTGCATTGCCAGATCATTTGTGATAAGTGCAAAAAACACAGTATGTACAGTATAAAATAAAAATTATAGCCACATTTACAAAAAAGCACTGGTATATAAATTTTTATTTGTTTTTTGTTTTGACCTTCTAATATATAGAGAGATCTTAAAAATGTGAACTACCTACTATATTCTAAATAGCCCTAAATAGGAAAACGGTTTCTGATCCTTCTCATGGTTCTGCTCTAATACTTCGTTAATATTGTACATATTTTACTGCTTTTGTATGCCATACGTCCCGGTACCGTGCCGGTGTGGTTAGCCGTGTGGTGTCCGGCAGAGTAGAATAGCACCAACCCCTTACACTCGTGGGTGTGGTACAAGGCGACTAATGTTTTCGCGGCAAAAGATCTAAAGTCTCTATAAACTGGAAAATGGGCAGCAGCGTTTTCCATTGTTATATTTATAACATTGCGATCTCCACCCCGCCTGCCGAGCTTGTAGATTATGGCAATAACCTCCCCTTTTGTGTGACCCTAAGGCGCTAAGTTCTGCAGTGGACTGATATGGGCTGTGATGGTGATGACGTCCTTTTGACGTCCGCTTTTATGCGTTGTGTCCCAGTGTCCTAGTCAGCAAGTCATTTATCTCGGCAACACAATTCGTAATGCTACCGCTGCGTAAGTGACGCCGTTTTCCCTGGGCTGGCCGTGGCCAAATCCTCCTTCCAAACTCCACACTCATCTGGGCCATTTAGCCGTTAAAATCTGCACCACCACGACCTTTTCGGAGGATGGTGGGTCGCATGGTATCTTCGAAGCTATCAGCTATGAGAAGTAGGGCAAAGAATAGTTTACCCTAGAAGAGTTGACTTCGCTTTTTTTGGGTTATTTTAAGAACTATAGTAAGTTGTCCATGGTTTACCCTATTTCTGTTCTAAATGTCCCGGTCTGCACTATGTATGTCCAGCAGTTGACTGGTATGAGCTGATGCTTTTAAATTAATAAGAGTCTGTTCAGGAGTCTATCCTTAAATGGCATATCACTTAGTAAAAACCCTAATAAAATTAGCCAGTTCGTTTTTTGTAGTGTATTTTCGACGCAGTGATCTCCAACCCGCCTGTCAGTGGAGTGCATGCAGTGCACTGACAGGCGGGTGACAGACATGTATAATAAATCCCCTATTTTTTAAATATACAATTTGAAGAATTGGAACATGAGTTGAGTCCTAGCAAGCAGTATTTATTGCTACAACCCAAAGATTAGACCTACATAGCTAGAACGCTTTTCACTTGCTGTTGCGTAAAACTGTAAACCTATACATTGTGGATGTGAAATTGGAAATTTAGGTAATAGTCAATATTTGATACTGTATTTATTAAACAAATCGGTTTTGTTATCTGTTATACTTATTAAACTATAATGATGTGCGGCGGCGGCGCGGGGGGAGGGTGCTCGTCACCGTCACAGCGCGCGGCGCCGTACATCGACCCACTCGCTGTCCCGTTCCGTTTCGTCCGCGGCCAATAGCCTCGTCTCGTACGCGTGCAGTTCAAAATGTTCGCGTACATTTTTTACTAGCTTACTTTTTCTGCTCTCTAATTTTCCCGCGACTTTGTACACTCATTTTAGACGTAGGTATTTATTGCTGAGTCGGATGTGAGGGCCAATGGCTTACGACGCGAGGGTGCCGAAGACCGGCCGTATAGGAGAAAGAATAGGAAAGCGGACCCTGGGCCCTGGCAGAATCCGAGGCCGACCACTCTCATCGCTCGTGCTACATAAAGCAACATCTATTTCATTTCGGTTGTTACCCGCGCGCTATGAGAAACTTTGTAAACATCAAACTTTCACCCGCCGTGCCAGATCCTTATTTTCTCGTGCTTAAGATGAACAATTTTATTCTCTCACACCCACGTCCACACATCCAAATACAGAAGTTAGTCATAAGCTACTCAAATAAAGACTCCATTATCCGTATTCCCTTCCATGAAATGTACTCTATAACGCAAGGGAGTTCAATATTATGAGTAAACCATAATTATCTAAACCGGTTGTACCTATTACGTAATAGTAGGATCACCTGTTGAGACGGTGCGCGTGCGCGAGAGCAGCCAGCCGAGAGAATGGGACGCGTGAAGCGTGTGTCACTGGCTGGACTGTGAGTCACGGTTGCCTGCCCACTTGGTTGCTGTCCTCGGCGGCTCGCAACCACCCACAAAAAATACCAACACACAAGCACGCAGAGAGAGGCACACGGCGCGCCACCAGTTCAACCTTGAACGTTCATATAGAAAAATTGCTCGCCATTATGCTATAAAGTTATACTCGGGTCTCCTACGTTTTTGTGTGACGACTAGGTTTTGTCTGCAACGTTTGAGCGAACTTAAAAAATGACGATGTCGCCCGGATTGCAAAATGAAACGTTACCAGCAGATTCGCATTTTTATTATGTCGAAACTACTAGTACAATAATTTAATGAATAGGTAATGTCAATAGTTCGATACTTCCATTAACAGTCGAGTAGATACAAGTACGAGTATAATAAAATAAATATGCTTACGAGTTACGATACGTATCTCAAATCTCTATTCCAAATTACAAATTATTGTTTCGACTTTGACCTAAATCAGAATTTTGTTTGCGTCTATTGTTGTTTTGTTTTCTTGTCTTATTAATTAAGTAAAGACTGTCATCCCCATCAAAATTCATTGTTTGAAAAATCGGTTCACGTTCCGAACAGAACTAGGGCGTAACTGGAGGACAAACACTTCGAATTTGAAACACGATTAATAATTATTTTATAAAATTACTTCCGTTTTATCTATTGTTGTTTAAGAACGAAAGGGTGTAACCCACGGTCCTTTATTATGTAAACCAACATTTCTTCTTTATTCCCATGTACCTACTATTTTAGCGTGATTTTTTGACACAAGCATTGCGATCGTTTATGAATATTATTTACGACTGTATTCTAATTTGGCTGTGCGCGGTTGCATGCTCTACGATTTCAATGTTGATACATTAAAATTTAACCTTCGTTTGTAATTCTACTTAAAAAGTGGAACTCATTCCACGCAGTGTTGGGTTAACGTTTCGAGTGTCTATAATATCTAATTTGTTGTTTCCTTTCAGTTAATGTTCGAACAGGCGCCCGTTGTGACGAGTACTCCGGGATTTACTTTGATCAAAGGTATGTTCATTGCGTTTCCTTCTATAAGTATAAGTTGTTGTAGCGTCGAACCACCGCACCGCGCTGCGTATTTCACACCTTATGAACTTAAGTCCCAACGCTTAAAACGTTACTGTCACATGTGAACTGCGATGATGGTGATGCAAACCAACATCCTTTATCGCAACTTTTTACTCTACAGTGACACCCATTTATTTTTATTTCGAACCTTTTATGTCTACAATTAAGTTCTAAATCGCCAATCTTACCGCAGCTCGACGGCAATAAAGTCGTTATCGATAGCGAATGATTTAAGATAAAAATTGTCGCAACAGAACAGCACAATATGAAATAAAATATAGCGGCTTGTATGTTTGTTTAGATGTGTTCTGTATGTGTTTGTGTGTGTATGTGTGTCTGTACGCATCAGACTGGTTATATGTGGGATGAGGTGTTATGACATATTTAGAATTGAATAAAAATGTTTTTGTTGCGCTTTATTTCTATCTGTGCTGAAGCACAAAATATGCATGGACAATTCACACAGCGCCACATACTAGCCCCAAAGTAAGCAAAGTGTTATCCAGAGTAGGTGCCAGAAAACTCATAAACTACTTATCTAAATATTTTTTAATACATACTTATTATACATACAAACCCAGACCCGTAACAGAAATTAAAATTCATCATTTCAATTTCTGCCCGGCCGGGAATCGAAACCGGGACCTCAGCGTGTCAAACCAACTGAACCACTCAGGTCGATAAATAATATTGCAAGCAATTTACGTTGAACGTCGGAAATAGCTTAACGTAACACTCGACCTGTCATCCTTCCGCGAATATTGTCCCACGTCACGCTGATTCAGAAATAGGGTAAATGAAGCGCAACCGCAGGCTAAAGCGACCAAACCTATAATGCGAATACGTAATTATTTCCGATATGAACCTATCGCTATGATGTAAGGTAACCATCGTTCTTCGGTAACGGTTCCCGAGCTAACTGTATCGTCGAGCGTGCGCCCGCGCAGGTCACTATCACAGCCTCGTCATTTCGCCTGGGCGCAACAAGTGTTGTATCACATGTGTAATGTGTCTTATTATTATGTTATGTATAGTATTACCGCATCCTTATAAGATGATCTATATTTGATCTAATATTAAATATTAGAATAATTCAATGTTAAGTAGGGTGATATTGTTACAGATATATACGAAATAGTGAACCCGGCGTCGCGAACACCTTTTTTACCCCTACCTACCCTTTTTTCCTGTTTATAAACTTTCCTCTTGAATCACTCTATCTATTGTTGAAAACCGCATTTAAATCCGATGCGTAGATCAAAAGATCTAAGCGTACATAGATACATAGGTACAGACGGCGGAAATCGACTTTGTTTTATACGATGTTTAGATTAATCTGCTCATTTCATGTTATGCAGGTTTAAACAAGGGTCATTAAAGCCAAATCATATTTGGATAATTTTCTTTAATATTTATAGGGTGTCCCGACAAGAATTTGAGTTATAAAAATGTAAGAAAACGCCTTCGTTTAATATTTTATTTTCATTTTTATATTTTATTTCATGTACTATTGACATTTTAACCATGACATAAAATACCAAACGTTGCCCGTTTGGCAGGATTGACACTTTTACGAAATTTCGTTTTAATAATTTTTTAGATTTAATAATTTTTATAAATCCTTCTGTAAGCGATTAGGCATTTTTTAATAGTAAAGTCTATGCAAACGAACCAAGACAAATGAGAAACTCAAAGAATAAATTGCATACAAATTTCGTGAAATCCAGCACCGCATTAGCCCGTACTGCGATATTTCGTCAAAAGCAAAACCCTACCACCAAAAGCAATGGTGGTTATTTAACCAAATGTTAATCTTTCTTCAGTATATAATATCAAGAAATAAACATTTCATTAAATAACAGAAACACATTTCCTTTTCTTTTAAAACTCAGGTTCTCAGGACAGCCTGTACGTTCTGACAGAATGCTACATTATCACAGAGTAACATAGGCTACTTTTTATCCCGGGAAAAGAATACGTTCCTGCGGAAAAGTTAATTGTTTACAGAGATCGAATTGCGCTCGAGTGAAAGCCGCCTAGAACGGCTAGTGTATTATACACATAAACCTTCCGAAAGAAATTAACTAAATGAAATTGGAAACCGCATCAAAATCCCTTACGTGGTTTAGGAGGATAACTAACGCGCATATACTCGTACACATTAAGGATAGTCGTCACATAATGAAGTCAAGAAGGCAGCTATTCCATGCAGTTTAGTCAAATGAAAATATAACTTTCTCACCTCCTGTCTCCATCTGGTGGAATCCTATACACTCTGGGTCTTTTGATCCATTAAGATCAACATCATCCCAATCTGTCGCCCTATCGGCCATCGATATCTCCAAGAATTTGATAATTCTTAGAGTATATATAAACACAATAGTGCAATCACAATTCTAAAGTTACCTCACCATCCGTACTAGGATGACCTCAAGCTAGAAACTCTTGTGTTATTTATGTATAGCCACGTTGAGTCAAGGATTCCGTGTTTCTCATTTCGGTGGCCCAAATGAGATTGTTCTTTATTCAAGAAACTTTATTACCTCTGACTAGGAAGTCTTTCTTATGTTAATCACTACAAGGATTAAAATCATTTGCTAGTGGCCAATTTAACGTTCTACCGACTGGATAAACCAGTGGTAAAACCTCGAAATATTAGGTAGTTATGATTGTATTCCCAGCAGCAGTCAGTACGTCTGTGTTAAATTCAACCCTAACTTTAGAGATGCATCGTAAACTGGCAGCGTAATGCACCGCTAAGCACTTGAAACAGAAATACGTTCCTATAAATAGCTGGCTAAGCACTCAGCCTTATGAGTTTCATATGAAATATTTAACGCTTATGTAGGTGGCGGCGAAATATACCTAATCCATTTTAAAGATCATAATAACTACCTACTATTAGCATACGTAGGTACGTAACTTAAAAACATTGGAGACGTTTGATTTGATTATCACATATAAATCCAACTATCAATATTGAATTAAGACTATCCTTGGGTTGCTGTGCAGCAGAATAGTATTTCCATAATAACTTTGTCTGTCGTAGCCGTTGGATATTGTTAAACTTTGCCCCAAATAATAGAATGAGCTCCAGTGACCCCAGTGGCGACGCCCTGGAACTACCAACTGTAACTTGATTTGTTTGCTCGGCTCTGAGTCAACATCGTACAAATGGCGACATTATTGGAGAACCTTAAGAGCTTTTTCATTTCTGCAAACAAAATTATAAAGCACGCCTAGTGTACCTACTATTTATTTCCATGAACATAGTATCTGTGTAAAATGTAACAAAATTTACATTGTACATAATCTTTCAACATCAAACATTAGTTGAAATGGAATCTAAAATTGCTACAAATTGGCGATTGTACCTCCATTTTTGCTTATATTTAAACATTTAGCGTTAGCATTTTTATTTAGGTTGTAGTTTCGCAACAAGCCGCAGCCAGCCCTTGAGGGTAACAGACATGACACTGCATAATTTAAACAGAAACTGACTGCAGAGAAACTGCATATCTATCTAACCTTTCAGCTTCATAGCTCCACGGATTATCTTTTGTCACCGTTAAAGTTGGAGTTATTGAAGAGAAATATTTTGTATTTATTTTATACCTACGACCCGCGCCGGCTTCGCTCGGATGCAATTTATAGAGGTAAAGGCAAATTGTTTCTCTGTTTCGAGAGGGAATCAGGAAGAGCTCATCACAACTTATAACAGTCCACTGCAGGGCCTCCCCCTGGACAGGGGAGGTTATTACCATAATCTCCACGATTGGCTAATGATTTATACTCTGGCATGATTCCGTTTATGTAATATTAATATTTAGATTTAAAATTTTAATATGCTCATTGCCCACGTATAGGCAACGTTGAGATACAAAACCCTAGGCTTTACGCTTAGTGCGGCCCCGACACCCGACACACTTGCCCGGTGTTTGACATGTTCGTGCAAGGGAGCAGGCGATGCGGAATCTTGCTTTCTCTAAGCATTATCCTTCAAACGTTCAGCTTCACAGCCATTAAATATATCAAAGGTAGAGCGAAATGGTTAACGCAGACACATTGGATACAGTAGACAACGCCGTCGAGACAAATAGGTAGTCCACTTAAAATGTACTGCTGTTCTAAAGCAGGTACAATATTTTCAGACTGATGATTACGGTGATGAAATGCATTGAAACTTTTCAATGTTAAAACCCACACTTGCGCTCCACGGATAAATCAAACACCAAAATACCCAAATCCATCAATACTGCCCTGTAAAGAAAGTATTGATGTAACCATTTAAATGTATACATATTTTATACGTGTGAGTTCAACGGTTCCAATTGACATAGATACGGCTACGAGACTCGGATATCGATCACAATGCAATCGGAAAATGTCAGTGGTAAGAATACACCGATTGTACAGCTGAAGAAAGTAGAACTAGGTAGCTGTTTACGTAAGCCATACATCCTTTTACAAATACGCAAAGAAAACAATACTTGTGCAAGTGTCGAATTCGGCCGATTTATGAGTGTTTTGTTAGGTATATTCGTGCATAGGTTTTAGCATTTAGGTAATTCATTTTTCAGTGAATGATTAACACATGAAAATTGTTTTCTTAAAGTTAAGTATTACTGCACAGCAATTCAAAATGATACTATATACTATTCTGTAATACTCCCACCCTCTATCGTTGCACCCATCTTAAGCGGGTGTTGCCCTCTTGTCTAGCAACGTTACGAAAGTATTAATCCATACACTACACCGAAGACACACTACAAGCTGATACTCACGTTTATTTCTTTAGCTAGTTGTAATTGGAGTTTTCACATGTTTACATGTTCGTGCACAGTATACACGTTTGTAGTTATTGTGTGCTCTAAATACGTGTAGTCGATCAATGTGCACCGAACACAATTTTTGTACATAGGTGAACTGAAAATGTAATGAGTGATCTGAATTGTGTGCGGTAACACGAGACGCCTGAGTTGGAGTGCACAGGAAAGTGTGGCGTAACTCTGTAGATATTAGGGCGAAAATGAGACGGCGGCGGCGGCTCGGGCGACGGTGTACCGGCCTTCATGCTTAGTGGGCGGATGACTGCGGCGCGGGCATCATTCCGCCGCCCGACGACTCCAACTTTCACCTAACGTGGTGATGCCGCGGCGGTTTCGTCCAAACAAAAATACTCTTTCGCAATAGTTATATTTCCTTTTCCGTGCAGTCCTGTATCCATCCTCTACAGTGAAATATAAGATGAACTAAACCAAAAGGAGTGAGTTTCTGTACATGTTCAACCAAATAAAATAATATACCATTCAGTGCATGCAAGGTGAAATCACTAAGTGTATCACTTTCATCACACATGCATACTTTAAAACCGAATCCGTCAAATTCGTAGCATTTCGATAGTTAAAAATAATCTACCTCTCATTTCATTTATTTATTACATAGTATATTCATTCTAGATTTCTATGTATGGGCAAAATGAGTTGTACCTATGGGTGAGTACATTAAAGTACACAACTTTTGCGTCACTGCCCCGTCTTGAAAACTTGCCTTTTATTCAACAGATTATAGGTATTTATTTTCAGAAAAACGAACTAGGTCAAAACCATCAAGTAGTAATCTGTTCCTCATTAAATTAAACATGTATAAAAACATTTTAATACAAGTTTACAAGCCATAATTAATGAGTTATGCCGTGAAAAGTTCAGAAAAGAGTGAATATACTAATACGATTTATTTCAATAACAACGATCGAAAACTCCGGTGTAGGAGCATGTAGGTTCAACACAAATGTGATCAATGCTACATAGAGTCCATATTGTTGGGTGCAATAGGAGTGATGGAATGACGGCGTGACTGCGTGTCTGGTGCAGTGAGCAGCACGCGGCGAGGCGGGCCGAGGGCGGGAAGGCTCTATGGTGAAGACCGGGTTCCGCCATGAAGGTGGACGCCGACACCAGAGAAGCGCCAGCTACGCCCGTCGCGCACCCCACCTCCGCGATCGCTAGTAATACAGACTCGCCTGTGTCATCCCTGGACGGTTTGTTGGGCCAACACTAACATCAACTAACTCACATGTAAATACGTAGCTCACATCGTGACCTCTATCCAGACCAATAACATCACCACCGACGCCATCATAAGGACTCGGGCTCGTTGCTAACCCACTTTGTTCTCATAACCTTTCATGTCCTATCCGCCTCCCACCTCGAAGTTCATATAATGTCATCAAAATGCTGTCGTAGTAAATATTGGTCTTTAACCTAGGTGATAGATACAGTTATTTGCCATTAGATATGTAGGTATTTTTAGGTATTGGTATATAGGTCACGGGGCCCTAAACTGTACACCCAGTGTCTAAGATGTTTAAAAAATCCTATAAAAAGTAAATTTATATACATACGTAACTTAAGATACTTCTGCTGTTAAAAATAAACAATGGGTAAATTACGGTAATGAATTCTGTACCCAAAAATGTTTTCACTCCGAAAAAGTATTTCTTCTATAATCACATACTACTACTACTTTTTCTATATACACATCATACCGCACCTGAATAGACCATATTCGAGTTATTAGAATTAATAATACTCGTAATATGAACTGCCATTCATAAAACTGTACCATGAAACAGTTCGCACCCGGTAGATGAGTCACTTCCTATTTTTTATTATAGCAAGCTGTCAGCGTATTACCAGTATCATTACTTAGTTTCTATTATACACGCTTCGTTAATTATTACATTATGCTTAGTTTAAAATTTTCACTTTATCCTTTAATGCACATATTTTAAGTTGCACTATAACATTATTTTAATTAGTATTTTAGTCGATTGTATTACGATGATTACTATTAGTATTATTGTATTTATATTACTCGAAATAGATTAAGAAACTTGGATCTTATACATACACGAGATCTACGTTATGTTTATTTAGAATTCTAGACGTAGCGAAAGAGTAGCCACTTCTATGTTATTCATTGAATTTTAAATGAAATGAAATCCATTGAATTCCCAATTTAGACATGACTGAGTTCTTACTTTCAACTGGGTCGATTCTTTTAATCCTTACAACAATTATACTATACGTTTCATTATATTTTTTATGGGATCAACATAAACAATATAAGTAAACCAAGTTCTCTAATGACAGTGGTCAGGACGAAGTCCCATAAAATAATCGAAGTGTTTTTTTTTGTTATGGAATGTTTATTGCTAAGAATAAATTAAACTAAGTAGCAAATTAAGTGATTTCATAGAACTAAACTGAATTTCAATACCTTCGTTCTGTTATGTAATTTATTTTTGTAATTGTTTAACGTTATAGTAGTTTCTCTAACCATCTTTATAGAATTTTATTAAAAACTAACAAAAAAATTTTTTATGTATATGAATGGTAGGTTAGAATATGGAGGCCAAACGGCGTCCGGAGTGAAATCGTGTATTATCGTGTCTAGCTACAGCATTTAATCTGTCTGCTGTGCGAGTGAACATTACTGCTACCTTATTGAGTCATACTTATAATTACAGGATAATTTGCGTGGGCTATGGTTTTTTAATTATCATGATAATTCACCGGACTACGTTCACGTACAAAATATTTCGTATTTTTTTAAATTT
Source organism: Blastobasis adustella (assembly GCA_907269095.1). Lineage (NCBI taxonomy): Eukaryota > Metazoa > Arthropoda > Insecta > Lepidoptera > Blastobasidae > Blastobasis > Blastobasis adustella. Next base: position 19,663,766 of record OU026114.1, read on the forward strand.
ACTAATAGCAATAAGTACAATAGGTGCAAGCTGAAATTTTTTTTTTGTTATAGTAGTGTATGTATTATTTAGGTTTGTATTTATTATTGTAGTTTAGGTATAGTACTTATGAGCCATTGGCGTATTAGTATGGTTGAATACTATATTATAATTTTAGGTACATAAATCTTTTAAGCGCTGTAGGCTTATGAGCTTTTAATAAGGCCAATAACTTTTATTGCTTAAGCTTTCAAAATTATTCATCCGAGCCTACTGAGCTAAGTCAAACAAGCGCATTTACATTTAATAATTACTCGACCAACGGGCTTAATTTGCGAGGTGCAATTAATGTTTTTAATAATGATCCACAGCATTGCCTAACTTCACTCGTCATCAATATCATTTACGAACTGTCAAGCGAGGAGGACATTTCTGGCTACTGGTGGGTTTGTGTCTTTGGTCGTATAAATTCGTCTCATTTGCCTAACTCAAATATCAAAAACCAAAGACCAAAATAAAATGCCACGGACCACACTCCTCATTTGACGTCGTGCCTAACACCGAATCGATCACGAGTGAAGTCCGCCAACCGGGCCCACTGCCCGAGTATGCGGTATCGTGTGAGAGTACGCCAAAATCGTGTGTCCGTCGTGTGCGCAGACTGCGTCGCGCCGGAAGGTGACACCATACCGACGCCCGCCCGGGCGCTGCTCGCCAAGCTGGAGGAGGAGAACCGACGCATCGAGGCGGACGCCAAGTGCCCCTCGCTCACCAATGTGCACAGCCGGAAGAACTCGGACACCTCGCAGATATCGCTCGCTTCAGGTCAGTTTTTTTATATCACTAAGTTGGCAAACAAGCTTACGGCCCGCCTGATGGTCACCTCAGCCTATGGACGTTTGCAATACCAGATACGTTACCCAAGCGTTGCCGACCCCGTAAAAACCTTTTCACCTCTTTCTTGAAGAACTCCATGTTGTACTCCAGAGAAAACCTCTCCAGGTAGTTTATTCCATCCTTAGTGTGCGTGGGAGAAAGTTCCTTTAGAACCGCACAGTTCGCGACCAATTTGGCTCCATGGTGTGAGGATGAACCCCAGTCGGTGGCGAGCGGTGCGATTATATAATTTAGTGTGTTAGTATGCACTAACCGATAATGGGGTCTCCTATACATTTGTGCCGTAATGCAGTTATTAATTGCCGGGTGGTAGCCGGCTCTCATCCCGGAAATGTCGTATGGGGCGAGTAAGGTATACTCGTATACGTACGTAACCTGATTATTGAGATTATTGCGGTTAGTATGCACTAACTGATAATGGAGTCTCCTATACATTTGTGCCGTAGTGCAGTTACAAAGTGCCGCGTGGTAGCCGGCCCAGCTCAAAATTACATCAACAGCGCTCGTCCCGTAAATATCGTATAAGGCGACTAAAGTATATACGTCGTAACCTGATTATTGAAATTTGGTAGGACTGGTATTTCCGAGCTCTAACTAAAAATCCTGTATCTAACAGAATATAATGCTATGCAAGAGTTGTCCCAAAAGTATACAAATCAAGAGAGTTTAAAACAAAACTATCCGCTTTCATTTCACGGTGCTCGGATCCTCGCCTGCTATCAAGTTTTAATGGAACTAGTTTTTGCATTATATGTTTACTGCTTGTTTATACTTTTCAATATTTAATAGCAGTATTTAGTAGGTATTTTAGTTTATGTACTACTTAAGACTAATAATTTTATCCATTGATACTCGTGGTGCGCCACCACGACGAATCAAACGACACGTGTAAATAGAGTTAAAAGTTTAATTTTCACTAAATATCGGCCCACGTTTATGGTTTATAGTTTTATATAGCACCATCAAAGAACAACCACATATACATAGCCTGATAGATATAGATAGATAAAAATTGCATCAGCGCGGAGAAATGAAGGCAGCCCAACCCGCTCAGCCCTTTGGGATAGCCCTGTAATTGTATTTAAACCAATTATGCGGCCGCGGATATTGCGAGCAAACTTAATTTGCATCCATCCCCCTAGAGTTTATGAAGTATATGCCCATAGATACACAGCGAACAAATTCGCTTTGCAACAGCTACCTATTTTAGAGTATTATCTAGGTCATGGTAATTGTGCTAATCCACGCAATGCCCCCAATAAAAACGGGTGTGTATCGACACGCACTCGCGCCCCTGTTGTCCGAAAAATGGATATTCCTATTTCCGCTTTCTACTACGCGGTATTTAATGGCTACCAGTTCAGATTGTGGATACTAGTTAATATTTCAAAAGATGGTGTAAAAATATTTACTAAGTATTTATGTAGTTATCTACCATCCGTACCAGGAAATTGAATTATTTGTTAACTAGATGTCTTTAGTTTAGATTAATGACTTAAATACTTCCGAAAACCACAAAGTTAATTTAAAGATTAATAATATAGCATTCTCGGTTTGAATTATTCATATTCACTCGACTGGTAGCCCAATATGGAAAGCGTTGTTAGTGCCTATAAAAATTATAATTAAAGAAAGAACCAACTAGATATTTTCCTAGATGTCACCGGTTGTTTACTAACGAATATAATTGTTTATACTTACACCTGTTACATTTTTTAATCGCGTTCGTTGTTCCAATTAAGTGAAGGATTATCTTTAGGTCAGTTCATACCGTTGCCTATCTTGTTCCTGTCTCTTGTTTGTAACATGATATAGTGCGGTGTCTTATCTATTGCTCCTTATCACAGTTTCAGAGATTTTACGTAGCCTCTGTATTTGTCACTGCAACGCCGTCATCGACGCTTAGGACACCGCTTGTATAGAAATAGTGTTAAAATGTGTTGCAAATTACTTATTGACTCGACAAATAGTGAATCGTGACGTTGTTTGTGTTGTGAACTGTTGTGTTGTAATAAATTACGGAAAAATAATGGAGGATAGGACCGAATCCTCCGCTCCGAAGAGTGTACTCGAATTCTACGTTTCCAGTTTCATAGAAAATTTGTCTTTAGGTGTGTAACTGTCTAACTCATATTATTTTGGTATTCATAACCAGTGTCTACCAAATAACGCTCATCATCATCCGCCCGCCCTTATCCTACTAGGTTGGGTCCGTCTATCAACATACACTATGCGCTGTCCGTTCCACCACGCTAAATCACTGCGTCAAACTTCAAAGAGCGACATAAAATATGGTAACCCCGCCTCCCACAGCCACGAGCTCTAGCTACGAGGAGTCCCGTGTAGCCGGCAGCAATGGCGAGGAGGACCTCTGGAGCCTCTGGGGGCGGCTGGTCAGCAACTGGGAGACCGAGTGGAAGCGTCGCAACCAGTTCGTGCGCGACCTGGTGCGGCAGGGGGTCCCGCACCACTTCAGGGGCATCGTATGGCAGCTGCTCGCCGGCGTGGACACCTCGCCCGAGAAGAAACTCTACGCCTCGTATATTAAGGTTGGTTTTTATTGAATACCCGGCTCGAGGTTTTGGTCATGATCACCTGGGCCTCTAGTCGGCTAATTTACTAATGGCGTGATTGAATTGTAATTCGATCGCTATAGCAGCTCAATGGCAGTTTGATACCTTTTTAAGTATTCTGTTACTGTTACTAATGGCTGGATTTAATTGTAATTGGATGGTATTCTGCTACAATTTAAACTACAATCGTACTGCTTTTGCGATTCCATTGAGCGTTAGTAATTTAGCGGCGAGTTTGACGAGTAAGTGTTATTTCCAACCCAATATTGTGAGTGCTTTTGTCGAAGTGGCTTACTGTTATTGGTTTCCAGGTCCTTGACGAGTCCAGTTTATACCTATTGTAGTTTTTTTTATTCAGTGACAGGTATTTGACCTGATAGTATGTGTAGATGTAAGTGGAACATACCGCTTATTAGGTAAAGGCTTGGACTAGGTCGTTCGATCGACGATGACGTATTAGTCACCCAAACTAGAGTTGCCACGAATATTCGACCACTTTTTCAAATATTCACTATTCGGCCGAATAGACCGCGATATTTAGACGAATACCGGATACCAACACATATTGACTAAAGCTCTACTTATTTAAACCACTAATGAGGCATTATACTATCTACTAGCGGACCCGGCGCGACTTCGTTCGTGTACACTCAGTCTATTTGCCCCTACCTACCCGTTTTTCCTGCTTATAAACCTTCCTCTTGATAGTGAGAAGATAGTGGCAATACCCTCTACAAATATAGAGCATGCTTAATTCCAGTAAGCTGTTATGGGCTATCTCCGTAGCAGCGTTTTGTGTTGAGTATTTTCAACACTGCTATCTTGAATCGTGCGAAAATCATTAGCGTGGCGACTGTGTCACCTTCTACTAATATCTTCGGTCCAGATTCTGTCTGTCGTACCTTGTGTTGTGATGAATAACAGCACAGTGCTTCGACTCCTATAGGCATCTATCTCCCCTGATGTTCGATATTTTATTGTAAATCCTTCCCGCCATAAGCCGTTCCGTGGCGGCCATATAATTACGAACCTTTACACCAGAAAACAATTCAAATATGGTATCTATTAAATCCCAGAATACTTTTCTACACTGTTTGTGAGTTAATTTGTGAATAAAGAACTAATTATCAATTTGAATAATGCCTAAACATAGGAACTGAAGCAAAAGGCTCAAGTTTCTAGCGGCGGACCTATTATAATTAAGAACGCTGATCATTTATTCATACAGATATTAAAGTATTAAGTAAAAAGTATTTTGGTATACAATACAATATTATTGAACACTTTTTGTGGTTCTTGTGAAATCATTCTGAATTATATGCCCGTCACTGTACATCATTCAATACATCTACGTAATTTGATCGTAACACCATATTGAAGGAAAAACCATACCGATACCATGGCATGACACACGACGTTGTCGATGCTTATCTTCAATGTCCATTATCTACGTTTTATACCATGTGGTCGTGTAAGCCTTTCGTAGATCAATCGCACTACTGCGCACGCAACAATCAAAACAAAGGTTTATAACTATTAGTGTCCGACTGAAGGTCGATTTCTGGCTGCTGCCGAAGCTGAATAATTGGCCACAACCTTTGGCCGAAGCTGAAGGCTTAAAAGCTCTCAGAAACTTTGTTCAAGATTGGCTAGAAGCTACTATAAATAATGTAAATGATTTTATAACTTTAGAATTTAAGGTTTGTATTGACTGTCTGATTGTTGTTCACGACATGATAAAAAAGTTCCTTGTAATTAATTAATTTATGAAAAATTATAAGAACCACCTTCGGCGTAACTTACGGATTCGGCCGGGATCGAAGCCGAAGTCGAAGCTTCGGTTGGACACTATTATAATAACTATATATACCTATCACTACTCCTCGAATCATTATCTATACGTACCTAGTATAAAACAAAGTCGATTCCCGCTCTGTCTGTCCCTTTGTATGCACGCTTAATCTTTTAAACTACGCAATGGATTTTGATGCGGTATTCAACAATAGATAGCGTGATACAAGAGGAAGGAAAAGTTTATAAGCAAGGAAAAAGGGTACGTAGGGGTAAATTAAACGTACGTAGGAAGATACCTGTTTGTTAACGTTTTTACCGTAACATTCGTGAACATCTTGGATGGTTTTCGCTTGAAAATCAACGGTCAATTAATGGATTGACTTGTCAAGTTTGGGATGATTTAATATTTAAGCCGAACCCCTTTTTAACCTAAATAAAAGCATACTTTCGTTTCCAAATTATTGCATGTTGCTCAGTCGTTGTTCAATTTTGACACATTGCCAACTTTTGCAGCAGGCAAATATTACTATGTTTATCATCAAACTAGCCGGAAGACGCCCATAGGCCTTCCCCAGAGATCTCCACCAAGCCCGGTCTTGTGCCTTCCTCATCCAGTTTATACCAGCGATCTTTATCAGATCGTCATTCCACCTGGTGGAAGGCCTACCCACGCTGCATTTATACTGAATCGATAATTCATTGACTGACAGACTAAACAACCTACTCCCAGAGCCTACTTGGAAAAAATGAACATCTCTCGGATAAAGTGTCATCTGAGTCTTGACCTGCATATAATAATAATAATAATAATAATAAATTTCTTTATTTCAGACTCATGATCCATAATGTGTACAATAGTTCTCAGTTATAATAAATGTAAAAAACATAATAATAAACTAAAATAATAATAATACTGTTATATTATTACAATGTCCACTTACTATCTACGCTTAGGTTACTATCGACAGCCAACGTTTAAACATACAAGTGGTATGCAGTCTGTCTGCCAGTTCTTTTATAATTGAGTTTCTACACTTGCCAGCTTATATATGCCTCGATAACCATTAGTGTTTATTTCACAGGCAAAATCGGCATGCGAGAAGGTAATCCGGCGGGACATAGCGCGGACATATCCAGAGCATGATTTCTTCAAGGAGAAAGACGGCTTGGGACAGGAGTCGCTTTTCAACGTTATGAAGGCGTATTCGCTTCACGACCGCGAGGTCGGTTACTGTCAGGGCTCCGGGTTCATCGTGGGCCTGCTGCTTATGCAAGTGAGTTGGTACCATTGAGACCTCATATTCGTCGCCAGACTACCAATAACCACACCATACAATAATGAATATTGTATGGTGCTTAAGTGCAACACTTTGTGTTGTGACTTCGTGATGGAACTCCATTATATTATGAATGAAATCACCTTTTGATCACTAGTTTATTACACAAATTTTATTAAATTGCAACCGGTTTCAAATTACTCGAATTCGGTTTTCAATTGCCTGAAGATGAGTAATTCGAAACCGGTTGCAATTTAATAAAATTTGTGTAATAAAGTGGAACTAGTGTACAAAAGGTGGTTTAATGCATAATACAATATTGCGTTTTGCGATATTACAATAGATAAAATTGCTTTGATGTGTAATTCTGGACTGTGGATATTCAAGAGTAAGGTCTGACTAAGGTTTATATCACCTTGCACGATTACTTTGAGCTTCGTGGCACTGGCGATAAAGAAATTTCGGCCACCACACTACTGAAATCATAAGAAATATTCAAGAAATAACGACATTGTTTTTAAATACCGAACGAAATAAGTACAGCCGTGCAGCTAGCATCTAGGCACTATATATAGCAGAAGCAGATCACAATGGTTTTGTTTACTATTTTGGTGTTTACTAAATTTTTGGTTTGATAAAAACAATTTTTGTTTACTTGCTGCGTGCTGACTACTAACATTCTCCTTCATACTTCAATCATTCGGCACGTACCCACGCAGCTCCTCTCTACAGTTCGCGTTTTTCCTGTTAATTTCACCTTTTACGTCTGCTAATTTCAGCTGTAAAGTATTTACATGTCTGTATATTTAGCTATTGCTACGTGAGCACATTAAATCGTAAACAGAAATGGTAATAAATATAATATCGCGATTCGTGTTTACCAAACAATTTTATACTATTAGAGGCAATCGTTGACGTATCTCGCTAACGATTCGGTCGAAGGTCCCTAAACCGACGAGCATGTATGAGAAGGTTGATTATTGTGGAAGAAGCGAGAGAGTTTTGTCAGGACCGTAGCAACAAAGTGATCTCTCGCTACGCCTACGGGAACAAGGCGTGACCTAATGTGTAAATGTATGTTTATATTTATGATCTTACCCATCAGATGCCCGAGGAAGAGGCCTTTGCGGTGCTGGTAAAGATAATGCAGCAGCACAGAATGCGGGACATGTTCAAGCCAAGCATGGCGGAACTCGGCCTCTGCATGTTCCAATTGGAGAACCTGGTGCAGGAGTTGCTTCCGGACCTGCATGTTCACTTCCAGTCACAGGTATGTGGAAACATTTTAATACCAACCGCTCGCTTATCTTGTGCTTTCTTGTCTGTTCTCGCTTAGTTCTCGAATGCCATCGTCGTAATGTTTCACATCGTTAGGCAATTTTTGGTTTTGTTATGAAGTGTTTTGTGGAAATGAGCTGAGAATATGACTGATACTTGACAGTCATTCAAGGAATCAGTTGACCTTCTGACCATAATATGGTAATCCGTATTATATGTACTACGTGGTCAGTTAATTCGTTGTATGATTGTAGGTGATTGTGAGGATGATTGTTTATAGTACTACTTATATCGTATTGCTTATTTCTTGTTAAATACCAACTTTGTTTGTAAATACAACTAAGGTTGCGTTAACAAGCTCAACCACATGTACCGGTCATCTTACCGCATCCCCTTCTTATCTAAAAATAATTCCTGTTCCATTGTTTCCAGAGTTTCAGCACGTCAATATACGCGAGCAGTTGGTTCCTGACGCTGTTCACTACCACTCTAACGTTGCCGCTGGCTTGCCGCATCATGGACGTGTTTCTCTCCGAGGGCATAGAGATTGTCTTCAAAGTGGCACTGGCAATGCTCACTCTCGGCAAAAACGATTTGCTATCGCTTGACATGGAGAGCATTTTAAAGGTATGAAATTTAATTGAAAATGGGTTCTTCTATTAATAATTGTGAAGTTTTTACCTAATTCATCATCGTCGTCCGAGCGGACAATCCCGGTTTCTGTTAAACGCCGTTTTCCTGCCTTTTTTTCTCCACATTGCCCGATCTTCGGCATCCTCACGTCTTAAGCTATTAGCTCTCGCATTCGACTCGGAGATGTCAATCCTTCACTTCTTGGGTCTCCCGCGGGGCCTCTATCTTGGATTGTTTAGGCACATATTTCCCATATCTTTTTTCCCGATTATCTAACATAATTTGAAAAATTGCAGTTTATCCAAAAAGAGCTGCCCCTGAAAGCGGAAGCGGACCAAGATGCATTCATGAACCTCGCTTACTCGATAAAGGTGAACCCGAAGAAAATGAAAAAGCTGGAGAAGGAGTACACGGTCATCAAAACTAAAGAGCAAGGCGATATTGCCGTACTACGGGTAACTATTTATTTTAATTATACGCGTAGGCGGCTGTGTTTGTATATTGTAAAGTAAATTTATTTTAAAATTACGATCTAAATTCAGCCAGTGAACAAAAAATATGTTTTCAAATACGTTTTACGTGGACTTGCAGCGCGATCTCGTGATTGAAATGAAGTGAGATTGCTTTACCATTAGGAGATGATATGGCACTTCACGGGAAGGGGGGAAGACCATTGGCCAGCAGTGGGATGATTCAGGCTGATATAAATATAAATAAATGGCACTTAACGCAATGTTTCTAACCATAACTTCAAACAATCTTGAAACTCTAATTAATATTTTATGCATAAACACATTATCATCCACCTGCCCTTATCCCATTGATGAGGTCAGCACATTTGTACCTATTTAGACAGAATAAAACTACCCTTATATTCAAAACCGTTACAATTCTCGCAGTGCCTCCGCCAGGAGAATCGTTTGCTGAAGCAACGGGTGGAGTTATTGGAGAAGGAGAGCTCTTCCCTGGCCGAAAGGCTCGTCAGGGGCCAAGTGGACAGGGCTGAGGGAGAAGAGGAAACCTTCGCGCTGGCAAGGGAAGTACAGGCGCTTCGACGAGCCCATGTGGATGCCCAACAGCGACTGGCGGTGGCCCAGGACGAGATTCGATCGCTGGAAATGACCATTGCGGAGGTGAGGCATTTTATAATTGGGTTTGGTGACTGTAACAAGAGTCAGCACTTTACATTGTCTGGTGTAAGTCGGAGTAACGCGGCTCCGTCGGCAGTGTCGTTTAACGCTTTAATAGTAAACGGTGCCAGAATATTTCGTTCGGGTGATTCATATATATATAGTATATTCTATGTTATTATTGCTCAGTCGCTGCGTTACTATTGCTAAAGCCAGCAACGCGTTAGTCAGTGAACCTCCGACTGTAAATCATCATCACAGCCCATAACACAACCACACCACGTCTCCAGTTCGTTGGTAGGCCGTGTGGTGTCCGGTAGAGTGGAATGGCACCAACCAGTTACACTCTTGTCGTACAAGGCGACTAATGTTTAGAGGCAAAATATCTAGTCTCCGTAGAGTGTAGAATAGGCAGCACCGTTTTCCATTGTTATATATTGTATATCTCCAATCCGCCTGCCAAGCGTGGAGATTACAGCAACAACCTCCCCTTTCGTCGTCGAGGCCCTAACTCCTGCAGTGGCCTATTATGAGCTGTGACGATAATAACTCTTTCTTATCTGACGTCACCACTTCCACAGATCAACTGGGCAGCACCAATGTCCATTGTTGTATTTACAACACTGCGATCTCCAACCCGCCTGCCAAGCATGGCGATTATCGCAACAATCTCCCCTTTCGTCGTCGACGCGCTAACTCCTGCACTAGCCTATTACGGACTCTGACGATAATTACTCTCCCTTACCTGTCATCACAACACACTTCCACAGGACAACTCTCGTATACCCCCTTTCGTCGTCGAGGCCCTAACTCCTACACTGGCCTATTACGGACTCTGACGATAATAACTCTCCCTGACCTCACATCACAACTACCACAGAACAACTCCCGCCAATCGTCGCTGGAAGGCGCCACCGGGCCGAACGGCGAGGAGCTCGCGCGGTGCCTGCAGCGCGAGCTCGTGCGAGCTCGCCTCCACGCCGCCGAGCGGGAGGCGGCCGAGCGCGAGCTCACTGCGCGCATCGCCGAGCTCGAGAACGAGAACAAGAGCCTGAGACGGCAACGGGTGGACAATAATGTTGCGCATTTACAGGTGAGACCTTTTTTAGGTATGCAGAAGATAAATAGGACCTGGTGACCAGCAACTTCAGGTAAGCTACCAATGGGCCCGTCTCTGAAGAAGTCTACAAACAGGCGAGCGGGTCACCTGATGGAAAGTAGTCATCAGCAACACCAGAGACGCTACCAATGCGTTGCCCGTCTCTGAAGAAACCTTTTGAACGATACCATGTCATAGTTGTAAGAAGGACTAAACGAGTTTACAAATGGTTCACAAGTTGAGGCTCTTGTGTGCTACAAACCGATTGCGATGCTGTGTACGCGCAGCTTTAATTACTCGCTTTTTAGATAATGAATTAATGGTGATGGAGCATTAGATAAGCAATGTATGGATTTTGTGAAATGAAGACTGCTTTTGCTTGAACTTTCCACGTCAGACACCTTTCGTTAAAGTTACCTCTACACTTGGTGGGGTGGCCACTGGAGCATTGAACACCAGTAGAGTTTGATTTGAACGACCGAGATATTGCCGATATGAAATTATAAACAGCAGCACTTCGACTGACCATATGCTGTGCGATATTGACTCATGCAGTTTTGTACATAGGGTCTAAAGTCAATCAAGTGGACTGAAATTCATAGCTGACAAATTAGAGAGTCCTGTTATGTGGGTACTCACGCAGCCCGCGCTATCTAGGCTTAAAATGTTATATTAGAAAATAATTAAATTAATCATTTTATGTCAAATTATAAATTTTGCTAACATAGACTAAGATTTACTAACGACAAATGGACCACTATTGTCTCGTCAATACAGATAATTTCAATAAATGTTACTTTGTGCACGCCCCTAAAACACCTATCAGGTAACGAGCGTTTTCTTATGTGCAGGATGAGTTGATCGCTGTGAAGTTGCGGGAAGCAGAAGCGAACCTGTCGCTGAAAGAGCTGGGTCAGCGAGTCTCTGAGCTGTCTGAGGCATGGCAGAGACATCTACAGGTAATAAAGAGGACATGTGTATTAAGAGGGTTCGATATGAATACTAAATTATTTTTTCCATTCTTTAATTCGTTCAAGTGCTTAGTAATTTAAATTGTGGTTTTTACTCCTAGTAAATGTATTCAATTGTGCGCAAACTTATAATAAAGCAGTTAAATTGAAAAAAACACAAATCGTCGTTGTTTTGTTGTGTTTGTGGTTGATTATTTTCTTCTTCATTGTTTCATTTTATTAACATGTAGAAATCCGTTTCACGCTCATTTGGATACATTTACTAGCGGCCAATTGCACAAACATACATTAAAAACGTCAAACTCTTGAAAGAATGGATAAATACGGTTACATAACATTTGTATGAAAAACGTTCCCTCTTAAACCCTAACAGCCCTATTAAACATGGCGTAACTTGACAGGTAGGAATAACCATAGAAGTTTCTATTGCTAATCCTAGGTGTAAACTTACGCTACGTTTATTGCTACAGAGGTATGTGTCAACGCGTCTGCTGCTTTGGGTCCCTGTCCCTTGATCGCCTGATCCGGGTCATGAAAACACGTAACATCCATACGAATCCATCTACACGGGTCGCACTGCCTGGCAGACTCGACTAGCAACGCTGGGTAAAACAAACCGTTGCCAACCATGCCGCGGCGCATAGCATACCTTAGTCGTCACAACAAACTGGATAAAAACTATTGGATTGGTTTATTTTTTTTATTCTACGCAGTGACAACCGAGCAGACAGCCCACCTGATTGTACACTGTAACTGTCGCCCATAATCTACGTTTAATGCATTTAGAATACAGGCAACAAAAATGCAGAACCGCAAATGCGTTGTCACTGTGATTACTAAGATGAAATGCCTCATGCCTGTAATTGCGCTGGCTACCTTATCCTTTAAACCGGGACACAACAATGCAAGCATTGTTGCTTGGCGGCCGAAATAGATAAGGCGGAGTCCTCAGGCTTTTCAGAGTCTTACCGTCTGATAAAATACATGATACGTCCGACAGGAACACAGACAAGAGGCCGCCCCTCCCCCAGTGCAGTCCAACGTGGTGTCGGACATCATGGCGACGCCCAAGAAGCTACTCCGGGCGTGGGAGGGACGCTCGGCTGACGTGCAGAAGCTGGATGAGGAACTGATGAGCACACGCATCAAGGAGGTCGAGGCGCTGACAGAACTGAAGGAACTGAGGCTCAAGGTAGTTAAGCTTTTTTATTCGTCTGGATTGATTGGTACTTGAATCGATTGTTTGCTATCTATATATACTCCTGTTGATTGGTGCGTTCGAAATTTATCCTTTTGGATAGTACAGTCCGCGTCGCGCAACAAACAGCGAGTTGCGAGAAAATCTACCAAACAACAAGCCAAACTTGTGAATACATTCGAGACTAAGGAGTTGTGTTAGGACAGAGCAAAGTGGCGGATCCATTGTCTCTGCCTACCCTACTTGTGGGACAGGCGTGAGCTTTATGTATGTATGCATGCAGTGCAAGTTATGTAATTCGGAATTGTATTGTGTCGAGTTCCGTCGCCAAATTACGCCTACACCTTATCCTAACTGTCTCTGCCAGGTGATGGAGCTAGAAACCCAGGTGCAGGTCTCCACGAACCAACTACGCAGGCAGGATGAGGAGTCGCGACAACTGAGAGAGACTCTGGACGCGGCGCTGCAACGCGAGCGGGCACTACAGTCCCGCCAGAGGGAGTTCCAGCATAAATACGCCGATCTTGAGAGCAAGGTATAGAATAGAATAGAATATGTTTATTCCAAGAAGCAATTCCAAATACATAGTACACAGAGACACAAATTCATAAATGAGGTCTCGACTTTGTAGTGATTAGACTTACTTTACAGCTGCTGCTTTATTTGGTGATGCAAAGCGTTGGAGTCTCTACGTATCGTATCCTTCTTATTCCAACATGGGATCGCCTTAGAGGCTGTCTTGGCATGGCAAGTGGCCCCAAGCTGGCCCATTTTATGACTTTTAATATTTAACTGTCAGTTTAGTATTATCTCTATCTCAGGTTATTATATTTAACTGTCTCAATAGTCAGACGAAAGAAAGAGTTGTACCTACATAAAACTCAGGCGATGCCATCTTTTTATTTTGTGTTAACAATATTAGCCTGTGGTAATGTGTTTATTCAAAATATCAATATATCTGTACCTGGTTATTTATTTGTTTTCCATTAGGCCAAATACGACTCCATGCAGGCAAATATACGGAACATGGAAGTTGCTCAACGAATAGCAGAATTGGAAACTGAAGTCTCAGAATACAAACTGAAGGTAATTATCATTTATTATTTACTTATGCCGAAGTAATAGTGATAATAATAGTGAGCTATGTGAAAACACAGATTGTTTATGCATCGGCCCCATTCTAGTGACAGCATGCTTGACACTAGCCCGGGCCCGTTTTGTTATCGGTCTTAAGGAACGCACGCCTAGCCCAGAAACTGGATGGGTGACCTTTTAGAACGTTAAGGCTTATCGTACTTCAGCACCGCAATGAGGTCGCCACTCGTTAGATGTCCTAATACCTTTTACGAAACGAGGTTGACTCCTGCCTTGTGTGTGGGCTGGGATCACTGTTCGCTTCTACTAACGTAACATTTAATGTTGCTATAATATGCGTGAAGTTTTAAATAAGTAGACATTTATTTATTCAGAACGAGGTGATGGCTACAGAAGGCGAATTGCGCAACAACATGGACGACTCCGATCGTGTGCGCGAGATGCAAGAGCAAGTGGCTGAGCTCAAGGCCGAGGTAAATATGTCTCAATACCACTAGGTTAATGTCCACACAATATAATATCGAATGTGTGAAACTGATCGACAAGGTTATTGTAACCAGTTTACTAGGTTTCCTTTCTTTGAGCTTCATACAAGTTAGAGGGCAGCAGATACGTACTCACAATTTGTTATGTATACAATTTATTTATGAACAATACTAGGTTAACAATATTTAGCTTATATCAAAACGATTTCTCTAAAAACATCCCGTGAGAAGTATTTTATTCTTTTGAGTTCCGAACTAATTATAATCCGCATTTCTGTATATAAGCTTAATTAAATGTGTGAGGGATATGTAAATAATATCATGGCACTGCATCATGCAAAGAATTTTGATGCACAATGGTACTTTCACGATTTCCTTCTCCGCATCTACGCTTTGTGTTATTGAGACCATATTGTTTGTTTAACATTAAAATAAGGATTTAGGTTGTAGCTTAAGGGACATGTTATTCATCATGGATAGTAAGCAACTTGAGAACGAAATTTTATAGCGAAAATTAGCTTTCGCGAATTCATTGTTGTATTGCGTCCGCTTCACCATCTGATATATATTATGTTTGGCACTGCACAGTATCCGACACCAATCACCAGTCCGGACACTGAGCCCTGGAAATGGCTCGAGTAAGTCACAAACTCAACCACATGAGTGTTTGGCGTTATAACCTGCTAGAAGCACTTTCCAAACGGAAACTGGCTCGACCGATAATCGCAGTCCATCCACCATAATAAGTCAACATGATCTAGGATAGAATATCATGTCTTAGATATTAACAATGAAAGCTGTATTATTCAACGAACAATATAGTAGAACACAGTTTTAATTAATTAAATTTATTTTTTATTATATGCAGTATAGCGTCACGAAACAAATTGAGTCACCTTTCAGAAAATGATTCGTAGAACCAGTACAATAAAGAGAAAGTGAAATAGCAGGTTATTCCGCGAATTACGTTTGGAATGCATTTTGTAATCTCTGCATTAAACATTGTAAATTAATTTCTGTTTTGTGTTGTTTCTTATTTAGCTAACAATAATTGCATGAACTTCAGTTTTTATGCTAACGTCGCTCGCTTGTTACCTCTACAGTCTTGCATCGTTGTAGCTAGCAATTTAAATGATTGGCTGTTCGTAATGATTGCTTTGTGAGAAGAAAATAATAGCGATTTTATACTTTTTAATATATTTGATGTGTTTCTTCCTTTTAATATTCTGATAACGTGAGTGCGACGTTATTCAGTAAATTACTTACTTTTATCGTATGTAGGATCGTTTCGTGCTGTTTTTCTCAATTTGTTTTTCGTTGATTTGATGTTAGTTACTTAACGTTTAAAATAAATATTCTATCATACTTAATAAAAGTAAATATTCAAAATAAAGGGGTTCGAAGATTTTACTATGGTCCATGGGTTTGACGTGGCAGTGGCACACCTTGAA
Source organism: Blastobasis adustella (assembly GCA_907269095.1). Taxonomy (NCBI): domain Eukaryota; kingdom Metazoa; phylum Arthropoda; class Insecta; order Lepidoptera; family Blastobasidae; genus Blastobasis; species Blastobasis adustella. Next base: position 19,679,626 of record OU026114.1, read on the forward strand.
ATCTTTCTAAATAGCTATAGGACACTGAGATAATTTCAATTTACTTTTTAATATTTTTGTTTAGATGCAAAAAAAAGTCATTTTTACTTTATTCTCTGCATCCGCCATTGATACATCGATACCAAGCGAGTTAAGTTTATATCGCAGGCACAGATTTTTTCTAATATCTATTTATCTGAATGCTGTAACGTGGCCTTCAGTTCTTCATTCCGAGAATCGGTCATTTATCGTCTTAATGTAACAATGGCTGCTGATCTTCAAACCCCTTTCCATCGTTACTTTTCATTTCTACCGAACTAGGCTAGTTTGGGATAATAATAAATAAAAACTACTCGTATTTATTGAATATTCTAGTAGTGATAACGATAACATTGTAATAATAATTATAACACATTTATTTTCCGTTCCAGGCGGTTTTACAACTACATAATATAAAATTATTTGCCTGTTGCAAAGCAGCATTTTCCCTGTCAAACGGGCTATTTGGCTGTAACTACATTTTGTGCATGTCGGTAATTTTTTACGTCCAGTATGTGAGCTAGGTAGATGTTAGTTTAGTGTTCCAAAGGCATTCTTCGCAGGCGTCGTGTCTGACTATGCTTGGTGGTTCTCAGGTCATGAAGCTAGAGGCGTGGAAAAGGCGGTCGCTGGGGCTCGCGCAGTTGAGCCGGGCGGTGTCCGTGGAGGATGAGTTAGAGGAAGACGAACGGCAGTTGGTGCTCCGGCGGGAGTCCTGCGCCTCCCTGGACCTGCTTCCGCGCGCATCGCGACCCTCGCTTACTCAACCCCACTCCCCTTCACCCCCCAACACTCACACGTTCCATTAGAGTTCACTACACCAATTCCACACTCCAGTCAATAGACGACGCTCGACTCGTGCAACACGATGGCGCCGTAACAACGTTGACGATTCAGTGGATTAAATTGATGATTTTATTAATTAACTTTGTAATTTATTTATTTATTTATGTATATCAAATACTTACCTTTTTGAGATTAAGCACAAATACACTCGCGTGACGACAATGGCTGTCACCGTTATGTGAGTTGACCGTCAATGTGATTTGACTGCCTTACTTTTTTTCTGTTGACTGGAGTATACTTCCTTTTTTTATGTTACACATTCTAAAATAATTGATACCATGACAGGTGAAGCTATAGCGTGTAACATGGGTCTTACAAGCCAAAAATATTTTATGTAACTTAGGATTCGTGAAGATTTTTCTGTAGTGTAAAAGATAGCAGCATAGAGGCAATTAGGATTCACTTATCTACGGAGCAGCTGCTTTCGGTCCTACAGTAGTAGACCATAGAAGGAAGGGATGAACACGTTAGGTTTGTAACATCAATTTTATTACGCTCTGTATATTTTTATAATGGTTTGAAGTACACTTCGTTATTTTTGATAGAATAGTATGTTGACTTTTTAAATGAGTTTAATGTAATATTAATACGACTAAGATTCCTTATTTCTTAATTTGTATGAGCCCTATTGCGAAGTGAATTAAAAACTAATATAATTTGCAATATGTTTATGTGCAACGGCGACTATTTTGTATAAAATACAGAATTAATGTTGTTTTACGTAATATTTTTTCCATTGCTTGGGCATTTAACATTTGGAGGAGTTTTGCTTTGTATACGAATGACCATCTTTGCAAAAAAAAAACAGACCAATATGTCGTATAGTATGATCTCGTGGGAATGTGTATAACAAACTATATTACAGTATGGTCGCCGTTTCGTATACGCACTGCGATAACTCGTCATTATGTCGTGATATTATATTCCTTTTAGCGAGGTGTCAGCGGGGAGTGCTACAGACAGTAGTGATCCCCTAATAATTTTATCCTTATTGATATTTATTTCACGATGTCACTTTCAGGAGGAAGTGTATCGGAACCATGAGAAATCTTAAATGTTATTTATAACAATTAATGTAACTAGTAGTAAGATTTGTCAATTGGTATCTTTACGAAAATATGTGCAATAATTGTCTTAAATTCACACAATCATAATGGAATTATTCGTGTTTCATCTACGCGCATACAAGATCACCGATGGACAGTAACAATAAATTTTTATATCTAATGAAATATCTCGTGATGCCAACTCATCAACGCACGTAGGAATGTCGTTTATATCAAGACCGTTTTTCACTATAATTGTAGTATAGGTAGTAATAATACCTTTGTAGGTGTTTCGTATGTTATACGTATTTATAAAAAAATGCCCCTTTGGCGAAATATTAAAGTTATTTTGAAGTGATTAAATCACAAAAATTGTTTTTTATCATTCCGGCCCTCACATATATATGTGGAGGTAGTCAAACATTAAATTAACATGAAATTAATTTATTATATTTTAAATTCAAAACCATGCTGCAATTATCATAACATTTTATTTTATAATTACCTAACGACTTTACTTTTAAATAACATTCCATTTGTATAAAGGCACCAGTAGTCGGAATAAAAAATGCCGCATGTTTGGAAAGCTGGTTGACAATGAGCACAAAGTTGTAAAGAATTGTGTAAATAAAATGCATTGCTACTGGTCCGCGTATACTAATTTATTGTGAACGGTATTTATGTTACCGTACTGAAGCTACGGTGTAAGCTATTTGAATTTTATTGTAAAAAACTCAGTCGAGGCTTGCCGAAGCCGAGCTCAACTTTCGAAATGAGATGACTCGCTGCGATCTTCCGTTTTGCGACAATTAAGAAACACTTTTTAATAATAATTTGCCTTTATACATGGTTATTTTTTGAAGCAGGGTACTAATCCCATAGTATGGCAATAAGATGCGTACTTATTTAATATAGTGCTTATAAATAGACTTTTTAATTAAGATAAGAACATGTTCTCATGTATGTGTAGCTAATAATTGTCGTTTCTAAGTTTTATTTTAACCAAAAAGGCAGTTGAATTATACAATTACAAAGTGTTTTTATAACTCGTTTTAGTTGCGTCAATATTATTTGGACGATGTGCAAATTCAATTTGAGTTAATTTACAGTACATACATACATTAGTGTTTTTATTATAAAAAACGTATTATTTACGTTGCTTTAAATTTTATTTTTTTATGGATAGTAATATCGTTATGTGGCTGTATTTAATATTCAATATACAGTATTGACACTCTGACACTCGGCTTGGAGAAAAATAAAATAGACAAAAGTAAAACTTTATACATCTAATTTAGCTTCCCAAAATCCGTTCCATTACAAATGCAGTCGCATTCAGTAAATAACATACTTATAATAATTTAGTGCTAAATCCAATCACTTTAATTTTGTTGCAGTGTGTTCAAAGATTGTTCTGCATAGTTTTAAATATGTACTTATACCCTACGCAAGCGTGAGGTAATATTTATAAATGTAATAGGTATATATGAAGCTTTAAAAATTTATGCAGTCTGGTATGGGTGTTTAGCCCCGTTCAACTTTCGACCACAGGCTGTAATATGCTATCAGCTGCACAAAAATGTTAATTCGAATATAATATTTAATTTGACCTCCACATCACATATGAATATAAAAATATTGATAATTATTTACCTCACGTTGTAAGTTTCTAGTATTTGTTTAAATTATGGATATTTTATTTATTTCTTAATCATACATGTATTTTACCTATTAACTCCTGAGCTATGAGATTGTAGTTTCGCCACAGACAGTGGCGATTTTTCTAAGTTGGCGAGGTTGGCGCCGCCAAACCAGAAATGAACAGAGTAGTGAAATTACTTTCTCTGTATTAAATAAAGTTTACCCGCTAAACAAACAAACATACTATCAATAGTAAGTTATTTATTAGAAATCATGAGTATGGGAGCACAACGAAATTTGTAATAGAATATTTTACTGAAACTCTTCTCGATGAGATCGTTTGGCAAAAAACGTTGATAATACACGTAGTTTGATAATTTTTTACGATATCTATGCCTTTGATATTTCAGAGAATATAAAGTTGCATGAGATTTAATATTTGTATGGGCATCTTAAATCCCGTGTAATTTTTAAACGATATTTTTCCATACAAATTTTAAATCCCGTGTAACTTATAACGATATATTTTAACGAAAATCTGACAAACCACAGGCATAGATATTGATTTCTGGATCACGTCTACAAAATTTAATTGTCTTTAATAGCGTTATATTGAAAATATGATCAAATTACGTTTGGAGCGCGCTCGGGAAACACTCCTTTAAGTTTTTATATAGTTAACTTCCTTCGTCGGAAAATTACATCTGGTTAATTAGCTACTTACATACTCTGTTTTCGAAAAGAAGATGTATTAAACATGATTTTGTATCAACATGATAAATGGTAACTCGAGTGTAACTTTTGTCAGTGAAGCAGTCGCCACTCCTCTCTCCTGCCCGCCAACCTCTCCATTTCTTTACAACCAACACGGAGCTCATTTCACGATAAAAAAACTGCAGTTTCATAGCTAAGATGCCTCTTAATTTATGTATCTACCTATCTGTGAGTTGAGTGTTATGTAAATAAATCGATGATATTTTATTTCTGTTACTAAGCCTAATTATTAATAGATTGTATTTTAAATTAATTTTCCGATTCCTTCCAAAAGAAATTAATCAGTATAAATATTTTAATAGACGTTCTTTTTACATTATAACATTATAATATACTCGTTAATATAGACTGCACAGCTCACTAACCTTATTCGGTGACGTTTTTGTAGGTACCTACTGAAAATAATTATTGTCATTCCTTATTTTGTCGTCGAATAGTAATTTATTTCATAATTTTATTTGTGCGATTTAGCAAATATAAAGTATTGAAGTTATTGTATTCAATTTATTGTACTTTTATATCAATCAATACATACTAGCATAAATGACTGAATATTTCATTTTACTTGGCCTTTAATGGTTGCCCCATTTAGCTATAAGATTCCTTGAGGACACATGTTCTTCAAGCATGCATGCCTTCCTTCGCTAAAGCTCTTTGGACAGTTCGCCAATTAATATTGCTCTTAGAGCAAGACCTAAATTGAACTGCTCTATTTATTCATACCATGAACAACATTTAGCATGCCTGCGGCAGGAACCACGAAACCAATGTAATTAAAAACCGTTCACCGAAATTTTGTATGGATTAATCGTACAGTGACGCTCCAGTTGAACGATCTTTGCGCGGTTGTAATCACTACATATTATAAAACAAAGTCCCACACCGCCGTCTATCTGTCTGTCTGTTGCGATAAACTCAAAAACTACTGAATGAATGGTGGAGCGACTGCCATCTGACCTCCATGCCCCTGCTACCAGGGTAACCTGACCAGAGGGCTTAGTGTGAGTTTCGCTTCGAATTTGCTTTACTATCGCGCTACCGCTATCGCAAATCCATTTTTTGGCAACCCTACCTGCAGTTCTTAATATTGATTTGAAACCTAAGTATATGAGTAAGAGAGCCAGTTATAGTTTTCTATCAGGTAGACTGCTTCCACAGAGTAGCATAGAATAGACAAGGTCAACCGCCTGTCCTGCCCAGCCTGCCTAGGAAATAAAAAACGCTCCGGGCGATGGATGAGTGGAATCTCTAGTAAGAAGTCTTTGTTCAGGACTGGTTCTGTTTAAACATATTATCGGTATGGTTCATACGACGACTCAAAATGATTCGAAACTTTATATGAAGATAAATTTAACGAATGTCTGTCACGGGGTACCTGTCGGCTCTCGAGACTTCTCTCAGCCTCAGCGTCCCCTGCGGAAGATCTTGGTCAAGTTCGCTTCGCCAACTTTATACAAGTTTATAACAAACTAACGCCCGTGTGTGTGGGCGTCTGCTAAACGTAAGTAGTATTAGATTTTCTTTAGCTTCAAAACCATTTAATCAGTTTAGGCCTTCGATTTTACGCTGACCTAATGATTTGATGATGTACTGATTTTAAAAATACCTTTTAATAATACAATAATAATTTGTTAGTGAATTTTTTTATTAAAGCTATGTAATTTCATAAAGGCACAATATTCGTTATTATATTTCTATAAAATTTTACTTAAGACTAGGTTAAAATATTTTTACTTTTTGTAGGTATATTATATTTGACATGAACACAAATACTGTTAGTATTATTCTTTGTTAGTGTCGCAAATGTTTTTAAATATATAATTCGCTTAGGCCATGCTCTTGTACTTGGTGAATAAATTATACAGCACTCTGAGGGTAGATTTCAAATCCAGATTGACTATGTCTGAAAAAGAAAAATCAAGTTATCAAACCGACATAATATAAAAACGTAAAAGATGCCATGTATTTCTAAAACTCTATAAATTACCTTCAGGCCTAGCTTTTGGCTTTGCGAGGCCCACATCTTGCATCAGCTCAAATGCAAATAACACATTATGCACTTTCTGATCAAAATCTTGAGGAGTCAGATGAAAATCATATAATGGCACAAAGAATCCTTCTAATAGACCCATCAATAGGCATAGATAAACTCCATCATGGAACTGAGTGTCCAGATCCATCACTTCGAGATTCACTTTACTCAAATGTTTATTTACAAATGTGATGAGAGACTGGAAAATAAATAAAATAATTTAATGTCAATGCAAACATTTCTTTAACTAGGTATCCTTAAATGAAATTGGACCTGTTATAACATAATTTAGAAAATGTGACAAAGAAAGGTTTAGGAAAGATTAAATTCAGTTTCAGGGTTACTAGAATTACCTTTTTGACAACTTGCAATTTCTCAGGTGCATGATCAAACAAGGCATCAAATGCATCTCTTTCACACTTCATACCAAGGTCATCATAAGTTGTAGTAATATCTTCAATATATGTCCTAGAAAGTAAAAATAACATAAGTGATAAAAGTAGTTTACCGAGTTAAGTTATTCTGGTTAAAGTTAAACTGAAATTACCTGTGTGAAAGTTGATTTGGAGCATCTTTCTTAACAACCACTACAGTCACACTCACATTCTCAGGCAGGCGAACAGGTGCACGGAAATGACGAGCCAATGAAACTAAGAGATGCAATATAGACACTACATTCTTTGAATGCACAGAATCCACACTCCATTTCTGTACAGGTTTTGTAGTCCCAAACAGCACCTACAGAACAAATTACTCATTAAAATTGTATCATAATCCTAATGTTGCTGATGCTAAAAATTACATATTAATAAACCTTACCCTGTTGACTGCTCTTAAAACAACAGCCAACTTTTGACGTTGACCTTCTTCTGATTGTGTCACCTCTGGCACATCAAGCTTTGTTTCAGTGAGCTTTTCCAAAAGCTTTTGCAAAACTTGTCCATCGTACAGATCTTCACTAATATCTTTCACAATAATTCTTTGCATAGCCAATTCATCATTTATCCAGTCGATGAGCACCTGGATCAACTCTTTGACTCTAGGATCTTCAAGGGATCTAGGTTCAATAATGGCCCTTTCTTCATTTTCATCTAAAATAAAAACCCTTAATGTTGCAAACTTTAAAAAGTAGACATCTTTCAGTATAAAACAAAGTCAGGTTAGTTACACCATTTATAATCCAAGAATGGCTAGACAGATTTTTGTGTTCTTTGATTAGTTGAATATGTCTCTGCCCAGAATTAAGCTCCAGAATAATGAAAGAAAAAACGTAGGTCGGTGTACAGTAGGGTGGGGGTAGGACACCATTCTATCAAAGTCGAGCCAGGCCAACTAATTAAAATTAAAGAATCATTTAGCTAGAGTCCAGCTAAATCTTTAATAATGGTTAATTACATGGAAACTGTTCAATCAAAAGAATCAAAACTTCAATTATCCGCAGCTTCACAAGAACCTTATCAGAGTAAAGTACCTTCTACTTATATTTAATGATATGATATGATATATAACAGGTAGTATACAAAGGTAAGGTAGGTAATTATACTTACTCAAGCTGTATTCTTCTGGAGGTATTTCAGGAGCAGTAGGGCTTCCAGGTGAATCAATTGCATATTTACCTTCCGCTTGAACTTCTTGCACTAAAAAAATTATGTTGATTGATATATTTAGTAGCTACCTAATGATTCGTACCTATTTTCCTGTACATAATATAAAAGACTTTGATGTTGATATAAAAAATATAACTATAAATTCAGATCATACTCTTAAAAATACATTTGGAATACAGTTAGCTGACAATTTAAAGTGCATTCTACGTTTGACGCTGTAAGTTCAAACATCACCGAATGCAAATTCTATAAGCAGTCAGTGACTAAATAGGTCAATGAGGTAATCCATGGCGTACTCCGCCCACATCACAAATGTTTTAGTTTCCTTGTAAATTTTAGTGTAATACCTTCTTTGATGCGTTTTTTTCGGCCTATCGTTCCAATTTTATCCCAAAACGACTCTTCTTTGTCTTCTTTTTTAGGCAAAACAGGAGTTCGAGGTGATTTTGGGCGTGGCGAAGACATTATTTTCTTTCACTGAAACATTAGTAGGATTTATCTAACGATATTCATATCACATATATAATAATAAATGTTGACGATTGATTGTTAAATACCTTACCAAATGGAAACGGTTTAAAACTTTAGGAAAGTAAATAAGTCCGCAGCAATTTTTCACATAAACAACGAAATGAAAATGAAATAGACTAACTCACAGACTATCAACTATATATATGGACAAACTTCAACCAACGTCAAACCAATGAGGCTATAAACATGGTTTCGCCTAATCGCCGACCTCAAATAATTAAGAAACGGCCCTGTCACACGACACAATCTGGTTGCGGTTTGTCTCGATTGGTTACAGTTTACTTCGCACGTATTCGCAATTAACTATTGGTGGATATATGTTGATAATTAGCCTCAGAGCACAGAACGCGTAATTACAACGTCTATTAGGTATATTGTACAAGTAAATTGTAAACTGTTACAAACACAAAAGAGTGATTCCCTGACCCGTCTAAATCCGTACTCAAAATGTTTTAAACATTTATCTAAAGCTCGAAAGGCTATCTTTCATATTGAAATTAGATAAAATAGGACCACGATAAGTCCGTAATGACCAAAGCAAACGAGCGGCAGCCAGAGCCAGACAAGACCACTTATGTCCTTTGTACGTTAAGTTGGGATCGTCTGAGGGGCCGAAACTCATTTATAACTTGGCACGATTGAGGGTTAAAGGGGCACAGGACATTTCCACGTATCGCTGTGTTAATAACCCTAGGGATAACCTGTTATGCGAGGACCGCGCGGTGAACGAGAGACGCTCGTACTTCCTTGAGCTGCTTAACAAGCAGCACAAAGAGGTGCAGCCCCCGGATCTCTCTCGGAACCAAGGACTTGTGCCACCGATAACGCCTGAGGAAGTCGAGACGGCTCTTCGCCGCATGAAGAATCGGAAAGCTGTCAGGCCCGATGGAGTCCCCTATCGAAGCATGGAAATCGATGGGCTGTCGTGATGTGAGCATCCTTACACCGACCTTTATAACCGCATTCTCCTCACCGGGAAGATACCTGACCAATGGAGGCTGAGTATTATTACTCCAGTCTATAAGAGCAAGGGCTCGGTGCGGGAGTGCACCATCTACCGCGGTATAAAGATAATGTCTCACACCATGAAGCTCTTCGAACGCATCGTGGACTCTCTGATCCGACGGAATCCTAGATCATGGTCAATGCAGACCCCGGGTCCTCACGCGGCAGATCACATCCGGAACATTAACGTCATGGTGACTATGTTGTACATACCATGATGCTAAGGAAATCTAGTTCATATGCTAGTTCATTTTTGGCACATCCGTCGGCCATTTTATGTAACATCAAAAAGTATGTCACGCGGCACGCCGCCGCCGCATTACAAGTATTTTCTCAATGCGAACGTATTACACGCATTATTGAACATAATGCCCTCTCCTCTTAAAAGGAGTTTTTTTCCTCATTAATTTCTCTTAAGAAACTTCTTACTCCGGGCGCAAAAGGAGTTTCTTCTTTTGTCATTTACTCTACGGATTTTCCAGTGCAACACTCATGCAGTATTGCAGTTTTGCTAAAAGTATATATTTTTCAAAAAATAATTGTGAAGAATTGGCTAGGCTATTTCTTTTTTCAACTGATACGAGTTTCGTATTTAACGTTCTTCTGATTTTCATTCACTTTGTACCGGCTGGATCTTAGTGAACACCTTCTATGAACGGCTAGACCGCATCTTTGATCTAATATCCATTAAAAATGTGATATAGCATTTTTGACGAGCGCGGAACACAGAAAGAATCGGCATTTTATTTTCTTCAAACGAAAAACGTCATTCCCTTCCATACAAATTATAATCGAATAATTATTTTTATAAGTGCGCAATGCGATAAAATTATAGAGTTAAGTTATAGCATAGCATACTATCGCAGATAGGCGGTACCACTCCTGGACTTTGCGGGTTGTTGAGAAGCTGACCACAGAGCTGGATGTGGAAATTAATGTGTTGCACTGGATATTGTGGGATTATCGAATGTTCAAGACATGAGGAGGATACGATTATCCTCAAGTCCGGCAACCTGCGTATTACCATGAGACCGACCAACTGTCCCAATGGTCTAAGATCCGGCCATAGAATGTCTTCCCTGATCTGTTATTAAAAAATCCTTATAATATTAAACGGATTACAACGCTTGGTTAGACAGTGATGACTTGCTGAGATTGCGGTAATTTGGGGAATAAACTACCTGGACAGGTTTTCCCTGGAGAGTACAACATGGAGTTCTTCAAGAAAGCGGTGAAAAGGTTTTATAGGTAGAAAAGGTATAGTGGGTGATGCCCCTGGTATTGCAAACGTCCATAGGCTGAGGTGACTGCTTTTACCATCAGGCAGGCCATAAGCTTGTTTGCCACCTGTGGTATTAAAGAAAAATAAAAAAATTTTGGTTACCATCTAACCTTTGGTTGCGAAAAAATATAGTTGGCCGATTTTTTAGAAAAGGAGGGACATTTTATGATCAACTCTTTCTTCAAGAAGCTAGGAACCGCTTAAAAAGTAGCCCTGTTTGAGTCCCGATTTCTCCACAAGGAACGTGAAGATAGATTTCATAATGACCACCAAGCTGTCGGTTTTAACCGATATCGCTGTGATCGCCACGTTGAGAACCGTTAGCGGTTACCTACCAATTGAATGGAAAGTCTAAACATCTTTAGTCTGACCAGATCATATCTCAATCACAGAATTATTTAAGTCGGGAAAAGTGGAGAAGAATGAGTCGGAAAGCGGACCCTGTCAGAAGCCGGAATAAACGCTAGGATGATGATAATGATAATCAGATTTAAAGTCTTGAAATATTATAACAAATATAAGTAGGTACGTAAAGCATATTTTCTTTAATAATAAGGCATAGGTCTTTTAAACAAAAATGTACGAAGTAATTTATTATTACTAGATCTTTGTAAATCTTCAGACGACTTAGTTTTATCTGTATTAAAATCTGTCAATTTTGATGTTGTTTCAGAGGTAGATTCTCGTTCCTCAATCATTCTATCAAGTAAAAGTTTTTCTTTTTCTTCTGGGGTCAAATGCATAGGTTCATTTTTAGGTTCCCAATTATGTTTATGTCGCGATTCCAAATTCTTAATTAGCTTACTATTGTGAGTTTTCAGTGACGACTCCATAGCTCCAACTACTGTGTAAGCATTTGGTGCTGGAGTTAGGAAACGATCCTTACGAAACCGTGGAGAACGGAAAAGTGGACCACGATGAACGGCAGGTCTACATCTATATTTTTCAGGTGCGTAGTAGGAAATACCTGGTGTTTTTACTTGCCCAAAAGCTGGTAGCCAGTCAGGCCACGGTCGAAAACGTCCTTCGGATGAATTAAATGGAGCATTATATTGGATTTGACGTGATCTTCTTTGAGCTCTTCTAATCGGTGCATAATCGGCTGGACTAGCAGAATTTAAATTCTTTTTCAAAGGATGCATTCGTGCGACGACTGATTTAAATTGATAAGTTCCAGGTGGGCAATTCATACTTTCTGATTCCTCTTCTGTTGTTACTGAATCGTCATCATCATATTTATTTAAAATGTTAGTGTCCTTAAAACGTGGGGCAGATGTACCAAAAGGCAAACAATGCATAAAATTACATATTTTTTTAGTTGTTGTGTAGTCTGCTGGACCTGGGCCTACCATCTTGATGTTTTGGAATCTTGGAGCTGTTCCGAATAATCCTGGTTTTGCAAACTTTGCGAAACATATACATTTTACATCAGGTGGATCAAACGCTCGTTTTATGTTGTAATCCATGGGACATGGACGAATTTCATACTTAGCTGATGAAAACCTTTCAGCTTTTGTACCAGACATCTTCATTTTTGTACTCTGTGGTGGGTGCGGAAAATAATCGGCTGGGCCTGGTCTTTTTTCCAATTTATTCTTGTATTGTTTAGAAGTAAGTCGTCTACTTTCTCTCAGCTTTTCCAGACATATTTCGAATTCTGTCGGTTTTTTTTCAGATATGTAATCTGCTGGCCCTGGAGTATCCAGAGCTGGTTTTTGGCACCTCTTGCCCTTCCAATTACTCCATTTCCAGCCGTGATAAAAAGCGGTTGCCTCATGTACTCTGGTGTCGTAAAATGGCGGATTACAAGTCAAAGGAGCCGTAGGAATTTTGCGAACTGATCCATCTGGTAATAATTCAAAACCGCGATGTCCTCTGGATGGAACTGAAATGCCTGTACCTAAAATACTGCCAGGGGGATGACCTATGAACAGACGATTGTAAGTTTTTGCAGCACATGTATTTTCCTCTTTTGTGTTTTCTTCCGGAGGACAATCACATGTATTTGAAATTCCACATCGACAAAGAACTGCTTCTAAATCTTCTTCACTGAAAGCCTCATAAGGAAATCGGGGCGTTTTCGACATTAGTGACGTACAGGTCGGTATTTTCGGCCTCATTTTATCTGTATCGTATATTTGTTCTGTATAAATGGTAAGCTCTAGTGTTTTTCTTTTTGAGCTTGAGAGAAATGGTGCTTTGTTTTGTTTAAATGATTTCCCAGGAATTGTGGTATATGATGTAGGATCCAATAATTTGTAACATTTCTTCGAGCGAGGCCATCTTTCACTATGTCCGTAAGCCGTCATTTTAATATTATTACAAATATCACGTAAATATAAAAAACTGTCGTCGTTTATCTCCTTAAAAATAATTTATGCAAAATTTAAAATTTATCTAAAATATAAAATATTAAAATGTCATTTGTGGCATTTACACAGATGACCATAAAGAAAAAATCACCTCTCTAGAATACGGGGAATAAGGAGAATTCAAAGAGTTTGATGCGAATGCGAAACAGCGAAATCACAGACATAACAGACTAAACACAAATCACAAATATTCCCTGTTCGCTCGCTCTACAATGATTATGAATCTTGTTATCCCGTTTTTTCATCCATTGGAATAAGTTCACGGAAAATGACGCGCGCAATGTTTTGAACGTTTGACATATTGCTCGAGGGCCTAACGACCTGACGTTTCTTTTTAAACATAGGTGTAAATTTTAAAATTCCCTATTAAAATTTGAATCAAACTATTTAAAAGACGGTGTAATTTAGTGCGTAGAAAGTCGTAGCAAAATATAACATCTGCAGATGGGCTGCCTTGTTCCGTCCCTGTATTTGCATTAGTGTGTGTGTTATAGAGAAGTATGACATTTTGTCTTGTATTTCAACTCGGATTGTACTCTCTGCTTCTGTATATAATTTTTTTTCTCTATGAGCGAAATATAATAGCTCCTGTAGATCAATTTTTAACTTCTGTATATAAAATTTTTTCTCTATAATTTTTAATGTCTTTGGTTAAACCGTGTAAACCATCGAGTAATATGTCGAACGTTCAAAACATTGCGCTCGTCATTTTTCGTGAACTTGGTGTAAACAGCACAGACATAGACTAGACACAAATCACAAATATTCCCTCTTCGCTCACTCTACAAAGATTATGAATCTTGCTATCCCGATTTTTCGTCTTTTAAAAATAAGCTCTAAGAAAATGACGCGCGCAATGTTTTGAACGTTCGACATATTGCTCGAGGGCCTAAAGCGTACTCCACATGTCCGCCGAAACTTTCGGCGAAACTTTTGACGGGAGTTGGTCGACCCTCTACATTGTCGCCTATTAGGGATGTGCTGGGTGTAAAAACGCGTCGACATTATATCGATTCATCGGTGTAATATCGCTAATCTGCTATAAAAAGGGTCACAGAGGTGATGGCAGCGCTCTACTGTAATTACTTGATCTACTAATATCCTGGATCATAGTCAAGTGTACCCCGAACCTGTTACGGGAAAAAGTGCTAGGAATATAAATATAAAATCGATCGAATCGAGATGACAAATACCTATCTCTACTTAGTCTATGAAATAGGCGAAACATGCCAAAATAGTTTGTGATGCCAAACATGCACGGGACTACACGAATGTAGACGAATACTTCCTCTACATTCTCGTGTTCCCGCGGAACTGTCCACATGTGGTGTGCGCTTTTGAAACATCGGTGTAAATTTTATAATCTCCTAATAAAATTTAAATCAAACCATTTAAAAGACGGTGTAATTTAGTGCACATTTACGAGAAACCGCAAAGTATGGAAATACAAATGGATTCATCTTTTCATCGGTTAGTAATTTCATTCGTGGTCGCGGCGATCGGGAATCAATTTTAGAAATTGTAATAAAAATAAGCATCGTAATAGTGTGAATTTGCAATAATTGAAATGCTTTACCTTAAAACAATTTGCCATTAAAGATAGATTTAAAGTTATTGCCAAATTGAGCAATATTTCGGTGTCTAAATAGGTACAAAAACATTTTGATGCTAACAGGGTCGGACTTAGTTTTTATTGTCATTTAGGTTTTATTTGTGTATGAAACCGTAATACATATAAAGTTGTTGACCGCTATTTACAAGATTTGAGTATTAAAATTCTATACAATAAATACTAAGTCCGACCGTGTTAGCATCATAATATTTTCGTAACTATTTAGACACCGAAATATTGCTCCATTTGCCAATAATTTTAAATCAATCTCTAGTGGCATGTTGTTTTAAGGTAAAGCATGTCAATTATTGCAAAGGAGAATGGGCAAGTTGGTCTACCTACTCAATACCAACAAGTTATATGTCAATGAAAAGGGCATTCCTTAAACTTTATTTTTTTATATGACATCAAATGTGTAGCTCGTGGGGTTCTTTGTGAAAATGTCAAAAATAATAGCAGTGTAGGGCTTTACTTTTTTTTTGGTTTTTTTACTTAGAGCAGATTTTACATGTATCTGACACTATTTTGCGGGGTAGAGGACAGGCGGTGGGGTATGGTTAAAATATGGACGCACGTGCAACCCATCCGACTCAATTATGTACCTGGCGCTGTGACGTCACTCTATTGTTACTGAACGCGAGATGGGAACGCAGTGCGCCGCGCGGGGAAGCGGGAGGGGTCGATGTGCACAATTAAACAGGCTATCCCTACTCCCAACCCCGCCTTCAAGTCTGCGCCCGCGGCGCCATCGCGCTAGCACCTCGCAGTTCATCTTTGCTTGCATCGTGTACTGTGTGTTTCTCTGATGCGTATGATCAATCTTTGACCTTTGCTTGTTTCCCGGACTGTTGTGTATTGCCATTGTTTTGAACTGTAAGTGTTAATTGGACTCCGATCATCTTTATATAATGGAAGGAAATAGACGCGTTGTTTGTGACTGCTCTGTTTTACGACAGCGGCAACGTCATTTAATATACCTTAATTCAATCCAGACCTTTTGTTGAAGACTATCTATATACGAAGACATTCTTCACGCGAGGTAAGTTCTGTTTCTTAATGCACAATATTACACCTTTTTCATTAAACAGGATGACTTCGAAAGGTATGCAAGATTTTTAAGGGGTGAAGTAATAATATATAATAATAATATAATTTATTTATTTCTCTCACAACATTTGTAACATTATGTAGGTACATTATTACATTAGGTAGGTACATAATATGTAGTGAGAGCCTGGAGACCGAACTAGATTCGAAATCTGTACTACAGCCACCAGGCCCCACTCCGGATCCTAGGTTGTATGGATACATTATACAATTGAACATTTTAGTATTGAAAGAGAGATAACATTCAGCAACAATAAGAAAAAAATTGTTTAATAGGGCAAAAATATGGTGTATGTATTGCGTGCGTGTGTGTGCGTGCGTGCGTGCGTGCATGCGTTCGTGCGTGCGTGCGCGCGCGTTTGAGTGTTAGTGTGTGTGTGTGTGTGTGTAAGTACTCATCAAAACGAACAATTTTTTTCCAAACCCTCACTTGTATAATATTTACCCTCTTTCTGACTCTTTTAATCATTAAGTCAAGGTTTACTATATACAGGGTGTCCCGAAACTCAACGTCAAGCCGAAACAGGGTGACAGCCGAGCTGCGTGAACGAATTTCTCAAGCTGCTGAGGACATCAACTCTCGAGGATATGCCCGGCTAATAAGTAGATCTTTTTTAAGAAGATGTAGGGCGTGTATTGAGGCTGATGGTAAACAATTTGAACATTTATTGTAATAAAAAATGTTATTTCCCTATCGACTTTTATTCCAATAAACCTAAACTAAACTAGGTCAAGATTTTTCATTATTTTATTAATTTTACTTTTGTTCACTTTGGTAAAAGTGGCGTCACTATCTGTCTCGCTCGCTCATGGCAAACATGTCTACTATCCATCTCTCTCATCATTTTGCCGTAAAATTAAGAACCTACCAAGAGCTTGTGCGAATAAAAAACATTTGAACTGAGTAAAATGAGTTAGCAAAAATCGGGTTACTTGAGGTTTTTATTTTTTTACTCGTTTTGTTTAGTATGAAACTAACAAGTAATGTAGTAACCATTTTACAATCCTGATTAAATGCGCGAACTTTTAATGGTACTTGCCAAGGCACTTTAGTACATTTTTTTTAAAGGAGGGCCTTTCAAAGTCGACAAATATTGAAAATTTTAAATTCATAGTGTAACAAATAGTCTTAATTCTAGAAAACTTGGGGCAATTGTGTCATTATTTTAGACTGTGGTTCTAGAAATGTTATTTAGGGTTACGGTTCCAAAGTTTAAATGAACAAAAATAATAAAAATTAACCACAATAACCGAAAAATGCTTACAGTTTGACCAAATTTCTAGGTTTTTCTAAAATGCCCATAACTTTAAAACTGCATGGGATACTTTTTGTGATTTTTCTCATGATGGTTACAATCAATCCTGTCCCCCGTTTCGGCTTGACGTTGAGTTCTGGGACACCTTGTATAGAAAATGACATGTTATGCAATTAAAATTTAGTCACTGTTGTGAGTTGGGGCATTAAGAAATTATTTTTTTATGGCTGTATGTGAAAAACAACAATGAACGTTATTTTTCTCTTCTTTCAGGTATCCTTCGATCAAGTTCTATTCACATGCCACCGATGTTGGCAACGAATTAATACTGCCGAAAGGGCACAGCAGGCTGTTGGAGCTGTCGAAATCGACAATGCTGTCAACGAACAAGTTCCACTTGCTATACCAGATAATCGAAGAAAACTCGCTAGAGCATCTAATACGGCAAGTCATTGCATATTTACAGATTGTTTAAACGAGTCAAGACTTCGAATACCCAATAGCATAAAAGCTCACATGTTGTCTTATTACAATTTCTACATTCCTCCAAGTGCTCGTGTTTGTAATGAACACACAATGGCTCACGATTGGGACCAATTGCTAAGCGGCAATGTATCTCACAACTTTAATCAAGACCATATACAGGATATAATTTCAATTTACAGAACAGCACTACAGAATCCATCGACTATGTTCGATTTTGATTTACAAACAGTAGATGTAAATAAGTTGCGACAGTGGACAGGACTTACGATAGCTGAATTCAATTTGTTGCTTGAATAAACGCCATCACTGCGACAGCGGTCGAATGTACCGAACGTGGTTCTCGGAGGATATCTTATGAAACTTCGAACAGGCGAACCTAACGTACGATTAGCATCGCTTCTAAAATTATCTCGTCGAACATTCGAACGCCAATTAGTGATAGCGAGAGAATGCTTACTGGCAGACTTCGTGCCATCGTACTTAGGGTTCGATCACATAAGTAGAAACGAAGCGCTTACCAAGAATTTGTTTATACCAAATGCACTGTTTGGAGACGAGAATAACTCTAAGCTAATATCGATTTGTGACGGGACGTACATTTATATACAGAAGAGCAGCAATTTCCTCTTTCAAAGACGTAGTTACAGTCACCATAAGTACAGGAATCTGTTGAAGCCGATTGTCTGTAGCAATGGCTATATCATCGACTTAACAGGCCCTTACGCAGCGACTACATCAGACGCCACTATTATGAACAATATTCTTAACGATCATGACAATACATTTCATTGGTTTTATTCAATGAATGACGTGTTCATTTCGGATCGTGGCTTCAGAGACGCTCTACCTGATTTTGAAGCATGCGGTTACGATGCACATATGCCACCAAGTAAGGACAGACACAGTCAGCAGCTATCCACAGAGCAAGCGAACAAGTCGCGCTTGATTACCATAGTAAGATGGGTGGTAGAAGTAATAAACGGAAGGTTCAAGCGCGACTTCCAAGTTTTTACGGGTTGATAACTTCAACAGGGCTGTTCCGCACATGTTCGAACATTTCCGGATAGCTGCAGCACTGATCAATGCTTTCCACTTGCCAATCAGGGACAATGCGTATGCCGATGCGATAATTACCATCATAAATGAAATAATACATTCCGAGAATCATTTGGCTCAATATGTCATACAAAAGAATTTGAATATGCAACGAGTCATATTTACACGCATGGCTGCCAATGTTCCTGGTTTTGAAGATATTCCTCAATTAGAAGAAGAACACCTCGTTCTAATCGCACTGGAAACGTATCAGATCAAGATAGTCAGTTCTTACTGTGCCGAACATTTAAGTGATGGGACGTATGTCATTGAATTATACAGAGACAACGAACTCGAGGATTTAAACGAATATAACATTGAAGTAGAACAAGGGAGTTTCTTGCTGAGAGCACGTATACAATCACGTCATACAAGATCCAAGCAATACTACACATACGTACTAATAAATAGCGGCATCGAAGGACGAGATGCTTTTAAACACTATTATTGCACGAGTTTGACAGGACGTCGCGTCGCACATCACCGGCTGCTCACCTGAATAATGTCATTATAGACACTAGCATAATGTAATACTATAATTAATTAAATATTTTTCATAATAAATTGAAAGATTTTTTTCCCTTTTCTAAATTCTGCGAGCCTCTAGTACTTTTTCATTATTCGTTATTTGTTTATTTACATATAATCTTTATATTGGCATAGATTGCAATAGTATTGAGTAGGTAGACCAAAGTTCATACAGTTTGCCCGTTCTCATTTACACTATTACGATGCATATTTTTGACACAATTTCTAAAATTGATTTCCGATCGCCGAGACCACGAATGTTTACTTACCTGTGAAGGGATAATCTAGGTGTATTTCCATACTTTGCGCTTTCACATAAATGTGCACTAAATTACACACAAAATTACATTTATAAATGGTTTGATTTAAATTTTATTAGGAAATTATAAAATTTACACCGATGTTTCAAAAGAAACGTCGGGTCGTTAGGAGCGGCAGCAACATGTCAAACTTTCAAAACATTGCGAGCGTCACTTTCCGTCAACGTAATCCATTAGAAAAAAAACGGGATAGCCAGATTTATAATCATTGTAGAATGAGCGAACAGGGAATATTTGTGATTTGTGTCTAGTCTGTTATGTCTGTGTATAGAGGAAACTTTTGTTTTATGGTTTGTGTCTTTTCCTTTTCCCAAAGACATTTTCCTCAGACTCTATTTATATATACGAAGCGAGCAGAGAAAATTCTGGGGGTTTGTCAAGTGAGTGCCTAGGGCGACACATGCGGTTTGACCTTAAATAATTTTTTCTTGTTGTTTTTCCATTTGATATACAGGGTGTCCCAAAAAATAGTGTGAAGCGAAAGTCCAGAGATAGAGCACCCCTTGAGGTATACGAATCACCCCCATGTATGTTCCGCGATTTTTCATACTTTTCGAGTAATGACGTTTTTTCTGAATTTTTGAGAATTATAGACTTACAAACTTAAAAAAATTCTTAAATATTTATTTTTGCACCTGAATTATCTTGAATTGCTCTTTTATGCTTAAAATAATCAGCTTCATAACTTTGAAGGAAATCATGAAAATATTGGTTTAAAGTGAAAAATTTACGATTGATGAGTTATGATCTAAATTTTCAACTTGAAATAAAACATTTAAACAGATGATTTCAAAATTCCTAAGTAAGTCTCAAGAATTTTCCAGACTCTCAGCTTTCATAATCATTTAAAAAAAGTAGCACTTGAGATTTACTTTGGCTAAAATCGACCTTCAAAGACTGCAAAGTGGAAAATTCTTGAAATTAGGCAAATTTGCAATCAGATAATTACAAAATTTTTTTTGGCCTATTCGTTATCGCGGATCATTTAGGCGCACCTTACATTTTTTACATGCCTAACAAACCATGGACCGAGAGGATAAAATACCGAATTATTGCTATCTCTCTCACTCTCATTGGAAAGAGGGGATCGCAAGGAATGGTATTCATGGAATTTACTACCTGAGTGATAAGGGAATGAGGCGGGGGGTGCGGTATGGGCAATGGTCGTGTTGTGACTTGTGTTTTGCTCTGCGTTTAGTCGTTTGCCTGCCTTGTTTGTGCTACGAAAGTGGTTTTTACCTGTAGGCGACCCCTATTTTGGGCCGACGACTATGTCGTCGGTCCCTCCTGATCCACCTGATTCCCCTTCTGGGCTCGCGCCCGAGAAACGCATGGAGGAATCTCAGATTCCTGCGTCGGTTTCTTTGGAGTCCCAGCCCAGGAAAAGAGCTGCTGTTGCTGAACCAAGTGTCGCCTCTAAAAAAAATAATAGACCGGCTGATTCTAATCAGTCGGTCTATATCCACCCAAAATATGAGCTGTCTAAAACGTACGCCGATATAGATGCCGGTTCGTTCATTATTCACGTATTTAGGGAGGAGTCCCACCTCCTGGCACTACCCTGAACCCCATGCAATTTGGCCAGACCCTCATGAGGGCAAAGGTTGAAGGCATCCTCAAGCATGGCGTAAAAAGTGTTGGGAGGAACATAGTTTCTGTGGAATTTAAGTCAGCTAATTACGCGAACAGGTTCCTTCGGGAACCTGCTCTTCTTAAAAATAAATTCTTTACTAATATCCCAACGTTCAATATTACTCGGATGGTCCGAAATTGTTAATGAAATAGAAGTCCCCGAAGGTTGTGGAATGGTCCTGAAAGCTCGCCGGCTTAATCGTAAGGTCCTTAGAGAGAGTGGTGTGGAGTGGGATCCCACGCGCACTGTCGTGCTAACCTTTGAAGGCCAAATCCTCCCCTCTAAGGTTTACTGATGTCATACAGCCTTTGAGGTTAACACTTACGAGTTGCCCACTATCAAGTGTAATAGCTGTTGTCGCTTTGGTCACACCCAGGACAAGTGCCGTTCAAGGCCAAGGTGTTTTCGATGCAGTGAGGCTTATTTAGGGAACTCCTGCAGGGTCCCTCATGATAAAGTTTCCTGCATCCTATGTACTGGCAACCATTTAGCCACGTAGAAAGGTGTCGCGAGCATACTCGGCAAAAAGACATAAAGTATACGATGGCCTAAGAAAATAAATCCTATTCTGAAGCAGCCAAACGGTTCCCTACTACCAATCAGCCATCGTATGCTTATGTGTCTTGAGCTCTAGATTGCCCATCAGGCTCTAGTTTCTCAAAGAGACCCTCCTCCCCCTCAGAATGGTGCTGCCCTGAGAGCTCCTCAGGATGACAACCTAATTGACCTCACCCTTTCCCTCCTAATATTTTTTTTCAGCAAATTTAACGAATCTCCTCCACCATCCAACGTTGCCCACAAACTCTATCTGCTTTTCAAACTGATTAAAATTCCAGATCATACAATCGAATACTCAGAATTTGGTTCCCAAGTAACATGAAGTTTTTCAATTAATTAACACCTATAGCCCTCTTGTCCTTGCTGTCTCTGAGGCTTGGCTGGTCCCCGGGGACCGGTTTCGGATCCCTGGGTATGTCTGTCTCCGTGACAATAGACAGGATGGCTATGCGGGTGCTGCGATTTTAATTAAATCCTTTGTTTTATATTCTCGTTTAGCTCTTCCTCCTCTTTTCTTTGAAATTAATGCAGTTGCTGTCAAGGTCCTTGGTTTTACTTTCGTTTCAGCTTATATCCCTCACCCAAACCGTATATCAATATCAGATCTGAATCCAATCTTTTCGTCCTTAACTGGATCATTTTTAATACTGGGTGACTTCAACTGTCACCATTTACTATGGGGTGGTTCCCATTACGATGCTTTTGCATGTGATCTTGTAGATCTCATGGATCAGCTTAATATCTGCTTATTAAATGATGGCTCCCCAACTCGCCGATCATACCCTGGTCAAAATTCTTGCGCAGTGGACCTATCTTTATGCTCATCTGATCTGCGGTCCTAAAGGATTCCCATGGTAGTGACCATATGCCTATTTTGCCTCCTAAGAGGGTGTCTTCACCTCTCCTTAAGTATCGTTTGGGAAGGCAGATTGGGGAAGTTTTCTAGGGATACGGATTCAAAAGTACCGGGGATTCCTACGGTTAACGATTATAACCTGTTTTCATGTTACGATCATTTAATTAATTCTTTGACCCATATTGCTGATGTTAATTTCCCTTTGAAAAAACCCCCGGGTCTAAATCATCTCCTCCTTGGTGGGACGCGGAGCGTACGGAGTTCCATAAGCGTCGAAAGGATGCGGAAGCGTCGTATTGTCCATCGATGACAATCGTCAATTTTCTTCTCTTTAAGAGAACTGCGGCGATAGCACAGACATTAATTTTTTTTCTGTACGGGCGTTAGCCAAGCGTTTTTTTTTTAAATAAAAGATCTGCTTGGACCCGTTTTTGTGAGAACCTCGCTCCTCGTTCCCCTTCGTGGTTGCTGTGGAAATCTATCCGTGCTTTTAGATGTTCCTTCGCGTCAAATAGGATGAGCTCGAATGACTTGTCCATTTGGATTCATGACTTCATGAATAAGTTGGCCCCTCCTTCTGTTCCCTATCGTGATTGCCTACCCATTTCCTACCCTAACTTCACCTCTTCCCATCAATTTGATAAACCCTTCTCTCTGGCTGAATTGTCAATTTCTCTTAAAATCTTAATCATTCTTCCCCTGGCTTGGATGGCATCCCTTACTCCTTTTTGTCAAATTCCGGACAAGCGACAAAATTTATCTTTCTTTCCCTTGCCAACAAATTCTTTGAGCTGGGTTGTGTTCCTCAATCCTGGAAAAACTAACTTGTGATTCCCATATTGCAACCAGGTAAGGATGCAGCTGACGCTTCGTCATCGAGACCTATGCGCTATCACCTACTCCTGCCAAGGTTATGGAACACATGTTGAAAAAACGTCTAGAGTGGTTTGTAGAGACGAAGGGTTTATTGGCCCATACTCAATTTGGATTCCGTAGAGTAATGGGCTGTATGGATAGTCTATCCATCTACAGATATTAGGCGTGTTTTTTCTAGAAATGAATTTGTTGTACGCGTGTTTCTGGATATATCCGCAGCTTACGATGATAATGTTTTACTTCTTATACCCAGGCAAAAAATGCTCAGGTTTGGTATACCTGAGAGGCTGAAACATTTCATCTGCAACGCTCTGATGGACAGGTCTATTCAAGTATGTGCTAATGGCAGCCTGTTTCCCACAAGGCGTTTATGGAAGGGCCTTCCGCAAGGTTATGTCCTTAGTCCGCTTCTTTTCAACCTGTACACTTACGATTTGGAGCAGGTCGTAGTTTCTTTTTGCGACTTGCTCCAGTATGCTTGATGGACTAGCCCTTTACGTGTGTTGCAGCTCAATAGAGGAAGCATGCCTTAGGCTTAACCGGGCTTTATCATATCTGGAAGTTTGGCTAACGAAGCATAGTTTTTCTTTATCTGTTGCCAAATGTAGTGTCGTTGTTTTCACTAGGAGAAGGAATATGCCCGATATTAACATAATGTACTCTAGTGAGTCTATTCCTGTTTTTAATCAAGTTAAATTTCATATTATTTTTTGACAGTAAAATGACCGTTGTTCCACATTTAAATTATATAATACAAAAGTGCGAAAAAAAATTTAATGCTATGCGTTGTCTGTCGGGTGTTTGGTGGGGAGCCCATCCTTATTGTCAAAAACTGGTTTGTAATGCTATAATTCGTAGTCTGATTGAATATGGATCGTTTATACTGGAGGCCTGCAGTAAAGTAGCTTTATCTTACTCAGACAAAGTACAGCACAAGTGTTTGCGCATTATCTTAGGTGCCATGAAATCTTCACCAACTAATGCCCCGCAAGTCGAGGCTGTAGACCCACCCTTAAGCCTTCGTCGTTCGTTCCTCAGTGACTGATTTCTTTTTAGAATGGTCCAGAACTCCTCTCATCCTCTCCTACCTAAGTTGCATGACTTGATAAATACAAGGTGTCTCAAAAGAAAGTTTATATTTAGTGGATCAATTAAAAAAAAAGTAAGCCGTGTATCGAAAAAATGTTTATTGATTATTAAAATACACAATTTGGGAATTTATTTCTAAAAATAATATCGTCCAAATGTAGACCCTCGCGTTCGCGGCACTCATTAAATCGAACAGTAAAATTACTTATGACGGCTCGGCAGGTGGACTAAGTGATGGCTGCCATTTCGTGACGGACATTTTCTTTTTAGCGCGCCAGGGAAGTCAGTTTATTGGCGTAAACTTTAGATTTAAGATAACCCCATAGGAAAAAGTCCATAGGGGTTAAATCAGGACTGCGTGGAGGCCAATTTATGTCATCTCTCCTGGAGATCAATTTGCCCGAGAAAATTTCACGAACTCGTGGCAGAGATGTATTGGACGTGTGTGACGTTGCTCCGTCCTACTAGAACTTCTTGTTCCAGTTTTGTTCTTTGGTTATAGCCAGGAAAGTTTTGCAGTTCAGTCACCAAGAGGTGTCGTCTAACATCTCTACATAACGCTCTGAATTCACTGTAACTGCAGGCCCCCTTCGCCTCCAAAAAAATTAGGGCCGATAATTCCTCGCGCTGACATCGCTGCCCATACGGTCACTTTAGGCGAATGAAGGGGTTTCTGATGCTTTCGTTTCGGATTCGTTGCGCTCCTGTAGCGGCAATTCTGCTTATTTACGTGTCCATTAAAATGAAAATGAGCTTCATCCGAAACAAAATGTTGGTAAACGTTGAAAAGCGCTCAATTGCCTGATTTACGAAGTCAAGCCTCGGACTGGCATCTTAGGGCTTTAATTCTTGCACCAATTGAATTTGTGCAAAATGCGGTGTAATGATGATCTATGCACATTTAAAGCACTTGCGTGCTTCCGAATTGAAAGGTTCGGGTCATCACGAACAGACTGATTAACACTCTCCACGTTTTCTACCGTTCTTGATGACCTTCGTCGCCCGGATTTTGGTTTTTCCAGCGATGTACTCTCTTACAGCGTTGTACGGTCTCTTCAAACTTTTTGACTCATTTTCAAATAAGAGGAATGCTTGGCGCATCATTTGAGTGGCGAAAACCTCGAATACTGCAGAATCTC
Source organism: Blastobasis adustella (assembly GCA_907269095.1). Lineage (NCBI taxonomy): Eukaryota > Metazoa > Arthropoda > Insecta > Lepidoptera > Blastobasidae > Blastobasis > Blastobasis adustella. The sequence goes on from OU026114.1 coordinate 19,705,335, forward strand.
CTACACACTACAGTCGCCGAATCACCGTTTTTGTAAAACTCTCGCACGCACAACGCGCGATCTGCTCCTGAGAAACGCTCCATAGCCACTGAATTCCCAAGAACCAGGCTACCGATTGACATAACCCCCGCGCCCCTCGGATTCGTTGCGTTCACGCAGTAAACTAAATAAATATAAACTTTCTTTTGAGACACCTTGTATCATACCAGGTAATAGATACTGGTATTACAAAGATTTTCCTTGTCTAGTAAAAAGTTTCCAAAAAAGTTCCGACCTTCCGCAACGTTGCTTCCAAAAACCTCTGCACCCTCTGTTTTCAGCCACTTTTCAGTCCCTAGTTTTTGAACCCCAAGTATTACTGATTCATTGGCATCGATAAGGATCATCCAGCAGCCAATGCCTTGTTTTTAAAAATATTAAATTCCCATTGGAGTGAACATATTCAAATTTTCACTGGTGCTTCCAAACTAAATAACGACGGGGAGGTGGGTGCTGCTGTTTGGATCCCCAAATATCAGATTCTTTTAAATATAAGTGCTCGCCTCTTGATTCAGTTTTTACGGGTGAGACTGTCGCCATATTGGAGTCTATTAAGTACATTTCGTCACATAAAATTCATTCCAATTCTGTTATCTTCTCTGACTCTCTTAGCAGATTACAATCAATTTCATCTAATCCGTTTTGCTCCAGGAATTTTCCTATAGTTTTGGACATAGGACAATCTCTATTCGATTGTTACTCTGCTGGTTTCGACGTGACATTGGCCTGGATCCTGGATCCCAAGTCATTGTGGCATCCAGGGCAATGAGACAGTATATCGTTTTGCTAAAGAGGCGGTTACACATGACCTCTGTTCTTTAGCTAAGACGGATTTAAATTCGGCTTTGCTGACAGATTAGACGCGTTCTAGGCAGTTTAAGGGCAGGCACTTAGGCGTCATCCGACCAGATGTTCCAGCAAGACCATGGTTTTTTAACTTCCAAAAGGTTGATAAAAGGGCCACTTCGGTTGTCTGTAGACTTCGACTAGGTCATACGTGTTCCCTTGTGCGTCTGCATCAATTTCGCATCCGTCCTTCCCCTGTCTGTGATTATGGTACGGATATTGGAACCGAAGATCACATCCTTTTCAACTGCCTATTACAACCAGTTTCCCTTTATGACCTGCTTCCTTCTAAAGTACCAAGGCCAACTAACATTAATTCGTTATTCATTCATACAGATGCTCCATTATTTTGATTAATCTGTAAATATATTTGTTCTTATAATATTAAACTCTAATAAAGTCGCAAAACTCGCAATACATAAATATTAACTTTTAGTAACGTCTTGTGATGTCTCTACATCACAGTATATTTTGTATGTTATCCAAATTATGTATATGTATTTCTTGGCTTCAGGCAATGCCACAGGTAATGCTATGTTGAGATTATTTTATTTTTCTCTTAAACCGGTTAAACTTTTTCAGTGTGTTTTCCTTGCACTTTGACAGTGGCAATCATGGTTGTCAAGCTGTTGAACGACCCGTTGCCATTTTATAAAAAATGAATAAATGAATGGTCCTATAGACCTAACGTTTCTTTTGAAACATCGATGTAAATTTTATAATTTTCTAATACAATTTAAATCGGAAGGGTGTCAACATGTATTTTTACGAATTTGCTTTAAATTTTTTCTTTCTAAATTTCATAAGTTTTCTTGTGTCTATTGTATTCTCTATCTACTTTGCTTCGGTAATTTTTCTATTATTATTATTTATTTAATCGTTTATTGTACACAAAAATGGAAACAAATACAAAGCAAATGTAAACATGACACAAAAGGCACTACTTATTTCTATGAAGAAATTTCTTCCAGCAGGCCTACAGCAAAGAAAACGTGATGATTAGAAGCAGCTAGGACGTGCACAATAAGAAAATAAGATACAGATAATTACGTAAATATGACTAACTAATATAAAAAAAAAAACTCAATAAATACTTATATACATACATACCAATAATATAAATATATACATATATAATACAATATTAGACAGATAGAGAAAGAAAATGCTCTTTAACTCGCTTCTTGAATACGGTGACAGAGGAGCTATCACGTACTTCATGTGGCAGAGAATTCCACAATCTCGCAGCATGAACAGTGAAAGAGTAAGAGAAAAAGTCAGATTGGTGGGGAGGAATAGCCAGCAGCGACTTGACGCTAGGACGGCAAGGCTTGTCTTGCGACCGGGAAAAGAGGAATCGTTCACGGAGGTAGGAGGGAGCGAAGGGGTTGTGTAGGACATTGTAAAGAGTAGAGAGAATATGGAGGTTTCTGCGCATGCGTATTGGGAGTCATTTTAATTGTGACCGAAAACTGGAAACATGAGCGTACTTGCGCAACCCAAAGATGAAGCGTATGCACAGGTTTTGCAGACGTTCGAGCTTATTTAAAAGCTCTTCGGTTGCATCTAAGAAACAAGAGTCAGCGTAGTCGAGGATAGGGAGAAGGAGGGTTTGGGCTAGAGAAATTTTGGTCTTCAGGGGTAGGAAACGTTGGAGACATTTAAGCGAGTGAAATTAAAAGTGCATTTTCTTACTAATTTCATTCACATGAGGCGTCCAGGATAAGTTGGAGTCAAATATTACCCCCAGGTTTTTAGCGGACTTACTAAGCGGAATAGGAATACCGTCATAGACAATGTCAGGGACAAAAGTAAGGGCGCAAAACTTTCTATACATATAAGGGCTGCCGATAATCAAAGCTTGAGACTTCTTTGGGTTCACAAGTAACCCGAAAGATTTAGCCCAGGCGGAGATACGCTCCAAGTCAGCATTAATGTGTGTAAACGCATCCTCAATGTCCGCAACCATGAAGTGTCGATATATTTGCAAGTCGTCTGCGTAGAGGTGGAAGTGAGAAGAAATGAAAGTAGACAGTTAGTTTTCCTGATAGTTTGCTTGTAATTTGCCTTATAGCATATTTTAATATTTCAGTCGTGTTATTCAAAATGTAGTCAACATGTCTGAGTTTGACATGGATGAGGACTATCATGTCCCGCCAGAGGTTTTACCTGGCGAATCCAACGACGCCTCGCCTGCTGTTACAGTCAGTCCATAAAAAAAGCGCAAATCATCTAACAATGTGGATAGTACTGAGGGAAAAAAGAAGGTTATAAATATAAATTTAGTAAGCGCTTTGATTTAGAATGTTTATTTCATTCCCCAATTCGAGGATAAACGTTTGTACTCGAGCTCGGATAAGGGTCCCTTTGTAGTCCATGTTTGCAGGAAGGAGAGCAGTCCTGGCCAGGGCGCTACTTTGAACGCAGTAAAGTGGGTAAATTGTTCTACGAAAGAAAAGTCGCAGGCATTGTCAGGGGCAGTCTGTGGAATAAAGGTCGAAATAAATGTTCAATAGAATTTCCGTCAGCCGAATTGGCTAACAATTTTGTAAAACTGTCCTTTCTTGAAAAAGAGAAATTAGCGGCTTTAACTCCATCATTTAATATATCGCGCTTGGGTATCATAAAAAGGATCCCATTAGATGTCAGTATGGAGGAGTTGGTCTGCGGGTTGAGCTACCCTCAGGGTTTTGGCACAGTTCTTAAGGACCGACATGATATTTCAAAATGGTGACACTTGGTTCTAGTTTTGGTCACCGGGTCAAATAAGTTTGTGCATCCATACCCTTTTCCGGGTGCGTTCATAATTTCATGCCAAGAATGCGTTCGTTTCATAGCGAATTAGTAATATTATAAACATCAATATAAAAAAATTGGCTAGCTAAAGAATTAAATAATTACGCGAGGATATTACGTTTTATAAGCTTTATCCACTACAACTCTCATATGCCGACTGGTGGTCAGGAATATTTTACGACTGTCTCCTTTCTATTGATAATGACACTTAAATGTCTATGGCACCCAAATAACATTTTCAAGTATAATGTTGAAGATTGATTTTAGTGACGTAAAACGTGTTATTTATTTACTACCAGAGGCCAGTGAAATACTTTAATTAGTTTAAATCCATTTTATTTGCTGTATCACACAGACAATAACTTAGTACGTTGTCGGTGAGAAAACGCTTCCAACAGAATGACATATTGGTTTTTGCTAACCTAAAAATTACAAGGGTGCATAAACGGTATGCATACTTAAAACCCCCCCTCGAATGAGAAAGAAATATTAAATTTACTTCGTTACAATAGCTACAAAGAAATACTGACAATGTAGATCTGCTTACAAAAATAAAGTTACACAAAATAAGCTTGAGTTTACATTTTAAATTATTAAGTTTTTCAGTAGTTAATGCTTTAGTACAAATATCTGCAATATTCTGATCGGTAGGTACATATTCTATTTGGCACAATTTCTTATTAACAAAATCTTTAAGATAATGATATTTTATATCAATGTGTTTCGCACGTTTACTATTTTCAAATGACTTTGCCATCTGAATGGCTCCTATGTTATCCATATACAAAATGCATAATATATTACTGTTTATTCCAGCAAAATCACTATACAGTCCTTTTACATACAACAGATCACAAGCGCTTGTAGCACCAGCCACATATTCCGCTTCTACAGTTGACAGGGCTACACAGGCTTGTTTTCTGGAAAACCAAGCAACTGGACATCCATTATAGAAGGTTACAGAACCCGCCACACTCTTACGATCTGTGGAACATCCTGCCCAGTCTGCGTCTGAGTATGTTTCGATACATGTCACATCTGATTTCTCGTAGAGTAAACCAGCATCTTGTGTTGCTTTTAGGTAGCGTGGAACTCGCTTTGTATGTGTCCAGAGACTTCTAGTAGGTCGGTCTAAGTACTGACTCAAATAGGATGTCGCGAATGATATGTCTGGACGTGAGACAGTGGCTACATACATAAGGCTGCCAATGAGGTGACGAAAAGGTACATCAGTAACCAGTTCTTCGCCTTCTTCAAGGGTGAATCCCTTTGTTATTGGAGATGTGACAGAGTTACAGTCTGTCATATTAAATTTTGTTAGTATTTTCTCTATCTGCCTTTTCTGTGAAATTTTAATTCCATTCTGTTGGAGTTTCTGTACTTCCATTCCAAGAAATAGCTTAGGGTATCCAAAGTCTTTAGCCTGAAATTCAACTTTTAATTCATTTACAATTCTTAGTATATTCTTCTCACTTCCGGTTAAGATGATATCATCCACATAAATAAGCACCCATGCTTCAATATTCTGTCCTATGTATAGACAGAAATCATGCTGAGATCTTTTAAAGCCTTTTTCTTCAGCGAAGTGATTGAATCTTTGATTCCAAACTTTAGGACTCTTTCTCAGGCCATACAAGCCTCTATTCAGTTTTAATCCTTAATTTTCTTTATGTTTACACCTTCAGGAGGTTTGATGTACACGTCAGACTCAAGGATTCCATTCAGGAATGCTGTGGGGACATCAAGCTGTCTGACATTCCAGACCTTTTGTACTGCATGTGCCAGAATTCTTGCTACAGGAGCATAGTTTTTGCCATAATTAAATTCTACTTTTAATTGAAACCCTTTTGCAACCAGCCGTGCTTTTTTCAATCCATTTTCTTTAGTTTTAAAGACCCATTTGGTGTCTATCGGCTTTACTTTTTCAGGTAAGTTTGTTTCACACCACGTGTTCATTTTGTTTAGTGCTTCTATTTCTGTTTTAATAGCTTCTCCCCATCCGTCTTTTATCGCTTCATTATAATCAGTGGGGTCTACCAATTCATTACTTATTAGACAATAGCTTTGGTGTAACTCATATTCGCTCAACTGTATTGGTGTTTGTACTTTCCTTCCGCTTCTTGTTGTAATATATCTTTGTTTTTCTTCTGTTTCAGGTTCTTCATATTGCTTTGCTTCTGGTTCGCACTTCTTAGCTTGTTTTTCGCGCTTCTTATCTTATGCTTCATTTTCAGATTCATTTTCTTCTACAGAAGGGTAATATTCTTCTTGCAGTTGGACTTGTCTCGGTAAGTATTTGTAGTCTCGTTCATCAAACCTTATATCTCTTGTAGTTGTAATATTATCAGTTTCAGGATCCCATACCTTGTATCCAGTTCTAGCGTATCCTACCATCCTGACCTCTTTAGCTCTAGGGTCAAGTTTATCTCTCCGTGGCATTATCACCATCCAACCCTTGCATCCAAAAGGTTTCAATTGATTTAACATCAGTTTTCTGTTGAACAATATTGCAGGTATCTGGAAGTCAATTGCACTTGAAGGACAACGATTGATTAAGAATGTTGCTGTAAGGATAGCGTGACCCCATAAGTGTCCTGGCAGGTTTGATTCATCTAAGATGGTTCTAGCTTTGTCATATATAGTGCGATTGAGTCGCTCGCTTTTCCCATTTATTTGAGGACTATAAGGTAATGTATACTCAATTATTATTCCTTTTTCATTGCAGAAACTTTTAAATGAGTTCGAAGAATATTCACCTCCATTATCACAACGGATTCTCTTGACTTTTATTTCTTTTTCAGTCTCAGTTTCTCTTATATACTTTATCAAATTGTCTGCAGCTTCAGATTTATGCACAAGAAGGTAGGTCTGGGTAAAATGTGTGTAATCATCCAATATTGTTTGATAATATCTGTGCCCTTCTGGAGTAGGCACTTTCATTGGGCCTGCCACATCCGAATGAATCAAATCACCAACTTGATTGGATTGCGACTTTGTAATAGGCTTGAACGGTAGCCTTATGCTCTTACTTTTCATACATGTATTACATACTTTGTCACTTGATGGCAGGTTCATTATTTGAAGTCGTTTTCTATTTAAGTGACCCAATTTTACATGCCACAGATCCTCTCTAACCCATCTCTCTGTGTACTGGCATGCATAACCTTTTTGTAGTTTTAATGTAATTGTATATAGTTTACCATTCTTTTGCCCATAGTAAATTCCTTTTCCTGATTTTATTTAACCATAGAGAAAAAATTCTTTTTCCTGATTTTATTTAACCATAGAGAAAAAAATTTATATACAGAAGCAGAGAGTACATTTAGAGTTTAAATACGAGACAAAATGTCACACATCTCTATAACACACACACTAATGCAAATGCAGGGACGAAACAAGGCAGACCATCTGCATCAAAATATAACTCATCATGAGTTATATTTTGCTACGACTTTCTACTCATAACGAACACAAACAAATCTGACTTGTTGTTCGCTCCAGGTGACTATGCAATTTTTTTAAACTTGTCCTTATATTTTAATATTGACGTTATAATAAAAGGTAAGGTGTCTAGTGAATCAAAGCCATGCCCCTACCACCGATCTCTTGATCCTACCGTGAATCGGCAGTGCTTGCTTTTGCAAAAAGGAGAGTTATAATTTTGGCCGGTATTAATGTTTATTTGTTGCCTGATAATTTCTAAACTAAGTAGGTATCTACCTACTTACTTATAGTTAGAAGCGTCTTCATTGTTCACAGGTTGGCCTATGTGACTTCACAAATTTAATATGATGCCCTCTAGAGGACATAGTCATGAAAAAAAAAATAATGAAAAGGATAGATACATTAATATATTAAACAAGCAGCATATTCTTTATTTTCAGTAAAAATTTATATAATGCTGGTGCAGCAGGACAGAAGGGATATCTAATTATTATCTTGTTCTTCAAAATGTTTACAACGCAGCACTTCCAATATGCACCCCTGACATGACCATGTCTGGTCTTTAGGAAACCTAGAAAAACAAATATTTATGTATATAAACGTAAATACGCGATTAATCCGTTGTTTCATATAATGTCTGAACATTTGAAATGTCATCTAGGTACATTTTTGGTATGGAACCCTGATACATATAAAATAGTGGACCGCTATTCACAAGATTTGAGTAATAAAATACTATACAATAAATACTAAGTCCGACCCTGTTAGCATCAAAATATTTTCGTACCTATTTAGACACCGAAATATTGCTAAATTTGCCATTAATTTTAAATCTATCTCTAACTGCATGTTGTTTTAAGGTAAAGCATTTCAATTATTGCTTGAATTCACACTATTTCGATGCATATTTCTGTCACAATTTCTAAAATTTATTTCGGATCGCCGCGACCACGAATGTTTACTTACCGGTAAAAGGATAATCCAGGTGTATTTCCATACTTTGCGCTTTCACATAAATGTGCACTAAATTACACACCAAATTACAATCTTTTAAATTGTTTGTTTTAAATTTTAATAGGAAATTATATAATTTACACCGATGTTTCAAAAGAAACGTCAGGTCGTTAGACCCTCGAGCAATATGTCGAACGTTCAAAACATTGCGCACGTCATTTTCCGTGAACTTATTCCAATGGATGAAAAAACGGGATAGTAAGATTCATAATCATTGTAGAGCGAGCGACCAGGGAATATTTGTGATTTGTGTTTAGTCTGTTATGTCTGTGTATTTAACGCGGCAGGCTCTTGTTTAACGCAGTAGGTTGCTGCGTTAGCGATGCGGTATGGGGGTAAAATATTACATTACAGCATTGTCGTACCCGACTGAGGCTCGAAGCAATACATTGACGTCACGACACCCTCTCCGTACTACTTTACTATCAATAACCTTGTCGAGTTACGCGTTATACTTACAGTACAGACGTCGGCAGTAAAAATGCACATCAGCTATAGTTCATTCGCGATAAGAAAATAGTGAGTCATCGTTGTCCGCAGCCCTAGCCCCGCCCTTCGACCAATAGGGACGCAACAAATTAGAAAGCCAAGTTCACAGTGACCAGTTGACGACAGAACATAATAAAAATAAATACCTTGTCGGTTGGAATAAACAGAAAATACTAGACTGGCTGCTAAGCTAATCCTTGACTTTATTTTAATTTGAGAATATGATTTAATCATTTTTAAATATAAATTGTTTGAATTTTTACTCGACTGTGAAAACACCTCTACTCACTATTTTCTTAACGCGAATGAACTATAGCCGATGTGCGTATTCGCCGCCAACTAGTGTATGTATCAGAATACCCCCGTCCGATCCTAGAGGGGCATATAGATATTCATATCCAATGATCCACCCGATTTTGCGATCACCAGTGGGCGCCAATGTGGAGTAAGGTCTCGTCACTGTCAAAACGCCGCTCTATTGGCTAAAATCTAACTCTCAACTTGGAGCGTTTGATTCCGGCCAAAAGCACGAGGTATTTTGATAACGGACTTATATTAGGCGCACCAGCGCGACCGCGGAAATAAACTTTATGTCGTGGACGCAAGGAAATGGTGGCAGCTGTCATATTTTAGTTATTTAACCCCAGACGAAAAAAGAGAAGTGTTATCTGTGGAGTTTGACGTGTGTATCTGAAATCTTTGACATTGGATCGGACAGTTATTTCTGTTACATACTGTATACACTCTTAACAATAATACATTTCACGATAAATTATACATTGTCAATAACAATCCGCTCAAATATAGGGCCTCAGTTTGGTAGCTTGCATCAACATTGGACTAATGCCGCGGATACTCGAAGATATCCTTTCGATGTTGGAAGCTACAGGATAACGATGATAAGTTTCCTTTTTATAAACACCTGTTGGTAAGTGACGATGCGGCCGAAGATTGATCATGTCTGTCTTACTAGACTAGGCTGAATAGGCTGTTACTACAGCCTATTCAGTCTAGGAGACCCACAAAACGTTGATCTGCCCGTGCACAACGTGGCACAATAATATTTTTTTATCTACTTAAACTTCGACTTTACTATAGTATGGGTGAGAACTATAAGTAAAAAAATTGGCCTGCCTCACATCCTCTTGCAGTTTCTCTTTCCAGCCACATTATAGTCATTATGTCTAGCTTTATATACCTATATATTATAATATAATATATTTATGTATTTATATATTCAATTTTTGTGCACGTCGTATCTGCGTTACTTTAGTCTAACATCACTCTTCTGTAGGCCTGCTGGAAGAAATTTCTTTTTAGAAATAAGCAGCGCCTGTTGTGTCTTCTATACTGTTATATTTATCTGTATATAATTATTGTGTACAATAAACAGTTAAATAAATAAATAAATATAGTCACCAAAAAGAACTGTAACTTTATTATTATTATGATAATTCAATCTATTAAGTCTCTGTGGCTTATTTAACGACAGTAGTATAAAAGAGGCACTAAGTTCAAGTAAAAGAAAGATTGACAGATAAAACTCAACCTTGATGCAAGCACCCAAAACATGGGCCAGCCATAGCACTACCAATCATAATAAAACTATATCAGTTGAATAACAAACTCGATACGCTTTCCTACAAGAGATTCTCGTATTATAAGGCGCTGTCCTAATTGACAACGGTCGTGCGACCATAGTCGTACTTCGGACGTCGCCCGACCATTAGGAGACCTCAAAACTGCCCGTCGCACAACCGTTGCCTATTAGGACAGCGCCTTAATTCACGAGACCTTATTGCTAATCGAAAACTTTTCATTGGACTTCATTTAATATTCATTTGGTAAATATGACAAATTTCTAAATATCGAATACGGCTAGCGCAAGTATGTCCTATCCTTTATTAAGCTTTTCTCAATACTAAGATGAAAGAGATAGCACGCACGAAGTATGCCGCGCCTTTTCTCGCTTATCGCCCTCGCCCACTTGTGTGCTAGCTGTGGCAGTATTTTCCCATAAGGTCTGCGTGAATTTACAGTTTAAACAAAACGCTTTTAGGGCGGTCGTGTCGGGACTCGACCGCAGAATGCTGATTGATATTGGTCCCACATTCACTGATCATCTCCGCAGTTTCCTGTAATGGGATAAAAACAACTTTAAACTAATAAGTAAAAGTTCACAAGTATGTCTCTTCAAATGCAAAATCATTCAAAATAAATTATATTCCTTAATCTTTCTTCTCAATCGTCAGTGGATTTGAAATCGCGAAAAGCCTTACGTCCCCCCCAAACCGGAGCTCGAAATACGCTGTCGCTGCATTAACGTGGCTCATCCGCTCAACCTCGTACTGTCTGTTTGTCAAAAAAGGGTGACGCTTGAGCCGAGACGCTTGAGTTATCGCAGTGACAGCATATTTTGAATTCTGGTGTGGACAGATCGCGTCAAAAACGCGACGCATGTGCCAAAGAATTTGGATATAGAGGCATACAAGGAGCCTACTTACATCTGAAGTCACAATCTATATTTTTATATATTTTTAATAGTGAATATAACGTCACCAAAAGTCAAATACCCCTCTAAAACCACTGCTATTGTCAAATTTGGTGGCCTTGGTCATCTTAATGTACTAGCTTTTTGTATGACATTGAGTCATTTGTAAAGAGTAGTGACAGATTGACGCTTCATGACCGGTCGAGGCTCCATTATGCTCTAACTCCAATATCTTTAGCATGAGCCGATGAGCCGCGTATACGCCGCGTTATTGCAGCAACGTATTTTGTTCCGCCACGCGATTTTCCACTTGCCGGAAGAGGCAGCGTGGGTAGGCCTCCCATAATGTGGACCGACAACCTAGTTAAGATCGCAGTCACCAGCCGGATGCGGAAGGCATCCAGACCGGCCTTTGTGGAGATCTCTGGGGGGGGCCTATGCCTAGCAGTGGCCCTCTTTCAGCTGATATGATGATGACGATTCTCCACTTCACGACAAGAGACTCACCTATTAAGCGCCTTCTCCTTGTAAGTGATATTCTTCCTTGGCCGCCGGGAGCGCCCTTCTAACTGTCTGAGGCTACTGTCGCTGTCCGTGCAGTCCCTCTCCGTTTGGCTGGGCTGGCTGTGCTTGCTTGTCTGGCGCGTCTGGGTCTGTCTGGTCTCCTCCTTGCTAAGCTTCACTTGAGCCTCTTGGCTGAGACGGCGAGCTTCGTGGGCCTGGGGGCAAGAAGGAATTTAAAGGTAAAGGTGTAGACGATGAAAAAATACTTAGAGCGAGGCTTGTCGCATGCGTGAAGCCAAGACTATTAAAATAATCATCTTGGCGTTAATGTACCGGTTATGCTCTCGCGATGCCTTGGCGCATACAATTTTTTGTGATTCGTAAACGACTTCCGACGCTACTGAGGGGTAGTAAGGTGTCGAAATGCTGACGTGTTATTAGACAGAAACAACTGCTGTTAAATGACGAATCTAATACAGCAATGAAAACTAAAATCACAATACAACGTCATCTAGCGGCAAATTATGGTTTTCACGATTTAACAGCTTTATTTGTATCATCTATATCATAGAAAGCCATTTGGCGCACCATTGAATACATTTACTAACATAATACAGTATAGTATAAGCATCATAAGGAATATAGGCACTGTCATAATTGCCAACGGTCGTGCAACCATGGTCGTACGACGACCTCGACCTCGAAGTAGACCTCAAAACCGCCCGTCGCACGACCCATGGTCGCACGAGAGCGCCGTAGGACTCCCATACCTCCCGACTCAGCCGCCTAGCCTCACTCAGCTCCTGGCTGAGTCTTCGCGCCGTGTGAGCCTCGTGGCTGAGCCGGCGCTCGTCTCCGCTGAGCCGGCCCAAACGCTTGACTTTCACGCGCCGCCGGAGCGCGTCCGAGGGGGGGCGCCCGGTTGAGTCTCTGTTGATTACAGGATGTACAGCACAAGAACATAAGTGCATTACCACTTCAAGAAAATTTTCCTTTGCGCCTACAGTAACATTCACGGTATTTGGTGCATCTTAAGTCAAAATCAGTTTGCTAAAAGAAGGGAGCAATAGCTGTCCCTTATGCCCAAAGGACTCGTCCTTTACCCCCAGGGTATTTTTTTAATATAATAAGTAAAAAAAATAATTCACCGTTTTTATAGCATACAGCTATAAAAACCGTTTAACAACTGCACTGTAGTGCAAAGGAATATGATTTTTAATGTGGTCATGCAATTATGCTATTACATTGTACAGCCAACTGCATATCGACCTACACAAAATCAGTATAAGATCAGCTAACGTCTGCTCCTTTTATACGGATTTTGGGTAGGTCGTTTTGCTGTCTTCTGTACTAGAACGATCAGCGTTTTTTATGTCATACAGTAAACAGATTGCCCGTTTTATAACTAACTTGGAAGAAATTCGAGCATTTTTAATTTCTTTTTTTCTTTTCTTTATTGACTATGGAGACACACGGACGGACGGTCCACCTGAGGAAAAGTGACCACAGTCGACATCTACAATTTAAGGGGAGCAGATGCGCTTCAATGTTATAGCGCAAAGGAATGACTTCAGAGGGAGATCATTCCACATCTTGCACGCGCATCTGTACGCGGTAAATAGGCTCGCGATGCCCATACTTTAGTTGGATGCCAGGCATCTTGATGGTGTGAATGAAATCTCTCGTCGTCGGAGGGTGCGGTGCTTGTTGTACAGTGCAACAAAGAAGACTAGAAATTAAATAAAATGGAAATAAAATATTTCCAAACAAAATATTATTCAGTCATACGTGATTTTGACAAGTTTGCATAGACAGTCGCGCCCTCGTTTTCTGTCTTCTTTTTTTTGCAGCACTGTATGTAATGTAACCCATATCACAAACAATACTAGCTACACTTACGAGACAATAACACCAGAGTCAGTGGCTCCATTGGGGCTGGGGGCGTCAAACCGCACAGGCAGTATGGGGGACATCGCCACTAAGCCCTCTGAAGCTTCAGGGGGACAGTTGGACCTCCCGGGTGTAGCTGGTTGGAGGGCCGCCCTCTTAGGAGGGGACACGTCCCCCCCGGCGCGCGGGTCCTCCTTGAGACACATTTTCGCGTCGAGCACCTTGAGCTCGCGGTTGCAGTATCTGGAACGGAAGAGTTATTTAAATAAAATTGAAGTGACAAAAATTTGAAGAAAAAGAAAAAAGTAGATAGATCACTTAATGAAAATAGTGTTGAATTAACGTAGATTCTCAATGTATCAAAACGTCCATTGAACTCTAAAAAAACATACTTTTTGCATCATTTCTTCGAATATCTGTATACGAAATATATTTCTAAGTTACTTTGGCAATCCATTTCGAATACCTCTAAGCAACGCCATCTAGTGAAACACGATGAACCACCTTCTACTTAAACTCATCAGCCCATCATTTTATCAATTTTCCCTTCCAGCCAGTCGGCCAGCGGTGGTAGATCGGCACGTAGCCGGCGGCGTAGCCGACGGGCTCCGATTGTAAGTCGCAGTAGAGTCGCTACAGAGCGATTATTATCTTAGCTAGATCCGCAGAATTATTTTAGAGAAGTTGTCGTCTCGTATCAACTGCCGATCATGCTCGATGGTTTCTAAAAATGTCTATATTTTTAAACTGGCTATCAGAAAACCGCCCATTGAGAAAGTACACTCACTTTTAGTTCATTCGCGTTAAGAGAGTAGTACGTAAAGGTGTTTTCACAGTGCAGTAAAAATTCAAACAATTTATATTTATAAAAAGATTAACTTCATTAATGAATAAAAATCAACTTAATTTACTCAAATTAAAAATAAAATCAAGGATATCTCATTGATGGCTCTATGCCTAGCAGCCAGTCTAGTATTTTCTGTTTATTAAAACCGGCGAGGTGTGTATTCATAATTATTATATTTTTACATCAACTGTTCACTGTGAACTTGGCTTTCTAATTTGTTGCGACCCGATTGATAGGCCGGCGGACAACAATGTCTCACTATTTCCTTATCGCGAATGAACTATACGTGCAGATGTATAAGGACTACAAACACAAAGTAACGCTACTCACTTCGACCCCCTATAGGTCGGCCGCGGCGAGTACCGCTCCGAAGTCCTGAGGCTGGTGGAAGCGGACGCGACAGCGGGGGCGGGGGCGGGGGTGGGGGTGGGGGTGGGGGCGGCTGACACCGGTGTGGCGGGGTTGGCAGGCGATGTGGCGTTGCGCTTGCGCCGTCGTACGGTCGGTGTGAATACGTTCTCCTTCTGGAAAAAGAAAGAATGTTATTGACATGTTGTGATGGTGATACTCACCTAGTGGGTAAAGGGCATGGGGATGCTGGTGAGATAAATCCTTATCTTGGCATCAGTATCCCAGTTATGCTGAGAGAACTTGCAGTGGCCACGGTCCGCTTTGACCAAGATCCAGGATCAGACAGATCAGGTAATTGCAGTGGAGCAACTGCTATCTATTGGGAAACCTGGCCAGATTGGATCAAGGTTACACATTCAGTGGCCTGAATGTGCAGATTTCATCACGATGCTTTCCCTCACAGTGAGAGCATCAAGTGGTCAATTCGACTAATGTGGCACTGGGGGTATCAAACTCGGTATCTCTGACTTACGAGTCGGTCACCGAAGTTCGATGATAAGATAAATACATTCATATATTACCTCAGCTTCAGCTGTTGGTCGCGTATCAGCCGCCAGGAGACTAGCAGAGCCGCCTGGCTCGCTTTGTGTGGTCGAATCGGGCTCCAAGCTGTGAGACGCCCCAGCTCTTGGTTGGGCATCAGTGCTGCCACTCAGTGATGTAGGCTGGACCTGGATTGTTATTTTTTATTACAGCACTTTAGAGTGATGCAAACATCTCTGAACCTGGGACTTTAAGCAATATGTCCGGCTCGAAAGCGTACCTAATCTCATATGACATCACCATCATCATCTTGGCGTTAATGTCCCGGTTGTGCTCTCGCGCTCGAGGGCCCGGGGTCCGCATTGACCATGATCCAGGATTTGGCAGGTCAGGTAATTACAGTGGAGCGACTGCCATTTGACCTCCATGACCCTGCTACCAGGGGAACCTGACCAGATTGGATCATGGTTACACATCCAGTCGCCTGAATGTGCAGGTTTCATCACGATGTTTTCCGTCACCGTAAGAGCATCGGTTAGTATTCTACTAATGTACATAACTCAGAAAACAGTCATTGGTACATGGCCGGAGCGGGATTCGAACCCGGGACCTCTGGCTTACGAGTCGGATACTCTAACCGCTCGGCCACCGACGCTCTTATACCTAATCTCATATGTCCGCGCGCTAAATTGTATCACAAGCCGGCCGCGCATTTTCGAGAAAAACAAATACTACTATAGATGAAAAATTTATTATTCTAATTTAGAGCCATATAGTGATCTATGTACTATCATGGATGAATAATTTAATACAGAACCATCTACTGCCCTCTTGTAGAACAAATGACAACTGTCAACCGGTAACAAACTGTCTTGGGGCCTGTAGGACCCTTGGACGGTTTACAATATTTTTTATGGGTAGTACACTTCCTGTTTCATAGACCACATACATACGCTGGGGCAGGTTATACAGAAGACCGGAGAGTATAACCGACCATTATGCTTGGCATTTGTGGACTATGAGAAAGCTTGTCCAAGTTTCGTTCGAATCGAAGGCTTTCTCATCTTTCACGAAGGTGCTCTAGTCTCTACAGCGGTGCATATTTGACTATCGATATATCGAAGCACTGAAGTGTTTGTACGAAAACGTCACTATGTTAGTTCGTCTCCAGGACAAGACCACAAAGCTTATTCAGCTGCAGCGAGGTGTGAGGAGGCGAGACAAGGTGATGTCATATCACCGAAGTCGTTCACCTCTGCACTGGAGGATATCTTTAGGCTTCTGAACTGAGACGGACTTGGCATCAATATTAACGGCGAGTACCTCACTCACCTCAGATTTGCTGACGATATCGTAGTCATGGCTGAAACCCTGGAAGACTTGGGCAAAATGCTCGATGACCTCTGTAGTGCCTCTCAACAAGTAGGTCTTAAAATGAACATGGACAAGACAAAAATTATGTCAAATGTCCATGTTGTGCCTACTCCAGTGACAGTTGGAGACACTCCACTTGAAGTTGTTGAGGTCCATTTTAGAGAAAGAGGTCAATCGACGAATTCAACTCGGTTGGGCAGCATTCGGGGCATATTTTTGTCCCAATTACCGCAGTGTCATCAGTTGCCAGTGATGACCTACAGAACAAAAGCATGGCCGCTCACTATGGAATCTTATAAGAAAGCTCACTGTTACACAAAGGGCAACGGAAAGGGCTATGCTTGTTGCGCGATCGCATCAGAAATGAGGCGATCCGCAAGCGATCCAAGGTCACCCAGATAGCCATAAGCATTGCCAGGCTGAAGTGGCAGTGGGCAGGGCACATAGCTCGAAGAACAGATGGGCGATGGGGCTGTAAAGTTACAAAATATATCTACGGCTGCTTTAAACATGAAGTATTAAGATTTCTCAGTAAGGGAGAAATATAAATATAATTTCCAACGCATCGAATAACGATATTTTAGTCAAGATTCTGTATAAAAACAACTCATATGGCTAATGGGCTTTTATATTTTGTAACGTGACGATATTATCGTGGCTTAAGTGGCAGTGGGCAGAGCACATAGCTCGAAGAACAGATGGCCGATGGAGCAGTAAAGTTCTCGAATGACGATCACGTACCGGAAGACGCAGTGTGGGTAAGCCTTCCACAAGGTAGACAGACGACCTGGTAAAGATCGCAGGTACCAGCTGGATGCGGAATGCACAGGACCGGCCTTTGTGGAGATCTCTGGGGGAGGCCTATGCCCACGTCAAGATGATTATTATAGTAGTTTCAAAACACTGCTGCTCCTGCTCATTCCAAAGTGTGGTCGCACCAGGTGTATAAAACAATATCAGGTACTCACAATATGACTACGGTCAGCTGATTCATCCAACATCCAGCTTGGTCCTTCTAGAGGATTGTCGTGTGAAGACCTGCTGGTATAATGAAAAGCAACAGTTTAAGTTATGCTACTACACCATAGTTAAAATTGTTTAAGTAATATTATGTAATTTGTTTATTCTGTTGTTTTACTAGTTATCTTTACATATAGTTTTGACTGTTTTAGTTTTTTATTATTGTTATGTTTTATATTTGTTATTTTTTTTATATTCCATAATTGCCGGAATTAATTATTACATACTTATATAAAATAAAAATTTTGTCTCTAAGTGGTGCTAGTGAAGTGAACAATTTTAGTTTTTATTTAGTATACAGGGTGTCCCGTAAGTCGACGTCAAGCCGGATTCGGGTGATAGTCCAAATCATAATAGTTACTAGAAAAATATAAAATAAAATCTAAGTCTTGAATTTTTTAAATTATAGGCATTTCTTTTTCGAGAAAATGTACACCCTGTGATGGTTTTTTAACTCCTGTTGCTACAAATCTTAACTTTTTTTCAATTTTATTTTTCTTATTTAATCCCGAATAGTGCTAATCTAACCTATTACTTAGAATTCCAAGTCAACTGCTCCAGCTTGGAAGAAAGTGTCACATTATGCCGTAGAATGAATAGACAATTAATATTTCGTCCAACTTTAACGGACTGTACTGAAAAAAAAAAGTACTACGCCAGGTTGGCAAGTAGCACGAAAAGTTGACGCATTTAATAAGGATTCTAAAATGGTATAATACTTGCTACATTATTTCTTTGATTACGGGGAAAAAAAAATCCTTCAAGAAACCCAGTTTCGAAAATTTTTTCTTTACCTACTAAAAATTATTCTAGTGCGTTCAAAGCTTGCCTAAGACCGAGTGAGAGTCATTCATAAAATGTGAGTGAGACAGGTAGTGATGCTTTCAAGTCAGAGATGCTAACTTTTTGTTAAATTTAGGACAAATTTTCCTTAAGTTTAAAATTAAACACCAATTAGATGCAAAGATTTATTATTTACAAAAGATGTTCAAACTGCCTTCCTTCAACTGCAATACAAGCTCGACATCTTCTTAAAAAAGATCGGATTAACACACGGGCAAATCTTCCGTTGTTGACAAATTCAGCTGCTTCCGTAATTCTTTGCCGAAGCTCAGCTACATTTTCGATTGGCTTAAAATAAACTTCCTCTTTCACTGCTCCCCAGTAAAAAAATCTAATGGATTTAAGTCCGGTGAACGGGCTGGCCACGAGATCGTACCAGACCGACCTATCCATCTGCCCGGATATTCTTCATTGAGAAATGCTCTAACTGAGCGGGCATAGTGCGCTGGGCAGCCATCTTGTTGATACCACATCTCTCTGTAAATACTGAGTGGCACGTCTTCCAGTAAACTAGGTAAACTGTTTTGTAAAAAATCTAAATAAACTTCAGCAGTCAAGATCTTTGGCAACTCAAAAGGTCCTATGACTCTTCCATTTAAAATTCCGGTCCACATGTTTATTTTAAAACGATACTGAGATCTATCTTGTCTCATTAAATTCGGATTCTCTACGTGCCACTCGTGTAAGTTGTGTAGGTTCATGTAACCGTCTTTTTTAAATGTCGATTCATCCGACCACAAAATTTTCTCTAAGAATCGCGGATCTTCCCGGTGTCTTTGTAGCATCGTTTGACAAAACGCAACCCGAAGTTGATAATCCTGAGGATGCAGGGTTTGTTCTCGCTGTACATGGTATGAGTGGAGCTCATGTTTTTGTAAAATTCGGTGAGCTATCGTTTTGGGCACTCCTGTGCTTTGCTGGATTGCACGTACCGAAATACTTGGATCTTCTTCAACTGCTTGAAGTACTACGTCCTCGTAAGGCAAGGAACTTCTTCCTTCACCATGTGGTCGGTTTGGAAGTATGCCTTCTGTGGAGAGTAGACGGTGCACATTTGTAAAAACTCGGTGATCTGGATAACGATCAGCATTTGGGTACCTCTCGCGATACAGTCTAGCCGCAGCACTAGCATTCCCTCTGCATTCGCCATAAATAAAGTGCATGATGGCATATTCCTGAGTGGTGTACACAGGCATGGTGGCACTACACAATCACACGATAGTCCAGGAGAAAGCAAAGGTCGTTGTAAAGAGATCGAAACTGTCCAAATCACAAGCAAACAAACAAGTCCAATAAACGAAGCAAAAAGTCGAAAGTACGAAATAACACGAACGAATACGGAAAGATGCGTAGTAAACGAAGGAGCGTAACGTACTGATCTGTATTGCGTGTGCCAATATTAAAAAGGGGCGTCACTATCTATCTCGCTCACACTTTATAAAATGACTTTCTCTGTATCTGACTCATTAGCGTCACTATCTGTCTCACTCACCCATTAGAATATTTGACTCGAAAGCGTCACTACCTGTCTCACTCACACTTCATGAATGACTCTCCGTCTCACTCGGTCTTAGGCAAGCTTTGAACGCACTAGAATAATTTTTAGTAGGTAATGAAAAATTTTTCGAAACTGGGTTTCTTGAAGGAATTTTTTTCCCCCGTAATCAAAGAAATAATGTAGCAAGTATTATACCATTTTAGAATCCTTATTGAATGCGTCAACTTTTCGTGCTACTTGCCAACCTGGCGTAGTACTTTTTTTTTCAGATCAGTCCGTTAAAGTTGGACGAAATATTAATTGTCTATTCATTGTACGGCATAATGTGACACTTTCTTCCATGCTGGAGCAGTTGACTTAGAATTCTAAGTAATAGGTTCGATTAGCACTATTCGGGATTACATAAGAAAAATAAAATTGATAAAAAGTTAAGATTTGTAGCAACAGGAGCTAAAAAACCATCACAGGTTTACATTGTACATGTACATTTTCTCGAAAAAAGAAGAAATGCCTATAATTTAAAAAATTCAAGACTTAGATTTTATTTTTTATTGTTCTAGTAACTATTATGATTTGGACTATCACCCGATTCCGGCTTGACGTCGACTTACGGGACACCCTGTATTATTGTTTTTACTGCAGGATGTTTCTAAATTTAATATCATATAATACATATTAAGAAAGATAAATACCTTGATCTGTGTTCTGAATTTTCTTCTAATTCAACATCTTCCAACACAACCTCCAATCCTTGCCTGTATAGAGAGAAATTAATTATTAAAGTGAACAATGTTCTAAAGCAATAAAAGAATAATTAAAGAATACACACATAACTGCTCATGTACATTATCAAAATTATTTTTGGTAGTGATAATTTCTAAAAGGTCTTAGTAAAAAAAGAAATATTGAATATTAAAATATTCTTGATAGCTGACATTAGTGATGAGTAAATTTCATACAATATTAAAAAATAAAATACACTCACGACACATTATCCTCCGATCCAGACTGTGGCTCATCTTCTTCATCATTATTGCTTTCTGTAACATTGTTTTAAATAGGCATATATAAAATAATTTAAAAAAATAAACTAGGCAATAATTTGACCTCTATCTCACATGACTTTTTAAATAATTCAGTCTACTACTTTATGCACAAAATCATGTACACAAAGGTGTTAAATTTGGCTAAACAACTATTAAAGGAATTCACAAATCATTTTAACTAAAAATTCCTAAACTTACCATCAACGTTCGACTCATCCACACTGATATCCGCATCACTGTCTATATTGTTGACCTGGAATTCTGCTGTATCAATTCTTGTCAATGGTATGTATTCATCTAAAAACGAAGCAAATGTTGTATATCAACATATTTCACCATATTTTGTGACAATTATCACAGAAATTAGTGCAACTTATGTACCTTCTAACAAATGCATAGGTACAGCTGTCTCTGTAACATTCACATTTGGACTACTGGCTCCTAAAAATGAGAAAACATTTCAAATCATTTGTAATATACTCCATCTGACACTGTTAGTTTCCATAGCTTTTCATACTCACTAGTACTAAAGTCTAGAAAAGTCCTGGTAAGTGAAACCACTGGTTGTATTGGCTGTCCAGCTATCAATGTTGGTGGCACCCTGTGGACCTTTTCAGAGCTGGGAGTGCCACTGAGATTGCTCCAACGAGGAGAAGCAGTATCTAATTCCTGTCTTTTAAACGTGTACTGCTTGGTCAACTCAATAGATCTAGCCACAGCCCCAGAGGCTTGTACTAAGTGTGACAACGCTTCCTCGCTGGCAGCCTGCAATGCAGCATCTAGCTGTCTAGCCTCAGCCGCCCCACCACTTCGAAGTCTCTAAAAATCAATACAAAATATAAATATATATGCTAACAAGTATTATTCCATGTGATATTAACAAGCTGTATAAAACAACGGTCAAACCATGACCATGACTCACGCTAAGTTTCAAACGGAGCTCGTTCATATCTCTCATCAGTTCGATTTTCTCCTTCTCACGTTGAGCAGCTAAAAGTTTCCAGTGTTGGACATCCAATGCCAGCTCACTGTTTTTCTCGCGTAGATCTATTAACATCGTGGTAAATGAGGAGTAAACTTGTTTTCACTTTGTTTAATATAAACGTAACATAAAATTGAGAGAGAAATACAAATTGAATTGAAACTGAAACGAAAATATAAACAACATACGAATTGAATTTCCCTTTCACTATGCCTGACTGTTGGTTGAATGTCTGTCAATGTCAAATTTGAAAAATCTAGGACCAAGAAACCTAAAGGTATGCGTAGACAACCGTACAATATGTACGCGTATCACCAGCTGTAGGCTACACCCATAGAGAAAAAAATTATATTCCGACTTAGCGTGGTCTTATTATAATAACTGAATTTTACGCAAGTCGCGGGCAGAAACTAACTATATATCGGCGCCCCAGAGCCTTGATAGCCGACATCATTATAACAGGATCTATTATCATAATTTTACCATCAGGCGCGATTGTTTCCAGCGCGGCGCATCAGTAGCCGATGGTTCGATTCGGATTCGGATTCGAAAAAAATTTCGAATGACCTTGAAATTTGACAGTTCAATTCGAAAGTCGTCTATTATTGGGAAATTTACACGAATGCTATTTAGCTCGCGGGAAGTTTTTGTGAATTGTAGATTATAACGCTTTTCTTGGAAAATGCAGTTTGTACTGGCGCTATAACACCGTAAAAGGATAAAGGCGAAGCAGAGAGCCGATACAATGCACATAAATCGGCAAATAAGGGATTTGTCGGACCCATTTAACATGCACAACTTTAGTAGGGTTTATCGCTTCTCTGCGGAGACTGCGATCCACATTATAGAAGATATAAAGCCCTTTTATCCTAGGACCTCATATGCTTGTGCGATTCTGGTGGAAATGAAAATAACTATGACAAAAATTGTGCTAAACGCTGAAAAATAACCTAAAATTTTTTACAATAACAACAATACAAAACCTTTGAAAATATCTGTATTAATTTCAGTGTCTATGTGCGCATAAATCTACCAGACAAAATGGAAACTGAGGATAGTGATCCATTTGCATCTGCCACTAAATTTCAAGAGAGGGATATATGTATACAGGGTGTTTCATAATATATGTATAAAGCCGTGAACTGGGTGGAGTGCTACACGTATTAAAACGATAGGTACAATCATTTTTTTCTTGCGTGGAATAGTTAGCGAGAAAATGACTATCGAACTTTTTCTTTTTCAATGTCGATAATGACATTTTAAAAACGAAAGACCGCATCTCTAGAAATCAGTTGTAATAGGTTAATTAACCGCCGACAAACGCCCCGCCCCGCCACGGGCCGAGGCGAGCCGGCCTGTGGCGGTGCCTTTGATCTACGGCGCGGCTTCCATTGACGAAATTTACCTACTTTCGTGTCGTGTTCGTTCATTCGATTTAGTTGTTCACTTGAAATAGAGCTGCGCTTCAACGTAGTCGATATGATTATTTTTCTTTAAAAACGAAGATTTTTTAATGAAAATTAAAATTCAATGTCCGGATAATTTGAAGTCGCTAGTGTACTCTTTGCAAGCTATACTTTAACACCCTTTCGGCTTTATACATGTATTACGTAACACCCTGTATAGGCAGAGGCACTAAGGGTGAGAAGGCAGTTAGTACAGAGGCTCTGCCATTGATTATGGTTAAGTGACTCTCTATAATAACTTGGTTGCAAAAGCACCAGCATATCACCTTGGCCGTTGGGACTATATTAAAAAACACGCTGTGAAAATTTAGTGTTTGTTCTGAAGAAATATTTGTCTTGATGCCTACAGCTACTTTCTATCAACGCACCGCTCGCCTTCGGCATAGTTCATCCTCACATCTTGGTCCCAAAGACACATGCGAGTTCTTCAAGAAAGTGGGTAAAAGGTTTTTACAGGGTCGGCAACATGGAAATTTTACCACTGGAATTGCAAACGTCCATAGATTGCGGTAACTGTTTACCATCGGGCAAACCACAAGCCTGTCTTCTTTGTTTTCTGAACATTGAAATGTGTTTTTTTTATTTGTCCTATAGGTATGCACTATATGTAAATTTTTTATATCTTTCCTTTTATTTCTGTTAAGTTTAAATTAGGTAACTAATTAAATTATTATTTATAAAAACGTTTATTGTCTTTTTCTAATTATAATAACCCTTAGAAACCCTCTAAGAAATTAAAACTGTTCGTTTTTACTTACAACAGTACCGATAAACTGATCACATTTTTATAGAGAGTTTAGTTCAATGAGTAGGACATTCCTTTTGCGGGCTTCTTACATCCTTCCTGATATAGGTATATTAATAAAAATATATACAGTTGTAAAAAATACTTTACTTATTATACTTTTAAAATCACAATTCAGTTGCTAATTTAAATCACAGAAAAAATGCTGTCTTAGTGCTTTTTGTATTTTCAAAGTGTAATTTGGTAAGTGATACATACAAAAGCATATCTCAATTATGAAATTTCTTTAAAAATCAACCTACATTGCTAATTATAACTTTAATTAACAGTACAGTTACTAATTTAAATCAGACTCAGTAAAAATTAAATGATCACATAAAACTAATAAAATAATAAAGTTGAAATTTAGTGAGTGGTGGGTAATCAAATTTAGGTAATCACTTAGATTTTCTATAGCAGTTGCGATTCGTGTGAAAACCTCTACAAGATTTTCTATCACAACGGCCTGTCTAATTATGCCCTCTGACACTTTATTCACTGCTGCAGCTTACACTTCGGCTGCTTCAGCTTGGCGTTGAAGGGCATTAAGCATTGGGTCACCCCCACCAGAGAAGGTCCACCACCAGTGCCAGATTTAAATACCCGAATTGTACGGGCTTTATTTTTTATATCTGACTTCCAGTCCTGCCAAATCTGAAAATAAATACCAATTTAATAATTATATTATATTCAACCTACAACATGTTTTATTCAAAATTAATCAATATTTACTTCTTCTTCGACCTTCATCCATTTGTCTGTAGTTTTAGTTGCACCATCACCGATAGCATTCAATTTTACGGCGAGGTCCGCTAACAATTTTTTCTTTTCCCTTACTGCGTCTGGGCAATTCAGTCAACCCGTTGCGAGTGCGGGATGGGCCCGCATGTATTCTAACATCGCCACTCGTTGGCCGTATGATGTACGTGATGGCTGAAATCGCAAGAAAACAGGCAGTTTAAATAGCTATTTATCCAAAATTCAAACACCGAGTTTGTACTTGATTCAAGTGAATAGATACTATAAATATTTAGTCAGGTACTTACTGTTAACATGGTTTCTTCGATTAGATTAGATACGAAAGGGTAAAAATTAATTTAATCACTAAACTAAATCGCTCGAAGTAAAACGAGGAAACATTTTTGAAAACTTTAGTTTGACAATATTTATATGTTCATAACGACTTTCAAATAATTACTTTATATTTTTGCAAATAAACTACAAAGAAAAAAAAAATCTACTTATAAACAATCAAATATTATATAAAAATTAATATATAGAGCGAAATGTAACTTATTAATAGCATTTTTTACAAATTTATGTTATTAATTGCCATTAATTTTTAGATGCCCTTCAACGCCAAGCTGAAACAGCCGAAGTGCAAGCTGCAGCGGTGAATAAAGTGTCAGAGGGCATAATTAGACAGGCCGTTGCGATAGAAAATCTTGTAGAGGTTTTCACACGAATCGCAACTGCCATAGAAAATCTAACTAAATGATTACCTAAATTTGATTACCCACCACTCACTAAATTTCAACTTTATTATTTTATTAGTTTTATGTGACCATTTCATTTTTACTGAGTCTGATTTCAATTAGTAACTGTACTGTTAATTAAAGTTATAATTAGCAATGTAGGTTGATTTTTAAAGAAATTTCATAATTGAGATATGCTTTTGTATGTATCACTTACCAAATTACACTTTGAAAATACAAAAAGCACTAAGACAGCATTTTTTCTTTGATTTAAATTTGCAACTGAATTGTGATTTTAAAAGTATAATTAGTAAAGTATTTTTTACAACTGTATATATTTTTATTAATATACCTATATCAGGAACGGTGTAAGAAGGCCGCAAAAGGAATGTCCTACTCATTGAACTAAACTCTCTATAAAAATGTGATCAGTTGATCGGTACTGTTGTAAGTAGTGCATACCTATAGGACAAATAAAAAAAACACATTTCAATGTTCAGAAAACAAAGAAGACAGGCTTGTGGTTTGCCCGATGGTAAACAGTTACCGCAATCTATGGACGTTTGCAATTCCAGTGGTAAAATTTCCATGTTGCCGACCCTGTAAAAACCTTTTACCCACTTTCTTGAAGAACTCGCATGTGTCTTTGGGGCCAAGATGTGAGGATTAACTATGCCGAAGGCGAGCGGTGCGTTGATAGAAAGTAGCTGTAGGCATCAAGACAAATATTTCTTCAGAACAAACACTACAATTTTCACAGCGTGTTTTTTAATATAGTCCCAACGGCCAAGGTGATATGCTGGTGCTTTTGCAACCAAGTTATTATAGAGAGTCACTTAACCATAATCAATGGCAGAGCCTCTGTACAAACTGCCTTCTCACCCTCAGTGCCTCGGCCTATATATATCCCGCTCTTGAAATTTATTGGCAGATGCAAATGAATCATTATCCTCAGTTTCCAAATTGGTATGGTGGGTTTATGCGCACATAGACACTGAAATTAATACAGATATTTTCAATGGTTTTGTATTGTAGTTATTGTATAAAATGTTAGGTTATTTTCCAGCGTTTAGCACAACTTTTGTCATACTTACTTTCAATTCCACCAGAATCGCACAAGCATATGAGGTCCTAGGATAATAGGGCTTTATATCTTCTATAATGCGGATCGCAGTCTCCGCAGAGAAGCGATAAACCCTACTAAAGTTGTGCATGTCATATGGGTTCGACAAATCCCTTATTTGCCGATTTAGGTGCATTGTATCGGCTCTCTGCTTCACCTTTATCCTATTACGGTGTTATAGCGCCAGTACAAACTGCATTTTCCAAGAAAAGCGTTATAATCCACAATTCACAAAAACTTCCCGCGAGCTAAATAGCATTCATTCATTTTTTTATGTCGTGTAAATTTCCGAATAATAGACAACTTTCGAATTGAACTGTCAAATTTCAAGGTCATTCGGAATTTTTTTCGAATCCGAATTCGAATCGAACCATTGTGAATACGGCTACTGGTTCGATTATATTAAAGGCGAATGGTCACCCGAAATAAAAACAGGCCACAAGTTGATCTGGGAAAATATTAATATCCTCCGCTCAAACACCCCAAAACAGGGAAAGCGACAAACGAACCAAGCGCCTTCCGATTTCATTACAGACTATACGACTATAGCGCGTTACAAGGAGGCGAAACAAGGGACAGGGGGCCGCCCATAATGTAAAACTATATAAAGGATTTATACATATATTGTATATATTATACAAGACAGGCATTTGACCGCCATCTCACCTGTTGGTAAGTGACGATGCGGCCGAAGATGGATCATGCCCGTCTTGGAACAGCCTATTCACTCCAGCCTTGAAGACATTCAGATTATATTGATCAGGAAACACACTCGCAGGCAACGCGTTCCACTCCTTAGCCGTACGCATTATAAAGGTCGAGCCAAAGCGGCTCGTGCGGAAAGCTGAAATATCCACGACATAAGGATGAAGCGCTCGCCCGGATCGCGTCTCCCGATGGCGGAAAGGGGCTGGCGGAATGAGGTCGTGCAGCTGCTTCGCACACTCTCCGAAATGTAACCTGTAGAAGACCGACAGACGCGCAACCCTACGCCGATGTTCGAGGCTCTGCAGCCTAGCCTCAACCAACTGCGGGTCACAAATTAACTTCTTTGCACGTTTTTCAACTGAATCCAAAGCCGCTAGCTGATATTTGGCTGATCCATCTCAGAGGTGGCAGCAGTACTCCATGCAGGATCTGACTTGTGCTTAATATAACTGAAGCAACTGCTTTAAAGTAAAGTACCGCCTAATCTTCGAGAGGACACCAAGCTTTTTTGCTGCAATCTTAGCCTTGGATTCGATGTACTGACTGAAGTTGAGATTTGCAGATAGCTCAACGCCAAGAAGCTGTAGGTTGTCGGTAATTTCCACGGGAACATCCCGAAAAGTTGGAGTTGAACGCCACCAGATTGGCTTCACCCCAATCAGAGACTGCCTTGAGAGCTATGTCCAAACGATCAACCATAGCCTCTCGACAAGACTGAATATCGTCCCTGCTGGTTTTTGCCTCTGACAATAAAAACAATACTACACGGATAGAACGTCCACTCAGAAAATCCGATATTCAGGTGCAAAAGCCAGCAAGAATACCAAATGAAGGAAGCCTGCTTAGAAGGCCCGCATGCCAAACTCTGTCAAAGGCCTTGGAGATATCAAGAGACACAGCAAGGGCCTCGCCATGTCTCTCAATGGCCTCACTCCATAATTGGGTGGCATACACCAGAAGGTCCCCAGTAGACCGACCACGGCGGAATCCGTACTGGTAATCGCTGAGGAGATCGTTACCTTCAAGATGCGCAAGGAGTTTGTTATTCAGTGCACGTTCCATAATCTTACCGAGTATGGAAGTGACCGAAATAGGGCGGTAGATGGCAGGGTCGAAAAAGCACTCCTAAATAGACCACATCATATCGCGCTGCACTAACACAATCTGGATCGATTATACAAGGTGTCCAAAAAGAGTATCGGGTATTTGTTTTAGCACTGAAGTTGATTCGGAGCGGTTAAGGGTATCGTGGAGTCCGCTATTTTGTGAAGTTTTAGTCGCAATGGAGCAGTACCCGGGGACGCATCGCGCTTTTTGCGTACGAGCGTATTATCGAAACGGTGATTCAACAATGACTGCTTAACGTTCGTGCGGAGTATCATACACGCAAGGCTCCAAGTGACGATAGCATTAAAAATGGATCCGGATATTCGAAAATACAGGTGCGACGGTAAAAATTCAAAACTCTGGTTGCCCTCGTTCAGTCCGTGATCAGGAAACAATTGAAGAAGTGAAGGCGTCAGTTTGTCAAAATTCGTCTTTATCCATTCGAAAGCGGAGTCATGCATTGAACATTAAAAAGTCGTCTTTGCATTCGATTTTAAAGGAAGAGTTACATTTAAAAGCGTATTAAATTCAATTGATGCAAGAATTGAAGGATACAGACTAAGCAAATCGATAAAATTTTGCGAACGGAATGCTGCGGCGATTCAACAACTTTGAAAACATACTTTTCAGTGACGAAGCAAACTTTCACCTGAATGTTCATGTTAATAGGCAGAATTGTCGATACTGTGCAGAGAAGAATCCGAGACTAAAACATGAACGACCCCTGCACAACCTAAAGGTTGTTGTGTGGGCCGCTATATATGCTAAAGGCATAATCGGTCCTTATTTTCATGAAGATCGACGAGGCCAACCGCTCAATGTGAAAAGTGACCGTTGTTGCGATATGCTGCGAAACTTTTTGGGCCCACAATTGCAGGAGTTTCAAGGTTTCAACTCAAGAACGTGGTTTCAACAAATCGGGGCCACTTGCCATACATCAAATCAATCAATTGAAGCTGTTAACGAATTATTCCCTTATACGGTCATTTCACGTAGAGGTAACTTAGATACCTTAAAAGTCAGGTTTATGAGAATAATCCGAAGAACCTAACGGAATTGAAAGAAAATATCAGGTCAGAAATGGCAGCAATATCAAG
Source organism: Blastobasis adustella (assembly GCA_907269095.1). Taxonomy (NCBI): domain Eukaryota; kingdom Metazoa; phylum Arthropoda; class Insecta; order Lepidoptera; family Blastobasidae; genus Blastobasis; species Blastobasis adustella. The sequence goes on from OU026114.1 coordinate 19,735,112, forward strand.
AGCTACGTGCCAGCGTGTTAGCACCTATCTACGTGCCAGATTAGAAGAGTGCCAGCAGCGTAACGGTCACCATTTGGATAACATTATCTTTTCCAAATAATTTTCCAAAGTCAAAGGCATTTATTTGTGTTACAGGTAGGCATACAGATTCATCAAGATATTCAAATGTTTGTGGGTATCTCTGTGTTAACCCCAATTGTGGGCATACAAATATTATAATTATACAAATAAAATCATAGTGGCATATTCCCATTAAATTTTCTTTTAGGTACTCTAAAAATAAACAATAAAAACATTACTTGATTACTAGTAGTTTTTGTTTTATTGAAATAACAAATACCCGATACTCTTTTTGGACACCTTGTATTAAAGGCAAATGGTCACCCGAAATAAGAACAGACCACATGTTGATCTGGGGAAATATTAATATCCTCCGTTCAAATACCCCAAAAAAGTCAAACAAAATCTAATACGGGGAAAGCGACCAACGTACTTAGCGCCTTCCGATTTGATTACAGACTATACGACTATAGCGCGTTACAAGGAGGCGAAACAAGGGACAGGGGGCCGCCCATCATGTAAAACTATATAGAGAATGGGGAAAAAGCACTCCCAAATAGACCACATCATATCGCGCTGCAGTAACACAATCTGGATCGATTATATTAAAGGCGAATGGTCACCTGAAATAAGAACAGACCACAAGTTGATCTGGGGAAATTCATATTATTTTATTACCCCGAACGAATAAGTTAGTATGGGTATTGCGTAAGTATTGACTGCTTTGGTCAGATGTTTTCCAGATAATTGTGATTTACAGATTGCAGATAATCGTCTTTTATATTCATTTATAAGTGACTGCTTTATTTCTGTGTGTTGTAAACCTTTCAGCTGGTTGTACCCTTAATAAATATTTATAAACATCTGTTGCTTCCATCGCTGTTATTATATGGTTGTCGTTTATTAAATAGTCTCCTGCTTGAATTTTTCCTTTCTTAATATGCAAAGTTCTACATTTATCTAGGCCAAACTGCATATTAATATCGTTACTAAATTTTGCCGTAGTCTCTACAAGTCTTTTCATTTCTATTTCAGTTCTTGCGTACAGTTTGATGTCGTCCATATAAATTAAATGTGAGATAGCTGTTTCGCCGGCAGTATGTTTGAGCCGATATCCCGCTCGACAGTTGTGTAGTAGATTGGACAGTGGGTTTAAGGCGAGGCAAAACTATAAGGGACTCAGAGTTTCACCTTGGTAGATACCTTTTTCAATATTGATTTGACGTGTTGAGATAAATTTGCTGCCCTGTTTTAAATGTGCCATGTTATTATTATTATTATTATTATTATATCGCGCTGCACTAACACAATCTGGTTCGATTATAAAGATTGTCCAGCAGGAATTTTTCATGTTTAAATAATCGTTACTCGTTTATTAGAGGGGATAGGTGCGCGGGAGGGGTAGCGTTCGTTGCGTCGTCTTTGCGGATTTGTTAGTAATCATGAGTCATTGGGCGGGACGCACCGCGCGTTTGCGGTAGAGCAATATTTAAAGTGTGGGGAATCGTTGATTCGAGTTCGTCGTGCTTCCTGTTCCCACTATGATATTCGGCGATTAAACGATGGTCCGAGCACGCAGCTGATATGGTCGTGGGTGCAAAGATGGGACCGTATAAATCAGCAGCAACGCCAGATCGTGTGGCACAGGTCCGACAAAAAATCGTTAGAAATCCAAGGAAATCAGTGAGAAAGATTGCGGCCTCTACAGGCATTAAGAAGTCGACTGCGCATGTAATTTTGAAAAAAATAATAAAACTGCATCCATATAAAATGCAAATCGTCCAAAAACTAAATTACAGCGATTATGTTTTAAGAGAAACGTACGCCGTAACGATGTTGGAACGTTTTCGGACCCCCAGAACACTTGGCAACATATTGTTTAGCGATGAAGCTCATTTCCACATAGGAGGCTATGTGAATAAACAAAACATGCGTAACTGGAGTCCCGACAATCTAAGGGAACGGCATCAAAAGAGTTTGCACTGCCCTAAAACGACGGTATGGTGCGCGATTTCAGCTCATTGAAACTGTCACTTCTTCGGTATACTGCCGTATGATTGATGAGTTTTTGGTACCGTAATTGTAAGTGTTTCACGGACGCAACAACAGAACTCATTTTCAACAAGATGGGGCAACTCCACACACTGCCAGGGTGTCAATGTTGAGGTTAAGGGAAATTTTCAAGTACGGAGACATACCCTGGCCACCTCGATCGCCGGATTTGACGCCATGCGATTTTTTCTTGTGGGGTTACCTCAAGTCCAAAGTGTAGTGCAATAATCCCCGTACCATAACTGCCCTACAAGAAAATATCCGGCGTGAAATCGCTGCCATTCCCCCAGAGCTTTGTTCTCGCATACTTGCCAATATGAGAGTTCGCTTACAAGAGTGTATTGTTAGAAATGGAAGTCACTTAGAAGACATTGTTTTTAAGAAGTGAAATCCGCAGACAGTTATTACATTTAAAAAATATAATAAATATTCTAGACTTATTCTTTAATATTTTATTTAATATTGAAATTAAAAAATTTCCGCTGGACACCCTTTACTACTTTATTTGAAGACCTCCAAAGGCTAAAGTGTCGGGTGGCGTATAAGGTCAGCTGCTGCTGATATTATTATGATGCATTTGTATTTTAACAAAATTATTCTTTCCATTTTCTGGCAGAATCTTTTTTCTTTGCGTTAGTTCGTGAGGTTCTCGTATAATTCTCGTTCTAGCTATCTAGTTCTCGTATATTTGATCTAAGAATATGTAAGTGATAACTCTCAATTTATCTAGGTACACTTAAATGATACCTTTGTCTACACATGTCTCAAAACCTACTAATCAGATGGCAACCATTTCTAAATTCTATCGCGCACTTTCAAAATTGCTAGAGTCAATCCTCCTGCACGGCGAGATTCTGACAATATCCTCCACATATTATGTAGGAGAGACTTAGGTCCAGCAGTGAACTGCTTTGTTGAAGAATTTATATTTTCCTACACTAAGACTTGCCAGGCGCCCAAATAGATAAATAATCGAAACTGATTTTCAACATTGACGATCGTTTAAGATACCTACGATTTGCTGTCGATATACCATATAAAAAAATAATCGCACTATAATCTATATTGCCTTAACACTTTAAAATTTGTACCACTGTGAGTAAATGCAGAGATATCGTGGTTCTATTCTAGTTCACTACTGTTCTTATAGAACGTTATTGTACTTACAAAATCATGGCACAGCATATGAAAATGAGACAATCAAATCTTTGTGTGTCCGCGAACAGCGAATCCCAGATTCTTTCAAAATTTTCGAAGATTCGGCCACGTAAACTCTACCGTTTGGGAAATGTCTATTGTTCTCCCTCGGAAAAGCAGAGCGTTTACGAAGACACTTTTGTTGATTGATAAATGGATTATTGGCAATTAATAACATAAATTTGTAAAAAATGTTATTAATAAGTTATATTTCGCTCTATACCTATATTAATTTTTATATAATATTTGATTGTTTATAAGTAGAATTTTTTTTATCTTTGAAGTTAATTTGCAAAAATATAAAGTAATTATTTGAAAGTTAAATTCTTTCTGTCGCTATGAACACATAAATATTGTCAAACTAAAGTTTTCAAAAAAGTTTTCCCGTTTTTCTTCGAGCGATTTAGTTTAGTGATTAAATTAATTTTTACCCTTTCGTATCTAATCTAATTGAAGAAACCATGTTAACAGTAAGTACCTGACTAAATATTTATAGTACCTATTCACTTGAATCAAGTACAAACTCGGTGTTTAAATTTTGGATAAATAGCTATTTAAACTGCCTGTTTTCTTGCGATTCCAGCCATCACGTACATCATACGGCCAACGAGTGGCGATGTTAGAATACATGCGGGCCCATCCCGCACTCGCAACGGGTTGACTGAATTGCCCAGACGCAGTAAGGGAAAAGAAAAAATTGTTAGCGGACCTCGCCGTAAAATTGAATGCTATCGGTGATGGTGCAACTAAAACTGCAGACAAATGGATGAAGGTCCATTTGTCTGCAGTTTATAAAGAAGAAGTAAATATTGATTTATTTTGAATATAACATAAGTTGTTGTAGGTTGAATATAATATATTTATTAAATTGGTATTTATTTTCAGACTTGGCAGGACTGGAATTTAAATCTGGCACTAGTGGTGGACCTTCTCTGGTGGGGGTGACCCAATGCTTAATGCCCTTCAATGCCAAGCTGAAACAGCCGAAGTGCAAGCTGCAGCGGTGAATAAAGTGTCAGAGGGCATAATTAGACAGGCCGTTGCGATAGAAAATCTTGTGGAGGTTTTCACACTAACCGCAACTGCCATAGAAAATCTAACTAAGTGATTACCTAAATTTGATTACCCACCACTCACTAAATTTCAACTTTATTATTTTATTAGTTTTATGTGATCATTTCATTTTTACTGAGTCTGATTTAAATTAGTAACTGTACTGTTAATTAAAGTTATAATTAGCAATGTAGGTTGATTTTTAAAGAAATTTCATAATTGAGATATGCTTTTGTATGTATCACTTACCAAATTACACTTTGAAAATACAAAAAGCACTAAGACAGCATTTTTTCTGTGATTTAAATTAGCAACTGAATTGTGATTTTAAATGAACCTATAATTAGGTTATTAGTAAATAAGGTAGTGATCATTTAATTTTTGCTGTGATTTTATTGAGTCTGATTTAAATTAGTAACTGAATTGTGATTTTAAAAGTATAATAAGTAAAGTATTTTTTACAACTGTATATATTTTTATTAATATACCTATATCAGTAAGGGTGTATGAAGTCCGCAAAAGGAATGTCCTACTCATTGAACTAAACTCTCTATAAAAATGTGATTAGCTGATCGGTACTGTTGTAAGTAAAAACTAACAGTTTTAATTTCTTAGAGGGTTTCTAAGGGTTATTATAATTAGAAAAAGAGAATAAACGTTTTTATAAATAATAATTTAATTAGTTACCTAATTTAAACTTAACAGAAATAAAAGGAAAGATATAAAAAATTTACATATAGTGCATATAGTACAAATAAAAAAAACATTTCAATGTTCAGAAAACAAAGAAGACAGGCTTGTGGTTCGCCCGATGGTAAACAGTTACCGCAATCTATGAACGTTTGCAATTCCAGTGGTAAAATTTCCATGTTGCCGACCCTGTAAAAACCTTTTACCCACTTTCTTGAAGAACTCGCATGTGTCTTTGGGACCAAGATGTGAGGATTAACTATGCCGAAGGCGAGCGGTGCGTTGATAGAAAGTAGCTGTAGGCATCAAGACAAATATTTCTTTAGAACAAACACTACAATTTTCACAGGGTGTTTTTTAATATAGTCCCAACGGCCAAGGTGATATGCTGGTGCTTTTGCAACCAAGTTATTATAGAGAGTCATTTAACCATAATCAATGGCAGAGCCTCTGTACTAACTGCCTTCTCACCCTCAGTGCCTCTGCCTATATATATCCCTCTCTTGAAATTTAGTGGCAGATGCAAATGAATCACTATCCTCAGTTTCCATTTCGTCTGGTGGGTTTATGCGCACATAGACACTGAAATTAATACTGATATTTTCATTGTTTTATTTTGTTGTTATTGTAAAAAACTTTAGGTTATTTTTCAGCGTTTAGCACAATTTTTGTCATACTTACTTTCAATTCCACCAGAATCGCACAAGCATATGAGGTCCTAGGATAATAGGGCTTTATATCTTCTATAATGCGGATCGCAGTCTCCGCAGAGAAGCGATAATCCCTACTAAAGTTGTGCATGTTAAATGGGTTCGACAAATCCCTTATTTGCTGATTTAGGTGCATTGTATCGGCTCTCTGCTTCGCCTTTATCCTATTACTGTATTATAGCGCCAGTACAAACTGCATTTTGTAAGAAAAGCGTTATAATCCACAATTCACAAAAACTTCCCGCGAGCTAAATAGCATTCGTCTAAATTTCTGAATAATAGACAACTTTCGAATTGAACTGTCAAATTTCAAGGTCATTCGAAATTTTTTTCGAATCCGAATCCGAATCGAACCATTGTGAAGACGGCTACAGGTAGTGAAAATTCTTGAGATAGCAGCAAAGTCAATAGCCATCTGCAGTATCAATAAATTAACTTCATTTTATTATTAGTCATAAATTACAACTACATTCCAAATATTGTGCTGGGTAATAAATAAGTGGAACCTGACCGCTCAGAAGCATTCGGTGGCCTAATGGCTAGCGAGTCCGACTGGTAATCGATAGGTAACGAGCACAAACTATGAACTATATATATATATATATGACGGATCGGGTCAATAGCATGGAATCATGTGGTCAATAGTACGGACTCATGACGCAGAAAACGGAAGTGGGAGTGCGCCACCTGGCGGGGCGTGCTGACAGTCTCGACGGCACGACTCGGGCGGAGTGGCGGGCAGTCTTGGCCCAACCGCCGAGGAGTGAACACGTCTTGAAACTGTCTCCACATTTCGTTCATAGAAAGTGTTGTTTACGTTTAAAAATAAAATGATTTTAAAATAACCTTTGAAATAATAATTTAAATTACCTCAACTGCCTACATTGTAATACCTCTCTGATTTCAAGTAAAATTATAAGTGATGTGCAAAAATGAAGTGAAATAAATACAGTTGAGTAAATGTGAACCCTTTCTTTAATTTATCTGTACGAATACGTGTAACGTAGCACTATCCGACGGACAGTGCCAGGCTCAGTAAATAATAAAACAACTAATAACAGGGTAATGGGTTTATGTACATTCAGTCCAGAAACTATAATTAACTAAACAAGAAATTTTTAAAAAAGAATTTAAAATGTTTAAAGTACGAAAGTTCACAAAAGTCCACAACTTAAGCCCGGACTGGATCACTGCGTTCACTTTTGGTCGAAAAGTACAGGTTGCAGATTGACTTTGACAGACTATTTGATTTAGAAAACTTCGAGGATAACTTTTATGACGTCACGTGCATAATTTGACCGATCGATTGGTATTTAATTTTTGGTTTCTGAAGATAGCTTCTTCTAGCTATTATCTAGTTCACCTTCTAGTTCGAAGGCTGGGAGAACTCTGCCCACTCATCCGCTACACTCTCTATCGCAGGCTCGGGTCTTCATTTAAACACGTTCGAGAACGCATTTGGCACAAAAGAAGATATAATCTTGATGGCCAGTACTCGTAGTCGACCAGCCAGTTTCTGAAGTGGTCGATATTTATTTTCGGACGACCTCGTGCTTAGCAGCCAAGGATATAATCCATGAAGATATGATGAATAATTGGATCCAGCAAATATCTAGAATAAGGGGAGCACAAAAAAGATTAAAATCTCCGCCATCTATGGACTGTGTCCGCATGACAACATATGACATATAAAGAATAAAATAATAAAAGATTAACGTCAATTTGGAAAATGTGCTATTTTTAATTAGAAAATAAATATTTGATACGAAAGAAACCTTCTAATGTGATGGAAAAATGACCCCCGTGGCATGGGGGCAAACTAGGATTCATAAAAAGGAAAACAAGAAGATACAACGGTAAGAGTCCAGACACACACCCCAATACCCTTGTATTTGTCCAAAAACCCTCATTACTTTTACCAATTGGATATTTAGGATACAAGAGATCATTTCCCCAAAAGAAAATACTCTAATCGAAGTTCGATTCGATTCAAAATATTTGTAGAACGTAATTACAACGTAGTCAGAATTTACAGTATTAACTAATTTTCCAGGCAAAGATGATGAGCATTCAGAGCCTGAAGGGCCAAACCCAAGAATATACCAATTATATGTATAAAAATGGACAATAAAAGTGTCAACGTGCTGAACAGTTATTTGAACAGGAGTAACCGTAAGTACCTTCAGGGCAAGACCCTACATATTACCCCAAAAACCCGGGAAAACAAAAAATTGATACTATAAAAAATTAAAGTCCAAGTGAGTTATAACCTGTGTTAGGCAGTTAAAACATTGGCTTATTTAAGGAGTTGTTAGTCGCTCCAAGTAATTCCTATATCCCCTTTGAGAGGTTAAATATTACCCAAACCCTTTAGAGGGGTTAAAGTAAACAAGAACTCCCTAAGCCTTTAGAGGGGTTAAAGTAAACAGAAACACTCTAACCCTTTAGAGGGGTTAAAGTATAGAGACATCCCTAATCCTTTAGAGTAGTTAAAGTATAGGGACAACCCTAACCCTTTAGAGGGGTTAAAGTATAGAGACATCCCTAATCCTTTAGAGGGGTTAACATGTAGAGGGAGAAAAAAAATATATGGGTAATATGTAGAAAATCCCCTGTTACAACAAAAGTAAAGAACATTGAAGTATATTTATAATTTTACAATGTTAAAAAAAAACTAAAATCTTTAAATATTTACAGAAATAAAAGAAAATAAGAGAAAAAGAAAAAACAAGGTTATTATGAAAGTGTTTAGTAAATGTAAGAATATGTTTGTTAGTTATTTTGTAGAAGAAAATATTGTATCAATCACCATACAATAAGAATGAAATTGGAATATGAAGTTCAAATAAAATAAAGTTTGTAACATGTTTATATTATTTTCCCTAACATTCCAACATAACAGTTAAAAATTTATTTATTTTTAATAAAAGAAAATAAAGTAAAACTTTTCCGACTGTAAAATATTATAAATAAACATTAAATAAATACGTTAGGATAAATATGAATAAGAATAAATAAAAAGGGTGGCTCAAAGATTCGAATGTTCTGTGCGACGTAAATCTGAGTCACCACCCGCTCAGAACGAAACGTGTAGGCTTTAGGTAGATGTCACGATCCGCATCAGTGAAAGGCAAATTTTTTTACCTACCACACAGAACACGCGAAAACTTGATAATCATAAATACGTTATAATAAATATGTTTTATATTAATGGAAATACACGATGACCGCAAACGGGATTCAACAAGTTCATCTCATTTGCGAGCGCTCGTAGCATCCACAACGAGAAGAATGTACCAGAGGACAGGCGGTACCTTACACAGGATTGAAGAGTCACCAACCGCTCTAAGAGGTACAGCATAAGGCTTTTTTAAAGTGTCGTGAACCGCACCCGGTGTAGGCTTTTTTTATCTGGACGGTCCTACCCATCACGAAAACAAAATTAAAGAAATAAATATTAGTGGGAACAGGCGGTACCTAACACGGGATTGTAGAGTCACCAACCGCTCTAAGAGTTGCAGCATAAGGCTTTTTTAAAGTGTCGCAATCCGCACTCGGTGTAGGCTTTTTATACCGGCGGTCCGACCCATAACCCAGGAAAAATAAACAAAAATATAATTAAGAGATAAATTGATAAGTTCAAGATGTTTAAATCTTGAAGTCCTTTACATGCCATCTAGCACGAGATCCATTAGGATCTTCCAGAAGATAAACCAAAGCAGAGAGCTTTTGAATTATCTTACATCTAATGAAACGCGGAGCTAACTTTTTAGAAAAATATGAACCAGCATCACTAATTACATAGTTCTTACGCCATACAATATCACCGACGTTAAATTCTTTAAGAGATCGCCTCGTATTATAATGAGACGCATTCTTCATATGAGCACTATGCAGAGCAACCTGCACTCTGTCAAAAAGATGTGCCAAGGTACCAATATTTTCAGCATAAGTGTCTCTGGGTAAAAAGATCAGCTCATCAATATTGCTTACTTGAGAGTACAGAGACCCACAAGTAATGATCTCACGACCAAATACAAAAAAAGATGGGGAAAATCCAGTAACAGAATTAACTGAATTGTTCATAGCCGATTGGACAACTGGGAGAAACGTATCCCAGCTGCGATGATCATTACCGACCAGGGAAGCTAAGGCAGTAATAATAGTTTTGTTATATCTTTCAGTAGGATTCACTTGCGGGCAATAGTTAGGAGTGAAAGAAGCGAAAGGAATTTTATATTTTCCAATCAGATCGTGGAACTGACGTGATTGAAACTGGGAACCATTATCCATAATAATAGTCTGAGGGACACCATGTATCAGAAATACAAGTTCTTCTAAAATTTTAATAATAGCAGCCGCTGTGGCCTTTTTAAGAGGGAAAAGAAGAGAAAATTTTGTGAAACAGCAATTTACTACAAGAATATGCTGACTTCTTAAACGAGTCATTGGCAAAGGTCCAATTAAATCGAGGGAAATGCATTGGAAAGGTCTGGAACAGATTCTAGGCTTACCCATTACCCATAAGGAGAATGATTGGTGTGTTTATAAGCAAGACACGACTCACATGAAGAGACGTAGCGAGCCACGTCCTTGAACATCCCCGGCCAAGAATATAATAGTGTTAGTTTTTTATAAGTTTTAAAAACCCCAAGGTGTGGTTCTGATGGCAACCCATGACATCCTTTAATAAGACTCTCCCTTTCGTCAGGATGTAGAATCTGTTTCCAAACAAAATCATTCGTTAGAGAACATGAGCTACGCAAATTATGAAATAATTTATCTTGAGTGATTCTATAATCAGGAAAACGTTCCGGTTCGTTACGACATCCGAGGAAAAGGTTATTGAACTTTGTAAGTGCAGGAGATTGGTTAGTGTCCCCAGCTATCGGAGCTACCGGTAATGAATCAACTTCGTTTTCAGGGAAACGAGATAAATAATCCGGCACTACGTTATCCTTTCCTTTTTTATGTTTAAGTACGAAATTAAAACAAGAAAGTCGTAGAGACCATCTCGCTAATCTTCCCGTAGGATTAGATAGGTTCAGGAACCATTTTAGAGCTGCATGATCAGTGAAAACAGTAAACTGTTTGCCATTATCCAAATAACAACGCCAATGTTCCAGCGCAGAAATGACAGCGAGAGTTTCCCTTTCAGTTGCGGAGTAGTTTTGTTCATGCCTATTCAGAGATTTGCTCATGTAGGCAATAACAACTTCTGAACTATCGCGCGTTTGAGTAAGCATAGCACCAATTCCCAAATTCGACGCATCACAATGTACATTAAATGGCAAGTCAAAGTCAGGACTAGCCAAGACTGGAGTAGACATCAAAAGTTTCTTCAACTTCAAAAATGCAGCATGGGCCTCAGGGGTCCATGAAAACTTTGGCGCATTTTTCCCCGAAGAAGAAAGTTTGTTTAAAGGAGATATTATAGTACTAAAATTAAGTATAAACCTACGAAACCAGCTGCACATGCCATGAAATTGCCTTATCTGTTTTTTTGAAGACGGAGGAGAGAATTCCAGAATAGCACGGATTTTATCAGGATCAGCAAGTAGACCATTTTTATTTACAACAAACCCAAGATATTTAAGTTCATTCTTAAAAAACTGACCTTTTTCAAAATTAATCGTTAATTTTGCATTTGAGAGTTTATCAAGAACCCTTAGTAATAAGGAGATATGTTCCTCAAAGTTAGAACTAATGATGATGATATCGTCAACATAACAAAATACTTTATTTTCGAATTCTGGCGTGAAAAGAGTATCCATTAATCGTTGCTGAGTGGCCGGTGCATTGGTTAGTCCAAATGGCATTACTACGAAACGGTACATCCCCCTACCGGGAACATAGAAAGCCGTTTTGTCCCTATCAGGTTCAAATAATGGAATCTCCCAGAAAGCTTTCGCAATATCAATACTAGATAAATATCTTGCGTCCTTAAGGTTATCTAAAATTTCATTTACATAAGGCAATCTGTACGCGTTCTGACGAGTAACAGAATTAACTTTCCTACTATCAACACAAAAACGCCAGTCACCGTCCTTTTTAGGTGTTATGAGAACAGGAGATAACCACGGACTTTCGCATTTCTCAATGACTTTTAGCGCTAACATCTTATCAACTTCCTTTATTAAAGCTTCCTGTTTGATAGGGGATAGTCTATAACAACGTTGTCTAATCGGAAGGGAATCACCAGTGTCGATTTTATGAGTAATTAAATCAGTGCGACCAAGCACACCCTTCTTTTCTATTGAAATATCCTTAAAACGCGAAATAATGTTATCGGCCACGCATTTTTGGTCCGCGGAAAGTGCAGAGTAAGAAAGAACTTTAGGATCAATATCCAAAGAGTTACAATTCACCGAAGGTGAGCAAGAGGAAATTAAGACCTTAGGTAAGAGGTTAAATTGTCTCCAGAAATCAATTCCGAGAATCAAAGATGGATAAATATCCGGAAATACGTGAGCTTTAATAAAACAATTGCGATTATTGAAACAAATTGGTAAATCAAAATAACCAATTGATTTTAGTTTAGAGTTATTAGCAGTGGATACATAAATGAAATCAGACTTGATATTAGGGTACACAACCCCAATTTTAAAATATTAAAATGAGAATTGTTTCCTAAAATTGTAATAGAACTTCCACTATCCAGAAGACCAGAGAAATGAACATTATTAATAGCGACATCCACGAATGGTCTGTTCTGATCAGTCTCATCGTCAAAGTGAACCGTAGAAATTTTATTCCGACCAAAGAAATTACGGATTTTAGCAATCCAATCACGCCAATCGTTTAAACGAAAATTAATCAAGTCTTTATTTAGTTTTTTTGAGTAGAGGTAGATGGACGATTTTTTTTACACTCAGGACATTCAGGTTGTCTAATCCCTTTAAGGCCACAACCGAAACAAATCAAAAATTTAGGTTGAGGACACGAGAATAAACTGTGGCCATTAACCCGACAACGAACACAAAATTCGTGAGCGTTAAATTTCATTGTATCAATTGCATTTACTTGGAAATTACCCTTGGCTTGGTAATTATTTTGAGAAAATTTTGAACTGTTATTAAAAGGTTGTTTATAATTAACTTGCTTATTATTAGCTTGATTATTAGGTTTAGAGTTATAGTAAAAGTCGCTAAATAATTGAGAAGGATTCGAATTTTGAGGTTCTTTAAAATTTCTGTCCCTATCAAGAAGTCTCTCATACTTCTGGCATGACAAAATTAAAGAATCAATCGTGGTAATGTCGCATAGGGCAACAAAAACCGAATAACAAGGACGAATATTTCTAAGTAAAATTTGGAGTTGATCGGGTTTAGTTAGTTTTTGATTAAGACGAGAGAACATCTCGTACATAATTTACACGTAAATAATTATTGTTTCATCCTCGCCCTGAGTGCGAGAGTTAATTGCCGATAGGAGTTTATAATCGAAATCAAAGCTGCCAAAGTCCTGTATTAGTAATTCTGATAATTTAGCCCAAGAAAGTTTTATATCTCTATGTTTTTGAAAACGGAACCAATGCAATGCTTTGCCTGTAAAAATTTCAAATGCATTATCGAGCAGCCGCTCATGAGTTAAATTTCGCGAGATTCGAAACTCCTCGAGTTTTTGTAAAAAAGATTTAGGGCAAGTGTCGCCTGAATAAGATAATTTTTTAATGTCATTTATAATGGAAGTCATCTGAGCAACCGGAAATTGAAAAGTGGGAAACGCAGTAACCGGTGTCTGTTCCTGAATTAATGCAGAAGGCCAGGGAGCATCAACAGGGGCAGCAGGAATTTGCTCCACCGCATGTGTTGATACAATAGTTGATTGATGTATTGAGTCGAAAAAGGTTTGCTCCACCTCACCCGTAATGGAAATATATTTAGATTCACAGCGTTCAAAATCTGTTTTTAGTGAGTCAATCTTAGTCCATGCGCTCAAATCTATAGTATAAATGATTAATTTAGGTCCGGAATTTATTAGAAGTCACAGATGTGAACTTCTTCTGGAGAGAGTCTATTCTCTCCTCAACATAAAGTAAAGATGACTCCACCTGGCTAATATCCTCTTTTAAAGGCAAGGTCGAAATAATGACATCTTCAGTCGAAAAAGTTTTAGATATAAGTAATATCTGCTTTTTAAGACTAACTAAGTCCGAAGCGGGCGTTTCCAAACGTATCCTTACTTCATACTCCAACTCACTCTTATTTAGTAGCGTAAAATTGATAGGACGTGCCATGATTAAATAGTAATTGCCAAAATTAGAGCCGAAATACTATATGACTTTATAGACAAGTGTGTGTCTTTTTTAGAATTTAGGGAAAAAGCAAGTTAGATATGTAATAGGTATGTATATGAGTATATATGTAAACACCGCCAGAGGGTAGCCCTGGGACCGATGCCAATGTAAGTATATGGGTATATATGTAAACACCGCCAGAGGGTAGCCCTGGGACCGATGCCAATGTAAGTATATGAGTATGTATGTAAACGCCGCCAGAGGGTAGCCCTGGGACCGATGCCAATGTAAGTATATGAGTATGTATGTAAACACCGCCAGAGGGTAGCACTGGGACCGATGCCAATGTAAGTATATGAGTATGTATGTAAACACCGCCACAGGGTAGCCCTGGGACCGATGCCAATGTAAGTATATGAGTATGTATGTTAACACCGCCAGAGGGTAGCCCTGGGACCGATGCCAATGTAAGTATATGAGTATGTATGTAAACACCGCCAGAGGGTAGCCCTGGGACCGATGCCAATGTAAGTATATAAGTATGTATGTTATGTAATGTTAAGTAATATTTTTAATGAATATATTTAAATATATATTTAAAGATTTTATGTACGCAAAATAATTAAGAGTGAACCGACTGAATAATTATGAATGAATCTACTAGACTAGACTTCTGGACTGAAAGACCACAGTTTACGGCGCCAAACTGCAACGTAGCACTATCCGACGGACAGTGCCAGGCTCAGTAAATAATAAAACAACTAATAACAGGGTAATGGGTTTATGTACATTCAGTCCAGAAACTATAAACAACTAAACAAGAAATTTTTAAAAAAGAATTTAAAATGTTTAAAGTACGAAAGTTCACAAAAGTCCACAACTTATGCCCGGGCTGGATCACTGCGTTCACTTTTGGTCGAAAAGTACAGGTTGCAGATTGACTTTGACAGACTATTTGATTTAGAAAACTTCGAGGATAACTTTTATGACGTCACGTGCATAATTTGACCGATCGATTGGTATTTAATTTTTGGTTTCTGAAGATAGCTTCTTCTAGCTATTATCTAGTTCACCTTCTAGTTCGAAGGCTGGGAGAACTCTGCCCACTCATCCACTGCACTCTCTATCGCAGGCTCGGGTGTTCATTTAAACACGTTCGAGAACGCATTTGGCACAAAAGAAGATATAGTCTTGTTGGCCAGTACTCGTAGTCGACCAGCCTGTTTCTGAAGTGGTCGATATTTATTTTCGGACGATCCGGAGCCTTCGCGGCCACTGGACTTTCCTTCTCCTCCAGCCCCTGTGGAGGAGATATCTCGAGCACTGGGTCTTTCTATAATGGTTCAGCGGCGGGTCTCGATGGACTTCGCCCCATTGACCTCAAAGAGCTCACGTCTGTGTCGGCAGGGGAAAACGGTCCCCGTCTATTGGAACGTCTAACTAAACTGTGCAATTTTTTACTCAGGGTTAACCCGTACCTATATGGAGCGTCACTTTGCGCTTTGATTAAAAAGGACGGTGGAGTGAGACCTATCGCCATCGGTAGTGTCTTCAGACGTTTAGAGGCCAAGCTGGCCTGCCGATTCGTTAAGGAACGATTGCAGGGTACTTGCAGCCACACCAGTTAGGGTTTGGTTCCCGAATGGGGTGCGAGGCAGCGATCCACGCAACCCGTGGGTGCGTGACTGACCCAGCCAACTCAGATAGCGTTGTTATAAAAATTGATATTTGCAACGCGTTTAATGCGTTAGAGCGGGATGTTCTGCTAAACGAGACCAAGGAGAAGCTGCCTTCACTCTTTCATATTCTCCACCAGGTGTATCGGTTTACATCTAACCTCTTCTTCAATAACGAATTCTCTTCATCATAATTTTTTTTTTTGGGGCCGCTCATTTTCAGCCTAGCAATCCATACTGCCGTTCATCATCACAGCCCGTAACAATCCACTGCAGGAGTTAGGGCCTCTCCCACGAAAAGGGAGGTTATTGCTATTTTGATCGCAGTGTTTAAATATAATAATGGAAAATGCTGCAGCCCATTTTCCAGACTACGGAGACTCTTGATCTTTTGGCTCGAAAACATTAGTCGCCTTGTACGACACCCATGAATGTAAGGGGTTGGTGCTATTCTACTCTGCCGGACACCACACGGCCACTGCCGTTAGGGAAATTAAATCCACCCTGAACATTTGGTATCTAGATGACGGCGTCATAGGAGGAAATCCTGAGGACGTACTTGAGGACCTGGATGTACTGGTTCCTCGTCTTGAAGAGCTCGGCCTGGTGGCAAATACCTCCAAATGCGAGTTTTACCCCTGCAGTAGTGCGGCACGCATTCACTTTCCATGCCCTTCCGTCACCTCACCTGGGTATTTTTTTTGACGACAACTCCCTTCGGGTGGCAGTGGCCCTCCGCCTGGGCCGCAAGGTGTGTGAATCCCACGAATGCACCTGCGGCTCTGTGGTGGAGGCCGATGGCCATCATGGGTTTAGTTGTCGTCGCTGCGCAGGTAGGTTTCCGCGTCACCACGCCCTAAATGTCATACTCCGCAGAGCCTTTGTGTCAGCCAATGTCCCTTGTGTGCTGGAGCCGCCAAGCCTGTGCAGGTCAGATGGGCTGACTCTGGTGCCCTGGAAAAACGGGAAATGCCTAGTGTGGGATGCCACGTGCGTTTGCACTGTCACCGCCAGTCACATGAATCGCTGGGTCATTTCACCAGCTGTCGCTGCGGAGGATGCAGCTGCCAAGAAACGGCAGAAGTACGCAGCGATGCAGGCCACCTAACTTTTTGTGCCCTTCGCTGTTGAGACATTGGGCAGTTGGTGTTCAGAGGCGAAAAGCTTATTACGCGATTTAGGCAGCCGAATCAAGAATAGCAGCAGTGACCCCCCCGCTCTGGTTGGTTCCTAACACAGAGGATAGCCATTGCCATAAAGCGTTGTAATGCTACTGGTGTAATGGGTACCTTTGCGCCTGGAACAATCAGAGGCGGGTTATTTGATTTAGTGTAATTATTTATGTTTATTATTAAGTTTCTTTACTTTTTGTATCATATTGCTATATAAATTTGTTAGCATCTGTCATGTAAATATTGTTTATGTAATAAATTGAATTATTGAAAAGTATACTATATTATTGTAAACTTAATTTGGTTTGTTATATGTGTGAAGCATGAAACTGCATTTGGTTTGTGTATTCGCCATTGGTTGTTCATATTGGGCTAAGGAGCCTAACTGGTATTAAGTGCATTTATTTCAAGTGTAAACTCTTTCTAAAAAAATTGTATATTTATTTACTGTGTTGTCGTTTAAATTATTTCTCACAGAAAAAATAATTGGAATAAGCTAGATTTATTTAGATATAAGTACCTACCTACATATTTTACCTGTACCAAATCGTTAATTTTTATTAGGTATCTAATTATAAGTAAAGGGCAAACAAGACTTTTATATGGCCAAACTATTATTTGAAGTGAACTATTATTTGTTCGAGTCCACAAATTATTTTTGCATTTGATAGAACACACCCCCTTGATAATGGTCATCTACAGGTGTATGGTTTGCACTGGTATATTAGTACTATAATGACATAAAAGCTCCATTGTTGACTTTTACTTTGAGGTAGACGGTGTTGAACACACAGCTGTATATAACATTTTTTCTCTATGGTTGAACACAACTCGAGAACATTCTGTGATCCTGCGGTGATTATTTAAATTGAGAGGCGCTTTACTATTATTTTGTAATTAATTTCTAGACAAATTATATGTATGTTACACATGTGCCATTTGTGTTTTCTTTAATATAAAAATTGGATCTCAGTAATAATAAAGTACAATTTGAAAATCGAGAATATGCAATCGATGTCACATCCCTAGCCAAATCGCAATCGATAGAATGGTATTGGCGTTATGAGCGCAGCACTAGCACTTGTCAAAATTGTTATGTCGAACTATACGTCAAAACCGATGCTGGCGGTTTTCTCTACGACGTTCGTGTCACAAACACGGGGTGGAATCGCAGTATCCAGAGCCATAAACTTAGTGAAAGCAAAGTGCCAGCATCGAGTGTCTGTCAAATGACTTTTTAAATATAATTTTACATACAAGACATCCTGGTTGGATACAAATACCAAATATATCACCAATATATGGAATTGGCGAGTGATAATAATAAATATAATTAAATATCTTTTAATTATGTTTACACATTTTTAGAATAAATTTAATCGATATTTTTAATACACGATAGTTATTTTTCCATTAATTAACTACGCCTGTACAACTTGTGATACCTTTTATAAAAACCCTCCTAGAAAAAAGAAACTTTTTATAATTTTCCAAGAACTCCAGAACTTGGAGAAATATGGCTAAAGTTACTAATATTACAGAATCCAACACTGTGTTCACTACCAAAAAAAACTGTATTATTTGAAAAAGTAAGTACAATATTGTAATTTAAGTTTTTAACAAGATTATAAAGTTGATATTCGTGCGTGTTGTCTCTCCTATCACCGTAACTTTTCATGGATTAGCAGTAGGACTTTTGTGGAGGAGATCCGATCCAGCAGAAGACCATTAAGGGCTGTTAATTGATGTGAATGTAACTTAGAGAAATTTAATACCTATATGCACAATAGTAGCTACATGTTGTACATAATTAACTAGTGAACCTATCGAGACTTCGTTCGTACACCTACTTTAACCCTACTTACACTTTTTTCTTGCTTATAAACCTTCTGTTGAATCACCGTATCTATTGTCGAAAACAGTATTAAAATACGTTACGTAGTAAGAAAGACGACGTGAAGCGACTTTGTTTTATACTATGTATAGAAGGTACCTTAAATCGAACTAACCCATTATGAAACCATTTCACTATGTCATAATGATTTTCCTTGAAATGCAATGCTACTATGATATTTTCTGTGAAGAGGTTTCACGGTGGGTCTTGATTCAGTTGGTTTGATAGCACCTAAACTATATTATTGTGTATGAAAATGCTATTATTGGGATTAGTTAACTATATTTTTGTTACTGCCCCATTATAGGTGTGTAAACTTCAATTTGAAGACAAATATATTAAACAGACTAATAAAAGAAATCATCTTGCCGTTTCACATAAATTATACCTAATGCTTTCATTCTGAACTTTCATAGAATGTAATTATTAGACAAAACCTTTCCTCACCACTCCCTTTGACTGTGACCATTGTATTAACATACATAACGTTCGTGTCATTTTTCAGGTATTTTGATGGATGATCAATCAATGTTGCGACCAAGAATACCCTAAGGTCCTACAAAGGTAATTCAATTGAAAAGGAAAACATTCAATTGAAAAATTTAGGTACTACATAATGAACTTCATTTGGTTTGTTAAATGTGTGAAGTATAAAATTACATTTCGCTTTATGTATTTGCCGTTGGTTGTTCATATTGGGCTAACGAGTTTAACTACTATTATTAGCAAAGGACAAATTCAAAGACTTCTATATGGCCTAACTATTATTTGAAGTGACGCTGAAAAGCTTTTTTGTTTGGGATTTTAAAAAAGATTTTTGCATTTGATAGCACATATCCCCCTGATAATGGTCATCTACAAGTATATGGTTTGCAACTGGTGCATTGGTGCCACAATAACATTAAAGCTCTATTATTTTACTTTCAGGTAGACTGTCGAACACAACTCAAGAACATTCTGTAGTCCTGTAGTGATTATTTTAAATTGAAAGGCGCTTTGCTATTACTTTGTAATTAATTTCTAGTCATATTATATGTATGTTAAATTATGTGTCATTTGTGTTTTTTTTAATATAAGAATTTGAAATCTAATAAAGTACAATATGAAAATCGAGAATACGCAATCGATGTCACATCCCTAGCCAAATCGTAATCGATAGATTGGTAATGGCGTTATGAGCTCAGCACTAGCACTTGTCAAAATTGTTATGTCAAAACTATACGTCAAAAGCGATGCTGGCTCTCTATTGTCTAAGTGCTGGCACTTTTCACTACGACGTTCGTGTCTCTATGGACGTTTCTTATCTGCCGTAGGTAATATATAGTAATCTGTGGTCACAAACTATGAACTATATATGTTCGTGTCTCTATGGATGTTTCTTATCTGCCGTAGGTAATATATAGCAATCTGTGGTATTATAGTTCATAGTTTGTGATCTGTGGATTCCACCCCGCGGATTCAACCACAGATTACTATATATTACCTACGGATTCAACCCCGTGGAGAGAATCACAGAAATTTCTTCAAAAACATTTTTGACAAAATATTACAATATATACCTTATATCAAGAAATTTGACTAAGTTTGTGGAATTGTGGTGGTTTGTGTCGTAGTTCAGTTTGTGATCGGCAACTACATTTATACCTAATAATGTTGTTTGCTCACTAAGGAGTTTTTATGTTTTAATCCTTTCTTGTTATTGTATATAATAGCGTCCCGCCCCTGCTTCGCACGGGCAGTCACCTTAAAAAATTATACAACTAAACCTTTCTCATGAATGTCTGTCTTTTGCTGAAAACCGCATGAAAATCCATTCAGTAGATTTGGAGTTTATCGCCAACAGCAGACAGTGATACTGATGTATGGTAAACAGTTTCTTCTGGCCATTTGCTAGTTGTAACGAAGAAAGCCTTTTGTAGAAATTAATTGCTTCACTATATAGTGATTAATTCTCTCTGATCTTGGTACTTATTGAAATTAGTATTGTCTTGCAGACGGTTTTCAAATAATTTTAATAAAGAGTTTCTTTTCAGCCTACTACTACTGTGGTAGTTAATCTTTTTATGTGTTTGATAATATTGTAACATACTTCTGTGATGATAACATTACTATCTAATTTATTTAACAATAAATCATCTTATCTTAATCTATGTTAAGGGCTTAGGTTGAATATATATTAGTTAAAACATTGAGGTGAAGACATTCAATATAGATACAAAGAAGCATCATGGTGGTTATAAAATGCCAGATTCGATTAAAAGGCATCCATCAAAGAATAATGTAAGTAACAGAAATTTACTATTCGGAATGTAAGCCTCATACACTACAAAAATGACAGTATACCAGGAAAAAAATAACAATTAAATAAATGAAATATTACAGAGTGTTAAGGAGTATTTAAATTAAACACATTTTTATATCTGTGTCTATAATAAATATTCATTTTATGCAAGGCAGAATAGCGGATCCGTAGGCACCTCTGAATATCTATGGACCTGAGATTCGGCTTTTAAGCCTTTATTGGACATTATTTTCTTTTTGTTGTTCGCGCTTATTTTTTTGTTGTTTTCGTCACTGTTTTCTACACTTGTTTTATTTGTCAGTTATTTAGTATGACTTTGTAATTTTTTTTATAAATAACTATCTTGTTATTAATTTATTTTATAATATTTAAAACAATAAATAAATAAATAATCGTGGACAAATTCACACAGCGCCATCTAGCCCCAAACTAAGCAAAGCTTGTACTATGGGTACTAGCTAACTGATATACTAATAATAAATGAGCTTATATATGGAAGTGAATGTTAGGTATGAATGTTAGGTAATCATGAAAGTCGAATAAATGCGGTGGAAATATGGTCACTACAGAGTGTGTGGGTCACCCACAGTGATAGAATGAGGAATAGTGTGAATTGAGTTAATTGTTAGAAGGATTATGAAAGACTAGGATTGAAAGATGTATGAAAAAACGGCTTACAAAAGCTATCTATCATGTGAATGGGAATGAAAGGGTCAACTAAATACTGAAGATTTTGTATATTTATACGAGGCAGATATAGTTTCCACTGCATTAGACGTCACCTCTCCTTGTTGCTCTGTATTATTTCCATGGAATAGAATAGAATAGAATTACTTTATTGTTGAACTGCATAGGTACATTTAGATTTACAGATTATATTTGTGAGTCTCAACAGTTTGCCCATTTCGGACATACAATATTTATAGTAGCAATAATTAAATAGTAAAATTCACATCCATATAAAACAATAAAAAATATACTGTTATCATCATAATCATTTATTTCAAAAGTATTTTCTTTGTCACTATTTACCTATAGCATGCACTTATCTATTGGTTTCCATATATTTGCCTACTAAAATCTAATATGTTAAGAGTGACCATACATGCCTACTAATATGAAACTTAAAGAAATTATCTATAAATATCATAATGACAACCAAAGAGCCCTACATTCTAATTTTACCGATAACATAAAATAATATGAAATTAAGTTTGTGAATTTATGGAAACATATATTTATTTATCTAATTAATATTTAATGGCAACCTCTCAACTTGAAAGAAGTTACATTGTGAACAATTAAAAGTGTTGAGCTGTCTCCAGCCGACTACCGGGGATACTACCACTGTATAAATGTCTCTCACAGACATTCTTTCCTGAACACATCAGCTTATATATTTAATAAACTGTATGCCACTACAACATATAATAAAAATAATCATGTTTTATGTCTGTGTTCTAAAGTTGCATTTATATTTTCAGGGGATATATTAGATGGAAAATATCACAAGCAATGTTGACTGCTCAAGCACTGACTTACAATGAACATATGAGCATGAACTACACGGTTGATGTGTTACTAGAACCTATATTTTGGTTTGTCGACAATTTTGCACAATGTCTTGGAAAGGTAATAAACTTATGTTTTGTATACATATTACTGTAGAGGATTTACTGCAATATGTGGCTGTAATGTTGTCACTTCATCACTAATGACAAACATCATGTTGAGTACGAAAGGAGTGAAATAACAATAATAATTAAAAATTGCTGGCAGTGGTTGCCGCCTCTTCTTTTCAATTCATGAATATCCATCAGATGTTTCACCAGTATTATTTGGGTAAGATTGCAGTCGTTTTAGTACATGTACCGTTATCCCTATTCATAGTTGAGACTGCTCTAGGTGACACCAATGCATTTCCTGTCACCATTGAGGTACTTATGTACCTACATCAGGGCTCCGTGTTTAGAAAATTTTTGTTCAGCGTAATATTAGATATTCTGTCTACTTGCGCTACTTGCGCACTACTACTGCTCTTGGGCGTGGGGTGATACATGTCCATTAACCCAGCCCCTGGGAGAGTAGAGTCACCTTCTCCACTCTTCACTTGGGCAATTTCTGTCTGGCGCGTCCTCGTCGCGGGGGTGGGCATCTTATACTTCAGAAGGCCGGAGCGTGTAGATGGCGAAGTTCAGCAGGGACCCAGTACTGCGGGGTGTAGCGCGGAGCCCGTGCCCAGGGTTACGGGTGAAGACCTCTGCGGTGGAGAAGAGCGGAGACAGCAGTTGTCGGAACGGCCAAACCAGCGGAGGAGGCGAGCCACAGGGGCGTAGTACCGGGATCCTGATGGAGGGCAGCGGTAGCCATCAGTACCGATGTGAAGCGCAAGAACCATATGTTCTGAAACAGTTCACTCTTGGATTACTATAGCCACTAAGGTTATCGTACCGCGATGTAGATTGTAACGGGAACCTACTACATTATTCATCCCATGAGAGTTGCGATGATGAGTACGAATATAGGAAATCTGAGACCGCCTGGCGATCTGCGTAGCGTAGCGACCGGCGTCCTAAGCTTTCCGGGGCTGAGGGTGTAAAATGGGATACCGCCCATGAGAATGTAGGCAACCAGGCATCTTATAGAAAAAATGCTACTGGAAGGAAAAACGTCAACTTGAGAAAATATCATCGCATCGGTACATGGAATGTACGAGGACTTCTCGGCGATGGAAAGCTTTACATTTTGGCGATGCAATCTCATCATCACAGCAATCAGCGAGACACATTGGAAGGGTAGCGGCCACTTTGACTCAAAGAAGCACACTATCTATTTCTCCCGTAATGATAAGAGTAGTTTTTGGGAGTGACTGTTGCAATTCCTAAACTATGGAAAGACTCGGTGCTTGGCTACCACCCTATTAGTGATAGAATCATCTCCATTAAACTTAGCGCATCACCGACCCCACTCAACATTTTTTTAGATCTATGGTCCTACAAATTCTGCCAAGGATGAGGAAATAGAGGACTTCTATTGCCTGAGTGCTATGTGTCAAAGATACCTGAAAGTGAGTTATTGCTCATAAGGAGACTAACGCCAAGGTAGGAAACACCACTCTGGGTACAGGCATTCGGAATATTGATGGGAGGTATGGCCTAGGTGTTCGTAACCCCAGAGGCGAGAGGCTTATAGAGTTCGCTGCGGACAACAACATGGCCATAGTGAACACGATGTTCAAACACCATCCTAGACGCCAATATAGCTGGACCTCCCCTGACGGCAAATATCGCAATCAGATAGATTACATATTAGTAAGATCTAGATGGCGAAGCTCAGTAACCAATTCGCATACTCTGCCCGGTGATTGGTGTTCTGATCACCAACTGCTTGTTGGTAATCTGCGATTGAAACTGCAAAGAGCGAGACAAATTAAAACATCTAAGAGAATGGAAGTGAAAGACACAGGCTCTTTAATCACCTCGATGGAGGACGGACATAGGACTCCTTGTGGACTATGGCAAAGAAATATATCGCGGATGCAATAGCAAAATCGCAGCCAAAAACAATCTCAAAAAAACGACAGCATTGAAGATACCTGGCACTTGATTGAGGAGCGCCGAAAACTTAAAGCCAGTATCGCTAGCATTACGGAGCTAAATGCTAAGTCAGCTATCATACAAGCTGCTTGGCGTCGTGACCGCAATGACCATCTGGGAGGAATATGTGATGAACTGGAGCGGCATTCTGATAAATACCAAACCAAGGACCTCCATGATAAGGTGCGATATATAACACGCCAATTTAAACCCAAGTCGTGGGCTATTGAGGACTACGCTGGGACGACGGTTATGGATATAAAAGACATCGTGAATGTGTGGAGGGATTACTGAAAATAACTTTTTTCCAGCAATTCTATACCAGCCTTCACTTGTTCTTTCCACCAAATACCCGACCATGAGCCCGATATCATGCGGGGTGAGGTACGAGCGGCAATTAAACACCTTAAATGCAATAAGGCGGTGGGATGTGATAAGATTCCAATCGAAGTATTCAAGGCAATTGGAGAATCTGGAGTCGATATGTTATTTACTATTTGCAGTAAAATATGGGCGACTGGCGTATGACCTGATGACTGGTCGCAATCCATCTTTATTCCGCTGCACAAAAAAGGGTCTACCAAGAAGTGCAACAATTACCGACTCGTATCATTAATATCGCATGCTTGTAAGGTGATGCTTCACATAATCAATGCAAGACTATTGGCCTAACTCTCAGGGCAAATAGCTCCTGAGAACAGATTCTTATATTGCGTCAGATTATTGAGAAGGCCAGACAGTTTAATTCAACCCTTTACATCTGTTTTGTGGACTTCCGCAAAGCGTTTGACACGGTGATATGGACGCACCTTTGGAAGGTGTTTGGCGAAATGGGTGTACCGGCTCATTTAATAGCCCTTTTGAGGAGCCTGTATGAAGACGGCACCGCAGCAGTGCGAGTGGATGAAATTTCTTCCTTTCTGGAAATTTTAAGACCGAGGCCGATGTACGACAGGAATGCATCTTGTCACCATTACTGTTTAATATCTACACAGAATACATCATGCGCATTGTCTTGGAGGACTGGGATAAGGAAATATCAGTTGGGGGGCGCGTGATAAATAACCTTAGGTACGCTGATAATACAACCCTTCTCGCACTAACTAGAGAAATCATGGAAGAACTTCTGACTCGTCTAGAAACTACCAGCCCAAATTCCGACTTGCAATCAACTGAGATAAGACCGGAAGATAGTGGACCGGGCT
This sequence comes from Blastobasis adustella, assembly GCA_907269095.1. Lineage (NCBI taxonomy): Eukaryota > Metazoa > Arthropoda > Insecta > Lepidoptera > Blastobasidae > Blastobasis > Blastobasis adustella. Next base: position 19,760,958 of record OU026114.1, read on the forward strand.
GAACAAACTGGAACTGGCATACAGAACATAGCAAACTGCGAAGTTGTCCAGAGCTATATCTACCTCAGGTCTACTATCTCCAGTACTGGAGGATGTGGTGACGAGATCAGACGACGATATGCCGTTACTAGGTCGGCAGTAGAAAGACTAGGAAAGATTTGGGGATACAGGAGGATTACCAAGAAGACGAAAGTCAGATTAATGAGATGCCTAGTCTTCCCAATTTTCCTCTATGGCGCCGAAACATGGTCCTTGAGACTGCAGGATCGCCGTTAAATAGACGCATTAGAGATGTGGTGCTGGAGACGCCTCCTAAAGCTTCCGTGGACAGCGTTTCGCACTAATGTGTCCATCCTCAAAAAAAATCCAATTAAAGACTGGCTTTCAACTGTGCAGCTACGAATACTAAAGTTCTTTGGTCAAATCTCCAGAAATGAGAACTCGATGGAGAGATTGGCCATTCAGGGCCAGGTCGAAGGCAGGAGGGCACGGGGCCGATCACCAACTCGATAAACTGATCTGATAAGGCAAGCTACAGAATCCACCATGGTCCAATGTACTCGCAACGTCTGTAACCGACAGAAATGGAAGCAAATCACTGAGAAAGCAATCCTCGGGAAAGTCTGCGACGCAGTGAACATCTCTCCGGGTACCTCGTCTACGCAACCACGACCACCCTGACAAGAGTGTCCGACTAAGAAGAAGAATATTAGACATTCTGTCAGTCCGCAACCGAATCTATCATGAACAGCCGACGATACATGAACACAGAGCGGCATTGCGCTGGCAGACTGATAAGGAGCGATTAGTCCAGGTGGAAAGAAGCCCTCGAGAAGGGCGATATGAAACTAAGTGTGTCGTCCGAGACGTATTGAAAACACAGCGTATGGCTTGTAATACTACAAATCCACAAAACAACTCTTACCCGGTCCAAAGTCGAAACAGGATAGGTTGAGGTGCTGCTTTTTGTATCACGCAAGTGTTGCGCTTATGTACTTAGATAGTTCCCACTATCCCGACGCGTCCATGTCGTGCGCGCTGGCCCATCTACAAGCATCACTCCTTCATCTGGATACATAGCTACGTTCACACCTCGAACAACGAAATTTTGGAGTCTCTTTAGCCTAAATTGTGTAACTTTATTGGTCATAAAAACACTAAAACATATCAACATCAACTTCAATCAGTTATAATCATAAGGAACACATATGAGCAATTGCGGCCTTATCGCTAAAGTAATCTCTTCCAGAAATTGTCACAGGAAACACAGCCGGTGGTATTGAGCGTTATATAATAATACTTAAGTGATATATTTTTTGTTGCAGGCATTTGTTTGCTCCGTTACTGTATTGACAACGGCTGTTGTTGTAATTGCCTACTGGATAGGAGTACCATACTGGTGGGAAAAAAGTCCTTCTATGACTATATTTCTTGTTATATTTGGAAATTGGCTCCTTATGAACATTTTATTTCATTATTACATGGGAGTTGTTACCCCACCGGGCTATCCACCACACGTAAGTACTTATCACACATTTGCGTAGTTGTTCTAAAGATGTGATACTTTGTTGTACTATCACCCACAGACTGTCAGAGAGATACATTAAACATTCATGAAATGTTTTGTTATAAAGCATAATCTTGGCGTAAATGTCTCGGTTGTAATCTCGCGCGCGAGGGCCAGGGGTCCGCCTTGACCATCATCCTGGATTTGGCAGATCATTATCATCATCATAGCCCATAACATTCCACTGCAGGATTTAGTTTCTCTCACACGAAAGAAGAGGTTATCTCTGCTATCGGGTGTGAGATCGCAGTGTTATAAATATAATAATGGAAAACGCTGCTGCCCAGTTTCCAGTTTACGGAGACTCTAGATCTTTTGTTTCGAAAACCTTAATCGCCTTTTACGACACCCACGTGTGTAAGAGATTGGTGCTATTCCACTCTGCCGGATACCACATGGTGGCAGTGTGGCTCGAACCGGGTACATCTCCCTTACGAGTCGGATATCTTTACCACAAGGCCACCCATGCTCATTATCAAGGTTTTGTTATAAATACCTCAATAAAAATGTATTACATAAAATTACCCGTGTGGTATCCGGCAGAGTAGAATAGCACCAACCCCTTACACACATGGGTGTCGTACAAGGTGACTAATGTTTTCGAGGCAAAAGATCAAAAGTCTCCGTAGTCTGGAAATTGAGCAGCAGCATTTTCCATTGTTATATTTAAACACTGCGATCTCCAATCCGCCTGCCAAGCGTGGAGATTATGGCAATAATCCTCCCTTTCTTGGGAGGGGCCCTTAGTCCTGCAGTGGACTGTTATGGGCTGTGATGATGATGTGCACGCGGTAGTGAATAGCCAAGCGGTCTCACAAAAGGCACGAATGGCTATTCACATTACCGTGCTGATACCGACGCTTATGTATGAAGTGAATGTTAGGTATTGCAGAAGATACATTAAAATTCGAATAAATAATGAGTATTATAATACTTTATTCGTGGTTTATTTATATAACTAGACTTAACTAAAACTTGCAAGAAATTTATGTTAGTAAGAAAGTTTACCTAGGTATAGGTTGGTAATCAATGTTATTTGAATAACTTGGCGACTAGAAATAACAATATAAGTATCTGCATCTACTTAGTGACTAGATAAATAAAAGCTAAGCATCACATCGTTTCCTGATTTAAAACCACACTCACCGACAGCATTTTTCGCCCACCCCATATTTTTCCATATTTGTACGCTCACAGATTTCTGGCGTTACAAAGCTGGCTTTAACTTCATAAATACTCCACCGATTTTAATGAGGTTTTTCTGTTTGATAGCCAATATGACAATTATTAGAGCTCGTCTAAGCTGAAATGACGCGCCCCACTATCGCACACAAGCAAATTTAAAATATGGACGCAATACATATACAAATGCCGTAACCTCCCCTTTAGTGGGAAAGTCCTGCAGTGGACTGTTACGGGCTGTGATGATGATGATGACATAAAACTAGCTGTAGATATCCCTCGGTTTTCACTAGTGTATGCTTTTATTCGGCTATCTCGCGGGATTCTATAATATTTGGGATCAAAAATACCTAGTAAAATAATTTACGAAAGTATCTCCGAAATAAGTCATTTCGTGGATATCAACCTCCAACCCAATATCCCAAACATACAAACACAAACTTTTCCACTGAGCGAATCAGTACTATTTTTATGTCAAGGCCAGATAATCGCAGCGAAACATTCGTTTCCCTCCTAAAATAAGTTTTATGATGCAGGAAGAAATTAATTTTTAAAAATTAATTCTTTTTACAGGGAACTATGATAGTTGATGCAGCCAGTATTTGCAAAAAATGTATATCGCCAAAGCCGCCACGCACTCACCATTGTTCCGTATGTGATCGGTGTATACTTGCAATGGATCACCACTGTCCCTGGTTGAATAACTGTGTGGGCTATTTTAATGCAAGATATTTCTATTTATACATGGTCTACATGGTTGCTGGTGTGATATTCTTGATTATAGCGGGCAGTGAGCTAGGATACCAGGTTCTTCTAGGAGACAATCCAGGCAAGTAATAACATAATACATATATGCTATTCTATTTGGATTATCTTATGCTGTCTATTTATTCTCTTTCATAGGATGTACATTCAGTAACTTGATTTTTTTTATATTGTAGTTGCAACATTACCCAACGACAAACCTGATCCAGATCTTATTGGGCACCCTGTACGCATCAACCGGACTGGCGCCCTGGTCCCTGTGAAGGATATAGAAGAGTATGACTCAAACAATTTCCCCCGTGAGCACGTGTTGCCTGTTCCAGAAATAACAGAACTGCATCGAATCTGCGCACACCCGTGGAAACCAAAAGCTGTAGTCTTTATGGCTGTCACATCTATAGCTACCCTGTTTGCTTTAGGGATCCTTGTCATTATGCATGGAAAACACATAAGCAGGGGTGAAAGCAGTGTCGAAGGTCATATTAACAATAAGTTGAAGCAAAAAGGTCATTTCCGGAACCCATATGATTTTGGACGAAGAAAGAATTGGTATTTGTTTTTAGGAATAACTCAAGGTAGAACATTTATAAGGCATGTATTGTTCCCTTCCAAACACACTCCAATAGGAAATGGGATGTCGTGGTACACAATACACAATACTTTAGAGGATTGGCCATGAGTTGGCCATGATGTTAGAAAAGGCTATAAAAATATGACATTATATTAAAAAAAGATGATTTAAAGTAGTATAATTAATGTTGTGCTTTTAATCAGCTATTTTTGTAGATATTATTGAGTGGTGATGCAAGGAACTTTAGGTTTTTAGCCCTTAAAAACTAGACTAGCAAATAAGAGGATCAGAAGGCTAGCCAAAAAAAAGCTTTGAAGCTTTTACTCATTTTGGTCTATATTTACCGGTCAGGCCCTATTTCAGACCATTTCTTTATCGTTGAATAATAACACAAAATCTGTTCGGCCTAGGCCAAACTAAACTTTTCAGGACACTAGTTTGACCTGAAATCGGGTTTGGCCGCTACTAACACCTAGTCCATAAGTAAAAGTATAAAATTAAATTTAACTTAAGGTGGGTCGTCTACCATACTAAATTTCTCTTACCATTCTTTCATTCGCTTAAATGTTTAGTAATAATTGTGATATGGAAAGCCAATTGGTGCACCATTGAATACTTACATTTACTAAAGAGTATCAACTCTGGCTGGCATTCCATAGCTTAATAATATAAAATATAGCAGTTAAATCTAAAAAAAACACAATTTTTGTAATTTTAATATTTTTCTTTTTCTTTGCTTCGTTTTATATTATTATTATGTAGAAATCCATTTCACTCCTTCATCTGGATGTTTTGTACATTCTGTTTCGTACTAGGGTTCGTTATTTGGAGTGAAACACTAATGATAGGTTCCGAAGGTTAGTTCTCTTCCAAGGTTTCCACTAATTCCACGTCAAGCTGATCTTCCACAGTCGAAGGTCTCTTGTAGCCCGTAGGTAACGCCAAAGTCGTAGGATGTCGCTGGTAATCGCAGGTTTATGCTCGGTATTCGCAAATTTTTAAACCGATACTGGAATGTTCTAGTGATCTAGTCCGAACGTTTTTCGAGATCAACGAGTCGAACCTCCCCAACTTAGAGAAATCGCTACTGCTAAATGTGATCACCGCCCATCCTAAATACCTAAGATTTTAGTTAATTTAATTAAAATAATTAAGTACAATGAGATATTTTATACTTTTTTACGTAAAATTTAGATTAAAATAAATCAATATTACTATCTACTGATAGTAAAGCATACCTATATTATATTTTATTCACGTTTTATTTGTATATTACACATTTTCTTATATTTACATTAGTTAAAAATGCTTTAGTTGTGAAATCTTATTTCCAAATCTTTGTATCTGTCAGGTATGTGTGCCGTACAAGGATTGTCAAGGGTTTTACTCAAAGTAAGCTCACTGGTGCCGTAACTTTCGTTTTGTACTAATAAGGCCGGGCGTATGCAAGCGTTTTCCCGATTGGGTTTCCGAATACGAATTTCCAATTCGGCCAATGCGACACTTTTCATGCAGGCTTTTGATTGGCTTTCGCGGATTCTGATTGCTCGAGTTCAAATTGGAATTCGGAAACGTAACCAGGAAAAGGTATGTATGATGTCGTAATCACAGGTATCTGTCAAAAAGGATCTGGAACTTATCAGTAAGTTGTGAAACAAATCCTCTGGGGGTTAATTGAACAAATATTACTCGTAAATGTGTTCGTAGAGAGCGTCGGTGGCCGAGTGGCAAAGGTATCCGACTCGAAAGTTAGAGGTACCTAGTTCGAATCCCACTACGGCCATAAATCAATGACTCTTCGAGTTATGTACATACATAAGTTGAATATTAACCGATGCTCTTACGATTAGGGAAAACATCGTGCTGAAACCTGCACGTTCTGGCGACTAAATGTGTAACTGATTTAAACCGGTACAAGGTGCAATTTGTATAAATCATTGTGGCAACATAGTTGCCTCTGCCTTACGAAGGGTTAAATAAGTCGATAACTTATATTTGAACGTAAAAACTTTGGTATAGTCCTTTGCATCGTTATTTATGATCTCTATAGTTGTGACAAATATTGGTAGTTTAAAGTGATATATACTGCATTATAACAAATTAACTATTGTCCAAAATGTTTAAATCTACCTAGGTGTTTAGGAATCTAATTATAAAATGTATGTATGTATAGATGTTGTACGTTGCACACTTTTTGTACGGGAATACTCGAATCCCTACTGTCATATCTATTTTTATGATGTGTCCGACGTTCATTTTATTCCAACTATTTCGTGAATATTATTTAGCTTTACCTACTATATTGTGTCGGTTTTTTATTACTAGTTAATAGGTATACAATTTTAATGATACATTGAACACCTATGTGTATACATAGAACACCTATGTGTAACGATAATAGTACATTATGATACGAGTGCGATACGTTGGTCATTATGTTCGAGGCACGATTACAGCCAGCCCCGATAGCGAGTTTCATAAATATTTTTGACATACTGTTCTTATAAACAGACTGACAAGGATCTTAATGAACGTGTCGTAAAAAGGAACTAACTTTCTGCCATATTGGAAACATCCTTTTTCCGGCTTTCACATGCAAATCAATGGACTCTAGCGTTATCCCTTACGTTCATTATGATCCTTGTCGGATTTATATTAGGATTTCGACAGGACTAGGAGAAACTAATCGCGGTAATGTATACCTGTAATATGTATACATACTTGACGCAAAATAAAAAAACATGCTTTTGATATCTATGTATCACATTATAAACTGTAAAGCAAATTATCTCCTTAAATTTTAGGAAGAATATTAAGTGCAATCTTTATAAAGCTATCGTCGCTGATAAATAAAAATAAATTCCAATTTTTTTTTTATTTAACTTGATCACCTGTCTACTTATTCCTAGTGCTATTTAAATGAAATATTATTAATAAGCTTATACACTTTACACAGCGGCATCTAGCCCCAAAGTAAACAGAGCTTGTGTTATAGGTGCAAGACAACTGATAAACTAAAATACTTTTAAATTCATACTTACGTATTAGACGTAGTAACATCCAGACCCGTAACAGAAATTAAAACTCATTATTTCAATTTCTGCTCGGCCGAGAATCGCACCCGGGACCTCTTGCGTGGCAGACCGGCATGAAAAGAATCACTGAACCACTCAGGGTATATCGCGCAAGATTTGAACGTTGTCACATGACGTCTCTTTCTCATTATATAGAGAACAAGTTCTCAAATCAAAAACAAGCTTTTATCGCGCAGTATAGTACCTACTCATCAAGATCATTCCAAACAGCCCAAACACGATGGGGTAATTTTATTGCGTTCATTAGTTCCTATGACGACTCGCCGACACCATCATCAAACCAGCTCCATATAACATATTAATGCATTGTCATCCAAGTTGCATAGGTATACCAAATTTTAGCTCAATCGGATACCAACAAATTGTCGAAAAATGGTATGCTAATTTTGTCGGATAACTTACATACATACGCACAATGCATGTGCAGCACAAGCTTGTAAAAAGAAAGACGACATGTGACAATGGCTTCTGTTTGGTTTTGGTAAACAGGTTCAAATTTTACGCGCTGCCTCCGCGGTCGTTTAATTTATAAGAGCAGTGTTTTGTTACATACTTACCTACTCGTTCACGCAAAAATACTAAACATAATCTTCCTTCATCGCAAGTAACCACGTCGCTTGCTTCAAATGTGTAGCCGCCTGCCTGCCGTCAACTGTTCGGAATACTAGATCGGAGTTCTAGATCATGGTGTAAACACCATGATCTAGACTAAATAACACCATGTTCTAAAGAACGCACACCAGAAAACGCTGCTGTCCATTTTCGAAGGTCTAGCTGGTTAGGACTTTAGTCGCCGTTAACCACACCCCTAGTCGATTCTCTTCTGCCTATAGTGCTCGGCAAAAACTACTGAACATATTGATACTGAGCCTCAATAATACACTGTTGCAATTTACTAGGTACTTACCAGATTAATGCATAAGATATAATTAATCAGGTCAGGACTCGTATGGTGTATTTGTTAGGTTGTCATGTCTTATTTAGTTGTTAAAGTCAGAGTGTCATCATGTGATGTTTCTGTGCGAATGATGAAGGCACAGAACTCTTTAACGAATAGGAGTTGGGGGATAGTACTGCAATTGGTTGGCAGGGACTACTTCGTATTATTTAGGGGTAACATGACGATTGAAAGGGTATACTTACTTCGGAGTCTCCAATATAACATGCACGTACCTACTGTTTTTACGTAAGTCGCATATTACCTCACTTTAAGGAAAGTATTGAAGTTACCATAAATAATACTGAAAAGTACATATTTGACAGCATAGTCATGTTCGTCAAGGAATAGGGGGTTGAAATAAAATCAAACTGCACAATTATCTGCTACAATATCATTTATGTCTACAGTAGTGAGACATATTTGTTAAAACTCTAATATGTGCGATACTATACGACTTTCGAATTTTATTATAGGTTTTTGCCTGTGAAACTGCCAAATATTTCTTATTGTATAACATACGTAACATAACAGATTAGAATGATTAGGTACTTGATTTCGAATATAGAGTATGGTTAGATGCCAGTCAGTATGTACCTTGTAAAAAGTGTTATTTTAGGAGTTTGAATATACCCCTTTTCATTGGTCGTCAGTTTTGCCTATTTACCTAATCAGAAGAAGTTAATATAGTAATCAAAATGCAATGTTATGCACCAATTACTTTAATGTCATCTGAATGCCTACAAAGTTTCAATGGATCTTCTAAGTGTGTTAGGATCAACTAGTTTGTCCTAGTTATCATAGTTTGAAAACCTCAGGATAAACAAGCTTAGCCTAGCTTGATATTAAGTTCTTATTAAATTATAATTATACCAGCCAAACCGAGAGAGCGCAACGAAAATGACCTAGGCTAATCCAGCTTGTCCTAAGAAAGAAAGTTAAGATAAACTAGGGGTTAGATATCTTCTAGGCATGCATGCTACATCTTCGACCTCATCGTCGCTTTCCATCAAGTGACTTGAGGTCAAATGTAAGCATATTGACAAGAAAAACTAGATTGTCCTCGGAAAATTAATTAGTTTGGCCTAAAAACTTAAGCATAATTTGCACGCGGTTAGCCGTGTGGTGTCCGGCAGAGTAGAATAGCACCAACCCCTTACACTCATGGGTGTCGTACAAGGGTGAGGCAAAAGATCTAAAATCACCGTAAGCTAGAAAATTGGTAGCAGCGTTTTCCATAGTTATATTTCTAACACTGCGATCTCCAACCCGCCTGCCAGGCGTGGAGATTATGGCAATAATCCTCCCTTTCTTGGGAGGGGCCCTTAGTCCTGCAGTGGACTGTTATGGGCTGTGATGATGATGTGCACGCGGTAGTGAATAGCCAAGCGGTCTCACAAAAGGCACGAATGGCTATTCACATTACCGTGCTGATACCGACGCTTATGTATGAAGTGAATGTTAGGTATTGCAGAAGATACATTAAAACTCGAATAAATAATGAGTATTATAATACTTTATTCGTGGTTTATTTATATAACTAGACTTAACTAAAACTTGCAAGAAATTTATGTTAGTAAGAAAGTTTACCTAGGTATAGGTTGGTAATCAATGTTATTTGAATAACTTGGCGACTAGAAATAACAATATAAGTATCTGCATCTACTTAGTGACTAGATAAATAAAAGCTAAGCATCACATCGTTTCCTGATTTAAAACCACACTCACCGACAGCATTTTTCGCCCACCCCATATTTTTCCATATTTGTACGCTCACAGATTTCTGGCGTTACAAAGCTGGCTTTAACTTCATAAATACTCCACCGATTTTAATGAGGTTTTTCTGTTTGATAGCCAATATGACAATTTTTAGAGCTCGTCTAAGCTGAAATGACGCGCCCCACTATCGCACACAAGCAAATTTAAAATATGGACGCAATACATATACAAATGCCGTTGTAATTGGTCATTCAGTTGCCGGTGAGACTCAAACGTAGGAGCACGCGTCGTTCGATTGAGCAGTCGACGCTCCCACACTGATGAAGTGTCGTTATTAATATTTGCACTCACACATCGAAATCAACTAATTAAATGGTGGGGCGCGTCATTTCAGCTTAGACAAGCTCTACCTCTGTATTTAAAATTTTGTAGAAAAATATTGGGTGAGCGGATTATAGTGCCGGTGAGTGTATTGTATATTCTAAATTAATATTGCACATTTTGTACTAAGTATATTATCTGTATATACATGATTCTGCTAAAGTTCAAAATTGGAATGTACATTACCTCTCAATACGATAATATGGGCACATGTCGCTCCTCTAATTTCTACCAGTTTATACCTGCACCTGTATTATGAGGTAATAATTTTAGTAACAATATTTAATAACATAAGTACATACATACCGTCACGCTTTTTCCCTTAGAGGTAGGCAGAGATCACATAATATCAAGAAAATTAAAGATAAAATTCTAAAATGTATACTTCAATTGTTAGCTATTGCATGTATCCAATGGCACGCCTGATGTGCACAGGTACCCTCACCTTAACCCACGGTCTCTTTCGCGAATTCATTTAACCACCGAAAGACTCTGGCTTCACCAGAGGCTTTCAAGGGGAGGTAGGGGTTTTAGCCGGTAAGAGTCCGGCACTACCTAGGTGTCCATGACGGATTTCCCCTGCCTACCTAATAAATAAAAAAAATAAAAAAAATAGGTATTAAAAGGTAACTACATCAAAGTAGACCTCTACTTTCAGAATATTATTATCATCCTGGCGTTAAATCCCGGATTCACTCTCGCGCCCGGGTTCGCCTATATGCACAATTCTACATTTCGGAATGTAGATATTTTATTACCTAGCTGACCTGCATTCATTCGATTTGAGATTTAAAATATTCGATATGTATCACAGGTATTTCGATATATTGGAAAATAAAAGTAGTGATTGACTTCTTTTCTAAACTAGCATGAGAGTTCGTTTAATTGTGTTAAGTGGTGGTAAGTACATATTTATACGAAATCTTTATTTCAAAGAATATAGTTTACCATTTTTATACGTCCGAGAACTGAATCAATTACCTATTGAGCGAGAAAGATAATGGTTTAAGGGCTTATTACACTTGGCTAAATTCAGTCATCTAAATTCAGAGTAGAATGTATTTATTGTTCATAGAATATGATTCATTTTTGCATCACGCCTTTTGGAAAGCGGAGCGTTGCGTTACTTAAATAGTGGTTACGCTTTTTGCTTTTGTATTGAAACGACTGAATTTAACCAAGTGTAATAAGCCACCGTCAAAGTGGGTGGCTGTGTTGCTCCAAGTTTTCTGATTGTAGTAGTTACAGTGATTTCTACAACCTTTCGGAGCGGCGAGTTTGTATAGAAACGGAGTGTAAGGTAATTTTGACACCGTGGTGGCACGTCTACATTTCTGCGTTGTCTTCCAGCGGGCTCCAGTCCAGCGATGGGCGATGTTCAGGTGTTACTAAATGGGCTAGGCTGGCCTGGATTTTCGGACTCCCTGTTGCTAGTTGTGCGAGTATTGCAGGCTGTCTGAACCGAGCGAGAGAGAGGCAAGCACGCCGCGTCTCTGCGGATTCACTCCCAGGTTCTCCCAGTTGATCCACGACAGCCTTGCAGTCAGGTCTGAATTGGAATAGCGAGTTAGAACACTTATCTTATTTTTATTTCTGTGGTTAGTACATTCATCAGTATAGACGTTTATTACACATACAATATGGAAAGGATAAGGTTCGTTACTGTGTCAATGTAAATTATATTTTAAGGAATGTTTAACAAAAGTCGATATGTAATATTTACACACTCATTAAATGTTACAAACAGATTTTCAATTCTAGCTTTCTTTATGAGCTTTGTAGCACAGAAAAATTATGCATGACACTACTGAATATCTGCGCAATCAGACAAACGACGATGTTAGATTTTATGAAGTCATAAAAGAACAATTGATTTTTTCGATAATATGATTGACATTAAATCAAGTTGAATTTTAAATCTCACCGCTTGTGTTCCAATGGGCTCGATCCGCTTTGATTTCTCCACGAAGGCACTTTTCCACGTAAGTAAGAGGGTCATAATCAGCGTCCAAAACCTAAAAAGGATAACGGGGTTAATGTTGGTCCGTTGCGTGCTTTGATGTCTTTATACGCGATGCCTGGCTTTTGCATATAAAAGACATCAACGCGACGCGAGTTTAAGTAACAATAAAATGGTAAGATATCTCAAAATAATTTCAAAGAGTGCGGTGCATATTAAACTGTGTGTATATGCGTTTGATATACATACTATATACTCGTTTTTGTTTAATTTCTCTCTTTTTTGAAATAATTACGAGCCATAACATTAATTTAGCATAATATTCGAAGTCCAAATACTCATTTTGGCTTAAAATATATTTAATAGAAAAAGTGATATTAATTATTTATAGTTCTAACGCAACTATTACCAGTGCATCAATGGCCAACCGGGCCGGGCCGGGCCATTCAAAAATGTGTTAGTACTTCCGTCTAAAATACGCCAAACATAGCGTTTAACCAAACTCTTCACTGTCACTATTCCATGTACTGGTACATCCATGGCGACAACCTTGCCGTATGATAAGATTAAAGAGGCTCACTGTTTGGTCATGTGGCTAATATGGTCCCGCAAGTAGCGATGAATTGGCATCGCTGAATCGGAAAGCGCCCAAACCGAGCAAAGTGGGCAAGTAAGAGCAGGAAGCGGGCCCTGTCAGTTGCCAGCATTGACTGCTTGGTTGATGATGATGACATCTACAATGAAACAAATCACTCGCCCTCAGTGTACTAACAGCTACTAACCATGAACTACCTCGTTTCATGCTCGGCGTGTCCTAAAACTTGTACGATGTAGGACCTGTTCGGTGCCAGTTCAAACGCTATATAAAAAATAACAAATAATCATCTTGGCGTTAATGTCCCGGTTGCGCTCTCGAGAACGAGGCCCCGGGGTCCGCCTGGACCATGATCCAGGATTTGGCGATCAGATCATTCAAACGCTGTATGCATCGCCGAATACTGGGCGTATAAAGTGTAAGTCAGAGTTTAGTCTATCGATTCGATAAGAAGAAGTGTACTAACCTCCCTAAGCAGCGCGATGTAGGCGATGGCCAGCCGCAGCGTGTCTATCTTGCTCAGTCGCTTCTCGTAGGGGAACGTCGGCACGTGCACTCGCAGCTCGTCGAATGCCGAGTTTATACTGCTAAAGTCATAACGCGTGCGCGCGGTATAGGAACCCTGTTACATTGCATGGGCTGCACATTTGGCTGGCTAAATAGTTGCTGCGGGGTGATGAGATTGCCCAAGAAAAGTGTGTGTGCAAAATGAAAGGTAAGGTAGGTAAGTCATCATCATCACATTAGACGAAAGATGCCCACTGCGCTGGGCATAGGCCTCCTCTAAAGATCTTTACAAAGGCCGGTCCTGTGCCGCCCACAGTCAGCTGGTATAAGCAACCTGTATCAGGTCGTAGGTCCACATTGCGGGAGGTTGCTGCGGTGCGTGTTCCGGCACGTGGCGTCATTCGAGAACTTTATTATCCCAGCGGCCTTCTGTTATGCTATGCCCGCCATAGCACTCTTAAGGTTGATACAGAAGAGACGTGGCGGAGGCTTGCGGCGGCGGCGACTAATCAAATCACAAAACGTAGCCGCTAGGCGACGTAATTCTCCTTCCGACAAAAACGACGGCGTGCTATATAACTAAAAGGTTTATTTTAGGTTTCTTCGATTATCCGCATTTGCCGTGTCTCTTCTGTATTGATTGGTTGATTTATTTAAATTGAATGTACAGTTATTTTAAACGGCGCTTTTAAAGATACATTCAGCAATATCATATTAATAAACTCATGTAAAATTAATTAATGCATTGAAGTTTATAATCCTAACGCACGTGAGACGTTCATTATGAATCATGGACTTAGAAACGGCCCCCTGTTTCAGAGTTTAAAACTGGAAGCAAGTGGGGTACCCATTGGGGCCGGACCTCAGCATCCGTCGGCGCTCGCGCACGTTGGCCGCGGCCCGCTGCACGCGGTACGGGGAGCCGCCGCACTGGTAGTCGGGCTCCGCGGACGCCTCCAGCAGCGCGTCTGCGGGTACGTATTACATGTATCTGGGCAATCTTGCGACTACTTAGCGTAGGGGTAATTAGCTCCAAGATACTCTATTATAAATAAAAATGTAGGTACCGTCACGGGCTGTCTATTTTATGTCGACTATAGTGTTATAGTTCTTCCCCACAGAAACCTAAAAAATTATTTAGGTTTCTATGTTCTTGCCATTTTAACTACTTCAGGAAGTGCAACAGACCCTTTAGTCTAACAATCGTTTTTTGGGTTTGTGGCCGTCAGAGATGCTTATGCCTGTATGGTGCTATTCTGTTGCAAGAGATTGCAGTTATCTCTTCTTCTAGTAAGGCTATACTTAAGGCCTATGGACCTATGATGGGAAGGTGCTCCGGTTAACTGAAGGAGCTTTTTTAGTTAGTTAAAAGAGCTTTTCGGACGCAAGGAGTCAATGTTCGCTAGAGACTCCCCGGCGTTTGGGGTGAGGTTGAAAAACAATCTACTCCATTACCTGCGTGCAGTTGTCTAGTGTGCTGATGAACGTAGGCGGCAAGCGGCAGCTGCAGGCGGCCCCGAGCGGCCGCATAGACGCACGACGGCAGCTCCGTGGCCAGCGGAGTACCCTCGTCGTCGGAGCCGTCTATGTACGCGAACTTCAGACCAGAATACTCCAGCCGGCGGTTTTCGCTGCGGCAAGCGAAAACGAATGTAGGGAGGACAATAGTTTATGGTCATTGCAGAAGTGGACAATTCAAAGGTACTTGCGGTAATAAGGCCAAACAACAAAAGCTAACAAAGGCCACTATCGTAAAAACATAGGCCAAACCTTTAATAAGACTATGCAGCCACACAACTAATAGTAGCACTAGATCTTGACGTTTGTGTGTAACGGCGTTTTGTCAGAAGCCCTGAGTTTGTCCAGAGCATTGGTTTGCGTCAGTCCATTATAACAACAAAACAAACCTTTTTTATGTGAAATATCGTATTTAAGAAGCTACTTAGCTAAAAGTTAAATACAAATAATCATAAAAAAGAATACCCTTGAAAAGTCAAGATAACTTTTATAATTTCTGTTAAATCTGTAGATTTGACATATAATCTTGTGAAATTAACCGCTCGTTCCTAATAAGGGTCACATTATTTCAGAAATAACTTAACTCATTTTGTATTCTTTATTGTTTTTGTTATATATAATAATAATACTTATTATTATTTTACCTTTAAGTAGTACCTACTTTATTTCAAACTTCGTAAAACCAAAAACGAAGGTACCTCCTAAGTGTCAACATCAGCTGCTTATTATTTAAAGTATTTTTTATGAATTATTGCGTATTATAGTCCGCAAAGCATTGATATATAAGTATAAAAATATGAGAGGTATTTGTTCGGTCAACCGAACAATTAACTCTTACCGTTACCTTAAATAAAATGGTGCAGTCTCTTGTGCCACAAACTTATTTGATCCGGTGACACCGTTGTTGGCATTGACATAACATTTCAATATGGCAACACTTATGGTTTGTGGCACAAAAATAGACGTCAGTCATCAATCTCGCCAAGGCGCCAGATATAACATTGTAAAAGCGTACAAAATACCTAGTTGTAACGTAATACCTAAAATATAAATTTCTTAACAGTAATAATTGGGATTCGTCAATTACAAATCCAACCTTTAATCTTTATCATTTTATCATCATTGTTGTTGTAGAATTCTTTCACGATTTAACACATTTACAACCAGTTTTTATTGATATGTTGACTGCTTTGAAGCCACATTACATACCGATATCATTGTTATTGATGAATATGTATACTCATTTGCTATCTATTTTTAACTATAATTATATCAGTTCCGCGAAAACAAAATCAACGGTTTTATGCCGCCGGTGCAAAGTCACATCGTGCCAAGTAACAACCATTGGTATACATAGCCAAAACTTCACTGAGACGACACCCCCAACGACCTGTCGAGCGCTCTGAACCTCCTCCTGGAGGCTCAGGTCGACCCGACACAGCCCCTCCCTGCCGTTTCAGCGGCCCCCGTAGGCCCCCAATCCCAGTCCACAGCAGCGGGACCCCCTTCTGGGGTGCGCACCCCGTCCCTACGGGGTGACACATCCGATGAAACCTGAAAGGTCTTCCCGGCTGCAGGTGCTCCCACGGGGTGTTTAGTACGTATGCGCCTAGGTATTTTTTTGGCGAGTCGTGCATAACCAGTCCGGCCGTCCGCGTCCGGCTGGTACTCATGAGAGTTCACCTCCTCCTTCCCAACCGCTATACCGGAGGGTGCTCATTTTCTTTGCGTAGGGAGCAAAAAAAAAGAAAACTGAGACGACGTTGGTCCTCCATTGCAGTTTTAGCACCAATTAAGTGGTGTCATTGCCTTTGTACAATGATCCGGTCCATAAATAGAAGTCTTTGCCGCAAAGTGTGTTAATTTGTGTATCTAGCAATACCTCAGTGAGAATAAATATAATTTTCTATTTGTCTTTGGTCTTCAGAGTAGTACTTATAAATAATGTCTCAGTGCAGTGGGTGTCCGAACGCTTTGAGCTCTACAGACTCAATTAAATGTTCTCTAGCGAAGTTTACTCATATTTACCACTTT
Organism: Blastobasis adustella; assembly: GCA_907269095.1. Lineage (NCBI taxonomy): Eukaryota > Metazoa > Arthropoda > Insecta > Lepidoptera > Blastobasidae > Blastobasis > Blastobasis adustella. The sequence goes on from OU026114.1 coordinate 19,777,789, forward strand.
TATGTGTTGGCCTGACTAGTGGTACTGACAATAAGGAATGGGTATATCCACCATGCAAGGTAGCACAGCATAAGAGAGGGGTCAACAATACTAAGACTACGCCAGCTAAGGCAGGTACTGTATCCTCTGTATCCACTGTGCCTGCAGTATCGATGACAAATACGTGAACACTAAAGAAAGGCATATTAGACAGACATGCAGTCCCATGTTTCAACCTGAGAATGATAATAATGAAAATATCGAAGCTCTCACCCTCAGCCGTTTACGCAAATAAATTTTTATAACAGTGCACAAAGATCTGCCTGGCTGTATTGAGAAAGCTATTAATTATGCTCTGAAAGCACTAAGTAATTATTAAAATAGATACGCTGGAGGAGTCGGTCAAACTGTTATAAGTTTGCAAATTATGAGGACTACAAAAATGTTGTGGATTATCATAGCTGCTAATTAAAAATTTGCAAGTAGAAAATAAGGCATACCAGGTCAGCATCAAATCTTTGGAGGAAAGAATAGCTCATTTAGAAACATCTTTTGTCAAGCAAGCGCAATGGGCGCGTCTACCAAACATCGAAGTCTTAGGGTTAACTGAGACCGAAGAAGAATTACTTCCCGCAAAAGGTCGCCGTGTTAGCTAAATGTATAGGCCTGCAAAAGATAAATATTACCACCAAAGACCTAGGCTTCCAACATCAGAGTAGCATCTAAGGTTGCCACCTGTACTATAATTTTAATATAGTATATATTTACTATATTTTAGACAGTTGTACGATAGATTATAGAAAAACAATATAGAAACTGTCGAACTTTTTTATATTAAATTGTAACAGGAACGCATCCCCAGTGTAGCATGGAGAGTTTCAGAAGGAAACATTTATCGTTACGCCTTGTTTCTGTAGGGGTAGGATAAAACCACATTGATCCACTTGTTGTTGGTCAAAGCCAAAAGCTACCAAAAATATAAATTAAGAAATTAATAAATACCTAATAAAATAAATAAATGTGTACTATATTTTTTCCTAAAAGTACTATATATTTTTGGTATTAAAAAAATAAAATACAATTTTTCTCCAAAATAAAAGGTGGCAACCCTAGTAGAATCTCATCGGCGATCTACATAAATGAACACCTAACCATAGAAAATAATCAACTTCTCAACAAATGTAAGACATTGGCTAAGGAAACAGACTACCAGTACGTGTGGACAAAAAACTGCCGAATGAAAGCGATAAATCACGCGCGATTTTAAAAAGATTAGGTATTTAAGTTCCCCACTAATGTATTGTTTATTTCTAAATTATTTGTTTAAGCTCTGTTACCAATTAACTTTAATTAGTATTTTAATTATTCATTGGTGTGTACTAACTGCATTCCACACCTAACCTCACAATCACACAACAATAAGAAACTACGCACTTGCGCGCTTCTGCAAACTTAATGCTCGTTTCCTACCGACTAGTGAGTACATTACTGCACATTGCTGCTGTTTCTTCGATGGATACTATACATGAGAGCCAAATGTTGTGATCTTTTCCTAATCTCATGGTTTTTTTTTACCACTAACGTGGCATACAAGCTTACGGCCTGTCTGATGGTAAGCAATCTATGGACGTTTGCAATACCAGGGGCATCACCCACGCGTTGTTGATTAAAAACAAAACTAATCGATAATTGATATGATGTGTAACTGTTCACGCCAATTCACGATATTTGCCTTAGTCTATAGTATATAGTTCCGAAACATGTTACTAGATGTCGCTGCAGGGATTGCCGTCGCTGTTTGATAAGAATGCTGTAGATTCTGGTTATAGAAAGAAAATAAAAGTAAAATAAACATTTAATAAGGGCCGTGAATTTACTATTACATTTATTTTATTTTCTTATTTGGTTGTTGCCGTCAAAGAATTTTATAAAGCTACAAATACATTGCATAAAAATAAGTCATTTTTTTTTATTTTATAGAAAAAGTATTGAAATAGAAGCTTATAAGTAACACAAGATTTCTTAGATTTAATAAGTTTCCTATTTTGTTGTTACCGTAATAGAATTTTATAAAGATACAATTACTGTGTTTAAAATATATCAATAAAGTTAATTCTATAATAATGAAAAACCTTTTTGAATATTTTTATTTCATAATTTTAATATTCATGTATATGTCGTTGCGTCAAGGAGAGTTGTGTATCTGGATCAATGTCATCAGGGTGGTGATATCAGTATTAGATCGTATTCGTACAGATAAATTAAAGAAAGGATTCACATTAAATTTTCACGTTTAATATAATAATGCGTTTAGGGTACTGTTGAGGCTGGAGTGGCGATGCAGTGCGTCCGGGATGTTCGCGAACACTAATTTACGTCATATACAATAACTACTAACACTACAATGTAAGAGGAATTGTTACTAACACTACGGATGTATCTGTCTGAAATAAAAATTTTCAATTTCAATTTACTCCACTTAATTTTTTCATATCACATATAATTTTACTTTAAATTAAAATTACTTGATTTTCAAACGTAAACAACACTTTCTATAAACAAAATGTGGAGACAGTTTCAAGACGTGTTCACTCCTCGGCGCGGCGGTCGGGCCAAGAATGCCCGCCACTCCGCCCGAGTCGTGCCGCCGAGACTCTGTCAGCACGCTCCACCAGGCGGCGCACTCGGATCCGTCATAAATATTTAATTATGTATGTTTGAGAGCAGTAGCGTATGTCAAACGATTATTATTTGCTAGAATTACCGGGAGCACGACGTTTTTAGGGATATAGCCCCTGTCTTTAACAAGGCCTTATATTGGTTTGAATAAATTTTTAAGTACCAGTGATGGATTGTTAATTGACTTATGATGAACTAAGAATTGTCCTAATATCATGTGTTTAGTATTCCTCCTTATTTAAACAAAACATTTAGTATCGAAATCGGTACCATGTAGCAATTCTGTTGTAACTTAATCCAGTAGTTTAGTGCTTAGGTTTTCTCTATAGGTTTACGGGAAAAGTTCCTGAAAGAATAAATATGGAATGCTTACAAAGTCGACGGGATAATAGTGTAGTGTCTTTATCTACTTAAACGTATTTTAGGTAAGCACACGGTTCTCCATGGTATGATCGTCTGTACCTTGTGGTTGTACCATTCATAAAGGCATGAGTACCTTAGGTAGTAGCCAGAAAAAAAAATTCAATAGTATGTACGTATCACAGACATATTTTTTTTCTCTATGGTACGTACCTATCTACACAGTAAATGAAAAAAGTGAAATTGTATAAACAAAATAAAATTAATGTCCTGTTAAAATTATATTCTACAACAAAACAAACAACTAGGGGTTTTACCGTAATTATTAAAAACCATATTCCAATCTATTCGGGTTAAAAAGCTAATATTTTTAAATTACCTGCCTGCTGTATTAATTGGTTTTGTTTTGTTGCTAAACATAAAAAGAATACATTGGCAACACCGGCAGCCGACAGTTCAAAAATAGAAAAAAATGATGAGTTCTGCATCAAAATATTGAATTTTTCATGCTGAAAATAAAAATTGAAAACAGTTCCGACTTGCTGCGAGCGGTTCAAAAATAAGGCTGATCTGCCAAATCATCTGGATCATCGTCCAGATGGACTCTGGGCCCTGGGGAGAGCACAACCAGGATATTGACGCCAAGATTATTATTTTATTTATATCTAAAAAGCAGATAACCATTCGCATTTTACAGCATAATACAATCATTTTCGCAGTACACGAGTGTTTAAATACCTAATTATATGCAGTTGCATACACTACTTTATATACAATTATATTTTCATGTTAAAATTTCGTACTTTTCTCAACTTTGCTGGAAGTAAGTTGCGAGTCAGTTCTGTTGCGTCGCGTATATCAAGCAATGGGAAATTCACTTCACTACTTTCACATTTATCTATTTATTTGCTTCATCAAAAAAATTCATTCACATACACAAATTACAACAATTAGAAAGAATATTTTGTTTAACGGGAAAATAATTACACAGAAATATAAACAAGAACATTTGAATCTTGAATTTGTTAAAGACATTTAGGTATTCAGCCTACATTTCGCCGTGTCCCGGCGCCCGACAAAAATTTAAAAAATGAAAGTGTTTCAAATTATTAAAAAGTTATCGTTATCAGCTGTAATGAAAATGGTATGGGAAATGTTGTCTCATAATAGTAGTTTATGCAGCTGCCATATAATTCTGTTGTATCTACGCGTCGAGGATATTAAGCGGCGGAAAATTCACTTCACTACTCTCACATTTATCTACTTATTTGCTTCAAACAAGAAAAAACATTCACAAACATAAATTACAATAATTAGAAAAAATGTTCTGTTTAGCGGGAAAATAATTCCAAATGTACACAATCTTAACCACAGACTATGAACTGATCACAAAGGTAAACAGGAAAATTTGAATTTTGAATTTGTTAAAGACATTTAGGTATTCAGCCTACATTTAGCCGTGTCTCGGCGCCCGACAAAAATTTAAATAAGATAAGTGTTGCATAACGATTAAAAAGTTATATTTCGATACAGCTGTAATTAAAATAGTATAGAAAACGCTGTATCGAAAAGTATTTTTTTTAAATTATATAGTCTGGCGTGAAAAAAGTGTATCCTTAAACAACTGTTTTCGAATATGTTATTAGAACATTACGCTATGAGTGTAGATAATAGTAGTTTTTTTAATTTTATAGACTGGCGTGAAAAAAGTGTATCCTTAATCGACTGTTTTCGAATATGTAATTGGAACATTTCGCTATGAGTGTAGATAAAGTTATTTTTTTAAATTAAAAAGTCTGACATGTAAAAAGTGTATCCTTAAACGACAGTTGTCGAATATGTAATTGGAACATTTCGCTATGAGTGTAGATAAAGTAATTTTTTTTAATTAAAAAGACTGACGTGTAAAAAGTGTATCCTTTAGCGACAGTTGTCGAATATGTAATTAAATCATTACGCTATGAGTATAGATAAAATAACTTTACAAGATTGTAGCATATTAATCGACAGAACTTTTTAATAAATATTTGCCTATAGTTAATTTGGTGATATCTACTACTGACATTATAAATCCTATTAATTAAAAAAAAAATGTTAATAGCCATATTAATTTAAATGGTTTCCTAATTCCTAAATAAATCTAGGTTACAAACAAACACAATCGCAAAACAATATCTAAGCTAAATCTAAACGTCTAAAATTCTTATCTAATATTAAATCCTTTTAACTAACCTCAGCGGCGGCGAAGTGGACGAGTCCGCCAATTGAGTCCTTGTTCCCGACATGTCTGTGGCTGGGAGTATCGTGACACAACCTGACTAGCACTGGTGCTTGTCCCGAAATTCTAACTGCGATTATGCGAGTCCGCAAATAGTTTTATACGCCAAGGGGTGGCCTCTTTTGCGACCCTGCGACCATACAGCGTTAACGTCCGCATCTCCCGCGAGCGCGCACCCGACTGTGGCACTTACGTGCACGAGAGAGCTCCCAGTTTCGTTTAGCATTCCGCGTGTAATTCACGATATCTATAAGTGAGGGGGTGGCGCTTTTCAAAATAAAGCCAAAATAGGCGGAGTCTCCGGGCTCGTCGGGAAAACGGTCGCAAACGTGATAGAATTAACCGCTTTGGTAAACGCTGACATTTTCAGTAAATAGGAATTTCCTCTAACTTGCCTGAATAGCTTAATTATTATTTCCTAGCTATATCTGTTTACTCGATTAATTTATTTATACTTTTCAGTTGGTTGTGCCAAAATTGTTTCGGGATTTTATTAAATGATACAAAGATGGATGGCGGTTTATAGGTGTGAAGTTCGAATTTTGTAATAACAATGTATTCGTTCAACAGTAGGTGATTTTATCCCACATTTTTTTACAGACAATAAGAATTAGACAACGAAAAAATAATAGAGAAAAATAAAGCAATTGGGTTATCTACAATTTAAAAGTAAGTGTGCATTACCACCCCAATCACATTTATCTGCAACTGTTAAACACCGTGGAATATCGTGGACTGAGTTTCGCACCAATGCCTCCATTCTCCAAGAGCTTAAAATTAAGCATCGGCTTTCCTCGATAGTTCGGTATTATTGTATCGAATCTCAAATGTACATTGCCTACCAGTTTTCGTATTCCGACTTGCACCATGTCCATGTAAATGCTTGTCTGACCGCCCTTGTACTGGTTATAATCTTACAGAATCTTTAATAATTAAAAATAAGTTAAATAAATAAATAATAGTCCAAAGCAGAATTTCGACGATTTTTGGGCACGTGTCTCGGCGTGATAACACCAGAATAGAGAGGCTAGTTGGCAGTGGACGGACCAAGTTCGAAAGGCTTTTTCTCGTGCACTCGTTAAGGGAAATGCAGCCATAAGGGACGAATGGCGGCGACTGGTGAAGCGCGCCACCAACCCATAACGACCACGACCACTCTGCCAAGAGTGCTACTACTTAGATGAAGTAGAACTAAATGATCCGTAAAATTTTTCCGACGTCATCATCGGCGAGACCGAAAGCTTTGCTGGCTCGACTCCTTAAATATGGGGTTTTGAAGAAACCGTAGGTTTCATCATCCATCTGCCCTTATCCCACTAGGCGGGGTCAGCACAATATGTTGCGTTCGTCCATTCAACCCAATGACTCTTCTTTTCGGTACCCACTCTCTCCTTTTGGTACCCGCTGTTTTCTCTTTGTCATTCACGCAGTTTATCTATCTTTTCTTAGGTACATACACGGGGTGACCGAAGGTCGGCGGACAATCAAACGGCGCACTGGAAAATAACTCAGAACTTCCAGCTGGCTCTTGGCAGGCGACTGTACAGGGATGGAGAAACTTTTTATTTGTGGCGGATATGTAAGTTAGAACATAGAGAGCGTCGGTGGCCTAGTGGTAAAGGCATCCGGCTCGCAAGCTAGAGGTACCGGTACTGGTTCGAATCCCACTAACTGTTTTCTGAGTTAGGTACATTAGTTGAACACTAACCGATGCTCTTACGATAAGTAAAAACTTCGTGATGAAACCTGCAGGTGATTGAATGTGTAACCGTGATACAATCTGGTCATGTGCCCTATTTTTGCCGCTCTCATCTACGCTACCTACTTCTTTCACGCTCCTGGTAAGGTGGTAAATATATAAAGGCCAGCTTATTATGAAACATAGCTTAGCGAGGAGCGTCGGTGGCCGAGTGGTTAAGGTATGCAACTCGTTAGCGAGAGGAACGGGTTAGAATCCCACTGCGACCATGTACCAATGACTCTTTTCTGAGCTATGTACATTAGTTGAATGCTAACCGATACCCTTACGATGTGGGAAAACATCGTGATGATGATAAACTATGATAACTATGATCCAATCTGGTGAGGATCCCTGGTAGCTGGATCACGGAGGTCAGATGACGGTCGCACCCCTGTAATTACCTAATCTGCCAAACTCTGGACCATGGTCAAGGCGGAACCCGGGCCCTAGTGCGCGAGAGCACAATCGGGACATTAACGCCAAGATGTTTTTTTTATGTAAGTTAGAACTTTTAATTGCCTGGGGATCTATTTCTGAATCGCTCAAATACGCGCGAGTGCTCGCGTGCTCTACTTATCTCTTTCTATTTGGAAGTTGCTAGATGAAGAAGAGATAGGCATTACAAAGTGATCGTTTTCGTGAATGCGAACGGTTCATGAAACATGCGAATGTTTCTAAAATTCTAATCTAATTCTGTTTATCGCAATGGTTGCTACTTTTTTCGCGAACTGACTGAGGCTGTGTAGATTCGGATCGATGCTGACTGCTCTCCCATTGGTGGAGAGGTCTGCTGCTGACAGCCGCGATAAAATACTTCGCCTGCAGGCCACCCCGCCCCTCACCCCGCGCCAGACACCCTCTACCCGCGTCTGTCTTAGCTTTCCTTTGTTGAAAAATCTGTTGTTTACTGGTACGCTATTTGCTATTACCTACCCATGATTAAATTGTCAACGCAACAAAGGAGGTCCGGTTAACCCAGCCTATATGACCAATAACGATGAGCTATAAGTCAATGGAAAGGATTTATCATTTTCTATAACTTTTACTATGGCAACAATTCTCGAATCGCTGTGAGAAAAAAGTTATAATTAATTAGAATAAACTTTGATTTGTACTGGATAATTCGGCGTATATGACCAATAACCTTAGGCGATATGACATTGCAAAGGATTTTTCATTTTCCACAACTTTTACTTGCGACATCTCTTGAATCGCTGCAGGAAAATAGTTATAGTCAAAAAATTGTATAAAATGTTGCCGTAGTAAAAGATGTAGAAAATGAAAAATCCTTTCCAGTGACATATTGCTCAACGTTATTGGTCATATAGGCTGGGGTCCATACTTGTACATTACTACCGGTCCTCCTTTAACTTAATACTTTATTAAAGAGAGTGTTTACCTTACAAACAAATCATGACAATGGTTTTGTAAGAAAATATTGTAAGACATTTATGTAAAGGTATGTATCTACTTGTTTACTAATAAATAAAAATAAATAATAAAAACTTGTAGAAACGTCTTGTGCTTGTACTAAGTGGTTCCAGACGCGTTCATTCATTTTTACGCGGTACTCATACAATTTATAATCTAACACTCTTAACGAAAGAATTGCAATTTTATATTTATAATTTTATCCCGATGTTTCGATCACTTTACAGATAGAATGTTCACGTGTTAATAGTGTTTTATTTGGAACGAATGAATAAATATTTACGTAATAATACATAATGGGCACCCCATTTAGTAATAAGGCCTAGACGGTACGTATACTTTAGTGTAGGTCTAGGTACCTATTAATTCGGAAATGTGGTATCTATTACATAAATATGGTGAACTAATTTAAAATGCCTACTTGTATCTATAACCGGACGGATACGGAAAGCAAAACTTGTAAAGACTAGAGATTTCCAAACCAGTTTTCAGAATTAACATGACATCAATTTAATCTACACCTCCTCCTTCCTATTCATATTTTAATATTACAGATGAAGGATGCTTATGCCCGTCACAACACTCACGTTCATTACAATCCCTGAATTGGACAACGTGAGCGATGGTGGCACAGCGCAGTGTATCCTGTAGATATGCATTTTCGACAATGCAATTTTCGACTCACTTGCCATCATCTGTCAGCATCGTGGATATGCAATCGCTCTCACCCGTCTAGGAACAAATGTAAATCCAACATACCGCATATGGGCCGAAATATTGGACAATGAGTGCTCTTGCTCCCGAACGTACCAAATTGAATGAAACTTTGTGGGCGTGTAGAGTAGATGTGCTATTTCATGCAGGACAGCCACCATTTTGACAAAGTAGGCCATTTGAACCTTAAGACTTTTTTCGTGCCCATCCCAACCTAGCGCTAGAAGACATTTGAAAAAATATAAGACGATGGCTTCCGTTTGGATCACACACATTTTCCAGCTTTTATCCCCTCATAAAAGCAGGCTGACGATGACAAAAATAAAACAACACTATTTACGTCAAGGCTTTACAGCATTGCAATAATTGAATTGAACCTCTGAGATCTTGCATCAATCGTAGGTACTTATTGTGTTATAGTTATGGATGATATTATAGCATAAACGACAGTTAACCAAACAGCTTTCCATTTCCATCGCATCAGGTGGGAAGTCTGCTCGTTTCTGTAGATATAGTTCGTGATACTTTTGGCACAGTCTTTTGGGTCTTAAATAGTTTAGATGAGATCACTTGTAACAACAAAAAAGTGTCCCTTAAAATTAGCAAGTAATTTCGGCGACAACTGTAATTTGGCAGTAATACCCGTTCGGAAGTCGTGCCCCGGCCGACCCCTGTAATTGGTTTGTCACGGGGGCGGCGCCGGCGCCGGCGGCGCGCGCGCACGCGGCCGGCACGCGCGCCCCGCCCTCGCGCCGCGTGGGACCGCTCCTCAGCAGGCTCAGGGCTGCGGTGGCTGCACTGAATGCTCTTGACACACCAAACAAATTAATTTTTCTGCCCGTTTAACACAAGCCGCACCCGGTTTCGAGTGCACCAACGAATGGGTGCTTGTTTCAGGACAATCTGTTGTCTGATTTGTTTTGTGCACTTTTTTGTTATCTTTGGAGTTCAGAAAGAAGAAGCTAGAAGTGGGAGTTTCTTCTCATATTAAATAGAAGTTTTTCTTTGTTTTACGCCGTTAAGTTCCGTTACTAAACCACTCTTGAAGAGATTAGATAACTCGTAGTTAGTTTAACAGTCCATCAGAAAACTCGACGTGTTCTGTGTAGAGGTTCTCCCATTAACGCTGCAAATAATTAAGATCCCAAGGTCTCGACTTTAATCAAAATAAACTCTAAATTAATAAAAAAAGGATTTAATTCTACATATGCTTTTGTAATTTAAATTGACGCGCGGTTTGATTTAAATCCGAGATCAACATGCCGCGGATTTTTGTCTGGAAACCGCTGTTGGCTTTGGTTAATTTATTTATTTGGCTGCGCGCGCTCTGCGGGGATAAGCGCGCGGCGCGGGCTGCGCGCGCGCCACGCGCCGCTCACGCGCCTCTTAAAGTGCCCGGAACATGTCAATGGCTCCCCTTGCAGCCGTTTCCCCATGGCACTCAATTAATCCGTGTCGCGAACTATTTATAAACACCGTTATCAAAATCGTCACACTTTTTAGATTCGCACGTTTCCATACGCTTACGATAGCTGTTGAGTAATACAAACACTTGGTTAGCTATGTAGAGCGTAGCTATCGCTGTTTAGGTGAAAATAAATAGGTTCTCAACAGTGTTTGTCACTATATTTGCCGGTGTAGTGTCCGGCAAGATAGAATGAGGTGTTGGGCAACTTTAGTAATTTATGCATGACGACTTAACTTGAGAAAATGGACTGTAGTTTTGTTTTGTGTTCTTAACACTGTGGTCTCTAACCCCCTTGCCAAGTATGGAAATTATGGCAAAACTCTCCATTAATGTGGAAGGGGCTTAAGTCCAGCAGTGGACTATTTCGGGTTGTGATGTGATAAGGCGCCTAATGTTTCATAGATCACCACACCTCAACAGACAATATAATCAGTATTGTATTGTGGATACAATGCGATCTGCGAGTCTGGCAAGTGCTGCAAGATTATGACAAAACTCCCCCCTGATGTGGAACAGGCTCCAGTCCAAGAGTAGGTAGATATGGTATGTTGATGACGATGAAAGAAGTACTGGTAGTTTAAGCTCGTAATTGTTATCTAAGTTATCGTTTTCATGTTAAATGTTTATGCTTATTTATTCAAAGTTATTTGGTATATAAAAATACTATTATATATCTCCACTTAGGTATTGTATTATTAAGTATTATGTATTATTAAGCGGTTGATTACTTAATAAACATTTAAAATTCTACTAAATTTAAAAATCATCATATTTAGTTGACAGTCAGGTGTTTTTTAGCTATATATACGGTGGTTATTTTAAACAGATCTACAAAATATGGTAATCTGATCGGTCCCTTACAAACAAACCCCAACCCGTATTTGTCTGTTTGTTGTATTTAAACATTTATTATACGCAATTATCGACAAGTCGCCAGCAGACGCGCACTCTTCAATTGTCCCGCTGGGCTGCGGTTGTCAATCTGAGGTCCCATTTATGAAATGCAACGTTTGTTAGGAATTTACTTTATTTTCACATTACAAACAAGAACTTGTTTTAACGGTCTCTGTTTTCTAATTGTTTTTGACGTTTGTTATGTAATCTAAAAATATTTTTTGAGTTACGCTTTCGCTCGTTTTAAGTTTAAGATTTATATTAAATTTTATTTTGTGTACTTTATATAAATTCGCACTGAGGCGTTTATTTTCTGTTTTCAGGTTTACTTTAAACTAGGAAAGTAGGAACTTATGAACAAAATAATTTTAATAGTAAGGTGGTAAGGTTATTTTACTTTCAACGTTGCTTCCTTATTAAGCCCGATATTTCGTTACGTGAATAAGATATTGACAGACGCTCCTACCAATAGCTCTACGTCGAACGGTGCTTCAATTTTCATTTTTGGCATAAATAATTCCATATTACTTATTTTTAATATATTGCCAACATCGAAAGCGAAAAATAGGGCCCAATGCATACGCATTTTTGGTTGCAAAATAGCACCAGCATCAAGTTGAAATGTTGAGTGCCGCTGTGTATCTGGCACCCCTAACTAGTGCACCGACGAGGGGTTAACCGCTACCCCACTCGAGTCCCAGGATCCTATGGGAACAACACACAAATTACCCAAACCTAATTGTCTAATGCGTTCACGCCATTTAACTAAACAGATTGAGGTCATCGAGGTACTTTTTTGCCATAGATAAATATTGAGATTTCTCATGTTACGAAATGTTTGCTTTGGTTGTTATAAGTTTTGTACCTACGTACTAAATTTGTAATTTTGTGATGTGTATTTATTAAGTGTTATTGATAATTGATTATGTTGTTTATACCTGGGACTTTCAATCGTTTAAAGAATCTGCTGATTCTTAATTGGAGGGATCCCAAGCAGATTTTTTAAACACATTCTTTGTATCAAATATTTGTACCGGGAACTCAGCAAGTAGGTTCAGAGAAATGACAACAAAGCATTTGATCGTCATAACAAAACATTTATTGTGAGCATTGTTCTTGTTCAGCTAGTCGTTTCTCTGGTGCTTTTCTGGCAGCTTGATCTCCTCCACCGCCAGGTCCGGGTTGCTGGAACGGTGCTGCACGTACTTGTACCGAAGAGCCATTCCCGTGAAGATTAGCATATCGGCCAGCATCAGGCCCGCGAACAGGAAGAACTCCTTCCACTGTTAAGATACAGAACATTTAACAGGCTGTCGGTTTGCTATTGCTATAGGCTTGGTAGTGTCTCTTTGGGTCATCGATCTACAAATCTCACGAATAAACGGTTGCTGCAACGGTTTAGGCGCTGTCCTAATTGGCAACGGTCGTACGACCATGGTCTTGCGACGGGCGGTTTTAGGTCTCCTATTTATGGTCTCACGACCGTTGTCAATTACGATAGCGCCTTACGCGTCGCTCGAGCTGTTGCTGCAACAGCGCGCGAGCGGCGTGTTGCATTACACCGTATGAAACAGTAGAAGACGTTGCTGTTGCTGCAACGGTGCATTCGCTGCGTGCTCGCGAGATTTGGAAGCACCCGGCACAGCGGAGATGGGTGGGGCTTAATCCGATAAATAATAAAAACAGCACGGCTAGCACAAGTGTGGCCGCGACACAGATCGCTTTGCGAGGGAGCGTTTTGTTTCCTTCTCTCAGTAATAAAAATGATAATCATCTTGGCGTTAATGTCCCGGTTATGCTCTCGAGAACGAGGGCCTGGGGTCCGCCTTGACCATGATCCAGGATTTGGCGATCAGATAATTACTGTAGAGCGACTACCATCTGACCTCCGTGACCCTGCTACCAGGGGAACCTGACCAGATAGGATCATGGTTAAAAATTCAGTGGCCTGAATTTGCAGGTTATCATGATGTTTTCCCTCGCCGTAAGAGCATCGGTTAGAATTTAACTAATGTACATAACTCAAAAAAGAGTCATTGGACCATGGCCGCAGCGGGATTCGAACCCGGTACCTCTCGCTTACGAGTTGGATACTTAACCGCCCGGCTACCGACGCTCTCAATACTAAGATGTTGTTACCTTCTCTCAGTACTATGATGAAAGAGATAGCAGTGCCTATGTCGGGCCTTTCCTCGCTTATCACGCGCGAGAGCGCAATTGTGCTAACCGTGCAGGTACCATAAATCAATTAAAATGTAAAAGATCAATTCGATTTCAAAAACAGTAAACCGAACTTTTATCCGTGGCGAATATAAATTTACTTCGCAATTTAAAGTCAAGCGCCCCTAGGCAGAATAATTGATAACGCTAATCAAGTTCGAAAACGGTTTTCAATTAATAACAGTAATAACATGTCAGTTGCACAATATTGCATAAGCCAATTTGCTTCCCATTGTTTCCAGAAATGAAATTGTGGCTCGAATTTTCCGCTAGTGTTGGTGATATTCAAATCCATTGACGGGTTTCACAAAAGGCGCATAGTTTAAAAACCAGGCACTGGGTAGCAGTATTTTTCGTTGAGTATTTTTAACACTGCGATCTCAAACCCGCCATCCAAGCGTGGATATTATGGTAATGACCGCCACTAAAGTGGAGGAGGCTCCAGTCCAGGAGTGGATTGTTATGGTCTCTTTATGTGATGTGGTACAATGAATAATAAATAACCCATCTATGGCTGAACCATACTCTTAATTCACAGCACTTTGTTACTAGTTACCCATACAAAAAAAAATGCCCATGGCCCTAGCACTAAATACTCGTCAGTTACCTGAGCATCCAAGAAGTTTCCTTCCACGATGAGCACGACGATGAGGTTTCCAAAAGCGACGGTGAGGAGCCAGACCGACTGCAGCACGGACTTCATGCTGGTGGGTGCTTGGGTGAAGGAGAACTCCAGCCCCGTGACCGAGAACATCACCTCCCCCATCGTCATCACCACGTACTGCGGCACCAGCCACAGGATGTGGACGCTGTTCGCGGGCGTGATCATCACTGGGTTCGCGGTCTGGGATGAAGACAATGGGCGTTAGAGATGTATTGCCTCAGTACGAGCAGTCAGCGTAAAAATATTTTCTCAACTATCTTCGACACTCGTATGTTGTCGAAGATCAATTTTAGTGACGTTTCAATATAGTTTTTTGGCTAGAGAAAATGTCGAATTTGAGATGTCACAGTGCGAGAATCACCCCTCAGACTACTAACTTGATACTTTGTCAATTTACTATTTTTGAGGTAATATTAGGTTAGTGACGTTATTCGGGACAAAGGTCTATTCAAGAAATTTTATGGATGTTGCGCATCTTTATTCTCACACAAAATTAACGTCAATTTGCTAGTTTTCTATTCTTGAAAGAGATAACCATCCATCTGCCTTTCATACAAATCAGATTATAAAAGTCGTTTGTGGCGGGTAAGTACTTATTCGAAGTTACAATACTTACAAATATATTACTCCGGTCTTCGTATACATTTATTGTATAAACAGCGCCAGATTTAAAGGAATAATCGTTAAGCACTATGATTCCGTCAACCAGTACGTCATAGTGCCCTCTCTCTATCGTAAGTTGAGTATTATTACTACTTGTTAAATGTAAAACCGTATTATTATTGGAATTTCTTAAAAATATTGGTACTACAGAGCGTACGTTTGATAAAAATCTGAAACAAAAAACAACACACATCAATAATAGACAAAAGAAATAAGTACTTCTACGTCACGACACAAAATTTTATATTAAAAATCGATACCATTCATTGCAGTTTTTGTTAATTCCCAAATGAAAACAATCGACAGTTGAGTGAACTTAATATTTCAGTGCCGATAATGTAACAATTCGCAATCATTCGTATGAAAAGTTTGTGGTAAAATGAGTGATGTATTGCGAAATTTTGTGGATTTTCGTTATTTCATTGTGGCCCGTGAGTTCACGGACCGCCATCAAGTTGAGGCAAGGGACGCTGATCGGTTCTGACCAGGCGACTGTTTTCGGAGGGCGGCGGTACTACGCGTTCTATGGCGTGCCGTACGCGGCGCCGCCGGTGGGGCGGCTGCGGTTCCGCGACCCGCGCCCGCCGAAGACCTGGGACGAGCCGCTGGACGCCAGCGTGGAGTTCCACGGCTCGTGCGCTCAGGCGCACGTAGTGCACAAGCACGCGCTCTACGGCGTCGAGGACTGCCTTTACCTGAACGTGTTCACGCCGCACATCCCCTCCGACAGGAACGAGACCATGAGACCCGTCCTAGTGTGGATCCACGGATACGCCTTCTCTACGTCCTTCAGCCACATTTACGGTTCAGACTTTTTAATCGACAACGATGTGCTCCTTGTTACCCTTTCACACAGGATAGGGGTATTCGGTTTTTTGAAAATGAATAAAACTGACTCCAATGTCAATATGGGACTGAAAGATATAGTTATGGCCCTCAAATGGATAAAGAAGAATATATTATATTTCGGTGGCGATAAAAAGAAAGTGACACTGATGGGCAGCAGTTCCGCAGCTACGTTTATTTCGTTGCTTCTGATGACTAAACATAGAAAATTGTTTTCGAAAATTATATTACATAGTGGGGCTTTATTCTCTCCTTCAATATTTCAAGGTGATCCCGATTTAGAACTATCTAGACTAAAAAATAATCTCAAAGAGATAACAAATAAAGACATAACTAAAGCAGCAGCAAGAGACATAATACAAGCCTCTCTTAAAATTTATTCAAACAGGGATATAATGAATTTTCAAAGATCGGTTGTGCCATTTTCGCCAATAGTGGAAGAACAACGCAATACTTCGTTGATCACCAAACATCCAGACGATTTCTTTAAATCTAACAGTAAAGTATTTAACATTCCAATTTTAACCGGCTTCAATAGCCAGGAAAGTATCGCAGAAGTTATTCCTTTTTTGCACAATCCACGATTTTTGAAATCTTTATCCACTTTCTTTAAATACATGGTGCCATTTTCAAATAAATGCGCGTACAATTACACAACAGAGCAATTTAAAACAATATCACGTTTAGTTAAGGATCATTATTTTGTGAAGGGTATTTCCGAGACATCAATTGACGATTTTATGAGATATGTTTCGGATCTGTACAAGTTTCCAATACTGAAAATGGTTGATGTTTATTTAAAGAAGAAAAAAGAAGTGTACATGTATAAATTTAACTACGTCGGCACACTGAACGCAGTGAAATCCACCGCGACCGCCGCGCTGACCGTCAAGGTGAAAGGCGCAGCGGGCGGAGATGAAACTTGCTACATATTTAGATGCGAGCCGCTATGGGAACAGTACAAAGCTTTAATGGGTAATGTCTCCAACAAAGACCGAATCTTGATTAAAGTATTATCAGAGCTATGGGCAAATTTTGCTAAAACCGGCAGCCCCAGCGCGCCAACAAGTACCGCTAACGTCACGTGGCTACCAATGACTGCCAAACACGATTATGTATTGTCAATAGGCAGTGAACTAAAAATGATTGCTTCCAAATCTGAAAAATCTATGTATAACTTTTGGCAGGGCCTGTTCAATACCTATTACTCTGATGATGTATGCAACAATTTGACAAATAAACACGATGAGTTATAAAGTGACTACATATTACCTGATATTGACCCCATCTATAGCCTTATCATTCTTATCTGTAAAGGCCCATACTTCATTGTTGTTTATAAAGAAGGAATTGGCTGTTTTCCCCTTGAGGTTAAAAACTCCTGTGTAGCTGATGTCGTTGCAGTCGGTATTTGGCTCCCCACTTAAACGGTAAGGCAAGTCTACTATACGTTCAGCCTTTATGTTGAGATTTTGGTACGCAGAAAGAGGCCCGATTTCAATAAGCTCTGATCCATTCACATCGCTGTGGAGGTTCATGGTAAAGTTACAATTGTAACCATTGTACACTCTTAGTTGAGCTATACCTTCTGCCACAGGAGTACCGTAGGTTGGCTGTAAGTAAAATGCATAATATTAAAAATAATTTCAGTAACTCTTTTTCTGATTACAAAAACCCAAATTAACTTACCAATAGTTGAAGTTCAACAATTCCCGAAATAACAAAGGCGGCGGCTGCGAGCATCCCGCCCCATATCATTTTGTGCAAAGGTTTTCTCACTAATTTACACCATTCTAAGAACGGATAAATTGCCTGCAAGTACAGAATGCGCTCAAGTACACTGATATAAGTTATGTTTGTCTAATAAATAACATACTACATAATACACTACTACCTTGGTGTTGTACTTACAATTTCGAATAGGGGAATGAAAACTAAAATTAGCAGAGGATTGAGCACTTGCATTTGATCAGCCTTGAGTGTCCAGCTGCCTATGTCTTGTTGCATCCTGTCGGCCTGGAACGTCCATCTTGAACCCTGTCCACAATAAATTAAATTAGATTAACTGTTACATTGATTAGTTCTGTCAGTAAGACAGGAAGCCTGTACATAAATAACACACACACCACAAAATGTACATACATTCATAAATCATCATCATAAATTACCTAGACGAGGCTTCTTATTTACTGCTACTTCAACGAGGACGGAACAGTTGTGATGGTCTATACCTCCAATTCTAAGCTATACAGATTACATTACCTTTATCGAGTTCTCGATTCTTTCTTCACGTAATAGTAATCATTTTGGAGTCAATATTCCAGTTGTAATCACGCGCGCGTGGGCTCGGAGTACGCTTGGATTATGATCCAGGATTCGGTAGGTCAGGTAATTACACTAGACTTCTATCTGTGACCTAGATCTTCCGCTAGGGATCCTGCGACTGATCAAACTGTCTTGAGAGCCAATTGATAGTGTTTTTTATTTTTGTATTAATGAATGTATTGCTATTGGAAAACGCACAGCATTTGGCATTATGTACCTGCAGATAAATACTACATAGCAAGCAAACTATGACACGGAGGAAAGCAAAATATTATAACACTACTATTGTTATTGTAACACCGTTACACCAATGAATTATTTAAATGAAAATATACTCTAACAACGTAATACTAAGTTATGACACGATAAGGTGCCTTGCGAGGGGTACCTTGGCTGTATATGTCATCGTTGTTGTCAAGATAAATAGATAAACTGTTACATCTGAATCTATGAGATTAGATTCATGGATAACATTCCTTGTGACAAGAATAATAATAATAACACAAACAACGAATGCCCTATTACGACTTTACAGCTAAACCGTGGAACTGGTTTTTATGGCAGGTTGCGTATTAGAGTAGAACTAACTAACAAAGAATACATCAAATTGGTATGTGCTGTACCTACTCTGTGAGCAGGAAACGTGAGCGAAATCTAACTCGCACTATTATAAGCCAATTTGTCTATCAACAACAACAAGATTCGCGAGGAGCACGCGTGACGAGGTGAGAAAATCGAGTCGCGTTTATGACGGCCTGGGACTTGATCCCTCTCTGCGACTAAATCTGCTATGTGGGGCGACTATTTTCTTAAATTGGGCATCTCTGACATTGGATGGTGTCGAAGGGTCTCTTGCTCTATAGAAATAATTAGGTCCTTGACGTGTATTTCCCTTGCATGACTGTTGTCACTTCACTAGTAGCCACGGTTCACTGCTGGACTTGAGCCTCCTTCACATCCGTGGAGAGCTTTGCCATAATCTCCTCCTGGGTCGCAGTGTTTGAGATCTATTTAACAGAACAAGCTGCTGCCCATTTTCTGGTCTAAGACATTGGTCGACTTTTACGACATCGAATCGAAGGGTAGGTGTCACTTGTCACTTGTTCTTATTTTATTCTCAAAATTCCGTTCCAATTTCGGCCTTATACACAGAACTTTAAGTTGCATTTCAATCGCTCTTGCTGAAACTCGCAGAAAGGCTGACACTCTTATTCGGAAACGATACCACGAGGTCTCCGAACATACAGAATTTAAGCTTGAGTGGCGATCAGCGCTATGCGTCCGTCAATATGAACGAAATGTACCAAACATACCGTATTGAACGCAGTGCGTTCACTTTGAAGACTGTACAAACTGTAAAAACTGTAAAAACGCATAGTAACAATAACTTTCAAATACTTACAGTGCCACAATCTTATCTGACCCGGTATTCTTGGTCCTTGGACCCAGTATTCTTGGTCCTTGGATCCGGTGGCCAAAACTGGGACTGGAAAAATTTCGGCACTTCATTTTGAAATATACCTTTGAACTGACACAGATAAGTTTGTGGCACTGTATCTTATTTGACTATCTGATCTGATCTAAATGCCGCCTCCCACCTGTTAGTGCAAAACGAAAGATACGGTATCACAGATATCTGTCAAATAAGATATCGGGAACTTATCAATAACATTTTGTGTTACTAGGTAATCTCGAACTACAGATGTCAACGATACTAACGTACATCGGCTAGTTTGGCATAGTAGGCTCGAACTGTAAACCGAAATTAATCGATGCGATTATTTACTACCCTTAGCTGTATGAATATTCCACAAACCTGCTGATCAAACAGGGCCCAGAAGACGGGGAGAGGGATGAAGAGGACGAGCACGCTAAGCAGCGCCTTGACATCCTGAATGAGGCCAGGATCGTACGTCCCCTCCGCGTGGTCCAACCAGTGGTCCTTCTTCTCTTTCGATTTGGTCGACTGCACTACCGCATGCTGGAAAGTTTATCAGTTTTTACACGACTGCGTGAGGGTTATGTTTATGAGGGTTAATAGTGTAGGTAGAATAATTTTTAATAGTGTAGGTACTATAATTAAACTTTTACCGTGGCAAAGTTAAGAGTCAAATATGGGCATCAAGTGGGCAAATGGGTTCAGTTTCGGAGACCTTACAAAGAAAGTTTAAGGTAACAAATTGTTGATATTCGGATGCGTAGAGGACCATTTTCTAAGCTAGTTGATTATCCTAAATCATCTTAAACAAGACTATAGTAGGGGCTGCGCGGTTGCTGCTGTTCTGGTGCCCGATTTTTCAACCGCTTACATCCACGCCGGCGCTCGCCTTCTATGCTTGTCTCCTTTATATTTGTGGTAAGTTAGTAGAGAGAGAAGAGACCGGCATTATAAGGCGAGTGCATTTGTAGAAGTGAGCGGTACAAAAATCGGGCCCCAGATGTTCCAGGGCAAAAAATAGGTACAATAATATGATATCGCCTTGTCAATGACTTTCACATTACAATGAAAATCAAAATTATCCGTCCAATGGCAGTGTGACAATAGATATTGACATTGGCGCAAACGGTAGGTAGTTACTGCCTAGGTTACTGCGATTTCATTATTACGTGAAAATATAATAACACCACACATTTATATAATTCTATTGATAGTGATAACACAGACTTGTTGAACTTTACGTCAAGAATTCAAAATAAAAGCCGGGAGTTTTGTTATGTCACTATTTCTAAATAGAAAGTAAAGGTATTACCACAGTAGTTTATAGAAACTTGCCTAGAAATTGGTCTAGAATCAAATGAGGATGCTACTTCTTCCTAACATACTCGTATAGTCAACGAATTGATAGATGTCTATTTGTTGCTGTTTCTACGTTTGTTGGACGAACTATGCACTGAACTAATTTCTTGTCCTGGTTCGGAAAACTTGTATAATATCTTAGTTTATTACAAATATTAACATCGACGAGATCTATCGTATTTCATGTTGTAAGTATTTAGATTAAGGTACTGGAAATATTTTTATAAGCTTGTAAGCGAATTGTAATAAAAAGAATGTAGCGTTCTTAAAGTCCATTTCATTAGAAAAAATCAAAAGTAGATCACGATAACGATGAGTATTCTCCACCGAAATATGATAAATTGATATCTATGTACATAATATACAAATAAAATTGCTGTTGGTTAGGCTCGCTAAAACTTGACTCGAAAACTGGTAGACCGATTTGAATATTTTTTCTTGTTTTGTTCGCTATAATACAGGGGTGGACTGTATGCAAGAATAAACTCGTAGGGTAGGTATAAGGTAGGTGTAGTATAGGATAGGTGTGAGATGGTGTAGGTAAGGCATACTTTAGGTTACATGAAATTAGGCAATTCATTTTTCTGTACATAATACTTACTATTGTCGTGCTTTACTTTTGTCTCTTTCTATTTAAACGTAATTTAATTAGGTAAGTTTTATATACTTTTTTGAAAATTGCAACAGTGATCTCTGTTGGTAAACGGAACTGTTCATTGTTCCTATTTGTAAACAGATGCAGCAATTAACTTTAAAAATACGCGTCATGCACATGATGATGTCGACTTCATTGTCATTATTTGCAGAGACTGATGCGCGTCGTATCTCAGACCTAATTAATGATATCATTGTGTAGGAATAGTACTACTTCCATTATACGGTTTGTGTCTATCGACAAAGGTGTACATTATTATATATAAAGTACCTACATTAGGATCAAAACACTGTTGAACGTCTTCACCATTCCTATTCGCTTACTAATACAAGCTAATGGTTACATTTGCTAATGTTAATTATAGAACTAATAACACGAAAGTGTTGACTCCTTTACATTACTGTAGGCGGACTGTGAGAAAGAATTTAATTCCTTTGTATTACTAGTATTGTATCACTACAAGATCTGTGACGATAGTCTTATTAAAAATTCCATAAAAGTCATAATTACATAATACGTTACGTACTTCTGCTCTAACACCTACACTAAACATAATATTGTCAGGTTTATATAACACTATAAACTACGATTGAATTATTTATTAGTTTCTATCGAGTACAACTATGTCGTTAAAGTATGTACACATAATCATTTAGCAATACTATACGACTTTGTCTAGTGGTATGTTAATAAGGTATGTGAACGTACCCCGATGCAAGCACACACTCTGCCTAGCACGTTCCCCGCTGGGTTCTTGATTATGTACAGCTTTTTACCAGCAACAAAAAATACTGAAAAATAAACACAAACATATTATGTGGTTACTATATCAATTCTATGATACTCATAATTGCTGTAACAATTTTTTAAACATACATTGTATACAAATAACTTTTACCCGCGGCTTATATCTTTCCCCAAAGGTTACACTCTCCTTACCAAATTTCCTCTAAATCAGTTAAGTGGTTTAATCAATTATTGGTTTAATAATTAGAGGTATATTGAACTCTAGGTGGACTCGATTTTGATTGATTAACCGCTTACATCCCAAGTATCCGCTAATATATTGTTATCAATTGTTCTCGCGACCAGTATTGTGTCGCCGGGACGTGACGGGTTAATATGTGACAGCCTTGAGAGACATTGCGAACGTTGCGAATTAAGTCGAACGGATTTCAATATTGATTTTGGAATTATAAATTCAATATTTCAGTGCTTGACGCTGATTTTCTCTGTTTTAAAACAGTTCGCTTTCGGTCTTGCCAATCGAGGCGACGTTTAAGGCGAACATTTGACGGAGAACAGTGATGGGCACTGTGTGGTGGTCCCGTCGCAACATGCGTAAGTGTCCTTTTTTATGTTACATTGGCATTTCCGTTCGGTCTTACTGGCCGTTTGTACGTGGAGGTTAAAGTCCTGTGGTGGACTGTATGCGATGCAACATAAGTATTTTGCTAATGCTGTATTCTGTTAATTTCTAATGCGATAATGGTTTTGCGTTGTCTATTTAATCAGCAAAAGGTTTAATCTATATGCGTTTGAATTATAACTACATATTAACGATCTAGCAGAACTATGAATTAGTTCACTTTTCGATCGTGGTTGTTTAATATGAATACATTTAACAATCACTAACATCCTTAGACATGGCTCAAATAAAGCGTTTCTATTACCGATTGCGGACTACATTTTAGAATCGGCCACGGACCACTATATCTGGTGCCGTGACCATGATGACAGCCAGAACCATGACAACCGTTCCTAATGCAAGGGGTTATAGTTGAAAAACTAATCTACATTTATTTACTGGGAACCTATATTACTTACAAATGGAAACGATCATGAGTAAGCCAGGTACTCCGAAAGCAAGGGAATAGCAGTCGTTCTCTCCGAAGCAGTGGATGTCCGCTCGCAGGATGGGCGTCAGGAATGTAGAGATCAGGCTGCCAGCATTGATGGCGAAGTAAAAGAGCGAGAAGAAATAGCCCAGGTACTTCTCCTGCTCTGGCATCTTGAACTGGTCGCCGCCGAAGGCTGACACGCACGGCTTTATCCCTCCAGTGCCGAATGCGATCAGTAATAACGCTATGATTGTAAATTCCCTGGAAATAATAAAATCCTTGATACTGGCCGTGGCCGTGTGGTGTCCGGCAGAGTAGAATAGCACCAACCCTTTACACACGTGGGTGTCGTATAAGGCGTAGGCTGGAAAATGGCCAGCAGCATTTTCCATTGTTATATTTATAAAACTGCGATCTCCAACTCGCCTGCCAGGTGTGGAGATTATGGCAATAATCTCCCATTTCGTGGGAGAGGCCTTAAGTCCTGCAATAGACTGTTATGGGCTATAATGATGAATGATGAATATAACCCTTGATAATACGTTTTTTAATTCGCCAGTACACAAAACCTAACGCTAACGTGACATTTTGGATAATTGAAATGTCGATTGTAAGTATGAAGTCAACATTTTCTATTTATTAGATGCAAATTCTTTCATAGACTCATTGGTTCTACTACACCAATATGTATAAATAAGTATGTGGTGAATTCAAAATAGGTACTTACAATGGTGGCAAACTAACGGGCGGCATCGCGGTAATTGATATGAGCACGCTGCCTGCCGCGTACACCATTGATAAAGAGAGTATAGTCCTGAAATTACACACAATATAGTTTTACTAACTTAAAACGATTTCTGGTTACATCTGACGATCAGATTGCTATGGCATCAGTTAAATAGGTAGACAAACAAATAAACAGATCCTAGGTATATTTTGTATCTATACAAACACGTGTACCTACAATTAATAGTATGCAGCTACTCAATGCCAAGTACTTGGCAATTTATGAGCCATGCCGCTGGGCATGAATGGGCTACCATCACGATTCATTCACCGCTGCAACCACATCTGCAACTACTACTACTACAGTTTAGCCAGTCTCAGCGGAAACCCGTGCACACAAAACACCTGTACCAAAAGCCAGTTTCAACGTTAATATAACCATTATTATGTCGCGGTTCTTAGTAACTATTATTGGGTACAGTTTAATTGATAAATATAGCTTTAATATAAATCACATGAAACTCTAAAACTCTACTTTTAACTAACTTAAGCTAATTTTAACCTACCTATTACAATATTGATAGATATGAACTATTATTCTATAATTATTTGATTATTGTAAATATTGTTTGATGAAAGGTTAAGATAGAACAATAGAATGGAATAAATATTCATTTTCATTCAAAGTAGCCGTTAAAAGATTTAGAATCACTAAGGGTCTTACCTAAACCGGCCGAGCCATCCGTCGGCGATCATAGCCCCGATCAGGGGGAAAAAGTACGCGAACATAGTGAACACGTGGTATATGACTGTCGCCCCATTGTCGCTGTAGCCCAATTTGTCGCGCAGGTAAAGTGACAGGATCGCTGTGGGGACACAGTTGTATCATTGTATGGAATTCCCATCCGCCCCATAATCTTTGCAGGGGCAGGTGGGAAAATTAATTATTTTATCGATCTTGGTTCGGGCGTTGCGGGGAAGATGGTACTGATCAATTTTCATTTACGCCGCTATTTCTTTATTGTTGGTGGAATCATAAGTTGGTGGAATAATAACGTTATGGAGATACCCCGAGGATGCGCTCACTGTTGCATATTGGTCTATGCTGTTACGCATCGTGAAGAAACCTGTACATTCTGGCGACTGAATATGTAACCATAATCCAATCTGGTGGAGGGGACTGTTAACACGGTCAAGGAGGTCAAATGGCAGTCGGTCCATTGTAATAACTTGGTCTGCCAAATCCTGGATCATTGTCAAGGCTGGTAGTGATCCTTCGCGCGCGGGAGCTCAACCGAGTTCTATGACGCTAAGATGATATCAAAGTCAAAGTTAATGATGATTATAATGATGATCGGGGTCGATCAAAATATTTTCCCATCTGCCCTGTTTACGGGGCAAAGCCACCAGAGGCGGATAGGAGCGGCCTACTGTACGGGAGTCTTCGGTGGGCAGTGGGTAATTATAATTGAACCACTTTCGGGGTCATCCCAATGACTACGAGAAAAGAAAATTAACCGAAGTAGTTGTTGTGGTGTGAATGGGAGTCAGCATAATTTCGACAATTAGCGTTTAATTACGATATCTTCAGTTAAAGTGTTTATAGTTCGTCATATTGTACGGTATCTTAGAGCGTCGGTAGCCGGGCGGTTGGGTATCCAACTCGTAAGCGAGAGGTACCGGGTTCGAATCCCGCTGCGGCCATGTACCACTGACTATTTTCTGAGTTATGTACATTAGTTGAATACTAACCGATGCTCTTACGGTGAGGGAAAACATCGTGATAAAACCTGCAAATTGAGGCAACTGAATATGTAACCATGATCCAATCTAGTCAGGTTCCCCTGGTAGCAGGGTCACGGAGCTCAGATTGTCACTGTAATGACCTGATTGCCAAATGCTGGATCATGGTCAAGATGAATCCCTAGCCCTCGTTCTCGAGAGCACAACGGGGACATTAACGCTAAAATGATTATTTTTATATTTTATATTATACGGGATCTTATCTATAGTTGATCTCTGAGACAGCTATCATCGGGAGTAAGCGTATAAAGTATATTGTAAGTTTTATATTGAATACCCGCAAACAATGTCATGCTTTAATGGTGTGGTAACAATAAAGTACTTCAAGTCATTTTCATTGAGTAAATTTAAATGGAAAAATACATTATTGTTACTTTAAATTGTTTTACTATAATATTAGTCGATAACAGTACGAAAACCTCTATTATCATAACGCGCCACTGAAAACAATACAAAATCGAGACCACAGGCAACGAAATCGAAAGAATTTGATAATCGCATACATAATGGCACATAAATATTGTATTCATTAGTATGGTATTTAGGTTAATTGTATGGACATGTTAGTCATTCTATAGAATGCCTAGGTATTCTATAGAATACCGGATTATACAGATTGCGGGACATTCATTTAAATTACCGCGGCAAGGTGTACGCCACGGAAAACGCTTAAAACAACAGTGTCCTTTATACCGTCTATCCGAGAGCTGTCTTTTTTTCAATTTATACGACAGTATAGGACCCGGCGCGACTTCGTTCGCGTACACGTACTTTCCCCTATCTACCCTTTCTTTCTCTTAACTCAAACTCAAACATTAAATATCTCATACAATCTTCAAAGAGGAGGGGGCTAGGCAAGTAGGAAAGAAACACACAGTGACACGTTGGCCGCCCCACGGCCGGAGCACACCCACCCCACGCCGACTGCAGCCGGACCGTGCCCGATAATACCAGACATAGCCGGAGCGCGCCCGACATATTTTATAGGTATGTCTAGTATACTTAAGAAAAACTACAGTAAAAGTAAGTCCCCCAAGGCATCACTTTTGTAGCATAAGTGCATTAAGAATCGTATTTCGGTGCCGTTGTTAAAATGTTTTATAGCTCATTGTTAGAAATATACTTAAAGAAAACGCAGAGCACAATAGCTTTTAGCTATTTTTTTTTTGCAATTCAAATTTGTTTTATCAGTTTTCGTATATAAAATTAATACAATACAAAATCATTTATTTAGTTTAGGTTTAACGTCAGAATAAAGGACAAAGTCAATTCTGCGGATGGCCGCAGGTATGTAAATGGGTACATATCAGAGACTCTTTCTGAGTTATGTACATTAGTTGAACATTAACCGATGAGGGAAAACATCGCGATCAAACCTGCACATTCCGGCGACAGAATGTGTAACCATGATCCAATCTGGTCAAGTTCCCCTGGTAGGAGGGTCACGGAGGTCAGATCGCAGTCACTCCACTGTAATTATCTGATCTGCCAAATCCTGGATCTTGTGAACATAATAGACAGTTCCACGTGTATGTTGCAGAAGTTTGAAAATTTCCTTGGCGATTTGCGGGATGATGCTGGTAGCTAGGCTTGTTATTAGTGTGTGGCTTTGTTTGTTGGTAGGTTTTCTTTGGTATGAAACCGGAATCTTTCTGATGAATAGGTTCTAGGGCATTGAATTTACTCTCTAAAAAGTACATGAGTTCTTTCAACGATGGTAATTCACGAGGTGACTTGCGGTACTCTTTATAACCACTGAATGTGTCAGAATCAAGCTTTTTCGAAGTGAACTAATATTGGGTCCCAAGTAGAGGTTTTAATATCCAAATTCTGTATGGCGTGTAGACACTCCATCGTAGTGTCATAGACGCGTTTGGTTTCATATGTTTCTGGTTAATAGTTGATTTAAAAGTAATTCAATTTGTTTAGTAAAGAGCACCTGGGGATTGTTATATCTATGTGAAAGGAGCTCCCAGGTGGTGTCGTAATTGTCGATAGATACGTGCAAATATTGGATGAGCCGCTCGGCTTCACCCTTTAATTTTCCCTTCAAATGCTGCATTTTTTGACTTTCAGTGAGGGTATTATTATGAATACTCTCTGTAAATAAATCATAAAATGTAGGCCAGCTAGTGAACCTGCCTGTAAATATAGGTATTTCTTTCTGCGGAGTCGATTGTTGAAGATAAGCTGTTGATGCTAATTTTTGATTAACGAACGTTTCTTCTCTTTATAGCAAGTCTCATAGTAGCTAAATTCGCCATCGTATTGTAAATCTGTACCCTGCAAACTGTTGTCTATTTGCAGATGCAAGGAGTCGATAACATTCCATTTCGACTGTAGATTACGTAACTCATCTTCTAGTTCCCATTTATCTCTTAATTCTGTTAAATTAAGATATTTCAGTAGTCTAGATAATGCGCGAAAGTTAGTTCGTTGGAGAGATAGAAGTTCTGTTGCCTGTGTTGGCGGTGCGGCTGTTGCCGGCAAAGCGCTGCGTGCTGGCAGTGGGGAGGTGACGTTTTCTGTGCTAGGTAACGTTTTTGGCGCATTGGCCTACTTACAGCTGTTGGTAAAATTGCCTGTACGGCGTTACTCCGTACAGTCCTGTTCGGGGAACATACCTATTGTCAGGCAAAGCGTTTCATTTCTTAGCCGTACCCATTAGAAAGATCGAGCTATAGCGGTTCGTGCGGCTAAGGGGAAAACGTCTGGCAGATACCGCTTCGAAGGCGGCAAGGTGCCATCGAATTGTAGATCGTGCAATTCCTTTGCACTTACTCCGAAATAATACCCGTAATAAGTTCTCAAATGAAAAATTTTTTTCATAACAAGCTTTATTACGTCTTCTATTTCAACTGGAGACCATTTACGATCAGAGTACTTGTCAAGACAAAACAAACGAGCCTAAACTCGAGTCCAGAGTCATGTGTAATTTACGAGTGCCTATGACCTTCCGTCATCATTATCATACCTTGAATGTCACCAAGGGCTACCTATTGCTGCAGTATTTGGTTTGAATTCGATGCACTGGCCAAAGTTGAGGTAGCTGAACATCGAGAAGCTGAAGGTTATCGGTTGATGCTATTGCATACCGGAAAATCGGAGTTAGGTCTAACTATATCAACTTGAGATGAGTGTAGTGTAAAATAGATATTAGCGGAGGAAGAAAAATCTGTTAACATTATCTATGTACTGCACAAAGAAGTGAATAACTTTTAGTTTATGTAATACGTATCTGAAGAATGATTGTAATATACATCAACAATTTATAATATGTAGAGCTTGTTAGTAAGAATAGGTGTCCCAAACACTTGAAGAATTAGATATTTTCAACACATTAAGCAGTTTTATTCGGCCTATATATCATTAATGCTCTTGTTGTTTTAAACGTTCAACTTATTTATTTATTAGAGGGGTTTTTATTACGAAATTATCTACCTATACCTATTTACTAAACCCAAACACATGGAATTGTAAATTTTGTAATAAATGATTTTATAAATAAGTAAGTATTTAATCATTATTACAATTCTCTTGCTCAAAGCCAAGTTGACCTTTCAAGCCTACAAAGTCAATTCTTTGAGCTCTGTGCGTCCAAATTCAGCTACAATTACAAATATACAATGAGCCACGTGTAAACGCCTAAACGGTCCTTTGGCTTCACAGTTGGGAGGAAAATTACCTTTCTTTTGTTCCCATAATTACCTTTCCGGGCAACTTCTAAAATTTGACTTTTATAAAACGAAGACTTTAAAAATGAAGTTCTCAAAGCGACACCTTGGAACAAATACCAACCCACCTCTCAATAAACTGATTTTAAAATATTATGTTTTTGTTAGATTTCAGAAGGATTCGGGTTTTAGGCTTACGAATCTCAGTAGGTATGAACGGATCCCTGTGGATCACTGTCGCTTATTTTTCTGTCAGACACTCAAGAAGCTTTTAGAAAGCTTCTCAGAAAGGTATA
Organism: Blastobasis adustella; assembly: GCA_907269095.1. NCBI lineage: Eukaryota > Metazoa > Arthropoda > Insecta > Lepidoptera > Blastobasidae > Blastobasis > Blastobasis adustella. Next base: position 19,807,843 of record OU026114.1, read on the forward strand.
ATGTATAATTTATCTATCAATTGAGTCCTTGAAGTCGAAATCATTTGCTACCAAAAGGATTTACATTTTATTTTATTCTGCCATGCTCTTACGTCTAAACATTTAACATATTGACAAGTAGACCTTTTGTAATTTTATTGTAATAAAATAATGAATTTAATTAGTATGCACAAAGAAACAAACGAGTAGGTTACCTTCACTGCTTATACGTTGAACGTTAATGACTGGTTTTAGGTGCAGAATGAAATAATAATTTCTTTACTTGAATGAAACACTGCTGTGGTTTACTTGCTTTTTATCGAGTTATAAGGGTGTACAGTGCGTTTCAATTCATACAAAGACCTGCATAGTAGAAGATATTTGGCTACTGAAGTACCGATGAAAAGCAGATGTGTAAGCAGACATAAATAAAATACCGCCGCAAAATGGTATAAGTTTTTAAGAGACAAGCAACGTTATATCACTTTATATTTTAGGGTCAAGTTGTTTGAAAAGCACAGTACTACGGTTACCCTTGTCTGATTTTTATATTGCTCCCATTTCATGCCGCGGCCATGATAGGCACCTACCGCGGGGCTCCGGTATTTTACACCTTTTTTAATTTAGTTTAATTTACGGTAACGAAAATATTTGTAACTTATCATAAGGTTAGTAGGTACCCTACCTAGGTTTAGTTTAGTCTTGTTTTAATGGTTTCTATATTATAATAATGTTATAATTTGGGCATAATTTTCCATGTAGCTCGCAAATCCGATGGCCTATGGTGCACAAATTTATCGAGTTGCGATGACGAGCACGTACCGGAAATCGCAGCGTAGGACGGCTCTCCACGAGATGGACAGACAACCTAAAAGTACAGAGTTGTCAACTTGTCAACAAGACAAGTTGACAACCCAGTACTCAGGCCGTAACTGGGACTCAAAAATTCAATAGGGTTGTATTTTAGAATGCTATAAGACTAAGTTTAGTTGTGTAGTAAATAAATGGATATTTGAGATGTAGGCTCTGATTTCTGCTTATAAGTAGTAATTTTCATAGTGGTATAATACTCGTACTTTGGGGTCAACAATAGGAAAACCAAATCGTGTCATCTCGTGTCGGACGAGCCAAAATATATGCTACATATAATTAATCACATACGATGGCACAAAATGTTCATACTTCGATGGATACGAGTACGGATATATACCGAAAACCACTTAAGTTTCGAATCTCGGATACTTTCTCGCGATTCCGTAAGCTACTTTATTGTACAGGTGAGTGTTGTCGACAGGTCTTTTATGGTGCCGCTTGATAGCATAGTGGCCTGTGAGATTAAAACCTTAGGTATGGCAAACGTAGTCAGTTGCAGTTTAATTAAAATCGAAACTTGTAACGTCGACTGGACGTATGAACAATGGTGGTAAATATTAGCAGACTGAACGGTTCAGATAAAGGATGAGATTAGAAATATTAACCTCGAATAATCTGTACCTATCTATCCCAGTACCTGTACGCAAATAAACTTAATTCCTTTCTGTAGCCAACAGTTTTCCTTTTTTCACGTTACGGGTTCTTATCGTGTTGATGATGAACTTGCGAATTTCAGACTACATAGATGAATTCTTTATTGTTCACATAAAAAATTCAAAGAAAACCCTTATCTAGTTGTGGGTAAAGGCGGTCTTAACGCTGTAAGCGATCTCCAATACATTTTAATTAAGTATAATACAAAGGCCTTTATGTTCGTGTTTCTGGTTTCTAGCAGAAAATGACGAAACCCCACGAGTATTTTAGTCCAACCTCTCAACAGTTTTAAAACCAAAGCCTTGAGAGACACGATTTATGGTGTATACCGCGATACACGGTCAGTTTTTCTTTATCAGCTGATTTACGTGAGTCCGAGCTGAATAAAAAATAAATATAAAAAGATGTTTGGACAAAGCTTGTGTTGTGGGTGCCAGAAAACTGATAAACTACTTATAAATATATTATTAAATACATACTTATTATACATAATAATATATCATCAAGACCCGTAACACAAATAAAATTTCTGCTCGGCCGGGAATCGAACCCGGGACCTCTGCGTGGCAGACCCACATGTTGACCAACTGAACCACTAAGGTCGTCAAATTGGTCTTACATACGAATATTTTGGTTACGCTTGTCCTGACTACTTATCACAGCTCGCGTTTATAAATAATGCATGAGTTAACAGGTTGCTGTTGTTTAGCCATGACCTAACCAACGAAGAGATTGCCGTGCGCGTTTTCTGCCAGTAAAAGTTTGCAGAAAATTCCAAAACCGATTACTAATAAGTACAAGCAAATAAGATTGATTGCTTGTAAAGTAATATACTAAGAAGTAAGTTAGAAGACTGGCTAACCGAAAGGACTTTGGCTTCCTGCGTGTGTTCTACCGGCGTACAATGGGGAGTGTTCTGAGAAACTTTTTGATCTGGTGCCTACAACACAATTCCGCCATTACATAGACCCTCCAGTGATGTACACGCGAAATAACGTTTTTCGCTCGTACGATTTGGATATGAAATGAGCTCCCAGCCACAGTGTTTCCTTTGGACTATCACTTGGGATCGTTCAAGAGATGTATTAGAGGTCTCTTTAGAGGCGGGCAACGAATTGGTAGCACCCCCGGTGTTTCTGATGTGCATAGGCGGCGGTGACTACTTTCCGTCGAGTGGGCTGCTTGCTTGTTTGCCTGTCGTATAACATTATAAAAAAATATTTAAAGGACCATAAAATGGAAATAGCTGGCGGAAATACACGGACGATAACAACATCGAAGGCCGATTTTGACCATACAAGGGCTTGACTTAGGTAGTTTTTGACGAAATAAAGATTCAAAGAACGAATATGACCCATAGCGCGGCTTAGTACGTAGTGGGCAGTCAGTAGGTACAAGTTTCCTACAGGCGCACGTGGAGCTCAACGTGTCAATATGCCGCTGATTTTTTTTCTTTTGGCGAAGCAGGTTTTCGTTATGAGACAAAAACAAACTGAGGGACGTTATATTCTTAGTTAGTCATCTTCTCAGTAGGTCAGTGAGCTTGCAACTCGTTTCGCAACGATGCAAAAACACAAGTTTCTTTTGGCGAATTATGCAATACATAGGGGGCTGGAATAGGATGTAGGCTACTTTTTATCCCTCTCCCCTTCCCCTTACTTGCGCAATAAAACTCCACGCGGGGAGACTCAGGCGAAAATTACGTTTTACGTAATAGGGTGCATATTACGTAAAACGTCGAAGAGTGATCCCTGGCTTTATGCATGTTCATAGATTAATTTCCAGATTTATTACTTACACAGACTTAATAGTACGGCCGTGTATGTTTATTTCCTAATCTTTCGTCACAATACATCATTAAAAGATAAAGAGGTTTTAATTTCGTCAACTTATGACTGTCGGCGGAGCGCGCATGGTTAGTACGTACTTACTGCAAAATTTAAAATTTTTAGTGTCGTGAATAGTCGTGATTGAGTTTGAGATCACTGAGATATTGGAAAATAACAATCATCATCATCATCATCATCATCATCATCATCATCATATCAGCCGGAAGACGCCCACTGCTGGGCATAGGCCTCCCAGAGATCTCCACATAGGTCGATCTTGTGCCTTTCGCATTCAGCTGGTACCTGCGATTTTACCTGAGCGTCGGTCCACCTAGTGGAAGGCCTACCCCGTGTACATAACAATGCACAGTATTAATATAAAAAAACTGTGTTGGGTACATTGTGCCATCGCATACGTCGCCAATCAAAATTGAAATCGAACATTATCTGGTACTAAGTGCAATATGACTGTAGAGTCTTTATTCAAAAATACAGGTTGTCAATACAACATAATATTATTCTATGGCATTGTTATCATGACTATAGCATGGCATATTATATTGTACGTTGTTACGATACAGAATGTAGATATGTAATGGGGTTTTAAAGCGTTTAAAACCTTGAAATGTTTAGTCACATTGTTATTTGATCGCAGTCCTAACGGCGAATTTTTCAATAATATCTAGCATGGGTAAAACTTACCATTCCTTACATATAAATCATAGGGCGGCTTGCACTAAATTCGTAAACGCAATTTAAGTAGATACTTAAACAACAAAAATCTTACAAAATAACGTTAAACGCGTTTAAGAATTTCAAGCCGGGCTTAAGCCACACAGTGCTAATAGTGCGAATGATATATTGATAAGTAGATGTTTATCAAGCTGTCTAGCTGAGAAGTTTACTGTCGTGTTGAGCAGGTTGCAATGCCAGGTGTACAGCGTGCAGTGACGTGTAGTTAGAAATGTTGTCTTTTAATCATTGTCGTCGACTTCAATCCACACACAACTCCACACATCTACCGCAGCGACATTTCATTAGCGTGGAGTTTGCGGACGTGATCCGTCATACTTTTGAACCGCTCGCTTTCAATTTTAATTTTCGGCATGAAAATTAGAATTTTTTAATTACATCGACAACACAACAGCGTCATCATTGACAAAAATCAGCGTCTTGTATCAAAATATAGAAATCTTCATGCCGAAAATCAAAATTGAAAACTGTCCGAATCACGAATACAGTTAAAAAATAGAGCCCCATATCTCGCAGCCATAGATCATCATAGGCCTTATGCTCTTGTAAGCCCATTGAGTTTTATAGGGATTTTAGGGTCACAGATTACCGCCGTGAGCTCTCGAGGGACTTTCCATCTTTCAATGCCTAACATGTTATCAGAGACAATTCTAAAGCAGTCAAGACCAATGCTGGACGATATCTTACAAGATTGATTAAGTAAGTCAATAATTGAGCTCACTCCTACGATATATACAAATATTGATTGTAGCTCTCAAGTGCCTTCATTGTCTGAGAACATCGCTTTACCAATTAATCAATACTGTTCACTTGTATTGTAATAAACAATCAGGTTTATGGTTACAATATTATTTATTCTATAATATTTATTATAGATTAAATATTGAGGACAACATATGTTATGTTGAAATCGAATAGATTGAGGGGCTTACTGAAAACCAGCGTCATCGCATCAGCCGTGACTTATGCTGAGTTTGGCCCCATTACACGTATCCTTATGACACAGGTAACGATAAAACATTATGATAGTTAACTAGTTTTGTGACTATGACAATTGTGAATGAATATTGTCATGTGTGAGATTCGTGTAATGAACGTATTATTTATTTATTTAGATACCGATCTCACTTTAAATTCATTTCGCTTGATCTAATTTGTTTAAGGTTTTTGTAACTTTCATTCATTTAGTATGCATTGCACTCTTAACTTAGATCATTTGGTTCAAGGAGTACAAGCTAAAAATTATTTCTGACCAGCCAACTGACCCTGAGATTGAGATACTACTGTGCATTATTGTGCATTTCAATGCAGCACTATATCTATTTATAGCTCAAAGATTATCAAGCCCTCTTCTACTATAAGGCGCTGTCCTAATATGCAACGGTCGTGGAATTATGATCGTGCATCGGGCGATTTTGAGTTTTTTCTAGCCCTACCCACCTTTGTGCACCTTGTCCAGCATATTGACATCCTTCTTACAGTAAGGTGTTAACTTGTTCAGATTGGGAAAGCATATTTGAACTGCGGTCGTATACAGGCTTTGTATAGTCTCAGAAATAGTGTTCTAAGATAAAATCTACAAGTAAAGCGGGGGAGAAATAGTTTTTCGTGAATAGTTCACTGTATGGGTCGTCGTTGGACAGGTCATCTAATAATATCAAGTGACTGAAGTTTTTAGCATAATAGTTAGTTTTTAATGTAGTCTGAAGAAAATTGTCACAGCCTAGTGGACTCTTTAAGTTTACGAGTGTTAGTCGACCAACTTATAAAGTGTAGTTGGATAATCATACATTTCAATAAACATTGTATGTAAGGAAGTTGGAGGTAGATGCACTGTTGTAAATTTGTAATGTGTTTATAATCTCAAAAAGTCTTCTTATATAACCCTGGAACAATACGTGGACCGACACGTACAGGCCGGTTTTTGTTTTAAGATTGACACGTGCTGGAAACTCGTGTTTACCTCGGAAAACTCAAAACCACGCAGCTGTTATAAAGAAACCAATCGCTCCCTCGGTCTGTATTTTCTCGGGTTGGGCACGGTTGCAAGGATTATCACCCGTCGCCACAGTGCAAACTATGTATGAGGTCTTGTCGTGTTACGATAAAACACAGAGGGGTTTCAGTTGGTAGAGTCCGTTGCGGGCAATCCCACATATTCACGTCACTCCCCCGGGTGAAGCGATAACTTCCAAAGATTTCCCTTGTTAAAAAAATGCTTATCAACCGTATTCAGAATCGTTACTAGAGTCCCAACTGAAAATACTTGAGTGGCGATCGGGTCTATGTGTCCGTCAAAATAAACGCGTAGCCAAGGAAGTGAGCAAAATTGAATTGAACGCAGTGCGATGAAGTGCGATTATATAAGTCAGATACCTACAGTAGTTATTAAAATTATACAATGGTAGTTTATTTCTAATGGTTTGTGGTAGCACACCACATTTGCGGTAGAGTAGAAATATATATTAATACTTTCCGCAACTGGTGTCGTACGGTGATGTCTAGCTAGGCCCTCCAAAAAACCCTCTGCTAATGTGGAGAAGGTTCAAATTCAACAATGGATTATTATAAGCTGTGACTAATTATCATGATGACTTAAATATTTATACAGGCTGACTTTAAATGATTTTTGTTTTAATTTATTTATTGGAAATAAAATATTTACAGTTACTATACAAATATATCTATATACATATACCTACCACTACATATACCTATTCACTAACACATAAAATATATACTAAAAATTAAAAAAGTCGTCCACACCGCTGCCCCCCGGAATGGTGCCCAGAAAGCTTGCCTCGTTGAATAGCGACGCTAATCTGTTGCCCGAGGAACGAGCCAGCTCTCCGGTCACCAGTGGTGTCATTTAATTTTTTCGAAAAATCTATAAATAACTTTTTCGCACCAGGACCCCACGGTCCCAACGTTTCCACACCAAACGGCTGAAATACGAAGTCTTGTGCTAGACTTTTGTATTTCCTACGCTTGAGGTCTTCCGCAGCTGAGGCCGCAGCCCCAGCGCAGCTGGCAGTGGAGGCCACATGCGAAGGCGCCAGGGTGTCCAAACAGGTAGCGTCCCACACCAGCGCCTTCCCACGCAGCCACCCAATGCCGTCGGGCCTCTTGCCATCGTCACATACGGTACCTTTCGGCTCTAATACGGCCGGTACGTTGACGGTGACAAGTGCCCTACGAATGACGTCATTGATTGCCGCGTGCCTGGAGATTCGGCATGCGCTGCAGGTACTGAAAGACCGTGGTGCCCTAGTGGATAAATTTGACTAAAAAATTGCCTAGTGGATAAATTTGATAAATTGACTTTAAATTAATTGTAACAACTTTTATGATGGCACCAATTCTAAAATAGCGAAAGAAATCATGTTTCATACAACATGAAAACGAACTGTGCCCAAATGAAACATGAAACAGCTGGTTTTTTCCATCAGAATTGGTGCCAACGTAAACTTGTTATTTATCACGAGTACATGCGTACCCTATGGTATCAAGAATTAATTTAAAGTCACCTTACTTATATGTGTATTTCTATTGCTATTTTAGAAAAGTACATTGAAATAGTTATCTTTGACTGTTTTAACAACGAAGTGTCTAATAGTACGCCATTGCCTTATCGATAGAACAAACAATCGGAGTTGCAACTAGACACTTCGACACAAATTCTTCGTAGATAATAAGCGAAAACCTGTCCATATGTAGGGCATGAAGTGCAGGCATAAAGTGAAACCAATTTTACTAAACGTCTCACTTTTACTGGGTTTCGTTTGTTGTGTATTCGAAGGTACGATGCATTGCGATGAATATTTTTAATACACGATTATGAAACTCATACGTCCAGTTTCGAAAACGCGCGTCAATGTGAATCGTCGATTAAAACCTTTACGTCTCTGTCTACATCTTACCATAAATGGATGGCGAATTTTAATTGTACATTAACAATAGATTGACATACGAGAAACTGGCCGACATTGTGCTCACTTCACCAGTCTGGTTAAGGTAAACAGATTATGGCAATGATTTTCACTTAAAAAGTGCTTTAGTAGTTCAAGTTATAACATTATATTAATAATAGAACCTTCTTTTATAAAACGCGCAGCAAGAGAAAACGGCTTACGACGCGCGACGTGATGATGCTGAAGACTGTGGGAAGTGGAGGAAAAGTAAAAAGCGGCCCCTGGCAGATGCCGGGATTTACCATTAAAAAGTAATTCAACATATCTCTAGGCGTCGAGAGACTATTCATCGTAAATTAAAAAATCTAACTATGGTATTTACTATGTATGTACATACATTAAAGGCTTTACTTACTTCGCATTCCATAGTATGAGAATCTCTCGCAGAACTCGTTTGTGACAATAAATCCCACTTGTTTTGGATACGGCAATTTCTGAAAATAAAAAGAAACCAATTTCCAGTGCTGGACATTACTCTTGTTCCTACCTCATTACTCTAATCCAAGAGAGAAACGTACACTCTGCACGCTTGGCAAGCGGGTTGGAGATTGCATTTTTTATTAAATCTTCGATATCACTTCGGAAAAACACTTCCTCATTCATCGGTTCATCATTTTCTGTTTTTTTCCTAGATAGTCTGCCTCAACAATATTAGCATGCGACACGATTGAATCTGGGATTCTATTTTTGATTCTCACCTCAAGTCGAACGGTTTTCAATTTTGATTTTATGCTTGAGAAAGTCTATATTTTTAAAATTACATTTGCAATACCGATAGCGTATGGTTAAAAAATAGGGAAAATCAGCGTTATGCATATTGAATTCGCTGCGAGCTGATAGTTGATGCGGGTGTTGGACACTTATCATGTCAGCCGCAGGACGTCCACCCTTGAACATAGGCCTCCTCCATTCTCCCCTCTTACCCGTTTCTTATATCTACAGAACCCGTTCTTGAAACCTTAAAGGAACGAGCCCACACCTATCTCAAACAGTATTGTTAAAAACTCGAGTCCGGTATTCTATATTTTAAGACTCGACTCATAAGCATGCGACTCGACTTATTATTAAACTCTACTGATCGATTTTCCGAATAGACTCGAGTTCGTAATTAGTGACTTGGGCTCAAGTCTGTACCTACTAACGAAAATATATAACGAACTTCGCTCGAGTCTTCAATATCTACTAAGTATAATTTGCTGTGGTGTCTTAAATTTGGCTTATGGTACTCGGGAGTCTGTAGTGGTCAATTCGAGTTAAGTTTTCGAACTCGATTTTGTACAAAACTCGAGTTATATTTACGACTCGAGTTATTTTTTAGACTCGAGTGTCCAGATGACTCGCGTTCGACTCGGCTCTGGACTCCTGAGTTATGTCACTCAGCCCTGCAAAACTCTCTTTCCATCAGATGACACTAGCTCGATTGCCTCCCTATATTATAAAGTAAACAATAGCATATTTCCAAGTCTGCGCAGAATTATTTACGTATTCTGTCGGTGTATACCTACCTAATATTTTCAAACTAGGTAAGTACTTTTAACTTAAGAAGAGTTCCCTTGACCACCTTTTTAATTACGAGTACTTGCAATTACATCCGATAATACCTTGTTTGCTGTTACTAAAGCCCAATTAAGTAGTTAAGACAAGACGAGACTTTGTTAACAAGATAGCAATATTTAGATAAATGTAACTCCGATCGAGGTGAGCATGGAAATTTGTCTCATCGCAAATTACTTTGATAAATACTTTCTATTTGACATGAAGAGATTGTTTGTATCGAATTAGCGAACCGATTCGAAGTTCAAAACTCTTCAAATAATCCCCGATAATGACTAACGTGTCCGAATAGTAGACGAATAGTCGCATTAACGAATAGTAGCAACTATATGAGTAACTATTGACCGAATGCACAATCTGGACAAGACAACTTCAAGTAACCAATTAGCAGGTATTAGTATTCCAATCAGCCTAGTTAGGACCGCCTTGGCACCTTGGCAGCTAGGCTAACAGAATAAACAGCTCCGATTTATAATTCGAGTCCGTAAAAGAGTCAATTAAAAGTTTTACCATGGGTATTTAGTAAGCAAGTTTTAATTTTGTCATTTTACCGACTCGAATTTTACTTTTGGGCCACCTCTTGAGTTGCCTTCGTTTAGGCGTGGCTATTTTGGGATTCGAGGATTGCCATTTCTCAATTTGACCATCTGTTTTATTTGGGACAAAAACTGTGTACCTACTGCATAAAATCAAGGTAGCTCATCGCAATAATGTTAAACGAAAATGGTGTCAACATAAAATGCCTTTTTATTTTATGTATGTGAGACTGTATATGGAATTGCGTTTAAACCGTTTTTTACGAATCAATACATTCGCGCAGTCTGTTGTTTTTGCGGCAAACGCGGACCACGAATGGCAGAGAAAGTTTGCGTACATTGCACACCGGATTACGTCACGTCAAAACTATAAAGCGGATTGATTGCTATACTTCCAACACAATAGTTTTACTAGATGTATAGCAATTACGACTGATTTGTTGTAACGGAAGATTAAAATCAATAAGTCTCGTTGTACTTTTCTGTCGTTAAAACGTTAAGATTTTTATGCGATTTCCACTATACAAAAATTCAAACAGAAGATTTAATGTATGTATGTACCTGTTTACAATCATGATGCAATATTAAATTGGTTCATTATTAAGGAGTAGTCATTAAAATATCTTTGGTAGGGACTATTATTTGCCAGAGCATAACTGGCGCCGTCACGCAATGGTAAAGCAATTTAACAAAGCCTAATAAAAAAAACCAAAAACGCAAGTATTAGTCGTGTGTGCCGAAAACAGTCACTCACAATAATCGTAACACAAAAAGGTTAGGAGATCAGGTTAAATTCGGACGATCGCATTCCTCGTGAACCGAGCTGACGAATCGTTGAACTGGTCTCAGCCGGTTATGTAATCTTTGTCGGTGCCTCAGGCCAATTAGAGTCATTGACGGGCAGAATTCGATGCTCCTTAAGCAGGCATATGGTGCAAGCGTGGGACTGACCCAACACCGCCGAAGGATTTGTTATTTATTTCTTTTAATTTCGCAATGTCACACTTGGCCCGGCTTGCACCAAATACTTAAATACATTTAAGGATGACGTTTAACGTCATTATGCAAGCCTCTATGTCACTATTTCACAGCTAAATACTAGGCCGATTTTGATGGGACGACCGGTTGTGATAGATGGAGCCTTGTAGGTACTTTCATTGAACTGCCCAATGGACTGCTTTTCAAAGTATTGATGAGTGGCCGTATGGTGTGCCGCAGAGTAAAATGCGACTAATGTTTAAGACCAGAGACGGGTAACAGCTACACGATTTCTGTATATATTTCTGCATATTATATTTTTATCAAAACGATCTCCAATCCGCCTGCCAAGCGTGGAGATTATGGCAAAGCCCTCCACGTACGTGTTTTATTATATTCTGTTTTAACGCGAATTTATCTGTTGTAAAGTATAAGTATGTGAGTCCTCATTAAAAATATTTAAGCAACTGTAATGTCAAATCTTATGCCATTAATAACATTAATAAAGATAGTACCTATACCAAAATACGCGCAGTGTTCCGCGCGCGAGTATTCCAAGAAAGGAAGAAAATAATAACCTATTCGAAAGTGCCAAACTGATCCTGCAGGTTCAGTGAGTCTTCAAACATAATTGGATAATTTAAGCTACTTGAGCTGTCAACGCTCTGATCATTAATACTACATACAGCACCGACGTGAAGCGTCTGTCACAACGAATCGAAAACTTTGTTTGATGACGAGTCGTATTTTCATAGCACCTTCGTCATCATTATCATCATCTCTTTTCCCTAGGATCTTTACAATATCATACATCGAGAATCTTAGTAATAATAGGAAAAAGTACACGTAATAGTAAAACTAGAAATACTTAAATATTTGAATAGTATAATTTGGCACAGATTTATGTAAGACCCGGTTCTTAACCGCATATCTACGGCAGCTAAGCTTAATTTAAAAAAATAATACTTAGAAACGTTTGAAGCGAAGTTTACATAAAGTCTACAAATCTATACATAGTATAAAACAAAGTCGCTTCCCGCGGTCTGTCTCTATGTACGCTTATATCTTTTAAACTACGGAACGGAGTTTAATGCGGTTTTTAACAATAGAGTGATTCAGGAGGAAGGTTTATAAGCAAGAAAAAAGTTATGTACTCTTACATCATTTAAACTACGCAACGGATTTTAATGCGGTTTCCAAAAATAGATAGTGTGATTCAAGAGTAAGGTTTATAAGCAGGAAAAAAAGGGTAGGTAGAGGTAAAGTAGATGTATGCGAACGAAGTCGCACCGGCTCCACTAGTTGTGTATGTGTAGCAGTTCTAACACCTTGGATAGAATTACCTGATTTTTCACCGTTAGCAACCCCAAAACACTGTTGAAGTCAACTGTAGTCCGGCAGATTCATGACAATTTTTGTAAGAATTGCGCATTTAATTATAGAAGCATACAACTTGGTACACGTATACTGCATTTGTAGAGGGTTGATTTTGGATATGAGGCCATCTTTGATTTCCCCTATTCAAAATGGCGGCCTCTGTGTTTTATGACAATGTTTTATTGTTATTTGACGATTATTATTTGTTTTAACTATGTATGCATGACATAATTATACATTTATTCAATGACAGGTAGTACGCGCCTTTGTTTTTACCCGACTGCGCGACGCAAAGAAGTGTAATGTGTTTATGAGTCTATGTATGTATTTGTACCTTTGTGGCACTGTGGAGACTAAACGCGTAGGCCAATTTTGATGGTTCTTACGTCTATCGAATTGTCTTAATATTGCGAGTGTTACTGAAGGCTTGGAATTGATCAAAATTCAATATGGTGACTACCAGCCGCCATTTTGTGAAAAATAAAACAATGAATGTCGACACACTATGTCATGTGGTGTATCGTTGAATAGGTATTGAAAAAGCATAATTAAGTTTCTCAAACTATTTATAATGACCGTATAGGATCTATAACGATTTAAAGTTATAACTAATTTTAAATTACTAACGTAACCACTCTCACTTTTTTCACTTCACTTATACTTTCAGGGTACCGTACTTTTACTTTTTCCATAAAACGTTTTCTTTAAGCAAATTATGTTATAATTTAAGTATTTATGTCTATATATAGGTAAATAGTATAATACAAAGCGTCTTCCCACCATCTGTATATAACTATGTACGCTTAGATTTTATAGTCGCTCTTTGAGCGACTCTGGGTTTGTTAAGGATACTATTATCATTTAACATCATAAAATAACATTTAAAGGCAGCATTTATCAAACTCTCTGAAGCCGCCATTTTAAATGTCCGCCATTACTGTAAAATGCAAAATTTGAGATGGCCTCATATCCAAATTTAATCCTTTATATATGTAGTATATGTGGTCCAAATTGTATGCTTCTATCAATAAATGCGCAATTCTTTCACATATCTGCCGGACTACTGCTGGACTTACGCCTCCTCTACTCCAAAATAGTGGACAATTCTCTGGTATAACAATGTCATTAACAGTAGCCTACAAGGTGCTTTAGCATATAATTAGGTTTCAGTAAGCGTAATTCGAGGTGATTTGGATCGAATGTACACAACTCAATGATTTTTGGTAACATTCGACCTAGCTCTAGATACTTTTTTGGTCCTACCTAGTTTAAAGATTAGTTTACGCAAGCCAGATGCAGTTTGGAGACCGCATACTATATAAGGCTAATAATGTGTCCAATGACATCCTTTTGACCGTTTAGGCGGTTACAAAATAAACTGGGTATTTGCATTATTTTGGAAGCTATGCGTGAATGTTTACGATGTATTGACAAAATACAGCTATCTTGCCAGTGAATAGATTGGTACGACTTAATGGACGAGTATTATCGATATCTTACATGATTTAAGAGTCTGCAGATAACATGAAAATCTTGAAATCTTTACGTCACGCATGTGAAATTTCAACATAACAACAAACTAAAATGTGTCAATCCACTTAAACAGCACGAAACATACACTTATCGTGTTTAATATCATATCAATAAATAAAACAAATTGATAGTCACCTGTATGTAGAGAAATGCTTTATTTCATTTGTGGGAAATTCATATCTGTAGATATTCGTATTGTTGTTGATCTAAATATTAACAAATTTTGAACTTACATTAATTCAGTTTCCCATTCAAAACTGGATGACAATGGCATCGTAAATGCAACCTTAAACCTATTGGAAAACTATGGTAAATTTTATTTATATATAGTTAATTCAATAAACAAATATGAAAAAAAAAATTATCTCACAGCGTGGAACAAAGAAAATATACAATAGCATAACATGGAATAGCCAATTAGGTGACACCACTATTAAATTCCACATGTTACACAGAAAAAAGTCCTATAAAAGTTTACAACTCAACGCAAATCGGTGAGAGAGGCTAACAATACAATATAACACAGTATGTAGTAAAACAAATCAAAGAAAACAATACAATACTAGAGTTAATTAACTTAATATTTAGGGAAAAAGCTCTTGGCCATGATACTCTTAACCAGTGGTATGCTACTACAAAACAAGTCAAAGCACTCATCAAGAGATAAATCATTTAGTGCTCTTGTCGACCTTAGCAAGTAACTATTCTTGCGATAATTTGTGCGCGCAAATGGAATATGTAGCAATTTTTTGCACCGCGAATGATGGTATGGCACACTTATGAATATATTAGTCAGAAGCCGTGATAATACCTACTTAATATTTATTTATATATTTGATTGTTTAGTTTCAATATTGAAATGGAAGGTAAGTTTATGGGCCTGTTTCTACACCTACATAAATTCCCGATATCTTATCTGACAGATATCTATGTCTTTCATTTTGTACTAACAAGATCATCACAGATATTTGTCAAATAAGATAATAATAATAATAAATATGCTTGAACAAAAGTAAGCAAAGCTTGTGTTATGGGTGTTAGATAACTGATAAACTACTTATATACTTTTTATTCTGGAACTTATCAGTAGGTGGTGAAACAGGCCCTCGCTCGAATAAGTAATTGGCGCGCTATGCTATTAACTTTCCGAATTGGGTTTCGGATAATTCTCGTCCGGTTTTCGGTTATAGGCCAGCACCGTGGTCATTTACTAACGGGATATTTAAGTACAGCATAAGTACCTACGTTAGGTACTGCGTCCTGTGTACGTACGTACCTACACAAAATGAGGTAGAGTAAAATAAATAAAATATGCTTGGACAATTAATTCACTCAGCGCCATCTAGCCCCAAAGTAAGCAAAGCTTGTGTTATGGGTGTTAGGTAACTGATAAACTACTTATATACTTTTTTAATACACACTTATTATACATACTACACCCAGACCCGTAACAGAAATTATAATTCATAATTTCAATTTATGCTCGGCCGGGTATCGAACCCGGGACCTCTGCGTGGCGAATGGCATGTTAACCAACTGAACCACTCAGGTCGTCAGAAATCAGTCAACAAATGTAGAAGATACAGCGAGTGGGAAAGGATGATTTATCGGGTCGGTTCTGCAAAGATTAGCGGAGCGCTGCCCGGTAACGGTCTGATAATTGTGGCTTATGCGACGGACAGCGACTGTTGATAATTAGTGATTTCAATAACAGTTTTAGAGAAGCTGCAGCGTAATAAAAATGTCGTCTGAACCTTAGTTCTGTTAATGCACTGTATTCCGTATCTTAATAGGATCCCTGTATTGTATAAATCAGTGCGTATAAATTATTACTCTTTACATATTCTCCGAGCGAGGCTTGTTAGTAAATCATTAAGTTAATGAAATATTTCAAGCGTTTTATAACGAATTCTCTGCAGCGAAAAACTAGCATACTTGTCACAGCCATAAGGTTTTAAGTCGCTTGGAGCCCTGGAAAGTGAGAGTTGAATTGAATGTATTGTCACAACAACAATCCAGCAAAATTGCGTTGTATAATTTTACACAGCTGGCATCCACAAATTTAATTGGTGTAGTAAACGGAGTGCCTGAAAAAATTAAGATTAACTTCTACCTTTATTCTCCTTGTTTTTATGTAATCGTGCACTAGTAAAGGTCGCGATGACCTACGCGGCGAGGACAATCAAAAACATTGTCACAGTTTACGGTTAACGCGCGACGTAAGAAAATTTGTCTCACTTTGGTCTCAGTGAACGACCTTGAATCGTACAATTAGTATTTTTCTTTCATTCACAGCCTGTTACGTGTGTTGCGGACGGCCTCAGTTTAATGAGAACAAAGATTTTGACATAATAATGACAATTCTATTTTCATTTCCAGGGTTCCGAAGTACCGAACCAACATGTTTTAAAAAATTATTGTCATATCTCTTGTGTTCAACGGTCCACAAGTCTGTCATAGTTGAATATATCGGAAACAATGAAGCAAGCGAAATGAACGTGTTTGTTTAAATGTTTCAAAACAATTTTAAAAGAGGCGGACAAGCTGATCTAAGCTTTTCCTGTTGTGTGTTTTCCTTAGGCTCCAAACCACCTGCCAAGCGGGGAAATTAAGGTAAAATCCTCCAATAATGTGGAGGGATTCAAGTCCTGCAGTGGACTGTTACGAGCTATTGAAGGTGCGATAGGTGATGGATGTTACATGGTTGCGTGCTAAATATATTGTATTGATCGCAGAACCAGTGTTTCACAAAATAAATAATCTTGAATCTTGAACGAACTTGGTTCTCTTTTATAAAAACTAGCGACCCACCCCGGGCTTCCGGAAGAAATTTTCTAACTGATGATGAAAACCGCATCAAAGTCCGTTGTGTCGTTAAGGAGAAGATAGCAGAAATACAAACAGATAGACGCGGAAAGCGACTTTATTTCTTACTATGCATATGTTAACGTACTGGGATCGGAACCCTCCGCACTTGATTTAGACTCGCGCTAGTCAGATTTTTTTATTATACCCATTTAAAAAACATTTCGCTTATCTCTTATAAAGCGTTATAAGCCAAGATTTGGCTGCTTGTAGACAAACCGCAAGGCATTTTATGTTAATACACTAAATATTATAGTACCTACCTAGGTAGGTATTATAGTAACTTTAACTTTCATCACAAGAAACAAGACACGAGAGATTTACCTACAAATGAATACCTAATATTTTCTTGCAATGTGGTTTTAATAGCTAAGTAGGTAAATACACAAATTCATCAAGATTTTCCTTAAAATTACACCGTTGTGACGTCGTACACGGTTTGTGGAACTGGCACATTAAATACCCAGAAAAACACGTGATCTGTTACCAATTACATGACAGGTAATTAGAGGTATGCGTGACGTTATACAAAAAGAAATACCAAGTTTATATTTGACTACTAAACACTGTTAATATTAAACCCAGATATAACAGTAAGATCCGTAATAAAAAGTTAATCGACGATGTCTAGATACTGGTTTAAGACGATGAAACTGAATAAAGATGAAACGTGCCATGAATAATGAACAATAACATTTCTAACTTAATACTCTGTAAGTTCAACAGCCTTCGACTAAACATTCCTCCTGCTTTGGCTGATAGCGCATGTTATTCAAGTGCCTTATTCTACCCACACTTATTGGTACCTAAGCACAAAAAACAACAAACACAAAAAGTACCTACTTACAATTAAACAAAAAATAAATGAACCATCTTTAATGGTTACGACGTATCAAGATTATTATAGTTTTTATGCTTAATTGTAGTTATGTGGGGATATTCTAGAAATTAGGAGTACCTAAATGACATATTTTCAAGATAGACAGTATGATTTTCGCAATCATAATTAATAGTCACCATACAATTCGCAAACGCATCACAAGGTTTTTTTTTATATCATATGGTAGGCAAACAGGCCTGAGGGAAAGTGGTCACCACTGCCTATAGACATTAGCAACACCAAGATTATCGCCAATGTGTTGCCCACCTCTATAATACGATGCTCTGGCAGCAAAAAGGCAAATGCCGCACAGGAAAAATCCTACACTGCCAAAGCACTGGAGACCTTACTCACTGGCCGAAACACAACCTTACTCACCGGTAGTTTTAAGTTAGTAAATAAAAAATAAAATTTGGTACCAACCCCAGTTGTTTTAGCTTCCATGGTTGCAATAAAAATTCAAACTAGTTGAGCATTCAAGAACTTTCACTGTGTATTAGAATTTGTAAAAATACTTTTTGTATTTATATTTATAAAATGAGAACGCTGGACATCGTTCAGTGCGCAGGCGCGGAGGGTCGAGGCGAGCGCGCGAACTGTCAGTGCGCGCGCTACTGTAACTGGCGGGCGGCGACAACGCGCGTGCCTCCGCGCCGCCGGCGCCACAGATGTTTTCTTCTTCTATCACTGTATTGACACTGACACTGTTTCGTATGTGGATACCAGTAGGTGACACTGCACTGAGGATTTTTGTACATATCGACTGGTACTCAGGACCAACACGTACGTAATAATCACCATGCCAATGCCAATGCACATTATTGGCAGGCAATGTCTTTCCTTCCATTTCTTAGCCGTAATACGCACTAGAAAGATCGAGTAAAAACGGATCATTTGGATATCTATCTATAGGTAGGTATCTATCTATATAGAGAAATCATTTAATATAATGTATTGTGATTATGCAAATGAATATTATAATTCAGTTTTACACATGACAAAAACTGTGAACTGAAAAAAAAAGGTGAAGGCAATAAACAGCAAACTTATGTTTAGTAAATGGGCGACAGCTCGAATAAGTACATAAAAGTAGAAACAAATTCAAATAGAGCTTATATAATTTGTATTATTTTGTATTGCAGAACGGGCGTATAATAATACTGTACAATTTGCTAGGTTAAGAATAACTCGAAGTTATTTAAACACGTTTGTGCTACAGTTAAATCGAATTTTATTACTAAAAGGCTGAAAATTCGATCCAGTTTCCTATCATAAACAACTGCTTGCAAAAGCGACGTCCCTACAACCAGAAAACCCTTTGGTTGAATAAATTTCAGCATTCGTCCTTTATCCCTCCTGCTGAAAGGCTTCCACCCGGAAACCAACTTCCGTGGCTTACCTGGAAGGCACTTAATAGGCTGCGGACCCAGTTGGGTACTTGGGTTAATGCAAAGAGAATATTTTCAAGTCCCCTATGTAAAGGAAAATTCTCCTTGGGAGTGTGGCGTATCTCCACAAACCATGGACCACCTCGTCTCATGCTCGGCGTGTCCTAAAACTTGCACAATGGAGGACTAGTTCGAGGCCAGTCCAAATGCAGTACCTATGCGTCGCCGAATACTGGGCGAACAAAGTGTAAGGAGGAGTTAAGTCCATCGACTCGATAAGAAGAAGATTAATAAGAAAATAAAAAATTGCACAGTTGTAGTAACATCCACATGGCAGATAATAAATAGTGAAACTGGAAAAGTCAAAACTCGCGAAAAAAAATATATAGTCAGTGTCGATCACAAAATCATTAAATGCGTCTTCTGCTCTCGCCGAATACTTGCTAAAACAGAATGTACTTGAGTATAACTTAGATTTTAAGTTCGAATTTATAACATAATATTAACTCTGTAATGTGTTATAAACAACGAATGTCTTGACCTGATGAAGCAAACATAGTAAAGTTATTCCATTGTTTAAAATAGGTAGATCATTAATATACCTAGCTAGCGCCTGCTGTAAATTTAGAGTTATATCTTGGCCAGAGGATATTGCTAACAATGTTTTATCGCACGTGCTGCTTGCGACGGTAACCCCTCGCTCGCTCGCGACTCTGAAATTCGACGTGCCAGTTTAAAATATTTTTTGCTTTTGTAGGGTGAAAACGATATTAAAGAACCGTTTGTAGGGGAAAGTTGTATAAAACCGGGTATGCGGGTCAAACCGGGTACGTCATTATTTCGGAAACTGGCATTGGTATCTATCGCTCTTATAGTGAATTGCGTACCTTCTGATAGCATGGCTGTTTGTAACAGGTATTTTGTCCGGAAATTTAGTTTTTACAGCTTTTAGAGATTGTTATTAAAAATCCCAAAAATTTTACCGATTTTCAGACTGATTTCGAGTACCGTGATTCAACTTTGCCTTTACATATATGTAATGATGAATATGTCAAAGATTAGGCATAATATTAAGAACAGTTTAATGGTGTTATAAAATGTTTGTCAAATAAAAATTTTTTTATGACATTTTGTTTGAAAATTGTATGTTCGGGGTAAAACCGGGTAGCATTATATGGGGCAATACCGGGTATAATTGTCGGTAACGATATTATGTCACCGATAGTATGTTTTTAAATGCAAATTGAATCCAATTGTTGGCCCTTTAGTGGACAACATTTTATATAATACTTATACAAATTGTGTATTTAAAAAATTAGTTTGCGCGCGAATGTTTTCGCGCATATTTCGGTTACCTACACCGTGCTTCTGCGGAATGTAGTAAAAAAAAACAAGAGTAACGATCTTCCATCCATTCATACATCCGTGTCCACAAACTTTCTTTTTCTCAATACTAGTAAGTAGAATAATAGGCATGGGGCACGATCGGGTATCACAAAAAAGCATACCCGGTAATACCGCACCTAGTGGGGCAAAACCGGGCAAATGCCATTTTTTGAGAAATCGTTATATCTGTAAATCTAATTGCTTTTGCTAAATTAATTGATTTAGTTTTCGGTAGGATAAAAGTGTATGTAGTCGTAGACAATTTTTTATTGAATTTCGTCCAACTGGAGCAATTCTAAAGACAATGAAACCTTATGGTCCGGTTCTGCCCCACGTTCATCTACTTACTTTCGACACTACGATCCCTTTAATTTCAATACCACATCAATTCCGTTTATTAGGTAGTCTACTGCAACGAGGTCGAAATGGTAAATACGCAAGAAATAACCCTTTCCTGGTCAACGAAGGTCTGCCTTTAGGGCGAGTAATATGTCCTTGCTTAGTTTAAAATAAAGTCGCTTTCCACGTCTGCCTGCCATTTTAATAGGATTTTCACTGTAATTTAAAGATTTTCGTCCAGAAGGTTTATTTATTATACCATATTAGGTATAATGGAGAAAACCCAGGAACACCCGTGCGAAGCCGAGGCGGGTCGCGAGTAATATAATAGATTTCCACTTAAGTAAGGGTAATTCGAAGTTTGTTCGCCTTCAGTTTAAATGAGATTGTATAAAAAAATGCTCGCGTCGATGTGCTTTTCTAAAGCATAGTAAGCGTCCATATGAAAGACATCAACGTCTATACTAAGTACAATTACAAAGTGCATTTAATTCCAGGAACTTTAACTGTCAATAATCTAATATAATTAATTATCTGTTCTGCCAAATTCTAGATCATGGTAAAGGCGTATGCGGACCCTCGCGCGCGGGAGCCCAACCGAGATATTGCCATGTCCATTGTTGTCTATTGTGAGAAACCCAAAGAATACCCATGCCATGAAAGTGCGGGTCGCTATTAAGCAATGAAAGTAGGTACCTGTCCTACCCTGCCGGGTACCTACCCTACCTATACTACACTTCAAAAGTCAAGAAATATATTTTTTTAATTTAAGTAAGTTATTTTCTTGAATGAAAACCTTGAAATGAAAAATTCCGGCGTGCGTGTTTATAATAAAGGGGTTGACCGATTCTGAAGATTGTTACTAAAATTCACCTGGACGGTTCATGCCCGTTCGGGGTCAACTGGGCCCACGAATCACTTAGCGCGCGGGCTCAGTTTACCAGTCGAAATCCAGAACACCGGGGAAGAAGGCGCTGGTAGCTAGGTCTACCAGAACCTGATGACAAAATGAAAAAATAAAGAAATATATGATTAATCACTGTCAAAATATCGGCGGGTGATTACGGCTGAATAGGTTACGTCATACGGGGATTATCCTTGATACTTTGTTCATTTAGAATAAGACTAGACCTAAATGTTTCGATAACCTAAAGATTTCGTTGCAATAATATTGCAACGTGACGTACATATTGCAAAATTACGTTACTTTACGTGTGCATATTTTGCGTTCCATGTTTTCAGTGTCCATTTTTATAAGCATAAGTAATACAACTATTACTAACCACGTAACTATGTAAAAAGATGCCACCTTTAATAAATTGTGTTCTCTGTCTTGTATGTGGGGTTGCAGACTCTTTTGAGACTTTGAAAAGAAAAAGGCGAATGTTCAGGTTTTAGGAGCTAAAACATAAAAAAAATCGATGCTCGCTCGGCTCGCTCACTCATTCATTACCTTATGTTATCTACTTTTATTATTTCCACCCCAGATGTTTAGAGTAAAAATTTAAAACATTTTGAAATTGCTGCCCTTACAAATTTTTTCATCATTCGAACCGTCCACGCCACTTGATCAATCATAATCATCGTCTTAGCGCTCATCCCGGCCTCTGCCAGGGTCCGTTTTCCTACTCATTCTTCTCCACTTCACCCGGTCTTCGGTATCCTCTCGTCGTAAACCGTTGGCTCTCGCATTCGACTCAGCGATGTCAATCCATCGCTTCTTGGGTCGCCTACCGCCTGCCGTACCGGCAGGTTCAGGCACCTATTTCCCACGTATCCCTGAGGCTTACGCAACGCGTGACCAAACTAGTACAGATAAGCCTCCTCGATCTTTAAGCGATACGCCACTTGATCAATCCGGATCCAAAGTTTCACAGAATCTTAATTCTCTTTTTTAATATTGCGTCTATTCTTTTGAAGTGCCTTGTCTTCAGCCACGAGACTACTATAGTCTCCTCCAGAATGTTCTGTGCTAATTGATTGGAGTGTCTCTGTAGCCTTTCCTTGTAACTATAATAGTATGCTATTACTTCTTCTCTTATGGTTGGAAGATCAGTGTACTCGTGTAGTTCAGTAAGTTTAGTGAACCAGGGTGCCTCTGGGATGGTTTTCAGTACCATATTCTAGCATTTCAACATTTGAGTTACTTGCAGATCCCCACAGTTCTACGCCAGACTAGCTTGATTATCGTTTTTGTTATCCAGGAAGAGTTTGGATTGTGACCAGATGAAGTATACTGTATAGACTTCTATAAAGTAGACTGCACTCTTTTCTTTTTGCTTTTATGTGGTTTGCCCAGGTAAGTTGCCGATCCAAGTGAAGGCCAAGATACTCGATTTAGTTGGACTCGCGTATACACAAACGACATTTATTTAGCCATTCAGTAAGTTTATTATAGTGGACTTGAAATTTTTCGAAACTTCCTCAGGGTCCTCATCATTAGCAAGGCTGGCAAAGGCAAGGGCATTAGCATAGGTGTCAGTAACGACTCCTACAGTTACTTAGAAGTTTGTAGTATAAATATAATACAAAACTGGGCCAAGCACTGATCCTTGTGGAACGGATGCTTTAATTTCGTAGTGTTGGGAAATAAATGGAAATAGCGATTTTCCATGTAGGGCTTCAGGATCATATACATAATGGTTAGGCAATTTGTTTTTAATTTGTACATTACTCCTAAATGCCACACTCGATCGAATGCTTGCTGGATATCAAGAAGTACGGTAGTATCGATAAAAGTCCTTCTTTTCAAAGGCTTCATTGATTTTGTTGACCGCTCTATTGGACTTTGTTCCACCATTGAGTGAGAATGTCTAAACCCACTGGTGTGCAGGGATAATTTGCTCGTTTTCTAAGGTAAGTTTCAGCCTACAGAGCAACACCTTTTCAAATATTTTTGAAATTAACGGCAGAAGGCTGATAGGCCTGTATGAACATGGTTATGTAGGGGGTTTGGCTCATTTAACAACCATACGGATTTGGGAGATCTTCCAGAGCTTTAGGTAAAATTTAATTCTTAATCATGCATTAAACAGGTAGGTAAGTAACGCCAAGGCTTTTTTGGTAAGATATTTTAAGAATTCAGCAGTTATTAGATCAAATCCTGGGGCCTTTTTGTTTTTTAAGTTCTATATTCTCTTGGTGTGACCTGTTTCAAATGAAGAGACATTCGTTGGTCGCTATTTAATACCGTTTCTACTTCTTTCTCAACTCATCCATATCTGAAGGGTTAGGAGTGAAGACAGTACTCAGATGGTTAGCAAAAAGTTCCGCTTTATCTTCATCAGAGCGGGCCCAAGGTTCTGATGCAGTGGTGGTACGAAATGTTTTGGTTTCTTAAATTCCTTTGTAATCTTCCATAAGGAGTAATTTTCCTGCTTTGAAACTGACAAAGTAGAGAGTTTATATTGTAGGGCTTCATTGCTATTTGTGTCGATGAGTTCTTCTAGCATTTTTTTTATTTTACTAAGTTTATTTTTGCGGGTTTCTGTTTGGTGCCAGATTTGTCTTAGTCTTATTTTTTGGTGTATTTTGTCTAGCACATTTGGTAGTATAGGTAAGACTGTTACTTTATTTGGCAGCCCGGCATAATCCGGATTTAAGGGGCCATAATATAACAAAAAAAATAAACCATGCTCGCTGCCCTCGTTCAGTCATTGGTTTATGCTACTTTACATATTCACGCCCATTTCAGTCAAAAAACGATGAATTTCGAACTCACTACGCTCGCTAATTTTTTTAAACATTTACACCTACCACGCCGCGTAATCAATCTGGATTTTAAGAGCCAAAAACACAAGGCAGCTCGATGCGCTCGCTGAGTCACTGATTTAAGCTATGTTTATCATCTTCACCCCAGTTTTTTGAGCCAATATTTCGCTACATTCGTTAATTTTATAATTTAGTTTTTTATTACGATTATTTAGGCGCTGTCCATATTGACCATGGTCGTTCGACGGGCGGTATTGAGGTCTCTAATTAGGACAGCACCATAGGATTGAAAGATAAAATGTAAAATTTCCGAGCTCCCTCATTCATTGATTTTTGTTACTTTTAACTTAATTACGCCAGCTTGTTAGCAGCTGGGTTTCATTCTCAAAAGGCCGTGTAGGCCTCTATCTATATAATATACCTATAGGCTTTTTTTGCGCTTGCCCCCGTACACAGAATCCGGGCTACGCCCTTGAGTGTTATTGCCACTCCTTCCAAACTTCATAACGCTACCATTTCTGTCTAACTGTTTAATACGGCTGGCGTCTCGGGTAAGCTAACCCTTAGCTCGATGGACACCAACTGATCTATTTATTTCTGTCGCCAATAACAATGATGCAGTGAAGGTTAAACTAGTCACTGTAATGAAGTGCATGAGGAAATCTGCTTACTTCATAGCATTTTAATATTCCAACAGCACTGAAGCGTGGGCGTAATTGTGTTTCTCTTGGTACGATTGTAACCTGTTACAGATGTCTAGGGCAAATGTTTACATTTGGTATTCAGAAGTGTGACTATCGCTGATTACAAACGTAGGTGCTGGAATATTCTGCTGTTTGTTAACTTAGCTGGTCTGTCACTTTGAGAAGATAATGATTCAGAAAGACGGAAGTGAAATCTATAACGGTAGTACCTATCTATTTCACAATTTATTGTGATCTCACTTAATAGTCAAAAGTTAAGTGCAAGGACTTTTACGATGGTCAATATTAAGAGGCAACTAAATTACGAGTTAATCGAATTCTAGACCTACAAAATTATCACCAGTAAATTTAAATTAAGGTATGTGTACAGCTCGAGATCGTCGGTGGCCTAATGGTTAAGGGGTCCGACTCGTCCGACCCGAAGCGAGAGATACCGCATTCAAAACACAGTGCCGCCATGTACCAGTTTTTTTTCTGGGTTACGTACACTAGTTGAACACTAACCGATGCTCTTACGGTGAGGGAAAACATCGTAATGAAACCTACGCATTCAGGCGAAAGAATATGTGACCATGATCCAATCTGGTCAGGTTCCCCTGTAAACAGGGTCACGGAGGTCAGATACCAGTCGCTCCACTGTAGTCAACAGATCTGCCAAATACTGGATCACGGTCAATGTGGATCCGGGGCACTCGAGAGCACAACCTTAACGCTAAGAGGGTTATTTTTAAATTAATGGCATATGACTCATATTGTGTGACGTATACACCGATTTTTGTAGTGACAGCATCACACAAAATACGCACATAAACAACAATACGCTAGTATAACTAGAACACTTCACTTAAAATAGCCACAGCGCTACTCTTGGCACTTTGTTTGTTGGCGTAAATACATGGGGTTTTAGGATATATGTTTGTTGGTGCACCTAAATAAGGCTTTTAAGAAAAAAATTGTAAAGTTTCCTGGAAAATCCAGGAAATCAATAACATCTATCGACAGGACGCGCGTCTATCTGGTCATCGAGTATGATTTTAGTTAAGTACGCGTGTCAAAAATTGCAATAAAGTAATAAAATGCGACACTGCAGTTAACGAATTTGTATTATTTGACGTATGTATTTTACGGTAGAGCCAAACTAATTCAAAATTAGGTATTAAAGAATATATTATTTGGCAGAAACTAAATTTTTAAGTTTAGTTTCTGTTTAAAAGAATAAGTAAAATACAAAACAAAATGATAAGTACCTCATCATCCTCCTTACTTTTCTTCAGTAACGTAGAGTCCGCTCCTGGACATTCTTCTATCTCCACTGTCATTGTTTTACCAAATAAGATTAATTTTACAACTTAATTTTTGTCCCACACTTTTACAACTCAGATTGTAATCACGTCCTAATTACTACTACCACGCGCATGTCTGATAAAGAGGAAACACGGTGACTGATAAAAAATTTCTGAATTACTGCTGATATACGCGTCAACCTGGTATTATATATACCTACGGAATCGTTGGTTAGCTTTACATAACAAGCATGCGCATGAAGGTTTAGTTAGTGTAGTGTTCTACCTTGCTTGGTCATACTGACGACGCTGTATGATTTAAAATACGTGACATGGTCTTATTTCAAAACTATGCTAAAGTTACATACATTTTTTTATATTCAATTAGCGAGTCTCCGTCTCTCTGGGGTCGGGGTTTCTCTATTATAGTGTACATGTAAACCTTTCGGAAGAAATTCTCTGAGTCATCATCACAGCCCGTAACAGTCCACTGCAGGACTTTGGGCCTCTCCCACGAAAGGGGAGGTTATTGCCATAATCTCCACGCTTGGCAGGCGGGTTGGAGATCGCAGTGTTTAAATATAACAATGGAAAATGCTGCTGCCCAATTTCCAGACTACGGAGACTCTTGATTTTTGGCCTCGAAAACATTAGTCGCCTTGTACGACACGACAGTAAAGGGTTGGTGCTATTCTACTCTGCCGGACACCACACGGCTTTCTCTGAGTGATAGTGTGAAAACCGCATCACCGCATCAAAACTGGTTGCGCGGTTACTTTAAGTTAGCGTATACACAGAGAGACAGACAGACGCGGCAAGCGACTTTATTTAATCACCCACGGTAACAATGTCTTCTAATCATCATTTTTATTCCCTTAATTATTATATTTATAATAGCCTTTAACATCGATTATAGGTTATTGAAACAGCGTCACTGTTAATGGTAGAAGATCTTACTGCACTGTCTCTGATGGCTGTAGAGGGAAAGACAGATTCGGTCTCCAGTGAACTGACAAGATAATTCGAACTAGATGGCGTTGGTCTCTTTTCGCGCGTTTGTCGGCTAGATCTTTACCCGAGGTATTATCGTGAATAGTCTCATCGTCAATATCTTTCACCAAACAGAGCAGAAGACAACTACAGCTAGGCTCTTCCAGCTAATACAATTAATAATAAATGAGCTTTCAATAGTATAAGAAATCGGAGTGACTTTGAAAGTAAAAATAAATTAAACCGAATTTAGACCGACTATACCAAATCATCATCATCATCATCTTGGCGTTTGAGGCTCGGGGTCTACCTTGCGATTATTAAGTAATAAATAAGCTTATTGAAGTAAAATATGTTAATTAACCCCTGTCATTTCAAAATATGTGCAATCGTTTCAAATATTTTTAACATAGAACCTCCTCCTTTTTGAAGTAATTGGAAAACATCCAACTTTAACTGTGTATAATTTGCATTTAAAAAAAAATTAAATATACTCATCATTATCATCTTCGTGTCAATATCCCGGTTATGCTCTCGAACACGAGGGCCCGGGTTACGCCTTTTTTAAATACTTATCCTACAAAATGTTAAAAAGTCATAAAACAGGAGAAATTGTCTTAGCTCTAGTCTTCTTATCTACTAATCAGACTAAACATTTTCATGACATATCTGACTGTTACAAACAAACTTTTCAAACTTAGCAAACAACAGTGTGTTTGTCGCCTGTACGCGAATGATTGATAAGTTATAATGTTTTATTTATTCTATTTAGAAATGAGATCATTCTAACTTACCAATCAATTTAGTCTTATTCTTTTAATTCTTATTCAAAATAGAATAACAAAATACACATTCCGTTAATGACTGATTAGTAATCTACCAATAACTACCCATTGCTAATGGTCGCCAGGGCAAAAGCTAAACCGTTACAAAACTATTTCCACGCGGACGAAGTCGCGATAAATAATATATTGTTAGTATAATGTTTTACGAATATAATATTTTGAATGCGAATGTAAAGCTCAAAAAGAGAAACAACTTTTTCTTAAAGAAACCGCACTTTGCGACATAATTGATCGCGGTATTCATCAGTTTGGAATTCAACACTGCCTGGCACATTTTCACCAATCTAATAAAAAGTTAATGTATTGCTTGAAGTCAGTTGTATATTGATATTTCGCATGCAGAATTTTTTCCATTTTCGACTTCGACTGACGTAAAGTTTTATTTATATTCAGGCACTAAAATAGGAAAGCTTCTAAAACACTTTATACTTACTTTCAACCTGACACTACTTGCATGTGTTTGTTAAACATACAACGGAGATAAGACTATTTGTTATTTGCTAGATATTACATACAGTCATCTTGATTTGAAAAGTTGCACCATATTATTAATAACAATGCAATACTTAACCGAAACGTAAGCAATTAGTATTAACTACATTCATTGGTAGACAGGAAGCCTTTATTCGATATAATTGTACTATAAATGTTCGGAGTGTATTAACCGTATGTTTAAATGGATGGCCAAATGTTTAAACGTTTGTAAGCAGAACAGATAGATATTGGAGGACATTTTGCGCGCCCACAACAGTGTCGGTACCGTGCCGAGGACGTCGCCGAGGCTGCGGGTCCATAAGATAAAGAATTTAACAATGAATGGGTTTTTGTGTTTCTTCAACACCGTTCTGATCGGTTCCGATGGCTCCCAAGAGCGGTTTTGCATACCTGCGGTGGAGAAGGCGGTGTTCTGATTTTAGCGAGGTATAGTGGTAATGGGATGAGGAGTGCATGAGGTGAGGTGGGCTAGTAGCCGCCGCAGTAGAAGCAGCAGTCCTGGCGGGGCGCGGCAGGCACTAGCATCGTGGGGTACGTCTGCGTGGAGACGGTTATTTTCGTGAACGGGTTTGCCGGCTCCTTGATAGCCCGCATCCGAAGATCCAATGTTATCCTCGCCAGCTTGTCACCCTTTTCTTCCTCTTTACGAATTTGCAAGAAATACGGACGTACGTCGTTCGAATACATTTTTGCATCTACTTTTTAAATTTATACGATTTTTTTTATAATAGTTTTGTTGTATTACAAAATTATTTACCTGATTTTCTAATAAATGCACGTTATCTTAAAAAAATGATTCAGTGACGTACAATAGTTTTGATGTTTGACTTTATAGGTCAATATTTTTTATCGAGCATAGTCATAGATTCTCACTGTCGCGTCTCCTTATCTCGGAATTTTCAATAAATTCACCCATCAATAATCAAGCTCATTCATTGATGAATGGTTTTTCGAGAAACCGTTCGGGATTCATCGAGCGGCACCCTTGCGGCACCGTACTTTTATGAAAAGGTACCGTGAAAGAAACTATATTTTTAGCTATAAGATGCTATAACTTTGTTAGTGTTAGTCTTGTTGGTTGTCCTAAATAAAAAATAAAATAAAAAAAAGACTTTAGTGAGACCAGCGCCATCAGCAACGAGCGCTACAGGTCAATGACAATTTTTTTTACCCAATTTGTTTGATATGGACGTGGCCGCATGACTGCTGGTTGGCTCTTCGAAAATGGTTATGGCTTTATCCTCAGTTTATATTCATGGGGTCGTTTCGGCATGGTGTACCGCTGAACGTCGAAACACTACTCCCCGAGGCCAAAGGTCTGTAAGGCAAAAATCCTTCACGTGGTTTCCTGAATCCGGAAGGAAGACTCGGAAATCGATGTCAATGTAAAACGGTAGCAACTTATGTATAGGTTGAGAGCTATCTCCTCGTGGCTACATTACATGAAAAAGAAAAAATACTTAGCACATCTATGGCGGCATCTATCATATAAAATCGATAGCGGGAGTTTCGAGAAAAGTGCCTGTCTTTTACACATTTGTATGACAAATGCCGTATCCTTTGAACCAGCAGCAACATGGCAACGAAGTATACTTCGTACCTATAGGTTAAGCACCGTCAACTATCTTCATATTCTGCAAGACATCAAAATCTATCCCGGCAGTGCCTTTTGCAAATTTTATGACAAATACCGTATTCCTTGATCAACAGACGTTACGAAGTATAGGTTGAGCATATTACTATCTATACTCTTATGTCGCACGACATCAGAATCGGTCCCGACAATTCCAAGAAAAAGCATTAATATTTTCTTCACTTTCCTACTGATTTTGATGTGGTACGGCATACGATTATAGTAGGTAATGCTCAACCTATAGATACTCGGTAACCACGTCGCTGCTTGTAGAATACAGCACTTGCCATACTAATGTGGCAAATTAATGTTTTTTCTCGAAACTGCCGGGACAGACTTTCCCTAATCAATAAGTCATGACCGTACTGTTCCTTTACTATCCGTACTTTGCCGTGTGGTGTCCGGCAAAGTAGAATAGCACCAACCCCTTACATTCATGGGTGTCGTACAAGGCGACTAATGTTTTCGAGGCAAAAGATCAAGAGTCTCCGTAGTCTGGAAAATGGGCAGCAGCATTTTCCATTATTATATTTAAACACTGCGATCTCCAACCCGCTTGCCAAGCGTGGAGATTATGGCAATAACCTCCCCTTTTGTGGGAGAGGCCCAAAGTCCTGCAGTGGACTGTTACGGGCTGAGATGATGATGATGATGATGATGTACTGTTCCTGGTTCATACACCTTAGGATTCGCCTAAGATTAGTGCAATCGGGCATTACTATCTGTGATAGATAACGAAATGGCAATAAAACTGAAGGGCAAAATCTAATCATAGAGAAAATAAATTATAAACAGAAGCAGAGAGTACATTTCGAGTTTAAATACGAGACAAAATGTCACACATCTCTATAGAACACACACTAATGCAAATGCAGGGACGGAACAAGGCAGTTCATCTGCAGATAAGTTATATTATATAAGTTATATCCTTATAATTTAATATTGTCATTATAATAAAAGGTAAGGTATCTAGTGAATCAAACCCATGCCCTGATACCTACCACCGTCTTTTCGATCTCTCGATCCTACATACCGTGAATCAGCACTGCTTGCTTTTGCAAAAAGGAGGGTTATGATTTTGACCGGTATTAATATTTATTTGTTGCCTCATAACTTCTAAACTAAGTAGGTGCCTATTTACTTATCGTTAGGAGCGTCTTCATTGTTTACAGATTGGCCTATGTGACTTCACAAATTGAATATGATGCCCTCTAGAGGACATAGTCATGAAAAAATTAATAATAATGCAAAGGATAGGTACATTAATATATTAAACAGGCAGCATATTCTTTATTTTCAGTAAAAATTCATATAATGCTGGTGCACCAGGACAGAAGGGACTTATATCTAATTATTATCTTGTTCTTCAAAATGTTTACAACGCAGCACTTCCAATTTGCAACTCGGACATCACCATGTCTGGTCTTTAGGAAACCTAGAAAAACAAATATTTATGTAAATAAACGTAAATACGCGATTAATCCGTTGTTTCATAAAATTTCTAAACATTTAAAATGTCATCTAGGTACATTTTTGGTATGAAACCCTAATTGAAACTTTTGATTTTTTTAGTCTGGCAAGATAAAAAAACAGGACACGCCGCCGCCGTCTCTGTTCCCGCTGTCCCTCTCGGCTCGGATTAGTTCGTCTCTTTACCCATGACAACGCAAAATAGACAATAGTGTATGCACATAAGGTTGCTTTTCGTAATTGTAATTTTGAAGAGTTTTCTGTCCTGTTAAATATGATAAGTCCATGAGGGAAACAGCTCTGGAGTTGTCTGTGGAAACGTACGGTGATGCGGATCTACAGCCACGCGCTTGGATGCGTTTTCCGCAGCTCCTAGCATAGCATAGCATAACGCAGCATCGCGTTCCAGTGTGCGAATCACATCAATGTTGTACAAAAAGCTAGTACCTAAATTAGGATTTCTGATGGCTGCACACTTCCTGATTTTACTAGGCCACGGCACATGCGCAGATTAACGTTTTCTACTGCGGACACAGTGTCCACAGGTCGTTAAAATTGCCCTTTCCTACACAAATTCCCCCATATTCATGTTCTTCAAAGAAAGTCACTCATTTACCAAAACACGTTAAAACAATAACGATTTATTCATCGAATTGAAAATGGCAAGTGGTTTAAACAGATTACGAGATAGATAGATAGCCGAAGTGGCCGTCGATTAACGTAAAGGTTAACCTGTTGTACATTGACACCCTTTGTACCTAGGACAAATCTCAATTTTTCGAAATTTTTCGACTTTTAAAGAAATTTTATCTAAGACATGTCACGAGCATCTTGTACAATTCCAACGAGATTACTAAGCAGAAAACAAAAATTTCGCTGAAAGTGGCTATTTTCCCAAAATTGCCCATATTTTACCGGTTCCAAGACCTTTCTGCCCTTTTTACATAAAAATCCTAAAATTGGGCAATTGCTCACTGAATACTGATGTCACTTCTGGTTTTATTTGTGCGCATGCGTAACTTTAAAGATTTATCAGGGCAAATTGGACTGCACCATCTATATTTTGTTTCTGTTTTTAATTGTGCCTAAGTCTAGAGTCTCCAGAATATTATGATTACTGGAAAAAGAAGATTGTTTGTGACATTCACTTCAAAGATGGTGACAGAAACAGGAATAAACGCCTTAATGCCCTTGCAGTGCCAACCCTTCATCTAACAGGTATGTCTTACACTTCATCATCGCACATAATCCACACTATCCAACTCAGTGGGGTTGACAAAACACCACGACATTTAACTATCACTCATTTTACGAGGTATCTTTGTAGTCATTCACCCAGTCCCGGTTGTGCCCGGTCCGCCTTACTGCTACTCCTGGCCCACCTCGCTCGGTCTTCGCCATCCTTGGTGGTGAGTTTATTGGTATGCATGTCATTCTTGACTACGCTTCTTGAGCCGGCCGACTAGTAATTTACTAAATTACTACTATTATTATTATTTATATACACTAGCAGTTGTAAGCTGATACGTGTATATCACAATATTTAGTTCTTGTAATGGTTTATTTAAAAATTGTAAATGTGACCGACTCTACATACAAAAGGAAGTCATGTTTGAGAGTGTTTTTAAACTTCAGAAATCATCCTCGGTGCAAGCTTTATAATTGTTATTTCTGTTTGTAGTTGAAGTATATGAAGCAAATTATAGGGATGTGTTAAAATGGAAAGCCTTATACTTATAGAAGCTGTTTTATTAGAAAAATAATTCGTGACCGACACTACAGACCAAAACGTGACCGACTTAACCGTCACTATGGCTCGCAAAATAATGAATATTTTAAATGAAACAATAGAAACTTATAATACAGTACATAAGATAGGAAGTTAGAAACAGTTTTCAAGATATCAAATCAACTAACAAATTCTAAAATGCTATTTTAGAGTTGAATTACAATATGCAGAAAATCTCTATTAAAATGTTATAAACCAAACCTAAAAATCAAATAAAAACAAAATATTGCTAGAAACAAGAATAATAAAATTATTTCGAAAACACTTAATTTTTATTAAATTACGTCTTAAGATTTTTCATATTCGTTTACGAAACTTGTGATTTCAAATAATTTTCTAGCTTTTAGCTTCTCTTTCTGCTTTATTTCCCATTCTGCTGCTGTTTAATCCATCTACAAAAAATACGAATGAAACAAATGATGATACAGAGCCTGACCGACTCTACAGTGAGACCAACACTACCAAAATGTTTCAAGCCGCCAAAGATAAATTGATAGAGATAATAAACTCCTAATGCCGGTATCATGTCAGTAATTTAGTCAAATAGGACAATTAAATTTTTAATAATGTAGAATATTATTTAAAAATTTTGAGAAAAAATTCTGTTTATTTCGTGACGGACTCTACCTGTCATCATCGTAGTCTTATATATCTCTAGATATCTCTAAAGAACATATTATCTCTTATTAACCTAATGTATACATACATTTTAAATTATTTATTGGTAAGTCGTTACATAACGTATACGTAGCAAATCATTACAATAATTGTAAGGCTGCTAATAAAAGCCAAAACACCATGTGGTGTCCGGCAGAGTAGAATAGCACCAACACCTTACACTCGTGGGTGTCGCATAAGGCGACTAATGTTTTCGAGACAAAAGATCTGGAGTTTCCGTAGGCTGGTTAAAATAGGTAGCAGCTTTTTCCATTGTTATATTTTATGTATCACTGTGACCTCCAACCCGCCTGCCAAGATTATGGCAATAACATTCCCTACCGTGGGAGAGGCCCTAAGTCCTACAGTGGACTGTTATGGGCTGTGATGATGATTATGGTAGTATGTACAGAAAGCAAAACATTAACCTACACGAAACCAGTTTAAAATGAGCTAGTATCTCTTTATCTAGGTTTTGTAGGTTTATGTCTTCCTTTTTATTTTTTGTATGGGTTGCTATTGTAGAAGGCAGCACATCAATCTGTCCAAAACCTATACTGTATACTTTTACTTGTGTTTATATGAAATCATGTTTCTGCCGTCCCCAGAACCTATGATAATGGATACGTGTCCACCTTCAAGATCAGCAAGTGTGTTTTTTTTTTAATTTTATTTACATTTATGTGTTTCCTTTATAAACAGAGTGTTACATAATATAATGTATGAAGCCGTGAACTGGATGGAGTGCAGAACGTATTAAAACGATAGGTACAATTATTACTGTAGTACATGGATAGTTGTACCTATCGTTTTACTACGTTTAGCACTCCATTCAATTCACGGCTTCATACATATATTATGTAACACCCTGTATAGATTACTAGCTGGCTCGTCGCCACTTCGTTCGCGTGTAGACCTAGGTACCCTATCAATAAACCTTTCTCTTTAATCATTCTCTATATTGTTGAAAACCGCATTAAAACGTTTGCGTAGTTTAAAATATCTAAGCGTACATACATACAGATAGAGGGACAGACGGCGGAAAGGGACTCTGTTTTATTCTATGTATGGATAATATTAGACAACGCAGAGTGTATAAACCAACTCTGATTTGGTTTTACTTGTGTTTATAGGAAATCAAGTTTCATCCGCCCCAGAAACTATGATCATGGATACGTGCCCACCCTCAAGATCAGCAAGGGAATATATATCAGGCAAGTGTGTTTTATTAAGTTTAATTTATAGTTTATAGATTAGTAGACGTACCCGCGACTTCGTTCGCGTGGGCTACAGGATGTTTAGTATGTCTAATATTAAGTAAAGTGGTTTATGCGAGTAGTTTTTGTCATATCGATTGTAAAACAGTGTCATTTCGACAAGGCTCTCCTCGTTTGGTAGTGGGGCCAAGATTGGGCAGTTCCACTGCAGTCTCCGAAATGTATCCAGTAACAAAGAAGTAGACCATACATACGCTCGAAAAACATAACCCTCCTTCTGTCGCAGTCGGGTAAAAACCGATAGACAAAGAAATACTTATTGCGGCGATGTTCCAGGTTTTAAATTTAGAGTTTTGCCTAAGAGTAAGTAAGCGTCTTATTCCTCGCGTATCCCTACCCGCCTCCTTCATTCTTGTCCCGTTGGTGAGTAAGTTTAGAATATAAGGAATAGGGTTTTCATATAAAAATATCATTTGGTAATATCTGACTTCTTTCGAATGGTCAGACCCTGACAATAGACGCATCCTAACTCAATGTATACTCAATGTAGGTATGTGTGTGTTAGTGTATGTGTGTGTGTGTGTAATCGTGTTGTCTGTTAAAGTAGGGCTCAAATTTTCGAATTCGCATCGCATGTAAGTACTAACTGTTTATCCGGGTCGTAGTGAGCTAGAACCTTGGAGCTCAGCATCAGCCGCTTCACATCCTCGAAAGTCTTTGCCCAGCACCACGGAACGCCTTTGCATAGCAATTTCTGCAGCGGGTGCAGTACGTCTCTTAGTCGGGGAATGAATTTGGCATAAAAATTGACTATACCTAAGAAAGACTTCAACACTGTAACATTATAGGTGCCGGCAGGTCTTGAATCGCTGTCAACTTTTCGGAATCTGGCTTTATTCCGTATTTATCTACGATAAACTCCAAATATTTTACCTCCTTAGCTACAAGCGCATTTATTTAATACCTTTAGACCTAAATCCTTAGATTTCTTTAGAAAGGCTTCTATTGTTATATATTATATTTGTTTTTAATGTGAAATAGGGTAACGTATATAATTATTGGCACTCTAAGACAAATTTTCACTTCATTTGTTAATTATAATTTTAGTAATAATTTTAGTTTTAGTATTTAGAAGTAATTTATTAGTTTAAATGTATTCTTTGATTTGTTTTTATTTATGCAAAAAGATATTTATAATGAAAATGAAACGTTTTTATTCAAATGAAACAGAAAACTTAAAAAAACATTCAAAAGTACAGTCATTGGCACTCATAGTACAATCATTGGCATTCCAATTACTAGTGATTGGCCCTTCTTTTTCCTATCTAATTATGTCACATTTTTAATAGTAGATGTAAGATGTAGGGGACGGTTAGCATAGGGTAAAGTAGAAGTAGGGTAAGGGTAGGAGACCACGAGAACGAAGTCGCACCGCAAAAATAGTTATATGTAAAAATCAATTTACCCAATGTATGTACGTTCATCTACACCTTTTTGACTAATTTGTTTATGTTGGGTTTGTACTAAGCCGTTTTCAAGACTAGCTTCCTAAAAATTCCCTTAAATTTGGTAGTCACACGACTGAAACATTATAATGTAGATTACATTACATTGCAATCTACATAACTTACATTGTTTTAAATGACACACTGAACGCGAATGTTGAGTAACCAATATGGGACTCATATTAGAACAACCTATTTTATGTTCACTGTTTAGTTTATAATGCAACAATATGTGTTCTGCAGGTGTACCTTACCTAAATAAATAAATACGCAAAATAATCATCTTGGCGTTACAGTCCCGGTTGTACTCTCCCCAGGGACCAGGGTCCGCCTTGCCCATGATCCAGATTTTGGCAGATTATCCAATTATAATTACAAATGGAGCGACTGGCATATCTCACCTCCATGACCCTGCTACCAGGGGAACCTGACCAGATTGGATCATGATTACACATTCAGTCGCCAGAATGTGCAGGCTTATCACAATGTTTTCCCTCACCGTAAAAGCATAGGTTAATATTCAACTAATGTACTCAGAAAATAATCATTGGTACATGACGGCAGTAGGTTTCGATCCCGGTACCTCTCGCTTACGAGTCCTCTAACCACTAGGCCACCGACCGTTTATTTCAATACAATTTATCACTACATATTATAAAACAAAGTCCCACGCGGCGTCTGTCTGTTTGTTCGAGATAAACTAAATAATGCTAAATAAAAACCGGGCGAAGCCGGGGCGGGTAGCTGGTTTTAGATGTATTATATTACAACGGTTTTTTAATGTTAGTGCTCTTTAGGGCTCAATTTAGATTAGAATGATAGCAGTTAAGCAAATTGTAAATTGCGTTTAAATGCTGTTTAATGATCACAGGTTTGCCATACAACAGCAACAATGGGTTTGCCTTACAGTCAAAAGATTAAAATCTATAGGAATTTTTGAGGAAGCTTTACATAAAAACCACTCATTTGTCAAGACCAATTTCATGCTGAAAATTATCTCCCGCACTTCCTTTTAAATTGTTTTGCCCATTATTTAATATTTTTTTTCAAAACTAACGAAAATAAACCATCCTACAGAAATCAAATTGTTAAGTTGACAGATTTTTTTTTAAAAGCTATTCGGACTTATAAAATAGCGTGGTTTTATTATAGACGTAAAATCTCTTTACTCCAAACGAAAAATCGTTTTGTAATTTTCAGATTTTACTCGAATGCGTAATACGTAAATAAAAACCATAGAGAAAAAATTGTATATACAGAAAATAAAAACGCACTCGTATGTAAACTAAAAATCGGCTTTATTATAATGGCCACTTTACGAACAAATTTGTTGTGTGCTCGTCTATTGTATTTCGTTCGCCACCTCCACTCACAGTTCTAGGTATAGGTCTAGCATATTCAGCTAGATGATTGTTGTACATAAAATAAATACGTGCGGTCACTCGATATACGCCCAGGCTTATGGCATGAAGGTACACTAATGGATACCTTGACAATAACTGTAGTTATTATGGCTTTATAAGACGGTCGTAAGGCCCATAATAACATATGCCTCCGCAGTGTGGCACAGGAAAGCTAACCAGGAAACTGCTACAATTAAGCTAAGCGGCATGCAAAGAATTGCGTGTCTCTTGGTCACAGGAGCTATGTCAAGTTCACCTGGTAAGGCCCTGAATGCAATGCTGGATGTCCCGCCCCTACACCTGCATGTACGGATGGTGGCGGTAAACAGCATATACAGGCTAACCACCCTGGGAGAAGGAAACTGGCTCTCAAAGTCACTAAGATCGTTCCAGGACACTGTTATGGGCAGCAACATACTGAGTATGTACACTGACTCAATGACAAAACAGAGCAGCTTCCCGAAACGATACTCTGTGGAACTTTTATCCAGAGATGACTGGCTTAAAAGCCAAGTAGCCGATGGGTCCAAATCAGGTGCTCATATAGGGTGTGGAATATACGGAGAGCGGCCCTAGGTCAAGAAATTCCTAAACCTGGGCATTTGCCCAGGTTTAGGAATGAAATATGGAGGTGTATTTACACCTCCATATTTCAGGCCGAGGTGTACGCTATTTTAGAATGTGCGGACATAAACCTCAAAAAGAGATACATGAACCAGTGTATTTATATACACTCAGACAGTCAAGCAGCTCTATTGGCCCTCTCATCAGACTCTGTGAGTTCAAGATTGGTGCTAAACTGCGTGAAGGTCCTCAATTCCTTGGGTGAGAAAAACCAAGTGATCTTGCGCTGGGTCCCAGGGCATGAAGGGATCGAAGGCAATGAAATTGCGGACGAACTCGCGAAGGCTGGTAGCACAACTACGACATATGGTCCAGAACTATTCTGTGGCATACCAAATAGCCTTGCAAAATTGACCCTTCATATAAACTTTAAAGAGCAATCATTAGAGCACTGGAATAATCAGCCAGGCATAACATATTCTAAGGCATTAGTCAAACCCTATAATAGGCGGCATGCCAAAGAACTGTTACTACTTAGTAGGAATAACTTGCGTATCCTGACAAGGGCACTGACTGGCCACTGTGGGCTGAACAAACACATGTATAACTTGAAGATCAGCAGAACAAAGGACTGTAGATTCTGCAAGGAGGAGGACGAAACGCCTCTCCACCTGATCTGCAAATGTGAGGCCCTGGTGCGCAAACGTAGCAATCATCTGGGTAAACACCAACTACTACCCGACGAGATGCACGAAATCAGTACTAAGAACCTATTACAGTTCATAGAAGCTATAGGAATTAGTACTGAATTGTAGAAAGAGGCGATCACAATAGATCAGTAATGGTCGCAGTGAAACTGGGTCTGAAAAGCCTTGAAGAGCCCACCGTTAAAAAAAAAAAAAGAAACTGTAGTTATTGGTACAACATCAGTATATAGTGATTGGCACACCTTTTAGTGTAATGATTGGCAGTGCCAAGAATTCGTTGCCAGGTGATTTTATGTATTTGAAAACTATTATTTTATTCTATTCTAATTTTGACTTCTCAAAATGTTAAAACATAAAGCAACAATAAAATAACAAATTTTTGTCATTGGCATACCTACGTGCCAATTAATTGGAGTTTAGTTATGTAAATGCTTCTAAAAACCAAATAAAATTATTGTTTATTTATAAAGCTAAACGTAGAAAGTAATTATCTACATGAAATTTAACCCAAAACTTAAAAAGATAGTTTTTAACATACCTGATCGTTGTTGAATCCGTTAGAAACTCCATAAAACGCGCGTAATCTCCGGACGACTCGACTTTTTTTTGTTTGCTATGTCTTTAGTTATGTATGTTCAAAAATTACCAAGAACAGATTATTATGTTGCCAACGAAGATTTGAAACCGAATATCAATTTGCTTTAATTGATACACCGATTCTTATTATTTGTGTTGAAAGTTGCATGTGCCAATCACTAGTATGGTGCCAACAATTGTATATCTTACCCTACTATCTGGCACACCTGTGGCCGGACCCGCCGCGTCCAGTGCGAGCCGAGAGCGCCTGCACCGCGCTCACCGCGCTCGCCGCGCCGCGTTCGGCAGCTTCCAGCGCCTTCACGAGACAACAATCGCTGCCGAATTAGGTCTCTAGCTATGCCCCACACAAACTGATCGCGTAGATTGTCACCTAATTGCGAGCCAAATTCACAGTCTTTAAACATTTTTTTAACACTGCAATGTACTGAGTTATATTTTCTCAAATTTCTTGACGTCGTCGTTGGCTAAGCCCTCCTTGGTCTGTGCGCGCATCATGTAAAAACCGCTGACCAGGTTTTGATAGTGTACAACATAAAATCTAAATCATGTTACATCTAATTCGTTTAGGTAAAACCAGAGATACAGCTTAAGCTCTGCGTAGTACTAGCATTCATACTACAATAAAGTCATTTAAAATGGTGATTAGGGCAAAAGCGAAACTGTCATAAAAACTAATTCCACGCTGACGAAGTCCTCTGATTTTGCTTTTACTTGTGTTTACGGGAAATAAAGTTTCTGTCGCCACAAAGCCAATGACTTTTATTTATTTAATTTACTACATATTTAGTTTATAGGATAGCTCTTAAGGTTTGCTATCAGGGCACAGCCAATGTTAGCGCAATAAACGAGCTGGTACAAGAGGCAAAAAATGAGTTCCTCCGTATGGCTAAAGCGTGGCGCTATGATTTTTTTGAAGTTAATAATCACCAAATCATTCCACTATTTGATGTCCTACATTTATTGAAAGGACTGCGGAATAATTTGTTGACTACAGACTTAACGTTATGATGACAACGGTATGCGAAGCCGACAAAAGCCTCGGTGAATTAAGTCTACTTCATAAAATCACGGAGGAACACATAAACCCAGATAAAAATTAGAAAAATGAAAGTTGCCCCAGCTGCACAAATTTTTAGCCACAGTGTTGCTTTGGTGACTGAGCACTTGGTTAAGAGAGGCCTTGTAAATGAGCAACGTAACCAGCTCATAATAATGAATAATAATTTATTCGATTCTTTGATCTTTACACATGCCAAATTGAAAAATATATAAGGATACATTAGGATTATTGATACATATTTTTGTAAGCATCTGAGCTGTTTTTATTTATTGTATAGACGGATGAAGTTATAAGTAATATTAATTATTGTTAATCCTGTCAAATTTAATCAATGCAAACCGTATACAAAATCATCACCGAAGAATCACCGGCTGCAATTTTAAGAGAATGTTGCAGCTACAAAGACGCGACGTGCGCATTATCCAGGGCGCCGCCTCCCTCATTATAGACTCCTTGAATTAATTAAGTTTACTTTTTTCAATTGTATTCTGTTTTCAAGCCGTAGGTCTTAGATGCGTTAATTGTAATCTTTAAAGTTTATGTTTAATTATGCCAAGGCTAGGCAGGATACAGATGTTTCTAAATAATATAATAATTGAGTTATGCTAACATAACAGTAAGACCCTTCGCTGTATGGTTGGTTATGGCACTTGGTTTGGAGTTTGTAGAGTAATTATCTCCACAGGTTTATGGTCGGACATAATGTTAAATTGTTTGCCCACCAAATACATATACAACGTCTCACAAGCCCTGACTGTCGCCAAAGCTTCCTTATCAGTTTGGGAATAACGCTGTTCAGTTGGGGAAAGTGCTTTACTTATGTACTTGATAATAAGAGGCTGCTTTTCATCTCTTATAGTTTTCATCTCTTTGTATTAAGACCGCAGCTATGCCTACTTAGCTTGCATCTGTGACAAGGATTGTTTCTGCATCTTTGTCACTCGCAATAACTCTAGCTCAATTGATGTTTGTCTAGTCAAAAGGCAGGGTCCACACCTATTATAGACCAACACTTGCATATGCTTACTTTCATGTATCTGAGGAGAGAAACAAAGTTGAAAATATTCCCAACTTATTTATTTCTTTTCCCCCATGAGCAAAAAATTTCTTCTTATTTTTAACTTAAATTCACAGCAATAGCCAGCCTTTAATAACGCTTTAAATGTGTTTTTGTCTATATTGTTTACGTATGCCCCCGAGTCAAAAATGAACCGGCAAGCTAATTTCTCTCCAATTTGTAATCTTACACTTATTGTCTGAGCTATTTATAGTTAAACAAAAATTATGGCAATTCAACAAATATGTACTTATATTTTAAGTGTATTTAAATGCTGTGAAACTGTAATAATAAAAAAAGAGAAAACAAAAAGAAAAAAAAGCTACTTACCCTCAGGTCCAGCACATCTACGCAGGTGATGTATCTAGCAGGTGTAAATACAGCAGGTCTAGCAGGTAATGTAACAATCTACAATCGACCGAAATATCAGCGGCATTTAGCGTTATTTTTTAAACTAATAGTAAAAATGTTCCCGCAAGAGGGCGCTTTAAGTTCCAAAAACATCCGAAAGATGGCGCTGCATAATGTAAGTTCCAAAAATCCGATAGATGGCGCTGTACTAAAGCGTAAAATATTTGAACAGCGCCATCTATCGGAATTTTTGGAACTAATAGTAACAATGCGCCCCGTGAGAGGGCGCTTTTAGTTCCAAAAAATGCGATAGATGGCGCTGTTTACTATTAGTTCCAAAAAATCCGATAGATGGCGCTGTTTAATATTTGTTTAAAAAAACCGATAGATGGCGCTGTTCAATATAAGTTTAAAAAATCCGATAGATGGCGCTGTAGTAAAACGGAATATATTTATACAGCGCCATCTATCAGAATTTTTTGGAACTAATAGTAAAACTGCGCCCCGCGAGAGGGCGCTTTTAGTTCCAAAAAATTTGATAGATGGCGCTGTTTACTATTAGTTCCAAAAAATCCGATAGATGGAGCTGTATTTTATATTACTACAGCGCCACCTATCGGAATCTTTTGGAACTAATATTAAACAACGCCATCTATCGGATTCCCTTGGAACTAAAAGCGCCCTCTCGCGGGGCGCATTTTTACTATTAGTTCTAAAAAAATCCGATAGATGGCGCTGTATAAATATATTCCATTTTAGTACAGCGCCATCTGTCGGATGTTTTTGGAACTTAAAGCGCCTCTCGCGGGGCGCATTTTTACTATAAGTTCTAAAAAATTCCGATAGATGGCGCTGTACTCATTTATACAGCCCCATCTATTGATTCTTTTGGAACTAATATTAAACAGCGCCATCTATCGGATTTATTTGGAACTAAAAGCGACCTCTCGCGGGGCGCATTTTTACTGTTAGTTCCAAAAAATACCGATAGATGGCGCTGTATAAATATATTCCGTTTTAGTACAGCGCCATCTGTCGGATGTTTTTGGAACTTAAAGCGCCTCTCGCGGGGCGCATTTTTATTATTAGTTCCGAAAAATTCCGATAGATGGCGCTGTGCTCATTTATACAGCCCCATCTATTGGATTCTTTTGGAACTAATATTAAACAGCGCCATCTATCGGATTTATTTGGAACTAAAAGCGACCTCTCGCGGGGCGCATTTTTACTTTTAGTTCCAAAAAATACTGATAGATGGCGCTGTACTCATTTATACAGCCCCATCTATTGGATTCTTTTGGAACTAATATTAAACAGCGCCATCTATCGGATTTTTTGGAACTAAAAGCGACCTCACGCGGGGGGCATTTATTACTATTAGTTCCAAAAAATTCCGATAGATGGCGCTGTATAAATATATTCCGTTTTAGTACAGCGCCATCTATCGGATTTCTTGAAATTATTTTAAACAGCGCCATCTGTCGGATGTTTTTGGAACTTAAAGCGCCTCTCGCGGGAACATTTTTACTATTTGTTTAAAAAAAAAACGCTAAATGCCGTG
Organism: Blastobasis adustella; assembly: GCA_907269095.1. NCBI lineage: Eukaryota > Metazoa > Arthropoda > Insecta > Lepidoptera > Blastobasidae > Blastobasis > Blastobasis adustella. The sequence continues at coordinate 19,852,340 of OU026114.1, forward strand.
ATATTTCGGTCGATTGTAGATTGTTACATTACCTGCTAGACCTGCTGTATTTACACCTGCTAGATACATCACCTGCGTAGATGTGCTGGACCTGAGGGTAAGTAGTTTTTTTTCTTTGTGTTTTCTCTTTTTTTATTATTACAGTTTTACAGCATTTAAATACACTTAAAATATAAGTACATATTTGTTGAATTTGTTGTGCACGCACGCACGCACGCACGCACGCACGCACGCACGCACACACGCACGTCCTACTGACAGTGCCAGGCTCAGTTAATAAGAAAAACAACGAATCACAGGGTAATGAGTATATATGCAATCAGTCCAGAACTATAATCTACAAAAACAAGAAAATATAAAAGCACGAAAATTTTTACGAAAGTCCACTCCACACAACCTATGTCCTGGCTGGATCACTGGGTTCACTATTGGCCGAAAAAGTACAGGTTGCAGATTAACCCGACAGACTATTTAATTAAAGAATTTCGAAGATAAAGATTTATGCAGCCACGTGTGCACTTTGACCGGTCACTTGTATTTCATTTTGGTTTCTGAAGATAGCTTCTTCTAGCTATGATACTGATCCACCTTCTAGTTCATTATTACGAGCTGGTTACGTTGCTTTTGTCGGCTTCGCAGACCTGTCGAAAAAAATGCCATTTCACCGTATTTTTAATACCGTTGTCATCATAATATGTTAAGTCTTTAGTCAACAAATTAATATTTATAAAAAATCATAGCACCACGCTTTAACCATACTACGGAGGAACTCATTTTTTGATTCTTGTACCAGCTCGTTTACTGTGGTAACATTGTCTGTAACCTGATCGCAAACTGTACATATTAATTTCAGTCAGTAGGCTTGCAATTTATTTATTACTTCAGTAATCACTTTTTTAAATTGTTTCGATTTATTGTGTTTGTAAAATAGTATGCCGATGGCTGTTTGAAATTGGCCTTGATGCCCTCGACCATGAGCACCAAAACATGGTCTGCAAATATTCTCATTGGAGAAATCTGAGGATCCACATAATTATCTCTGTGATTGTCTAATTGTACTTGTGGCGTCAAGGACATTACGTTAAAGATTTGTGTGTACAGTTTGTCCTGAGGATCTAATTCCTGGATCGTTTCTTATAAATTATTATAAAAAACATCAATCAGCCTAGATCCAAGTTTGAACTATCTCGCAATTTCTTCATTTGTGCCGTTAGGTTTTTAATTTCCTGTTCCTGGATTTTCCATTGTTTTATGTTGACGCTTGGGGTACATTTTGCAGCTGAAAAACAAATATATATTTAAAAAAATAGACAAATTTACTTAAGAACGACTGTACCCCTACCCTACCCCCGCCCTACCGTACCCTCGCCCTATCCCTACCCTACCCCACCCCTATCCTACTCCACCCCTTTTAGGTTTCTCGTAGGAGCCGTATTGAAACTTTTTTTTTACCACACCGCGTTTGTAAATAATGTTTTTTAAAACCATATTTCAGTGTGTCCACCATGTGTCGTGTGGTGTCCGGCAGAGTAGAATAGCACCGACCCCTTACATACATGGTCGTCGTACAAGGCGACTAATGTTTTCGAGGCAAAAGATCAAGAGTCTCCGTAGTCTGGAAAATGGGCAGCAGCATTTTCCATTATTATATAAACATTGCGATCTCCAACCCGACTGCCAATCGTGGAGATTATGGCAATAACCTCCCCGTTCGTGGGAGAGGCCCTTAGTCCTGCAGTGGACTGTTACGGGCGTGATGATGATGATGATGATGATCTCAGTGTACCCTGGCATAAGCCGGGCCTGATCTCTACATATAATGATGCTGATTGTTTTACCACGCATAAGCCTTCTAAAACCCTTCGTAATCCTTTATAATGAAACCGTAGAACTATTTATTCAATTATTTTTCAGATTGCAAAACTCCTCCACCAAGTTGGTGCATAGAAACTCAGTACTTAGTAACTTTCCATCGTAGTTCGTTACAGATTCTTTGTGAAATCAAAATGAATTTACCTACACCGATTCTGTCACAAGTAAATATGGTTCGACTCACCGAATGAAGAATTTCAGCTTGTATGCCTTGTAGGTTGTAAGTTGTACGTAATTATGGACCAACAACGAACCAGCACTCTTTCTTGTGTGTGCACCAGACTTTTGCCATTTCGTCGTATCTTCCGCCGCTCGGCATTTCGTACACGCAGTTTATTTGGCATCTAAAATAAGATCGAGTATTAACATCGTGGACATTGAAGATCTTTATCGTACTTCTGAAGTCGGGAAAAGACTGGAGAAGACTCGCCCATGAGCAAGTTATGTTCATCAGAACGTATTTATCGGGATTTCGTGGCAATAAAGGAGTATCTAAAGTGTTTCAAGAACGTTATGTCAAATTAAAGTTTACAATTACAGCCGAAACCCGCGGGTTTGCCACGTAAGCGCAGCTAGACTTCCTATACATTGTTAACAGTACATCCTACACTCACGTTTCTACTTTCTGGAGCTTTCACGCAGCTCTTTAACGCATCAGGATCTACGCTTCTTCGCTCTTTAATGGATTCTAGTTCTTGGTCCCAATATCCTTGCGGCTGCCGTCGCCGCTACGCTGCGACACATGCGCACTAATAAAATCAGAGGAGGCATTCCACGCTTGCGTAGTAGTTTGCACATGCGCGGTTAACTTTTAGTACTCCTGCCTCCTATCGACCCAGTGTTCTACGGGTCTAGCACTTCGGGTAGGTACTTAGGTACTCAAAGTTCTGGTTTATAAACAAAGCAAAATCATGTCCTCTATGTAGTACCGACCACGAAACACGTATTTTAAAGGAAACTACACCAGTACCGACCATCGAGCTATCACAAAATAACCAGATCACCATTAGGTACCTATCTTTTTTACAAACAACCATTTTGTACATAGCTTGAAACAGTCACCATCTGGTGGTTCCGCGCCTATAGCATCCATCGGCACGGTAAGTAAAAGTACCTAACCCCTTGGGGTAGATAAAACAACAACGATGAAACAAGCTTTGATAAAATAAAATTATCACATAAAACCTAGTATTCAATCAAACTAACCATACCTACTCGGCAGAAGTTACGCTGTTAATCATCGGCAAAATATTTCCTCCTCCCTCCCAACCGCCATACCGGAGGGTGACAATTCCATTAGCGTTGGGTGCAAAAAAAAAACAACAAAAATACCGGATGGAACCAAAGGAGATCACATAACTAAAGTGAATTCCCTTTGCCCATAAAATAAGGTACCAATCTCTTTTGCTTTTGCCTATACTCTTCATAAAAGTCAAGAATGGGGTGTCATTAACTGTGTAGTGTGTGCACTGCCCTCACCCCCTTTTAGTATATATAAGGTGCAACCATAATGTAATATTAGTCAATATACATCTGAACGCAGTCAGTGTTTTTTCATTCATTTTGCTACCCATTGCATGGCGATGCTGCGCCACGGGTACATATTAGTGTTGAAATAAATTCAAGCTCCAGAAAAATAAAATAAAATATTTATAAAGAAGACGCATTAAATATTTGAAGAAGAAATTTTAAAATATGATTAATACCTACATAAAAATACATAACGTGATTTAACATTTAGTATCAACACAAAAATACATGAAAATTATAAACCAAAAAAGAAGTACTGAGGAATACTAATTTATGAAACTATCAAGAAAAATAAATATATATGGGACTCAAGTGGACTAGAATGCAGCCGGGAGATGTAGGCGACCAGGGTTGATGAAGGACAACGATGATGAAGTCATAAGAGCGAATGGGTATGCTGAATACTAGGAGAGTATCAGGAAAAGTGACAGAAAGTGTGATTGTGTATTAAGTGCAGTGCAAAAAAAAGTAGAAAAAAAGTGAATTTAGTACAATAAATACAACCGGCTAGATATATAGGTATTACTTTATGGGTAAATGGTAGTTAATAATAAGTTTCTCATAGTTGGTCGCGTGTTGACAATATACTTGTTTTAAAATTTCAATAAGTATTTGATTTTAGTTTTTTAGTTAAGTGTAATGAAGTGACACACGCACGCCTAAATGACCATATTTAATTAATTACTATCTTTAAACCCGTCACTTTAAATATATTTCTAGTATTTCCTAGTTTACTCATAGTACGACTTTTCTTTTTACAATTAGTCTTGCTCGTCTTCCATGTTCATTTCACAAATTCACTGTAATCACGTTCATATTTTCTTATTAACAAATAACTAATTAACATTCACATCCAAAGTCATCGCATATCGATTACTTTTTATACTTAGGTAAGGTACACAAGACACATTATTTAATGGGCGCTACCCATTTACATTTCATACATTTTTATACTTTATATAAAGGTACTTTTTCTTTATATTACTCAAGTGCACTCTCATAAAAGTAAGTAGCCAGAACCTTCCAATGCTGCGTACTCGCGCGCCTTCATTCGTAAAGAGAACCGGTCTACCTATCTATATTTATTAAAGTAAAGGACATATTTTAAGACAATAACATCTCCAACTATCCTCGCGGGGATAGCTCGTTTCGCCCATGATCGAAATAAGGATTGTTCCCTTACCGTACCTTTATACTTGTGTACCTTCGATGACTCTGATGGTAAAATATGCCTATCTCCTTTCCTTTCATGAATCACCAGCCGATTAGAATTTTTTTATCAGAAATCATTGCAACTCGTGGGTGATCAATCCATTCGTTTAATTTCTATTAACCAAAGATTCTCCAATCTCTCATCGCTTTATCTAAGCTACTTAACTAACCAAACCGATACTATATTTCCATTTTTCCTTTCCATTTCCTTACGATTTTTATCAAAACGCTTGCATTCTATCTACCATAACAACTACCAACTTTTACACTCACTACAATTTCAACATACTTATCAAACCATAATCAAACCGAAAGCTAATCGTAATTAGCAGGTGACAATGGTGATTACAACAGTCAATTGTCACAAGATATGCTGACAATCTTACCAAGAAAAAAACAATTATATTCCATCGCTCATTACACATACCTTAATATTATACAACCGATGTACCTAAATGTGTTATAGAGACGCAGTGAAGCTACTATGTATACACAAAAAGCTTTTTCATACAACGCCCTGAATAATACATTTCCCTAACCACGTTAACTGTAGTTAATTCCATAACATTACATTCATTTTAAATAAGTACTTTTTATAATCACTCTTCGACATTCAGAAAATCTGAACAACCGATCACATATACATTCTGTATCATATACATAGTTCACATCTATAAGTATTATATACATGTCTTACTTCCACGCAATATTCAATTTTATGCGGCTACTTCTAGGTACAATCTGTATGTCTATATAAGCGGTTTCTGTGGCTATGACTTAGTTAACGCAGAACTCTACATGCACTTTAAATTACTAAATAATAACAAATCTCCGACATTAAGTACTTTTGAATGAGGTGATTGGCCTCATGGAATTATTACGTTGCATCACTGTTGCGAGGCGTAACAGCGCACTTTGTGCATAGTCAGCATCTCCATGTTGCCGCTGCATCGCTGCATGGAATGCACACAACGTGTCACTTTGATATTTCGCAACATATTGTTATGAGTTTTAAGCGTTATGAAGTTACTTTTTTATTGTAATTTTTTATGAAGAAAAAGTAAAATTTATTGTACGTTAATGTTTCTAAAACAGTATTTAGTATGACATATACTGACATATTTATTTGAATTTGACTTGAATAATTATGATTTCTTAGAAAAATTTGTGTTGCGCTGTATATTTGAACATCATTTAAATAACTCGTTTTAATTGAATTAAATATTTTTAATTTAATTACTGTTTATGTGCGTGCGTACCTACCCTATTGCAGACCCCTATTGCAGATGTAATTAAATATAGCAGAGTAGACGTTATGGCAGCTACCTTTACTTAAATGCGTAGATGAGTGTGCAATTTATTAATAGAACATTACATATTAGATTTTTACTAATAAAAACTTTTATTGTTAACTAAAACAGTATTATAAATTTCAAATTTAAATTTTTATTCATGCGTAAAATTTTTTATCATTTTAATAGAACCTGTTGTACTGTCTAAAAAATATTTATATTAATAAGTAGTAGATTTATTTCAATTACTGGGGAGGTGTAGTGTTTGCACTACCCTCACCCCCCTTTTAGTATACATACATATATAAGGTGCAACCATAATGTAATATTACTCAATATACAACTGAACGCAGTCAGTGTTTCTCATTCATTTCGCCACCCATTGTAACTGTTCGTGCGAAATCGGCCATTTTTGTTTGTAACAATTATTGATTTTTTTAGGTTTCTCGCTAGGATCAAGAACAAACATGGATGCCAGGCTAAAATAGCAATTCAATGCATATCTTTATCTTTATTTTTCTTACGGTATTAATAGTGCACAAGAAAGGGACATATAATAATGTTACGTTTCGTTATAATGCAGGTTGTCACAAGTTCAGTATATGCTAAAGGTAATCAGATAAAATCTTATGTTTTAACCTGCTAAGGGATGAAACTACGTCATGGTTTACGTCGGGTCTACCTTGTGGAAGGCCTACCCACGCTACGTCTTCTGGTACGTGATCGCTACTCGAGAACCATTTTATGAAAAATAAATCATTTTATTGCTGATAATATCTTTATAACAAGACGTAAATTAAAAATAAAAGTGAACAAAATAGTTTATCCAACATCTTTTACTTCACCATAGAAATATTACACATACATTCAATTACAATTTTAATCATCATCATCATCATCATCACTGCCCATAACTGTCCACTGCAAGACTTAGGACCTCTCTCACGAAAAGAGAGGTTATTGCTATAATTTCCGCTCTCAATTTTCTTTGCTTCGTCTTTAGGAAATCTGTAATAATAATGATTTGATGAAGTACCTACTTTTAGTAAAGTGATCGACGACCATTATTACAACACTAATAACCTATATTTGCAACAATTTTATTTACAAGAAAATTAATACATATAATACGGCAAATACGTGTATTATTTTGGGTAGATAGACATAAAGTACCACATTTTCTTACCTTTTATCACTTTTATATTTCCAATATGTTATTATAATGCTTATTATAATTAAAAATATTTGTCTAAACTTACCGATGAAAGGTTATCGTTTCATTTCCTTGTTTTCCCTCGAATTATGGCTTTTACACCCTCCTACAACTCAAGCTATTATATTTAGGCACTGTACCTACACCTCACTTTTCCAGTTTCTGAGGTCGTTTTCAAACCAAAATTAATAAATTTCTCGCAATGTTTACACAACAATTCACGATCCATGTCAACAAACCATAAAACTACCAAAATTATGTTGACGGGATAATTTATGTTTTTTGACGTCTTCAATAGTACCTACTTTCAAACTATTTAGTATTATATCGTGACTAATGGCATAGCCTCCTTCATGAGGCTATGCTAATGGTGACTATTTGACGAATTTCATTTTCATTTTAGTGACACATTAAAAAATAATATAAACAGATAGCGTTGTATTCTTTCATTCACACTTAAGAGATTCTAATTGACAATAATGAATAAAATATAGCGATCTTAGCTTTTATTTTAGCCCGGCATCCATGTTTGTTCTTGATCCTAGGTTTCTCGTAGGGGCCGCCATTGAACCTTTTTTTTTACCACACCGCGTTTATGAATAATGTTTTTCAAAAACCATATTTCAGTGTATTGTTTTAACACGCATAAACCTTTTAAAGCTTTCGTATTACTGATAGAGGCATACCTACAATTTGGACCACCATATACTACATATATAAAGGTTCAAATTTGGATATGAGGCCATCTCAGATTTTGCCTTTTACAGTAATGGCGGACATTCAAAAATTACTAGTGGACCCGTTGCGACTTGATCCCTACCTACCCTTTTTTTACTTGTCTATAAACCTTCCTCATAAATCACTCTATCTATTGTTGGAAACCGCATTAAAACACGTCGCGTAGTTAATAAGATATAAACGTACATAGATACATACAGTGGGAAGACACTTAGTTTTATACTGTACTCGTATACCTATATATAGATAAATAAAATATACTCAAGCTGTAACAAATTTGCTTAAATGTTTAACTGAAAATGGACCGGCTGAGACCCTAGTATCATCGTAAAATGAGCATCAGCAGTTTCCGTTGCATAGTCTCAACACTGCGATCTCCAACCCGCCTGCCAATCGTGCAGATTATGGCAAGTCCCTCAATATGTCCCCAGTTCCCGGTTAACAGGGCCGTTAGCCGTGGCCAAGGCGGCGACAACGGAAACAGGGTGCGAAGCATCCCCAAACTACGAAATTTGGTTACTAACTGAAAAATTGTTGAAGAAACATAATAATGATTTTTCAATATTTATTCAACGATATCCCACATGACATAGTTTGACGACTTCCATTTTTTTATTTTCCACAAAATGGCGGCTGGTAGTCGCCATATTGAATTTTTATTCAATTTTAAGTCTTCAGTGACACTCGCAAGATTAAGACAAATCGATCGACGTAAGAACCATCAAAATCGTCCCACGCGTTTGTCTCTAGAGTGCCACAAAGGAACAAATACATACATACATAGGCATCAGCCTATCAAAACATTATCAAAACACATCGCAGATAGTATTACCGTGACATCGCCCTCCTCGATACCAGTGCGTACTACTTGTCATTGAATAAATGTATAATTCTGTCATGCATACATAGTTAAAACAAATAATAATCACAATTTAAATAGTCAAATAACAATAAAACATTGGTGTATGACAAAATTCCGAGCCGCCATTTTGAATGTCCGCCATTACTGCTATAGGGGAAATCAAAGATAGCCTCATAGCCAAAATCAATCCTCTACATATTATGTGGTAAACGTGTACCAAGTTGTATGCTTCTATCATTAAATGCGCAATTATATCAAAACATTTCACGAATCTGCCGGACTATCGTAATCCTTTATAAAGAAACCGTAGAATTATTCATTCAATTATTTTTCAGATTGCAAAACTCCGCCACCAAGTTGGTGCATATGCATAGAAACTCGGTACTTAGTAACTTTCCATCTTAGTTCGTTACACATTCTTTGTGAAAATAAAATGAATTTACCTACACCGATTCTCTCACGAGTAAATATGGTTCGACTCACCGAATGAAAAATTTCAGCTTGTATCCCTTGTAGGTTGTAAATTCTACGTAATTATGGAGAAACCACGAACCAGGACTCTTTCTTGTGTGTGCACCAGACTTTCGCCAATTACCTTTTGCTAATTCCTTGCGGGTGCCTTCGCCGCCACGCTACTAAATAATCTTTAAAACTACACATGCGCACTAGAGGAGACATTCTACGCCGCGCACATGCGCGGTTAACTGGACGTCAGCAACAATGGGGGAGTTATCTCGTTAAATTTTTTATCAATTATCTAGATCTCTAGGGCGGGTTCATACGCATGTTATAATAAGACCACGCTAAGTCCGAATCACTTATTAAAAAAATAAAAATAAAAATATCTGTATGGCAACTTATGACAAGTTTTTAAAAGTAATATAACGTCTTTCATAAAAGTCATAACAAACAATTTGATTTCTGTAGGATTGTTTATTTTCGTAAGTTATGAAAAATATTATTAAAGAATGGGCAAAACAATTAAAAAGGAAGTGAGAGTGATAATTTTCAGCATGATTAATAATTTAGTCAAACTAAAAGTACAAGTTCAAGCCAAATACATGAATGTTTACAAGAAGGACTGACAGGGACTGACAAGGACAGATTATCCCCAGATTATTGCCATATCCACATATTATAATTTTTACTACTCTCAGTCAATTCGGACTTATCGTGGTCCTTTTATAGGATATTTACGTCCGACATTAGGGTCCGCTTAGATGTTTGGAAAACGTAACACCTACACACTTAAGTGAGTCTATGCGGCAGTATTATTATTTATCTACGCGTTTGATACGCCCAATATAATGTCAAAATGCGCGCCGAGGTCGGAAAAATAAGAGTAAGGTTTTCTCAGGGGCACCACTTTCCACACTTCGAGTGGGCTTTTGCAAATTAGAGGCCTTCACTCTAACCTGAACGCCGTACATCACTACCTGGTGACTGTGAAGCCCGCCTTTCTCTTCCTGTTTGAAACACATATATCACTTCCGGCCTACACTTCGTATCTCTACTAACCTGAGTACAAGTTGGACACAGGTTTCTTCCTCGCGCTGGTGTGTGCCTATTCGACAAAGGTGATATCTGCTGTTGACGTCTTGCTATTTAACTAAGTGACAAATCTGTTGTGTGGGTGTGCTTAGAACAGGGGGGTTCATCCCGTGCCTACGCATGCCTATACAACAACCATAGATGAGACAAATCGGTTTTTCCAGCACATTCAATGCGTTATCGACGAAGTTCTTGAGCGGTATCCTTCATTTACTTCAGACTTTAATTGACACCACCCTGAGTGGCTAGGGTCGAGCCATCGTACCAACCCTACCAGGAGACCCGCCCATGACTTTGGTCTGCCCAATGATCTCACACCAGTTGTGTGAGATCATTGGTCAGAACCCACATACTTACCGGATATTGTGGGCTGTGATCCTTCTTTGTTAAACCTAATGGTTATCAGGTGTCGGGCGATGCTTCTCCTCCTCCTCGATAAAAGCTTTTAAGCGATGCTCCGTGAAAGTATGGGTGCCTTGCTCAGTCATACACGTTATCTGTGTCCGTTGTGGCTTCTATAATTTCTGCTTGTCAATGAAATCATCATTTTTAACCATTTTTAATAGACTTCAAAAAACAAAAGAATAAGGTGGTTCTATGTATGACAGCATGTATTGTTTTTTATATCTCCACCCGGAAAATTTTGATGTATAGTTTGCTTGTTATGTTATCATGTCTCATGCCAGTCACAGACATGTGTCAAGATTTATCCAGAGATGCGCAAAAACGATGTGTGGGAGCCTATTTGTAAATATATGTACAAATATTTCAGCGGGAAGTCGCCTTTGGACAAACATTTGTACACATCTTGACACATGTCTGTGGCATTACTCAGGTGTACATTTCAGGGTGTCATCATCTGATTCTGCTGTGGTGATGATGAACCCACAGAACTCCTTAAATATTAAGATTTATAGGATAGTACCTATTGCAATTTATCGAAAGAACTAATTATCATCTTGGCGTTAATGTGCCGGTGGTGTTCTAGCGCACAATGGCCCGGGGTCCGCCTTGATCATGATCCAGGATTTGGCAGAACAGATCTATACAGCGGCCTTCTGACCTCCATGAACCTACTACCAGGGGAACCTGACCAGATTGTATCGTTGTTACACATGCAGTCGCCTGAATGAGTAGGTTTCACCTCGATGTTTTGCCTCACCGTAAGAGCATTGTTTACCATTCAGCTAATGTACACAACTTAGAAAAGATTAATTGGTACATGGCCGCAGAGGGATTCGAACCTGGTACCTCTCGCTTACGAGTCGGATACCTTAACCACTCGTCCACCGATGCTCCATAATTTATCGAAGGACCCTAATCTACTTAGTAGTATTCACGCCTAACGTGATGCTTGAAACGGTATATCTACTCCAGAGGTGGTCTCATTTTCAGCAGAGATTTGAGAGAGTTGGTCAGGGTGAGAGAAACTGTCAAAGAATAAGAGTACATGCACATATAGTTTGTTACAAATATTACAAAACTGTATGGCAAGTGTTGAAGTTACCATTAACTAGCTATGAAAATTTTAAAACAAAAATATTTATATTCAAACAATCAAAATAAAACTGACTTCAAATAACAAAAGAAGTTTTTTTGATACCATTTACCTATTTTTGAGTCAGTGCCACACACCATCCCTCCTCTTCCAAAGGTTTAACCCCTCCCCCTTCATCTTATTCTGGCACCGTGTGCAAAAGTAAATGGTACCAACACTCGCTTTGTAGGTATGTTATAAAGCTTATTTTTACCCGACTGCCAAGTAAGGGTTATGTTTATGAACCCCAACTGCTATTAAAAACTAGTCGAATGTTGGAAGTAAATGGATAAGGGTAATTGATAGTATAATTTAAACTTGAATTCACGCGGGACCCATTTTAAATTACTAAAAATATTATCTGTGTCCACCTATATTTGAAAATGGGGCCCCCACTGCTTTTAAGTTTAAAGTAAAGTAACGTTTGCATATTAAAGATCCATTTACTTCCAACATTCGGCTCGTTTTTAACTAAGTAATTTTTAGTTTTTTAACTAGGTACCTACTTCTTTTTGTAATTTGAATACGGGGTTTTTTTTTTATTAAATCGTTAAACTGTTATTTTCTAATTAACAGACGATCACCTCTTTTGTTTTATAATAGTTATAATAAATCTTGTTAACATAAGCAGGATTTTTACTGGTAAACTGAATAATTATACAGTAATGTTGGATATTGTAGATGCCTGAACTACAATATTCAACATTTCGGCCTATTATAATACCAGTATTAGACCATATACCGGTTTGAGGACTACGCCAATAAAACCATAGGGTACAATAGTTTAGAAATGGAAACTTATCGAGTGCTTCAAACTGAATTTATTACCTAATATTTTGACAATACATTGGAACATGCACTAAAATGTAGGCGTAATTTATATAATCTAGTTTAATTCGGTGTATTGATATCATACTCAATAAGATCGACATTCAATATAATTTTTCTTATTACCTACTAACGACAAATTTTTAACGACCTCTCATGCACCTACTACACGAAGTGGGCTTTGGGCGTTCCTGAGTGTGGAAGATCGCTTTTAGTTGCTTCACGAGGTCCTTGTAATCCGACCTTTTCAATCCCATCTTTTTTTCTTGGAGTTGAGACAATACTTCCTCAATTTGCGGTGCCACCGTCGTTTTTTGTATGCTTTGGTCGCCAAATACAGAATCGAGTGCCTGTCAGATAATATTTAATTATAATTACCGTAGATTTTTTTGTTTTAACGTGCCTAAAATTTTTCTATGCTCTGTATTTTACAACGAAACAATATTGTAGAAGTGGTTTAGTAAACGGAGGTGCTGTTTTTCAGACGCAGTATGAATCGCCGCTTTGGTACAGGAAGTTTAACAAATTTATCTTGGACATCTTCATGTGGCCCGTGGACTGCGCAAACTTTGCACTGAAAACATTTACGATATACTGCGATGATACCCATACACATGTTAGCACTAACTGAGCCCCACAAATTTGTAAAGTTTCAAGTTTTAGGATACATTTTAGATTTGACATGAATTTTCGAATTCGTTATGTAACGGAATTTGTAAGGGTTCCACTAACAGGAACAGTCCCAATACATCCAGAGCCTGACAAACCGCTGCTAGGTTCTTCTCAAGTTGTTGGTGTGACAGGTTTTGTATTCACTGTTTTTGTAGAGTGATTCCTTCTACAGTCAATACAATGCTTATCAGGCAATATTGCTTTCAAATATGAATAAAAGTACGTATTTTTGGAGTTTGTGCAAGGGATGTTTAATTTTACGGCGCCTCAGTCAAAGAACAAAAAATAATATTAATTCAGAAATAAATTAATTGAACTACTTACAGCTTCGGTTAGGCTGATAACAAAAAATATGGAAAGAATCAAAACATAAATCAGCTTTAGTTCCATTTTTATGTATTTTTCTTCCGTGTATGTTTGATTCAAAGAATAAAAATGAAGAACTCAATTGCAATACATCAATAAAACAAAATAATACAAAGAAATATAATTATTTATTTCGCAATATCAAGCAATTTCATTGAAATTACAATGTAGGTAAACCGATTTTATTACTCTATCGATAAACAAGCATAACATGTAACACATTTTACTTACCTATTACCTGGTAGGAATTAGAAATAACTAACATAGGTTAGGTATCATTAAATAAATAATTTGATAATTTTAGGTGTATACTATATATGTACCTAGTTGGTTAGTTAGTTACAGTCTGACCCGTAACAAGAGCGAATAATTAAAATTTAACAAAGCGTTTTCCATTATTTCTGTACAAAATGAAAAATCAATTTGTATTTCTTACGGAACCATAGTACGAAACAATGACTTGGCATTATCTCAAAGCGTCAAAGAAAAGAATAATATTTCTTTACGGCCGCAATTCGAATTATACCGATCCCGCGAACTTGTAACAGCGCCCGGTGCGGACTTCTATAACTGTGCCTACAGAGCAAAAAAAAATTTGTTGAAGATAGCTAACTTTCCAATCTCTTTGACTGCGCCCTTTAAAACTGCTGTAATATTATCAGAATTCTTGAAGAAAAATGAGCTAGTTAGAAACTTTTGACTTTTAGCTCAATGACTTTTAGCTCCTAAACAATCTGCAGCGTCTGTAAAATATTTGCGTTGGTTTTATTTTCGGCCTGCGCAAGTTTGACCATGTTTCCGGTTTCCGGTCACGGTTGGGGTGGCATCCGGTAAGATTGCAAAGAGATACACAGAGTGCGTGTAATAATTATATTTCATTGACCTATTACGATTTAAATAACCCACTCACACCTGACTATTTGTCAGAAAGGTTCCAGTTTCTGGCCGCGGATGATAATCGTGGTCTCTGGTCGACGTCTGATAACCTTCTTAGAGCCCTCTTTAGTCGATCGGGAAATTACAGGGAATCTATTACGCTTCAATCTGCCCACCTATGGGAAGCATTGCCGAGAGAAATAAGTCACGGTACGTCATTGCCTACTTTTTAAAAGAAGGTAAAATACATGAATATTACTTCTCGAAGTCGAATTGTTTGCAGTCAATGAAGTTACTGTATGTAGTTTTGATAGTATAGTATTACAGAATTCAGTATAATTATCATCATCATCATGTATGTAAACTCTTCATCGTCCACGCGCCGGCCTCTGCCAGGGTCCGCTTTCCTACCTATTCTTCTCCACTTCGCTCGGACTTCGGCATCCTCGCGTCGTAAGCCGTTGGCTCTCGCATCCGACTCAGCGAGTCAATCCATCGTTTCTCTCAGAATTCACTAAAATTATATTTTATTTATTTATTATATATTTATTTAGAAGAATCGAAGCTCAGTTGTTAATTATTATTTTTCGCTTCGCTTCACTCATGCACTACTTACTAGCTCATGTGAAACATTACCTCTTCCCAAACGTTGTCTGGAAGTGATCGATTAAAGTGATAAGGCCGCCTTTGCGCGCATATCTAGATAGATGTATCCGGGACGTTTCCGCATTCAGACGAACTCGCGCCTATTCTGCGTGGTGTACGCATGTCTATTAGGTTGATTATTGTCATATAATGTATGTACAATAAAGAGTTTTTACTTACAAGCTAATGCCAATTGTAGATAATAAATTTAATTTGAATCGCGAACTGAGCGATCAGAGCAAGCTCGATATTTTTGACATAATATTGGGTCTTAACAGACTGCAGCTTGAGCAGGCTGGGGTGATCTTTTGGGTCCAAAAGCTGGGGTGATCAGGGAATGAGTGAGCAAGCAGAGTGAGCTCGAGATTTTGCTATTTTGGTTGGGTTTGCCCTTTGGGGTGATCCTCATAAAATATATCAATCCCGGCTATCAGTGTCCGCTTTTCTGCTCTTTCTTCTCCACTTCGGCATCCTCATGTTGCAAGCCGTTTCCAGTAGCGATAGGGTAGGGCGCAGTAATGCGACCGCCCAAGGCGCCCCTACGTGTTTCACAACGGTCTACTGGGTATAATGTTTTTGGTCTGTTCCCCCTTCGAAATCCTGGCTACGATTTTTTGAAACTTTTCTATACTTATGACGCCTACGGGCCTTATTTCCCAAGTACTTACAGTTACAGTTACTTCTGGACTTAATTTTCGAAATAAGATTGACCGCACCCGATTTTATACAACTCTTCCCTACAGAGAATCATCGTGCCCTCAGAACACTTGCTGTTACTGAATTAGGCAATTTAATCGTGTAGAACGGAATTTTAACTGAAGTGTATAGATAATAAGTAACTTTATAAGTAAAATTTTAAATGAAATGAGCCACTTACATACAAAAAATGAGTTATTTTCCATACCTACGTATCGGTGTCTACTTTCCATCAGATGGCTCACCCTGTCTGTTTGTCTGTCAATTGACATAAAAACAAACCTGCCTAAGGCTGCCTATTGGTGACTGTGAAATAGGTACTTAAGTTTTACTCCTTCTAATAGAAGAAGCCAAGAGAAAAAATAATTGCAACAGAATATAACGAATTTAGATATTTCATAATACATATACCATAACCTGTTAGAGTAAGAACATAACGCATTTAAAGAAATTAATAAAAACATTACATAAAAATAAAAATTATTATTAATAATTGGACTACGTATTTTATCTAATCATCACATTAACCGAAACATCCCGGTATCCAACCAGGGGATCCAGTGGTGAGATATGGTATCCAATACGGCGCAATACAAATAGATGTGCCTGTAAGAAAAGCAAAGTTTTTCAAAAAAGCCTATGATCATATTTACTAGGTTTTTGGTTAGGGAAGTGATAAAATGGTGTTGTTAAAGTTATTCGCATCCTCTGCTTTGATCAAATCACTAACAAACTTATCTATTAAGATTTTAACACAATTGTTACATCGGGTATGAAAAACCCTTATCTTAACAAAAAAGAAACCCCACCCCGTTGTCCCGCTGAATTAGGTTTATGTGCTGGAAGAATCCAGCCATTGGTCATTCGTGATTTCGAGCAGGTGCTTAGATCATTTCCTGTGTATAAGGAATGCGCGCCTGGTCCCCAGGGAACAAGAGTTTTAACGGCAACATGTAATCGCCATCGAGACCAGCATATTTGCGCCGCTTGGCGTTCTCAGCTGTGACAGCACCAATCGCATCCTGAAACATCGTCACTAGAAGATGGGACCGCGCAAGGGTATCGAAGCATGTAGCATCGCAGACCAGAGGCGCCCCCAGCTGCTTGGACGCCGTCCTAGTTTACAGGCAGTGAGTGTCATTCCGTCGGACCTCTTACCATTATCGCGAGCCCTACGAATCTTCTCTCGGTTCTAGCACCACGGGTGCAACAGCGGAGGTAAAGGCCCGACGGATCATGTCATTGAGCTACATCTGAACTGATCAGGACTCCTGCCGCAAGACAGGCCGTGGTGGCCGAGCTGACCTACAGGACGACCACAGCGGCATTGATGCGGAGTGTTTCAGGGTACGTAAAGGCGACGGACCGTGTCAAGCCTAAACGTGGCACGGCCGAGTAGAGTGCCGATGTTCTTAGAGGGCATCCAATTCTTAATTATTTCTTTCTTTACTAAATAGGTACTAGCGACCAATTATTAACCTGTCGAACATGGCGTCGTGCTTGGGGTGGGTATAGTGTGCAAAATCAGTTTCAGTTGCTGTGCGAGGCTCTTGTGTTCAGATTTTTTCACACCCTTTTTTTCTTCAATCTGAGACAGAATTTTATCAATTTGCGATGGCTTCGTCGTCATTTCCTTCTTCAATATTTCATCAGCAAAAATGAGGTTGATCAAGGTCATCTGCCGGGGACCATGAGACTGATTTAACAGTCTTGGGAGCCGATTGGCAGCTTTGCGTGCCAAACGTGCCTGCCAGATAATGCTGAATTAGTTATAATTATTTGTTATTAAAATTAAAAACAGCATCTATTGCAAGAGTTAGTAAAAGGATGTAAGTACTCGTGTGTGCTGTTTTTATAAAGAAGTGATTAGATTTTGTTAGAGTTTCCACTGAATAGGATAAATACTTATTTAAATTTTTCATTTTTTTCATGATAAATTTTATTTTCTGCTACGGGTCTGGGTGTTAAATGTAAAATTAGTATGAATTTAAACTACTAATAGTAGTACATTTAATTGTGGACAATGCCGTGCGATTTATCCTAGTGGTTTAGAGAAATGACAAAAACTTCTATGATATTTTAAAGGTTTATTTAGATGTACTTGATATACTTGATACATTTAGAAACGATTAACAAAAATATTAATTATATAAAGTTATTATTATTTAAGGTTGTCTAATTTCACTATCATTTAGGTACTCTATTTCACAGAATCACAACAAAAATATAAATAGGTATATACGAGATAAACAAAATACGGAATCCTAAAGTTTTAAAACTAAACTAATATTTTTTAACCTCTCCAGCATGTTTTTTTGCGTGTGGTGGCCTTAGTGTGCAAAATAGCTTCCAGTTGCTGCGCGAGGCTCTTGTATTCTGACTTTTTCAACCCTAAATGTTGTTCTTGAATCTTCATCAATATTTTGTCAATTTGATTACCTGCTTTCCTTAATTTTGGCGAATCAAATTTGGTTACCAGATGTGCCTGCCAGATAATACAGAATTAGTTATAATTATTATTTTTATAATGCAACAATATTGAAGGAGTTAAGTAGTAGATGGACTGTTTTAATAAAGTAGTGAAAGGATTTTGTTAGAATTTGGACAGTGACATCACAAAATAAAAACGGCGCACCGCAAACGTCCACTGGAAACAAAGCGCCATTTCTGTCACGCACACATTGACGTTACGTTTACAGGCATTCTCACGCAGTTTCACGCAGAGTGAAGTCGCGACTGACGAAACGTGTTGTCAAATTGAATAAGCGATATTATTACAGTTGTAGTGTACATGGTTGTTTAAATACAACTAAAAACTGTGCTTCCACTTTCTTCACCTTTCCAAACGAAATTGAAAGGTAAATAACACTCTTTTTCTCTAAAAGGTAAATAAAACTAGTTGGTTGGATAACGATCAATTATTACCTGCATTTCATTTGGCCTCAGGTTTTTTATGGTTGGGATCAAAACATAGCCTCCTTTATCTGTAAAGACATGCTATAGCACGGAACGGCAACATCGCTTTAAACCGATTTACTCATTGTTTACATGTCAATGTGCTGGAAAAAATGCGACGTTGTCAAACTTCTGCGCATGGCTTGTAAGATGAAGGAGACTATGGATCAAAATGATGTAATTGACATATCATGTCAAACAGGAAAGTTTTGTTATAAACAATTTGAAAAGAGTTTCAACCAGTGTCAATATAATTCCATAATTCCGCAAATTAAACCTACAGAGTCAATGTAGTAGCAACCCTAGTGAGTCGGCAAGATTACGTCATAATTTTCGAGGACGACGGGAGTGTCCTTCTGTAAGTTTTCTATTTTGTGGTGGCATGCGACTTGCTAGCACACAGGAATGGCTCGCAAGTGTTCTCTAATTCTCATTTAAATATTATTAATTATTATTTATGATTCGTACATTATGGTACAAGTGAGCTAAGTTGGTCATTACACACGAGGTGTGTTTAAACTCGAGCAGAAAGCGAGCGCGATCTAATGCTGCCGAGTGTGTAATTAAAGGTATAACGTTTTTAACAGGGTTTTAAGCAAAAAAGTTAAATATCATCAAAACAATACTAAGTACAATATTTATAAATAATTCTGAACGGAAACTTATTTTTCACGTACTTACCTACACGCTCAAACCAAAGCAAAAGTTCTAGCGAACTGCCAAAACAATATATTGAGAAACACAAAACATTGCGTATTTCTTTAACTATCACATATACATTTGAAAAAATATATAATTAATATACCTATTTTTATAAAATCTATATAGGAACGAACTTTTAATAACATATTAATTTAATATTGTCACATTCACAAATCTTTTTTCTATTTTTGACGTAAAAACTCTTTGTCGAGATTTAAGAACAAAATCATAACTGGAAAAATTATATCTATACATATACATGTCTGTCCCTCTGTATTTATCTGTACCTCTGCATATATGTATATACCTACGCATGATATTATAAACTACGCAACAGATTTTAAAGAGGTTTTGATCAATAGTTAGTGATTCAAGGGAAAGGTTTATACGCAAGAAAAAAAGCTTATGTAGGGGTAAAGTAGATATAGAGTAGATAAAATCGATTTAGGAGCATGAAGCAAGTACGTTTGTACACGTCCAGTACTAGATAGATTGGAGATGCAGTCCACGAATAATATTCTAATCAATGAAATTCCCTTGAGTTAGTCATGCATTAAAATATGAATAAAAGAAAGATGCTACCGTTTTGAGGTTCTGATGAACGGGTTGGATAGCCTTGCGATTGCGACACGGCTCCTGAGTAACAATATTACAGCCATGACAAATAAATTCGACAATCAATAAATTAATTCACTACACGTCTTACACCTACAGCTTCACTCAGGCTGATGAAAAAAAATATGGCAATTAATAATACAACATAAATCAGCTTATGTTCCATTTCAATATACTTTCTTCTTGTAAGTTTTATTCAGAACATAAAAATGAATAAATCTATAGCAAAATATCAATAAAACCAATAATACCATAAAATGGAATTCTTTATTTCGCAATACCTATTTTATTGAAATTACGATGCATTTCTATTTTATTACTTACTTTACCTATCAATAAACAAGATTAACGTATAAAATAGTTTACTTTTCTAATATCTACTCTAGTTACATTATGGGACAAGTGGGCCAAGTTGATCATTACACTCCCGGGGACTCTATTTTTAAACCGCTCGCCTCAACGGAAACGGGGGCAATTTTGAGTTTCAGCATGAAAAATTACTTTAATGTATGTAGCTATATTTCAGACATATAAAAGCCATTGTTGAGATGGAGTAAAAAAGCACGTGTGTTTACCTACATAAGGTTATGAACGTAAATTCTTGCTGTAAAAGACTTTTCGAGCTACTGTATTTAAAAATTTATTATGATAAATATTTATAAAAATATCTACTTGTACAATATTTTATTGAATATTATTATTTTTTATTGCAATCAGTATCAAGATTCCCTTTTCTTATATAAAGTCGACAACTGTTTAGTGGCACATAATGTGTAAGCTTACCACATATTTTTTCGTTAATTTTCCTAACAGAATATGCTAAGTTGCCAACGTAAGATAGAAATAGTACACTCTCCAGGCGAGAGCTTCTCGGGTCATTGCGGGAATAGTTTTGTGCACTAAGCCTTACTCGTCCACTAAAGGCATACAGGTGGTAAATTTGCCAGCCCCAAAAGTGCTGTTGTATGGGAATCGCAGGCACTGATTCTCGCACAAAAGTAGCGTATCAAAGTTGTTCTGGTTACCGCCGCATCCCGAGTATAAGTAGCGTTTACATGCCCTGCAATAAATACAAAAACAAATTATATTTTCTCCAATCAAACTCTATGAATATTTTGATCGTTATAATGGTAATTTTTGTGTTATGTAATAATTGATATATCAAATAGTGATACCTATTTTTGAAACCACTAGCTCTCGCCTTATAATGCTTGTCTTTACTATCTCTAGCAACTTCCACGAATGTGAAAGAAATAGTTAGAGCATGCGAGCGCTCGCGTGCACCCGAGTGGTTTCAACAATAGGGACTAGGGTCCCTGGGGCCCTGAAAAATAGGACCCCTGGTGTTAACATAACATTTGATTGTGAATTATTTGGCACCCGACAATATTGTTATGAATTTGGGGAAGTTTGTTGTGATGGGGTCTAATCTCTATATCTGTAGATATTGGCTAAACAGGTGCTGCTGCTGCAGCGGTGGAAAATGAGTTTTTAAAAAAACCTTACAATGAAGGTACTAAACTAATAGCAAATTCTTAACAAGAAATAATTTACCTAAGTACTCCCAATATTTTAAATTTACTATTAAAATAACTGTTTACGTTAATAATTTTTGTTATTTTAATTAAATTTAAAATTAAATTATAGAAAATAAAACATAGTACCTACTACCTACCTAAAAGTCTTTGATACAGTAAGACATGAAATATTATTAGATGAATTAGAAATTAATGGAATTAGAGGTCCAGTTCTAAAATTGGTTGAATCTTATTTATCCAACAGACAACAATGTGTAGAAATGACTTGACTGTAACATATGAATCATATAAATAATACATTTAACTTAATAGTAAATTGGATCAATCAAAATAATATGCACGTAAACCTAACAAAGACATATTATATTAATTTTAATAATTTAATAAATGACGTCAGTAATTTGAATATTACTTATAACGGACAAATCCTTAGTTCCTTAAGGATAATATATTATAAATTTTTCGGTGTAATTATTGACAAAAATATTAATTGAAAACAACATGTAGAGAATACATGTACAAAAATTAATAGATTTTCTTATCCCATATACAAATTAAAACGCATATCGAGTATAGCAACTTGCAAATCGGCTTATTATGTTATGTTCACTCAATATTGCGATACGGGATAATTATCTGGGGCAACAGTACGGATATCCACAAGGTTTTCTTAGCCCAAAATAAATGTGTGAGAGCTATTTTTAATATAGCACCGTATGAGTCCTGTAAACCTTTATTTGTAAAATCTAATGTCCTACCTCTGGCATGCTTATACTCGTATATATTAGAAACATGCTATTTCGTAAAATGTAACAAGGGGCTATTTAAAACCTCAAAAGAAATATTTTCCAAAAGTACCATAGGCATGCGCAAATGTTGGTAATTAATACGTTACCGCACTCAACGCTCTTCTTAAAATTTTTTATAGTATATGTTTACAAATTTATAATAAAATACCAATAGACATAAGAGAATTACCGTTACGGAAATTCAAGCGAGCTCTGTGCAAATGGTTGATGCAGCATGTCTTTTATACCATTAAAGCATTTTTTTAAATATAAGAGGCCTAGTTAATATCTATTTTCTAAATCAATTATAAATACAAAATGTTTGCATTTCACTTCCTCTGACTAAATATGTGAATCAATGTTGTACTTTATGACCATATATGTACCATATTGAAAGAATATAAATGATTGAAATTGAAATACCACAAATGTTTGTTTAAATTTTTTTGGAAACTATTGAAATGATTTGCACTTGTTTGACGCAGTAATGCAACAATCATCATCTTCATCATCTTAGCGTTTATCCCGGCTTATGGCGAAGTCCACTTTCCTACTTTTCTTCCTCCACTTTGCTCTGTCTTCAGTTCCCTTACTTGGCCATTGGCTCTGGGCGATGTAAATCCATCGCTTCCTAAGTCTCCAGCGGTATCTGTTTCCCACGTAACCTTCGGGCCTATGACCTAACCAGCGCAGGCGAGTCTCTTCAATCTTATCCGCAATGTCTCACGCTATCGCATTGACGCAATAAGACCTATCAAACGATAACCATCAAGAAATAATAGACAATGGTTTACATACCCTCTTTGGGAATCCCAAGCCCATCGGTAGTAGTGCCCAAAGCATGTCCCATATTCAAACCGCAACTTACAATACTGGGGTTGAACAGCTACAAACAAAAAATAAGGAGGTATTTACTCAATTCAAGACAGCAAGTTCTTATACACGAATTAGAGTTATACGAGGTAATGAGTAGAATAAATCCTTATGTAAGTATCACATTGTCGCACATTACGCATCTATACTTAGTGTTGCAGTAGAATCCCCGGTAGAAATTTGAAAGGGAAAACCTGTTGAGGACCATTGAAAGTTGACATTAAGCTTTCAATGTCGAAAGAAACTCCTTACTTCTTTCCTCATTGTGATAACTTAGTAGTCCGCCTAGACAGAGTTACAACAACACGCGGCTGATGAGAAAGATAATTTATAATTTAACTTATCGTCATCATCATCATAAAAAAAAAATCTTGGCGTTAATGTCACGGTTGTGCTTTCGAGCACGAGGGCCGCGGTCCGCCTTGACCATGATCCAGGATTTGGCAGATTAGATAATTACAGTGGAGCGATTACCATCTGACCTTCGTTACCCAGCTACCAGGGGAACCTGACCGGATTGGATTATGATTACAGGACAGAATATACAGGTTTCATTACGATGTTTTCCCTCACCGTAAGAGCATCGGTTAGCATTTAACTAATGTACATAACTCATAAAAGAGTCATTGATACATGGCCGCAGTGAGATTCAAACCAGGTACCTCTCGTTTACGAGTCGGATACCTGAATCACTGGGCCATCGACGCTCCTCCATCATCATAATTTACATAACAACATAGTAGACGTTGTAACGTAACAAAGCTGTTGGATGAATGCACTCACATTTTGGGTCGGAAACGTTCAGGAAACAGTAATCTTTGCATTCTGTGTGACTTGCGAATCTGTTGCCGTTTCCCTGGCAGCCGCCCCAGAAGAAGCGATAGCATCTCTTCCGTTTGATGTCGAAGTACCATTGGATGATATCCGCGCGGCAGGGCCCGGTGTCCGGACGCAGGAAACAGGACTTGTGCCTGGCTGAAATGTAAATTTCGAAACATTTTAACAGCAGCATTTTATATTGTGTTGGTACTTGCAACACTTTGAACACCAACCGGTTACCAAACGTTGTATGGTTAAATAGCCAAGCCTTGACGATTGGTCATCAACATCGTCATCATATCAGCCGAAAGAAGCCCAATGCTGGGCATAGTCTTCCCCCAGAGATCTCCACAAAGGCCGGGGTCCTGTGCCGTCCGCGTTCAGCTGATATATACGATCTTCACCAGGTCGTCGGTCCACCTTGTGGGAGGCCTACCCACGCTCCGTCTTCCGGTACGTGGTCGCCACTCGAGAACTTTACTGCCCCATCGCCCATCTGTTCTACGAGCCCTGCCCTTCACACTGCCACTTTAGCCTGGCAATCCTTAGGGCTATGTCGGTGACCTTGGTTCGCTTGCGGATCTCCTCATTTCCGATTCGATCGCGCAACGAGACTACGAGCATAGCCCTTTCTATTGCCCTTTGGGTAATAGTGAGCTTCCTTATAAGGCCCATAGTCACGATTGGTGATGGTTTCATATTCATAAAATAATGTTTGCAATTAACCTATATGTCTGCCGCAGAGATAAATGTACAATCAGCGAAACATATGATTTCTGACCATTTAGGTACCTAAAGATGTACGCCAGTAAGTATTTAATAAATAAATTGTTTTAACGTAGTTATAGGTATGAACGAATTGCTTAATTAGCGATTAGGTGATATCCACTATTTAAAGTAAGGGTATGAGTATATCTACCTCTTAGAGTATGGGCTAATGAAAAACAAACTTTCTTAGGTCTTCTGTCTTCCTTTACTGTTGTAGAAGATATTATGCCATTAGACTTGCGATATCCATAACAGTCTATTATAAATAGTAAAGTTACTAAAATCACAAGGAAACAGGAATCCGTTAGCGATTCCGCGTAGCGATTTATTTTGAATGTGAACATTGCAGCTAACACTGTCCAACCGCAATAAATATTTTACTTATTACGCTATGTCGTAAACTTGGTTTACGAAAACAATAAAACAGCGCAGTTTATACGTCGCCAAGTCAAGTAATTTATTCTATCTAGTGAAAACCATGGCCAGTTAATATTGCCATTGTATTCGGATTCCATGGAAGATGCTGCGTAGACGTCTGGGCCAAAGTAGAGAGCCGCCTAGGTACTTCAGTTATTACTCTCTGTGTACTTAATTACTTTACTGGGCCAGATTAACAATAATAAAAATTAAGTAACTTTTATAAAGTTATCAAGGTAAAAAGTTAATCAAGTATTACTTCTCTATAACTTCGTAATGCATAATTACGTAACGGAAAAAGAATCGCGTATGCGAGTGCAGCGCCATCGAGTTGTGGACTCGAGCACTGCATCCTGCGCGCGGGCAGCAGCGCGGAGCCGCTGCCGGCTGGCCGGCTGCGCAGTCCCCGCAGTAGTACCGGCGGCGGCCGCGCGGCGGCGGGCGGTCGCGCCGCGGACGGCGGCCACACGGGGCCACGGAGCGGCGCGGGCGCAGGCGGGCGCAGCGGGGCGCGGGCGCGTGCGTGCCTGCGCTTTTTGCTCGTGGCGAGGCGAGTCCACCGGCCGGGCAGCGAGCCCGCTCCGGGAACTACCTATTCTATCCATATTGTATTTATTCCGTCATCGGCGCTCTCTCCCGGCGAACGTGTCCGTTGTGCATCCCTATTGACCAACGTTTTTGTAACAAAGACCATTTCCTCTAACTGTGTCATGTCAATATGATGTTGGAAGGTGTCTCTCCTACCGTGGACCGCTCGATAGACATAACATTTTGTTTTGTGAGATAGTGGTATACCTAATTTATTGTTTGACTATTGTATTTTATTTATTCTATATTTGCGGCTGATCTTCATTATGAATATCAATGACGGCGTGTTTCACTTTATTTTTCTACATATTATTTATTTTACTACCGGAGTAGCATCAAATGAGAAGGTGAGTATCCACTTAATTAAGCAATCATAAAGTTTAAAGTCTTTACTTATTTATTGCATTTCATCTTTCAAATTTACTTGACTATTTATTATACATTGTTTGTTTTACATTATAGTAATGGTAATTGTGCAAAAACGATAACAAATTTAGTTTTCTGGTCAATGAGCTTGTTAGTTGCAAATAATATATTATTTATATATGTATTACAAATTACAAGAGAGTATTTTTCAAATTACAATATTTTTCTAATACATAAGTAAATCTTTACCTACTTTAAGTGCGGGCGTTGATGTCTTTTATAGGAAGCTTACTACGCCTTAGAAAATACATCAACGCAAGCTTTTATGAAGGCAACCGTGATTACCTTGATTCAAAGAAAAAAAGGAACGCTAAACTTAAAATTTTAATTGCGTTAGTAAATATCTCAATCGACAAACCAAATTTAAGTAACCTTTACCTACGTGATGAGTACGTAATATTTAAATTCAACTAATTCTATTAAATCGCTGAATATAAGTTCATACTTAAGTTTCAGTCAAACCAACGCCATCAGTCTGCGTTCGCGACCGCGGCCGCGGTGCGATCTTCGTGCGTATACTATTCTGTCAATATTAAAATACAAAATCGAACAAAGTACAATAACGACTCTACCATAAGTTAAATAAGTAGATACTAGCTTTTGCCCGCGACTTTGCGTAAAATCCGATTATTTCGTTCTAGACGCTTCCCGCTGGAATCACACTGAATTTCAGGATAAATTATAGGTAGCCTATATGTTATTCTAGGCCATATGCTATTACTTCCATCCAATTTGTTCCACGTAATCCGATTTAGCGTTACGAAGTAACAAACATCCCAATCTATGTATTGGTAGGTTTAATTACATATTATTATGATTTGTTTGTTTTTAATGTATTTGTTATTTAATTAAATGTAGAGCAATCGTTAAGCATTAACGTGCATAGTTATATAGTTCTTTTTATTGACTGAATACGCTATTTTTCTATTTATAACAGAATGTAATGCTTTATAGCAGTGATCAGAGTATTTCTAATTGTATTGTAATCTATTTTAGAGAGGCTTATGAATAGAATACGCCTCCACGATCGAATTCGAATCCCTGTCCACGATATCCTACTAAATACCAAATTTGAGTACCCTGGACAACATGTATCCAAAACTAGAAATCGGTACCGGATTCTAGAGAATTCGACGAATGTATAAAATCTTTATGTACTCAAGTAGCATATTGTAACCTAAGTTAAGCAGAGTGATGTATATCTATGGTTTTTAAATATTGGTCCCTAAACGTATCCAAAGTGGACGGGACGTGTCTTAGTGAGGTTAAAAACGAGGTGGATATTGCGTTTGTGGTACTATAAATGCAGCTGCAAATTATAATGACAGACATTTTATTTAATTGTCCATGGGCGGTGGTGATTATTTTTCCATTAGGTAACTTGCTTCTTCCCTCTAATATACAGTCACACATAAATAAAGTCATATTATTCACTTGTCGATGTGGTATCTGCCACAAATCCAATATAAACAAAATTTATGAAGTACCTATATATACTGACTAGTCTTCATAAATTTTTAACACTAAACACATTCGTGCGACTTTGTTGAGTTATGCGATACGAGTAGAATTCCAATGCGGTATTAATATGCTATCGAGCTCCTTTAAAAGGAAAATTTGTCATCAGAAATAGATTCACAGACTTGAGCGGGTAGAGTGAACTCCAGGACACTAAATATTTTATTTTATTAAACACAGGATGCTAGAACGTTCACATATTTAATATTAAATATTTATTTTATATGGTTTTACCCATTTAAAGACGGGTGGCAGCAAGTGGGGTTCGAATGGATGTATGTAGCTGAGGGAGAACAGGACAGGGAGAAGACTGGAGGAGGCCTCA
The DNA here is from genome assembly GCA_907269095.1 of Blastobasis adustella. Taxonomy (NCBI): domain Eukaryota; kingdom Metazoa; phylum Arthropoda; class Insecta; order Lepidoptera; family Blastobasidae; genus Blastobasis; species Blastobasis adustella. Next base: position 19,880,562 of record OU026114.1, read on the forward strand.
AACCAAGATCTTATGAATGTGATGGATGAACTTTTACGCGCGACTTCCCCACAAAGTTTCTTCCTTAATAAATTTTCTAAAATTCATCCAGACTTTAACCGTATCGACATAACACGCGTAGCCCTTAACAATCCACTGTATAGATGAGCCTCCAATCAACGGAAGATTTTGCATAATCTCCACGTTTGGCAAGCCGGTTAGGCTGTGCTGCCGATTTCATAGTCCTAGTTAGGTTAGCGTATTTATACGACCACATGCAATGTTCAACTCTATCGGCTGGCCAACACACGGCGACTTTTAATGGGGAAACAACAGTTACTTTCTTCAAAGACTGCATTCACAAAGGAAAGAAAATATTGAATCGGTTCACGCCTAAACTGCCAATTAAAAATGCGTTCGGAGCAACCATCTAACAAACCATCGCTTCGTGGCTAACTATGCAAATTCGTTGTCTGCATGCATAAAGTGGCGAGCGAAACATGTTAATAGCGCTAGTATAGGGACTTCAGTCTTTGGTTAATCGTTTTTTCTTTACTTAGTAAATAGTAGATGAACCATTTTCCATGAATGAAAACATTTTCGATACTGTCTGGCGGGGGCGGACCGATTTTTACTTTGTAACTGAGGTTTACGGATTATAATCGGGCTTAAAATATAAAATTACTATAATCTCGACGAAATTAATTTCTTTTTATTATGAAGTCATCATCCGTGACAAGCCCATTAATTTTCTCATAAATAAAGTCCATTAATTTTCCCGAAACGCAAATTTCTGAGATATCGATTAGTTTCGTTCTCGGGAAATTCAGCTCGAGAAAAGCCGAGACATCGAGAAGTTGAAATTACCAATCTCATAAAAAGAAGACATCTTTTTATTTTTTGAGCTTTCTATATAAATTCGCGGTGGCATTATCCTTTAACAGCGCGGTAGGTGTCGATCGGTTTACCAATTTGAGATTCGACTGTGGTGGTTCTTATGGTTATTTATGACGTTAAGTCGCCAAAGCGCTACAAGCAATATTTTCTGCAAACAAATGTCGCCACTTATCTCCAAACGGTTGGACCGATTTAGATACGGTATTTTATATTGAATTTGTGATTCATCAGCGATGGTTTTTAGATATTTAGGTATTATGATGTTAACTTACAACGGAGCACTGCTATCAACATTTTTGGGTACAAACAAATGTTCCCATTTATCTCGTAAAAGGTTCGACTAATTTTAATACGGTTTTCTGTAAAGGATTTTACATTCATTGGCGAAGGTTCTTGGATAGGTGTTATAAAATAATTTTGGAGCGGTTGATATCGCAAGCGACAGCTAGTTAGGAAAAATTCAGAAAATTCATACAACATGTAAAGTTGTAAATCAAACCTATGTCGGATCAAATCACAGGAGACTACTTGTACCAAGGAGCCAATTTGCAAATCACACAATGGCCAACTATTGAACTTGAGTCTTTTTCAATTAAATGGAGAGTCTAGTCATCACGCGCTCCAATTACAGAGAGCACATTAATCCCGCTGCCCACGATTGCTCTTGATTTAAGTCAGTCAGGACCGTAGCAAGTAAAACAAAGCGGTATCTACCCCTACGGAAAAGAGGCGTGTGTACAAGCCACGTCGAAGGCTCCTTCAGATATCCTATTCCACAGGTTAATTTAAATTATCTTCATTAATCGTCATCGAGCGGTCATTCCCGGCCTCCGCCGGGGCCGCTTTCCTGCTCTTTCTTTCATCACTTCACCCGGTCTTCAGAATCCTCACGTCGTAAGCCGTTGACTCTGACATCCGACCCGGCGATGTTAATCCATCACTTACAGGGTCTCCTACTGATCTCTCCTAATACCGGCAGGTTTGGAGTCCTTTTTCCCCGACGAATTGTATGAAATAATTATCACAATTACAGGCATGAGGCATTTCATCTTAGTCCTCACAGTGACAAGCACCTGCGGTTCTACATTTTTGTTGAATTGTAGATGTTATGGGCAACAGTTACCACTTACCATCACGTGGACTGTCTGCTCGTATGTCACTGACTAGTTTAAAAAAAATCATTAATGTACATTGTTTTGTCCCGTAGGTGGTCGGCGATAGGTGCGCGGCGCGCGTGGCGGCATGCAGCGAGAGTGCGGGCGCGTGGCGGGCCGTCTGCGGGTCCGACGGGCGCACCTACGCCTCGCGCTGCGCCCTCGTGCAAGCCCAGTGTTCCGGGGAACCCGTCTCTATTGCTAGACGGGGGCCTTGCGTAGGTCTGTATGCGTTGTACTTACTTGACAAGAGACGTAGAGACCTATAACGACCTCGGCTGAGCTTCGTTAGACGCACTAGCGATGCGAGGGGCGCAGACTGCTAATGCAAATGATTAGTGGTTAGAGTCATCAGGGTATAATGACGAGAACTAATAATTTTTGCGGAATGACAAGTCTCCTTTCGCTTTTTTTTTGCATTGGGCATGGAAAGAAGCAACTATAGCGCAAATCGCATCATAGCCCTGAAGGGCTATTTCACTTTAATCGAAGCGTATATTAGCGTTTACAATTTAGACTAGGCAGACATTTGACCGCCATCTAATCCGTGAAACTAGCTTTTTTGCAAAGATTTATACAATTCATGTTTCCTCTATAGAAAATGTTCAGCGATGAAGCTCACTTAATAAACACACGATGGCCACATGAACGAAATCATATTCAAACATAAATAGCGTAAAATAATCATTCTAATAAAGGTAGTTCCCCTAAAGCATTTTTCTTAGTTTTATTTTAATTTAAAGTAATGCACTGTATTATAAGTATCCCAGCTAAATAAAGTGCCTTATACTAAAAAGATACATATTCCACGAAAATATTGCGCACTCAGTGTAGATATCGTTCGACACGCAAAACTATGCTTCCACAAGTTAATTTCGATACCAAACCATATACCAGGCCAGGAAATATACATAAAGGCCTGTTGTTCCATCCATACAGTGCGCGTGTGAAAAACATCTTTGTGTTCGACCTTGATGCGTTCTGCGAATCGTTTCTGTAAATACTTACGTATTATTGATTAAGTGCTATCTATACCTGTTACAAACTTTTATTTTCATCTGCCACGCGGGGGATCTTTACATGTGTAATTTGGAATTATGTCATAACTATACTTTTGTGTCAACGCTGTTTTTGTAAAATAGGAATCCCCTATACAGAATTCCAATTCGTCACAACGTCGTCTAGACAACAGCAGACTGACGTGCATTCCTTGTGCAGAGGGTCAATCATGCCTGAGCGCGCTGCGGTACGCGATGAGTGCGAAAGGTGGGCGCCGCGCCACATTCACGCCGCGCTGCCGAGCCGATGGCTCCTACGCGGCGGTCCAGTGCGGGGCCGCTGGCGCGGCCGGCAGCTGCTGGTGCGTGGCGCCTGATGGAAAGCCCCTGCCAGACACCACTGTGCGGAACGGACACCCGGACTGCAACCGTCCAGGTAACCGACGCGACTGCAAGCGCGTATTGTCACTTTTTTTTACAATATCCTTACACACAGCCAGGCATTTAGTCCCGCCCTCGGTAGTGAGTGACGATAGACGATACGACTGAAGATGGGGGCTTGCCTGTCTAGAAGTAACGTGTTCTATTAACTACTAGAAGTAATAATTCTAGTCTCGCTTAAAATTATGCGTGTTTTTCTGCGTGATTAATACAAAAGCTCTATTTAGTGTCCGTTGTTTACATCCGGTACGCGACTAACCTTTTCTGTTTTCTTTAATGTAAGTATAGTATTTATAGAAGTATAGATAGAGTTCGTATTATTCGTATTTTACTTTTCCAAGCCTGGTTCAAATATCACTTTCATCGGTTCTTGTTTGCTGCTTTCATTATTATTCTAAACCAAACATGCGTTCAAACATAGGTATCTGTTTAGCCAAAGCGAGTTATAAATAACGATCAAGAGGAGTTCGACACACACAAACAATCAACCATTTTGAAAAGCGATGTTTACATGATAATGTATTAGTCTTCAATAGTTTTCAGAAAGGAGATAAATAATAACATATTACACCCATTCATTGCGGGGATCAAAGCCTGTATAACAGAAATTGATAAATACTTTTGACTGATGACGATTTCATATCCAACAAATCAAATTTTCAGTGTTGTACAGAGTTTCCGTCTAGACATAAATGTTTAGCTTAGACATCGGCGGGAAACTATAAACAATATCTGTCTGTTTTATATTATATTTATCTTACTGAGGCGGGTGCGCTGAGTTTTTGCGCAGTATCTTTCAACCGAAAAATATTTCGCCCATTTGTTTACTGTTGAGATGAGATCGAGAGCAGATCTCTTTAGTGATAGATTTATAAACGTTTTACGTTTAGTACTCTACGTTTGGAGCTATAGTGTGAATGCTCGACGTTGGCTGCGGGAGGCACCACGATAGCGTTATATGAAGATTAAGGCTTTATCTTCGTGAATTCAGGATACTACTGATCCGTAACATCGGACGTTTCTTTCACGAAGTTATGTAGGTATGTATGTGTGTAAACTATTTATTGCAACAACATAGTACATTACAAAAGAAAACACTTACAAAACAAAGGCGAGCTTATCCCGCAACGGGATCTCTTCCAGCTAACCTTAGACAAGCCAAAAGGAGCTTTAGCGAGCGGCAGAGGCAATTAATTTCTCATTTGAATTTTATTTGATACCCTGAGTGTTAAAAAGGCGACTCATATCTTCAAGGCTAACCAGCTAGGACTTAATGTGGAGAAGGTTCAAGTTCGGTAGTGGACTATTGTGGACTGTTGATGTAGGTATGATGTGATGATTCAGATGATTGTTTTGAAAACGAAAGGATCCGTACTCTTCACGAAGAATTCAACATTTAGTTGTGTCATATGTTTATGATGTCCACTATGAAAATACGAAGGGGCCCGGCGCCCGTGGAAGCGGAAGATGGCAATCTCGTAATTTACTGGACAGGTACCTATTTATCGAATTACTCTACATTGAAACAATTGTTGTATCTTTAATAGCGTGCTCTGGTATATAATTCTGTCAGATATAACGTAAAGTTCCACCTCGTGTCAGTAGGTATATATGATAAGTTATAACGTAAAGAATACCGGCGAATATTCTTATCCAAAATACAAATTTTGTTAAAGGTGAAGTTTAATGTGTTTCAGAATGAAAACAATTTATATAAGTACCGAGTTGTCCATTAACATTTCCTTTAAAAACGAGTAAAAGTCGTGATTCGCATCCAAGTAAATACCTACGCGATGAAATCTCACAGTGGCGTGCGGTCTGGGATCTCACAGTAGCTGGGGCTGGCATAGATTCGTTCATAAACGTGCGTGTATGCGTTTCGTACATACCATACAATTATCACCGATTCGGTGTACCTTTGTTCGGCCAGAGGGTCGACCTACGCAGGGCGTGGGCCGGGACCAGTGGCCGTAATCGGCAGCTTCCTCAGCCGACTCACCTTGCCACCGTCTGCTGCCCAGGCAGGGTTCACTGTATTCACAATTCCACAGGACATTGCCTTATGGTGCTTAATAGCAGCAGGCCGATCCTTATACTAAACGATATCTGTTCAATTTGTGACGTTTGGCTTTAGTTTCGACGATACGCTCCGTATAGTATGGTATAGTATCACTTTTACAGTGAAAAATATTTCCGTTAATGTCCCGGTTGTGCATTCGCGGGCATAGGCCCGCCTTGACCATGGACCAGGATTTGGTAGATCAGATAATTACAGTGGAGCGACTGCCATTTGACCTCCGTGACTCTGTTTAACAGGGGAACCTGACCAATGAGGACGTCACCTGTAGTAGAATCCTATAGGTTTGGTAATCATATGTTAAAGCATTTTCATAACATAGAAACTCAGTGAAAGAATTTCTGTAATCCATTTTGAAAGGCTGAAGTTATAAAGGTTTTTGAAAGAAATGTCAAGCGCAATGAAATATGTGCTTTATTGTACGATAATAAGGTTTACCGATTGCCGAATAACGTCGTCTGCCAGGCCAGAATAACAACGCTCAATCGCATATATCTTCTTCGGTTTAATAGATATCGTGAAAATTCACAGTTATTCATGTGCTATCATAAGCTACTGAAAAAGTTCCAATAAGTGGGACACATCTTTATTGGATCATGGTTGTCGCCTGAATATGTGGAAGCCGTCACAATTTTCCCCCGCCGTAAGAGCTTTCTTGTTTATATTCTTTAACTGGAGTAGTACTGGGGTTGGAACACGGTACATGACTTTTACAGTAGTTGTCTACCTGTAAAAAGCTACAAATATACCTTTTTTAAGAACAAGGATGAGCAAACTTCTATACCTACAGAGCTACATTTTAAAACGAAATTTTTCGATCTTGTTTTGGTGAATCCGTTGATTAGTAATAAAGCCGAAACGTTTAGTATGTTTCGATATTCCTGTTACAAAAATAAACTCAGGTAGAGCTGCCCATGAGCAATAGTCCTGCGCCTGCGTCGACTTGATTTTGCACTTACTCTATCAGAGAATGCAAATTAATATGCTTTATTTTTATCCCCAATTTATAGCACTGCGGCTGACTGTTAAGATATGACCAGTTTCAAAATAAATCAAATCCAAATTGAATTTTTTATCTGCGTAAGTACGTTAAATTATTTATAACGAAGGTCTGGACAGCATTGGAGATTGTTCCACTTGCTTATACATAATAATAATATGTTCGATTTGATTACGTGTCTGCATAATTATGAACAAAAACTAATGACCAACAAAATCGACATTTTGTATTCGCGAGAGCTGCGCGGCCGCCGTGCCGTCAATGCGAATATCAGCAATGAATATTCCCGTCGACGTACGAGTATTGTAGAGTTATTTGAATATTAAACGGCACATTAATATTTTAAGCAATCCATTCTCATAGTGCAGACAAGCAATCAATTCCGCTCAATAGTTTTACGTTACCTATCATGCTTGGAAATTGTATAAATCTTTTATAGTGATTACCGAATACCAAATAAACACGTCGTGGTTTAAATGTGTTTCGTTGGACATAAAGTCAGCTTCATCGAAACCTGTATCACGGACCACGGCGGTGACGCAGTCGTACCTAATCTCCCCGAGCCGGCGGCGCTGACGCAGCGCGTCACTGCCCATGATTCGCCGTCGCCGATTACCCATGCGAGCTCATTCCAATATACAGCCACCGGCAGTGGCGCCTGCGACATGCAATTAAACATTTATTACCACTTGCGTTGACCCGATTGTGAGTAATCTGCCTCCACGCACTTAAAACGTCGACGCGACAGATTTGTAAGTGGACATGCTGTTGAATTAGTTCTACTAGTTTCCGATTCGAGACTACGTAACGCCGCAGTGTAATCTGGACTTAAAGTGCACAACCGGTTCCTAAAATGAAAACAATCGCCATTTAGAACACAATGAGTTAGCAATATTCAATACTTCTCCTATAAGGTTCAAATTCTCGAACGAGTTCTGGTTGAGATAGATAAATCATTGTATATAATAGCTTTCTCGGAACCAGCGGTCCGTCTCAGACTGCTCGACGCCTTGTCACAATGGGGTCCTATTTTTTGCCCTTACGACGGCCAAGAGGTAACCGTCTGGGCCACGAGATCCAGAAAAAATCCCAGACGTCACTTTTAAAAGCTTTGTTCGGTGGCTGAGCCTGCACCTTTAATGTTTTATACTCCGAACCTTACCTGTGTTATAGTTATAATTAACTCATTACGAAAAACAAATATGCCTTTGAGAAATTCTGAGAGCTACCCGATAGAAAATAAAATCTTTAATATAACTGGTATTACATTAGTTTTGACATTCATATTATATAATTAAGTAGTAAAACCACCACGGGGTGCCCCTCGGCTTCCGAGACTGTTCAACCAGTCTCAGGGCCCCAGCCGAAGACCAATGACTTCATCATTAGATTATAAGAGAAAACAAGTTATATGATCAAAGAAATAAATATAAGTTCGGTCACGTACTCATGACAACAATAGTCGGCTCACGCTTCAGTGGCAGCCGGCTTACAATTAACGCATTCGTAAAAGTTCTTCAAACCCTTTATTATTTGGGTCAGGCGCCGAGGTGTCTGCGGCCAGCAAAACCCGATTCAAGTCCTGTTCTTGTTCTTTTTTTCGAAAGAACCCCTACGCGTTGATGCTTGGCGTGCGCACGCACAGATCGATATCGATGGCGTCTCTGGCGAGCAGTTTTTATATGTTTATTGTTATAATATTCGCCCAGCTAAGTAAAAGCCTAGGAGTAGAAGGAGTGGAAGTTTTATATTTATTTCGTTTTACAAGTAGGTACTTAAACAACTGATAATCTTGTCTGTGTCGCATACTTCGATGATTTTGAAACCATTTTTATTTTATTTTTATTTTTATTAATATGGAAAACCAACAGCTTTTAATACAAGCATATAAAACTTAAATAAATACAAAAAGCCAATTACAGGTTTTCATCGATAGCTAAACTTTAGTTATGACTATCTATGAGTATTTTTATGCACTTCCTATTACATTAAAAGAAAATAGTAAATGTTATTATCCAAGTATGTAGTTCGTTTACTTTTAGTTTAGGTAGTTAGGTATAGGTGAGTACCTAGGGACAAGGAAAATATCATTTCTCTAGAGGATATTTGATCCGAGAATGAACATTGTGCATTTATAGCCTATAGAGTTATTTATAGTTTATTTCCGCGAAACGGTTCTTGAGACAATGCATTCAATGGTTGAGGATGAACCACGTTTGCTCACCTCGGTTTAAAGCTTTTAAATTATGGAAATAACATTTACTTGCTATTGCTTTTTACTCCCATTCGATTTAGACTACAGTCTAATCAACTTGGTACCAAAAAATCTGTCATCAAATATAGTCAAATCACAAAGTTTGTAATTCGATGTTGCTAATAGAGTATTGCAGACACTCGTATCCTGCAGGTTTGAATGCTCAATAGTAAAAGCGGCGCGCACATTACCGGTTTTTGTATCGACTTATGATGTACATCACTGCTATTTGGACCGGTTAGAAGACAGGCTCACCTCTCCGTGTATCTCACCTCACCACCTCCTGCACACCAATAATTTACTACATTAATTATTATTAATACCTGCAGGATAGATAAATGGATACTCGGCTGATTAGGTTAGTTGTTATACTTGTTACTAAGTAAGCGAGTGTTGCCTCTCGCTGGCACGGCGAGTGGGTCGGTGTTTAATGGGTGCCTGCCGTAGAAATATATGCGAATTCAATTAGAAATACGAGTCGGATGCAATAAGCAATGAACAGAACAATGGGTACTTGTAAAATGGTCCATACGATACTAGAGCTTCGTCTTTGGTGTTTTCTTTCAATGTAAAGGGAATGGTTTATTAAGTTCTAGTACTGGCAGTGAAACTGGTATTATTAATGAGAGTTAATGGGGTAGTGTAATATAGTGACGATAGATTGAGAACCTTTATTCGTTCGAATACCTACTTACTTTACGTTTTGTGAACTGTTTCAGGTAAATCTCACGCGCGGCGGCGCTCGTCGGTGCGAGGTCAACGGAACAAAAAAAGTGAGTAATAAATTGGTAACACACACAATCATTGGCATCACTCTATTTAGGTACCACTCAAATTCACTGCCAGTGTTATAGCATAAGTGGATACCGAATAAGCCACATTACAATAAAGTCGATACTCTCGTAACGTCTTTATTTTGCATACCGATGTAATAAAAATCGATAGGCGGTCTTGTGTTTTGTACCGTTATACTCCTCTGTTGTCGTAGAAAGCCATTATAATAGAAAAATGGTGTAGAGAAAAACAGGATTTTTGGAGATAACCGACGATATAATACAATGCAAATCTAAAAGGACTCACCAATGTGGAAACATTAATATTGACGCACTATGTCCATAACTATTGTGAGAACCGGTATAAAAATTACCTGACGACCTGCTGTGTGATTCTCTATGGAACATCCTTCATCGCATCGATGAAATTTGCTGTCGGATGAAAACAACATTTTAATAGAAATTATAGAAATTACCGCGTTGCTTGGCAACCTGGCCACGATCTGACACATTTTATAGCCACGCTCACGGATGTTGTCATAGAGAATAACATAGCTTAGTGATTCAGAGGTCAACATGCCGTCTGCCACGCAAGAGGTCCCGGGTTCAATTCCCGGCCGGGCAGAAATTGAACAAATGAATTATTGTTTCTGTTAAGGCTGTTTGAGTAGTATATCCGTTATCAGCACCCATAGTACAAGCTTTGCTTAGTTTGGGGCTAGATGACGCTGTGTGAATTTGTCCACAATTATTTATTTATTTTATTTAAAATTATGAATTGGGAACGGAAAAACTTGCTTGCAATTGCTACAACTCATTAGTCCAGCGGTGAACTTAGGCTGTTGATAATCTGACGATGATGATATGTATTATAAAAGTTTCACGACATCGTTTCCGATCGTGATTTCTACGTCACATAAATGCATACCGCATGGTAACTCGGTGCGTTGCGATCGTGTGCAGGCATTAAAGTAAGCCATGTGGGTGGGTGGGAACATTAGTAGTGTTCATCATTTACATCGGCGTTGGGCTGATCATTTGCAACAAGTCGTTTTAAAGCTAGACGTCAACTTGCATAACATTATAAAGTATTAAATACCGAGCACGTCCGCGGTAGCCTTGGCGTGAAAGACACGGCGGATAAGATCGAAGTGTCTCGCCTGCGCTGGTTTGGTCACGGCTACAAAAGCCACCACGATACGTGGTTAATAGATGCCTGAACTGGTTGGAAGCGATGGATTGATACGCTGAGTTGGATTCGAGAGCCAATGGTTTACGACGCACGATGCTGTGGACCGAGCAATGTGGAGGAGGAAAAGTAGGAAAGCGGACCTTTTCATAAGCCGGGATGGATGCCAAGATAATGACGATGACGTTATCTACCACTTGTCGGTTAATTAATGGTGTGTATTGTTCAGGCTGTACCCGTACTGACCGCGTCCAGTTCAACGGGAATCTGATCAAGATATTCAGCGGGGAGTTCGAGCGCGCACGTGCAACGACCGCGGGGACCGTACCGGAGCCCCGCGCAGTGGCAGAATGGAAGTTCCGGGAACTCGACAGAGACATGAGCGGAGGTCTACAGAAAGCCGAGTACAGAGGCCTGAGGAGACTCATCAAAAAAGTAAGCCGAAATGGTACCCACTCGGTGCTCTCACCCACTTTTAATTTATCTTTGAAGTTGTTTAAGAGCCGAATATCGATGATTTCGGTTCAGCAGTAGGTGGGTTCTGGGTACCTATTCAAAACAATGAATGTAGGTAGTTTAGACAAAGAGACAAGCAAGCAACCTGATGGAAATAAAGACAAATATATTGAAACTGTGCATCTAATTCTCTGCAATGGTTGCAGATTCGAACCTTACCCCAGTAGATGTAATTTGTACCGCTAAGGTGGTTTGACCTACGGTCCGCCTGGTGGTAAGCAGTTACTATAGCCAATAGACTTCTGCGATATGAAGGGTAGGTACCACTCAGAAGTTGTCTTCATTTAATTAAGTACCTGCCTAATACGACGATAGAAAGAGCACTACAACGAACACCGCGCACCACGGCCTGGGTACTCTTCCTCATTAGAAGATTCGTAAACCGTCTATTAGTGTCTACGCGACGATCGGAAAGAACGTTTAACGCTCGTAAGTACCTACTATTCGGATGTAGAATGAGTTACCATAACAATGTTTTTGGTGATGTTTATTGATTTATGGTTGGTGATATCCACGGTAGCAGCAAACACTTTCAGATGGCCCTCTTGCCTGTTTGTCTGCCATATGACACTGCTAAGTAAGTAGTAACCTAACTCTTACCTGTTACTAGGTGGTTAAGCCTAAAAGATGCGCGCGCGCCTGGGCGCGAGGCTGCGACGGCGACGGGGATGGCATGATAGCGCGGGCCGAATGGGTGACCTGCCTGCTGGCCAACCCGGATCCCCCAGCACCGGACTGTGAGTACCTAAGAGCTTTGTGCTGCAACAGCTTGCCACCAATAATTGTGCCAGGGCATGCGGTACGGGAATACACTCACTGGCATAAAGCGATATTCTTTAGCGAAAAAACATTTTCTTTAGCTTGCTTGAAGTTATTCTTTATAAGATCACAAGAGAACAATTACTTAGGTAACTACCTACTTCTTTGGTAATTTGCTAATAAATAATAACATGGGGGTGGAGAGTTTATTATGCCTGTAAATGTATATTCTACAAATATACGGCGGCAACTAATGCACATTGGCTAGCTGGCTTCGTCGTCGCACACGTGTGAGTATCTAAATCATCATCATCATATCAGCCGAAGGACCCCACTGCTGGGCATAGGCCTCCCGCAGAGATCTCCACAAAGGCGGGTCCTGTGTCTTCCGCATTCTGCTGGTACCTACGATCTTTAACAGGCCCTCGTTCCACCTTATGGGATTCTAGGCTTGCCAACTTTTTTAAGTTCTTAAGTTTTAGTATTTTCGGATTCGGTAGCCATAAGTAGTTAAGGGGTATATTAAAAAAAATATAGCATTTTTGCTAAAATATATATATATTACATATATATTATTTCTTACGTGATGAGTAATTTGGCGAACGCTTTACAGATATTTTAATTTTAAACCACTATTAAGTCAGCTTTTATCATATCAGCTCATTTTTACATTTTCTATTCATCACAGAAAATATGAGCTAGCTGTAAAACTGTAGATGAACATTTGCTGCAAGATTTAGTATAAAACTGATATTCAGTAAGTAGTTAGCTGGTCCAGAATGGTTTTAATAGATTGATTGTCTGTTAAAATTAAAATTCAAGGCGCATTCCGTTTTACGGTGTGATACTAAAAGTTAATAAAATATAGTAGTTTAACCTAATACAGTAGGATACTATAGTATATAGCGTCTTCCGATACGTGGTCGCCACCTACCTAAATGAGGCCGAAACTAGCCGGTGTGCATAATTATGCCCCTACTGAATAGTTTTGTACTAATCTCACCTAACAATTGAACTTGTACATAAAAGCTGTTTTACCAATTGATTATTCATCAATTGTCGTGTGCTTTCTGTCTGCCTGCGCTAAATTGCTTGTTGATTTGTTCACAACGCTCCGATGCTTGAGAATCTACGGTAGGCAACAAAATGAGAGCATGAGGAAACAACAATGCAAATATGTGTGCAAACGTAATAATAATATATAGTCTCTTTCCGTTTCTTCATGTCGTTGAACGCAGACGAGGACAGAAGACCAGAACCAGAGCCAGATTACACCGAGGAAGAGTCCCCCCCGCTAGACCCGAGTGCAGGTAACACATTCCTCGCACGTTCCATGGCTAACATTAACCACTCAAAACTGGCTTAGGTTCAGGTACTCGCGATCAGCAACTACGTGGCCACGCCCTAAGAAAAATAACTATGAAAAAGTCCACAAAACTTTATTTTTTTCTTTGGTTGATTTAATCGCCAAGTTCGCAATCTCAGCTTGATATACGATTAGTGGGTAAGATGGTGCTAAACTGATATTTTCAATGCTCATGTCTTCCACAGTGCTGCCGGCAGGCATAGTGCGCAACTCGTTCGCGCCAGATGGCTCCGACAACAACCGACGCGAAGACGAAGCAAACGACTGCCTCACAGACCGCCAAGCAGTATTAGACGAACAGGTCTGACTTTCACTTATTTATATCCTTGAAGTTTGAACTAGCAGCTCTGGTCTGGTGGCAGCGAGCTTAAGAGATCGATAATCAAGGTTATCGAATCCTCGCAATGTCCGAGAACTGGATGGATGACAGTTTCGTACTTTGAGGCTAGTTGGACCTTAGCACCACAACGAGCCTTACTGGTTGTACAGTTTAGGGCCCCGTGACGGAATTTATTTACTTAACGTTGGAATTTATTTATTTTAAGTTTGAACAAATAGGTACATAAATATACATAAATTCAATCTGCTATGCGAATGTTGACCTTTCATCTACCTATTTTAAAGCTACTGTGAAATTTAATTGCGAAAGTGTGTCTGTCTGTTTCTTTCTTCAATCAAATGCTTCAATAAAACAAATTGATTTCTTTTAAAAAAAAATATAAATTCGAAAAAAGAAAGTGGACGACGTCCTCCTGGTTGGTTTGAATCCCAAGAAGAGAGAAATTTTATAATCCTGTACAGGCACTGAGCGACATCTATCCATTATCATCTACAACAGCACATAATAGCCCATTGCTGGATTTTTACTTCTTCGTACCTACCCTTGTAACTCTGTGTTAAACTTCATAAGATTAGCTCTTGCGAACGTGCCCGCGTGGTCTCAACAAGTCTCAAATGTGTCATGTACAAGTTTTGGTGCAGAAAGCCGGACCCGCCGGCGTGCTGTACGTGCCAGAGTGCACGGGCGACGGGCGATACGCGCGCGCACAATGCTACAAGTCCACAGGCTACTGCTGGTGCGTGCATCAGGACACGGGTAAACCCATCCCCGGATCCTCGGTGAAGGACAGGAGGCCAGACTGCGATGCAGCGCCACAACACGCTAGTCCAATGAGAGGTAGGTTTAGCTCATTTAGGTAATGTTAATTGCATGAAAGGGGGAAATTAGTTATAACATTACATCAAAAGCCCGTAATAGTCCACTGTTGGATTTATGGAGGGAAGTGGCATAATTTTCATGCTTGGCAGGCAGGTTGGAGCGTGTCAAAACACAACAAATTAAGCTGCTGTCCGTTATTAACCCCGACAAAAATAGCGGGGTGGGTGTATGTGACTCAGTACGTCTAAGGCATCGTAGCTCCCGAACGAGTGGACCTATTTAGATGCGGTTGTTCATTTGAAAGACAGTTTAATCGAGATGGTTCTCAGGTTTAGTAGTTTAGAAAATATTAGAGTAGATGTATTTGAGTAGGTCGGGGGTTTCCTAACATTTTCTGTCGATTAGGTTATCTGGTCTACAGGCTTCACAGTGAGTCAGAACCTGCCTCGATCGAGACACCCGTGACAGGCGGTGCTCTTTTTTTTATTGCCTAAGGAGACACGGACGGACAGTCCACCTGATGGAAGGCGCCCACCGTAGTCCAGGACATCTGCAATCTAAGAGCCGCTCCTCTTTTTTGCTATTCCAGATACTATCTACACGGCTATAATTTATTGATGCCAAGTTCTTCCTATTCATTTTAAAGTTTTATCCCTAACTCCAGGATGTCCAGAACCGATAAAGTCGCACTTCCTACGCGAGCTAATGAGCTTCTTCATTTCGAAAATGATGTCTTCGTCTAACGGCACCGGTCCAGGGTGAGTGAACTTCAACCATGACTTTCTCATTAAAGTTTGACTTACTTTGCAAAATAAATAACGCAGATAAATATTCCAGGGATATGGTGAAGTGGGGTGCATCGAAGGAAGTGCAAGCGGCGACTTGGACCTATGTAATGCTTGACAAAGATAAAAACAAGGCTTTGGATAGGAGGGAGTGGAAGGCTTTCCACCAGTTGATAAACAACGTGGAGTCTCTACGGCGCTGCGGCCGCAAGCTGCCGCGGTATTGCGACGTCAACCACGACACCAGGATCAGTATCACCGAGTGGATGGCGTGCCTCGAGGTGGCGCAGGTGTCACAGGGGCCGACCAGTAAGTAGCCACAGGAGTAGGCCATTTGTCTGCAATCTGCAAGTAACTGCAGTCTTTTAAAACGCAGTTTATAAAAATCTGCTCGGATATAAGGTTCACTTTTGCTTAATTTAAATTTTCACACACCTTGAGATTATTGGGTTAAACAGGTAAGCATTTAAAAGACACTGAATAGTTGCTTATTTTTTATTTTATCAAATAATTGTATGACCACAAAATGCTTAGGTTTCTAAGAATATTTTATAAATAGACCACTTCTCTTTCAGCTGAAACTATAAAAGTTGCACCAAACCCACGTAGAAAGGGACCGAATCCACTAGAATCAATACTTAAAGCCGACGATTGACCTGATCAAGAGAGAAAGAAGTGCTCGCCATTGCGGCAGGCGCGGGCGCTCCCGTGCACCCGCCCCCCGCCCGCCTCCACTCTACGGACACCTGACTAGAACGAAAACCACCCACGAGATTAATACGTATTTAGGTACAGTGGCAGGTCACAAGCGCACACAACGTGCCATTTTAAAATAAATATTTTAATAACTTATTTCCTGTAGGCTTCTCCTAGTCTCGTAATTTGTTTATGTAGAAATTAGGTTTGTATTTAACATTGTTTAACTTTATTAGGCTTTACAATTAGCTGCTAGCAATATCATGAATTCTCCCCAGCGACGTAACATCGCGTCCTGCGGTCCTTCCTTAGTATTCTGTTAAGTACTCCATTCGTATTGTATAATCCCCCGCGGTACTAAATTTCCAGCTACTAAGTACACTATGCTTATAGGTCAATGTATATGTTGTAAATGTTGTGCCCCTGTATAATTTAGTCTCTAACTCTATATGTTTAGTACAGATGTGCAAATGACTATATACAATCATAATACAAATTAATTATTACTATACCAACTTACTTGATTTATACATGGACACGTAAAGTACGTAATATGTACTACACGCTCGGCACGGAACGATTGCATATTCATAAAGTATAAAGTACCAATATTATTATTAGATATAAACAACAATTTTCCAACTATTTATTTCATTTGTTAAGTTTTTAGCTGCCAAAATCTGTGGAACTCAGTTTTATATCCACACCGTTAAGACTTTAGTACTATCCTTGCAAATATTATATCGCCATACCGTGCCGAATGATCAATTTTATAGATAACATTATTTATAGATTTAGGTAGTCGATGTCAAATGTAAGAACTATGTGATATTTTTTCATTTTATAATAAATAATTATATACCAGAGTAAATGTATATACTATCGACTCTTACTATGCTACAAATATAATAGATCACACAAGTTGGCGCAGTCGCCCATCAACTGAAGCAATAATTATTAAAACGATTATAAATTATAGTGAGTCTTGTTCACATTTGGTGGGTACGATGGCCTTGTATTCGTTGACGGTTTCGCTGAGAATTTTCTGGAAGATGCTCTCGAATATCTGGCTCTTCACGATGGCCTCGTCGGCGTGAAGTGAAGTCCACTCGGGCTCGCAGCGGCGCCACTCCGCGAACAGAATGTCGTCGATGTGGTCAGCACGCCGCGCCGCTAGACCTGCCGACCACCACACACGATCAATATTTTAAGCGAATTCAAACGGGATTCACTCTAAACTTTATGTAGGGTAACCGTGGTCAGAAGCTAATAAAATTACAGTAGGCCTCCCCCAAAGAGCGTCATTGCCGCTTGTCCTCAGCTTCTAGCCTTCGCCTTCAACAAATCCCAGACCATTGTTTCACCTAGATATAATGTAATGCCGACAGTGCGCTTACTAATTTGCAACCTCTGTCGGATACCCGGTGCGAAAATCGGGAACAAATTTTGATGCTGTCCATTGCAGTTTAATCCAGACCCCTCTGTCAAAAGGTGTTATAGAGTTAAAAAGATTACAGTCTGTTTGTCTAAGAGGGGCATGGTGACAATTCCATAGTCTCCAAACTCTCCGCTTTGACGGAGCTCGGGCCCTGAAGCTTGGTTTTATAAAAAGCGTATCTCAATTTTGCAACCTTCGCTGGGCTTGCATTGTTTATGTGCGTTTGTGTATTGTTGTGTATGCAATCGGCGTATGTATAGTGTATGTTAACGTACGTGGGTGACTAGGAAAGTTTGAGAAATACAATTTTCTTTTTAAAAGTGTTCCCTTTTACATGTTATATGACTTTTTGATTTAAATAAAAGTGAGTGTCATAGTTGGTTCTTATCCGCTTTTGGCAACCTCGCACCTTCCCGTGCATCCATTTTAGAAGGTTTTCTCAATTTAAACAAGAAAAATATTCCTTGAAATAATAATAACGGATGAAAACATCAAACCTGTAAAAAAATGTTACACGAAGACCCAAAAACGACCTACAAGATAGAAGAAACTCTTAAATTCAAGAAATTTTACACCGTCACCTTACAATTCAGGAAACTTTGTTCACGATTCCTCATGGTGCAAGGAAATGATTGTAAAGTTCTAAAATTGAGAAGGACGGAATATATTTCATATAATTACAGGAGATGAAAGTTGAATTTATCATATGACCCACTGACTAAGTAGTAGTCAAAGGTTTGGGTGTTTCCAGACGAAGAACCTCCCAGGAAAGTCAAACGTGGACGTAGTGTTTGCAGGAAAATTGTAGCAACATTATTTTCCGCGAGTGCATTTAGTGACAATTTTCTTGGACACTAAAACAACTGTTAATGCCCCATACTCTGAAGTGTGTTTAACAATCGTGTTTTGTGTGTTGAATAAAAAACGTCCTAAATCGGATTTGAGAGCACAAAGCGAAAACACACTATCATTTTTGAAAAATACTGAGATTCAAGAATTAACCCAACCGTCCTGATCTAGCTCCGTGTGGCTTCTTTCTTTTACAAAAGTGAGACCAGGACTCCGGGGCATTCAATTTGATTGCCCTGAGTGC
Organism: Blastobasis adustella; assembly: GCA_907269095.1. Classification (NCBI taxonomy): domain Eukaryota; kingdom Metazoa; phylum Arthropoda; class Insecta; order Lepidoptera; family Blastobasidae; genus Blastobasis; species Blastobasis adustella. The sequence goes on from OU026114.1 coordinate 19,899,136, forward strand.
TCATACTGCAGCAGTTGAGGACCTCTCTAAATAAGACTTTCGCCAGTGCTTTACATCTTGGTTTAAACGGATAAATCGCTGTACAGAGACCGATGGAGAGGATTTTGAAAAGTTGTAATAAAATATTTCTTTTTGTATCCCAAAACTTTCCTAGTGACCCAACGTAGCACGTGTTCTCACCCGAGACGGAGACCGGCGGCCCTCCGGACAGAATCTCTTTCAGCTCCACCGTCGCCTTCTTGGCCAGCTGCTCCCTGTCCACTTGAGGCTTCTGCGGTAGCAGGTTGCAAGCGTCCCAGGGCTTGTCGCTCTGCTCCACTTTGTGTTTTTCTATTGACTCCTGACAGAAGTCGCTGACGAACATCTCGAAGGCGTCGGAGGGCTCCGCCTGGGGCGCTAGTCGGTTGAAGTCGGTGATAGCAATGTAGATCTGGTTTTCTATGGTGTCGTCGACTAGTAGTGGGTGCATGGGGCGCGCCGGCCGGCCGCCCCGCGCCCCGCCGCCCGCGGTGCCCCCGCCGCCCGCGCCGGCCCCGCCCGCCCCGCCCGCCCCGCGCCCGTCCGCGGGCGGCGTGTACGGCGGCGGCGGCTTGTCGGGAATCTCTCGCACCAAAAGCTGGCTCTGCTGCTGCTCCAACGCTTTTATCTAGAACAAAACACAACATTTCAACAAGTGTCAGAAACTGTATACTAACGGTCTTATCGGTCTGGGAGCTTTTTAAGCTTGCTAAAATGTGGTTCTTGAAAAACATTATTCATAAATGCATATTAACGCTAAAACGCTCAATAACGGCTTCATAACTTAAAGAAGGCTGATCCCTGATATATCTGCCAATAAGCTCACCCACAAAGGATGCCGAAGACGAGTGAGGTGGGCCAGAAGTAGCAGGAAGGCGGACCCTGGGCCCTCGCGTGCAGCGCGGGGGCGCAACCGGGACATAACGCCAAGATGATGATGATGATGATGATCCCCTCTATAAACCTCTGATAAACCTATATCAGGTACAAACATGGCCGCCATCACAAGAACAGGTGTTTTTATTCCCTTAATTATTAATTGTCATTGGCTCGCGACTCCATTCTTGACTTTTATCTTGTCTTCTCATTCATCATTTTCTTTGAAGCTCCGTTTTGATAACAAATTTCAGCACAATTGACTTTTTCTTAGATTTTCTATTATTGGCTATAAATTCATCAGAGCGTTAACATGATGATACCAATCTGTAATTTATCAGACCTTTATCTAATAGAACCTCTATTAGCTAAAGGTAATAGAAATAGCTAATAGATTTAGCTAATAGAACCTCTATTAGCTGAAGGTAATAGAAATAGCTAATAGATTTAGCTAATAGAACCTCTATTAGCTAAAGGTAATAGAAATAGCTAATAGATTTAGCTAATAGAACCTCTATTAGCTGAAGGTAATAGAAATAGCTAATAGATTTAGCTAATAGAACCTCTATTAGCTAAAGGTAATAGAAATAGCTAATAGATTTAGCTAATAGAACCTCTATTAGCTGAAGGTAATAGAAATAGCTAATAGATTTAGCTAATAGAACCTCTATTAGCTAAAGGTAATAGAAATAGCTAATAGATTTAGCTAATAGAACCTCTATTAGCTAAAGGTAATAGAAATAGCTAATAGATTTAGCTAATAGAACCTCTATTAGCTAAAGGTAATAGAAATAGCTAATAGATTTAGCTAATAGAACCTCTATTAGCTGAAGGTAATAGAAATAGCTAATAGATTTAGCTAATAGAACCTCTATTAGCTAAAGGTAATAGAAATAGCTAATAGATTTAGCTAATAGAACCTCTATTAGCTAAAGGTAATAGAAATAGCTAATAGATTTAGCTAATAGAACCTCTATTAGCTAAAGGTCTGATAAATGGAACGTTTATAAATAAGGAATTTTAAAATGCGTTTTAAAGGGTAATGAGTGTTTTAGCTAATGAACGTTTTAAACGTACTATAGGTATTTTTATGAATAAGACCGTAAATGTATACCGTATACACGTATACAGTACATGGACCAGTCGTATTTGAGAAAGTATGTTGATGCTTGAGGCCTCAGTAGGATGATGACACCAAGAACCAAACAGAAGTCAATTGACACGCACCTCTTTTTCAATCGCCAACTGCTGCCGACGTAATTCTTCGGCTTCGTCGCAGCACACGGACGTCAGTGACGACGCAGGAGTGGCGTGTGTCTCTACCGAGGAGACGCTTTCGCTGCTTTCTGTAATGTATTATTATTATGTTTAGAATATACGCTTACAGGAACTAGAAATTGGTAAATGTGATACAAATAGTACCTGTATTGGCATTAGCAGACTGTTCAGCCTTTGGTGCAAAACTGACAGGCACGACATTCGGCGCCGCGTCCGCAGCGCCCACCGGCACCGGAAGAGGTCCTTCTGGCGTGATGCTGCTCATCGTAGTCCTAACTGTTTCCACAGATTGGATGTCGTTTTCTTTCTCAACTACGTCACTACGTTGGTCACCAAATGCAATGCTCGAACCTTCACTAGACATTTCAGGGGTACTGCGAACATCGAAAACTGTTTGAACCGACGTAACTTCTCTTTCTTGATCGGAGTGAGATATGAGGTCGTGTTCTACATTGTTCAACTGATTTTCCTCCTCCGTGAAACCTTTGTAAAACTGATCGAATTCATCCACAAGACTTCGAGCCGTCGATGGGGTGCTGGATTTCTCTAAATCGGATTTTTTCATTTGATCAATAAATTTCTGAAGAGTTTCACCGTCACTCATTGAACTTTGGCGCGTGGTGGTGGAATGCACTATGTTCTTCAAGGCTTCTTCGTTAACTTCATACTGTTTGCCATTGCTAAATATTTTTGGTAATGACAGATTATTAAATAGTATGTTTAAATAGCCACCATCAACAGCAACAATGCTTTCCCCAGTGGTGTCGGTCGCCTGGTCGTTCTGGGTAGTTTCGAACAGACTGCAACCTGTTTGGATGCACTTCTCCGCCGATCCTACCGGCGCTGTGCCCGGCCTGAGCAGCGTCGTCTCGGATTTAAGCCGAGAACTAGAGTTTTCGTCGCAGCCGCTACTGGACAAATCGAAGCATTTTAGAGGAGCTGTATTACGCTCCATAGAACTAATCTTTAGCTTCTTTTTACCGAACACTGATCGGTCTACATTCACATTGTTTTTCAACTTGAGTTCGATTATCTTCTTGGTCTTAACGAATGCTACTTTCCTTTTGTCAGAAAGGGCTAGAAGCGCTTTACGCATACGTTGCATTTCCCCGCATTCGTGCTGTAGTTTCAGTAAGGCTCCCCGTTGCTTCTTCTTAAGAGTAGATACGTCAGTGTTATCCTGTTTCTTTTTGTTCTCCAGCCAAATTATTTGAGATTTTGTATAGTCTTTCAATGCATCTTCTCGCATTTTTAACACCATCAAGAGATTTTTTGCTCTCCTTTGCTCATCGCGGATGAGTAAATTGAGCTGTAATATAAAAAAAATCAATTAAAAAAACAAAAAGATATTGACAAAATTGCAGCGTTCGAGACAACTGAATCGAAAAAAATCGAGTATTCAAAGTGACGGTTCCAGCGAAGAAAGCCCACACAACCAAAATAATGTATACAACCCAAAGAATAACACTCACCAGACAAAGACTCTTGGACGCCATTGTCTCGGTGTCTTCGCCGTTTGCCGCGTGTTCAAGTTTAGTGTAAAATGTTTCGTAATCTTCGTGTGGACTCTTCAAATTAAGATCAATATTATTCACCCAATTCTCCATCTTATTTTCGAATAAAGATTTATTCGATAAAGACGAATTTTCTAAATATTGAAGAGATTCGAAAAATGAATCAATAAAATTTAATTCTCGTTGAAATTGTTCACAAACAAAATTACCCTGTAATAAGTCACTATTCATTCTTATTGTATTAATTGTATCTGATGGTTTCACAAATTTTCCAGTAACAGAAGAGGAAGTACTGCTACGATGCCTTATCTCTGTGTCAAATTTATTATCTTTTTTAACCTTTACATCATTTTCCCTTTTTCTGGATTTCGTTACTGTTATCTCTTCATCTTCACTTTTATTAATCAACTTATTTTTCAACACAGATACGACGTTCATAGGATAAGTTAAACTTGACATGTGATTAGGTTTATGTGGCGTTTGCCCATTATCATCAATCACATGAAAATTTATTTTCTGTCTGCTAGTATACGTCACAGTTGCTCGTCTTATTATATACGATCCACTATTGCAGACCATTCGTTCATTAATCTTTTTCAGAGGATTCATATTAAGAGACGGTATCTGAAGATTTGGTAATGATTGGCTTTCCAAGTCAATGGTTTGCTTACATAATTCACTTTTATCCTTCAGTAAAGAAACATTTGGTATATTAAGATCATCAGTATCCTTTATAATAAAGTCTCTATTTAAGTCATTCTTATTTATTCTATTTTTTAAATTATTATTCTCCATTTCGACATCCTTAACTGTATTGTCAGTTGCTAGTGTTGTTACAGACAATACAGATTTGAATTTATTATTTTCATATTTCTCTATAAAGTCATTTTGATTAGTTTCAGTATCCTTGTCCATTGTATCAGATTTAACAAAATATGTTTTCTCTATCTCAGTATTTTTATCTAACACTTCAAACATTTTAGGTTCACACGTCTGTGTTTCTGTACTATTATCTTTTTTTCTGATAAATATATTTTTAATTGGTGTATAATTTTCTAAGTCCGTGCCTATATTTTTCTCTGATGTAGATGGGACTTCCAAAACTGCTTCATCTTTTCTTAAGTGGTTGTCTTTTTCTATGGGCACATGGATTGTTGGCACAGTTTCTGGTTTAGATTTTGATTGATAATTAAAATCTAATCCAGTTTTAACAGCAGAATGCTGTGGACTTTTAAGCTTTTGTGTATTGAGTAATGCTTTTTCTGTGGTATTATTTGTATGCCATGATGTCATACCCGATTTTCCTTTATAATTACTGCCCAGTTTCTTTTTTAATAAATTTGTTTCCATTGCAGATTCATCTGTAGCTTTTGCTTCTTTATTTACGCAACTTTTAGATGAACCCAATGTATCTGTTAATAATCAGTCATACATTAAAAAAAATATATAGCAATACATATATAATCTTACTAAACTATAATAATCTTACTGTAACGCAAATAAAAGAAATAGCAATATGTATTTTTTCTCAAAAACAAAAAAAAATTTACCTGGCATATGGTAATCCTTAGAAATCTTCATTGAACTAGCATTATTTGATGTTCTAGTTTTAGGGTTAATTTTTTGGTTGTTCGCCAACACTCCATTAGCTGCTCTATTGCTGTTGCTATCGCTCTTAGAATCTAAAACAATTGTAAAACAAAAGTAAAACTTTTAGAATATATATAACACAAAGTATTTATGTAAATATAATAAAACAGAATGAATGTTGATTCAGTGTCAGCCTTAATATCCACATTTGTGACGAATTCATAACAGAAAATGCTGCTGCCGATTTTATGGGCCATAGAATTTTCAGAGATTGTGTCTTGCTGTCCATCCTGCTGTTCATTTTCACACAATATGTCGGCCGGCACGCGAATCCGAGAGTCAGCTACCCTGCTACATCGGTACTCCGACCAAATGCCACTCAGTCGCATTCAGAACGCCGCCGACGAGAGACGTAAAAAGCAAGATGAACAAGTAAATCTGCTCAGTGAATTTTATAATTACTTTCCCTATGAGATTTAATAAACAAAGATGTCCAGCATATTAATAAAGCAATAGGCAACTGATATTCATTTTTCATCTCATTTAAACTATCAGTTGGCTAGCGCCAGCCAAATCGCCATTAGAGGCCATTTCTTTGAAGATGACCTACTGTTGGCTATCTATTTTGTGGTTCTGTATTAACTGTGGTACTAATACCGCGTGATAATAATAGTGTCTAACCATACCATATGGTTAGATTTGTTAGAAATACAATTTCGAAGTACGTTATTACGAAAGTATAGTTACTACGTTTCGAAATATGACAGTTCGTAAATACTGTCTATATGACGATGTAGACCTGGGCCTTAAGTCGTTGGAGTGTTACTAATGGCTCTATTTAATTGTAATTGGATCTCAGTCGCAGCTCAATGGCAGTTTTACGTGATTTTTGTATTCTACTACAATTAAATCTGCCGTTGAGTTGCTATTGCGATCCAATGATTAATAATTAATAATAACGTTGAACAGAAGTGGGCTGAGCACAGAGCGCTGGTGTACCCCAACGGTAATAGGGAACGGATTCGTGCCACCAACAGCAGTCCGAACTATGGAATCGGAATTGTGATACCTGTCCCGAATAATGTCAATATTGGGTTCAGGCACCGACTGACCATCTCACGAAGGACACATTCAAAGGCCTTCTGCATCTCCAGAAACAGGAAATGCAGGGGCGTGTTCTTTGATATGTATCATTCTATGAGAGTTCTTAGGGCAAATACGGGGTCCATGGGCCCACAACTCGGCCTAAACCCGTATTAACACTCCGAGATTGTACACCCCCGTCGGATCCGACAGTCCACAATACGTTCGAAGAGCTTCATAGTGTGAGACATCACATGTATACCGTGTAGGTGTATGGAGCCTTTGCACTTATTGACCGAAGTAATTATACATCAGCATCCATTACTTATATTTATTCATAAGGAGGATGCTAATATGAAGGTCAGTAAGGATATCAGTTTACCGTGAGGGTGTACAAATTTACAAAGCCACACATGGAAATTTCCTGTGCCACATTGACCCTCGATCGTGCCAACTAGTAAATGAGTTTCTGCCCCTCAGGCGATACCAACTTATCGTACAAAGGGACGTAAATGGTCTCATCTGGCTCTGGCTACCGCTAGTTTGGTGGCTCCCTGTACGCAGCGTGGTCTTCAGGAGATCTGGACGCTTGCCACTTTTTAAAGAGGGCTTTCTTCACTCTAATCACCATCTGGACTATGTCGTTCCACCACCAGGTCTCCTTGTCAAGCCTGTGTCCACCCCTTGACCGTCCTCCAAAACCGTCCTCACCTCCCGTTGTTACTGTACGGCCTAGAGTTATTGGACGGGTTCACCGTCTGTCGCAAGTAGTCGCTGTCGTTGACAACATCGACGAATTCATGGGACTTGGTTTCTTCTAACAGCCACCACCGAATTTGTCATCGGCTCTGCTCCCGGTATTTGCCTCAGGGCTTCACGCGCAGGTCCATTAAAGGACCTGGTGTTGGGCAGTAAGACACTCCGGGTATGACTTTACAGATAGCCACTTTGCCAATTTGTCTCTCCGAGTGAGAAAGTAACGATTTGGGTGGCACTCCTCTCACTCCTGTAGCTGATCAGATGCTCCGATTTCATTTGGAAATCGTATTCACGACAGCCAGATCGGCAGCCACACACGTCCGGAGAATTTCTTCCCATTCAGCGTTACGGCTCCCAAAACCAAAATAGCCGTGAACACGCCCAAACTCACACATTTCACCTACATTCCCGTACAGATTGGCGATCTGTACAACAATCCTGCGACAACGGAATGTTACGTAACGGAACAGCGAGGCAGGCTTGGGCCCCAGAGATGGAGGTGGGGCCCCCAATTTAAAGTTTTTGATACTTAAACTTATTATTTTCGTCCAATAACTATATTGCTTTCTAAGAGCATTATTTTCTCTAACATACTTCGAAATTGAGTAGAATACTTTCAAACTAACGTTTTTCAACGTTTCGTATTTCGAAATTCAGTATGATCATCACTCATGAAACAGTTAATAAGCGCTGTACCAACTTGATGTATATCTGTTTTACATTGATTACATCGAACATCAAGTGACACATATACAAGTATTCAGAACCAAACAATGAAGTTCCCTAAAAGCTCAATTCTGTGTTTAGAGGCTTCTAAACGGGCAATATTTTTACAGTAACACAGTCAATAATGGCCCGGCAGTGATAAAACATTTTCAATGTAGCATATGGCTCGGTCATTTATGTTTCATTCTATTTAAATTATGTTTTCGGATCGAATGGGTAACAATGTATTTGTAGTTGTCACTCGATTGTGTAGCTTCTTTACAATCGAGTAACAACTACAACCAACACCAAACAAAACACAGAATTTAGCTATTAATCGCAGTGTCACTCAAAGCAAACTTCATGTCGCGTAAGAAACGGCTGAAATAACAATAGAGGTGGCCCAGCTCAGAAAGCTCATCAATCGGCAATCTTAACAAAAATGCATCGGACTTGCCAAACATGTGTGGCGATGCTTAATAGGTACTGCAATATTGCATGACCTGCCTGGTATTGCTAGAACTATTACCTGCCACTGCGTTGCATTCACTTATTGCAGTAAAATTATTGCCTGTATAGGAGCCCACAATTGTGTGTACAGTTTGGTCTCGGTAATCAGGCGCGTGTCCAATTGGGCACCCCTTGTAATTGTACAATAATAAACGCAGGCAATGGTCAGCCTAGTCAGAAAATATTTTTTAAACTTGGACAAAAGGTCAACTGCACTTAAAAATAAATGTTGTTGATGAAACAGTACTGTATAAAATGGCAACCTTCTATAGTTGGACACCATGCAAAAGAAATGCCTGATTTATTATAGTCACTGTGATATCTTACCAATAAGTAAGTATGAGACTATGTATGTAATGGAGGATCATCCTAAAGAGGTACTCGAGATTAGAAAGCAACTGCAACTAAACCTGACAGAAGAAAGCAACAAACGATGGAAATTTCAACCAGAGTACTAACACAACTATATAACATAATGTTTTTTTTTTAAATGTCACACGGTAGTCAAACACGCAAGCGGGCCACCTGGTGGAAAGCATTAGCAACACCAAGAGCATCGCCAATGCGTTGCCCACCTCTATAACACGTTGCTCTGGCAGCAAAAAGGCAAATGCCCCTACACTGCGAAAGCCACGGTTCCAGAAATCACCACTCCATAGAGCACTGGAAACCTTACTCACCGACAGAAACACAATACTATTTAAAAGAGTATTGTTTACCTGAAGTATTCTGTAAGGTGGAAGTACTTCACCAGTCAGGTGGCTCCAATTCGAAAGGGATACCCTGCTATGCCCTACCTCTCTTAAAATGAAAGAAAAGGAGGACATTTAAGATCTATAGACCACTTCAACTATTGTCTTGCTGTATAATAATGGAGACATACCACATTAATAATTACAGATCCAATAAATAAATAAATTTGCCTCCCATCAAATGATGACAAGTTCTTTGAAAAGTGTTGCAAAATGGAATAACAAAAACATTCAATATAAACCAGTCTATTAAACAAGCTGGATTTAGAAGTCAGTAGTCAGTCTTAGACCACATCTATGAAATGAAGCAAATCCTAGAAAAATACAAAGAGTATTCAGTCTTAGACCACATCTATGTAATGAAGCAAATCCTAGAAAAATACAAAGAGTATTACTTGCCCTTGTATTGCTTCTTTGTGAATTACAACAAAGCGGTTCTACTCTATAAACCATGATGTGATTTGGCAGGCTCTACAAGATCAAGTAGTGGACAGCAAATACATGTTCAAATGTACAAAAAATTTATTCATGTCTACCAGAATACAACTGCTAAAATAATATTAGAAAAGGAAGGAGAGAAAGTATAAATTCAAAGAGGAGTTTGTCAAGAAGATCCATTTCCCACAAAGTTATTTTCCGCAGTGCTATAAAATATTTTTGTAGATTTTTCGATCGGCAGACGTTGGGATTATCTATAGACGGAAGTATGCTCACTCATCTGAGGTTAGCAGACGACATGGTCTTTTTTGCAGAATCGCTAATTATTCTTGAACAAATGTTACAAGAACTAATGAAGGAAAGTGAAACAGTAGGACTGACAATGTTTACAACAAAAACGAAATTTCTAACCAACAGAGGAAAAGTACCCAGTAAATAACAAAGTCATTGAATACCAAGATGAATGCTAATAATAATATGATCTGGGTCAATTAATGACATTTCTGAATAAGAAATGGATACACAAATTGCTAATGCATGGAAAATATACTTTTCAATGAAAGAATTAATGAAGAACAGGTAGATCAACCTCAAAAAGAAAGTATTCAACACACATATCTTGCTACTACTTACATATATGGATGTCAAATATGGGCTCTCATAAAGGCTCAATGCAATAAATTGACTGTCTGTGAGAGAGTCATGGAAAGAAGTATGACCAATATTAAAAGGAACGACAGAAAGAAAAATATTGATTATAGAGAATAAACTAAAGTTATGGATCAACTCAAAGAATTCTAAGATTAAAATGGATGTGGGCCGGGCATATGAGAGGCATCGACAAATGGAGCAAGAGTAATAAATAAATAGGTATCTAAGAAATGAAAAGATAGACAGTTCTCAGATGGAAAGATGACTTGATGAGGAAATAGCTGGCAAAATAAGGACAAGATCAACAGCAGATCATAAGAAATAGCACAAGTCGGCAGAGGCTTTTGTCGATAGCCAAACAGATCAATAATATGACGATTATAAACAATATTATTTATTTATGATTTATGAACATTTATAGCATGTTGGTGGATGTCCTTTATGTAAATGTAATCTAATTAAAGGCTTGAATTGAATTGAAGTATGGGAGAAGAAAGAGAAGCACAGTCAGGGTGTGAGTGTTATTTGTTTTATCTACCCCTGTAACCTTAAAATGTTTTTCAAGCTCCTCGAAACATATTAACAAGCTCAACAGATATCACTTAAAATTGTAGATCCTTATTAGACAAAAATATATTAAATATAACATACATTTTGAAGTAGTTAACCGGCTAATCGTTTTACGTCTTTCTTTTGCTCTGTCTTCAAAGTCTGTTGCAGCTGCTTTGTTACATTGTTTTTGTTTAATGGTTAAAGGTAAAGGCCCTACAGGAGAAATATTTTTAGTTTCAATCCCTGAAAAAAAGGAATAAGAGCATTACTTTACAATTTATATTGAGTTATGAAGTTATTAATTAAGATACGGTACAGACTGTGCTTAACATGCCGCTGATTTTCATCATCTTCACATATGGTGGCAATTTTTCTATAGGGTGTATCTCTATGTGTTACAGTATGACCATCATCAGTATCACTTCCACTCTTAACAATAATTGGTCTACCAAGCTTCTCTGGCAGATTATTATAAAATTTGAGAGATCGACTGGTTTCTAAAAGGTGGTCATCGATTTGAATCATCTGTCTTAACCTTGGAGGTAACACATAGCTTTGTTTTTTCCGTTTAGCTGTGAAACATGATACATTTGCTTCAAACAAAAAAAAATTAAATGATTGGCAAAAGTATAACCTAAACTCTACAGGTCGCCATTACACTCTTATCATAAAATATCACATATTTCCAGACAGATTCAGGGTCAGAAGTCAGAGTGACTAGTCAATGTTTTTGAACTAAGTAGGTATTTTAGATACTGAATGAAACAGCGTTTCCCCGTTTCTACTCTTGCATGTCTACCTGCATTAGTTATGAGGTAATTCTGGTTACATTGTTATGTAGGTAAACTTAATACTATATTTCTCGAATATTATTACGCTAATGACATTCACCGCAATTACATAAAGTAAACGTAGTAGATTTTTATAAATAAAAAGCAATCAACTGGTTGTTGTTTGTATTATAAGTTTATAAATGGCTGACTATTCAACCTACAATGTTGAGCTTCTTACTTACCTGTAGAATCAAAATCATATTCAGGTAATTTAGCATATTTTATAGTATTTTTTTTGTTATTATTTACAGGAAATACCATATTCCCCAATTTGAATGTAACCTGAATTTTTGTTTGATCGGATTGAGTGCTTTTTGATTCGGGTAATCCATCCATTCCAAGGGCAGATTATCCCGTTAATTCACGAAAATATTCTTATTTTCATTTTTGATAACAAAAGCACAATGATTCTAAAAAAAATCATTTTTTACTGTAGGGATTGCGGACATTGTGGTCACAGATGAAAGATAATGTGATCTACACACAACACAAACCAACCAAACAAACATTTTGTGGAACCAAAGAGTAGAGAGAATGTTTGGCCAAAGACGTTAAAAAAAGGAATACAAACTTGATTCTTCCCATAGACGCATTTCTATTGTCTCTGATTCGAATTTTTTGGTGGGAATTTGTGGAGTGAAGCTGTGGTTACTCTTTTATTCAGAGACATAACAGACTAAACACAAATCACATATATTCTCTGTTCGCTCGCTCTACAATGATTATGAATCTTGCTATCCCGTTTTTTCATCCATAGGAATAAGTACACGGAAAACGACGCGCGCAATGTTTTGAACGTTCGACATATTGCTCGAGGGCCTAACGACCTGACGTTTCTTTTGAATCATCGGTGTAAATTTTATAATTTCCTAATAAAATTTAAATCAAACCATTTAATAGACGGTGTAATTTAGTGCACATTTATGAGAAAGCGCAAAGTATGGAAATACAAATGGATTATCTTTTCATCGGTAAGTAATTTCATTCGTGGTCGCGGCGATCGGGAATCAATTTTAGAAATTGTGATAAAAATAAGCATCGTAATAGTGTGACTTTGCAATAATTGAAATGCTTTACCTTAAAAGAATATGCCATTAAAGATAGATTTAAAATTATTGCCAAATTGAGCAATATTTCGGTGTCTAAATAGGTACGAAAATATTTTGATGCTAACAGGGTCGGACTTAGCATTTATTGTATAGAATTTTAATACTCAAATCTTGTAAATAGCGGTCCACAAATTTGTATGTATTAGGGTTTCATACACAAAATATACCTAAATGACATTTTAAATGTTCAGACATTTTATGAAACAACGGATTAATTGCGTATTTACATTTATTTGTTTTTCTAGGTTTCCTAAAGACCAGACATGGAGATGTCTGGGTTGCAAATTGGAAGTGCTGCGTTGTAAACATTTTGAAGAACAAGATATTAATTAGATGCAAGTCCCTTTTGTCCTGGTGCACCATCATAATATGAATTTTTACTGTAAATAATGAATATGCTGCCTGTTTAATATATTAATGTACCTATCATTTTCATTATTTTTATTCATGACTATGTCCTTTAGAGGACATCATATTTAATTTATTGTGAAGTCACATAGGCCTACCTGTGGACAATGAAGACGCATTTAACGATAAGTAAGTAGGTACCTACTTAGTTTAGAAGTTATGAGGCAACAAATAAACATTCATACTGGTCAAAATCATAACCCTCCTTTTTGCAAAAGCAAGCACTGCCGATTCACTATATGTAGAATCGAGAGATCGAAAAGACGGTGGTAGGTATCAGGGCGTGGGTATGATGCACTAGTCACCTTACCTTTTATTATAATGACAATAGTAAATTATAAGGACAAGTTTAAAAAAAATTACGTAGTCGTCTGAAGCTAAATACAAGTCAGATTTGTTTGTGTTCGTTACGAGTAGAAAGTCGTAGCAAAATATAACTTATCTGCAGATGGGCTGCCTTGTTCCGTCCCTGCATTTGCATTATTGTGTGTGTGTTATAGAGATGTGTGCAATTTTGTCTCGTATTAAAACTCGAAATGTACTCTCTGCTTCTGTATATAGAATTTTTTCTCTATGCTTTTATTGCATATTTGTCTTGAGAAACCACAGACATAACAGACTAAACACAAATCACAAATATTCCCTGTTCGCTCGTTCTACAATGATTATGAATCTTTCTATCCCGTTTTTTCATCCATTGGAATAAGTTCACGGAAAATGACGCCCGCAATGTTTTGAACGTTCGACATATTGCTCGAGGGCCTAACAACCCGACGTTTCTTTTGAAACATCGGTGTAAATTTTATAATTTCCTAATAAAATTTAAATCAAACCATTTAAAAGACGGGGAGCGGTTCTATTGCTGATGTCTTCTGATACAGTAGCACCCTCGGGCCCTGAAACTCTTGCCTCCCTTCACGCAAAGCATCCAGCACCTTCCCGTCCTCTCGCATTTCCACCGTGCCCTGACCGATCGGTCCCTGCATGTAAAGTTAAGGCTGAGGATGTTGTGCAAGCTCTTAACACTTTCCATAATGAATCTGCGGCGGGATTGGATGGTATTCGTCCAGTTCACTTGAAAGAGTTTTCTTCCCCTTCAGCCGGTGACAATGGGCGTAGACTGGTCGAAGGCTTAACAAAATTGAGCAAATTTTTGTTAAGCGGTCAACTAAATCCCGAAGTTTGTCCTTTTCTTTATGAGGCAACGTGTGCGCTTTATCTAAAAAAGATGGGTCTCAGGCCCATAGCAATAGGGAATACTATCCGTCGTTTGGTTGCTAAGCTCGGATGCTGCGCAGTCAGGGAGGAGAGTGCGAATTACCTTCGTCCTCGCCAATTGGGATGTGAGGCGGCAATCCACGCAGTGCGCAGTGTAGTGATGGATCCGGAGAGGGCGAACTACGTCATAGTCAAGTTGGGCATTCAAAACGCCTTTAACAGTATTGAGATGGACGTTCTTTTGAGCGAGGCCAGGGATAAGCTGCCTTCTTTATATCCGTTTCTTTACCAACTTTACCACTCCCCTTCCAATTTATTCTATGACGGTTCTCTTATCCTTTCCCAAGTTGGTGCGCAGCGGGGGGATCCACTTGGCCCTTTAGCCTTCAGTCTTGCCATACATAAGGCTATATCGGAGCATAAGTCTCCTTTAAATATATGGTACCTAGACGATGGTACCATTGGAGGGACAGCTGAAGTAGTAAAGGAAGACCTGCAGATTTTACTACCGCACTTTCAAAGGCTGGGGCTGGAGGTTAATACCGGAAAGTGTGAATTTTTCCCCTGCAGTACTGATTCTCGTCCTTTCTTTCTTCGTTTTTCTTGCTTGCTTGCCGGCCTCAGGGAATTATCTTCATGTTCGTTCCAACTTCTAGGGTCACCCATTTTCCCCGAGGCCATCTTAGATACCTTTGACTCTAGAGGGCAGCTTCTCCTTGTCGCTCGGGATCGTCTTGACTTTCGGCGCATGTTGCACTACTTTTGCTGTGGATGTGCTTTGCCGTCTCTAAAATAAATTATGTTCTGCGTACGTGTCCAACTTGTCTGTTTCCGGATAGTATCGCAACTTTTGATGAGGTACTTCGGGACACTGTGGAGAGTATTTTAAACGTCTCCCTAAGTGACGACCGATGGAGCCAAGCGTCCTTGCCTATCCGATGTGGGGGGTTAGAAATTCGGCTTGTTCGGGATGTGAGCCTGCCGGCCTTTCTTGCGTCATCGCATGGGGTTGTGAGTCTTGTCACTAACATTTTATCAGTAGATGGTGACGGGATAAACATTCCCCATGTCGGTGATGCACTGACGGCTTAGGGGGCTCTCAACCTGACTACGCCTATAACTGAGGGCCCGGAGAGTCAGCGGTCTTAGGACAATATTGAGGCGAAGAGGGTGCTGGAGCAGTTGAAGGGTGTGGCTAAGGGTGTAGACCTCGCGAGGCTTAAGGCAGTGTCGCAACCAGAGTCAGGTGCGTGGCTGCACGCTTTACCATCGCCACATCTAGGCACGCTCTTAGATAGCGAGTCATTGCGGGTGGCTGTGGCTCTTCGCTTGGGCTGCGATATATGCGAACTTCATCAATGCATCTGCGGTTCCAGGGTTGAAGCCAGTGGTCACCACGGCTTGAGTTGCTGTCGATGCGCGGGAAGATTTCTACGTCACCACGCCCTCAATGATATTGTCCGAAGAGCGCTGGTTTCGGCCAACAACCTTGCGCCTTGGAGCCTCCCGGACTGAGTAGGTCCGACGGCAAGAGACCTGACGGTGTGACTCTGGTGCCGTGGCATAAGGGCAAATGTCTTTTATGGGACGCCACATGTGTCAGCACCTTTGTGGCTTCGCATCTCGGTCGCACCGTTAGAGTGGCTGGGGCAGCGGCGGAGTCTGCGGCCCTTAGAAAAAGGGACAAATACTCCGCCCTGCAAAACAATTATTTGTTTGTCCCTCTCGCAACGGAAACGACCGGGTGTTGGTGTGAGGAAGCGAGGGTGTTTTTTAAAGACGTTGGCCGTCGAATGAGAGAGAGGGGTGGTGGCCCCCGCTCTGGGTCATTCCTGTTGCAGAGGCTGTCCATAGCCATTCAGCGTGGCAACGCTGCTAGTGTTATGGGCACCTTTGCACCGGGAATGGCAAAGAGTGGGTTAAACATCTAGTTTAAGTTTTATTACGAAGTTATACTGATATCTAGTTTTAAGTATTTATTTTGTCTATGTTTAGTTTAGTTTAGTTTTTATTTATTTCTCAGAGATACAATTTTCACATAAAATTATTACATAAAATATAAAAGTATGTATCGAGATAGTCATTTTTATATAAATACCCTACTGGTATTAATTATTATTATTTAAGTAAATAAAATCATTTATATGTCATTAACAATGCACTAACAATCATTGACTTCATTAAAATTATAAATAGGGTACCTATTTAAATTACAAATATAAATTTTAAAATGTTCCAATTAAAGTATATATGTAAAATTAAAATTAAAATTTCGGCTTTAAATAATTATATAATGTCAATTTCATTTAAAAAATATTGTCAATTAATATGTAATGTAAAGTCAATAAGATTAAATAAATGTCAACAAATTATATATTATAAAATAATGGATTCCATAAATACATTATTAATAATGCAGTATGTGCATAGCTAAAACTTTTCATTAATATATTCATTTACTGAATAAAAAGGTTTATCTAACAAGAAGTTTTTGAGAAGGGTGGCAAAATGCGAGTAGCTACTGGCATTTTTAATTTCAGATGGCAGGTGTTCATAGTACACTGGCCCAATGACACGAGGATTTTTAGTCGCCAGTGTGGTATTGTGTTGCACCGATTGCAGTTTACCATTTTGGCGAGAACGACTTTTAATACGTGTGAACGAATCAATATTACGTCTCGTAAATAGAATTATTTCATAAATGTATTGGGAAACTTGAGTCATTATTTTATTTTCAGCGAAAATTTCTCTGCAGGATTGTCTACTTTTTGCCCCTACTATTATTCTTATTGCTCTTTTTTGTGCAATCAAAACCCGTTTTGCGTCTGTTGAGTTTCCCCATAGAATTATTCCATATAATAATAAAGAATGGAAATCAGAGCATCGGTGGTCGAGCGGTTACAGTATCCGACTCGTAAGCCAGAGGTCCCGGGTTCGAACCCGCTCCGGCCATGTACCAATGACTGTTTTCTGAGTTATGTACATTAGTTGAATACTAACCGATGCATCGTAAGATGAGGGAAAACATCGTGATGAAACCTGCACATTCAGGCGACCGGATGTGTAACCATGATCCAATCTGGTCAGGTTCCCCTGGTAGCAGGGTCATGGAGGTCTGATGGCAGTCGCTCCACTGTAATTACCTGACCTGCCAAATCCTGGATCATGGTCAAGGCGGACCCCGGGCCCTCGTTCATGAGAGCACAACCGGGACATTAACGCCAAGATGATTATTATTTTTTTTTTTAATAAAGAATGGAAATACGCAAAATATGTTTGGCGCAGGATTCTCAACGAAACAATGGGTTTCAGTTTCCTTAAGGCATATGTTGCACTGGATAATTTTGCGCAAAGGTTGTCTAAGTGTATTGTCCACTTCAATGTAGAATCAATATGCAGTCCTAGAAATTTACTACTAGAGCACAAGGGAATCGGGGTACGCAATACCTGCAAATCACGTTGAACTCGTCCAGAAAATAATATAATTTTGGATTTCTTAGTGTTAAGTATGAGACCGTTACCACTAAACCACTCATTCAGCTTAGAATATGCATCCTGAATTTCATTTTCTAATTTTTCATGTGTCGGTGCCTTCACTATTACCGTTGTGTCATCCGCAAAAAGCACAATTTTATATTCTTTCATAAAGTTTGCTAGGTCATTTATGAAAATCAGGAATAGTGTATTCCCTAGTGATGATCCCTGTGGAATGCCTATCGATATGTTACCAACGTATGACCTGTACTTTTTTCCATTTATGGGAACTTCTACCGTCTGTTTTCTGTTAAATAAGAAAGACTTTAATAGTTTTTGGGCGTTCCCTACTATTCCATACCGTTGTATCTTGTCAATTAGAAGGTTATGATTAACAACATCGAATGCTTTTGATAAATCGCAAAATATTCCAGCAGTTTTAACTCGTTTGTCTATATCACTAATGACAGAGTCGACCAGTTCATGGGCAGCCAATACTGTGGATTTACTTTTGCGGTAGGCAAATTGTTTATCTGCTAGAATGTTGTTTTCTTCCAAATGACTAATTATAGATTTTGACATTATGCATTCTATGATCTTTGATATTATTGGAACTATAGTAATTGGGCGATAGTTGTCAACACTTGCTTTCTCGCCACTATTTTTATATACTGGACATACGCGGTTACTTTTAAGAATATCAGGATATATACCAGACTCAAAAATTTCATTTACTAGTGTTACTAAGATATTGCTGATCACAGGCCACGCTACAAGTAATATATTCCCAGATATGTCATATATATCCATTGTTTTTGGAGACTTTAATATTTCTCTCATTATTTTAGTGAGATAATCATTCGTGACTTTAGGCAGCTCAAAGTGAGGAATTTTAAGATCTTCTGTATATTGTTCTAAGTATTTAATGGCAGCTGCGTTATTAGCATCAGTTTTACATTTGTTTGCTATATTTAAAAAATGATTGTTGAACATGTTAGGTATTTCAGCAGGAGGTACATAAGATTTGTTAGAATCTATTAAACTAAATGTATGGGAAGTCAATTTTTTATTCGATACTTCCTCGTTTATAATCCTCCATACTTCTTTAGATATATTGTTTGTGCAGTTTATTCGTTGATCTACATAATTTCTACGTGCTTTAAGAGTCTCAGATTTCAGTAGTTTACCACATTTTTTTATCGAGGTCAGTATGTGTTCATTATTTTTATATTGTTGCCTAATACAGTTTAAATTATTTATTTTTGTTAAGTGGTTATTTATTTCCTCAGTCATCCATGGTATATAATTAGTTTTACCCTTTTTTATTTTTTTAACCGGAAAGTGAATGTTCATATAGCTAATTAGAATGTCAAATAATTTTTTAAATTTATTGTTAATGTCCAATTGTGAATTATTAATAAATGTCCAATCATAATTAATCAAATCTAAATAAAACGAATGTATTGCATCTTTTTTATATGTAAATTATGTTTCAAATTAAAGTTTTTCCCTTTTAAAAGACGGTGTAATTTAGTGCACATTGATGAGAAAGCGCAAAGTATGGAATTACAAATGGATTATCTTTTCATCGGTGAGTAATTTCATTCGTGGTCGCGGCGCTCGGGAATCAATTTTAGAAATTGTGATAAAAATAAGCATCGTAATAGTGTAAATTTGCAATAATTGAAATGCTTTAAAAACAATATGCCATTAAAGATAAATTTAAAATTATTGCCAAATTGAGCAATATTTTGGTGTCTAAATAGGTACGAAAATATTTTGATGCTAACAGGGTCGGACTTAGTATTTATTGTATAGAATCTTAATACTCAAATCTTGTAAATAGCGGTCCACAATTTTATATCTATTATACACAAAATATACCTAAATGACATTTTAAATGTTCAGACATTTTATGAAACAACGGATCAATCGCGTATTTCCGTTTATTTACATTTATTTGTTTTTCTAGGTTTCCTAAAGACCAGACATGGTGATGTCTGGGTTGCAAATTGGAAGTGCTGCGTTGTAAACAATTTGAAGAACAAGATAATAATTAGATACAAGTCCCTTCCGTCCTGGTGCACCATAATTATATGAATTTTTACTGAAAATAAAAAATATGCTGCCTGTTTAATATATTAATGTACCTATCCTTTTCATTATTATTCTTTTTTTCATGACTATGTCCTCTAGATGACATCATATTCAATTTATTGTGGAGTCACAAAGGCCTACCTGTGGACAATGAAGACGCTTCTAACGATAAGTAAGTAAGTATCTACTTAGTTTAGAAGTTATGAGGCAACAAATAAACATTCATACTGGTCAAAATTATAACCCTTCTTTTTGTGAAAGCCAGCACTGGGGATTCACGGTACGTAGAATCGAGAGATCGAAAAGACGGTGGTAGGTATCAGGGCGTGGGTTTGATTCACTAGACACCTTACCTTTTATTATAATGATAAAATTAAATTATAAGTACAAGTTTAAAATAATGATGAAGTCGTCAGGAGCTAAATATAACATCTGCAGATGGGCTGCCTTGTTCCGTCCCTGCATTTGCATTAGTGTGTGTATTATAGAGATGTGTGACATTTTGTCTCGTATTGCAACTCGGATTGTACTCTCTGCTTCTGTATATAAAATTGTTTCTCTATGTGAGAAACCCAATTTATCTGTTGACACTGGCTAGAGAAAATTATCTATACGAATGTGTCTACTGTTCACATAGCGGAGACCAAGAAACAACTCCTCTGTTTAACTGCCTTTGTATGGCTCTGACCCGGTACCCTACGGCTCAGTTGGTCATCACCAACAATGGCTATACCCGAACCAAAAGACCGACCACGCAGGAAGAGAAGTACGTAAATTCGCTATAGCACTAGACCTCGCGCAGTGTGCTACTCGGGTACCGGATGTCGACACTCACACAGCCAATTGCCTCGACCTTCTGCTGACGACCGATCCAAACCATTATTCCATTGCGGTTACTGCACCCCTTGGAACTTCGGATCACTACTGTCTGGTGAAAACAGTATCCACTTTCTTGCCGCATGAAAAAGAAGTCAGCGGAGTAAGACGGGTGTGGCAATACAAGTCAGCAGAATCGGACGAGTTGCGGCACTTTTATGCATCTTATCCCTGGCGACAGATGTGTTTTACTTCTGGCGATCCGTCGGTGTGCGCCACTGCTGTGGCTGACACTATCATTA
The DNA here is from genome assembly GCA_907269095.1 of Blastobasis adustella. Classification (NCBI taxonomy): domain Eukaryota; kingdom Metazoa; phylum Arthropoda; class Insecta; order Lepidoptera; family Blastobasidae; genus Blastobasis; species Blastobasis adustella. The sequence continues at coordinate 19,920,119 of OU026114.1, forward strand.
CACACAGTGACATCACCTCGGGAAGCAAACCCCTCTCTTCGTTTAAAGGCGAATATCCACGCGCTGAAGCCAGAAAACAATCAGCTTTCCTCGCTTGGGTCAGGCTCGAACGCGCAAGTGTAAGAAATCCCTGAAAACATTGAAGCGCACCTATAATGGTGCTAGTAAGGCATGCAAAAAACAATGCGCAAGGCCACATTTGACGCGCCAGACTCGCCGCGTGCCCGACAGGGAGTAAAACGTTTTGGTGTCTGTCAAAAGCTATCCAAGCAAACTTTTGTCGCCCGAGTCTTCCACCACTGCTAAAAGCAGACGGCTCACTAGCTCACTTCACTGAGGAAAAGTAAAACTTATTTGTATCCCTTTACGCGAAAAACTTGAGTCTGGATGCCAAGGGCAAAACTCCGCCTAAGTTACCTCATGTTGGCGTCACCATGAAAGATGTCCGCATTCACCAAAGGGAGGTCCTTAGAATCTTGCGTGCACTAGACGTGAATAAGGCGAGTGGGCCCGATGGAATTCCAACTTTGGTCCTAAGTAGATGTGCGTCTGAGTTGGCTCCTATCTTGACGTGCTTATATAGGCTGTCACTTAGAACTGGACTTGTTCCTATATAATTGAAACTAACTAACGTGCAACCAGTACTGAAGAAAGGTAGCCGTGACGAGCCCACCAACTATAGACCAATATTTGTCACGTCCATTCTGCAAGTGTATGGAACGCGTTCTTATCAACAAGCTCCTGACATACCTCGAAGGAAATGGTCTCCTGAGTGATCGCCAGTTCGGTTTTCGTCGTGGTATATCTACGGGGGACCTTCTTGTGTATGCTACCCATCTTTGAAATGAAGCCGTTGAAAAGCACGGAGAAGCTCTTGCTGTCTGCTTGTCTTTGGATGTATCCAAAGCATTTGACAGGGTATGGCACGATAGCCTATTAAGTAAGCTTCCATCATTCGGGATCCCCGAGGGTCTAGTGCCCGAGGGCACTTGGATTACAGATTTCCTAAGGGAACGCTCAATAAGGGTTGTCCTCGAGGGGTACTCTTCGGAAGAACAAGCGATTGACACCGGTGTTCCCCAGGGTTCCGTTCTGTCAGCAGCCCTGTTCCTGTTGCACGTAAATGATCTGCTCGTGTCCGGTGCTTTTGGGTATGCGGATGATACCATAGTGACGGACAGGTACACACCCAGTGTAAAAGCCAAGAGAGAAGATGAAGAGTCTTCTCGAGAGTCTCTCATTGATCGCCTGGACCGCTTGGAATGTTTCTGATTGGGGAGTTGCCAAGTTGCCAATCAGTTCAACACGTCTAAAATGCAACCATGTTTGTTCACCGCCAAGCGAAGTACATTCCGTCGGACTCTAACTTTCCAGGGTGTGCCCCTATAAATAAGTGATAGCCTCCAACTGCTGTGCATGGTAGTGTCATCCAGGCTGGACTTTGGTGTCCATAGCTAAAACTGCTGCCAAAAAATTAGGCATTCTCTCTACAGCAAGGCGGTATTTTTCATCTGAGCGGAGGTTGCTACTATATAAAGCCCAAATTCGACCTTGCATGGAATACTGCTGTCACCTATGGGACGGATCTGTCAAGGTCTATCTGGCTGCTCTGGACTCGGTTGATAGATGCACCAAGAAACTGATAGACAATCCCCCGTAGGAAAATCTACAGGATCTGGATTACCGTCGCAAAGTAGCATCTCTGGCGGTTTTCTACAGACTACACTTTGGGGAATGTGCGACAGAATTACACGAATTAGTTCCACCAGCCCTATTCTATCTTCGGGGCTCCAGGTGTAGGTCAGCGTACCATCCCTATATTGTCGACCTTCCACCTATACGCACTCAGCGATTTTCAAACTCTTTTCTGTTGCGAACGGCAAGGGAATGGAACTTGCTGCCTGCACATGTTTTCCTTTAGCGCTAGAACTTGGGTCTCTTTAATACAAGAGTGACTATATACTTTACTTATTAGACAGGTATGCGCCATTGTAGACTGAATCTGCACTTGACATCAGGTGAGATGGCAGTCAAATATCTGTTTATTTGCTATAAAAAAATGTATGGAGGATACAAGAAGTATTGAGTCACATTAGTGATAGAATATAATGAGACACATTACACAGATAGTGTAATTAGTGGCGAATACCTGTGAAACCTGAGAAATACAATAAAAACACTTCGGGTTGTTCCTAGAACTCACAACAGAAGCTGGGGTCGTACCGCCGATCTCCAACAGAACTTCTCTATCAAGAATGACGTCAGAACATCCTGTACCCATCCAACACCCAGTAGAATGGACTGAAATGTACGATTTTGAACAACATCAAGTTGATTATACTCTAATTTCATTTGGATGGATTTTATGTCCCGTTCTGCTAAGTCCATATCTAGATATAAACATACAAAGAATCTGAAAAGAATCAAAAATTTTTTTCCATTCCTCATCCAAATGGCCTTTCAGAATGTTCGGAGATTATTATTGAGCTTTCCAAAAGCCTTTCCTTTCAGCTTTTCGTAAATGTAAACTTTTCCAATCAATACATTTCGAGTAACTAACTGTACTTAATATTCATGTCGACTTTTGCCTTGTAATTAAGTAAGTACTTTATTAAAAAGAGAATTTGTACAAGTCGGTGGAATCATACTCTACAGACGCTGTACTATTTGTAGGTATATTATCGTACTAGGTATTGCCACTGAAACACTACGACGTTCTCATGATTATTTTTATGATTTAAAAACCTATGTTTGATGATTAGAGTGTTAATGGCAATGGCATGCTACTACTGCTAAGCAGTATCAGTAAGTAGCTAGTTGATTGGGCCTTTGTAGTTAAGTTTTGTATGTTGGTACTCACCTAAGTACTAAAATCGAGGCGAGCTGTTTGAGGAGCAAGTAAACAATACGAAAGCCGAATTAATACTCGTGAAATTATGTCTTACTTTTATGTCTTAGGTACATTCAGGTGACGTGATGATTCGACATAGTTTTTTGAATGCCGCTCAGTCCATTTGCATCCGTCTCCTGGTCTCCCTCTCAAAATTGTTTCTAAAAAACGTCCAGTCCAAAGAAATCCGCGAACTCCACGCTAACGAAATGAAAATGCTGCGGTGGATGCGTGGCGTTACGCGACTTGATAGAGTGCGTAACGAGTAATCCGTGGCAGCCTTGGCGTAAGAGATATCGCGGATAAAATCGAAGAGGCGCGGCTGCGCTGGTTTGGTTACGTATTGCGTAAGCCCGAGGGATACGTGGAAAAAATGGGTCTAAACCTAAAAAGATCCCGTGCGAGACCCAAGAAGCGATGGATTGACATCGCAGATTCGGATGCGAGAGCCAACTGCTTACGTGAGGATGTCGAAGATCGAGTAAAGTGGAAAAGAAAAAGTAGGAAAGCGGATCCTAACAGTACATCACGGGATTGACAGCTCGGACGACGATTTTGCTGTTGTGATACGAGAAGCAGCTTCCGCCTTGAACGACACAACGGGTTCTTGCGCAACTGCTAGACTGCCGCAATTAGTCCAATGGTGCCGTATTGGTAATAATCTTTAGAGGAGTATTCTAGCTAATATTATTAAAAGGAAAAGTGTGTACGAGTAGGTACGTTTGAACGTTATGTTGGGGGTAATATCCGAAACTGAACCGATTTTGGAAACAATAGTATTCCCGAGGCTCATTGTACCCCCGAAAAATAATAGGTTCCCTTGGAATAGTTAAATGTATACATTTTACAGATATCCGAACTGCGCACGGGTATAGAATACGTGAAAAACCGCAGGGAACGGCTGTGGGGCTAAGTGTATTCTCCCTGTCTATTACCCACAGCACAAACAGAGGATATCTGCTAGGGCCATCCTCAGTTCGCTCGTCGACAAATTCAACATGTTTTTTGGTATGTATGTAGGCAGAACAACACATTTAGATGCTACAAGTTGCATTTTGTAAGCTCAATTTATGCGTAAAAAATAGACATTACTAGATTATTATTAACGATTTAATTGTTAATAGAGTTAAATGATATTGGATAATTACTTAATAGATATGATTACTTCATAGAGAAATGAGAAATTAATGAATATAGATTTTATTGTCTTGTAAAATAGTATATAAATTACGCTATGCAATAAACAAACAAATATAATTGCCATTATGAAGGTACCTAATTCAAACTAATCCATAAAATGCTATAAACTGAAACGGGATTTTATTTATCGTTCGAATGAATAATTACAATAATTGTGTCGTCCATCTAGGGTAGGTATAATTATCCCACTAGAATGAGGTTGTCGGTTGAAAATTTGTATGGTGGAATTTCCAAATTGAGCGGCGCTGGCCCTTTCCTGGCGCGGCCCAGGTTGTCGTAGTGGCTGCCGTGGCAGGGGCAGTAGAAGCCGCCCACGTAGTCTCCGGAGTCGGGCACGGGCACGCAGCCCAGGTGTGTGCAGATTCCGATCACTATCAGCCACTCGGGCTTCTGGCAACGTTGTTCGGGCGTTTCCGGATCCTTCAATGACGACATTGGCGTATTTTGTTCGACACCCTGTTCAGATGATGTTCTATTCTTTATGAAGAGCGGTTTCCCTCGCCACTTCACAGACAACGTCTTCCCCTCAGCGATTTTGGACAGGTCCACTTCGATAGACGCCAGAGCGCGCACGTCCGCCGCGGCCGCCATGTAATAAATGTAATGTGAGCCGTGCTGCTTCAAGGAGAACGCGCCAGCCGTGAATCCTAGCATAGCGATCAAATAAGTGTACCCCGGCTTCTCGTCTCCAGAACCCCAAGAGGTTCTCTTGGGATTTTTGAAAGCGGATTTTCTGTAATCGTCGAAGTTAGGGTACTGTAAATCACCGTGGTAGCGAGGAGGTTCCTTGACGAAACGCACTTGGGTGAACATAGCCGGCGGTATACGCATATACATATTGCATACACTATTTCTCAACATAATTGGTAAACATTTCATAGTAAAACTATTGTCGATACCTGCAATGGTATATTTTAATGTTTTGTATACCTTCCGGCAGCAAGGCACAGAACCAGTCTTGGCGAGACTTTGCGGACCTAAACGCCCACTATATAGTACATTCATAATTCCTAATAACCTAAATAAGTAAAGGATGCAATAAATTTTCTATTAAGTCCAATATCACCAAATTTCTTCTGATTTATGATTTATTTATATCGTGTCAATAAAACTGCCCACATTGTCGAAAGCGTTTGACATTATATTTGTCAGTTCCATAGAGTTAGTTATATCATAGAGCACGTAAATAAAGCGGCTTGATTCTGTAACACAAGCTCTATTACAATAGATCATAAGGCTAAAAATATAATCCCTCCAAAAACATTTAATGAACATGGTTTTCCAAGCCTTGTTAGTTCTAGGGAGCTAAATTTTGCAAGTTCGTAGTGATATTTTTTAGAAACCCAATAGAATCGTAAACCTATGGGGGGTTATGAGGCCCCACCACCATCCATCAGGGGTCCAGTCAACCTCATCTGCTCGTGTTCCCCCTGCTAACAGACGGATGAGGCTTGGCTTTTTCCTAACGGGCTGTGCGTAATTGATGGTAGTCACCGCACATAAAAAGCCAATAAGACACCGCTAAATGTTGGAATGATGAAAAGGTTCTGCACAGGCGGTGCGTGGAGGTGGCGTTCATACAATAACGTAGGTGGCGGGGCTCGGAATCGAGAGACATAGGGAAGGGTACAAACTGATATACATGGGGACGGCAGAAGGGAGGAATGGGGTCAGTACGGCAGACCTTGACATAAGCCGCGATAAACGCTAGGATGATGATGATGATGATGAATAGAATTGTAAACCTACAGTACACGTTATTACGATATGTAAAAAGCAAGCGTGTTTTAGACTACATTGTAAGCCAGAAATCTGTTAAGTAATGACCCCTGTGCAATATAAGCAATTGTGTTGAATAATAGGTTAATTTACTACACCCACAAAGCATACCTGTATATTGTAATGCCTCTGTATGTAAAAATGTCCAATCCCATTACCATATTACGTATTTTTGCAATTACCTATAAAATAACGTTGGGAAACTAAGTGCTTGGCCTCCTCCACTTGGTCTATGCAGTCAATTCATGTAAATGGTGTCATTATTTATTGGGTAGATATAACCATGAGATACCCAGGTTTTAGCATTGTCTGTAGCCGACGATCAATTGTAGTGACATACATACCTATAATATTCTCCAGTTGCATGCTCACGGAGTTGCCTATTTACATATAAATGCAATAGAAGTTACTTACTTGGTAATAAAAATCAGCGTTGGTTGCATCGCTGCGAGCAGGTGAATATTTATCTTACAGTTAAAAGCGTAGAAACTAATAGTAAAATTATTCTACCTATAATTATAACCTTTTCAATCTTGCTATAGACTGTGCGGGCACCGTAGGTTATACCACGTCTTCGAGTAGATGTTTAGGACACCCACTGAACGTTGATCCGGGCATCAACTGGCACGTTAAGTATAGTAAAAAAAATTTTTTAAGTGACAATCTTTTGACTTTTCATAGCGAGAGCGAAACTACCAAGAGGATGTAAGACAGACCAGTTTTTATACTTCTATATATACCGGAGGATATAAGTTTGTAATTACTTATATGACCGCTACGAAAAGTCGAAAAATTAAAAACAGAAAAACTCAACTATCGCTGTAAAGTGGAATTATTCTTGTAGGTCCTTGGTAACGTATGATAACCTACGATGCCCTAACAGTCTATTAGTTAGGTTAGGTAAGCTTATAGATCTATATTTTCCTTCACGGTTTAGGTAGTTCTCTATACATTTTATATTGGTTTTTATAAAAGTGCCCGTAAGATTAGAAGCCCACTGTACCTATACCTAATCCAGCAAATAAACAACATAACCACGATGCGTTTAAATCAAGGGTGCGAATGTTTTAAAAGTAAAATTATTTATTCACTTGGTGTAAAAATAGGTACTGCTATATTTATTGTGCGTTCCATAAAACATGAAATAATGTCACCATGGACTAAATGCATCTATCTGATCGCTTTCACTATATCAAAGTATTTAGGTACCTACTTATACTTACTCTAACCGTAGTGCCCCTAATTGTATTATCCCAAGCTTAAACCTATCAACACTTCAGCGTTGTGCGTTTATGAGCATTTTAACAAGTGAGCGTTGGTGGCCGAGCGGTTGAGTATCCGACTCGCAAGTGAGAGGTACCGGGTTTGAATTCCGCTGCGGCCATGTACCAATGACTCTTTTCTGAGTTATGTACATTAGTTGAATTCTAACCGATATTACTACGGTGAGGGAAGACATGAAACCTGCAAGTTCAGGCAACTGAATTTGTAACCAGATAAAATATGGTCAGGTTCCCTGGTAGCAGGGTCACGGAGATCAGATGGTAGTCGCTCTACTGTAATTACCTGATCGCCAAATCCTGGATCATGGTATTCATGGTTAAGGCAGACCCCGGGCCCTTGTGCTCGAGAGCACAACCGGGACATTAACGCCAAAAAGATGATTATTTTTTTATAAACCTATCAACACTTCAAAAGAGCTCGTAGCTTAGTCGATACATTCGTGAACCATAGCGGCACTAGTCTATCAAATCAACATGCATAATACATTCAGTGGGCCACGATGTCACATAGATCGCTTAGGCAATACGAGGTGCCTCATTCCTACTTAAACCTAATGTAACCCGCGCAGGTACCTTATACGTGATTAGCAGCAGATTTTTAACGAGTGCCAAGGCTTCGTGACGTAACACGTGAAAGTGCGAGTCTGCGCGCGCGAACCAGTGTTGTCAAGACAAGTGCCGAGCGCGCATCGTGCCCAGTCAAGCGCCAGCCTCCGCAGCCTTCGAGTGAGTGACCCGATTAAAGTATCAATATTATGGTCAAATCGGACATTTCGGCTATTATGTAATTTAACATTATGACATTAAGCAAATTTTTATTATTTCGAAATATGTTTAGACAGGGTTTTCACGAGATAATACCAATTTATGTAATGATGTAAACAGGTAACTTTAATATTTGAATTTAACGTGTTACGGTGCGATATTCAGGCAGTTTCCCGTTTACTCACATTCAACTTTCTATTTTTAAATATCAAGAGCAAACAATGACCACGCGACTACACATTTTGAGGTATGGCAGGTGTACAAAATAATTCATTTTACGTAATTACGTATTTAAATGAATTTAATTTCAACATTTTTAGTATAGAATGTAGTGTTTGAACTTAAGCGGCAGATCGAATACGAAGGGTCACGGATAATATATTTTTATTGTAGGGTTCATTAAAACGCAACTCTACTATTAAGGTCCACTCTACGGAATCGACAAAACGCGCGACATGAACGTGGAGTGGCAAGGTTCCAAGTGTGTTACCCAGTATCGCCCTATTAGCTCCCGCTGCAAACTCGGCGACAGTCTAACTGATAGAGAGTTGTAACTGTCGTCCATAACTACAAAATTTATTTCTACGTGAATGAAGGACAAACAAAGTTAGTTAATTATCAATTAACTTAGTTATAGGTCGACAACTTAACTAGTATATCGCCTGCGTAAAGTGAGGTAGGTGGGAGGGTGATTTTTTCTTCTGCCAAACGTCTCTAGATGACGTTCCTCGGAAAAAGAATGCACACGAGATTATGCCCAAATTTGTTCCAAGATATTATATCCCGAGACGAGAAACCTAATGTTTGCCAATGCGAATTGTAAAACTATACCTCGATTTTTAATTCGGTGCGAAATAATAAAGATTTGTTTCTATAAGCAATGCCTGTTGTGTCATATATGTATGTATGTCTGTATCATAAAGTGACTTAAGCGAATTTTTAATTAAATTTAGATATTTCACTGCTGGGCCTCCCCTAGAGATCTCCACAAAGGTCGGTGCTGTGCCGTGCGCTTCTAGCTGATACCCGAGACCTTTCGTCCAGGTATCGGCGACCAGGTCGTCGGTCTATCTTGCTAGAGACAGGCGTGCCCATTGAATCCCTTTGGAAACCTACACCTTTCGGGTGGGCGAACAGCACAATTGCGAGGTGATGATGTGCTTGAGCATGAAAGGGATCTTGTATCTAGAAAAATTTGTAGACTAATTTTTTAGCGAACATTTTCGAGTCTCCATCTCTGGATCTATCTTCGGCAAATTAACTTCGTGTGCGTTGTTCCGAGCGTTCGTAACAAAGTAACCAATCGCGCTGTGCGGAGCACGCGAGCGCACTGAGAAACGTTACTTGAGCTCCCTGCCCCGCGCCTCCGCGCTCAACCCCGAAACGTCACATGACGTCATCCACTCTGCCCTCCACCACCGCACAGGCGATATAGCTAGTTAAGTTGTCGACCTATAATTTATAACGAATATTGAAAGAAAGCATTAAGAACTTACTTAGGTACGTGCACCTAGTATGAAAGTTTCTACATTTCTTTATATAAGTAGCCCCCTACGTCTCCTACAAGGACCAAGGTGCATCTCGATGTATATTGGTGTTCCTAACAAATTACTTCATTAATGCCTCAACAGTCTGAGTAACTTATTGAGTACCATCACAGAGGACTGTAAAATCGTACACCTTAGTCTATAACTTCATACCTGGACAGCTTCTCAATTATACCAAGCACAAGTCCGGTCATGTATGGTAGGTACCTACTGTGGCAACCTCAGGGATAGGGCCGCCAAGTATCAGCCTGAAGCTCTTGACCTATCGACAGACGTGCGAAAATACTGATTGGTGGTGATTCGCTTGTCGAGTCTCGCCTTCTGGGTCTGGGACACCGTCGTAGAGTAGCCGGCTTGTCGGTCTTCTATCGAATTCACTTCGGTGAGTGCTCCCAGGAGCTCCACAACCTTGTTCCATCGTGCCCTTTTTATTATCGAACAACGAGGGGGACAAAATATCGTCATTCATTTATGCTAGACATCCCACCATCTCGTACTAAGCGTTTTGCATCCACTTTTCTTATGGGTACACTGCAAAGGACTGGAACTCTCTGCCTGAGTCATTGTACCCCGATAAGTTTATACTTATAGGGTACTTACTTACCATGGGGTCTTCAAATCAAGAATGAATAGGTATCTTCTAAACACGCATGCTACAACTTCGACCTCATCATCAGTTGAGTTGAGGTCAAATGCAAGTCTATTGATAACAAAAAAATAATGTTTTTATTTTTGTTTGTAATCAATAAATTCAAAAACTAATAATAGAATGCTACATTATTCCTGAGCAACATAGGCTACTTTTAACCCGGAAAAAAATAGGTTTGCGCGGGAAAGTTGATTGCATACATAAACCCGAACAGCGCGTGGAAGCCGCTGAGAACGGCTAGTGTTAGATAAACTTCTATTATTCGAAGGCAAACGTACTTACTTGCAATCGTAACGAGTGCACTGGTAATGTCTATCTATAATTGAGACGGCGCAAACTATGCACGCATGTTCATAATTGATCATAATACTTAAATGATTAACTTTGATTGCATAATCTAGCAATCTTTAGTATGCTCAATAAGACAGCAACAGGCACTACACGCCACTTATTAATTCCTAACTTGTATAGGATGTTCCTCTGCAAACTTCTGCTCCTGGCGATCATTGGGGGGACCTTTGCGGCTCCGGCTGATCACCCTGAGCGAGTTGACCTGCCTGTATACGAAGCTAAGACTCTGAACCCTGTGGTACCAGAAAACCACCCCGGATTGAAAATCCATAGCTCTACAGAGAGCAGTATCATAGCGAATAAAGTGAGCGCTCTCACCAACATACTAAGCAGCAAAACAGCAGCATCCCCCCACCAACAGGTAAGAGGCTGGTACTTCTAAACTAACAATAGGTACGTGTTTGCAAATTTTAATATTGGGGGCACTTGGGGTAATCTCCGTAAGCACTATACCGATTTTAAAATTCATTCACTAAGCGAAGCTACACCATTCCCGAGTGTCGCCATTCCCATTTTGAATAAGTAGATATTCACACCCAGGAAATACTGTCATTATTGTAATTCACTCGGAAAGTGTAGGTACCTACTATTATACTAAGTTCTATTAGTGAAAAAATGTTTGAAAGGTCAGGTCAAATAAATAGGTTGATTAATGTTTAGAAGCTAATCTTCCGGAAGGAATTATCTAACCGATGGAGAAAACCGCATCAAAATCCGTTGCGTGGTTTAGGAGTTAGCGGAAATACAGACAGACGCAGCTAGCGACTTTATTTTACACTATGTATAGATAAGCTATTATATTATGTTATCATTCACAGACCGGATTTGCGAGCGGGTTCTTCAACGCCCCTACGAAATACCGAGAGAATGCTTTGCCAGAAATTGAGGGATGGGGCAGCAAGACGTTATCAGTGAAGGAGAATGTGCAAAACATCGTTGCCGGACTATTTCAGGTATTAATTAAACGACCTACTCACCTTTTACGCTAACGTGTCTCCCGTTTATCGAGACCGGAAGGTTTTAATTTTTTTACTTTTAAAACTTATCCTGAAGGTTCACTTCTACGCAACGTGGCCTGGCTCCGGTGGTCCAACGACAGCACAGAAATCGAAATTGACTTAATAAGACTTAATTTATTTCGATTTCTGTGAGCATAAGTTTTGTATGCTCTGGAGTCACACTGTCAAGCTGACATCTCACTACTCCGGTGATAGGAATGAAGTGTTTAACTACAAGAATAAAATTATAGGTACGAGGTGAATTGAACTGTGATGCGTCGTCACAGTATTTTGCGAAGTCCTATCCGTTACATGGTTACATGTACGGACGCTGCCCTACGCGTAAATCGCCGGAGTCGCGCAATACTGAACAAAAGCTTAACATATAAATTGAAAACATTTCCAATTAAAATTAATTATTATAATTGCTTTTTAGCCTAAACCCATCGTGGACACCATCAACGAAGAAGATAAATATGGGAATTCAGGCGATAAGTTTTATGGCATCGGGCAGGCAGTCGTCGGCAGCGCCTCGGCAGTCTCTTCACTCGTTAACAACGCCCTAGAGGCTAGTATGACCTTGTAAAATTTCGTTTATAGTTGAAAAATACTGAACCGTTAAATCATTTGCCGATATACCTATAGATAGATGTCGTTCATCTAAGGAATGTAGGATTTTTATACCACTAAAGTGCAACTATATTGTCTAACCTTCCGATAGTACTAGTATTAGTAGTAGTACAGACGAAAGTCAAATTCGTCGTCGGCCGCGTCGGAGAGCGTCGGTGGCCGAGCGGTTACAGTATCTGACTCGTAAGCCAGAGGTCCCGGGTTCGAATCCCGCTCCGGCCATGTACCAATGACTGTATTCTGAGTTATGTACTCGTACATTAGTTGAATACTAACCGATGCTCTTACGGTGAGGGAAAACATCGTGATGAAACCTGCACATTCAGGCGACTGGATGTGTAACCATGATCCAATCTGGTCAGGTTCCCCTGGTAGCAGGGTCATGGAGGTCAGATTAATTACCTGACCAGCCAAAGCCTGGATCATGGCCAAGGCGGACCCTGGGCCCTCGTGCACGAGAGCACAACCGGGACATTAACGCCAAGATGATGATGATGATGACGGACGCAAGTCAAATGGATGCCGATTTGTATCTAGGGCAAACAAAGTACCTATTTGTCCATTTGAGTGAGGAAAAACACCATGATAAAACCTGCACATTCAGCTGCAATCTTGCCAGGTTCCCCTGGTATCAGGGTCACGGAGGTCAGATGGTAGTCGCTTCACTGTAATTATCTGATCTGCCAAATCCTGGATCATGGTAAACGCGGACCCTGAGCCCTCATGCGCGAGAACACAACCGGGAATTTGATAACTTTGGTAACCATTTGATATTTGTTAACCAAGGAAAGTTCTCTCGAGAGTTCGATCTTGGGCAATTTGATTACTGGACTTGCAGATTTGGCTAGGTAATGCAAAGGTTTTAATTAGTGTTAGGTTAGTTAATTGAAGGATTTAATCAGATTACTAACCTACTACAACCGTTAAGCATCGAACTATTCGATATGCTGATTATGTTAATAAAGTAATCGTATTTCGAATCAATTCTCAAATTATTTAAAAAAACAAATGTTTACATCTCCTTTTCATTTTACAGGTTCCCGGAAACATATTCAAGCAAATTACCAGAGTTGCGTCTGAAAAACTAAATAATTTGGGTGGAAAGTTAATAGGACTGAATTAGATGTTGTTTTAGAATTTTATAAACATACTTTCTCCAATCGGGTGTCTTTGTAAGATAGAAAAGTGGTAGGTACAAAATATTAAGCTAAATAAAAATACAATATATACTTTTGTAACTTTATTTTGAATAAATCAAAACCGATTTAGGTACACTTGGTATCTGCATAATTGAAATATGTATGTGATACAGTAACCCTGCCGTAGTCCGCGGAATGCTGGAGGCAGGGTGCGTACAGCATACTCAGAGATTCACCGCCTGCCCAGGCCCGAGTGACCGATCAACAATACCATTAACTTTTACGTAATACCATGCTTTAAAACAAAGTCTTCTTGCTTTTAACGACCGTCCAACCTATATAAGGCTGCATTAAATTAATTAATAATTATACAAAAAATTATAGTAGTCAGGGTATCAAAGTAAAAAAGAAAAATATAATATTGAAACAGTTGCATGTCCAAATAAAAAAATTCAAATTAGCTAATCATTGCAAAATAAAAATAATTTCAGACAATCAGTACAATGAACCAATATAAATATTAAATTCTTTCAAATAAATTAATAATCAATCCTTCAATCGCCAGAAATAAAATAAAATGAATGCAACAAAAGTATAATGTGATAATAAGAGGTATAAGATGGTCGGATAAGAACAAAAGAGTGCCTAGAGTAAAAATTGGGCGCACTAGAATTCCACTGCCGTCTGTGAGGTAAACGGCGTCGTATTATTTAACCGATTTTAGATTCGCACTTGGAAACCGATTGCGCATCTCGTTGCTTACAATTCGAGCCTTGGTACTATCATTTACGACTTCGTTTACATGTTTATATTAACGAAGTTTACTGTGTTTCCGATTAACGCTTGACTAACTGAAGCCAGAGTCACAAATAACGATTTGTAAGAACACGTTATAAAGCATGGTAAAAGCGTAATAGCTAACTGCAATCCTGCGGCAGAGACGGTTTACATAAAGGACTGTATATATTAACAATTATTACTAAAAAAATTAAAATACATATTACAATAACCAAGTCATTGATCATCAATATCAATTTAACTACCAGAATACAACCGATTTGAAACATAACCCCTAAAACATGGAAATATTCTAGGTCTACATATACATATAGGGGACTACGTATCTATATATAGGCCCCTAATTTTTGAAATAATCTTAGGATAGTGCCACTAATCGTGACCGAAAATCTAGAGCTTATTTTTATATATATATTTACATATAATGAAATCAGTACCGCTGAAAACATATTGATTAGTAATAGTGATGTTTTAAAATCTGTAGGTACGTGCATAATATATAATAGTACATAACCAGCAACGAATAAACATGCCAGCAGTCGGTTCTGAATTACATCGTCTAACAAATAATTCGTTATGAGTGCAAATACACAGTTTTCATAAGATTTCCAAAGCTTGAATCTATTTTAACAGTGCTACATTAATCGATAAATTTAAATGGCGTCCGTGTATTCATTATGAACTTTATACAATAGATATTGTTTTATAAGAGACAACATCTATATAGTAGTGACAACATAATTTTAATTTCTAACAATAACAATAAGTAATCTATTTCACTATTATAACCCTAATATTGTAAATATTTATTTATATATATAAACAAAATTCATAAAAAATGTATAAATATAGTGAACAGATACATTCCCAATAAAGTATAAATATTCGTTCAAGTATGCCCGCGAAGACTAACATCTGGCCAACGCACGCCACGCGGGCATGGCTTAAATTAAAAGCTCTATTTGGCCTTTTTGGGACATAGTATTTTTGGAGTAAGACCTAAACAATATGGTATGCTGACAGGCTAAACGGTACAAAGTTCAAAAGTATAAAACATAAATATCTGAACAGAACACGGACTATCACATAAGACTATCTACAAAAATTAAGCTATATGGTGTTGGTGTCGTTATTACACCGAAAACTTTACAGAAATAAGCACCTACGAGATCAAGGCTGCCATGAAAGCTTTGAAGAAAAAGAAAGCTCCAAATGAAGACGAAGCTCGGTGGAACTCCTCCGACCCACAGACGGGATTGTCTGGGCCCCTCAACAACTTTCCGGATTTCCTATTTACATGTTACCCGTTTTCCCTTTGGACCTGATCATTCATTCGGAAGTGAACATGCCCACCTGCTTGGACGCCCTATCCGCGAGATATTTTGCGTTGTTCATCGCCTTAGACCAAGCTAAGGTCCCGTGCGGTCCACTGCGGTCGGTTGGCCGGTTTCATAAATGCCTTAATGCAGTGTAACGTTGAAAAATTGGAAATGCTTCATAATACCTGAAACCTCAACCCCATGAACAAAGGTATGGAAACGCAACTTCACATGTTAAAACTACTAACAAAATATAAATATACAAACTGCTTATAGATTCGGTAATATATAGAAGGTGGTGGGCAACAGCAATACAATTCGGTAAATATATTAACTACATTACTTACTTCATGAACAATAACGTATATAATATTAGCTAAATGTACATTATTTATGGAACATGATGGCATATGGCTAAGAACGAGTTATAATGCAATATATTGTAAGTTAACAAATAAAACACTAAAATCTGTTTAACTTGAAACACTGTAAATAGTAAACGTTTTTATTATTATTACGTTAACAGTCAATAAGACATGGTGTATTTTGGGTAGCGTTGATCAGACAGAAAAAATAACACGTGAAATTATTTAATTCAAAATAAATTATAAATTAATTACATTAAAATAAATAATAAACGTGAATTTCAATATTTGTAAAGGAGTTATTTAATGAAAAAGTACTGAAATGGCCCAATAATATAATAACATACCGAGAATATACAGCCACGGGGTGCCAATCGGCTCCTAGGACTGTTTAAAAATAAAAAAATGGACTGTTGAAAGAAAATATATCGATAGTATCATAATCAAACATTTCTACCTACACTATAACAAAACTTAGATGAATTATCCTACCCAAAATACACTCGTACGTAAACTAGTTTTACGCGAAACTTCGTGTATAGCAATCATCGTTATAATCTTAAACCGGATACCGGATAACCGGATCGTCACGGCAATACATTATCAGAATCTTATGACTAATTAAAAAGAGTGACAAAATTTTAAATTACACCAAACCTAGACACACAACCCAAAGACGCATTTGTATTCAACTACATCAAAGGGTTGATAGACTAGAACCACTGTTATTTCTAGTAAACTCTACTATTAATATTATGTTAAAATATCCTGCTCTGCCGAACTCTTTTCGAATCACAATTTTCCTTTTACATGCACGCTTAAATATTCTCAAGACACTAAAATTAAATAGTTGACCTCTATGAGATCTTTACCAAATATGTACATTAAACATAACAGTCGTTTTATTAAATGGAGCTAAACTAAAATTTAAGTGTATACTAACAGAGGAAGTATGGAGTCGACGCAATATTCCTGAAAATGAACAATCAAACATTAGTTGCTCCATTTAATATAAAGGACTGCATTGAATTTACATTCTCAAGTTCGATATTGGTCTATCTAATTTTAAAGTCAAATATAGGATGATAGTGACAGTTTAAACGTTCGTAAAATTTTCGATATCTATTTGCACAACATCTACGGTCGGCAAACTACAACATCCGCCCGCTGGAAAGTTATACGCATCGATTTTAACAGTTTAGCGCCTACCTCTTAATTGTACATGAACTTGCGATATATTGAATTTTCATCAATTCCTGTTTTTGAAATGCATTTACGTAAAGGTACCAAACTATTTCAACCGATAATTAGAAAGATATATGTTCCAGAAGCTTACCTTAATTTCGTCTGTAGACTATCTATATTAAAACTTGTAGTGGATTTCACAATTTAATAAAATGCTTCAATAACCTTTTTTTATACTCTACTTACAGATTTGGAGAATCCCTAATTTATAATCAATATATATTATAATATTTTAAAATAAGTCACTGTTTTTAAATATTAACAAGTTTACAGTACACGATTTAAGTTTTTGGCTATTGTATGTATTTGTAAGCGAGAGCTCTGTGTGGTGGAAGACATTGGACCGCAGTCGCCGCGTCGCGCGTCTCCAGGCCCCCGCGGAGGAACTAGTACGTGTGGTTTAAGTTGTTTGTCCTGGATAGATGAGATATAAGGGTGAACGAGTGAGGTAGAAGATACTGCTTAGTAAATGTTTCAATCAGATTCTGCGAAATTTGTAATATGAATTTGTTTTAAGAACTAAAATTGTTTGTTTTATTTCGTAGCTTGTGGATAGTCTCTGTCAACCCCTGTGGGATGAGGGCGTGTCTGTACGTGTTATTTGGCTCGGATTTACGCAGATACGAAAATTGAAAACACTTAACTTAAATCGCAGTACTGTAGAACATTAACGAAGTCGTATTTAATAAATATGTAGACGTTCATTCAGTTTACTTATATCATCAACCATCCTCATGCAAACTTAAATAAGCTATATTTACTTTTGTGTAACCGACACATTGCGTTACGGCCGTCGGGACATAGTCAACACGGCAAAACAATAAGTACAAAACGATGGGACTTGCGCAGATTGGATGGTGATTGTCGTCTTAGAGATGGGCCGTTACTCATTGTCGGCGTAATCCAACACCGAAAAGTCGATGTACTTATCCGACCTTAATTGTCATGGACGTGTGAGGCGCATCTTGCGCACAGTCTCAACGTAGTGCTTATTGTGCGCGAGGACTGACTCTTGCAGTTTTGGCGGCAGCTCCTCCAGGGAGGGTGCGGTGCTCTCCTCGATGTCGGTCCGTTTGTAGAACAGGATGTAGGGAGTGCTGGAGCGGTTGAGTCCGTTGAGTTGAGACTCGTCGGCGGGGGACACGATTTCGTCGTTGTACATGTGCCACTGGTCGTTGTCTTTTGCCAGAGTGTAGTAGTGGCCGGAGTCAAGCGTAGTGCCGGCGTGGATGACAGCTGCGTAAAGGCTGTAGGTGGAGTGGTCGGCCTGCGAGCGCACCGTCGGCAGGGTCACCGTGTGGTTGTGGAAAATCGAGTGCATCAGTTTGGTTTGCACCTGCAGCTTCGGCTCGAATCTGTAACCGAACGGTCGGGTTATGTGACCACTCTTTTCTCCCCACAGTAACGGCGAGTTTCCACTACATCGATTTGCGGATTGTTCGTCTTTAAGTACGAGTTGAAAGGAAATCTCACCAATGACTTACTTCACTATTTTGTGAGCTATGTTATATACGTTGTCACGACAATGGCGAAACACCATGGTTTTACTTAAATCGGTATTTATCTTTACTGAAATCAGATTCACTTAATGCAGCTTGTGTAAATACTATAAACACTTCTCCAGAATGGCGGACTTGAAAGCTAATTGATTTCTTTTGTAAAATCCGCTTGTAACTTCATTAAAGGTAACACGATATCGATGAAATAGCTGCATACAACAAATGGCCTCTATGAAAGGACGACATAAATCGGATTTCGTGATTTCCTACTGAAAAGCAATGAGCGCACTGCAGTGTACGTTACCATCTCAAGTGTGGACCCCTCCTAGTTATCAGGCGCATGAAAACTTAACAGTAAACTCACTTGAAATTCTTCAGAACGAGAATCAGAAACTTTGGCGTAGTCTCGATGAGGACACTGCGCTCAGCATCGCGGAGGCCGCCGCAGTCGCGGCACTCGTACTGGTTATCGCCTGTCAGGCTCTCCTTCGAGCAGTAGTATTCGAGGAGCGTTTGCACGGTGTGCTGCCAACCCTCCGGCTTCTCGGGGAACGCTAGCTGCAAGTCCCGGAACACGTCGCGGGAGAGAGAGGACGAGTGGCATTCGGTGCATTCGACTCGTGTCAGCAGGACCCCGCCGAAGAGACTGTCGATGAAGGAGTCTCGGCGTAGGAAAGCGGACTCGCCAAGCCGCATGCGTTTCTTGAGCGGAAGGTGAGCATCTAGTTCGGCCGAGCGTTTGCACCCGCCCGCGCCCGCGGCGCCGCTGCCACTCGCACCTGTTACACGCACTTTATAGTATACAAGGTCCAAGTTATATATGAGCCATATTATTATATGAACTGGGGGTCCAGCCAAGATGACAAGCGCTTCGTAACGATTCTATTGCGACTGTCGATGGGAACTTGTCGGCTATTTTTGGCTAGCATAAATGCCATTATGCAATTGCTTATGTCAAATCTCATACATTGTCGTTTCTATTTCACTGTCCATCGAGAATACATAAAACGTATTTTGGCTAGACCCACTTAGCTCTGAAAGCGCCTACTCACCCGCAGCGCTGCTGCCTGGCCGCGGAGATACCGAACGCCTGTTGGAGCCTGGCTCGTGTTCGTTGTCGCTGCCAAACGGACAAGTTTGTTGTAAGTGCGGTTTTTTTCTTGTGACGTTTTTTATTTGTCATTTAGGTTAAATAATACGAAGGAATTTTGATAAACATCATTTGGGGACCAAGCAAAATCAATTCAAAGTTGTTAGTTAGACAACCTCCGACATAGCTTGCGACGATGATCATAGGAATTACGTACAATAAGTGGTGGTTTTAAAAGAGAGAGGGGGAAGACTTATTATTAAAGACTTCTCGATTTTGATTTTGTTTTCAAACTTTAATATTCTTGACACGTTACACCTTAACACGTTAACTGCCATGTCAGCCACCGGTGGCTGACAGATATACTACCTCCTTGAGCCATGTCAGCCACCGGTGACTGACACTGAAGCATCAAATTCAAAAGGCCGCAGTACGCCGTCTGGCACGTTTTTAGTGTTATTATCTCTTAGAAATGACTGACGTGGCCCCAAGCAAAACATATTCGACATGGCCTGTGACTTTTATGCCTACAACAAAAGTTATTACACATTTCAATGAAAAATAAAGTAAAACACAGTGACATTTTTTACTATTTGTATTTATTGATAAAATCACATTTTTGGCATATAATTGTCGACTAAGTATCTACCCTATTTATGACTATGATTAATTATGTTGAAAATTGAAACATTCTAAACACAAATGAGGTTGATTGGGGCATTGAGGGCAGTAAGTAATAACCTGCTTCGTCTTTCTTCGTGCATACATTCTATCCAATGTGTCTACGTTCATTTTATAACACCGTGAACAGTATTTACGTGCTTTTCTCACAGTCCCTTCTTTTCTGGCCAACTCATGTTTTTGCCTTCTATTTCTTGCGGAAGACACTTCCGGTTCGCAGTTTTCTTTGCCTGATTCAGTAAGGTATTTGCACAACTTTTTTCTGTAATCTATGATTCCCGATTTGGACTTGGTTGTTTCTTTGAATATTATATAAGAATTGAGTAAAGCTGTATTTAATAGCAATTCCACAGCTAGTTTTCTGTGCCATTTTACAGTTTTGCGCAGCGGTGTCGAGTAGGCAATCATTTGATCCGAAAGATCTACAGCTGCTTTAGCATTATTGTAATCAATCACTATTTTTGGTTTTATGATCTCTTTGCCTCTTTTAAGCGTCCTCGAAAATGCGATAGAGTGTTTTGTCGAGAGCAAATAAACATCTCGTTTATCTTTCCACTTCATGCATGTCATACCACCTTCATTCTCTTTTGCTCTAAATTCTCCCTTATTTACGCTCCCTGTTATTACATCTTTAGGCAAATGCTTCCTATTTTTCCGCAATGTCCCAACAAGGTGAGTATCTTGTTCTAAAAGCTTCTGCCCCAAATCTACACTGGTATACCAGTTGTCTGTAAATAGGGTGTGACCTTTTTTTAGATACCCTGTCATAAGGGACATGACGACGTTGCTGGGTGTTGTATGTTCCGTCTCATCCTTTTTTCCGGAATAAACTTGAACCTTGATTGTATATCCTGGATTAGTACATAATTTAAATAGTTTTATGCCATATTTGTGCCGTTTCAATTTGATATACTGTCGAAAAATTATGCGACCTCGAAATGGCACTAAGGACTCATCAATGCAGAGATTTTCCTGAGGATAATAATGAGCAGCAAAATTGAAGTTCAAAGTATCCATCAAACTACGAATTTTGTACAAACGGTCACCCGGTGGTTGATTTTCGTTGTTAGAAAAGTGTACCATTCGTAACAAAATTTCAAATCTGTTACGAGCCATAACAGTTCGTGGAAAAGTTTGTGAAATCATAGGATCAGTTGACCAATAATCAGCTAGCTTCGGTAATTTTACAATTCCCATCCATAAAATCAAACCAAAAAATCGTTTGATTTCGTCCGTGTTTGTTTCAGTCCAGCTAAGTAAACGAGATCCTTTTTTCATTTGCTTTTTTGAATGTAACTTTGTGATCGTTTGTTCAGCATAGCGGTTCGTCTCCATTGCTATAGTGTCAAAAATCTCATCTGGGACTAACAAAGTGTAAAACGTTTCCGGTTTTGAGTGAGCCATCAAACTCCTTAGACTATAAGGTTTCAAACCAGGGCACTCAGTAAAAGGGATGATTCGTCTTTGATTACCTGACGGTTCGAACCATGAATCGGATTTTTGCTCAATTGGTGATCTAACCGGCTGATTTGTGCTTACGTCTTCGTCTCCACTTTCAATTACATATCTTCTCTTCCTCTTGGTACATAAACGCAAAATCTCTTCTTCGACACTTACTTCACCATCACTTTGAACAACATCTACTAACTGACAATTACTTTGAGATAATTTCTTCTCCAATTCATCAATTTCTTGCAAATCTAATAAAGATACATCGAAATCATCCATGTTCGACAAAAACAAATATAGTTTGCAACCTCAGGTAATCATTCAATTATTTTTATGCGCACGCTTCCGTAATTCAAACGCAACTAAAAAAACGGAAACACAAAGTGCGGGGGCGGGGTACGGGGAGAGGGATCGCATTCGACAAGACACGACGACACGAAAGAAAGACACTTGACCGGCGACCAGCGAATGCAATGCATGTGGTTACGCGCGCTGCGTGTGCGAACAACGATCAGTTCCCGCCAAAATGCAGTACCTACGTAATGTTCCTATTGTGCCTGACAAAGTGCTTGACACGGCGCTGGGACAGAAAATTATACCATTCGGGCCGCGTCAGACGCCGGTGCCTGACAGATTTATTTTTTCTTATAAAACATGGAAAAAAATAGCAAATAATCTTTTTTATTCAATAATAATTCATTTAAAAACATTTTTAAAACAAAAACAAGAAAAAAAAATTTGACGACTTAGCAAATCTAGCTTGGCAGTTAACGTGTTAACACCGAACGTTGGTTACCTGGAAGAATGTGATGAGGGCGACCCTAGTCCGTGTGCGGGGTAGGATACGATGCGCATGTGGTTGACGCCGGTGAGCGCCGGGGGGCGCGAGTAGTCGAAGTTGCGCTCCGAGGCGTGCTCGTACGACTGCAACAGCTCGAACAGATACCTGCCAAGAGAGTATTATATTATTACAAGCGGCTATTGCTTCCATTCCTTTTGTTTGCCCTATTGAAAAAGCCATGCATTTAAATTAATTAAATACAGAGTTAATAATTGCCTTATTGGCTATCAAACCGCGAAAACCTAATTGAAATTGATTAAGTATTAGAAGTTAAAGACTAATTTGTAACACCAGAAATGTATGAGTACAGAGTACAGACCAATGTCTCTTAAATATAAGTTCAACTTACCCCAAAAACTCCGAGCTGTCGTGCTGGTTATCCCTAGTGAAGAACGGTGGCTTCGCCACGCTGAAGAAGTCGTCCGGATTCAGTTTGGTGGTGACCGAGTGCATCATCATTGCGAACAGCACACCCATCTTGCTCCAGTACGGGACCGCCGTCATTTTCAACATCACATGCGTGCTGAACCTTTAGATTTAAAAGTGTTATTTAGAAAATGTTTTGTTTTTATAACATGTACGGATGCAGGTGGCACAGAGGTGGGCTGGTTGTTTAGCTGTGGACGTCCTTAGGCTGAGATGGGTACTAATAGTATAACTTGACAAAAATGATGTGATGGGCGACGTTGTCGTGACTATTTTATATTTTTTTATACAACTAGTTGACAGACGAATTGAGGGAACAGCCCACTTGATGGATAGTGACTAATGACGTTTAATACACCTACGATTCCGTTTGGGGTCACCCGAGCCTTTGGGCCCGCATTTAGCCCGCAGGCTCAGTTGTGACACTTAAGTTTCACGTTAAAATGTCATACCGTCAGCGCGATGTCACTGTGAGTACTAAGCTGTCATTGCGCTGGCTACGTTATCCTTCAAACCCTAACACAGCAACACTCGTGTTATTGCTTGGGAGCAGAAATAGATAAGGCGGTGGCACCGATCTGGCGGACTTGTCAGGCTTGACAAGAGCCCTGTTAGGCTGTATGTATAATATAAAAAATCACTTATTATAATATCTAATTCCTAATTACTTTTTGTGCAATTCAGTGACAAACGAGCAGACAGCCCACCTGATGGTAAGTAGCTATTGTCGCCCATAACATCTACATTTCATACATTTAGGTTACAGGTAACAAAAATGCAGAACCGCAGGTGCGTTGTCACTGTGAGGACTAGGGTGTAACGCCCGGCAGAAATAGATAAGGCGGTGATACGCATTCATGTGGAGTCCTCAGGCTTGACAGAGTCCTACCATCTGATATTCACTACCGTTGTGCAACAAATATACACGGGTTGTCTCGCTTATTCTTCCGGAGAGCGACGGTCTCGTATTTTATTTAAAAAATCAACAGAAACGCACGTGATGTTTTAAGATGCAGACTAGTCTTCACGTTTTTACATAAAGGTTACTTAAAAGAAAAATAAATAAGTACATGCAATTTCATGCAAAAGACATTTATAGAAAAGGAAATAAGCATAAGAGCACACAATAATAACAAATATAAAAAACAATGCATGCAAGGAGCGCCGGTGGCCAAGTGGTTAAGATATCCCACTTGTAAGCGAGAGGTACCGGGTTCGAATCCCCTGTACCAATGACTCTTTTTTGAGTTATATACATCTAACCGATGCCCTTGCGGCGAAGGAAAACACCGTGATGAAACCTGCACATTCAAGCAACTGAATGTGTAGCCGTGGTCCAATCTGGATAGGTTCCCCTGGTAGCAGAGTCACGGTGGTCAGATTGCAGTTGCTCCACTGTAATTATATGATTTGCCAAATCCTGGATCATGGTCAAGGCGGACCCCGGCCCCCCGGGCGCGAGAGCACAACCGGGACTTATACGCCAAGATGATTATTTATTTTTACAAAAACATTGTATTGTGTTAAAATTAAATTCGCATACGTAAAGTACACACCAATGAAAAATTAGTCAATGTCACCAGCTACAAAGATATCGCAATAAATTATGAAAACTAAGTATTAGCAGCAGCGGCCATAATTATTTCATCATTTCGGCAAATAAATAATGATTGAAAAATGAATTCCTCTGGCCTTTGTAAAGCCTAAATTTCCAAGCAAATGGGAACACGAGTATTTTTGAATTTCACATAGTAGTAGTAGTATTTAGTTTCACGATACACTGGACATTGCCAATTAGTCTCTACTTGAGTTACTACATAGTTTGCAATGCCTCTATAATATTAGACTTGTAGTTCGCTCAGCGTCGCACGGACAAACAAACTTGGCCGTATGATGGCCAGCAGACTAGGATATACTCGTAGCATTAACCTCTGGGGATATAGATGTCGTACAACACGACTAGTGTCTAAAAGGCAGACCGGCTACTCAATATGGCCAACCAGGACGCCTAGTGTGACGTCCCAGCTGTCACTGAAGAATACGTCCTTACGCCATTTTTACGCCACTGGCTGGACAAATGGTGAAGGATATGACCGATCTTCAGAGGCCAAAATGAGAGGATCGTCATGAGTGGCAAACAAGCTTACTGAATGCCTGATGGTAAGCAATCAACGTAGCCCATGGACGTTTGCAATACTAGGGTTGTCACGCGCCGCAGACCACGTAAGAACCTTTTTATCTCTTTTTTGAATAATCACTCCAGACTACTATCCTCTGAGGCCCTGAGCCACCTTAGTATGGAAGTAAGACCGTCTAAGACCTTTGTAGTCCAATGATTATGGAGCAGCATTTTCTGTTGTGTGTATGTAATTCTGCGCTACGGTCTAGTAACACACCCGACCGCAGAGAGTAATCTAGCAAAATATTTTACTAATCGGAGCCCTAAGTCCAACCGTGGACTACTGGCTGGCATGATGATAAATAATCGCCGATCAGTTCACGGATAAATTTTATAATAGGCAATAACACCATAAAACAAGTCCTGCTCGCCAAACAATACAAAAAATAAACAAATTTAATGCCTAACTAAACAATAGTTTATCAACATATCCAATGATTTTCGAATACTAAATAACAACATGCCAGTTTAACACACTTCGCATATAGAATATTAAAAGTTAATTAACTAGTGACGTACCGAAACTCGTTAACTGAAGATATAATGGGACAACTCTGCAACATCATTTGCTGCCCAGATTTAAATGGTATGATGATGGTCATATCTAAGATCGTCCAGAGCGTGATAAAGAAATCTGTTGCTTCAACGCTCGTTTAAGTTTATTTACAACCAAGTTACCCTAATTACGATTTAATCTGTACTCAGATTAATTCGTAATTAGGCTACGTCACTACTTTCTACAATATCGATAATTGTTGTATTACTTACTGTTAATTCATATAACTACAACTTTTGTCCTTTATACACAAACCTATTCGAGTCACTTCACTGTCCATGGATGAAAATCTGTGCAGTAATTTATAGGGATATAAAAATATGTGTCGGCCTCGTCGACAGATAATATAAATATTTATCAAAACAAAAATAACACTGTCAATCCTGAGTACCAGAGAGTTTTCTGCCACCAAGCAATAATGCTCGCATTGTTGTGTTCCGGTTTGAAGGATAAGGTAGTTAGCGCAATTACAGGCATGAGACGTTACATATTAGTCCTCACAGTGACAACGTACCTGCGGTTCTGCATTTTTGTTGCCTGCGACCTAAATGCATGAAACCTGATGCATGATGTTATGGGCGACAGTTACAGCTTACCGTCAGGTGGGCTATCTGCTCGTCTGTCACCGCCTAGTATAAAAAGACATTCGCGCAAAGACAACTACACTTCGCACATAATAGGACGAAATATCGCCAAAGCATCGAGGTTCACAATTTTTGACTGAAGAGTATTAAAAAAATACGGCCAGTTGTTTTGAGAAAATCATATACTGACAGAAATGAACCCACAGACAGGGAGACTAAAAACAATTACAAAAACTTAAAAAAATAAAATAAATAAAAATAAAAAGTAATAATTACTTTGGTTGTAAGCGGACCTTGGCAGGAGTCGATAGGACGATGATGAGGACTTTGACATTCATAGTAGACAAGCTGCCCGTCCGCAACTTCGTCCGTGCGGACAACGCTTTATATTATTATTTATTTATTACATCGCGGTCGCCGCCATATTGAATTTATGATGACGTCACGTAACCTATATCGGTCTCAGGGTTATCCCTCCCAAGTTTGGTCAAAATCGGTTCACTAGATTAGTTGTGAACAGGTTACAGACAGACACGAGTTCCTTTGGAATTTACAATATTAGTTAGGTTAAAGAATAGCTTTTCATAATAATTTAAGTTTAGTACACCTTTGCCATAGCAACATAATCTCGCATTGGTTTTATTTCGCTATGCTAATTTAATTAAGGCTATGCACGTTAAGTATCTCTCGCCGTTAACGGGGACATGGACGGCCGTGCCAAATAAAACGTGCACAGAACAAAATGATTAAAATCTAAGATTATCTTTGGCACAGGAAAACTTATTTAAATAAAATGAATGGTAGACGCTATGGGCGGAAGTCACGGCCTTTTTTTAGTTGCGCTGCCTGTTTGTTTATTTTTAACTTTCATCGTGGCAGTTTAAAATTCAAAAGAAACGAAAGAGACAGTATTGCAAACATGCTGACCGATTGCGAAAATAAAAAAGAATCGGTCCTAAGTAGCTCCGGTAAATTACGCTCTGTAATGGAGAAATATATTGACAGTCACTCTGACTACCTTTCTCCTAGTTAAAGACGTCTCATCCTTAACACGATGGCACATTATTATTGTGACAGGTATTTATTTTCAGTCTTCTTTGATCAGCACGCCTATCACAAGTATGTCTGCGACACACTTCGCACCTCGAGAAACCGTTTGTTTCCTTCTCTCAATTCTAAGATGAAAGAGATAGCAGAGATGCAAGCCGTACAGCACGACAAGCTCTCGCGCGCGTTAAGCGAAAAAAGGGCGACATAGATAATGCTATCTCTTTCACCTTGATATTGAGAAGACTACGACCACTCTGTTAAGAGTGTAGCGACTTAGAAGAAGATTGAGAAAAGGATACAAAGTCTCCAATCAATCAGACACACACAAATGGTTTTATAACAAACTCGCATAAATTTAGATATTTAGACTCTTATCACACTTGGTTTCTTAATATTTATAATAATACCGCAATGCAGCGTTTCGATAAAAGTTTGGGCAAATAAAAGGTTATTAACATAACAATAAAAAACTGAATACACTCACCGGCAGGAAAAGAGACAAAATAATTTTTGTGGACTCGTGAATTGATTAAAAAGTAATTTTGACCTACCTCTCGGATAAGCTCTGGGCACACATTATTAAAAAAAGCGCTTCAAAACACAAGTCAATTTTAAACTTAAATAAACTAAAATGCACTAGAATCCTAAGCGCATCAAAATAAAGTCAGTTTGTGTACACATTTGCGATAAGCACTTGAAGAGTGTATTTTACACAGCGCGCCTTTTAAACATTCAAAGTAGCGACATGCTGTAAACAAGCAAAATTGAAATAATAAAAGTGCCTTAAAAAGTAAAATCCATAAAATAAAAATAGTGTAGAAATTTCAACGAATAATTTAAAAATAACATTATGTGGATCTATAAGACCGATCAGACACCTTCAGACCGATAACTTCGCACTCGACACAAACAAATTAACTTCTAAATCATTGTCAAGCCTTTGCAGGGATCCAGATGAGGTAGAACACCACCTAAAATAAACATACTACACCAACAAAAACTAAATATACACAAATATCCATGAACTTACTGCCTGGTGACGAGTAGCGCTTGCATGACGCTGTTCATGTAGCAGGTGTTGCCAAGATTCAGCAGGCCCGCCTTACGCATTGACGCATGAGCGTTCATTTTGGTCAGGCATACATTGCGCGCGCGCCACGCGGGCACCTGCAGGAATTGGCAGCTCCGAGATGCGATGTGCTGCTCCAGGCACAAAAACTGCAACATAATGGCACGGCGTTAAAGTTACTGTTTCTCATATTAACACCAGCCTAGGCTAGTCCACTGCTGATCCTCTAAATAAAATATTAAATTCAATATTTGCCCTAAGAAGGTGGATTGAAAAGGAAAATATATATCCATAGATTCACTGGTGGGGCGTTGTCAGTGGATCTTAGTAGTGGAGTGAGAGTAATCTTCAGCGTGGTGTCTGCTGCTAATCGATAGCAAACCCGAAGACGTTATAAGTGCTCCATCAGTGAACTCTTTTAAAAATAGTCTGGACAAGTTTTATCAATAACAACTTAAAGTGGAGTGATATTCACGTATCAGCATTAGCTGCTAGTGTGTCTATCAATAATAATAATAATTAAAATCTTTCAGAAAAATTATTGTGGGCATACGAAGGAATACCAGTCTGATAGATATTTACCAAGGATTGTTTGAGTATTGATTTAAGACAAAGCAGTTATTTTAAAACTAGAGGACGACACGTAAATTTTATTTATTAGTGCCATTCCTTGTTTAATCATGCTTCGCCTAGACGTGAAAATTAATATCGAGTATCTAGTTAGAGTATGAGTCCTATAACAGTTAACAGTAACCATTCTGTATCCTCCGAAGATACACTTATGAGCAAAAATACTTGTCACTTATGCAATAAATTAATAAATTAATAAATAGACTTTAATAGTTTATGGAAACATCGTCGTTTATGTAAGTGACCACTTATTTTTGCACGTGAGTGTATTAAAGCCAAATGCGATGTATCTACGTGCTCACCACATCAGCGTATTTGTCTTTGAACATGTCCTGTGCGTCGCCCTTGAGGTTGTCCACGAGTCGTTGCACCATAGCTGTGAGGATGTCCACCACCGTCTGTAGCAGTTGCCGGCTCCACTGCCCACTATCGGCCGCCAGGGTTGTCAGCACGCGGCCCACGTGTGGAGAGATCTGGCGGTGCCATGGTCGCTATTAGCGTCAGTTTATATATTTTGTCAACACATCGTTCTAATTGCTTCGATCCTGACAGATCTCTCTCGCTTCTTCCACACACAAACTTTACATATATGAATGTCGGTTTGGAGTACATTTGGCCACTTCGGCTAGCACAAGTGTGCCCGTGACAGAGATAGCGCCTTGAGAGAGCCTTTGAAGTAGGCGGTGCCACGGACTAACTCGCGACATTGTTGTTGCGCGCCCGCGTCAGTGTGATCCAACCATGCCCGCTTGCGGACCAGGCGCGCGCTCTGTTAGTGGAAGGCTTTAGCATAGTAGTAGTTTGATAGTTTAAACTGGATAATTTACGGGAGGTATAGAAATTTTAAATATTATAGATTTCGATGTGCTCTTTGCATGAATAAATGTACCACCTTAAATTGTTTTCGCATTAACTGACAATTTTGATATCATAGAGTAATTTAGTGGAAAGCGAATCAGTAAGTTTTAGTTCAGAACATAACTCCCGATTATCGGCGAGGTTAGAGTGAATAGGCGACGCGCGTTGGGGTAGATGTTTTAGAAGTCAGGAGGATACCAATTCCTTACTAAAAATAGCACATTCGGTGAGCTCGGTCCCCCCACTACCTTTTTAACTTTCAATATATCTTACCCGATCCAGTGCCTCGGTAGATTCTTGCAGGGATGCGAGGACGTGGAACACGACATCGGAGACAGACTGCCTCAGCGCGGAAGGGTAGGCCATGGTGAGGAAAAGGTGGCCAAGGTTGTCAACGGACACCTCGAGCAGTATGTCAAACCGCTCGTTCTCCTGCGATGGAATGCGTCGGAACGTCATGTTAATTGTGTCGGCAAATTTTTTTACAGAACTTCTATTGGGTATTCAGTCGGATGGCGTTAGGCAGCGGTCGGTAGCAGCTGGGAGCTTCCAACTCGGCACAAGAGGCTTACTACTAGCTTAGCTTCGTCAAGGGGGCGCACTACTGCCAGCGGCTTTGATAGCCCGTTCTTTATTTTATACCACTAGAGTGTACATCCTTGTGCCCCTTCGCTTCAGGCAAACCCAGTCTTTAAAACGATACTAAGAATTCAGGGATAAAGCTTTAAATGGTGTAATAGTGAATCTTCCGGCTGCTGCGCTGCCGACCGCGGCCTCTCCAGTGTGTATTGAGCCGTGTGGCGTAAATGTGTTAAGTATAATACGAGTAGTCTGTGTTGTGTTTAATTCATTTATCTCACTAAAACAGTTAACAAACTTTCCCCTTTTTGTTACACGTATACTTTAATTTAATTGCATATATATTTCATTGATTTATTTATGCTATGTGCTTCATGCAGGTCTACTTACCGTCAAGATCCCAAGGAAAATCAGAGCTGCAGCACTCGCTGTATGTTATGCTGAGCTGGGGTCTTTTTTTGGCATCGCATTGGTCTATTATTTATTGTATTTGTACCTTTTTTGTTTTAGTTTGGCCTTGAAGTGTTCTAAAATTACCTTAATATGTAAACGCTTATAGGTTTTTGTGATTTCTAAATAAATCGTGTCTATGTTTAATCATCATCATCATCATCTTGGCGTTATGTCCCGGCAGCGCCTTCGCGCGGCACGCGAGGGCCCAGGGTCCGCCTTCCTGCTACTCCTGGCCCACCTCGCTCGGTCTTCGGCATCCTTGGTGGTGAGCTTATTGGCACGCATATCATTCCTGACTACGTCAAGCCATCTCTTCTTGGGCCGGCCTCTCCTTCCCGTGCCCGGCGGGGGCGGCATGACCAGACACTTGTTTCCCACATAACTTGCCGGTCTGCGCAAGACGTGGCCATACCATCGAAGGTGGCATTCTTGCAGCTTATCTGCGATGTCACGGACGCCAAGGCTACTGTGGGCGTTTTGAACGCGAATCTTCCGTGAAACTCCACACATCCACCCCAGCATCTTCATTTTCGTGACGCACAGCTCCTGCTTGTGTCGCTCTAGTAAGAGAGTCCAAGTCTCGCTACCGGATAAGAGAGAAGGTCTAATGATGGTCTTATAGACCTGTCCCTTCAGCTTTATCGGTATTTGGGGTCACAAATAACACCTGCTACCTCCCGCCATTTGGCCCAAGCCGCGGATATTCGGGCCTTGACGCCGCTATCGACGTCCTCGGTTGAGCTAACTACAGATCCCGTGTATCTGACCTGATCCGTGCACTTGACTTCATCTTCGCCTATGCGCACGGGTAGAGGATCTGCACTGTTGCAGGCCATGTACTCTGTCTTCGCCACATTATTCTTCAAACCGCCGTTCTTAAATGCCTCCTTCCACGTTTTTACACGTTGGACTAGTCGCCCCTTGTCAGTGTCTGTCAGCGCGATATCGTCAGCATACATGAGCTGCCATGGAGGTACCTCATGATAATCTCGGATGTTGTCTGACAATACGTCTAATATCACGTTGAACAGAAGTGGGCTGAGCATAGAGCCCTGGTGTACCCCAATGGTAATCGGGAACGAGTTGGTGTCACCAACGGCACTCCTATGGAATCTGAATCCAGTGTCACCAACTATGGAATCTGAATCGCGGTACATGTCTCGGATAATGTCAATATAGGCCTCAGGTACTGACTTGGACCGCAACGCCCACCAGATCATTTCACGAGGGACACAGTCAAAGGCCTTCTGCATGTTCTTGAATACTTTGAAGGGGACAAAATAGATATTCATGAATAAATAAATACTTTTTGAAAAAATACAAAATTCGCGATATTTTTTTAACAGACCTCGTATATCCCTCCATGAGAGTTCTCAGGGCAAATACAGGGTCCATGGTCCCACAACCCGACCGATGTCTATATCTATGTTAAATCAAGTTTGGAGCACAATTCACCAGTTGCTTCTCGTGTGGTTCCAAGATTCCAGAACATTCTTCAATTCTCTTTTTTACGTTTTGCAATAAGAAAACAGGCAAGCGGGCCCGCCTGATGGGAGGTTGTCTCCGCCGCGTTGCCCAACTCAACTGAGTCTCAAATGATCGTCTTACGGAATTTGTAATTGCTATTTGCCCAAAAGGACAGATTCGAGTTTGGTGTGTGTATAGTTTGTATTCGTGAGAAGTAGGGGCAATCCGTATGGCGCCATAAAGAAGCCACTACCCACCTCGAGCGCCTTGATGAATGCCATGACCCACTCTCCGAGGAACGGCGTTCCGTGCCACTCGTACACCCAGCGGTAGAGGCACGAGAGTGAAGCGCGTAACCCGGCTCCGGCAGGCCCGTTCTCGCCTTGCTGCACCAGCCAGCGCGCCACGGCCAGTGTAGCTTCGCTGCCGGACCCATCGAGCACTATCAGCACCACCGACGTGGCTGGACTCACGTCTGATTCTGGAAAGATAGATATAGCGAGTGAGCGATTTGGTTCTTGTTGGAATATAACAATGAAAAATAACATTAAAGAAAGAATAAAATCTGAAACACTAAAAAGAATGAATGATGACATAAAGCTTGCTTTTCTAGAACAATAGCTCAGCAATTTCGCCATAAAACAGTAACAAAATAAGCTAAATGGCACATGGTTGTACCATGATCTCTTCAACAATCCACAAAAAAAAAACATTCCAAGTCATTATTACACGCTTTATCGCAAGTAACACATAGCACCCCCTGCACTATTTCTTCTTAGGACCGCTGCCGGAAACCACACGGCTATTGTGATAGATGATAGTTAAATATATTCCTTAATACCAAATATAACCTATGTGGAAATATAGTATCAGATGTGAAAATACTTACGCGGGTCGGAGATTAAAGAGTAAGACTTGTCAAGAATAGCGGTAACGATGTCATGGCGTACATCTGTGTGGACCGAGTTCACCACTCGCACTAGGAATTCCTCCACAGACTGGAGGAGTTCCCATAGTTGTTCTTCGTTTCCAGTGGCACGGGCTGCAAAGGTAATTTTGTTATAAGATTGTACTTGTGAGACAGATTTTGTTTTTTTTGGACTTTTCACACTTATGTGTGAAAAAAATCTGACAAGTGCGGGTCTGTCTGCTGAATCGCGCGCGCAAGGTTTCGATTGTAAATTTGTAACAACAGTGGCGTGACAGTGTTGCCAAAGGTACCTAAGAAATAACAGTTGATATCTCTGAAATAGCTCAAAAACTGTAATAGGGATATTATATTTCTCTCTCTATTATATTTCGTTATATTTCTCCTGTAAAATATAGCAAAATCTTGACTAACATGAATAATTTCAGAATTTTAGCGTATAATCTTCTAATATAATAAGAATTGGAGGGCGGCCATTTTGTGCGTTTGGATCACAAAAATAAGGATTCTGGCCGAAACAGTCTGTCGGGCAGATACATTAAAAATAACGCCTATAGGTACAGTGCGTTAAAATGTTGCGTCAAAAATCAAATGTACTGTTCAGCAGTTTTTTTAGATGTAAGGCAGGCATTTGATAGGGTCTGGCATGATAGGCTGGTCTACAAATGAAAAAAAATGCTTCCAAACAAAATAAGTTATCACTTCAAATTCAACAATGAACGCTTAACCCTCCACTGAGTGCCGCAGGGAAGCATACATTATACGTTATACATACTGCCGACATCCCAACCAGTGTGAATACGGCTACTGCTACTTATGCTGTCATCAGCGTTCAGCAGAAGCTGTTCAATTCCGTCATCCTCGAGGGAAAAACGCCGGAAGCATGGCGCAGAAGCATAGTGATATTGTTCTTCAAGAAAGGTGATAAGACTCTCTTGAATAACTTTAGACCAATATCTCTGCTGACCCATGTGTATAAGCTGTTTTCGAGAGTCATTACGAACAGTCTCGCACGCAGGCTTCATGACTTCCATTATCCCGAACAAGCCGGGTTCCGAAAAGGTTTTAGTACCATAGACCGCATACATACGCTGCGGCAGGTTATACAGAAGACCGAAGAGTATAACCGGCCATTATGCTTGACGTTTGTGGACTATGAGAAAACCTTCGATTCGATCGAAACTTGGGCCGTGCTCCAGTCTCTACAGCGGTGCCAAATTGACTATCGATATATCGAAGCACTGAAGTGTTTGTACGAAAACGCCACTATGTCAGTTCGTCTCCAGGACAAGACCTCAGAGCCTATTCAGCTGCAGCGAGGTGTCAGACAAGGTGATTTCATATCACCGAAGTTGTTCACCGTTGCACTAGAGGATATCTTCAGGCTTCTGGACTGAGACGGACTTAGCATCAATCTTAACGAAGGTCGAAGGTCTTTGACCAATGTCTGTTGCGAGTGATGACCTACAGAACAGAAAAATGGCCGCTCACTATGGGCCTTATAAGAAAACTCACTGTTACCCAAAGGGCTATGCTTGGAGTCTCGTTGCGCGATTGATCAGAAATGAGTAGACCCGCAAGCGAACCAAAGTCACCGACATAGTCCTAAGGATTGCCAGGCTAAAGTGGCAGTGGGCAGGCCTCATAGCTCGTAGAACAGATGGCCGACGAGGCAGAAAAGTTCTCGAGTGGTGACCACGCACCGGAAGACGCAGAGTGGGTAGGCCTCCCACAAGGTGGACCGAAAACCTGGTACAGATCGCAGGTAGCAGCTGGATGCGAAAGGCATCGGACCAGCCTTTGTGCAGATCTCTAGGGGAGGCCTAAGCCCAGCAGTGGGCGTCTTTCGGCTGATATGTTGATGATACATCTCGACTTCGACATAAAGACAGTAAAACAAGAAATAGCTACATAGCACTAAACATCAGAAAAAACTTTCACAGCATGTTCTTCTTCTTCTTATCAAGTCGATGGACTAAACTCTGACTTACATAAACACAGCATGTTAATGAACTGGCACAGGCGCTAAGTGGAGAAGGAACCATACAACACAAAAGACTGAAACCCAGACAGACCCAGTCATTATCCTTACTGATATGTGAAAAAATTTCAACTTAATAATTCTAGTAATTAGGACATGGTTTCTCATCCTGGGGTCCACAGACCTGTCTCAGATCCACAGATAAAAGGAAAATTTAAAGTACAATGGTGCGACCTTGTACTTTATAGTGTGCTATGCAAAATGCAGGGTTTGATAACTTAAATCAAATTTTTATTTTAAAAATCAATGTCAAATCAATTTCAATATTTTAAATTAATATAGTCAGTAATTAGGAATTTATTATCTCTATTAATTTATCTTTGATGGCTTGAAACATTTTTGTAGTGAACGTCACACTCGTGAGAGGTCACGGAATGCGTAGACTCAGTCACGCCCTGTATCTTCATTTGTTTTGTTCAGTTTTCTTTTTTGTAGGTAGGTCTAAAACAGTGGGAAAAGAAAGAAAGACAAGCTAAAAGCTAGTGTATTATTTGAAACTACAAGTTTCCTATACTAATGGATACATTTAAAAAACATTAAGACTTAATTTAAAAACAATTAAGTGGTTTCGAAATTGTTTTATTATTCTGTTTCTAGCAATATTTTCTATTTTATAGTTTCTATTTGATTAAGTTTTAAGTGTTGGTTTATAACATTTTAATAGAAATTTTCTGCATATTGTAATTAGACTCAAAAATAGCATTTTAGAATTGATTATTTCATTTTGGTATCTTTGAAACTGTTTTTAACTTCCTTCTTAAATGTTAAGTGCTGTAATATTAGTTGCTAGTGTTTCATGTAATTCATAGGTTATTATGCGATCCAAGAGATGAATGAGTCGGTCACATTTTGGTCTGTAGTATCAGTCACAAATTATTTTTCTACCCATACTTTGTCAAGGACGAAGAGTTACTTGGCAGCTCAAGAGACTAACTTACTTACTTAATGAGAGATAAAACCTACTCAACTTGCGGCCAAATTGAGACATATAAAATCATACGACGTCCATGAGTCTGAAAATTTCTTTGTATTGAACAACAACCCCACTTATGAGGACATCCTCTGAAACTGGATATGAGGTTTTCCAAAAACAACTCACACTGACACTTCCCGACAAACCGTGTTGTGAGAACCTGGAGCGGACAGCTTAAAGTGGTGGTGATCGCAGGGAACACAAATAAATGAAAAAATAGATAAGACAAATTCTTAAGATCAGAATAACAGGCAGCATAATCTTGGTAAGAGAGAAGTCGGATGCAGGCAAACCATCAGTTGTTCACAACTGCCTGACTGATAAACAATAATAATATAAAAAATGGAAATAATATAATAATTTAATTCATGTACTTCAACTACAAACAGAAATTACAATTACAAAGCTTGCATCGAGGAAAATTTCTGAAGTTTAAACACACTTCAACATGATTTCCTTTTGTAGGTAGTATCAATCACATTTACATTTAGTTAAATAAACCATATTTAACTGTTTTCTTTTTGTGCATACTATACAAATTGTGGTATTTGTAAAATAATGCAAAACAAAACAAAAATTGTGTCAAATGTAGTGTCAGTCACATATGGAATTACCCTTATCACACCATTTTTTAAGGGTATCTCAATATCTAATGGTGGCTCCACACATGACTATTTGTATTTGTGATTGCATGTTTGCCATATTTGCCAAAATATTCAATGTACGGGAAAATAGGCAATACAACATTCTACACATGGAGGTAAATACCAAAACAATTAAACATGTTTCCTAGCTGAAATATTATTCACACACAAATTACTTGTGCATCCCACAATCCCATGGTCTGTCCATACAGGTTGACTGTTCGCACACTTGTGTTTAACCGACCATGTGGCATTTGCATGTATGCCTATTTTTCTCCTTTGATGTGCCTTAAAACCGAGAGATGTGCGGTAAGGCATATTTATTATTGGATATGTTAGCCGAATAGGCAAATATGGCAATAATTTTGACAAATATACTCTCCACATAAAGAAGTTAATTTTTAAATACAGCAAATACACAAATACAAATAGCCATGTGTGGAGCCACCATATGAATAACAATTTTGCATTATTGTAATCAGTTATAGGATGGGAACATAACTATAGGGTAGCCCTATATATATAGATATTGTAAACCTCTGTTTCTGATGTTATTTGCACATACTTAATAGTTAATTAACTGAGTTTTAAGTTTATTAACTATTAAGTATGTGCAAATTCAAAATAAAGCAGTTCAATATATGGCTTAAAGTATGAATGAAAAAAACACTTACCAAGACATTTGACGATATCCTGACAATGTTTTACTAGTTCATTAGATGGAGGCAGATAGTTAGGCTGCTCATTCATAAGCTGTAGATACTGCTCCAATGCCACTAAGTCCAACTGATTGCGGTTGTCATGGACAAGTTCATGTTTCTTAACAGCCATTATTGATCTATGTGAAAAAAGAGAAACAAATCTATAAAGGATGCACTGTGTTGTTTTTGTTAGCAATGGGCTTAGAAAACTGACCTTTCCTTGTATAATGGTAACAGATGGAGCATTTTGTCAAATTTAATCAGAGTCATTACTGTTCCAATCTAAACATATTGTCACATGATATGTTGTATCACTGCAATTCAATACGAAATTTATCACCATATTAGGGATGCTGACATGTGAGATTCCAATCAATTGATATAAATGACGACGGCGAAATACAAGGAAGAGACAAAGCGCAGGTACGACGAGTGAATCCATTTTTATCATGCGCATTTGCACTCACGTCGCAGTTAACTACGAATTAAATTCCTACCATTTAGTTCCTACCATAGCACGGAAGATGGCTAGGACCAACTTCATTGCACAGGAACACTGAAATTGTTATATTACTAGGTCGTACTTACTCTCAGCGAAGTGAATCCTTCACCACGGAAACGCACGAACTATTCACAAATAGGCCACTACTCTTCCACAATCCAATTACAAAAATACATTGTTTCAAATTTACTATCTTTTGAATCTATGATGGAAAATAGGAGAAAGCATAATTGCATCAAACGACCATCAGCTATTTGTGGAGTAGAAATATCACTTGCAACTGATTTATTTCGTCAACAAAGGTCTATGTAGTACGAAAGCACAGAGTTTAATTAAATAAACCACACACACTGGATACTTTAAGCTAGTACCTCTCACATTTAAATAGTTTTAATACGAAGAAAACAATAGCTTAGTAACAAAAGGTTGGTTAGATTCCACGAAATGAATGTTGTAATTCGCTTCCACCTTGCTTTACTTCGTCATGGAACCCATCGAACCCATAATAAAGTCCATAGAAAAAAAATGTACTCTGGCAAGTGGCAACCAATGAGTATAGAATGGTGGCAATTGCCTGAGGCATAGATAATAGAGCGTGGAGTTTGGCTAGCAGTGCCGTTCGTCTTTTATTTTCCCTTTCATGATTTAGATTTGTTAACTAAAACTAAAATCGGTCATTATTTATTAAAAGAAAAGAACTAGTTTTATAAGTTTATGACAAAACGTGAAATGTGGATTCGTAACCATTAGCGTATCTATCTGAGGTGAGGGCCTGGCCAGTGAGTACCCCATCCTGGTGTGGGCACGGCCCACCCGGCTCCCCCCCTTCAACGCCTATGTTCGTAACCCAAAACATTATCAATAATGCAGTTTTAAAAAAAAAATTGACCCAGTTTGATTATAGAATAAGACCACGGTCTTTTTTTATCTTTTCTGGGGCCCAACCGCCTAACTCGTATTGAACGACGCCATCTTTAAAGCAATAGGTATAGCAATGACGTCATCCATTATGTTTATAAGCGCCTTAATAGCTGATTCATTATAACTGGATCTTTCATCATCATTTTTTCAACGCGGCACATAAGGGCCCGCACTCTACCTAAAGTCCGTTAAGACACAAACTAACAATTTCAAAAACTATGTCATTTTAAAGGTTAGGTATTGATATCCGTGACTTAGGTAGCAATTTCTCATGCTGCTTGTTGTCCGGTACGTTTGCAATCAAACAAAAACATCGCAGCACACGGCCACGAGTGCGCTGCTGTCGTACCGCCTAACTCCATAGCGTAAACATCTTGATTCAATCCCAGTAGAGTGGACTGAAGTGTACGATTATAAAGTACATTCCAGCATTTAGTTTAATGTGCCGTTTTTAAAGCTCGCTTCCCTCAAATAATAATTAAAATGAAAAAATCAAACAATATTAATTTCAGACCATATATCCATAACAATTGTATAAGTTATGTCAGTACACAGACATAATTCATACATTCTGTACATAATTTTTTTTCTTTATGTGTTAGTTACATTAGTAAGATCATAGATAGCGTGCTCTAACGACTGACGACATTATCATTAACTCGTATGGTGTTTATATTTTACTTCGATCCAAATTCCAAAGAATATAAAAAAAATTCTCCATGGTATTTTCACAGCTACTTTAAAAAGTAAAAAGTGTAGTTGGGCGTGCTTCACTAGATGGCGCTGACAATAATTGAACCACAGATATTTTTTTTTATAGTTCATTGAATTTGGTAGACCGAGGGCCACGAAACTTTGCTGACAGGTGACGGCGCGCCTGTCGATTGTTGTTTTTTAATCATTTTCTTTAGTTCAGTTAAAGGACACAGTGTAAAATATTCCTGACCACCAGCCGGCATAATGAGAGTTGTAATGGATAAAGGTTATTAAACGTAATGTCCTCGCGTAATTATTTAAATTCTTTAGCCAGCGAATTTTTTTATATTGATGTTTAAAATATTATTAATTTGCTATGAAACGAACGCATTCTTGGCATGAAATTAAGCGCACTCCACATGTGGACAGTTCCGCGGGAACACGAGAATGTAGAGGGAGTATTCGCCTATATTCGTGTAGAGCTTGTCTAAGCTGAAATGACGCACCCCACTACTTAATTAGTTAATTTCGATGTGTGAGTGCAAATATTAATAACGACACTTCATCTATGTGGGAGCGTCGACTGCTCAATCGAACGACTTGCTTGCGACTCATTTGCTTGTGTGCGTTAATGAGATAGTGGGGCGCGTCATTTCAGCTTAAGCGCACTCCACATGTGGATAGTTCCGCGGGAACACGAGAGTAGGAGAGGAGTATTCGCCTATATTCGTGTAGTCCCGTGCATGTTTGGCATGTCTCGCCTATTTCATAGACTAAGTAGAGATAGTTCGTTGTCGTCTCGATTCGATCGATTTTATATTTATATTCCTAGCGCTTTTTCCCGTAACAGGTTCGGGGTACACTTGACCATGATCCAGGATATTAGTAGATCAAGTAATTACAGTAGAGCAGCTGCCATCACCTCTGTGACCCTGCTTACAGCAGATTAGTGATATTACACCGATGAATCGATATAATGTCGACGCGTTTTGACACCTACCACCTCCCTAATAGGCGAAAATGTAGAGGATCGACCAAAGTCCTGGCCAAAGTTTCGGCGGACATGTGGAGTACGCTTCAGACGAGCTCTAGTCCCGTGCATGTTTGGCATGTCTCGCCTATTTCATAGACTA
Source organism: Blastobasis adustella (assembly GCA_907269095.1). Lineage (NCBI taxonomy): Eukaryota > Metazoa > Arthropoda > Insecta > Lepidoptera > Blastobasidae > Blastobasis > Blastobasis adustella. The sequence continues at coordinate 19,961,027 of OU026114.1, forward strand.
AGAAGAGATAGTTTGTTGTCGTCTCGATTCGATCGATTTTATATTTGGTGAAAATGGTGATAGGCCTTGGTGATCTGTATTTACTGGGATATAGGTTATTAAATGCCATGTTAGAGCCAGTAGCGTACGTTCATGTGTGCAAAGGTGAACTATCGGCGCGCACCATTAAGTCCTATCATACATGTCCTCGTCCTCCTTAGCCTGCCGACACGGACTGGCGAGGGGCCCATAGTAATATGGGCCGTACCTCCTGGGCAATGGTGCATGTCAAACAAGCTTTGCACACTACCTCCTACCTTGTGACTGCAATGGCAATGAATGAAGGGCAAAGGCAAGCCGTCGGCGCCTCAAATCCGACTTACTAGCTAAGGGAGACAACCCCGACAGAAAACCAGTGTGGGGCCTGAAACCCCCCAGACCGTAAGCCAGTGGGATTTCTTACTGGCCCGGGGATCTTCGTCACTTGGATTGCGAGGTTTACCTACCTCTATAAAAATTCCCCTAAATCCTATGGTGAGGTGCGTGCCTAGAGGATGCATGGCTGATAGGTGGATCAGCCCTAAGCGACTAAACTCAGCGTACCAGGCGACCTGCTGTTTTAATTTTTGCCGTCTCTTTGGGCGATCACCCCAAGAGAGACCTTTAAATCGACCCTACTCATGGGAATAATTATGATGTCGAATAATAATAATAAACAAATGTATACACTATCCCAGCATAGCTGGAGAATCCCATCCCGATTTATCGGGCTGCCCCACTTATTCTGGGGAAGAGGGGCAAAAACAATGACGATAACAGACAAATACAAGGAACTCGCAATTTTAGAAACATGGTCCAACAAATTTTTCATCCAAGTTTGCTAACGAGACGACCAAATGCCTCGCCCTTGGCAAAACCTCTGATAGGGGTTTCGGTAACGGCAGACGAAACCGAAAATTGGAGTAATATAAAGAACAATTCATCTGCGATAAACTGGGAAGTGGGCCGGAAACATGGACTGAAGTTGGAGGAGAAAACGAAACCGTGACAGCATAGAAAACACTGTAAGTCACTTATTGGTTAAGCCAACCAATAGAAACATCAAACTCTTTCGATGGGTTAGAAGAAGATATGGAAGTTGTGACAGATACCCAAATTCCAGATGCTAAGAGAGAACCAAAACCTCCACCAATTTTTGTCGACAAAGTTACAAATATAAAACCTCTACTTGAACTGCTTAACATGGTTGCTAGGGAAAGTTACGAAGTAAAAGTACTAAACAACAATCAAGTTAAAATCCAACCAAAAACATCAGACGCATACAGAATTCTACACCTATAAACCTAAACAGGAAAGGCCATTTAAGACTGTTTTAGAAAAACATGCACTACTCTACTGATAATGAAGAAATAGAAACCGCTCTCAATGACTTAAATCACAAAGTATCAAACATAAAGTCACAAATCACATAGTATCGAATATAAAACAAAGAGTATCCAAAAATTCTCTTCCAATGTTTATTATAGAGTTAGAACAAAACAGTAACAACAAATCAGTCAATAACATTAAAAGTTTATTGAACTGCCATGTTACATTTGAACCACCTAGACAGAAAAGAAGTATTCCTCAGTGTGCTAACTGCCAACAATATGGCCATACAAAAGCATTTTGCCATCTCCAGTCAAGATGCATAAAATGAGCAGGGCCACATAACTCAGCAAATTGCGAACGTAAAGAGCGATCAGATCAAGTAAAATGTATTTTGTGTGAAGCAAACCATCCAGCTAATTACAAGGTCTATGTGGTATATAAAGAACTTCAGAAGGTAAAGTACACCTCTACGCGAAATCGAGAAAATTATTCTAAGCCATCCTTAATGCAAACCCAACAAAGCAAACCCCAAGCAACTGCGCACACAAATAACACAAAGGCCTTGTATAGCTCAGTCGTTAAAACTGAAAAAAAACGACAAAGAAAATCTCACAAAAGTCAATTTGGAGATGCTATCAATTAATATCCCAAACACATCAAATAATACTGAAAATACCAGCGAAATGGTACAGCTAATAGAAATATTATTATCTCTTTGTGAATCTCACGACTAAACTTGTACAAAATTCTGTCCCCTAAACATATGACTATGGAACGCTAATGGGCTATCAAATTACAAAAACAAGTCAAGCACTTCCTAAATAATAACAAAATAGACATACTACTAATTGCTGAAACACATTTCACGAACAGAAGCTGCTCTAAAATCCTAAAGTATGTATATACTTTATCAAACAAATTATCTGGACGGAAATGCCCATGGTAGTTCAGCAATCTTAATAAGAGATAATATCAAATATTATGTGCCTAATCCTTACTGTAAAGACCATATACAAGCCACAAGCGTTGTACTGGAAGGCAGCAATGGTAATTACACACTTTCAGCTCTTTACAGTACCCCTTAACATAAAATTAAAAGTAATGTTTATGAATCATTCTTGAGCACACTTGGCCAGAGATTCCTAGCTGGAGGAGACTACAACGCTAAGAACACCGAATGGGGATCGCGAGAGACAATCTCAACGGGCAAAGCAACTTATTGGCCCACAAGCACCAAGAAACATACAGATTTGTTGGACTTTTGTGTTACCAAAGGAGTACCGCTTTTAAATATGAAATGTGAGTCTAGCTACGATCTTTCTTCTGACCATACGCCATTATTTGTTGAACTGAGTTGCAAAGTTTTTGAAAAGGAAATACCATGTAAACTGCACTCGCGCAAAACAGATTGAGACCAAATCCGCGAAATAGTCGAGAGATTCATAAATGTTAAAATACCACTTAAATCCCAAGAAGACATTACTTTAGCAGTCGAGCATTTCAACACTGTAATCCAGCAAGCAGCATGGGACTCAACCCCAATCCCAGCAATCACTGGTGTAACTGCGTGCACAAAATAAATCACAGACATGGTATCAGAAAAAAAGGAAGGCAAGGAAAATATGGCAACAGACAAGACACCCCGAGGATAAGAAAGCCTTTAACAGATTAGCCTCAAATCTGAAAAACTAATTCAATTTATATTGGGACCAGGGCATTCAAAATTACCTTGCAAATCTAGACGCTACAGCAGCATTAAACTTCACTGTGGAAAGCTACAAATAATATAAAAAGACCAACAATTTACCAACCCCCCATTCGCAAAAACCACAATGAATGGGCCAAAGACGACTCAGAAAAGGCGAAACGTTTGCCCAATACTTGGAGGAGGTCTTTACTCCAAATCCTGATATGAGCTCATCCAAGATGGATCATGTTGCCAAAGCCTTAGGACAGGTTCACCAACTTTATCTTCCAATGAAGGCATTTACCAAAGACGAGTTCAAAGCTGCTTTAAAATAGCTGGACGTCAATAAAGCACACGGCTATGACCTTGTAACAGCCAAGGTTTTGAGAGAATTGCCGGACGTGAGAATAATCTACCTTACCCAAATCTATAACGTGAATACTTTTGCAAAATTTTGTCCCACCACAATGGAAGATGGCAGAAATTATTATGATCCCTTAGCCAGGTAAAAACCCAGAGAATGTGACATCATATCGTCCAATAAGTCTCCTCCCAATTGCATCAAAAGTATTAGAGCTTTTGTTTCTGAAAAGACTGATGAAATCAGTCACCAAATCCGCAATATTACCCGAACACCAATCAGGTCCAATCAGGTCTTTGATCGAGTGTGGCATGTAGGGCTTCTTTCTTTGTAAGATAAAAGAAACGCTCCCAATAAATTATTATATTTTTATTGAGTCGTACCTCAGCAACAGACACTTTTATGTTAAGGTAGGAGATAACCGAAGCGAGCTTAGGAAAATTCGGGGCGGTGTGCCTCAGGGCTGTGTATTGGGTCCAACCCTTTACTTAATATATACCTCAGACCTACCATCCTCTAGAGAAACACTAGTAGGAATATTTGCCGATGACACGGCGATTCTGGCGTCCCATGAAGGTCCGCTAACCGCCTCCGCCTTGCTCCAAGTAGGTCTCTATAAAATATCGACATGGCTGAAAGACTGGTGCATCAAAGCAAATGAAACTAAGTCTGCGCACGTCACGTTTACAACATGAACTCAGACATGCTCACCGGTGTTCCTGAACACGATAGAAATTCCACAAACGGACAACGTACGATACCTGGGCCTCCATTTGGACCGTCGCCTTACTTCTCCGGTCTCCTTACGTCGCCGACTGAAACACATCTTTACAAAACGAAAAGCGCTCGGGCAGCAGCTTAGATCGATGTACTGGCTGATAAATCGAAAGTCAAAACTTTCAATAGTAAACAAATTACTTGTATATAAGTCTATAATTAAACCTATGTGGACCTATAGAATTCAGCTGTGGGGAACTGCATCGAACTCCAACCTAAATATTCTGCAAAGATTTCAATACAAAACATTACACATACACACTATCATGAAGAAGCATTCTTCCCTAAACGGTATCTGTAACGTAGGTAAGCGAAGGCGATACGAGGTTTGCTGTAGAGATGTAAAGTACTCATCGGTTTTATGGATTCTTGGGAGACTTCCTATACAATAAAATTAATTGTATCTTGCATATTCATGACCTAACCAAGAACACGTGTAAATTTATAGTCAAAGGCTGGTTGCAGACTTTGGATTACGAAGCGACCGAATTATTGTTAAAGCCTCCGTCATAGAGATGCTTGGAGTACATATATTTGATACTAACACTCACTCACTCACTCACACACACACACACACACACACACACACACACATACACACGCACGCACGCACGCACGCACGCACGCACACACACATACACACATACACATCTTTGACTTTAGTTGTTAATGTTATCATATGATAAGATTAACAACAAAAGACAAAGGTGTCATATGATTTTTTTTCTTCTTAATATGTCTCAAACAAACTATTACTCTGTTGCTTTACCAATAAATTGACCATTTTGTGAACTAATATTAAATAGGGGGAAGACCTGGCGATCTGTTACAGGTTTGTTTTATTAACCTACTTCAGACGTCAGTTCTCATATATTCTGTAATTACCTATACTTATCCAATGGTGTGCATTATTGTATCACATGTTACAGTTATGTAGAGAAAATAAAGAACATATTTATTTATTTATTTATTTATTTATTATTTATTACACCTAATTGAAAATGCGCCATGGTATGTGACGAATGACCAACTACACAAAAAACTGAATGTACCAACGGTACAGGAAGATATCAGTCGCAGCCTGGAGGGGTATAGGAAACGAATTAGGAATCATCCAAATAAATTGGCGTCAAAACTAATTCAAAATCCGACCTTCAAAAGGTTGAAAAGAAGGACTTCAGGAGTGCTGGACTCCAGGAGAGGAAGGAGTGATTAAGTGGATGAGTCAGTGGGCTCATACCATTCAGGCCACCTTGACACATACATAACATCCTCGCTAAATGTTATAGAATTGACAGACTGCAAAACAAAAGAGGAAAAAGATTAGCGATATTACACCGATGAATCGATAAAATGTCGACGCATTTTGACACCCACCACATCCCTAATAGGCGAAAATGTAGAGGGTCGACCAAAGTCCCGGCAAAACATGTGGAGTACTCTTTATGAACACACCCGGAAAAAGGCGTTTCACGTTTTGTCATAAACTTGTGAAACTATTTCTTTTCTTTTGATAAATTATAACCGATTTCTAATTATATTGATCTAAACTAACTAAATAAACAAGTTTTGGCATCGTTAGGCACTAGTTAATTATTATATATATATAACGCCAAACATGATATGAACAGGTGATCGTTCGTTGTTAACAAATCTCAAGCATGAAAGGGAAAATAAAAGACGAACTGCACTGCCTGCCAAACTCCACGCTCTATTATCTATGCCACAGGCAATTGCCACCATTCTATACTCATTGGTTGCCACTTGTACACTTGATTGTTACACTTGACCATGATCCAGGATCTTAGTAGATCGAGTAATTACAGTAGAGCAGCAGCCATCACCTCTGTGACCCTGTTTACAGCAGATTAGCGACATTACACCGATGAATCGATGTAATGTCGCCACATCCCTAATAGGCGAGAATGTAGAGGGTCGACCGAAGTCCCGGCAAAAGTTTCGCCGAAAGTTTCGGCAGACATGTGGAGTACGCTTAACTTCGTGGGAGTGGATTTTATGTTCCCTTCTTCTAACATTATTTTCATGCATTTTAATTTATATTGATCTCGTTTTAAAAATAAATTTAACATTGCAGAATACTCAGTATGCACTCAAAATAACCAAATACAAAAATAATCTGAAAATGTGATTATGACATTATTTAGTCGCCTGAAAATCCAGGTTTCATCACGATGTTTTCCCACACCGTTTGCATTTAACTATTATACATAACTCAGAAAAGAGTCATTGGTACATGGCCGCAGTGGAATTCGAACCCGGTACCTCTCGCTTACGAGTCAGATATCTGAACTACTCGGCCACCGACACTCCAAGAGACATAATACGTACGTCAAAACGGATCATGGTTATACATTAGAGGGCTTAGTGTGAGTTTCGCTTCGATTTTATATTACTATCGCGTTTGCGTTTACGTGAAAATTAGTATGAAGAAATGTATAGCGCCGTCTAGTGGTGGGCACCTAAATGAAGTTTTTTCTTCATACTAATTTCGACGAAAATGCAAACGCGATAGTAAAGTAAAAGCGAAGCAAAACTTACACTCAGCCCTCAGGTTCCACAGGTTATAAATTATTGAGAAGTTTCACCACGATGCCCTAACCGTAAGAGCTTCGGTTAGTGTTCAACTATATAACTAAGAAAATAGTCATTGGTACATGGTCGAGTCAGACACCTTAACCACTAGGCCACCGGGTTTGGGAATGGGACGACTTGGGGGATAGAGAAGAATCAGGCCGGTCCAAGAAGCAATGTTTAGAAGATATAAAGAATGACTTGCGTGCAATAATGCCCTAGTAAGGTTACCATAAACCGAGCGAAATGAACTTAGAAAAGTAGAAATATGAAGACGGACCCCGGGCTCTCCCACGTCGTGCTAAAGTACGTTGATAGTGGTGGTGGGATTACGGATTTTTTATCCCAATAGAGCACCCGTGCTCGGTGGTTAATTTTAAGTAATTTTCTTCAGACTTTGGGTCATTTAGATCACCGTCTAGAAAAACTGTGCGTGGCAACTTTTGTCATAATCAGATTCTGTGGTCAGAGTCAAGATTTGACGATTCATCGTGATAAAAAATTAAAAAGCAAAGAAATGTTACATAGAGGCACAAAAAACGTAAAAAACCTATTTACATATTTTAAAAAATTATCTGTGGAAACAGCATGTCTATGGAACATCGGACGATTTTAATGTTGACGTTTAATTATCTGTGAAATCTTTGGCTAAACTTTGTAAATACGGAAAAAACATTGCAAAATGCTATTATAGATGTTACGGTTTTAATAATACAATGTTAACTTATTTATATTATTCTGAGACTTTTATATTAAATAAGTGACGTAATGGCTCTGGCTGCTGCAATGTTGCTACCAGCTTTAGTAATAATATTTTGGGCTCCGTGTTTGAAAAAGGGCTGCTGTGCTGGTCACGGGCCAGTGTACGCTAAAGACCGCAAAAACCGTGTATTTCGAATAACACCTACTGGCGAATGCTGCAAAACTAAGTGTAGATAGTAATTGTGCTGTATTATCGATGTGGATGTCAGACATAATGTGTACCTATCTAATAAAATAATAAAGATTCCTAATATTTATCTTATTAATCGAACTTTGTCTATTCATAACTCCTTACCAACTTTATACTTACGTGCGAAGGTAGGTTTGGTGATGGAGGCTAAAGAACTGCATGCAACTGCATATTAATGACTAGGGGGTCGGCTTCGTAAGAAGAGGACCGAATTCAATCTTCATGACCAATTACTTTTTCTAAATGATGTAAAGTCGGTTAGTGTTTTTAGATTAGTAGGTCAGATGGCATTCGCTCTACTGTAATTACCGATCTGTCAAATCCTGGATCATGGTCAAGGCCGTCACCGGACTCTCGCACGCGAGATCAGAACCGGGACATTAACGCCAAGATTACGTAGTTCCATTCCCAAACGGAAATAGATATTGTTTCAAAATGATTTCCTTATATTATAGTGTCCTACCACCATCCCTGGGCTCAGTCCAACATCAATCACCTGCATGAGGTCCTTCTGCTGACAGACGAAGAATCCGTTTTTATCGTGTTTGCGGGTCAGATGGCATTCGCCGCAAATAAAAAGCCAAAATTACGACAAACACTACGATTTTCCTGGACTGTTAGAAGCAGGGATTCACACTAGAATGATGATGACTTAAAAAACGTTACCCTTATTTTTATTATTTTATACCCTATATCAGCCACGCAGAGTACAATAAAGTCTTCTGACCAAATGGTCTACTACTGTATTTTTTATTTTTTTTTTATTTAACAGTTTATTGTACACAGTAAAATACATAGAGAAACATCATACATATAGATGCCACATGTGTCCTGCTGACCGGACGACATCCTTTTGACTTACTGTTGTCGCATAACGGTGAACGTGGAATGACGCGAATCTGGACGCACCGCAGTCCCTACCGGCGCCACAGTCATCGCTGACAGATTATAATACCAGGTCGATTATAATTATAATACCGATTTCGCACAAGCGATGCGGCCGTACTGAACGTGCCGCGTTGGGGTGCGGAGGCCGCGAAACATGAGGCTCGGTAATATGTGTGCGAGTCAAATGACACGAAGAGGTTCATTAATGCGTCATCTTTAACTCGTTTGCTGCGGCCGCCACAACAATTGAGTCGTAATTGGCGTTACGCGATTGCGCACGTACTCATCTGGCCGGTCCAAATAAAATAAAGCAAAAAATAAATGAACTCAATCGGCAACGGCCAGAGCACTCGCGTAGCGCCAATATGGACTCAGCTGGCCGGCCGTCCGCACACGGGTTTGGTATACTTCGGCGGCCATACAGCAGTGGTCTACCATAGTAAGGAATTCAACGCGTTGTCCTAAAAGAGACGAAACGAAACTACACACGAAAGACATCAACGCGTAAAATAGGGATGATGACTGGGTCACTGACTCAAACTATACTATCAACCTGTCATTCTCAAACAACGATAAGAAATCAATTCGTCATCCTTATAATTAACGCGTTCGTTACTTCAACGCTTTATATGTATACTAAAACTTACCATACGAAAGATATCAACGCGTCATCCATCCACATTTATAACGTACTAGTGGACCCGGCGCGCTTTCGTTCGCGTACACTTACTTTAACCCTACCTCCCGATTTTATACCGTTTATAAACCTTCTATATCTACACTCATAGCGTAATGTTCCAATTACATATTCGAAAACAGTTGTTTAAGGATACACTTTTTTCACGCCAGTCTATAAAATTTTAAAAAATTACTTTTCGATACAGCATTTCCCATACTATTTTCATTACAGCTGTATCGTAAAATAACTTTTTAATCATTATGCAACACTTTTCTTTTTAAATTTTTGTCGGGCGCCGAAAGACGGCTAAATGTAGGCTGAATACCTAAATGTCTTCAACAAATTCAAAATTCAAATTTTCTGTTCATATTTGTGATCAGTTCATAGTCTGTGGTTGTCATTTTGAACATTTGGAATTATTTTCCCGCTAAACAGAATATTTTTTCTAATTGTTGTAATTTGTGTTTGTGAATGTTTTTTCTTGTTTGAAGCAAATAAATAGATAAATGTGAAAGTAGTGAAGTGAATTTCCCGCCGCTTGATATCCTCGACGCGTAGATACAACAGAACTGACTCGCAGTTACTTCCAGCAAAGTTGAAAATATTATAGGTACGAAATTTTAACATGAAAATATGAATGTAGATAAAGTAGTGTATGCAACTGCATATAATTAGGTATTATATGACAGTTGCATAAACTACTATTTTGAATCACTCTATCTGTTATTGAAAAACGTATTTAAATCCGTTGCGTAGTTTCAAAGATCTAAGCATCCATACGTAGGAACCAACGGCGGGAAGCGCCTTTGTTTTATACCATGTAGGTATAGATTTAAAATTAATAGACATCAGATTATACGTATTCGCATACTGGTGCCATTACATATAAACTGGCGTTTATAGCATTATTGCATAATTAAGCACTTTTTGCTAATATCGTGCATGTTTTATAAATTTTTACCACATTAAATGCAGGCATTCTTCTGGCTAAAAGGGATAAAAAAATGTAATGCTAAATATAAAAAATATATTACAACTTTTTTAAATACTCTATACAGCGATTCATCCGGCTAAACCAAGATTTGAAGCACTGGGCGATATCTTCTTTAGAGAGGTCCTCAACTGCTGCTATAAAAGTAAAGATTTTGGTGCGGTTGTAAAAGCATTAAGAGCGTCCTCAGAGCTATCAAATTGAATGCCACGGAGTCCTAGTTTAACTTTTTTAAAAAGAAAGAAATCACACGGAGCTAGATCAGGGCTATAAGGTTAATTCTTGAACCTTAGTATTCTTCAAAAATTATAGCGTTAGTTTCTCTTTATGCGTCGATGTATTGTCGTGGTGAAAATAGAACTCTCTCAAACCCGTTTTAGGACGTTTTTGATTCAACATACCAATACGGTACCATTGTGTATCAATAGTTTTTTGAGTGTCCAAGGAAATTGTCGCTAAATACCCACTCGTAAAAAGAAAGTTGCCACCATTTTCTTGACCACACTGCGCCAACGTTTGACTTTCCTGGGAGGTCCTTCGTTTGAAAATACCCAAATCATTGACTAAAGCTTAGTTAGTGGGTCATATTCACGAACCCAAGTTTCATCTCCAGTCATTATATTAAATATATTTCTCAGAAATCTATCAGAAATTATGGCTTGACCGTGTCATAGAACTATTGCATGACACTAATTCTTAGGCAGGATTCAGTGACGATGGACACGACGGTCATGGCTGATATCGTCGGTCGGACAAAGATGCGCGTAGCTCGGTTGATAATTGTCTGTGACAGAGCTACGTTTTAAAATATGAAACGAGGTCAAGCTAGGTATATACAGTTAAAAGCTAACGAGGTTAGGCCAATCAATTTCACATGAAATGTTTTCAGTGGGATTTCATATTATTTTGAAGTAAAATTCTTTCTAGCAACAGCAAACTAAATTTCAGCGTGAGAAGTGCCCAGGTATGAATTCCTATCAAATTGAGTACCTACTTCTGCTGTCAGTGGCGTCCTTAAATGTTTAAAGACTTTCTTGTCAGAGTTCTTTCTTCTTGATTGTTCTATTTTATGTACAGACATGCACCCTCGGTTATGGGGTTGGAGGTTAAAAGTGACAGATATGGAAATTTTCCTGCTATTTGCAAATTCTAGCCTGCGTAACAAATTTAGCTTCCTATGATTAGAGGTATTGATGAGAGACTTCTCTACTTTTACACTATCGATTGTCTGACTAGTCAGTCAGACAAAAGTTAGACAAATGAAACTTTATGTATTTTGTATTAAGTCTGCTACGTACATTTTATCCTGAAAATTGAAGCTTTCTGGCATTACCTAGCTAGACTGAACATATGACCGATTAGACATGAGGGTATGAAAATTAGCGAAACACTTGGCGAAAAGCTAGGTAGTGCCTCCTACCTTTTCCTCGACTTGGCGGGGGCACTTCTGTGCCCCAATATTACGCGGCTCCGTATCTTTGGACAACATCGGCTCAATCGGAGAACGATCGGGCCCACACGGACATTCCTCGGACCGCTAACGGCGACTTAACTGTGTTACTTCTCTATTCTATAAAAGTTTAAGTACTTCTATATTATTTAATCTGAACCAGCTAACATCCTTTATTCTGAAACATTTAGAACTCACCTACCACAATAGCTGGCTGGATTTTAGAATTCAAACAAATACACTTACAAGAAATATTGGAATATTTAGATCTATCGGTTGAATGAAGTCTTGATGTCTCAATACTTCACACAGGTCTAAGTAACTAGGACAACTAACCAACCTAGCGAGAGGTAGGCCATAGCGGGGTATCCTGTTCGAATTATAGCCGCCCGGCTGGGGAAGTACCTCCACCTCACAGAATACCGCAGCTAAACAATACTCTTTTAAATAGTATTGTATTTCTGCCGGTGAGTAAGGTCTACAGTGCTCCATGGGGTGAGGATTTGGGGAACCGTGGCTTTGGCAGTGGAGGGACATTTGCCTTTTTGCTGCCAGAGCAATGTGTGATAGAGGTCGGCAACGCGTTGGCGATACTCTTGGTGTTGCTAATGTCTATAGGCAGTGGTGACCACTTTTCATCGTGGCTCGCTTGCTTGTTTGCCTACTGTATGACATAAAATAGTGTTACCCAAACCATAATATCCACCCCCACGTAAAAAAGACGTGAATCGTCGAGTTACTAAAATTCTCGGGTATATCTAAACTAAATCTAAAAGGACATGAAGTTCCTATGAAAACATGTCCCGAAAAAATAACCGATCCCGCGTGGTATTCGCTTGTTAACAGAGTTTCGGACTGAACGAGGGTGAAAACCGGTGTTTGTTGGTAGAAAACTCAATTTATAAGTTAAGCTTGCCTTTGTACGTTTCTGTTACCGTATTGTATCATGATGGCATGTTTGTGTACTATAAAGAAAACCGCAGTGGACTGCCAGTCTATTTAAACATCAGTGCTAACTAAATTAAAACCAACAGTTTGTTTCTAACGTTTTTTTGAACGCGCTAACTTATTTAGGTCTGGAATTACTAGATTAGAATGCTTTTTTGCCTTTTACAGTCTAATTCTTTAGAAAGAGGTATTAAAGTAGGCTGTATTCTAATGTATGGACTGGTAACTTTTTGCCACAACTACCTGTCTTATTAGCGGGATGAGGGGAGTGTGGATGTCCATCCCGAAAAATAGCCATTATTGTAGAAAAAATCAAAACAAACTCTTTATGTGAAAACGTTAACTAAATAAATAGTTTCGGAACTATCCTCCTAAACCAAAACTAAAAAATAAACAAACATGAAACTCTACCTGAAATAGGGGTTTCATTAAAGTTTGGCCTTTTGCTATAGGAGTAATTTCCTTATAGCACATTCTTGCGGCGTTATGGGTTCAATTAATAGATACCTCGGCTTATTCTGGGTATTTCCGATAAAATGTTGTAATATAACTAAATGCATATGTAAGTGGACTGTATGACGAAAAAATAATTTATGTGAGCACAAATATTGTAAAATAATCACTCAGCAGCGGCTTTCAGGATCCTTTTTGTAAACATTCGAGAGAGTCCAAGGCTAGACACTGTGCTGCAGACTATCCATTGGTCCTCACCAAGATAACCTTTGAATATAATTTATATTGTAATCCTTTCACGAGGAGGTGTAAATACACAGGATTTGTGATTTGTTATAACTCGACAACGATAAATTTATATTACAGACAGACTTCGAAAACTAATAAAACATGTCCAGCTGAACAGCTCTTACGAAAGTTCGAGGAATGAAGAGACAGACTACGAGTGTTGCCTACTTATGAATTTAGTAAAATGTTGCAAGGTTCACCTACTGAAAACGGCAGTTTATATTTTTCAACTAGTGGATCCGGCGCGACTTCGCTCACGTGCACCTACTTTGTCGTACTTACCGTTTTTTCTTAATTATAAACCATCTTCTTGAATCACTCTATCTACTGTTGAAAACTGCATTAAAATTCGTTGCGTAGTTTAAAAGATCTAAGCGTACATAGATACATACATATATACACAGGGACAGACGGTGGGAAGCAACTTTGTTTTATACTAAGCTAGATAAGCCAAAAGTAAACGTTCCGTAAACTGCTAAAAATCTGACTCAATAACGGCGTCGCTGTTGTTGAATTTTGTATTGCCGCCAAATGATATTTCAATTGGTGACACTTACTTCCACTTTTGGTCACCGGGTGAGATAAGTTTGTGGCATTATGGTCCAATTTCATTCGATAGGTAATTTCATTTCATTGGGTAGTAATAGGTCTTTCAATATATTTGAAAATAAAAAAATAAAAACAAGGCTTGATTGAGGGTTAACCGTCCATCAGAATTAACGTCCATACCATAGAAAAAAAATACAAGCCCATACGAATCGGGATTAGGGACCACAAGACAGGTAAAGGAACTTATATTAGGTAGGCAGTACACATTGATCAACAACAATATTAGATTATGAATAATTGATTATATTTTTCAAGTTATAAGTAGGCCATTAGTTACTGGCAAAAAATTTCCGTAGGTAGATACTTACATCACTATAAATTTTATAATTAAAGTAATCCAAACTGTACGCAAATCAAAAACATTTTGATATATGCGCTATATTATTAATATTGTCTAAGTCGATATACGAGTTTTTAAACTACATATGAAAAAATGTCCCTTCATCCTAACGGCTTAAATATTTATCCAACACGAAAACGGGATCGAATCTCGCATATAGGTACGTAATGTTACCTCTTCCCTAAAAGTCACATAACCTCGCAATAGCTGCCGAAAACCATATATTTCCAATGATTACAATAATAGCAATTTAGAGCCTACGTTCCTAGTAGGCATTACATTCCCTATAAAAGTCTTTTCGAGATAATTTACTACGATTTAATACCTACTTTTTAACACATTTCCAAGTTCATAGTTTTCCTATACTAAGTAGATATGAGTGATAAATACTTCTTATAATATAACAATAAGTAGAGTAAGCAAATCCCATGGGTATAAAAGACTTGGATTAATTACCTACTTGTATTGTGTATAAAGCCTGGGAGATCTTTAGAACCCAGTATTTAGCGTTACTTTGGAAAAGACCCATCTATTATTCACGACATAAATCCATTTTACACAAATATGAAGAGATTGTCACTACGGTGCTGGAATTGATATCTTAAATTCAATTTTATAGGTACTTACTGAGCTATTTATTTAACATTTTACATATTCTATTCTTACGGATATAAATATTGTTCATCGTGTAAACCACGGATAAGAACTAAAAAAGACATATCGTATATTTTGCGACTTTAATGTCAGTAGAACTCATTTCATCTTACAAATAAACATTTCCAAATACACTTATCCCTTTAATAATTATAGAAGTATGCATAGTTTCTTTCTATTTAAAATACCTCCCTGCCTTCTAAAAACTTTCACAATTTTTTCGTACATCACCTAAGTCAATCGTTAACTAGTTAATTATCTAGCTACTACAAATCCATTGCGATCACAAAACCTTTTTCATGAGTGTTTATACAACTCAAAGGCACAGTTCTTGGGGTGTATAAAGTAGCGAGATCTGGTCCTAGAGCCAGATAGATATCTTCAAACTCAACCGACTACTTGGCGACGTAAAATTTATTACAATTAGTAGAATATAAGGCAATAATATAATATAGAATGTAGGGATGCCGTCGCCAAAACCGTCGTAAGCCATTGTAAAGTAGCCCTTCCCCATAACTGTAGGTGTTCACCAGTGTTCTGTCCTCAGCCTTTACTTGTTCTGCATTGTGCTTAATGCCATGTCGAGCAGGAGGTATAATTTTTTTTATTAATTACACTTCAAAAGTTAATACTATTCTATTGTGGTAATAGTGATTTACATCTAATATTGTAAGTACATAATAAAAACATTTGATCGAAATAATTACTATTGTTTCTATCCATGGACACGTAATAAATAGTAGATTGTGTCACAAGAGCGCAAAATAATATTTTACGTCTTTATTCATTTTAGTAGAAAGATACACGAAGATTGACAGCAGTTTACAAATTAATTTAGTTGAATATATATATTGTAGTTTAAGTTTATCTACAGAATTTGTGCGATATCTGCGGCTTATCTACTGACAACATGTATGAATGGCCAATTGGATTTAAAACCATTTTCTATAATGTTTCTTACCCTATTGTTAAATACTTTCTCTAACCCAATTTAATAATATGTTATATGAGCCATACTAAAAATGTACGTTAATGACTTAGTAATAGTATAATTACGGGAGTAATACCTACTTTGCTACTAGAGCTATAAGTAGAACTAATACATTTCTCCCGAGTATGGGGAGGGTTTAATGACCCGATAGAAAACTTGGTAAATTTTGCAGCGAAATGCTTGCATCCTCAAACTCGCGGGTTCGAACACCACGCAACAAATTTATTTTTATCACAATAATTTCGAACTTTCCTGACTCGAACAGGAATCAAGGTAGTTACCATCGTCAGTCAGTCGTTCGCCGATCTTAAAAATGATATTTTCGTATTAAGTAGACGGCCTCAAGTCCGCTAATTTTCTTGCTCGATTGAAGTGTAATCGGATCGCATTCGAGCTCGGTGGCAGTTTGACTTGTTTTTGGTTTACTGCTACTGTTACTAACTTGAATTGTAATTGGATCGCAGTAGCAACTCAATGGCAGGTTCAACTGTGTTCAGCTGAATACCAATGAGCTCTTTTGTTCTTCCGCAACAATCAAAACTTTCATTGAGCTGCTATTGCGATCCAATTATAATTCAATCAAATAATTTAATTAAATACATTAGTAACAGTAAGTAGCAGACTACCAAAAACAAGTAAAATTGCCATTGAGCTCGAATGCGATCCGATGACACTTCAGCCGAGCCATTAATAAATTAGCGGACTTGAGGCTATCACGAGCTGACTTATGCTGTTAGTCTAGAAATTTCTAATAATTCGTTATCATTGTGTCATACTCGATAGTCTCTCATTTCATATTTCTCTCAATAGTACTCACAATACAACCTACTTTAACAAATTAACTTATTTATGAACATCATTATAGATTAATAAATACTTAAATAACTTTTTGATATTATAATTAGTAACAAAAAATAGAAGGGTATAAATAGATTTTAATTAAGGGATTGAGTATAAAAATTTAAATATTTATAATCGAGAAAATTTATCTAAAATTAGAATTTAGATACAAAATATTTTTATATTTATAGTCTAAAATCACATGAATTCAGATATATTCCAAGTATATCAAATAATAATAATAAGTAGTAAAAGAGGGGGTGTAAAGAGTGGTCTGGGTATATTAAATTAGCAACCTCTTATATCCAAAATAGATTTATATTTTACTTTTTTCTAAATTGTCTTTCGCAGAGTTTAATAACAATAATTAATTACTAATTTTTCGTTAAATGTAAGTTAGTTGTTTTAACTGAAGTCTTATGTATTATATGTAGATCAACAGTATGTGTCAGATGTAACCGAAAGAAAAGAATTCATTTTATTTTGTAATTGTACAAAATATTGGATAGTAATTTTAAAACAACATATTTTAAATGTACACAGAAGCCAAGTGAATAAGTAGTTATAGGTTAAGTATTACTGCGTATAAGTACTTTCTATATGACTAATTCGGGTGTATACAGGCAAGTGCCAAAATGGATTATGGATCCAACATTTACTAGTAAGTAAGTAATACTATGTCTAGATACTGTTCAATAACACGGGTTTGTGTATATGGTTCGATAAAATATTGTCAGTTCACTCACTTTGGCTATTTCATGAAAACTACCACTACCAGCACCATCCGTACAGCCAGCTCCAGCGGAGTTTTCGGTCGCGGGCTCAGGCCCGTCGAGGGCGCCTGCGGCGGGGTCAGTCGGAGGAGGCGCCGGCGCCGGCCGCCCCGCGCCCGAGCCCGCTGGGGCCGGCGACGGGCTCGTCTGCCCCGCCCGCTCCTCGCGCTCCGCGGGCACTGCCCGCCCCGCTTGAACTCATCCCAGATTCGCTCGCTTCAGTGTCAGTAGCATCATCATCACTGCGGCCGCTGCTGCCTTTATATCTGCAATATGTATGCCAATTCAGTATACGCCAGCCAAGACCATCTAATGCTAGGCACAACATCTCAACTTGGCGTTGTGTTCACGCGCACCAGGGCACTGGGTCCGCCTTGACCATGATTCAGGGTTTGGCAGATCAGGTAATTACAGTGGAGCGACTGCCATCTGACCTCCGTGACCCTGCTAATAGAAGAACCTGACGAGATTGGATCATGGTTACCAATTCTGTCGATTGACAGTGCAGGTTTCATCACAATGTTTTCCCTCAACTAATTGTATATAACTCAGAAAAGAGATCATTGACTCTTTTGAGTGTGGAGAATGAGTGGTGGTATTAGGATTCGAAACCGGTACCTCTCGCTTACGAGTCGGATATCTTAACCACTAGGCCTTCGATGCTCCTTGATAGGCTCATCTAAATAAAAATATTAGTAATCATCTTGACGTCAATATCCCGGTTGTGCTCTCGCGCACGAGGGCCGTCCGCCTTGACCATGATCCAAGGTTTGTGCGTGCAGGTTTCCTCACAATTATTTTCATTCACAGTAAGAGAATCGGTAAGAATTAACTAATTTAGGTAATTTTGAAAAAGTCATTAATTGGTTCGGTCAAACTCAGTACCTCACGTTACGTGTCTGACCCTAACCTAACACCTAATAATATAGGTGTGTAATTCCTATCTTCTTAGTGACTACGCGTAGCCATAATCTGAGATACTTCCTACTTTCTATGGCTGAAGTCTAAGTACCTATACTCTTTAGATATTTTCGAATCAGCAGGTTCTATGGGTAGAGGCAGTGGACTCTGGGTAGTGAACCAATACTGTTAATAGTTAGTTTGCGTTATTTTATTTTATGAATTTGTTGCTAAAGTCATTTTGTACAATGGTGGACACACGGAGCACGTTCACCCTGTAAATGCCTCCCTTGGAACTTTATATGCTTAAATATTTTGTGCTAATGCAAATTCGAGCAATAAGCACCTGGTCTACTTTTAAAATAAAAGAGAAAGCTTTAAAATAGAAGTAAACTATATTTTCATTTTTACTGTAGGTACCTAAATACTTGATATAGTTTTCATGCGTAAAAAACCTTGTAAGTACGACAAGGACTTTAGTTAAGACTCTGCGAACTTAACTAAAGTCATACCAATAAGCATCCTAGTTAGTTAGTAAGTTATTTTGAAACGTACTCACTAGACTACCCTAGGCTAATTATCTACTCACATTAAAAGATAAGTACAAACATGCAAATTCACATGCAATACGTTGTAGTGAATTAATTATACTTATTAACACTAAACTAGATAGGTATACTTAATAATTACCTACACTTGTAAAAATATGCATCTAATACACTAGTGAGGATATTTATCTCCTATAAAGTGCAGACTGTTATAAAAAACTTTCTTGCCTTCTGAAAGTCAACAGCCGCCTTGCCTTGAGCTGTCATCCCTCGAGTTTGGAGTGCCAGCCACCCGAGCTGAAGAAAGAACTATCATAATTCCATTTTAGCTAACGGAATGATTAGTCTAACTAGTTGGAGATGGGGCAGAGAAGGTAGCATAACATGGGGTCCTTGGCTAATACTTAAAACCTCTAAACCTGAAAACTGATAACCGTATAAGACAACGTAGCATTAGCCTGGATGCGGCAAGCCAGGGGCCTAATGCTCGCGGTGTAACACTTTGAATTTCACATTTTTTCTAGCTAAATATCTGTATTAAAAATGCCTTTAAATTGATCTTCAATAATGAAGGTCTAGCGAAAATCGACGAGAATAAGGTTTTTGCTTGCAATAGAGAATCAGTGACTTTTTTATAGATATTTGTGGCTAGAGAAAATGTCGCATCCTAATGTCGACAGCGCCCCCCAGCACCAGGATACAATAGCACTCCTTAAGTAGAATTATAGTAAGATTCTTCTTCGATATAATTCAATTCGTAGCAAACTAAGGCTTTTAAATTCTGAGTGCGCTTTACTTTCAAGTAGACCTGCTTGAAAAGTAAACTGTTTCCACATTCATTTTATAGGTGAAACGACACACTTGCCTATTAATTTATCACAATGACATTCTACGTGCATTTTCAGGTTAGTATAGTATGAAAATCAATAAATTAACGGCGTATTCAATAATATTTTATAAATGAAAATCGGTTTACAAGAGTTGGTACAAATATACTGTGTTTCGGGTTTTTGATTCATAATAAAAATAGGCCAAAAGTGTAAAACTGGATGCAGGAAACCTAAGTAGTCGTAATTTATATTAATATTACTCACCTAGCGCTGACATTCTTCGATTTCTTCTCCGGTTTGTCCGCGCTGCGGCTAGCCACAGGGCTCACATCTCTTTTATCGCCCTAAGAAGCACATTTTCTGGTTACTTGGCATACGAATAAGGAATAATAAGAAAGAGGGCCCGCGGAAAGGATAGAACCCGGTCACGTATAAGACCGGCATTCCATTTCGTAAAAAACCAGATACTCAAACTACTCGAAAAATCAATTAATCTACGTATAGTGTCAGAAACACAAGCTATCTGATACGCAGATGACTAGGAAACCAATACTATATTAAATTACTCAAAAATTGCAATATGGTATCCCAAGGTATCAGAAATTTTCCGGAAATTTCGGTTTTTGAGGGCGAAAGTCCGAAAGTGTGTACTTATATCGATTTTGTAAATACTTTCACTAATAGGAAGCTATATTCTACTTGAACGTTATAAGAGTACTTTAATCCCCGAAAACAATAACAAGATTAAGCGGGCTAGTTGAATGTTAGCTGAGGTTCGAAACACACGCAGATGGAAACCGCAGGGGTCCACTAACTATTATATGTACCTATGTATAGGTATTTTCTATGTAGATACCATTAGTTTACTTACTTTTGAAGTCGAGGGCGTAGCTTCTGCCTGTTGACTGTTCACATGGCCCATCTTCCAAAGCGGTGGGTGTTTGAACGAATATGAAAAGGCCAAACCACGTGTCAGTGATGCTCTGTAAGAAAACATCGATGTAAATACTTACTTGTAATAAATTACGGCGCTGCACACAAAGTAACGTATATTAAAAATAAGCGTTATATTCCTATCTCAACTGGTGGTTTTAGGATTCGGCCGAAGACGAAGCAATATTCACCCTGACAAAATTGTTCAAAATGGCGCTTCACCTACTAAAAAACACGCTCACCCTCAAACTGGAACCTGACACGGAGATGCCCGAATAACCCCGAAGTTAGGCGAATTTAGTATCCTGGCTTCCTGTCAGAGGGCATTCATACCTTGTGGGACTGGGCGGCGGGTAGCTGGTGCCGCGGTGGTCAGGTCTCAGATACTGGTGTTGCGCGGCCAGTAGTCGGTTGCGCTGCAGCAGCTCCTGGTGGGACTGGTACAGCTTCTCGGAGGCTGACTGCTGGTTCGCGCTGCGTACCGTATTAGACAAATTAGCCGTGAATCAAGAATAAATGATTACAGTCAAATTGCCTTCGTAAGACCTGGATCGACATTCTTTTTCCATTTTACGGTAAATATATATTTAGCGTAGCACTATTACCCAGTACAAAATCAGTAGTGCTACTGTAAAAATGAATTTTATTACTAGTTTACATACGGTAAAGATAGAATGAAATGCCGTGTCCATGACTGTACAATTTATCTAATTTGAAATTACTCATAATTTGTATATTAATCCACGTGACTATTTTAAACTGATTTGAAGATCCTTTAAGTGGGCAATAGTAATGTAATTAATCGAGCATTGCAACATGATAACAATAGTTTTTATCACATTGTCTACTCAGACAATGTAAAAAACTATTGAAATTATTTAATTGACCGGGCATTATCAATAATGCTAGTCACTTATTGGGCAGAGCCACTTGCACGGAAAAACATTAGTAAAAAAACAGATTTTATCAAAAATGTCCTTATGTCACCGAGGGTTGCGAGGAGCGAAGCGTGTTAATTTTTCGGCACGACCCGAGCTAACGAAGTGAGCGTGCTGCGGCGGCGGCCGGCGAGTACCAAAACTAAATCGAAAATATTTTGCAATAGAATTTAAAAAAGCTGGCGCAGCGAAACCAGTCAGACTTTTCAGTGGTCCATTAGTTAATCACTTGGTCCATAACATATAGAATATACTAATTTTATAAAGTGGAAAGATTTGATTGTTTGTTAGTGGCTTTGTAATGGATAAACTACATAACTGCTTTTCAAAATTCTTTCGCCTATAGAAAGCTAGATTATCAGCGAGTAACATAGGCTTCATCTTTAAAAAAATTAAGATAATAGGATAATTGCAATAATATAACCCAAGGTATCAAAATGTTGAATGTTCGCGCATAATTTTAGAATGACTTTCAAGACAAGGTTTGTATGCAAGAAAGAAAAGGATTATTTAGGGTAGGTGTAGGGTAGGGTAGGGTAGGGTATGGTAGGGTAGGGTATGGTAGGGTAGGGTATGGTAGGGTAGGGTATGGTAGGTTAGGGTAGGGTATGATAGGGTAGGGTATGATAGAGTAGGGGTAAGGTAGGGTATGGTATGGTAGAGTAGGGTTTGGTAGGGTAGGGTATGGTAGGATAGGGTATGGTAGAGTAGGGTAAGGTAGGGTATGGTATGGTAGGGTAGGGTATGGTAGGGTACGGTAGGGCAGGGTATGGTAGGGTATGGTAGGGTAGGGTATGGTAGGGCAGGGTATGGTAGGGCAGGGTATCGTAGGGCAGGGTATGGTAGGCCAGGGTATGGTAGGGCAGGGTATAGTAGGGCAGGGTATGGTATGGTAGGGTGTGGTAGGGTAGGGTATGGTAGGGTAGGTATAGGGTTGGAGTTGGACGCCACTAATCTCAGCGACAGCTTGTAGCATGTGAAAGATAGATCTACTCTAAATAATTTGTAAATAGTTTGCAGCTCAAAATAAGGAATCCTTAATTTTTTGCCTCCTTCAATAGACTTAACCAAAAATATGTAGATACCTATTTGGTAAAAATATCGGTATAGCCTCCAGCCCAAAATTATCGTAGTCGACGTCGGACTTGGAGAGAGTGTAAACACAATCGGAAGTTCCGACCTTTCGGAGTCAGATTCAAAGCCTTTAACATCCCTAATGTAGGTTTAAATATGCGAAGACATAGGTTAAGTACCTCCTTGCAAGAATTTACGATAAGTGGCAATACCAGAGTACCATAACGTAGTGCTAACGTACTGGAGAGTTATAAATAAGTCGGCCAAGGAAGTGGTCTATCAGTTTTCTCAAGTTCCCATGAAACCAAAATGTCACTAAGGTATGTCCCTAAGTCCGTACTATTTACAACGGAAAATCAACCTGGTTGTTTTAACACTGCAACTGAAATTCCATCTTAAGGTGGTTCGTCACTCATTTTCATTCTTTAATTTTTTTAATTGGTCTAGCCAGGTATTTGACCGCCATCTCACCTGGTGGTAAGTGACGAAGCGGCCGATAATGGAGTATGCCTTTCTAGGAACAGCCTTTTCGCTCTAGCCTTGAAGGCGTCTTCATTATAATGATCAGTTTGAGTGTTTAGTAATTGTATTATGGTTTATACCCATAGTGAATGAATTCAATGGTGCGCTAAATGGCTTTCTATAGCTTAATTATACAAAATAAAATAAATCGAAAAAGCTACAATTAGCTGTTAGATGAGGTTGATAAGTGATTCTATAACTTATATTTTTAATTCAATTGTTTTATATTATTAACATGTAGAAAAATATCATTTACTAACAGCCAATTGCACAAACATACATTAAAAACGTCAATAGTGAATCCGCTTGCAGCGACGTACCTTGGGGGCACCCGCAGCTGCGGCTCCACACTGAGGTCGGGTAGGGAATGCACCAGTGCCAGCGGGCCGCTTTGCGGCTGAACGCGCAGAGTGTTGTGGCTCGTACTCGGGCTGCGTAAACCCATCTTCAGCACCGACACTTGATCGCACTGCGCATAGGTAGGTTTGTATGTAAAACAGCAGGAAGCCTAGCGGCCCTACTCACTAGTTACGTAACCGTAACTACGGATAATGCCGTCCTCCTTCCTTTAAGAACTCATTATTCGTATCTTGAATTGTATAAGAGTGAACAGTGTGAGTGTCCGGCAGAGTAGAATAGCACCAACCCCTTACACCTGTGGGTGTCGTACAAGGCGACTAAAGTTTTCGAGACAAAATATCTAAAGTCTCCGTATGCTGGAAAATGGGAAGCAGCATTTTCCTTTCTTATATTTATAAAAAACTGCGATCTCCAACCCGCCTGCCAAGCGTGGAGATTATGGCAATAACCTCCCATTTCGTGGGAGAGGCCCTAAGTCCTGCAGTGGACTGTTGTGGGCTGTGAAGAAGAACAGTGTGAACACGCGATGTAACCTAAAATGTCCTCGCTAAAATATCAAACTACATACCGAGAATTATCCGGAAGGCATTTGACATTAAAAATACATCCCGAAATACGGTTGGCAAATTCCAGCTGCAACTAAGATCATCAGGCACCCCACTCATCACCATACTACCAGATCTCAAGATACCACCAACATGGTCTACGTGCAACTCAAAAAAATGTGCAGTGGGTTTTATAACACAACATAATTCCTTATTACTTCTAAAGACAAATCCCACCCTAGTCAAACGATGAGCACGATATAATATCTAAAAGAATGTGATCGAAACTCCGATATACGATGATAGATAGTTAAAAAATCGCAATTACGCGTAAACAGAAGGAAATACTATTAGGCTCGGTTACTTTTTCTTTGTGTACTTTCTTTGTTAAAAATAACTCGCTATTAGTAAAATAAAGGCTTGTTCTATGGTCTGCTTTCTTTTGGTATGATTGATGCTTTGACTACCAGAATGGTTCTGTTCCAGGCCAAAAATAATGTTACTTTCTTAATTAAACCTTAGATAGGGAACCTAACGATCTAATCAAAAGGCAATCTACCTACACATTTGATGAGTACGTTCGCTTTTTAATTTAGGCTCGGCGAACTGCTAATGGCGTTGATTGATTGATTGTTCTTTCAAGTCGATGACTAACAAATATTATATAAAGCGTGATTTACTAGTCGAGGGTGCCCATTGTCTTCGATGGCATTGTAAGGATTTGCTATATAACGGTCAATAAAGGAGTATATTGTGATGTTGCAACACCCACACTAATATTTTACTCGGCATTTCTTTATTTGTTTGAGTGTTTAGTATTTGCATTAGAGGTTTCAATAGCAAATGTATTTAATGGAGTGCAAAATGGATTTCTATAGATTATAGAAATAAAATAATGGCATTGTTTTGTCATTTTATTATTTTTATTTTCCATTGTTTCGTTTTAGATTTTTAACATATACCTATGTAAAAAATTTAATTCGTGCTACTCTGGATACATTTACTAACCGTCGGTGGCACTAATAGTAGTTTATGCAACTGTCATATAAAAGGGGGTATTAAAACATGAGTGTCTGTTTATCATACGAGGCGTAGCCGAGTATGATAATAGTTTGACACTCATGTTTTATTACCTAATTATATGCAGTGCATACACTTCTTTATCTACACCTATATTTTCATGTTAAAATTTCGTACCTATAATTTTTCCAACTTTGCTGGAAGTAACTGCGAGTCAGTTCTGTTGTATCTACGCGTCGAGGATATATATCAAGCCTCAGGAAATTTACTTTACTACTGTCACATTTATCTATTTATTTGCTTCAAACAAGAAAAAACATTCACAAACACAAATTACAACAAGAAGAAGAAATATTCTGCTTATCGGAAAATTATTCCAAATGTACACAATCACAACCACAGACTATGAACTGATCACAAATATAAACAGGAAAATTTAAATTTTGAATTTGTTGAAGACATTTAGGTATTCAGTCGGCTAAATAGCCGTATACGGGCGCCCGACAAAAATTTAAAAAATGAAGTGTTATATAATGATTAAAAAGTTATTTTTCGATACAGCTGTAATGAAAATACATACTATTTTCATGTATAGAAAATGCTGTATAGAAAAGTAATTTTTTAAAAATTTATATACTTGCGTGAAAAAGGTGCATCCTTAAACAACTGTTTTCGAATATGTAATTGGAACATTACGCTATGAGTGTAGATAAAAAAAAAAAACATCTTGTCGTTAATGTCCCGGTTGTGCCCTCGAGAACAAGGGTCCGGGGTCCGCATTGACCATTGTAGATAAAGTACATTAAGAATGTCAAACCCTTGATAAAAGCATGAATAAGCTTGCCACTAATTTATATGGAAATTGAGCTCCCTTAAGTACAGGCCGGTACGGGACAATTCAATGTAGCTAATTAGAAAGTGGACGAAGTCTTTCTGATTGATGATAGCTGACGGTACCTATTTTCGCAGCCTTTGATTATTTGCCATTTTGAAGAATGACAGACTGGGGTTGCGGTTATTGGTTGGTACTGCACTGCATAATATACTTGAAGACTTCAAGATACTAGGTAGATAGATACACGTTTATATCTCTTTGTTGAAAAATGCAATATGTTGCTCGGATCGGGTTTGCATTGCTCTCGAAACCAACAAGTATGATACTCTGCATGTCGTTGAAGACGAGATATTGGGCGCAACAAAATGATCCTTGAAGTACCTATTTTTAAAGTGTTGAGTATGGTTTTAGGAATAATAATAAGGAAAAAAGCAAACCTGTCAAATGGAAACATTTTTAATTTTATGTTTGTGCGTTGGTAGAGGTAATTTCTGAAACTATAATAGGTATGCGATCTGAAAAGTTCTTTCTATTGACAATTTCCGAATGGAATGTTTTAATATTAGGTAATCATCTGAAATATGTAAATAAGGACCCAAAACCATTTTTTACAATAAAGTTAATCTATTAAATTTACCTATCACAACAACTCTATTCCTTAGAAATATCCTACTATTCAGTGTAGTGCATACCAACAATAATTCAATTCATATCACGCACACGGCAGCTTAGATCGCATTCTCCCTTGTCGGTGGAAAACCAACATTAGATATAAGTAGCGAAGTGTTTTAACTTATCTTCAGGCGCGGGGCTTCGATTGAGTTCGATATTTTTATCACTTTGTAAAATTTATCTTTTGCCATATTGTGCACGGGTAGTCCAATGTTTTGTGAGTCTCCTAAACTACCCACTATCGCTAAAAAGTGGAATTTTTTTTGTACTCGATGACGTAGGATAACGTAGGTGCCATAGCACCCTCACAGTCTAAAAGAGCTGTTGTTCTTGCTTGTATAAATAAATAAATAAAACTGTTAGTTTACGTCAGCCTGTATGTACACAGAGAAAAAAAATAGTACGTACAACTAATACTTAGCAATAATGTAGAAATAACTTACCGGTGAGGCTCCCGAGACTACTGTGTCGGTATCGCTCTCGCTGACCACGTTGACGGTGATCGATGTGACGCCTGAAATACACAGCGCTTTAAGCCTTGGCAACAACAATCAATAGAAGGAAACGGTTCGCCAACTGGATGGGTGACCGTTTCGTACTCTGAGGCTAAACGAACTTCAGCACCGCAACGAGTTCGTCACTCGTTAGTGTGCTTTGTAGGTGAAGCCAGCTCAGATGTCATCAGCCAGCAATTTGAGTTTTTGGCCATATAAAACGTGAAGCAGATTGAGGACGAAATTAAAAAATTAACTTCGCTCTGGTAACTAAAAAAACGAAGTAGTCGGCGGTATATAAATAATAGGCATCGACTAGTTTCGCCTTCTTAAATATACCTACTGACACGCGCCCGACAGAGGCGTTCTACGAAGCTACATACCCTAGTCGATGTTCGCCAATAACCATCTATATATGGGTACATAGTCAAAGAACTCACTGTGCTGATGCTGCATGGGGCTGGGAGGCATCAGGTGCTCCACGGAGGCGGCGGCGGCGAAGCTGTAGCGCGAGGGGCCGGGCTGCGGCTCGTCGTGGGATTGCGCGCTGTGACCGTGTCGTGTGTTAGTGGCACAGTTTATTAAGACTAGCGATTCGCCATGCACGGGTTTTCACGTAGTTTCTCTAAATGCGTTTCGCAATAAATATTCTAACTGATAGTGAAAACTTCATCAATTTACGTTACGTCGTTAACGGAAACATGTACAGACCGATGGACGCGAAAGCATTTTTAGCCTTTTTTGCTATGAAATGCTTAAAAATTAATTTTCAATTCTCTTTGGATTTTTCCTCAATTGCCCTTTTTGATTGGTCATAAGTATTCCCCCAGGGCACGCCACAAAGGCCGGTCATATAAATAATTAGTCACAGGATGCCCGACTGCACGTCGTAAATATTTTATCGGGCTCGCTATTATTAAAACGCACTGGCAATACAGCATTTTCTCTACCTATCTCAGAATTTACTTCGGCGCTGCTTGCACTTACAGAGGCGGTTAAATGTGGGGATTTAAATGCTTTTGTAAATACAAGTAGCAGGTGGCTCGAGACACCTGTGTTTGAGGTCTTATACCGAGACTGTGAAAGGGATTGTTGTGAAGCTACGTTTGCACTGCGACATAATAAAACTTGCCTGGCTCTCTGTATGAATGGGGGATAACAATATTTATTACTACACTATACTTTGTACCCAGTTGGGTAGTGTATTGATCAGTGCGGTGTTTATGTAAGATTTTAGTTTATCGAAAGCAATGATTGATCGTTTACTGGGAGAAAAAGGAAAAAAAAATTCTCCTACGTGAACTTTCCCACAGGTTCAGTTAGCTGCAGAGAGAATGAAACTCCCTAGCATATGTTAAATGTATGGTAGTGGTCTCCGGTCATTCTGGGATTCCCAAAATCTTTTCGAGTTGCCCCCAGTGGTTAATGTGATAACACCTGAAATCTGTCAGTCAATTGTACCCTTTCAGTTATTGCGTCAGGTATAGATAGACACGTGGCGCCGTGGTTACCTGGTGGACTGCTGGAAGCTGGAGAGTCGTGAGTTGCGGCTGCTTCCACCAGTGGAGTTCCGCTGCATCGGGAACCGGCGGCCGTGTACAGCTGGCGTGCGCATGCCACTCGTGCCAGACGGCTCCCCCCCTGGTTAGGCAAAAACGCATTTAATGATTCTTTCGTTCTCATTGGTTTCCATAATCTAAAAAAATATTATATCGCGCCATTGGTGATTTTACTGATTCCCAAGACACAGGTAATTAGTTAGTTTGGGAAGCAGGGCAACAAAAAATTGTTATGTTGTTAACACACCTGCCATTTAACATGAACCTTCTATATTTTTATATTAATAAAAGAGTATAGAGTATTATTGAACAGATGCACTCAGCTGGTGGAAACTGACGATGCGACCGAAGATGGAACGTCTATCTAGAACAGCCTTGATGACTGTTTAAAAATATAGGGTTGAAGGAACACACTCGCAGGCAATGTGTTTCATTCCTTAGCCGTATGCAATACGTTTTATAAAGCGTGTTCCAAAGCATTATGTGATCTACGATATAAAGATGGAACATCTGTCCGCGTCGAGATTCCCGATGCTGGAATTTCTGATTTCACAATTGAATAAACGCTCTCTGAAGGTATTCGCATACTTTGTCAAGACGCAGAGTAAATATTGCTTGCTACGAGTATCAGAATAGTCTCCAGCTGGCCTCTAGTGATATCTAGTCCAATGGTTTAAAAACTGTTTTGAGTTCATTTTTGCATAGCCATGCGCAGGCATCTTGTTTTAGAAGGGTGTCGCGGAAAGTTATTGTCTGGGAGTCGCAGGATAGCAAAGGTTGGGAACTTTTGCTGTAGTTAAGTCTACATCGTAAATGCGACAGACAATATCTCAACGAACGCTAGACCTACAGGCGACTCTATCTAATACTTTACCTAAGGCAAATATTCGTTATTGTACGATATCCTGAAGGGATGTCGGACCCGTCACTGTGCAGGCGACTGTACCTAAGCGTTGTGGTTTCCAGTTTCCGCGAATAGGTAAGAAAACGCTTTAAAAGATCTAAGCGTACATATATACCACAAAGGGACAGACGGCGAGAAGCGACTTCGTTTTATACTATGTTAAAATAATAATAAAATATACGTTTGTAATAATATAATGTACGGTTAAAGAAGGCAGCACCTCAAAGACTATCTTCTTCAAATAATAATCATAACACTACTACCGTTTCTATGCAAAAAAGAAATGAATCATAAAAGCCACTTAGGTATCCGGTGGTATTATTTCCAACCACTTTATTTTTATTTTCTACTTCACTGCTGTATTTGATTCCAAAGAATTAAGAGGCTTACAAAGTATTGAAGTCAATGCTGGAGACTATTTTGTAAAATGGAAGAAAAATAAAGCGTGGAACGGCTTCGTAAAGCTTCGTCTCGGATGTGAGTAAATACTAAACTGAAACAAGGCGATGTATATTATTTACCGCCTGGCACTGTATTTATCTACTTTTTGCCAGTAAGGAACAATTGCGGCACAATTAGATATAGAAAGTAAAGATAATTGTCTTGACGTCAAATGACTTCCGTGACCATATTAACAGTTAATTGGATCACGACAACACATTCAGACGTCTGAATGTGCAGGTACTACATATTTAAAGGTTTAAATTTGGATATCTCCAATTTTGCCTTTTACAGTAATGGCGGACATTTAAAATGGGGGCTTCAGAGAGTTTGATAAATGCTGCCTTTAAATGTTCTTAGATGATGTTAAATGATAAATAGTATAGTAGTGGCAAGCAATTGTTGTTCTGTGCATAATGAATCTTAGTATAAAAATAAATATAGACACAACATGTTCATAATGTATTACTAGTGAACCCGACGCGACTTCGTTCGCGTACACCTACTTTACCCCTACCTACCCTTTTTTTACTTACTTATAAACCTTCCTCATGAATCACTCTATCTATTGTTGAAAACCGCATTAAAATTCGTTGCGTAGTTTATAAAATCTAAGCGTACATAAATACGGTGGGAAGACGCTTCGTTTTATACTATATGTATACCTATATATAGACATAGATAATTAAATTATAACATAATTTGCTTTAAGAAAATGTTTAACGGAAAAAGTAAAAGTACGATACCATGAAAGTATAAGTGTAGTGAAAAAAGTGAGAGTGGTTACTAACTACTTTAAATCGTTATAGATCCTATACGGCCATTATTAATTAAAAATAGTGTGAGAAACTTAATTATGATTTTTCAATACCCATTCAACGATACACCACATGAAATAGTTTGTCGTCATTCATTTTTTTATTTTTCACAAAATGGCGGCTGGTAGTCGCCATATTGAATTTTGATCAATTTCAAGTCTTCAGTAACACTCGCAAGATTAAGACATATTGATAGACGTAAGAACCATCAAAATCGGCACACGCGTTTTGTCTCTACAGTGCCACAAAGGAACAAATACATACATACGTAGACTGATAAACACATTACCCTTCTTTGCGTCGCGCAGTTGGGTAAAAACAAAGGTACGTATTACCTGTCATTGAATAAATGTATAATTATGTCATGCATACATAGTTAAAAATAATAATCGTCAAATAACAATAAAACATTGGCGTATTACAGTATTAAGAGGCCGCCATTTTAAATATCCACCATTACTGCTCAAATCGGGAAATCAAAGCTGGCCTCATATCCAAAATCAACCCTCTACATATGCAGTATACGTGTACCAAGTTGTATGCTTCTATAATTAAATGCGCAATTCTTACAAAAATTGTCACGAATCTGCCGGCCTATATTTGAAAACAGTCATTTAATGATAAACTTTTTTCGCGCCGGTCCATAAAATAAAAAAAAACTTTATGATACCGTATTTCCCATACTATTTTCATTACAGCTCTAACATAATAGTAGTTTATCTACACTCATAGCGTAATGTTCCAATTACATATTCGAAAACAGTTGTTTAAGGATACACCTTTTTTCACGCCCTACCTATAATTTTTTCAAATTTGCTGGAAGTAACTGCGAGTCAATTCTGTTGTATCTACGCGTCGAGGATATAAAGCGGCGGGAAATTCACTTCACTACTTACACAATTAATCTGTTTAGCGGGAAAATAATTCCAAATGTACACAATCACAACCACAGACTATGAATTGATTACAAAAATAAACAGGAAAGTTTGAATTTTGAATTTGTTGAAGACATTTAGGTATTCAGCCTACATTGCGCCGTATCCCGGCGCCCGACAAAAATTTAAAAAAGAAAAGTGTTGCATAATGATTAAAAAGTTATTTTTCGATACAGCTGTAATGAAAATAGTATGGGAAATGCTGTATCGAAAAGTAATTTTTGAATTTTTTATAGACTGGCGTGAAAAAAGTGTATCCTTAAACAACTGTTTTCGAATATGTAATTGGAACATTACGCTATGAGTGTAGATAAAATAACTTCTCAATCATAACGCAACACTTTAATTTTTTAATTTTTGTCTTTTGCCCGGACGCTGCGAAATGTAGGCTTTTCTGTTTATATTTCTGATTGTGTAAGTATGGAATTATTTTCTAGCTGAACAGAAGAATTTTATCTAATTGTTTTAATTTGTGTTTGTGAATGTTTTTTCTTGTTTGTAGCAAATCTAAATACATAGTATAAAACAAAGTCGCTTCCCGCCGTCTGTCCCTATTTATATACGCGTATTTACGCTTAGATCTTTTAATCAACGCAACGGATTTTAATGTGGTTTTTAACAATAGATAGAGTGGTTCATGAGCAATATACAATCAAAAAAGTAGGTAGGGGTAAACAATTTTAAATACCGGGGTATCGGCACCAAATACCATTTTATTGCATTTGGTGTTGTGTTGTGTACCCTGATTCCGCGGGGCCCCGGGGCGCTCTCTTTGTACAGAGAACTTTCCAAGAAATTGGTCGACACCACAGGTGACCGAAAAGCTGGCAGCTACCTCGCGCAAAGAATAAGCATTGCTATTCAGAGAGGTAATGCTGCCAGCATCTTCCACACGGCCCAAATTTTTAACATATTTTGACTTAATTAATTTCTTTTTTCTTTTTACTGTACATAATTAGTTTTTATGTTAGTTAATATAAATAAATGGGGTAAAAGTAGGTGCACGCGAACGAAATCGCGCCGGGTCTACTAGTAAATAGATAAATGCTAAAATGTAAAAGTAGTGAAGTGAATTTCACGCCGCTCGATATCCTCGACTCGACTTATTCCAGCAAAGTTGAGAAAATTATAGGTACAAACTTTTAACATTAAAATATGGGTGTAGATAAAATAGTGGATGCAACTGCATATAATTAGGTATTAAAACACTCGTGTCAAACTATTATCATAACTATATAAACAGACACTTATGTTTTAATACCCCCTTTTAGATGCGAGTTGCATAAACTACTATTTACTCATCAAAGTCACACTAGAAGTCGTTTAAAATGTGTATTTTAATGCTTTTATATTGGTTCAGTCTCCGTTATGGTTTGAAGCAGCATAAGTATTCGCATGATATGATTTCCATATTTTTTTATATTTTGTGAGTTCCGTTTTGTCTATTTTTTCTACGCAACTTAAACTTTATTAACGCCTAAACTTTCCCTTAAAATATTATGTAGCCCTAGTCATGCATTGTTTTCTTGCTCCCAAGGGCCTGCTTCGTAGTACTATCATAGCACTGGGGCAGCATAATGTTTTAGGGAAAAGTTTAGTTTTGTGAATTAAAATGCTTTTAATGGTAATTAAATTGGTAAGTGCGTTAAATCCGCTGACAGACCACATATTCCGTCAATAAGTACTGCTTAAGCAAGAGTGAATAGGGTGTGCCTAGACAGGCATGCTCCATCATCGGCCGCATCGTCACTTACCACCAGGTGAGATGGCGATCGAATTTATTAAATTCCTGGCTAGTATAATTATGCCAATTTAATGGTCAAAATCATGTTAGCCAAAGAGTAACTTAACGTAAGCTAGCACAATACTTTAAAAATACAAATAATTTAGTACAATAATGCCGGTTACGTTCTTGTTGAACATACTGTATGCATTACTCAGAAAAAGTCATTGACACATGGTGGCACTGGGGATCTAACTCGGAGCCTTCGGCTTGCGAGGCCAACCGCCATTACGCCGACGACGCTTTTGGAAGCTGTAGCTTCTACAGAAAATAAATGAATAATATATATTTTTTTAAATCAAGTCAAGTTTTATTTTATTTTAAAACTGCATACCTCTCGACTTAATACAGACTTGATGGACTTTAACCTCGTTACAGAGAGTGACTCTGAGCTTGAATTAGATTCAGCCCCAGCCGACCGATGCAAAAAAGGCAAATTGATGTCAAAAGACGAAAGTGCAGTGCGATCAAGTTAACTGTGAAATTGCGAGGATCTACGGCCGCTGGATAGAGATGTCATTTGATTGTCAGTAACTTTATTACGTTTGAATGCGACGGCGGCCACAAACGTCTATTCCCAAGAAAGTTGGTTACGCTACATCTTAGCGGAAGCCACAACCTAAAAAGAAGAAAGAAGCTGTAAAGTGGGGACTTACCGTCGAAGGAGTCGGTGTTCATGGAGGCCTGCGAGAAATCGTGCTCGGTGCTGGCGCCCATCATGCGATGCATCATGGTGGCCACGCGTTCGCGAGCCTCGCGCTCGATGTTTAGGTCCTCGGAGTTCTGTTTTCCCTGACACAAAGGGAGTCACTTAACGTTCGTTCTTTAAATACACAAAAACCCATTCGTGACTCCACGGGTGTTGCGGTTGTCTATTGGCGGCGGTTGATCATTTACTATCAGGTGACCTGCTTGCTCGTTTGCATTACTCGCTTATTAAAAAAATAATGACTGGTATGGCTATCGGTCCGGTAACTGCTTACGGTGGGCTTTAAGCTCCTTTTCCACTTTGATGGTATAAAGAAATTAACTCCAACCGTTTAGCTACACAATTTGATCCTTTAAATGCTCTGTACAAGTGTCATTTTACTCTGTCGAACTTTAGGGCTTATTTGCCTCATTACACTTGGATCCACCGACGAGACTCTACCGGTTGGCTAAGGCAGAAAAAAAGGAGAGTGTGGGTGTATGTGAATCTAAATGTAATTAAAAGTACCTTTTGAGAATAGGGAATAGTGAATGTTCGTGTTAGAAGAGTTCTCAAAATACCCCATTATAAAAACTCAAACATAACAAACGAAGAAACTTATCCGGTGTATAATATTAGTAGGTATAGTATAAATAAGTTTAACGGACGCTGAGAAATTAGTTACATAGGCAAGAGCTCCAAAGTCCCGTATAAGATGTTTTCTTCAGGTTATTCTCAAGAGTATACTTGATTAGCCCGCGGAGTCAAGTTAACTAAGTTAACGACGTTATTATAATACTAAAGTGATTTATATCCAAATATGCGAGCTTTAAAACTCTCTCTGCGAGATTCCGACAACATTAGGGACCTATATTGAAAGTTAAAGATTTAGAAAGGGTTTGTTTGTAACTAAAAGAATTGCTTCTCAAAAAGTTGTCAAACTAAGTCGAAAGGGTTGAAGTTCGGACTTTTATTGACAAGTTTAGACCTGTAGTTTATCAGTTTTCACAGTTTCTCCGCCTAGTTGAGAAAATTGAGAAAAAATCACAAGATGAAACGTTGTTGCTCATTTAGTGACCTGCAGCCGGGCGCCCAGTCAACTTGGCGGTACTCGCCTACATAATTAGTACCTACTTACTTACTTTAGCTTATCGTATCTCGAGCTTAACCGGGATTTAAAGCCAGTTAAACTTAAAATTGTGTCACATATAACTATTATTACTTGGTGTCGAATCTACATTCGCGAGCAAGCAACGAAAACCGCAGGTGTGTTGTCACTGTGTGGATGAAGATAAAATGTACATTTTTAATTTTGTCTGAGCCCACATGCCTATAATTGCGCTGGCTACTATTACCTCCAAACCGGACCACAACAATGCAAACAGCCATGTAATGCTTGACGGCAGAAATAGATTAGGCGGTGGCGGATTCATTGGAACATAGGCGGACTCCTTAGACTTGACAGAATACTACCACTTGATACTTATTAAAACTGCTTTGTTTACCTTGCCACTGGCGGTGCTGAGGGCGTATTCAGCCGAACTGTCGAAGTCGGCTTCGGAGAAGTCCCGCGAACGGTTCCGCGTGAGCCACACACTCATGTCATAAGTCATCCTGGCTTCGCGAATTTTTATGTCCCATAACTGAAAGCATGAAGACTGTTAAGACTGCAAGGCTTCTTCTTCGCCGTTGTTTACTTATTATCATATAGTATTTTATCATTCATACTTTATCATGAAAAATAAACGTTTTTTTTCAAGTACCTAATAAACAAGTGTTTTTGGATTGCATTATTTTGGACAGCAGGAATTGTTTTATAGTTTCTAGACTAGACGATTTTAATATTTTCCTTCGATTTAGAATGTCAAAAGTGTTAGTTGGTATTTATGAGTACGAACTATTAATAAAGTGCAAATTACAAGGTTATGGCCGTTATCAACAGTTAATTTCTTTGTTTAGCATAGGTAAGTACTTTTACGACAGATAACCCTTTTATAGATTTTTCCGATTTTCAAAACTATCTTGATAGTGCTATAGGAATTAACAATAAACTTTTCTAGTTGTCTGTACGGGCGAATTAATTGGTTGGGAAGTAAAAATTCGAATTAAATGAAGACCATCCCATGATTGATCGGATTTCTATAACGTATGTAAGCATTGGCAGAATAAATATACCTAAGGTTAAACGTTATTGAACGTTTAACCTTATAAAACGTTATAAAACCGTTATAAAACGTCATATATGGCAGATAAAGTACGGGTATCAAGCCTTCTGTATATTAAAAAAAAAATGATTTAGTTTGTAGGTGTAGGTATCTTTCTACAAGTTTCAATTTTGCAAACTTTAATAACTTTAGATGCACTAATACAAAAGAGATTAATGCCGACATAGAGTACGTTAATTTAGCTGGTGTTAGCGCATTCGGTGCGATCCAGATAAAGGGTCTGTTCGAAGGAAGTCTAGCGATTCAAAAGCTAATTAAATCACAATGGCAGTCGGAATTAAATCAGGGGCGAAAGTGCGCTTTTGTCTTGTAATCTAAGTAAAGAGCACTCACCTTGAGTGTGAGTTGCGGGTTGGTGTCTTTGGCGCACTCGGTGAACATGAGACAGTTGTAAGAGGTGCCCACGTCGTCCACAACCAGGTAGAGCAGCGCCATCACCTCCTTCCCGTTGCGCATGACGGATTTCGCGTACAGCACAAGTTTGTCGATCATCACCTTAGGCCTGGTACATCGAAACAACCAATATGCAACGCCTCGCTTCGCTAAGTTATACATAAAAGCAATTTAATGACTGAATTTAACATGGCAAACAAAAAACAAGAATGAAAATTAAAGGTAATGAGAAAGGAAGTCGCATAGCAGAGAGTCTTGTTGAAATTTGATAGTCTTACCTCACAAGTTTGTATGTAAATGGACTGCCTTTAGAGAGTTTCTTGCAGAAAAGCAGCATGTCTGTCAGGAGGAATACGCGTACTTCGCTCTGAAAATAAGTATCTATTAAAATTTGTTCACACACATTATTTTGAATATAATTTTATAATTTAGTTTATTTCTGTCATTATTATGTATTTAATTTATTTCTGTCATGTAAATATTTCTTTTAATAAATTAACCTACTTGCTTTTGAAAAAACAATTGATTGAAAACTCGCTCA
The DNA here is from genome assembly GCA_907269095.1 of Blastobasis adustella. Classification (NCBI taxonomy): domain Eukaryota; kingdom Metazoa; phylum Arthropoda; class Insecta; order Lepidoptera; family Blastobasidae; genus Blastobasis; species Blastobasis adustella. Next base: position 19,998,608 of record OU026114.1, read on the forward strand.
TATTGAGACAATTCGCAAAGCATTCAGGAAGACAAACACAAGAACAATAAGGTACAACAACCAAGCATCCAAACGAGTACTTCGATATTATTGAAATCAGAAATTTGAATTGTGGTGTTCGTCATTTGGAGATGGGTTGTTTATGAGGTCCGGATGCATCCGAGCGATCGCAAGCTAGGGTGAAGGGCTTGCCTCTTTTACAAGGTCCTTGAGCCGCAGGTCCCCCTCGTACACGATGACGCGGCTTAAGCAGGGCGTGCAATTTACCATCGGGGCCCTTAGATTGGCCTGCGAGAACGCTTTGAACGCCCTGTCCATGTCGTCATCCTTGAAGTCCTGCAAAACTCAACATGTTAGTACAAAACTCCTGATCCGTGGACACTCTCAACTCGTAGTAATATGTCGTCATTTTGTTACTTACATGTGATGATAGCATGTATGTCGAGTGGCGACCACGTACCGGAAGACGCAGCGTGGGTAGGCCTCCCACAAGGTAAACCGACAATCTGGTTAAGATCGCAGGTGCCATCTAGATGCGGAAGGCACAATATCGGACTTTGTGGAGATCTCTGAGGGAGGCCTATGTCCAGCAGTGGGCGTCTTTCGGCTAATATGATGATGATGATGATGTGATGAAAGGTAGCTTATATAGTCCAAGGGGCTTTGGCCTATGTGTCTTATGACGATATCGACATTGGCCATACCCCTTATGTTTATAGGCACCTTCCATCAGGTGGACCGCGTGCCTATTTGCCACTGTATGACATGAAAAAAGGTAATAACGCAGGGCACCATATTTGGGAATTTGGCACTGAATACTAACACGACTTATTTGACCAGGAATTCTAAATTTGGTCCAATAAAATATAAAAAAATATATATTTTCATTTGATACAGTCGTAATAAAATACAGTCCTTTCACGTATAATATGATGTTTCATTAGCAATGCAATCGGGTTTTTATACCATTCTGCATGCGGTCTACAAGCAATTTTACTGAATACGAGGACAAAGGGCTGATTAGCGAACTGATTTTATCATAATCCATTCAGCGATAATAGATCAATACTAAAGAAAAGTAGGTTTAATGGTCCGTCAATTAGCCTAGATAATACTTCTGAATTACTGCTAAACCAGCTATCCTTAAGTAGTTTTATAGAATATAGAGCTTAGAGATGTTTCGATGGCTCACAATAGAGATAACCTTTTAATAACTCTATCATTTGGTACCTACCGACCGGTTTTGTTTACTGATGATGACTACTGACCGGTGATTACTGATGGACGGCACATTAAAAATAAAATCACAGAAAATGTTAAATTTTGGCCTTCAAATTTACTTTTTATTCAAATACCAGTTAATGGACGTAATCATTAGTACCATTCAAGTTAT